>OX451739.1:458917887-460212887 GCA_948472305.1 Vicia faba | reverse complement strand
GACGTAGTTGTTGTTGTTGACGTTGTTGTTGTTGTTAATGTTTGTTTATTTGATGATTTTGTTGTTGTTGATGTTGTTGTTGTTGTTGTTGTTTATTTGACGTTGTTGTTGTTGTTTATTTGACGTTGTTGTTGTAGACATTGTTGTTGTTGTTTTTATTGTTTATTTGACGTTGTTGTTATTGTTGTTGTTTATTTGACGTTGTTGCTGTTGCTGTTGTTGTTTATTTGACGATGTTGTTGTTGTTGTTTATTTGACGTTGTTGTTGTTGTTGTTGTTGTTTATTTGACGTTGTTGTTGTTGTTGTTTATTTGACGTTGTTGTTGTTGTTGTTGTTTATTTGACATTGTTGTTGTTGTTCATTTGACGTTGTTGTTGTTGTTTATTTGACATTGTTGTTGTCGTTGTTTATTTGACGTTGTTTTTGTTGTTTATTTGACGTTGTTGTTGTTGTTTATTTGACGTTGTTGTTGTTGTTGTTTATTTGACGTTGTTGTTGTTGTTATTTATTTGACGTTGTTGTTGTTGTTATTGTTGTTGATGTTGTTATTTATTTGACGTTGTCGTTGTTGTTGTTTATTTGATGTTGTTGTTGTTGTTATTTATTTGACGTTGTTGTTGTTGTTGTTGTTCATTTGACGTTGTTATTGTTGTTGTTGTTTATTTGACGTTGTTGTTGTTGTTGTTGTTGTTTATTTGACGTTGTTGTTGTTGTTGTTGTTGTTTATTTGACAATGTTGTTGTTGTTGTTTATTTGACGTTGTTGTTTATTTGACGTTGTTGTTGTTGACGTTGTTGTTGTTGTTATTGTTTATTTGACGTTGTTGTTGTTGTTTATTTGACGTAGTTGTTCTTGAGGTTGTTGTTGTTGTTGTTGTTGTTGTTGTTTATTTGACGTTGTTGTTGTTGTTGTTTATTTGACGTTGTTGTTGTTGTTTATTTGACGTTGTTGTTGTTGTTTATTTGACGTTGTTGTTGTTGACGTTGTTGTTGTTATTGTTTAGTTGACGTTGTTGTTGTTGTTTATTTGACGTAGTTGTTGTTGTTGACGTTGTTGTTGTTATTGTTTATTTGGCGTTGTTGTTGTTGTTTATTTGACGTTTTTGTTGTTGTTGATGTTGTTGTTGTTGTTTATTTGACGTTGTTGTTGTTGACGTTGTTGTTGTTGTTGTTGTTTATTTGACGTTGTTGTTGTTGTTGTTTATTTGACGTTGTTGTTGTTGTTGTTGTTTATTTGACGTTGTTGTTGTTGTTGTTTATTTGACGTTGTTGTTGTTGTTTATTTGACGTTGTTGTTGTTGTTTATTTGACGTTGTTGTTTTTGTTGACGTTGTTGTTGTTGTTTATTTGACGTTGTTTATTTGACGTTGTTGTTGTTGTTATTGACGTTGTTGTTGTTGTTGACGTTGTTGTTGTTGTTGTTGTTTATTTGACATTGTTGTTGTTGTTTATTTGACATAGTTGTTGTTGTTGTTGTTGTTGTTGTTTATTTGACGTTGTTGTTATTGTTGTTGTTGTTGTTGTTTATTTGACGTTGTTGTTGTTGTTGTTTATTTGACGTTGTTGTTGTTGTTGTTTATTTGACGTTGTTGTTGTTGTTGACGTTGTTGTTGTTGTTGTTGTTTATTTGACGTTGTTTATTTGACGTTGTTGTTGTTGTTATTGACGGTGTTGTTGTTGACGTTGTTGTTGTTGTTGTTGTTGTTGTTGTTTATTTGACGTTGTTGTTGTTGTTTATTTGACATAGTTGTTGTTGTTGACGTTGTTGTTGTTGTTGTTGTTTATTTGACGTTGTTGTATATATATATATATATATATATATATATATATATATATATATATATATATATATATATATATATATATATATATATATATATATATATATATATATATATATATATATATATATATATATATATATATATATATATATATATATATATATATATATATATTATTTTTTCTGTTATTTAAAAAAAATAATATATAAACCAAATATCACATATATCAAAAAATAATATATTTTTTCAATTATTATATATATATATATATATATATATATATATATATATATATATATATATATATATATATATATATATATATATATATATATATATATATATATATATATATATATATATATATATATAAATAATTTCGAAAAAAATTAAAAAATATTATTTTCAGTTTATAAACTAAATATCATAATACAAATATATCTACAAATATATCAGGAAATGAAAATTTTATAATAAAAATCTGAAATTTATGAACAAATACCGTTTCTTGAAGCTTTTTGCAGTTTTCTCCAAAATTTAGCTCCATTTGGATATATCAATTAGTAACTGAAAATAAGAATCTGAACAAATTACACACTAATATTGAAAATAATTTAAATACATAACAAAATAATTTAATTTACTTACCTGAAACTTTAGATTGTGATTGGAAATTTTAGGTTTTATTTGGGGGGGAAAATGAGAAGAAGAACAATTGATGCTATTGGAAGAGAAGAACATGAGCGGCAGGGAAGAGATGATGAAATGTATATGAAAGAAAACTGAAACAAGGAGTAAATAAGTGCTACAATTATTGGGCTTGAAATTAGCGAGGGGAAACCCAACGGAAATAAAACATTCAAAAGAGGCGTTGGGTAGCCCGTCACTAAATAATGCATTGGAAAAAGGCCCCTGCAGGCGCAGTTTGCACACTGTCATGACTAGACAAAAGTTGTCTATATGGCAGGGGTAGCCCCTCGCTATTGTCACGTTGACAAATAGCTTGGGGTTGCCTGTCGCTATTTATAAAGATTTGCGTGCACTTTATTTTTTCCAGGAGGTTGCCCCTTGCAAATCATTATTTTAAAATTCAAATTTTCCCTCTTTTAGTTTTGCGAGGGGTAACCCCACGCAATATGTTTTTTATTTTTTTCTTCCCTAATCTGCACTTTGCGAGGGGCATTGCACGTGTGAACCTTATTTTTTTCTCAGGGGTTTAACCCCTGGCTAAAATCCCTGGCAATTTTCATACTTTCTTGTAGTGCATAAAGCAAAAAGATTAAGGAAGACATCAAGATTGATTTGTAAAGCAAGCTTTATACAACACCATGATCAACAAATACACATAGGTGCAGAGTAAGCTTACAAACAAAATCCAAGAAATAGAGAAATACATAGACAAGAATGAAGAAGAATCAAATATCTCACGTGTTGCCAGATCCGATTAATGAGAAATCCAACTCCAAATCATTCATATGTAAGCTTCATTATTGTTTTCTAACATCTCTCTATAGAAGGATGGTTGGTGATGTTTTGAGATCAAAATCTATCCAAAACATAAACTTAAAAATGAAAGAAATTTTATTTATACAAAACTGAAAACATCAGACCATACTAAGCGGGTCTGGCGCGCTAAGCACGACTTCACTAAATTTACACGCTCACAATTTTATTTCAGTTTTTAGATACAAGACTAGACACAAGGTTATACACGAACAATTCATCCACAAGAAATTTCACTTTGAACATCAAAATTTTCCTGGATTGGAAACCAAAATTAAAATCAATTAGGGCAGTCATAGTCTTATCAATGAAGAATTATTATTGTTTTTCAGGAATAGAATTAATACTACAATATTCAATATACATTTTTATATATTTATATATGTTGATTTTCCATTCAATAAAAAAAAATAGTATATCATCATTTTATATATTATTCTATTTAATAAAAAGAGATTTACTTATCTCATTCAAATCTCGAGTTTTTAAATTATTTCATTCTCACTTTTCTTTAATTTTTTACTTTAAGCTAACAATTTTATTTCTTTTTTTCAGATACAAGGCTAGACACAAGGTTATACACAAACAATTCATTCACAAGAAATTTAATTTTGAACATCAGAATTTTTTCAGATTAAAAACCAAAAGTAAAATCAATTAGGACAGTTAGGGTCTTATCAGTAAAGAATTACTTTTATTTTTCAAGTAGAAAATTAACACTACAATGTTTACATTTTTATATATTTGTATATGCTGATTTTCCATCCAGTAAAAAATTAGTATATCATCCTTTCATATACTATTCTATTTAACAAAAAGATATTTACCTATCTGATTCAAATCTCAGTTTTTTACATTATTACTTTGAGCTAACAATTTTATTTCTTTTTTCAGCTATAAGACTAGACACAAGGCTATACACGAACAATTAATCCACAAAAAATATAATTTTGAACATCAAAATTTTCCTGAATTTAATAACTTCACAAGATTTACTAAAATATATTTATGTTTAGATAATTTACATACTGTGATACGGTGGGAGAACTGACTTGGGTGTTTTGCGTTTGATCGCAAATGTTGCGGTTAGCAAGAGTCGCCACCGACTTTTCTTTTATCCAAAAGGAAAAGTGAAAAAGCACAGGAAAGACCTTTGAGATTATTTCTTGAGTTCGGGGGTAGATTATGAAAAGGGAAGGTATTAGCACCCTTCATCCATGCTTTTCCATGGGCTCTTACTTACTTGCTAGATCACTTGCTTTTGTTTGAAATTATGCTATGTGTGGTTTTTGAAAGTATTTTGTAAAGAGACCATTGTTTAGGCAAAACTTTGTAATGATTCTCGTTCGTAAGAATGTATACAAAGATGTTGATCTTTTGAAAATGTTTTCAAGTTTGTAAGATGTTTTGAAAGTGTAGGTGTTTATTTTGAAAATAGCAAGGATATTTTGTTTTAAAAATGAGCAAGTAACTAGGAACATTCTACCTACTCAAAAGTCTTTCATGTTCATTTCCTCTTTCCTTTGACATTGTTATCTTACCATTGATTTGGTAAATAACCATATCTTTGGATGTAAACGGGACGGGCCTGGGTCATCGTATAACAATGATTAGCAATGTTGCAAGGTATCTTATCATTTTCTTTTAGGGACTAAGATCATTTGAAAGGCAACATAGATAGCGTCATCGAGGGACTATGATCTTGTATTTTGCTTGTTTTTGCTAAGATACCTCACATGCGTAACATAGTCATTTATAAGGCAACCAATAGGATTTACCCTAGGGTGCTTGTGTGCAAGTGTATTGTTTTTCATGCTTGGTTTTGTCTTTGATTAGGGTTTTCTAATTGATTGGTTTTAGTCTTTCCATACAAACCCTAATTACCAGCATTTGTATATAAAGCGATAAATTGCGGAATTTAAAATTACTACGCTATTACAATACTTGTGGGAGTGGGTGTACAAATTACAAATGGGGATTGCAAGAAATTAAAGTCTAATTATCTATTACAACCATATTGAATTTGGATAAATAATGTAGAAAAATGAATAAATATACAAGAATGTAAAATGGAAAGAAAATAGACTTTTATTTGGATTTTTAGGGAAAAGGGGTTTTGTTTTAACCTAATTAACTAAAAGAAAAATAATTAAGTAAATTAGTAAAAAGTAAAACCTAAATTTACTAGGAAAATAATTTAAATAAAATCCTAATCTATTAATTGATTAAAAAAAGAAATTAAGTTTATAAGAAGAATATTTTTTGGTATTTTTTGTCTTAAAAATAATTTATAGTATTATAAAATATTTTTGGTCTTTTTTGGTTTTAAAATAATATATTTTAAGAAAATAACTAAAACCCTAGTTTTTAATTAAATTTACAAACCAATTAGTAAAATAAATAAATTATGATTAAATAAAATAATTTTTTGTGTAAACAATAAATAAACTATATCAAAATATAAATCTAAAGTTTTTATATTTTTTCTGATTTTTTAGTATTAGATAAAATATTTAAGAAAACAAATAAATAAAAATGAAAAAAAGAAAATAAAATGGGCCAGGGTGTGAATAGCCAACAAGGGGGTCAGAAGTGAAAAAACATAAGGCCCAAGGGGATGAGGCCCAGCGCTGCAAAAAAAGTCAGAATATGTGAAAAATATGGAAAAAAAATCCAAAAGGGTACCACTAGGGCTCAAACCCAGGTCTCTATAGTCACAGGCGTGTGCTTCTACCACTGAGGTGGCTATACATCATTTTATTAATATCAAACCATAAATATATATGGTAAACATGTTCCTGAAGATAACTCCATCTTCAACCTCACGCCCAGCCAGAGTACCTGCATCTTGTTCATCTCTCATCCATTTTCAAAAATGTAAACATGAATCTTGTATAAAATTTCCTCACGATTTCAGAAATGCAAACAATAAAATTATAGAGCAAAAACAAGCATGAATTTTAATGGCTCTAATCTGAACCCTAAAAATTTCATAAACTTCAATCATAAAATTCTCTAAGCTTAAGAAACATAAATGAAAACTATGGACATGGTTAGCTTTAGGGCAATGATATCTACATTTTTCATTCACAAATAAACCATTAATGATGCTTGTTTGAAGATTTCAAAAGTTAGAAAACTCACCTTTCAAAAGGGTATAGTGTTTGGAATTTGAGTAGCTTTTAGTGAGTTCCAATGATTGGATTAGCTTCCTCAAGTTCCCAGGAAGCTAATGTGATGCTTAGCTTGAGCTGAAAGTGCCTGGGGAATCCTGGAGAAGTCAAGGTGCAAGGTGTTGTTTTTGAAAAAGGTGGATGATGATGGAGGTGTTACAGTGGTGTTGCAGGTGTTGGAATTGTTTGTGTATGTTATTTAGAAGCTTTTGAAAGTAAAAGGCCAAGAAACGCACAAGCAAATTTGGAGATTGGATTCAAAACTCAGAAATGGCAAGTTTTGAGGTGTTTTTGGTGGTTCCGTGTTCTTGGTGTTTTCAGGGCTTAAGAATGCATGGGATTTGTGGAAAATAACTTGTGTATGTATAAGCAAAAGGTCTTGAGTGCTTTGGAGAGTCATAAGTACAAATTACAAGCTAATTGCTATGTTACTTGATTTTCAAGAAAAGTGGGAAAACAAGTTTCAAGAGGAAGTACAAGCATGGGCTGAGTGATTGTAAGTGTCTATGTTGTACCCCAAAATTTGCCCTCTCATTTTGTCAACATTTCTCATCACAAGGCTCTTGGAACTCAAGATCAAGCTAGGGGTTTCTCTGCTCAAGATACCTCCTTGCATTGTTGACCTAAATTAGGGTTTGAGTTTGCACAGGGATGTTTTGACCCAAAATTCCCAAAGTGACTTTAATACTTCATGTTGGACTCATAAGTTTTCCCATACCAAGTTTCAAGCCTTGAATCAAATTTTTGCCCAGTCAATTGGACAGTTGACCTAGAAATCAGTTGTATTGGGGAAAAAGTCAATTGTGGCCAATTGACAGTCAAACCTCATGAATTTTGACCCACATCAACATTATGAACTCATATGAACCATTTGATAAAGTTTGGATCATAATTCCACAAGAAATTTGATCAGATCACCAAAAGGGCAAAATGGTCATTTTTAGGGTTTTGACTGTGCAAAGGCAATTTTTGACTGTTTGACCTAGAAAATGGAAAATCAAGACAAACCATGGACTCAAGGACTCAATGACATCATCTTGACCCATTCAACAAGTTCAAAAGATCTCAAATGCATAGGATTGACAAATGAATTTTTCAGTCAACTGATCAAAATTTAACTATATACTGAAAAGTCAAACTTTGACTTTTTGGTCAAAATCAAGTGCCAAGGATCATTTTTCATCAAGACATGTCAATTATGAAACTTGTTCATTAAGAAACCCAAAATTGTAAATTAGGGTTTAAATTGGAAAATTTTCATAACTTAGAAATTTTCTAAGTTATGAAATTTTCTTAATTTTTCCTAACTTTGCCTCACATTTTCACTAAGATGAAAATGGATTAAAACAAAACTTACAACATGAAAGTTGTATTCAATCACAAAGTCTACAACTTTGATTCACAAAGTTTTCTCAAAAGAAGCTTGGATCTCAAGTTATGATTTTTGGAACAAGGGTACCTAAAACTTTTAACTTAGAGAAATTTTGCCCTAGTTTAGGCAGGATTTTGACCCATCTTCTTGGCCATTTTTCACATAGTTCCACTTGGATTCTTAAGTTGCATTTCAAATATGGATTATATTAAATGTTTCAAGCTTTCCAAATTGTCCAAGAACTCCTCAAACACCTTTGTGGTTAGGGAGAATCGAATGCTTGAAGTTTGCAAAAACTCACTTTGTAACCATGGCCAATACATGTTCATACCACTTGCCAAATCTGACCAAACTAGCTTAGTACATAATTACAGGTCTCTAAACCAATTTACACTCAAAAATTGAATGCAAATACATTGGACATTGGCATTGTTCTGATTAAGAGAGCATTGTACAATGAACATTTCCATTTTGAGCATAAAGGTTACACTTCCATTTTCATAAAGGTCACTTTATGTCAAATTGCATTTTCTTGAGCCTTGGACTTTTTTCCTTGCAGCAAACAAGTTCCCTAATCTCAGGCATAGTACACCAACTTGAGCATGCTTGTAACTAGCCTGTACAGGCCATAGCTTGGTCACTTCACATCTTTGCTTTCAAAACAAGTCAAATGGCCAAAAGCTCATAACTCACACATCTGATATATTGACCTGAAGCAAAGTTTTCAAACAAGTTTCTCATATCCTTGTAAGCCAGAAACACGAGTCTTTGACCTCTCTAACCCCCTTGTGCACAAAATCTCCATTTCTGCCCAAAACAGGGCCAGTTCTGTAAATCACAAGCCACAATCAAATCCCCTCGTGCGTTTTGTCCAAAATCACTTCAAACATATTCTAAACAATACACCTAAGCTGTCCAGATCATTTACCAGCTGTTGTAACTCCATTTACACACATCACCATTTTTGTTTGGAAGCTTTGCAGGTTGAGTTTTGTAGCACGATTCAGGCCACTTCAAAATAAACTAAGCATTGGGAAAGGTTCAGGGGACATCTAGCAAGCTCAAAAGAACCTCAGGCCCCATTGAAAGTTGTTGTATTGGCCAACTCGAACTCAACTGAAACAGGTATTTCATGAACTTCTATCTCTCTATTTAGGAACATTTAGCCTTAGGTTTGTGAATGAAAGATGTTGTACTCATCGCCCTGAAACCATACATATGCTCAGTTTTCATTTATATTAATCGTGCTAGGAGAATTTCATCCATGAACTTTCTGAAAAAACTAGGTTAGAAATTAGGGCCAGAGAAATTCTCTCTAGTCTTTGAGAGTTAGCTTAAGTTTTTTATATGGTTAGATTCGTGATTTGATGCTCTACAAGTTTCATGTTTTGAGTTTTGTCAAAAGATCACAAATACAGGAGATACAAGTTTGTACAAGCATGCACGCGTTTTTTCAAATTTCTGGAGGTTGAAGATGAAGTCTGGGCTGGGCCTAGATTTCTTTGCTTCCAACACCACCCAACTTACTTTCAGCACCCCCTGGCCCATTTCTTTGTATTTTCATTATTTTTGCATTTTAATTTCTTTTCTGACTTTGATATTTTATTTTCAAATATAAAAAATATTCTAAAAATATTTTCACAATTTTTTACGTTTATTAGATATTTTATTTTAATTTTTCCTAATATAAACAACAATTTAAATACATATATTATTTTGTTTAAACTTGAAAATAATGCAAATAATACTCTTATTTTCATTTCTTTTTTTTATTTACACAAAAAATATTTTCTTGAATATATTGTATTTTTGTAAATATTTTATTTTATTTTTTTACATACTTAACATATTATATATATATATATATATATATATATATATATATATATATATATATATATATATATATATATATATATATATATATATATATATATATATATATATATATATATATATATATATATATATATATATATATATATATATATATATATATATATACTTTTGTTTTATTAAATACTTAGAAATAAAACACAAAAATATTATATTTTTATTTTTATTATTATTTATACTAAAAAAATACCTTTTTTGGATATATTTCATTTTTATACATATTAATATATTTTTGTACATAAATAATACATTATATTTATTTTCTTAAGAAATTAGGGTTTTTTGCCCTAAAAACAAATAAAATTAATCTTTATTTGTTTCTTTATACCTTTTACATTAAAAATACTTTTTGCATACATGAATAAATAAAAACTCTTTTTTTGCATAATATGTTTTTTTTAAAATTTATTTATCTTGTTTAATTAAATATTGCCCATTTATTTTATTTGCACAAATAATTCAATTTGGATGTAATAGTAATTAGGGTTTTATATTTCTTGTCAAATACCCCCTATTCAAAATTGTACCCCCCTCCTTATATCATGTTGTAATAGTTTAGAATTTAAATTCTCGCACCTTTAAGCTTTCAATTATGCCATGATTGGAGAATTAGGGTTTGTATGCAAAATCAATACTAACAAATAGTTTGACCTAATCAAAGACAAAAATGCATGAAAATCAAACACAATGCACACGCACCCCTAGGGTTACAATCCACTTGTTGCCTTCAAAAATGGGTCATGGTATGCATGTCAAGTACTTTGGCAAAACAAAAACAAAACAAAAGATCATAGTCCCTCGATGACGTTATCTATGTTTCCTAAACAAAATGATCAAGTCCCTTAAGAAAATTGCCAAAAATACTTGACACGATTACTATCATGGTCTATACGATGACTCGCGCCTGTCCTGTTTAACATCCTAACATAAGGTTGTTCACCAAATACAATGGTGAAGCAACATTGTTAAAAGGGTTAAAAACATAATAAAGACCTTTGAGTAAAATAGGGTAGATAACTTAGTTACTTGATCAAAAACTTGCAAAACATCCTTGCCATTTTCAAACACACTTCACAACACAACTTCAAAAACAATTTCAAAACAACTTTCAAAACATTGGAAACTTTTCAAAAGACAAAAACACCTTTGTATACATTCAAACAAGAATCATTACAAAGGTTGCCACAACGATGTCCTCTTTTCAAAACATCTTTCAAAATCACACACAAAGCACTATTTCAAACAATTGAAGAGCACCATTTCAAACAATTGAAAAGCAAAGTAAGTGATCTAAACAAGTAACTAAGAGCCCATGGATAACCATGGATAGAAAGGGTGTTAATACTTTCCCTTTCTATAATCTACTCCCCGAACCCAAGAAAACATCTCAAAGGTCTTTCCTGTGCTTTTTGACCTTTCCTTAGGATAAAATAAAAAGTCGGTGGCGACTCTTGCTAAACCAAAACATTTGCGAACACAAACGCAAAACCTTAAGTCAGTTCTCCCACCGTATCACAGAACTGGCGACTCTGCTGGGGAAAACTTTAAAAGTGGAGTAACCTTAGGGCTTAGATCACCCTTTGCATGATTATATTGTTTGCTTTTATTGCTTTACATTTGGTTCTCTTGTTTGGGCTTGAAATCCTCTACCCGGATTTGGGAAACATTCATAGGTAAATAGCAATACGTTGTGGAAACTGTGCGGGGTATACCGACATGGTTGAAGCAATAGCTATATTAGTGCGACATATTTGTGAGTATCGATAGCCTTTGAGTCAATCAAAGAGAATACGGGGCCGCTGAGTGATGTCATAAAGCACTAATGAACTCATAGAACCTTACTTGACCATCTTGGCCTTTTATTAGGGGTAGTGAGATGACCGGCTTTGGTGCAGTCCAAAGTTTGTAGATACTCGATACTACACTCATTGAGGGTTGTTTTCTTGGAATATTTTGCTCGCTAGTTAAGTGGCTAAACCAAAACAATGAACATAGAAAACAATCCAGTGATATTGAGCTCCTTAGAACCCGATTACTATTTATAGGACAGGTTTGAGCCAACTAAACTCAAGAGGGTATTTACCTATGAGACCTCATGCAAGCCTGAAACTAGGGTTTTGTGTGACTTGCTTGTACATGTTCTTGTGCATACATCATGAACATCATAAAGCATCATATGCATCCACTAACCATTTCAAGGGTTTGGATCTTCATATTTGTTCTTGTTTTATAGGTCATGGAATCTCTTCGCAGGAAAACAATTCAAGTCAACCTTGTGAGAATCCCTCCTCAACTCAAGGAGCTCACTTCCAGGATCCCAGAGAATTCTCTCTTCAGTGAAAGACATGGTAGGCTTCTCAACTTGGTCAACTCCAACATTGAAGAAGACATGGTGAAAGTTCTCTTTGTGACACCCCAAATTTATTCAAGTGTTAAATAATTAGGAATTTAATTATTAAATTAATTAAAGGCTTAATTAATAATATTTTGGATTAAATGGATGAATTAATTATGGAATTAAAAAGGAAGACCGGGGGGTGTAAAGTTGAATTAGAGGTGTGTGAAGTGAAAGGCTCTACTAAATAATAACTAATTTATTACTATTATTTGGAAAATAATAATAGGAATATAAAAGAAGGATAAAAAGGAAAAGAAAGAAAGAGGTTATTGGGAGAAAGTCATTGTACGTGAAATTGGAGAAGAGAAGAGAAGAGAGGAAAAAGCCAAACGCCGTGAATTCGAAGGATCATCGCGAGGTAAGGGGTGATTTCGATTATTTAATATGCCTTATAGATTTTGGGATCAATAGAATTGATTGAGCATGTTAGGAATCCCAATTTAGGATTTATGAAATTCAAACCCCAATCCCATGAATTTTATGTTTTGATTCAATTTGATGTTATGAGGGAATTGTATGATGTTATGGTGTGTTATAATCTCATTGGAATCATGCACTATAACTTGTTTTGACATTGCTGTGAGTTGGATTCGTATGGGTATGAATTGGATGGGATTGGAATGAATAAGTGCTGTCAAAATAGCAGTTTTTGACTTTTCAGGTCGCAGGAACTGATTCCCAGTGGGAAGGAACCGGGTTCCCAGTGTAAATTTGTGAAGAAACTGACTTTTTCAACGTAGGAACCGGTTCCTGTATGGGTAGGAACCGGGTTCCAGTACATTTTCCAGAATGGGTGTTTTCTGAACTTCACAGGAACCGGTTCCTGTATATGTAGGAACCGGGTTCTGCTGTAACTTTTTGAAAAATACTAAACTTTGAAAATTCATAACTTTCAAACCGTAAGTCCGTTTTGAGTGCCGTTTTGGACGTTATTTCTTAAATTAAATACTCTATTTTATAAAATAAGAAAAATATTATTTTATGAAAATTATTTTAAAAAGAGTCGAATTCCCGATTTTTGTAAACTTTGGTATTTTGAGAATGATGTAGAATTGTTTGTGAATTGTTCTGATTTGGTGAATGAGAACTGATACTTATGTGTTGTGCCTGCTATCCATTATGATTGAGATGTGATCATGTGATATATTGGTTTTGGCATTATTTAGAATTATGTTGTGATCATATTCCGTTGATTTGATGTTGACTTTCCGATTATGCGGTTTGCTATTATGTGCATATTTGGTGTATATGCAATGGTGTATCCATGATAATTGATTGTATCAGGTCCTTGTGGACGAAGTGCATGTTTATGCTGTTTGATGTGTGTATCATAGATAATGATATCATGCTTCTTTTGGTTTTGGTTCAGTTATGATAAATTGATGTATTTCATAGACTGATTTGATGTTGCATGCTGGTGATGTGCATGCATATGCATTTTTTTGGTGAAGTTATTTCCCATTGTGTGCATAATGACTTGTATGATTGGAACTGTGTGTTGAATCTGAGTTTATGCTAAAATGGGTGAAATAATATGCTTGTGATATAATGTTGATTGAGAAGCTTATAATGCATGTTAATTATGAGAAATCTCACCCTTACTTTAATGATTTCAGATTAAAGTTAGCAGCTCAGGAGTTGGTGAGGATGGCTCTAGAGCTATGTTATTTTAAGTCCGCGTGTCAGTGTCGTGCTCTGATAGGTTGTAACACTGGGGGAAACATTTGAATGACGAGTTTTATTTTATACTCTATTGTTTAATTTATGTTGGGAATACTTATGAAGTGAAGTTATTCCGGTTTTGAGATATTTCCGCTGTGTAGAACATGATGTTAATTTGAATATTTATTTTAATAATTCCTTCAGTAAAGCATGACAACTGTAAATTTGAGGTTTTATATTTATCTTGAATTGTGACATCCCTGTTTTTCATGTTACTCTGATTTAATTAATATATTTGCGGGTTATTTAGAAGGGGTGTTATAATAGTGGTATCAGAGCAGGTCGGTCTATCGGCCAGGTTGTTTATGTGTTTAATCCCTTTTGGTATGCGACATGTGTGTGAAACACTGTCGGTACTTGATTGTTTCCTTTTCGTTGTCTGCAGAGGTACGTGCGAAATAAGTGGGGGAGAAGTTTCTTCTTTGAAGTTTTGTGCAAGAGGTTGGTTCAGTATACCGCCGGTTGTAAGATGTAAGTATTGCCGAGCAGTTGATGCTTCAAGCATGGTTATGTTTAAGTAGCTTGAAGGGTAAGATTAAAGATGCTGTTGTGGTTTGGTAACGATGGTTGATGCCACCTCATGATTGTTGACTATCTATTGGCAAATTGAGGAACTGATCACCCTTAATCTCTTGTTGATAGTAGTCGGGATCGCGTTGGATGGGATGTACTTATTGTGCCAGCTTTACAGTGTGTGAAATTAGTTGAGTCAGCAAGAAGAGAAGCGTTATGGGTTGCGTAACGAGAGATTTAGATCTCGGCGAGAGCAAGATAAAGGCATGTGACCTATTGGATGTAATTTTTTTTTTATGAAGTGTTCCGTGATGAAGTAGGTGGAACAGTGTGAGAGTGCAAGGTGAAGTCTTAATGGGTTTTGTTACTAGAACTAGTTCGAATTCGAGGATGCCTATAAGAGGTCTGCTTCTAGATTGAGAAAGTTGAAGAGTCAACTTGAGGATTTTCTTGAGAAGAAGTTTATTCGTCTGAGTGTTTCGCCGTGGGGTGCTCCTGTGTTGTTGGGTAAGAAGAAAGAAGGTTCAATGAGATTATGTGTTGATTACAGACAGCTGAATAAAGTTACAATCAAGAATCGTTATCCTTTTCCGAGGATCGATGATTTGATGGATCAACTAGTTGGAGCTTGTGTATTTAGTAAGATTGATCTGAGATCTGGATATCATCAGATTCGTGTGAAGTCGGAAGATATTCAGAAAACTGCATTTAGAACGAGGTATGGACATTACGAGTATTCTGTTATGCCGTTTGGAGTTACTAATGCACCTGGTGTTGGCTGAAGATTTTGATAATGTTATTAGAAGCCAAATGAATTAAATGTTTTGATCAAAATGAGGTAAAGCGTCATGTTTCAAAGTAGCAGAAGCAGTGTTTCGAATAAGTGTGTCAAAGCTTGGAGCTTCGAGTGGCAATTATGGGAACATATCTAAAGAAGTCTCGAAATAACAACAAGGCTGTGTCTGGGAAGAGCGTTCGAAACGAAGAAGCACCAAAGCATTTGAAATTCAAATGGAAGCGGGACTTTCGAAGTTTGAAAGTTATGTGTTGGAGCATTTGGGGACACGTGGAAAGATGAAAGAAGCATTGTCTTGCATGTTCTAAACGTGGCATAATCCTATAGCAAGACCGTTATGGTCGAATTAGTATAAATAGAAGTCTTAGTATTAGGATTTCGTGTGTCATATCTATTATACAAAATACTCAGTAACATTCAAACTACCACATGGCAAGGGAAACGAATGCAAGAGAAATGTATGTATGATAGCACCATGTATTTCTGATTTAATGAAAACCTTTTACCATTTCCAGTACTTTCCTTTATCCCTTTTGTCAAATAACATTTACAAGTTTTCTTATTCACAGTCTTTTCACTTCGAAATCTCTTCTTCAAAGTTTTACATTTTAATGTTTTCTTCATATTTCAAGCACTTTATATCTCAGAAAACTATCATATTTTCCTTCAAGCCTTAAAGTCAAACCTTTTACGTTCCAGAAATCCTTTATATTAACTTTTTTGTAAGTCGAAACCATTTACTTCACTTTTATGCAGTTTTACATGTCTTTACAATTAGCATTACAATTAGCATTTATTCATGTAACTTAGTTTTCACACACATTTTGATTACATCTTTAGACTTTTAGAGAGAGAAATCGAAATAAGCCAAACACATATACAATATCAACCATGAATATCTGTTCGATCGTGAGAGTAACCTTAATATCCAAGGAGTCCTAGGATCAATCTAGTCGATCCTATGAGTTACCAGAGGAATTGAATAACAGTCAGAAAGATTATTCGATAGTTTGGAAGACTAGCAGTTGTTTACCAGAAATCACTGGAAACAAATTGGCACACCCGGTGGGACCAATAATTGGATATTAGAAATAAGGATTGTTGAGACATAACCATTACAAAAAACGTTGGAACCTAAGAAGTTTGCTGTTTTATGAACCTGAGAAGTGGTAAGATAACCAACAGCAACCAACCTTTATCCAGAAGAAAACGTTTGGACAAAATGTCTAATTCAGACAATCAACAAGGGGACCAAAATGGCCCACATGCAACAGGCACTAACGCGTCCACTTCGATCGGAACATCTAATGTAATCCCTTCGAATGCACAGTCTGTTGCATCTTCGACCAGTAACATAGCCACCAATGGAGTAAGTGGTATATCAACTAATAGTTCGATCTTAGGAAATACTGGAACCATTGGCTACCCTGGGGGATTCGTTCCACCATCAGGGACACAATCCCATTTCGCCACTCCATTAACTAGACCACCCGGTTTCGATGGGAATAGAACCAAAAATTCCTCTTATGGAATGCCAACATCTTTTATGGTAGGTTTACACAATTCCACATCGAATTCATCTCCACAACTAGGGTCTGGGTCTGGGGAGAATCAGTTTATGACAAATAACCAAGGGTCGGTGGGTTATAGCACAATGCCTATCCTAACCACAGACAACCAGTTGGCTTTTAGGCAATTGATGGATGACAGTAACCATAGTATGATAGGGGTGTTAGCACAAACCATGCAGGAGATATTTGCCCCAATAGTGCAAAATGTGACTGTGACAAACAGGGAAAACGCTGACAATATGAGTCGAATAGCAGATTTCTTTGCTCCCCCAGAAAGGCGTAGGCAGAATCAGGCGGGATTTCGAACAAACATGCCTGTTATAGAACAAATTGCTAACGACCCGATTTATAGACCACCCAGAGAAGAAGTTAACTTAGGGGCCAGGGCACCAAGGTTAGAAGCCCCAATAATCCCGGGCCCACAAAGGGAAATTATGGAACCAGGGGCAAGGGTCGAAAGGCTAGAAGCCCCAGAGTTTCGAGAAGAACAACCTAGGGGAGTTGTTTTGGTTGGTCGAAATCAAGATGCCGATGCCGTCGTTCATAGAATTCGAAACGATAACATCTTGGCAGAAAACAACCTAACCACCATGATAGAGAGAGTCATGGCCCAGAATGGCCTCAACACAGGAATGAGGAGGCCAAATTACGCTTCTCCTATATTGGATTGCATAATGCATACTGATTTACCAAGGGGATATAAAGTCCCTAAATTTACAAAGTTCGCTGGGGATACCAATGAGTCAACAGTCGAACACATAGCGAGATATCTAACCGAAGCGGGAGATATAGCCAATAATGAAGATCTCAGGATCAAATACTTCCCAAGTTCCTTGACAAAAAACGCCTTCACATGGTTTACCACTTTGCCTCCTGGGTCCATTGACACTTGGGCTCTCTTAGAGAGATTATTCCATGAACAATTTTACATGGGACAGTCGAAAATAAGTTTGAAGGAACTGGCCAGTGTTAAGAGAAAGTTCACCGAACCCATAGATGATTATTTGAATAGATTTAGGCTTTTGAAATCCAGATGTTACACAGTAGTGCCTGAACATGAGTTAGTCGAAATGGCCGCTGGTGGCTTGGATTATTCTATTCGAAAGAAACTAGACACTCAGTATTTGAGGGATATGGCTCAGTTAGCCGATAGGGTTCGACAGGTCGAAAGACTAAAGGCCGAAAAAGCCAGAGTCTTTAAGAATAGCAAGAAAGAAAGGATTTCCTATGTTGGGACTGAGGAAGCAGAAGAATATCCTGAATTCGAATTCGAAGAGGTCGAAATCGACCTCGCTGAATTAAAACAGGCACCGCCTTATTCCTGCAAATTGTTAGTTCCCACAAAAGGGAAAGATATTGTTGAAAATGAAAAAAGTGACAAATTTCCAAAGAAGGTTTATACCTTCGATGTCACTAGATGTGACGAGATTTTTGACTTACTTGTCAAAGATGGCCAACTAATTGTGCCATCAAATGTCAAAATACCTCCTTTGGATCAGAGAAAGAAGAAAGGATTTTGCAAATATCATAGTTTCCTAGGCCACAAAACCTCACAATGTTTTCTTTTCAGGGACCTGATTCAAAACGCGATCAAAGATGGCAGACTAAAGTTTGCTGATAAGGTGAAGATGAAAGTGGACGAAGATCCCTTGGACGTCGCAGACACCAACTACTCCGAGCCTGCATGCATTGGAGAGGTCAACATGGTGGAAACTGATCAAAGCGACGCCCTAACAGGAGAGAAGGGTACTGGAGTTGAAAACTGGGTGATGGTCGAAGTCAGCGAGGAGGTCACTGAAGACATCCAGAATACGCCAGAGACTCCGATTGCCGCCCTTGTAGCTGTTGCAAGAGAAACCCAGGCTACTGAAGGCCAGGGAAATCAAAACCAAGAATTAACACAAGTCACTGAAGGCTTGAGGCTGGAATTGGAGAAAGTCCAAATCACACAGCCAATTTCCCTCCAGAAAGAAATATGGGATACTCTAGGGGAACCTAGTGGAAAATTTGACTATTTGGTCAAATATTCTGCCCCAGAGAGTTCGAAGGTTCAGATTGAGGATATAAAGCCCACAGGATGGGGTGATGATGAAGCTAAAGAGGGAGATGTGGAAATAAATATGGTGGATATGGAAAGACCTCGCTCTGAGATGGAGGAAGTGGAAAAATACTTAGGAAAAGAAAAGTATAGAATGGGGGATAATCACACTGGAGATGCTAGTCTCAAGGATTATCTCATGACATGCCACAAAGGAGATTCAGGCATGATATTATGCCCTAGGTGCAGCATCCTCTGCAATCAAAGAATCGCTGCGAATTTCGAAAGGGTACAGAGGACTCGAACTGGCAACAATTGGCGCCAGGATAACCAGCTTTTTAGGTGTTATCCCAAGGCTGGAGAAAGTTTGCTGGAATTTGTGTTTCGCTGCTACAAAGGGGCAACCAAGTGCTTGATTTGCCCAAGGTGTTCTGCTGTGTATGACCAAAGCATGGCCAGGGCCTTCGAAACGATTCCCTTCGCCCCTTGCTGGAACCATCAAGAAACTGCCCAGATGGGCCCACGTTTCGACAGTAGACACAAACAGCGAAGGCCTGATAGCCCTCACCCCAAGGCTGCTCGAAGAGTGACTTTCAAACTCCCTGCTGAGGTGCCAATCGATAGATGGTTACAGGTCATAAATGACAAAGGCAAAGATAGATGGAGAAACGTTGAACGAAATGCACGCCATGCTGTGACATACAGGAGGCAATTCAACACAGCAAAAAGGGAGGAAGTGAGATTAGAAAATTACAAAGGAAGGAACCCCATGTCAAGATCCCAGTGGCGTAGACAGCAAAGGATTCGAAAGGCTGAGAGAGAAGCTGTGGCAAACAAAGGGGTTACTTCAACGAAAAACCAAGGTGAATCTAGCACCAACAAACCAAAAAATCAAACTGAAGACAAACCTCCAGTCAATAGGAGGCTCTTCTCTGAAGAACAACGCGATGAACCAAAGGAATACACTCCAGGCCCGGAAGAGGACGAAGATATGATAACAGATAACTTCGAATCGGAGGGGGAGTCTTCATTTAACTTGAACTGTAATGTGGTGTCTGTGCTTCCCTGCGAATTTGGGCAGGAAACCGAAATCAACGAATATGAGGAGGAAGACACCACATATTTGATGAAACATAGGCCCGTGTGCTACTATGTGATGGACAATGGGGCTGTTGAGGAACAAAATGCGTTCTTCGAACGTCCAGAACCTGCAATGAAGAACCATCTCAAGCCACTTTTCATTCGGGCGAAAGTTGGTGTCCATGGTGTGAACAAAGTTCTAGTGGATGGGGGTGTTGCAGTCAATTTGATACCCCATTTCATGCTAAAAAGATTATAGATCCGCGAAGGAGACATCAAGCCCCATAATATGGTTTTGTCCAATTATGAGGGAAAAGTGGGCAAAACACTGGGGGTGGTCCAGTTGGAATTGGCAATAGGCTCAAGCTATAGGCCCACCATGTTTATGGTGATCGAAGCCAAGGCCAACTATAACCTACTGCTGGGAAGAGAGTGGATCCATGGCGTGGGGGCAGTTCCTTCGTCAATGCATCAGCGACTAGTTCTGTGGAGAGATGATGGAATCGTGGAAAACATCGAAGCAGACCAGAGTTACTTTATGTCAACTGTCAATTTAGTTGACAAGAGGGATTATGATACAAATTTGGCAAAGATTGCTCCGTGTGTTCCAAATGATGAGATTAATGAAACTAGAAACGCCCACTACTACATGACCCTTCGTCATGATGGCCTTTACTGGGATAGAACAATAATCAGTGAAGAAGAGGGAGTAGAAAGCACTATACAAAAACGGCCAGCAGGCTGGGACTTCGACAACCTTAGCCATGACTGAGTCTACCTTTTTCGAAAGGATTTCGGCCTATATGGCTGAGAACGAATCAAAAGCGGCCTTAGAGGCTGAAATAAATAAATCAACTATAAAGACGAACGAAGTCAGTGGGGAGGGTTCGAAATGCTCACCCTTCAAAGAGTTTGAGATGGATCAAAGGTTGGATGCCATCTATGATAAAGAATCCTTAGGCTTCGAAAGGGACCCCATAAACTCAGGTGCCAAAATGTTGGCACAGGATCCACTCGAAGAAGTCAACTTAGGGGATGAAAAAACGAAAAGAGTAACCTACATGTAGGTGTTTAGGTATTGGCTTGCATTTTTGGTAAATCCCAAGTGTATGTGTGAATGTCATGACTGATGTCATAACATTCTAGTTCAGTTTGTACTGACTCATTAGGTACCTTTGCAGAAAAATATTGTAATTCAAGTACTGATGTTTATAAGTGTGTATCTGAGCATTTTGCAAAATGATCACATTTTGCTAAATCAGTAGACAGGTTTTCTCAGATGTCATAACAGATGTTATGACATCCTGTTCTGAACTAACAGGTTTGCAGGTTGGATAAGTCTGAGTTTTTTCAGGAAAATAACTCAGTCTTTCCTGAACAGAATCCTGCGTTTTCTGAGGGGTAACCTAGCTCAACCCTAACCTGGTTAATAAAGTCCTGTGACCTGGTCTTTAGGTCAAACGGAATTAACCCTAGGTTTTTGTGGAAACCCTAACTGAAGTTGCAGCTGCTATATATTCAACAGAGCTGCTGTTTTGCAAGATAGATATACAATGTAATATTGGGGGTGTTCTGTTAGGTAAACCTGTCGGTCTGCGGCAAGGTTACCATGTGTGTAACTCGAAACCTGTAGGTAAGAGTTTGAGTATTCTTGGACGAAGCTGTGAAGCAAGTCTAAGTATTTTTGCATTACTTCATATTCATTGTAATGTAGGAAACCAAGTGGGAGGGCACTACTTCTTGAGTAGGAGTAAGACTTCTGTTGTTGCGACAATAGGAATGGAAACTGGTAGGTTTCTATCTAGGAGTTCCTAGGTATAGGTTGCACTGGGTAAATGATTAAGTGAGGGATGGGAACTTGTGAAGTTTAGTCCTGAATTAATATTGCTGATAGTGGATCTTCTTCCTGGCTTGGTATGCCCCCAGAGTAGGTGTGTTTCACCGAACTGGGTTAACAATTGATTGTGTTTTTATCTTCAACACTTTATAATTCTGTCTGTTATATATCAAGGTAAAACTGTAATGTTGTAACAGATGATGTCTCAGAACATGTTAAGACATCATGCTGATATCTGTGCAGGAGAAACAGAACTGTGAAGGTTGTTTGCTCTCTGCTGATCATGTGTACCAGATGGACAGAACTAGGTACATCGTGCACCTTCAAAGTATATCTGGTGCAGCTTGGATAAAACTGTGTGAATGGTACAGATGATGTCAAAAGAGATGAATGGATATCATGCTGGTTTGTGTGCATGATAAACAGAACTAAGGGGTTTGTTTGTTTCATGGTATGTGATAGATGATGCTGCAACCAATGTTGAGACATCAAGCTATTTGTTCGAGAACTGCAGATGTGGGAACCTCTGTGCTTCTGTTATACTTTAGTACTGAATCACGAAAAATTGGGTATCTACCTTGCAGTGTATTTATTATGTCATATCAGATGTCTAGACATTGAGTATAACATCTGAAGACTGGCATACACCAGAATTTCAATTGGTATCAGAGCAGGCATCTTGTTCTGTTTCTGGATGAGATCCATGGGTGATACTTTCTGGTATCTGCAAGGTCAATTTTAGTACTGGAGATTGTAACCTGGAAAGGTTAGTTATTTCCCTGAATGGTCCCTTAAAGTGGGAGGATGGACTATTCATGACAGGAACTGTGTGTACCTGTCTTTGGTGATTGGCATTTGGCCTGGTTGTGTGGTAGCTGCTCTAGGTTTGATTTATTTTTCAAACCTAGGATTTGTGTGTGTGCAAAGATTGAGTTGTATTATGTTCTTCCGCTGTGTAATACTTGGCAAAACTCAAGCTCTGATGTGTTTCCCCTCTTGTGGATTGAAGGCTACTGTATTCAAGATTTCAACATAAGCTATTGAAGATGTCACAGATACTTGAGTCCTCTCAAGTCCACTCATGAAGACGTTCTTCGTTCAGGATGGTAAGAATCACATAATCACTGATTCCCTTACTCTCTTGAGTAGTGTTATACGAAGACCTTGAAGAATCTCAAGGAGGTTTTTGTTCCAAGGTGATGGAACTGATGTTCTATGTGATGGTGGAACATGTGTTCAACAAGTATGCAGCTACTAGTTGAAGAGCATATGTTTTGGGTGTCAAACAAAGGGATACTTTTGTTTGGAACCTACTCCTGACCTGGAAGAGGAGACATCTGTGTGTGCAAAGTTGACAATGGTAGAGTCAACTATGTCTGTGTGCTCCCGAAGGTTACTTTTAGGAGTCAGAACTCTAGAAGTGAAGCTGGTTGAGATGTGACATTGATCAGGGTTGAGCAGTTGTTCCCTGGAGTACTATGGTGTGAAGAAAGACAAGCTCATTGGTTAATAAAAGTCAATGATGGTGCAGCATTATTGCTCCTTCATAAGAATTAGATTGGGATCATGAATCTTGTCATTTAAACATCATGATTAGAAGTGGAAGATCTTTCAAGATGTGAGAATATGAAGACTCAGAATTTGGTTAAGGTAGTATGTTCTGGCAATACATATCTGCTGATGATTGGTGTTGTTGTCTTCTATGAAGTACTTAAGGTCAGCTGAAGTCTGATTAGTGTGATTGGAGTATGAACATGTATAACTCTTGGAGTTACTTGAATCTGGTAGGGATGTCATATGTCATGTCGAGACATTTGAGTACAATGCATGGATATTTTGTGTGGAGCTTCCATGATTGGTAGTTTGAGGGGGAGATTTGGTTAACCTCCTCACATTAGTTCAGCCTGGTGTTTAGCTGGATGTTGACCTATGTCACACGGGTTCTGGGTGTTGTGTGACATATTTGCAAGGAAGGATTCATCTCTCTCATTCCTAAGGATGAATCTGATCTGGTAGGAGTTTCAAATCTGTTGAGGTGAGTAGAGTTTGTTCAGAGAAAATTCTATTTACTTGAGTCAAGGGTGGCAACCTAGATATCTCAACTCTTTGGTCTCTCAAAGAAAGTGATTACAAGAAGAAGATGTTAACACACGAAGAGTATGTCAAAGTATTCAAATGGTGAAAGTATCTTACAGGATAATGGGAAGGATTTAAGATCAATTGCTATTTGTGACAAGTACAAGTATTTAATTGATTATCCTTGGAGTTCAAGATAACTGATGTTCTTAAAGAGGTGGGAACATTCCTTCTTCTAGACCCTGTGAAGAATCACAGGAAGAGTGATGCTTTAGAGCTATCTCTTTGGTGACAGCAAAATCATTTGATCTCTGAAAAGGTTTCCTGGAAACGTGTTCAGACTTGAAGCTACAAGAAGAAAAAGACATCATAATCTTGATGGTGGTTACTTGGATCAGTCTGGTTCTGATCTAGGTAAGGAAGTGAATTAGCTAATGCACATGGTGAAGTCAAGAAGAAGTGGCATCATTCTTGACATCATGAAAACAGATTTACCTAAGGAAGTGGCATCCTTGGTATAAGCTATAGGGTTAGTCTCTAACTAGTCCTTCTGAAGACTCATTCATCAGAGTGTCAAAAGTCTTTGGAGAAACAACATGTATTCATCAAGGTGTGAGCTTGGATGACTTAACTGCATAACTGCAGGATGGAGGTTGTTTACTCAAACTTGGTTTCACAATCAAGTCTATGAGAGCATGAAACTTTTGTAAAGGGAGGAAGTTCTTTCAAGTGGCATAAGAAGGAGTTGAATTCAACAACTAGATGTTATAACATAATGCTGTGACATTTGGTTCAACATCAGATTCTTGGTTGGTGAAGTGGCACATCAACTTAAGATAGGATGATCTACGAAGTTGAAGATTGGATACTTCAAAAAGATCATCTCTTTGCAGCTCCTTGGAGTTGTTGGGAGGAGAAGATGTTACATGTTCCTGTCTTAGTGTATCTAAGCCTTTTGTGATAACTTGTAGCTTGAAGTTCAAATTTCAATTGGAAGATCAGAATATCTTTGGGAGAAGTCTGATAAACATGGAGAAGTCAAAAGGTGGCATTTGATTTTTTTTATGAGGATTCATGAAGGAGATAATCAAACAGTGGCATTTGGTCTATCTCAGCAGTGGATTCAGAGAATCAAGATAATCAACATGTGGCAGCTGATTATTATCGAGAAAGTTTGATTCAGAGTATGAATGCGTTCAACCAATATTGTTGAACAGAGGGTGCGCTCTTGAAGACATGAAGATGCGTCTTATGTTTTCCATTCATCAAGGGGTCTTATTTACTTTGAATCAAAAGTTGTCTTGAAGGTCCAACTGAGTATTGAATGTGACCTACTTGTTTCCATGAGGAGAAGTGATTGTCCCTAACAGAGGGAGTATTGGTTTGTATGGAAAGTCTTCATCAGACTCGTAGGATATAAAGTGTGGCACTTTATTAACTATTGGGATGATGTGTTCAAGACTGAAGAGGACTATGTCTGACCGAATGTCATCACATTGCCTAATGACATTGTTCCCAATTTCCTCTAAAACTACAGACAGGAGGAAAATTGGATGAAGTGTGGATTACTATTAATAAACCCATGTGTGTACAGTTGTATGACTCAGAGGGAGTAACCATCATCTTTGTGTAAATGGAATGGTTTCAAGCTGCTAATATGAAAATAGCAGAATGTATGATGACATAGGATTTGAGCATGTTTTCATCTGCTAAGAAAACAGGGCGTTTGTGTCTCATTATGAAGCATTTTAGTGAGCTGGAATGTTTAGGTGATAACTTGTCATCTAATAAAGGTATTATATAACTGAGGCATAGTGTGATTTCTAGTAATTGGTGGAGTGGGGAGTAGTCCTTTAAATCAAGAAAGTTCAAATGATGTTCCTTTAAATCCAGATGTCTCTAAGGATGTTGAGACATCAGACAAAGAAAAGAATGTTGACATTGCTCACAAGAAAAGGAAGAAGTCAGAATCCTCCGAGCCTGATGACAGTGCTTAAAGGTTGGTTGCTGTTTGGTGGTGTTGCTGGTTGGTGCTGATATCTGGTGGAGTTTGGAAGTGTGTTCAGTTCCTTTTTTTTCTGCTGCTGCTCTTATTAATTGTTTTTGGATAACTGTATAATCATTATGAACATGTATCTTTGGCCCATTTGTGGCTAAAGAGGGGGAGAATATTTTGGTACTTACTTAATTAGTACTTGACATTCTATTTTTCTGCTGTCACTTATTTCTGCTGCTATCTATCTCTGATTGCTTAGGGTCTTTAGCCAAAAATCTGCCAAAGGGGGAGTTTGTAGGTGTTTAGGTATTGGCTTGCATTTTTGGTAAATCCCAAGTGTATGTGTGAATGTCATGACTGATGTCATAACATTCTAGTTCAGTTTGTACTGACTCATTAGGTACCTTTGCAGAAAAATATTGTAATTCAAGTACTGATGTTTATAAGTGTGTATCTGAGCATTTTGCAAAATGATCACATTTTGCTAAATCAGTAGACAGGTTTTCTCAGATGTCATAACAGATGTTATGACATCCTGTTCTAAACTAACAGGTTTGCAGGTTGGATAAGTCTGAGTTTTTTCAGGAAAATAACTCAGTCTTTCCTGAACAGAATCCTGCGTTTTCTGAGGGGTAACCTAGCTCAACCCTAACCTGGTTAATAAAGTCTTGTGACCTGGTCTTTAGGTCAAACGGAATTAACCCTAGGTTTTTGTGGAAACCCTAACTGAAGTTGCAGCTGCTATATATTCAACAGAGCTGCTGTTTTGCAAGATAGATATACAATGTAATATTGGGGGTGTTCTGTTAGGTAAACCTGTCGGTCTGCGGCAAGGTTACCATGTGTGTAACTCGAAACCTGTAGGTAAGAGTTTGAGTGTTCTTGGACGAAGCTGTGAAGCAAGTCTAAGTATTTTTGCATTACTTCATATTCATTGTAATGTAGGAAACCAAGTGGGAGGGCACTACTTCTTGAGTTGGAGTAAGACTTCTGTTGTTGCGACAATAGGAATGGAAACTGGTAGGTTTCTATCTAGGAGTTCCTAGGTATAGGTTGCACTGGGTAAATGATTAAGTGAGGGATGGGAACTTGTGAAGTTTAGTCCTGAATTAATATTGCTGATAGTGGATCTTCTTCCTGGCTTGGTATGCCCCCAGAGTAGGTGTGTTTCACCGAACTGGGTTAACAATTGATTGTGTTTTTATCTTCAACACTTTATAATTCTGTCTGTTATATATCAAGGTAAAACTGTAATGTTGTAACAGATGATGTCTCAGAACATGTTAAGACATCATGCTGATATCTGTGCAGGAGAAACAGAACTGTGAAGGTTGTTTGCTCTCTGCTGATCATGTGTACCAGATGGACAGAACTAGGTACATCGTGCACCTTCAAAGTATATCTGGTGCAGCTTGGATAAAACTGTGTGAATGGTACAGATGATGTCAAAAGAGATGAATGGATATCATGCTGGTTTGTGTGCATGATAAACAGAACTAAGGGGTTTGTTTGTTTCATGGTATGTGATAGATGATGCTGCAACCAATGTTGAGACATCAAGCTATTTGTTCGAGAACTGCAGATGTGGGAACCTCTGTGCTTCTGTTATACTTTAGTACTGAATCACGAAAAATTGGGTATCTACCTTGCAGTGTATTTATTATGTCATATCAGATGTCTAGACATTGAGTATAACATCTGAAGACTGGCATACACCAGAATTTCACTACATAAGTGCTAAACTTAGCCCAGGCCTCAAGAAGGAAGTGATCGAAGTCCTTAAGGAAAACAAAGATTGCTTCGCATGGGATTATGACGAGATGCCTGGTTTAAAGAGGGAGTTGGTCGAACACAGACTGCCAATCAAAGATGGCAAGAGGCCCATCAAACAAACTCCCAGAAGATTCGCACCAGCGGTTCTCACGAAAATTAAAGCTGAGATCGAAAGGTTGTTGCGTTGCAAATTCATCAGAACAACAAGGTACGTCAAATGGTTAGCAAACATAGTACCCATTATTAAGAAAAATGGTTCTTTAAGAATTTGCATAGATTTTAGGGATTTAAACACTGCAACCCCTAAAGATGAATATTCCATGCCCGTGGCAGAAATGCTAGTAGATTCTGCTGCAGGGTTCGAATACTTGAGTATGTTAGATGGATACTCTGGGTATAACCAGATTTTCATTGCTGAAGAAGATGTTGCAAAGACAGCATTTCGTTTCCCAGGAGCCTTAGGCACCTACGAATGGGTGGTGATGCCTTTTGGTTTAAAGAATGCTGGGGCAACTTATCAAAGGGCAATGAATTCAATTTTTCATGATTTCATTGAAACCTTCATGCAGGTGTATATTGACGATATAGTCATCAAATCTATATCTGCAGAAACACATTTGCATCATTTAAGCCAATCATTCGAGCGAATGAGAAAACATGGCTTAAAGATGAATCCCCTTAAATGTGCATTTTTTGTGCAGGCTGGAGATTTTCTTGGTTTTGTGGTTCACAAGAAAGGAATCGAAATCAACCAGAACAAAACCAAAGCCATAATGGAGACGAAAGCACCTGCGTCAAAAAGGGAGTTGCAATCTCTGCTAGGGAAAATTAACTTCTTCAGAAGATTCATCTCGAACCTAAGTGGAAGAACCCAAGCTTTCTCTCCGTTACTTCGTCTAAAGCAAGGTCAAGCCTTCGAATGGAACGAAGCTCACCAGGAGGCGTTTGACAGAATAAAAGAATACCTTTCTCAGCCTCCTATTTTGTCTCCACCTTCATGGGGGAAGCCCATGAGATTGTACATATCTGCCTCTGAAGTTAGTATAGGTAGTATGCTAGCACAAGAGGATAGCAATGGCGTCGAAAGAGCCATATACTATTTAAGTAGAGTGCTAAATGATGCAGAGACCAGATATAGCAATTTAGAAAAGCTATGTCTCTGTTTGTATTTCTCTTGTATGAAACTCAAGTATTATATAAAACCTGTTGATGTTTATGTTTCATCTCATTTCGATGTCATTAAACATATGCTTTCAAAACCAATAATGCATAGCAGAGTTGGCAAGTGGGCTTTAGCCTTAACAGAATATTCGTTGACTTTCATGCCTTTAAAAGCTATGAAAGGTCAAGTGATTCCTGACTTCATTGTGGACCATTCGTTGGTTGAGCAGACGGTCATGAATTACGTCGAAATGCAACCATGGAAATTGTACTTTGATGGTTCAACCCACAGGAATGGAAGTGGTGTTGGAGTCCTTCTGATTTCTCCTGAAGGAATTCCAACAAAATTCAAGTATAAATTAGATGGTCCTCGTTGTTCAAACAACGAAGCTGAGTATGAAGCGCTCATTGTTGGACTTGAAGCTTTGTTGGAATTGGGGGCAACCAGAGTCGAAATTAAAGGAGACTCTGAATTAGTGGTCAAACAAATCACAAAGGAATACAAGTGCATAAAGGAAAATTTAATGGTATACTTCGTCATAGTCAATAGGCTATTAAGGAAATTTGAATACATGGATATTCAACACATACCAAGAATAGAGAACCAAGAAGCAAATGACTTAGCGCAGTTGGCTTCAGGTTATAAAGTGTCTACCAAGAACTTCAAGGATTTGGTCGAATTAAGGGGAAGAGTTATGGCTACTAGATTCACACCATCGGATCTGGAAAGTATGAGATTGGGATATGCTGAGAAACAGGGATTCGAAATATTAGCCATAAATACTTTGTCAGATGCAGATTGGCGAAGTCCATTGAAGAGTTATTTAGCAGACCCAACTCTAAAGGTCGATAGAAAAACAAAATATAGAGCATTGTCATATCTCCTCATGGGGAACGAATTGTTTAAAAAGACCCAAGAGGGTGTATTATTGAAATGCCTAGGAGAAAGTGAGGCATACTTAGCATTGTCTGAAGTCCATAATGGGGCATGTGGGGCACATCAAGCAGGCCATAAAATGAAATGGTTGTTATTTCGATACGGCTTGTATTGGCCTAGCATGCTCAAAGATTGCATAGACTTTGCTAAAGGATGTGAGGAATGTCAGAAACATGCAGGAATTCAACATGCCCCTGCAAGTGAGTTGCATTCGATCATCAAACCATGGCCATTTAGAGGATGGGCATTGGATTTGATAGGAGAAATAAATCCTGCTTCGTCCAAAGGACAGAAATACATCTTGGTGGGAATAGATTATTTTACCAAATGGATCGAAGCTATACCACTGGTAGTTGCTGATCAAGAGGCTATTATTGAGTTTATACAAAAGCACATTATCTATAGGTTCGGATTGCCAGAGAGCATAACTACAGACCAGGGCTCTGTGTTTACTGGTAGAAAGATGCAAGGATTTGCCCAAGAAATGGGGTTTAGATTGCTAACATCAACGCCATATTATGCTCAAGCAAACGGACAAGTCGAAGCAGCAAATAAAGTAATAATAGGATTAATCAAGAAGCATATTGGCAAAAAGCCAAGAAACTGGCACAAAACTCTGGACCAAATATTATGGGCTTGTAGAACATCTCCTAAGGAAGCTACTAACACTATGCCTTTCCAACTCACATTTGTTCATGATGCAGTGTTGCTAGTAGAAATTCATCTGCAATCAGTTCGAACTCAGAGACAAAACGAAATCCCAACTGCATTATATTGGGAAATGATGATGAATGAATTAGTTGAGTTGGACGAAATTAGATTACATGCATTGGAAATTTTGATGAGGAAAAAAGAAAGAGTGGCCAGAACATACAATAAAAGGGTGAAGAAAAAAGTATTCATTATTAATGACTTGGTTTGGAGAGTCATATTGCCTATGGACAAGAAGAATAAAGTGTTAGGTAAATGGTCACCTCATTGGGAAGGACCTTTTCGAATATTAAAAGTATTCTCAAACAATGCATACGAAATCGAAGAACTCATGGATGATAAACGTGTCCTAAAGGTTAATGGGAAATATTTAAAGAAATATAAGCCAAGCCTGCGGGAGATTCGAATAGTAACAACGTAAACAAGATATTATAAAAAGCCAAGATGGCAAGATAAAATGCCAAAATGGCGTTGTTCGAATATTACATGTAAGAAACCAAAATTATAGTCAAATAAACATCAAAATCTAGAAATAAGAATTATTTTTCAATCGATTAAAAGTGCTTCGAAATGATTCAAGTTTCTGCTGAGTGAACCGCCTGGCTCCTTCCAAGGTTGCCACTTCTCCTTTAAGTTGTTCTGCAGTCTCCATTTCCGCAAGCCCCTGGTTGAGAAGCTCTTCGAATTGGTTACCAGCAGAATTGGTTTCGAAGGCTAGTTGTTGTTCTTTAGCCTCCTTAACCTTCTATTAAAGTTCCAGAATCTGCCTTTCCCAAAGAAGGATGGACTCAGCTCGAGCCTCATAATCAGTTTTCGCCTGCTTCAGATGCATAGCTTGATCCTCAGCTTCTTGAGAGAGTTTCGAAGCTTGTTCATAAGCGGCATCCATGGCAATGCGTTTCTCTTGAACCTTCTTGGCAGCAGATTCGTCTTGGAGAAGGTAACCAGTTACGTTGTCCAGCAAATTCTGAAGATCGAACAAGAGAGTACTAACTGGCAAGGAGCAGGTGGAAAGATTGACCTTTGTGAGCAGCTCCTTCATAGTATAGCAAGCAGTACTATCTTGCTTAAGCACTTCGAATATATCCACATTGAGAATGGTTTTCCTAATTTTGTTAAGAAGAACAATTCTTTCATCTGTGGGAAGAGGATAGCTGGTCGAACTTGTGCCAGCCCTAGCGAGTGGGACGTCCCTCTGAGCCAACTTTGCCTTCATGTACCCAATAGGGTCATTTCGTCTCAGAAGTGCCAGTTCCTCGTCAGTCATTCGAGACATAGAGGATTGAGGGAGTTCCACACGTAGGGGAGCCACGTTTATTTCAACCTCTAGGGGTTCGTTGGTTGCATTACCATCCCCTTCATTCGTTTCGTGCTCTTGGTCTTCTCCATCCTCGTCCAAGTCCACCACTTCGATACCATCCCTTTCACTGCTATTTGCGTTGGACTCCGTCCTAGCAGTCGAACCGTCATTGGCATTTTCCTCCTCAAATTCTTCGTCTGCAGATTCTTCGGCTCTTTGCCCAGAATCAGCTTTCTCTTCTTCAGTTTGAGTGTCCTTTGGGTCCTCTTGAAGAGTTTCAAGAGGGGACTTTTAAAGAGAAGCCCTTTGCAAATCCTCTGCAGACGTTTGAAGTGTTGTTTCGTTTATCTCTTTCAGAGGAATGGAGGTACCTTGATCATCCTGCTGTTCAGAAGTTCCAGCCAGAACCGCCATATTGGAGGAACCTTTATTTTGGACCAGGTTGCTGGAATCTCCTTGAGGAGAGGAGTTGAGCGGAGCAGCAACTCTGGATGGTGAGGTCGAAATAGTGGAAGCTGGATTCAAGATGTTCTGCAAGGAACAACAGAATGTTAAGGAAAAACATTCACCAAGGTAATAAGAAGTTAGTATTGTAAAAAAATTTAAAGGTTCAATTTACCTGTGGACTCTCAGAGGAGAGGTTACTAGCTATACGTTCCAACGTTGGGTTGGAGGTCGAAGGTGGATTTTTGGATTTGGGTGAGGGAGCAGCATCCCTGGAATCAAATCCAGAGACACTAGTTGGAACGGTGCTTTTCGAAATATCTTTCTTTGGCTTCTTCTTCGAAGCAGTATTTAAGTTTCCTCCAGCCTTGGGGTCTTCCCCAGTGGTGCTTGATTTCTGCTTCTTGGGAGTAGTAGGAGGAAGCTTGTTGGTCTGAAAGAATTTTAAAACTTAGGGTTAGATGTAAACCATAAAGCATGAGTGAATTCGAAACATCAAGGCTAAGTGATTACCGTTGGAATTGGAACACTGGTTGTTGTTGGTGTTATTGTTGTTGTTATGGTTGCAGCAGTAGTGGTTGTTTCGGGTGGAGTCACTTTGTCAGTAGTTTCGATGGAGGCTTGAGAGGCACTCCCTTCTTTCGACTTCGAGGCAGCTGTCTTTATCCTGATAGCTGAAAATCGAAACAATTAAAGCAAAGGTTAAAGATATGGAAAATAAAAGACATTTGGGATTTTCCCAAGCATTCCCACCTGTGCCTTGATCAGATTTAATTGTCATGGCAGAAAGGTCGTATCGAAGGTGTCCTGGGAAATCATGAAGCCAGTATCGAGCCCATGTCACAGTCTCAGATGGCTTTGGTTTCCTTTGAAGATATTTGAACATCTCTTTGCAAGTAGACCACCATGGATATGGGGGAAACCAAGCCAGAGCCAGTTCTGAGGTAGGTAATCTGGGAAATTTAGGTGGATGCATTTCGAATGCCAACCTATACCTATCCTCAAGTGACAGCCCTGAAGGAAGTTTTAACTTAGAAACTTTTTGTTTAAATTTTTCCTTCAAGGTCTCAGCTGCTTGATGCACAGTGGAGTCCAAGCGCGTGGGGTCGTAAGTAGTTTCAAAATAATTTTGGAAAGCTTTAATCTCTTTGGCATGAGTAAACATACCTTTCTTTGTTGGTACCTGCACATCGAAGGCATCAATTAGTTTCTGTCGAATTGTAAGTGTATCGAACATATAAGTTTGATAAAACTTGGTCCACCATTCCAGAAATCCTTTAGCCGCGAGATGGGTAGGTTCGAAGGTTATCAGCTCAAATTGGGCAAAGCCTTGATATTGTTCTTGCTGTATTTTGGCTTCCCGTGCCTTGAAAGTTCGTCCAGAAGTGATGGCGCTCTCAGTTTGAAATAAAGGTTCAGGAATTAGTTGGCATAAGCCAAACTGCCTCGAAACGAAGTTTGGTTGGTAGGCAAAGAGAAAAATTTGGTTCTTGGCTGGGGTTATTCTTGAAGAAATGAGTCTAGGCAGCAAAAAAGCTCTCCATACATCCTGAATCTCCTTGCTCTTGATAGCTTCTGAGAGAGCCATGGTGAACCAAGAAGGTCCATGAGCCCTCGAAGCAAAAGGCGCCATGCTCTCTTCGAACTTGTGCCTTTTGGAGAATATCATGATGTACTTCGAGAATTGAACTTTGAAGTCATCTTTGTCGTCATTGGGAGTTAATCTTCGAAGCCTAGTGCCTTCGACTATCCTATCACTTATCTCAGAATCTTGCTCATCAATGGTGTTGGCGGTTGATAAGGAGGGTTCGAACATGGCATTTAGCCATAGTTGGAGTAACCAAAAGGGGCCAGCCAATAGAATATTTTTGGAGGTGTGGGATTTGAGGCTCGAAACAGCTGACCTCAGGCTTTCATAGAGGTCAACTAAGAGCAGTTCACTTAGGCACACTTTTCGATTTTCATGCAAGTCCCTAGATAGAGGAATGAACCTACTAGCTACCTGTAGGGATCTACTGCAGAAAACGTATCTTGACAGCCACAGGGTTAAGAAAGCAATGTGCTCTACGTCAGACACATTGTCCCCCTCAGCATGGTAATGACTGATAAATTTGGAAAAACTGGCTAGCTTGACTTCGAAGTCAATTATGCTTGAGTGCTCTTCGTTGTCGGGTATATAAGTTTCTCCCACTGGCGATAGCCCAGTGATGGCCACTATGTCGAAGAAGGTTGGGGTGATCATTCCACCTGGGAGATGGAAAGTGTTATAGGTATTGTCCCAGAAATAAAGGGACGCGAATAGCAGAGGGTGGCTGTAGGTGAAACCAGGCTTCGATAGCTTAATCAGGTTATAGATGCCTAATTCTTCCCATTGCTGGGATTTCTTAGCTTCTACTTTCGTGAACCAATTTTGATAAGCAATATCAGAGGTGGGGCAAGATCGAAATGGCTTAAAATTACTTTTTACATAATCCAAAACAAAGGGGTCCTTAGGAGGAACAGTTGGGGTTTCTATGGTATTTGAACTAGGAGATTCTACTGCCTTAGGGGCGTCCATTTTGTTAAATAAGGGTTTGAAGCTATAACAAACTGGGAAAATCGTCCTGGTGTCTTTTAATATTTCAAAAACCATATGAGGGCCATTTAAAGCTAACCTCTTACCAGCAACGTTGGTAGGAATGAGTACCTGTGACGCATACAGCATTTCTTTTTCTTTTGAAATCATCTGAGGGGCAAGAGCGGATTGACCTTGGAGAGTGATGATTTTACTTTCCATGGTAGCTCTTGCAGTTTTTCCTTTCTTCTTGGAGACTTTCTTGAGTTGGGATGAAGTAGAAGAAGACATTTTTGAAAGATGTTGAAAGCTTGGATTGTTTTACGAGAGAAGGAGGGTAAAAGATTTAGAGGGTAAAAGATTTAGAGTGTGAAAGATTTAGAGTTTGAAAAGAAAAGAAGAAGATTAAGTTGATGTTTTATAATGGGGAAGTTTAAGCATCCACCGAATAAATGTGTGATACGTGGAGATCATGGGTTGGTGTGATGAAGAGGTGGCGTAAAGTTAACATGGGTAATAGGCGTGATTTAAAGATAATCATTATTTGTAACTGCACCACGCTGTGAAGTGGCTCCAGGCGGTTAAGGAATCCAAAAGGTGCTATGATTGACGTGACTGGAGTCAAATGCATTAAATGTTACGATGATTTGAAAGTCCCATCAAAATCTTGTGTAGGTGTTTAAAATAGGTATTTCTCAGAGGAATCGAAATACATATTTTAAAGGGGCAATTTGTTGGCTGAAGATTTTGATAATTTTATTAGAAGCCAAATGAATTAAACGTTTTGATCAAAATGAGGTAAAGCGTCATGTTTCGAAGTAGCAGAAGCAGTGTTTCGAATAAGTGTGTCAAAGCTTGGAGCTTCGAGTGGCAATTATGGGAACATATCTAAAGAAGTCTCGAAATAACAACAAGGCTGTGTCTGGGAAGAGCGTTCGAAACGGAGAAGCACCAAAGCATTTGAAATTCAAATGGAAGCGGGACTTTCGAAGTTTGAAAGTTATGTGTTGGAGCATTTGGGGACACGTGGAAAGATGAAAGAGGCATTGTCTTGCATGTTCTAAACGTGGCATAATCCTATAGCAAGACCGTTATGGTCGAATTAGTATAAATAGAAGTCTTAGTATTAGGATTTCGTGTGTCATATCTATTATACAAAATACTCAGTAACATTCAAACTACCACATGGCAAGGGAAACGAATGCAAGAGAAATGTATGTATGATAGCACCATGTATTTCTGATTTAATGAAAACCTTTTACCATTTCCAGTACTTTCCTTTATCCCTTTTGTCAAATAACATTTACAAGTTTTCTTATTCACAGTCTTTTCACTTCGAAATCTCTTCTTCAAAGTTTTACATTTTAATGTTTTCTTCATATTTCAAGCACTTTATATCTCAGAAAACTGTCATATTTTCCTTCAAGCCTTAAAGTCAAACCTTTTACGTTCCAGAAATCATTTATATTAACTGTTTTGTAAGTCGAAACCATTTACTTCACTTTTATGCAGTTTTACATGTCTTTACAATTAGCATTACAATTAGCATTTATTCATGTAACTTAGTTTTCACACACATTTTGATTACATCTTTAGACTTTTAGAGAGAGAAATCGAAATAAGCCAAACACATATACAATATCAACCATGAATATCTGTTCGATCGTGAGAGTAACCTTAATATCCAAGGAGTCCTAGGATCAATCTAGTCGATCCTGTGAGTTACCAGAGGAATTGAATAACAGTCAGAAAGATTATTCGATAGTTTGGAAGACTAGCGGTTGTTTACCAGAAATCACTGGAAACACCTGGTGTTTTCATGGAGTATATGAACATGATATTTCATCCGTATCTTGATAAGTTTGTGGTGGTGTTCATTGATGATATTCTAATTTATTCGAAGAGCGATGAAGAGCATGCAGAACATCTCAGAGTTGTGTTGGAATTGTTGAAAGAGAAGAAGCTTTATGCAAAGTTGTCCAAGTGTGAATTCTGGTTAAGTGAAGTAAGTTTTCTTGGCCATGTAATTTCCAAGAATGGAATTGCTGTGGATCCTACGAAGGTAGAAGCAGTATCTCAGTGGGAAGCGCCGAAGAATGCTTCTGAGATCCGTAGTTTTCTGGGTCTTGCAGGTTATTACAGGAAGTTTATAGAAGGATTTTCCAAATTAGCGTTACCGTTGACTAAGTTGACCAGGAAGGGTCAGATGTTTGTTTGGGATGTTGAATGTGAGAAAGGATTTCAAGAGCTGAAGAGGAGGTTGACAAGTGCTCTGATCTTTATTTTGCCAAATCCGACTAAGTCTTTTGTTGTGTATTGTGACGCATCATTAATGGGATTAGGTGGTGTGTTGATGCAAGATAAGCAGGTGGTGGCTTATGCTTCGAGACAATTGAAAGTACATGAAAGGAATTATCCGACTAATGATTTGGAGTTGGCAGCTGTTGTGTTTGTTTTGAAGTTGTGGAGGCATTATTTATATGGTTCTCGGTTTGAGGTGTTCAGTGATCACAAAAGTCTGAGGTATCTCTTTGATCAGAAAGAGTTGAATATGAGGCAGAGGAGATGGTTAAAATTTCTAAAGGATTATGATTTCGGTTTGAATTACCATCCTGATAAGGCAAACGTTGTTGCGGATGCCTTGAGTAGGAAGTCCTTGCATATGTCGATGTTAATGGTCCGTGAGTTAGATTTGGTTGAGCAGTTCAGAGATTTAAGTTTGGTATGTGAAACTACTCCGAATAGTGTGAAATTGGGTATGTTGAAACTGACTAGTGGTATTCTGGAAGAAATTCGGAATGGACAGAAGTCTGATGTTGGGTTAGTTGTTAAATTGACACTGATCAACCAAGGTCAAGGAGGCGAGTTCCGGATTGATGAGGATGGTGTTATGAGATTTGGTAATAGGGTGTGTGTTCCGGATGTTGCAGAGATTAGGAAGAGTATTTTGGAAGAAGGACATCATAGTGGATTGAGTATTCATCCTGGTGCTACTAAAATGTACCATGATTTGAATAAGTTGTTTTGGTGGCCGGGAATGAAAAAGGAAATTGCTGAGTTTGTGTATGCTTGTTTGGTTTGTCAGAAGTCGAAGATTGAGCATCAGAAACCGTCAGGATTGATGGAACCGTTGTTTGTTCCGGAATGGAAATTGGATGGAATCTCTATGGATTTTGTGTCTGGTTTGACAAGGACATCGAAGAATTGTGATTCTATCTGGGTTATTGTTGATCGGTTGACGAAATCAGCTCACTTTATTCCGATAAGAATGGATTATCCGATGGAAAGGTTGGCAGAATTGTATGTTGAGAAGATTGTGAGTTTGCACGATATTCCTTCTAGTATTGTGTCGGATCGAGATCCGAGGTTTACATCTAAATTCTGGACAGGATTGCAAGAAACTTTGGGTACTAGGTTGCGTTTGAGTTCCGCTTATCATCCACATACAGATGGTCAGACGGAGAGAACGATTCAGTCGTTGGAATATTTGTTAAGAGCTTGTGTGTTGGAGAAAGGTGGAGCTTGGGATAGTTATCTACCATTGATTGAGTTTACCTACAACAATAGTTTTCATTCGAGCATTGGTATGGCTCCGTTTGAGGCATTGTATGGTAGGAGGTGTCGGACACCGTTGTGTTGGTATGAATCGGGAGAGAGTGTTGTGATTGGACCGGAAATTGTCCAACAGACTTCAGAAAAGATTAAGATGATTCAGGAGAAGATGAGGACTTCTCAGAGTCGTCAGAAAAGTTATCACAATAAGAGGAGGAAAGATCTTGAGTTTAGCGAAGGAGAACATGTTTTCATGCGAGTTACTCCGATGACTGGTATTGGTCGAGCTTTGAAGTCAAAGAAGTTGACTCCACGTTTTATTGGTCCATTTCAGATTACCAAGAGAGTTGGTAAAGTTGCTTATTAGATTGCTTTGCCGCCGTCACTTGGAAATTTGCATGATGTTTTTCATGTATCTCAGCTAAGGAAGTACATTGCTGATCCGTCTCATGAGATTCGGGTAGACGATATACAGGTACGAGAGAATTGACTGTGGAAGCGGTACCTGCGAGAATTGAGGATGGGAAGTTGAAACAGTTGCGAGGCAAGGAGATCGTGTTGGTAAGAGTGGCTTGGGGAGGACCAGCATATGGAAATGTCACTTGGGAGCTGGAGAGTCAGATGAAGGACTCGTATCCAGAACTGTTCGTCTAAGGTATGTTTTTGAGGACGAAAAGTCTTTTAGTTGGGGAGAGTTGTAACACCCCAAATTTATTCAAGTGTTAAATAATTAGGAATTTAATTATTAAATTAATTAAAGGCTTAATTAATAATATTTTGGATTAAATGGATGAATTAATTATGGAATTAAAAAGGAAGACCGGGGGGTGTAAAGTTGAATTAGAGGTGTGTGAAGTAAAAGGCTCTACTAAATAATAACTAATTTATTACTATTATTTGGAAAATAATAATAGGAATATAAAAGAAGGATAAAAAGGAAAAGAAAGAAAGAGGTTATTGGGAGAAAGTCATTGTACGTGAAATTGGAGAAGAGAAGAGAAGAGAGGAAAAAGCCAAACGCCGTGAATTCGAAGGATCATCGCGAGGTAAGGGGTGATTTCGATTATTTAATATGCCTTATAGATTTTGGGATCAATAGAATTGATTAAGCATGTTAGGAATCCCAATTTAGGATTTATGAAATTCAAACCCCAATCCCATGAATTTTATGTTTTGATTCAATTTGATGTTATGAGGGAATTGTATGATGTTATGGTGGTGTGTTATAATCTCATTGGAATCATGCACTATAACTTGTTTTGACATTGCTGTGAGTTGGATTCGTATGGGTATGAATTGGATGGGATTGGAATGAATAAGTGCTGTCAAAATAGCAGTTTTTGACTTTTCAGGTCGCAGGAACCGATTCCCAGTGGGAAGGAACCGGATTCCCAGTGTAAATTTGTGAAGAAACTGACTTTTTCAACGTAGGAACCGGTTCCTGTATGGGTAGGAACCGGGTTCCAGTACATTTTCCAGAATGGGTGTTTTCTGAACTTCGCAGGAACCGGTTCCTGTATATGTAGGAACCGGGTTCTGCTGTAACTTTTTGAAAAATACTAAACTTTGAAAATTCATAACTTTCAAACCGTAAGTCCATTTTCAGTGCCATTTTGGACGTTATTTCTTAAATTAAATACTCTATTTTATAAAATAAGAAAAATATTATTTTATGAAAATTATTTTAAAAAGAGTCGAATTCCCGATTTTTGTAAACTTTGGTATTTTGAGAATGATGTAGAATTGTTTGTGAATTGTTCTGATTTGGTGAATGAGAACTGATACTTATGTGTTGTGCCTGCTATCCATTATGATTGAGATGTGATCATGTGATATATTAGTTTTGGCATTATTTGGAATTATGTTGTGATCATATTCCGTTGATTTGATGTTGACTTTCCGATTATGCGGTTTGCTATTATGTGTATATTTGGTGTATATGCAATGGTGTATCCATGATAATTGATTGTATCAGGTCCTTGTGGACGAAGTGCATGTTTATGCTGTTTTATGTGTGTATGATAGATAGTGATATCATGCTTCTTTTGGTTTTGGTTCAGTTATGATAAATTGATGTATTTCATAGACTGATTTGATGTTGCATGCTGGTGATGTGCATGCATATGCATTGTTTTGGTGAAGTTAATTCCCATTGTGTGGAATTTGACTTGTATTGCCGTTAACCGATACCCAAGAGATGATGGGTGGTTAGGCTGGATTCGTGTCCGAGTGTTATGGACGAATCGATGATTGCTTCAGCTGGATTCATGTCCGAGTGTGATGGACGAATCGATGGTTGCTGTATCCGGTTGATGATGGATCAGTGATGGGTGACTTGGTCACGTAATTGGTACCACATGCATCGTGTCTGCATTTGTGTTTGCATGGAATTGTAACATGTTAGGATGTCTTCCAGTGTTACAATTCTTTGGTTGATTATTGATTTGTGCATAATGATTGTATGATTGGAACTGTGTATTGAATATGAGTTTATGCTAAAATGGGTGAAATAATATGCTTGTGATATAATGTTGATTGAGAAGCTTATAATGCATGTTAATTATGAGAAATTTCACCCTTACTTTAATGATTTCAGATTAAAGTTAGCAGCTCAGGAGTTGGTGAGGATGGCTCTAGAGCTATGTTATTTTAAGTCCGCGTGTCAGTGTCGTGCTCTGATAGGTTGTAACACTGGGGGAAACGTTTGAATGACGAGTTTTATTTTATACTCTATTGTTTAATTTATGTTGGGAATACTTATGAAGTGAAGTTATTCAGGTTTTGAGATATTTCTGCTGTGTAGAACATGATGTTGATTCGAATATTTATTTTAATAATTCCTTCAGTAAAGCATGACAACTGTAAATTTGAGGTTTTATATTTATCTTGAATTGTGACATCCCTGTTTTTCATGTTACTCTGATTTAATTAGTATATTCGTGGGTTATTTAGAAGGGGTGTTACACTCTTCCAGTTCTTTGACCCCCTACACCACTGTTTCACATTCCCTGATTACCAACTAGTACCTACTTTGGAGGAATTTTCTCAACTCCTGAGAATTCCTATTCTTCATCAACTATCCTACAACGGTACGGAAAAAGAACCAAAGCCTGTAGATGTTGCTCAAGCATTACACTTGCAGCCATCTGACATCAAGGGACATTGGGAAACCATAAGTGGTGTCAAGGGTTTCTTGGCAAAGATTCTGTTTGAGAAGGCACAAGACTGCTGGAATTCTCTTGATCTACAAGCCTTTGAAGAGATTGTGGCACTCCTTATCTATGTGTTGGTCCTATTCCCAAACCCTGATAAACTTATAGATGTGAATGCTGTCAAGATTTTCATATCTCGGAATCCTATGCCTACATTGCTCGGGGACATCCTACACTCATTTTACACACGAACAATGAGGAAAAGAGGTGTTCTCATGTGTTGTACTCCTCTCCTAGCAAGGTGGTTTATTTCTCACCTTCCACAATCAGTTTTGAAGAATGAGCAGGGTTTAAGGTGATCACAACGATTGATGACCCTCACACATTCTGATGTACATTGGTGTTCTCGGTCCAGAGAAAATGTCATCATCATTGATCGTTGTGGGGAATTCCCTAATGTCCCACTACTTGGAATTAGGGGAGGCATTACCTACAACCCCTGTTTAGCTCTAAGACAGTTTGGATATGCTCGGAGGGATGACCCTCATGACATGCTGATTCCTGACTTGGTTTTTGACTTCGACAACGATGCGCAAGGACTTCGACAAAGGTTCATCAGAGCTTGGAGGATGCCCAACAAAGTGGATAGTAAGACATTGGGGCACAAGAATTCCATCCCCCTTGAGCCTTATCTCAAGTGGGTACGAACCCGCGCCCAGAATCTTATGATGCCATACCCTCACATTCTCCCCGTGATCAAAGAGCCTGTGATGGAAGGAGAGGTTCCATACACCCTCCTACATCCTGACATGCCAACATCATGGGAAGAATTACAAAAGAGTTGGATCCAACTCAAGGAAGAACGGAATACTTTTGAAGCCAGCTTATATGCCAGTGACAAGAAGGTTTTGGAGCTTACCCTCCGACTTCATGAGGAGGAAACTCTCAACACTTACATCGCACCAAAGAGGATGCACAATGTCTTTTTACATTAAGAATTTTGTAATATTTTGCCCATGGGGCACTTATGTACTAACAATTTCTTCTTAATATGACGTGTGTTCCTTTTTGTTTGCAACAAATTTGAATTTCTGAATCCTTGAATGCATTACATGAATAACATACCATTCATCATATGCATAAACAGGTCTTCACACCAGGTTTCCTTATCTTTCTGCTGTTTATTTCAGCAAGATGGATTTGGAGCAGACAGTTAAGGATATGCAAGCATAGAATTCTCAATTCCAGCAACTCCTCATGACCTTAGCAAAGGGTCAAGAGGACCTTAAAGCACTGTTGGAGAAAAATAAAGAGAAAAAGAAGAAAAGGCCCGGAGTAGCCACTTTTGGAAGAAGGTTTGAAAGAAATGCTAGAAAAGTTCTCGAGTTCCCCTCAACGTCTGATGAAGGGGCTGGTAAAGGAAAGGGAGCTGCGGTACCTTCTGAATCTAAAGTTGAAGAGGAAGAAGAGGAAGAAGACGAAGACTACTCTGAACAGCAATATCCCCCGGCGAATGATAAATATAAGAATCTTGAGGATAGATTGGCAGCCATGGAGTTACAAAGGGTACCTGGTTTAGATTTTGAAGAACTAGGATTGGTCGCCGGGATCGTCATTCCTCCCAAGTTCAAAGTACCAACATTTGCTAAGTATGACGGTCTGTCCTGCCCAAAGATGCATTTGAGATCCTATGTCAGAAAGATCCAACCTCACTCATCTGATAAAGACCTCTGGGTACACTTTTTCCAAGACAGTTTGTCAAGCACACAATTGGACGGGTTCTATCAACTTGAGAGATCTGAGGTTCATAACTGGGAAGACTTAGCTGCTGCTTTTTACCGTCAATACCAATACAATGCTGATTTGGCGCCCACTCTTACTCAACTACAAAGTATGGGGATGGCTTCCAATGAAGGATTTAAAGAGTATGCCCAGAAGTGGCGTGATCTGGCTGGAAGGGTGCAGCCACCGTTGTTGGATAGAGAGCTGGTTGACATGTTTCTAGGGAACATGTCTGGCCCTTTCTTCAATCATTTAATTGGGAGTTCCTCCGCAGGATTCACCGAACTAATTTTTACCGGCGAAAGGGTCGAGGCCGGTATTAAAAGTGGTAAGATTCAGAAATATACCTCCACATCCATTGCTGTTAAGAAAACCTTCCCAGCTAAGAAGGAAGCCTCTGCTGTTTATTCTCATAAAAGTCAAGGAAGAACCGAGCGCCGACCAATTATGGGGGCTGTGATGATTCAAAACCCTTCAAATGATCAACCTCGCGGCAATCAGCCAAGGCCTAATCAACAACGGGTAGAAAGGCCACAACGGCAGTTCACCCGAATCAACATGACGCCAACTCAAGTACTCCCTCATTTGTTAAAGCTGAATCTTACCAGTTTGAAGGAAGCGCCAAAGAACCCTAATACCTCCTCTCTATATTACCACTCTAATGTGAAGTGTGCTTACCAATCCGATAGTGTAGGGCATGATACCAATAACTGTTGGGCGCTTAAGAACAAAATCCAAGACCTGATTGACGCCAAGGAAGTAGAATTCGATGCGCCCGAAAAGCCAAATATGATTTCTGCCCCAATTCCCAAGCACGGTCATAATGTTTATGCCGTTATGGAAGACCTTCATGTTACCAATGTTGTTGACCTTTTAACTCCCTTACCAGTGATTAAAGTGAATTTGATGAGAGCCGGGATATTCCCAGGATGTGGAAAAGACTGCTACTTTTGTTTAAACATACGAGCTGACTGCCCAATGTTGAAATCAGGCATCCAACGCCTGATGGATACCCAAGAGATACTCTTCCAAAAGACCCCTGTTGATACCTTCACTCCTGTTACTCCTGCTACTTTTTCTACTTCAACCAATGATATTGCAATAATAACCATCTCTGACAATCTTCCCAAGGCTTGCAAGAGGCCTGTCAAGATTACATCTGATCCTGAGTTTGTACCATTAAAAATCACCATACCAGGGCCTGTCCCGTATCAATCTAACAAAACGATACCATGGAACTACGGAGGAGAAATCTTCTATCATGGTATCAAACAGATTGAAGCAGTCCAAGAGAATTCTGAAGAGGAAACCCCTGATATAGGGAACATTGCGGGAACAAGCAAGATAACTCGCAGCAGACAGATTTTTTCTCCGGAGATTGCTCCCCCTCGAGCAGTTTTCGGACCCTCGAAAGCTTTTGTGCCTGTTAAGCCATTTGTACAAGACCTGATAATTGAAGAATTAGATACTCCTGAAGTAAGACCATTTGTTGATACTACCGATAAGGGTAAGGGGATACTAGAAGCGCCTGTCAGGACGAAGGCTCATACCGTGGTTATCCCCGAAACCACCCAGAAAGAAATGGAGGAAATCTTGAAAATAATCAAAAGGAGCGATTTCGACGTCGTGGAACAGCTAGGGAAGACCCCTTCCAAAATATCCATGTTGGCTCTTCTACTCTGCTCTGAGGCCCATGCTAAGGCCTTAATCAAATTTTTAAAGACGGCACACGTGCCCCAAGAAACTTCGGCTGACTAGTTTTAGGAGTGCGTGGCCAGTCTTACTGCTGATAATGGTCTTGGTTTTTCCGATGTTGATTTGACTCCCAAGGGAAGGGAACACAACAATGCGCTACATGTCTCAGTTGAATGCAGGGTAACCACCCTCGCCCATGTCTTAGTTGATATTGGTTATTCCTTGAATGTGCTGCCGAAGAAAGCATTAAACCGTTTGGACTGCGAAGGATTGACCCTCAAACCCAGTAACATCGTTGTTAGGGCCTTTGATGGGTCCAAAAGAATGGTTCACGGAGAGGTTGACATTCCTATCAAAGTGGGCACAGAAGTTTTCAACTCCACCTTTTATGTGATGGACATCCGTCCTTCAAATTCGTGTTTGGTGGGAAGACCGTGGATCCATTATGCTGGGGCAGTTACCTCCTCTTTACACCAAATGCTGAAGTATCATGTTAAGGGTAAGATTATAACGGTGCACGGCGAGGAAGAGTACATGATAAGTCACCTCAACTCCTTCCGCTATGTGGAGTTGGATGGCAAGTTCATATAAATGCCTTTCCAACATTTTGAGGAAGTTTCTCCTGAGGTCGCAGTTGCGAAGACAATGGTTGAGGTGCCTATCGTTCCCAAGCATGTATCTAGGATGGCATCTCTCAAGGACGCAGAGGCTGTAATTAAAGAAGGAAAGAGCACAATGTGGGGGAAACTGCCTGATTTTCCCCATAAGTCTGACAAGTTTGGATTAGGGTTTACTGCTGCAGGACAGAAGGTTATGCGTCGCTCCAAGACTGGAGGACCACCCGTAAAAATCACCTACCATGGAATTAATGCTGTAGAAGATGAGGATGAAGAGAACAACTTTGAAGATTGGATCTTTCCAACCGTCAAAGGGGGTTTAAGCAATTGGGAAGCAAAGGATTTTATTCCCATCACCTTCATCAACAAGTAAATTTATCTTTGAACAATTTCCTATTTTGGTCTGTAATAACTAAACAATTCGTATACTATTTTCACCATATGCCTTGCCCGGGGTATATAGGTCCATTTGTAAGGGCTTGATTTTCTTCATTATCATATGCCATGTTTTAATGAATCATTGGACGTCTTCATCTATAAACTGTTGTGTTCATTTTCTTTCCTTTTGCATTTTGTTTTGTTTAAGGATGGCTATCCCTTACACACACCCACACTCACAAATGCAGGTACCCATCCACTCCGGATTCCATGGGTGACTATTCTTCTTTAGCCTTCAGTAACTCTGAAGATTTGGTCAATCATGCCGAGTACGAAGTTGACGAAGACTGTGAAGTGCCGGGAGAGTTAGCCAGACTTTTGCAACAAGAAGAGAGGGTTATTCTGCCTCATGAAGAGTTTCTAGAAACCATTAACTTGGGAACAAAGAAAGACAAGAAAGAGGTAAAAGTGGGTGCCAACCTGGAACCAAGTGTCAAAGAGCGCTTGGTGCAGTTGTTAAACGAATATGTTGAGATCTTTGCCTGGTCCTATGAAGACATGCCGGGACTAGACACAGATGTCGTGGTCCACCGTCTCCCTACAAGAGAAGACTGTCCACCGGTCAAGCAAAAGGTCCGTCGAATGAGGCCCGACATGTCTGCGAAGATCAAAGCTGCGGTAATGAAGCAATTCAACGCTGGCATTCTGGATGTTACTTCCTATCCATAATGGGTTGCTAACATTGTGCCCGTGCCTAAGAAGGATGGAAAAGTCAGAATGTGTGTGGACTATCGGGATTTAAACAGGGCTAGCCCCAAGGATGATTTTCCACTGCCACATATCAACATCTTGGTTGACAACACAGCTTAACACAAGGTATTTTCCTTCATGGATGGATTCTCAGGATACAACCAGATCAAAATGGCCCCCGAGGACATGGAGAAAACTACTTTTGTCACGTAATGGGGTACCTTCTGCTACAAAGTGATGCCATTCAGACTGAAGAATGTAGGAGAAACCTATCAACGCGCCATGGTAGCTTTGTTTCATGATATGATACATCATGAGATCGAAGTTTACGTAGACGACATGATAGCTCGATCACAGACGGAAGAAGAACAACTTGATCATTTGCAAAAGCTGTTTTCCAGGTTGAAGGAGTATAAGCTCAGACTGAACTTAAGCAAGTGCACTTTTGGAGTTAGGTCTGGTAAACTTTTGGGATTTATTGTCAGCAACAAAGGCATTGAGGTTGATCCAGCTAAAGTAAAGGCTATACAAGAAATGCCTCCCCCCCGCACTAAAAAGGAGGTTAGAGGATTCTTGGGACGCTTAAACTATATTGCGAGGTTCATCTCTCACCTGACATCTACCTGTGAGCCAATTTTCAAACTGTTGAAGAAAGATCAGGTAGTTGAATGGAACAATGATTGTCAAGTTGCTTTTGATAAGATCAAGGAGTATTTACTGGAACCTCCTATTTTGATGCCACCCGTCGAAGGAAGGCCGTTAATCATGTATCTGACTGTTTTGGATAACTCAATGGGGTGCGTACTGGGCCAACATGACGAGTCTGGCCGAAAAGAGCATGCATTTATTACCTTAGTAAAAAGTTTACCGACTGTGAGACTCGCTACTCACTGCTCGAGAAAACTTGTTGGGCTTTGGTATGGGCTGCTCGCCGGCTAAGGAAGTATATGTTGACTCATACCACTCTGCTGATTTCTAAAATGGATCCGATCAAGTACATCTTCGAGAAGCCAGCTTTATCTGGAAGAATCGCTAGATGGAAAATGATCCTGACTGAGTATGATATCCAGTATACTACCCAAAAAGCTATAAAGGGGAGTGTACTAGCTGACCATCTAGTTCATCAAGCCGTTGAAGATTACCAATCTATGAGATTCGACTTCCCTGACGAGGACATCATGACATTGGACAACATTGAAGATAACGGACCGTATGACGAACCTAAACGAGGATCCCGATGGACCCTGTACTTTTATGGTGCTTCAAATGCACTTGGCAACGGTATCGGTGCGGTACTCATTTCTCGGGAAGGTTGCCATACACCCTTCACTGCCCGACTTTGCTTCAGCTGTACCAACAACATGGCTGAATATGAAACTTGCATCTTTGGTCTCAAGGCTGCTATAGACTTGGGAATCAAATCTTTGGTCGTATTTGGGGACTCGGCTTTGGTTATCAGTCAAGTCAAAGGAGAGTGGGACACCAAACATCCTAATCTTATCCCATACAAAGAACATGTCTTGACATTGTTGCCTCATTTCGAGCAGATTACCTTTGAGCATTTCCTGCGAGAATAAAATTAGTTAGCCGATGCTCTGGCTACAATGTCTTCCATGTTTAAACTCAACTGGGATAACGAGGCTCCCCAAATCACCATTGAACGAATGGACGAACCGGCGCACTGTCATGAAATTAACACCGAAGAAGTAGTGGAACAACCCTGGTTTCATGAAATCAAAATGTATCTCCAGACTAGAGAATATCCTGAAGGAGCTTCAGTCAATGATAAAAAGTTCTTAAGGAGATTTGCTGCCAAGTTCATCCTAAGCAATGGCATACTTTATAAGCGCAACCATGATTGTGTTCTACTTCATTGTGTGGACAAGGTTGAAGCATAGTTGATCATGACCGAAATACATAGTGGCACATTTGGAACCCACTTGAGCGGACATACGATGGCTAAGAAGATTCTAAGGGCAGGCTACTACTGGTCTACCATGGAAGCTGATTGTCATCAACATTCCCGCACCTGCCACAAATGCCAAGTCTATGCCGACAAGGTACATATTCCTCCTGTTCCTCTCAACGTTCTGACAGCTCCTTGGCCATTCTCAATGTGGGGTATTGACATGATTGGAGAGATCAAGCCTATGGCATCCAATGGGCATCACTTCATCCTGGTGGCTATTGACTACTTCACCAAGTGGGTCGAAGCAGCTTCCTATGCCTCGGTTACAAAGAATATGGTTGCCCGCTTCATCAAGCAGAACCTCAAATGCCAGTATGGTATCCTCGACAGGATTATAACGGATAACGGTACAAATTTGAACAACACTATGATCACAGCTCTATGCGAACAGTTCAATATTTATCATCACAATTCATCTCCCTATCGGCCGAAGATGAACGGTGTTGTTGAAGCCGCGAACAAAAATATAAAGAAGATCATTCAAAAGATGACAGTCACCTACAAGGACTGGCATGAGATGTTACCGTTTGCTCTGCATGGATATCGTACCATGACACGTACTTCAACAGGGGCAACCCCATTTTCTTTGGTATATGGAATGGAAGTTGTTCTACCCATGGAAGTTCAGATTCTTTCCTTGAGGATTATGAAGGATGCTGGTTTGAGTGAAGACGATTGGATTCAGATCCGGCTTGATCAACTTAATTTGATCGACGAGAAACGACTTACTGCTGTTTGTCATGTTCAGACGTATCAAAAACGGATGATCAAGGCTTTCAACAAGAAAGTCAGGCGTCAGGTATATCAAGTCGGAGATCTTGTAATCAAGCGGATCATCTTGCCGCAAAGTGATCCCAGGGGCAAATGGACTCCTACTTACGAAGGACCATTTGTGATCAAGAGCATCTTTTCTGGTGGGGTAATGATTCTGACCACTATGGACGGTGATGACTTGCCGCACCCTGCGAACGCAGACATAGTCAAAAGATACTACGCATAAAACGAACCGACAAGTTGAAAACCCGAAAGGGAGACTTGGGAAAAAATGGGCATCCCGGTGAATCGAAAACCCGAAAGGGCGATTCAGGCAAAAATTAGGGATAAAACAAAAAAATATGTACACCCGGCAAGTTGAAAACCCGAAAGGGCGACTTGGGCAAAAAAGGGTTTCCCGGTGGATCGAAAACCTGAAGGGGCGGTCCAGGCAAAAGTTAGGGAATTAAAGCGTATGACTATGTCTCGTCGGATCACTTTAAGGACAATCTCTTCACCAACAAAGCTCCAAGCTACTGATCAATCCGATCATCGGCGGACGAAGCAGCAAATGGACAAGATACTCAAAGTTGTGAAGGCTATAGCAGAATGGGAATCCCATGGAATTGTTACACATAGCCATCTTTCTTTTGTATAAAATTTTTCAATTTTTACGACAACATTCTCTTACTAGGATGTTTGTCTCCTTTGTACAAAGATACTTACAAAAGTTAATACAAAGATACTTCAAAGTGCAGAAATTTGCTTGCCTTTCTTTCTTTTTTACACTCATGTTTTATTTGAAAACGTCCAAAGTTTTGTTAAAATAGGCATATGCATTTGAATATAATCACTGCTTACAAATAAAACGAAATTGAGAAAGGATAATTACTGATAAGTTGAAGGTGTAGGAAGATATCTTTGTGCCATTCCAGAAGAAATCCCCTGCAATACATTGTTCAGATCCTCAACAAAGACAAAGTCTCAAAGTATGTGTCCCCAGCGGAGTTAAATTTCGAGACCCCAGTGGATCCCGAAAACCCTGAAAAACCTATCCCCAGCGGAGCCAGAATATTCTAAACCTTCTTCCCTAGCGAAGTCAAATTTCCAACTATCAACCCCCGGTGGGAACTGTTCAACTTCCCCCAATTTCCCCAGCAGGCTATCTTAAAAGTCTGAAAACCAAGAAGATAACAGTTAACTTCTTGGCTTATCCCCAACTAGGATGTTTCCCCAGTAGATTGGCGTACAACCCAAAGCTCCTGATTTCACCGGCCGAGTAAACATTCACCCCACAAGGTTATCTCCCAGCAGATCGAAGATTCTCGGTCTCAATTCTCCAAGAAGAAGCCTCCCAGGTTTTAACTCCCCAGTAGAGATTTTCAGAGTTTTCCTTATTTCCCAGGAAAGTCATGAAGGATTCTCATTCCCCGCAGAAGTTTTCAAAGACTTTTAATCCCCAAGCAGTCAGCAAGGATTTCTCATCTTCAACAATCAAAGATTTTTTTGAATCCTCAACATCGGTCAAAGATTTACTTTCCCCGGCAGCAGTCAAAGATTTCATTATCTCCAGTTATCAAGGATTTATTTTCCTCAGCAAGACAGCCACTCGGCTTACATGCCCATCCATTACATTCATATATCATAAACATTGATGAAACACAGTTCATTGCATCATACATATCATGCAACATAACTTTGTGTTTTAGCTAACATTTTACCCTTTTTCAGGATAAGATTAAAAGGCTATCGTTAACAATTTTCCTGACGCAGTATGGATACACCCCAGACACGGCAGTCATTCTATTACTCATTCACAATTTCAAGTCAAAATACAGTACGGATACACCCCAGACACGACGGTCATTCTACTACTCATTCAGACTTCAATAATCCGATACATACCAGATACGCTCCAGAAACGGCGGCCATTCTATCTCTCATTCAGATTCAACTATCAACTTCAAGTTCAGCTACGCTCCAAACACGGATGCCATTCTGGCCCTTACACTAGAAGTTTGATTCTCCCCAGTGCAGTCGCCACAGAAGTCATTCTGTCACTTATTCAGATCCCAGTTACAGTTTCAGATACACTCCAGACACGGAAGTCATTCTGCTATTTATACAGGTCTCAACTTCAGTTACAGCTAGGATACGCTCTAGACACGGACGCCATTCTTTTGCTCCTATAGGCTCAGTCTCCAGATACAGTTCAAATGTATTCCAGACACAAATACCATTTCGATGCTCATTCTTCTGACCTACAACATTGCAATTCAACAAACATTCTTGGATGGCATATTTAAGCCCATCTCCATCAAGATTCCACCATCTCCAAATGGCATCTTTAATCCCATTTCCTCAGCTATATTTTGACGAGTGCAAATTTACGGGCACTCTAGTGTCCAATCCTCTTTTACCTTTGAGTCGCGAAAGGAAAACTTGCCAATCTAACTCTTCAGGTTCAAGAAGATTGAATAGGGGAAACTGTTGTACTCCAAAAGCTTCCCTCTCATTTTGTCAACATTTCTCATCACAAGGCTCTTGGAACTCAAGATCAAGCTAGGGTTTGCTCTGCTCAAGATACCTCCTCGCACTGTTGACCTAAATTAGGGTTTGAGTTTGCACAGGCATGTTTTGACCCACAATGCCCAAAGTGACTTTCATACTTCATGTTGGACTCATAAGTTTGCCCATACCAAGTTTCAAGCCTTGAATCAAATTTTTGCCCAGTCAATTGGACAGTTGACCTAGAAATCAATTGTATTGGGGAAAAAGTCAACTGTGGCCAATTGACAGTCAAACCTCATGAATTTTGACCCACATCAACATTATGAACTCATATGAACCATTTGATCAAGTTTGTATCACAATTCCACAAGAAATTTGATCAGATCACCAAAAGGGCAAAATGGTCATTTTTAGGGTTTTGACTGTGCAAAGGCAATTTTTGACTGTTTGACCTAGCCAATGGAAAATAAAGCCCAACCATGGACTCAAGGACTCAATGACATCATCTTGACCCATTCAACAAGTTCAAAAGATCTCAAATGCATAGGATTGACAGATGAATTTTTCAGTCAATTGATAAAAATTTAACTATATACTGAAAAGTCAAACTTTGACTTTTTGGTCAAAATCAAGTGCCAAGGATCATTTTTCATCAAGACATGTCAAATTATGAAACTTGTTCATCAAGAAACCCAAATTTGCAAATTAGGGTTTAAATTGGAAAAATTTCATAACTTAGAAATTTTCTAAGTTATGAAATTTTCTTAATTTTTCCTAACTTTGCCTCACATTTTCACTATGATGCAAATGGATTCAAACAAAACTTACAACATGAAAGTTGTAGTACATCACAAAGTCTACAACTTTTATTCACAAAGTTTTCTCAAAAGAAGCTTGGATCTCAAGTTATGATTTTTGGAACAAGGGTACCTAAAACTTTTAACTTAGAGAAATTTTGCCCTAGTTTAGGCAGGATTTTGACCCATCTTCTTGGCCATTTTTCACATAGTTCCACTTGAATTCTTAAGTTGAATTTCAAATATGGATTATATTACATGTTTCAAGCTTTCCAAATTGTCCAAGAACTCCTCAAACACCTTTGTGGTTAGGGAGAATCGAATGCTTGAAGTTGGCAAAAACTCACTTTGTAACCATGGCCAATACATGTTCATACCACTTGCCAAATCTGACCAAACTAGCTTAGTACATAATTACAGGTCTCTAAACCAATTTACACTCAAAAATTGAATGCAAATACATTGGACATTGTCATTGTTCTGATCAAGAGAGCATTGTACGATGAACATTTCCATTTTGAGCATAAAGGTCACACTTCCATTTTCATAAAGGCCACTTTATGTCAAATTGCATTTTCTTGAGCCTTGGACTTTTTTCCTTGCATCAACCAAGTTCCCTAATCTCAGCCATAGTACACCAACTTGAGCATGCTTGTAACTAGCCTGTACAGGCCATAGCTTGGTCACTTCACATCTTTGCTTTCAAAACAAGTCAAATGGCCAAAAGCTCATAACTCACACATCTGATATATTGAACTGAAGAAAAGTTTTCAAACAAGTTTCTCATATCCTTGTAAGCCAGAAACACGAGTCTTTGACCTCTCTAACCCCCTTGTGCACAAAATCTCCATTTCTTCCCAAAACAGGGCCAGTTCTGCAAATCACAAGCCACAATCAAATCCCCTCGTGCATTTTGTCCAAAATCACTTCAAACACATTCTAAACAATACACCTAAGCTATCCAGATCATTTACAAGCTGTTGTAACTCCATTTACACACATCACCATTTTTGTTTGGAAGCTTTGGAGGTTGAGTTATGTAGCACGATTCAGACCACTTCAAAACAAACTAAGCATTGGGAAAGGTTCAGGGGACATCAAGAAAGCTCAAAAGAACCTCAGGCCCCATTGAAAGTTGATGTATTGGCCAACTCGAACTCAACTGAAACAGGTATTTCACGAACTTCTATCTCTCTATTTAGGAACATTTAGCCTTAGGTTTGTGAATGAAAGATGTTGTACTCATCGCCCTGAAACGATACATATGCTCAGTTTTCATTTATATTAATCGTGCTAGGAGAATTTCATCCATGAACCTTCTGAAAAAACTAGGTTAGAAATTAGGGCCAGAGAAATTCTCTTTGGTCTTTGAGAGTTAGCTTAAGTTTTTTATATGGTTAGATTCGTGATTTTATGCTCTACAAGTTTCATGTTTTGAGTTTTGTCAAAATATCACAAATACAGGAGATACAAGTTTGTACAGGCATGCGCGCGTTTTTTCAAATTTCTGGAGGTTGAAGATGAAGTCTGGGCTGGGCCTGGATTTCTTTGCTTCCAACACCTCCCAACTTACTTTCAGCACCCCCTGGCCCATTTATTTGTATTTTCATTATTTTTGCATTTTAATTTCTTTTCTGACTTTGATATTTTATTTTCAAATATAAAAAATATTCTAAAATTATTTTCACAATTTTTTTCATTTATTAGATATTTTATTTTAATTTTTCCTAATATAAACAACAATTTAAATACATATATTATTTTGTTTAAACTTGAAAATAATGCAAATAATACTCTTATTTTCATTTCTTTTTTTTATTTACACCAAAAATATTTTCTTGAATATATTGTATTTTTGTAAATATTTTATTTTATTTTATTACATACTTAACATATTTAATATATATATATATATATATATATATATATATATATATATATATATATATATATATATATATATATATATATATATATATATATATATATATATATATATATATATATATATATATATATATATATATATATATATATATATATATATATATATATATATATACTTTTGTTTTATTAAATACTTAGAAATAAAACACAAAAATATTATATTTTTATTTTTATTATTATTTATACTAAAAAAATATCTTTTTTTGGATATATTTCATTTTTGTACATATTAATATATTTTTGTACATAAATAATACATTATATTTATTTTCTTAAGAAATTAGGATTTTTTTTCCCTAAAAACAAATAAAATTAATCTTTATTTGTTTCTTTATACCTTTTACATTAAAAATACTTTTTGCATACATGAATAAATAAAAACACTTTTTTTGCATAATATATTTTGTTTAAAATTTATTTATCTTGTTTAATTAAATATTGCCCATTTATTTTATTTGCACAAAGAATTCAATTTGGATGTAATAGTAATTAGGGTTTTATATTTCTTGTCAAATACCCCCTATTCAAAATTGTACCCCCCTCCCTATATCATGTTGTAATAGTTTAGAATTTAAATTCTCGCACCTTTAAGCTTTCAATTATGCCATGATTAGAGAATTAAGGTTTGTATGCAAAATCAAAACCAACAAATAGTTTGACCTAATCAAAGACAAAAATGCATGAAAATCAAACACAATGCACACTTGCCCCCCCTAGGGTTACAATCCACTTGTTGCCTTCAAAAATGGGCCATGGTATGCATGTCAAGTACTTTGGAAAAACAAAAACAAAACAAAAGATCATAGTCCCTCGATGACGCTATCTAGGTTGCCTAAACAAAATGATCAAGTCCCTTAAGAAAATTGCCAAAAATACTTGACACAATTGCTATCATGGTCTATACGATGACCCGCGCCTGTCCCGTTTAACATCCTAACACAAGGTTGTTCACCAAATACAATGGTGAAGCAACACTGTTAAAAGGGTTAAAAACATAAGAAAGACCTTTGAGTAAAATAGGGTAGATAACTCTTAGTTACTTGATCAAAAACTTGCAAAACATCCTTGCCATTTTCAAACACACTTCACAACACAACTTCAAAAACAATTTCAAAACAACTTTCAAAACATTGGAAACTTTTCAAAAGACAAAAACACCTTTGTATACATTCAAACAAGAATCATTACAAAGGTTGCCACAACGATGGCCTCTTTTCAAAACATCTTTCAAAATCACACACAAGGCACCATTTCAAACAATTGAAGAGCACCATTTCAAACAATTGAAAAGCAAAGCAAGTGATCTAAACAAGTAACTAAGATCCCTTGGATAACCATGGATATAAAGGGTGATAATACCTTCCCTTTCTATAATCTACTCCTCTAACCCAAGAAAACATCTCAAAGGTCTTTCCTGTGCTTTTTGACCTTTCCTTAGGATAAAATAAAAAGTCGGTGGCGACTCTTGCTAAACCGAAACATTTGCAAACACAAACGCAAAACCTTAAGTCAGTTCTCCCACCGTATCACAGTCTAGATAAGCTTCTCTTGAGTTATGGGACTTGTATCATCAGAAGAAAGCAATTGAAAGGCTCAAGAACAAGTTTTGTGCAAAAAGTTACTTTTTCAAAATGGCATTGTACACTTTCTTCCCAAAATGGATATAAAGCATGGTCGTGCATTGAATGGTTGAATTGATACCTCTAACAGTTGTGCAAGCAATTAATTATGGAGTGCTGAACAAGTTTGAGGCCTACAAATTTGAGGTTATGCAACATAAGTTTGAATTTTGAATCTTGTTCATCACAAAATGACTTGTAATTCAAGTGTGAAAACCCTAACTTCATCTCTTCGATTCTCCCTACTCAAAAATGATCTTAAGGAGTTCTTGGACATTTTGTAAATCTTGTAATATTCTTTACAACCCCTATTTGAATCACTTTTGAAAATTCCCCTTGGAACTATATGAAAAAGTTCCATGAAGTTAGGTCAAAATCCTGACCAAATTAGGGGAAAATTTCGCTAAGTGTTTTGTTTCATGACCATGTGTTCTTAAAATTATAACTTGAGATCCAAGCACTTTTGGAAGGAGTTATGCAAAGAAATGTTGTAAATTTCATGGAGATCTACAAATTTCATGTTTAAAGTTTCTTTTGAATCATCTTGCATCATGGTGAAAATTTTGCTCAAAGTTGTGAAAAAATAAGAAATTTCCAACACTTAGAAAAATTTCTAAGTTTAGAAATTTAACTTTACAAAATGAAATCTTGAATTTTTGATTTCGTGAGGAATAAGTTTCATTTTTGGCATAATGTGATGAGTTGTGATCTTTGACATTTGATTTTGACCAAAAAGTCAGAGTTTGACACTTCAGTATACAATTGACTTTTGATCAGTTGACTGAAAATTCATCTGTCAATCCATTGGACTTGAGCAATGTTTTGAGCCATGTCATTAGGTCAAAAGGATGAAATTTGACTCTTGAGATCATGCCTTAAACCAATTGATCATTTTCTAGGTCAAAAATCAGAAATTTCCCTTTCCCAGTCAAAACCCTAATTTTGACCATTTTGCCCTTTTGAAGATTTGATCCATTTTCTTGAGGAATTATAGTCTAAACTTGATCAAATGATACATATGAGTTTAAAATGTTGATGTGGATCAAAAATTGTGAAGTTTGACTGTAAATTGGCCACAGTTGACTTTTTCCCCAATATAGCTAATTTTTAGGTCAACTGCTCAATTGACTGAACAAAAGTGTGATCTAAAGCTTGAAACTTGACATGAGTAATATTTAGGGTCCATAATGATCCATGAATGTCATATGGGGCATTGGAAGTTCAAATATCCTTGTGCAATCGCAAACCCTAATTTTGGTCATCAATGTTTAAGGAGGTGTCTTGAGCTGATCAACCCTAGTGCAGTCTTGACCAAAGGAGATCTTGTGAGCAAATTCTTGATAAATGAGAGGGAAAATTTTAGGTTACAATAACTGACCATGTTCAGTATTCTTAATCCTGGAGAGTTAGATTGGCGAGTTTTATCATTCGTGACTCAAAGGTGGAAGATGATTGGACATTGGAGTGCCTAGAAATTTGCACTCGGTGTTGTGAAGGTTGATGGTATAGGGAATGGGCTTAAAGATGCCATTCAAAAATTATTGTTGAGAGCCGAATCTGAATGAGTATCAGGATGGCATCCGTATCTGGAGCGTATCTGACATGTATCTGAAAAGCTGAATCTAAATGAGTATCAGGATGGCATCCGTGTGTGGAGCGTATATGAACTGTATTTGAGAGCTGAATCTGAATGAGTATCAGGATGGCGTCCGTGTCTGGAGCGTATCTAAACTGTATCTGACAGCTGAATCTGAATGAGTATCAGGATGGCATCCGTGTCTGGAGCATATCTGAACTATATCTGAGAGTTGAATCTGAATGAGTATCAGGATGGAATCTGTGTCTGGAGTGTATTTGAACTGTATCTGAAATTTGAATCTGAATGAGTATCGGGATGGCATCCATGTATGGAGCGTATATGAACTGTATCTAAAAGCTGAATCTGAATGAGTATCAGGATGGCATCCATGTCTGGAGCGTATCTGAATTGTATCTGAAAATTGAATCTGAATAAGTATTAGGATGGCATCCGTGTCTGGAGCTTATTTGAACTATATCTGAAAGCTGAATCTGAATGAGTATCAGGATGGAATCCGTGTACGAAGCGTATCTGAACTGTATCTGAAAGTTGAATCTGAATGAGTATCAGGATGGCATCTGTGTCTGGACCGTATCTGAACTGTATCTGAAAGCCTTTTAATCATTGTTAAAGGTAGCTATTGATTAACCTTATCCTGAAAAAGGATAAAATGTTAGCTAATATGCAATGTCATGATGTATGAAATGCATGGTATAATGAGATTGTGATACATGTATTCGTGTTATCGATGTTTATGATATATGGATGCGATGTATGCATATGTGAGCTAATATGTTATACTGTTTGTTGGATTGGGGAAATAAATCCCCGACTGCTGCTGAGGATACGGAGTGCAAGTCTTAATGTTTTGAAGTGTTGATGAATTTCCACTTTGAGAAATAAACTTTATCGTAAGGGAAATGTCGTGTACTGCTTTTAAAATCCTGTTGGGAAATTGTGAGAAATTTGGCGACTTCTACCGGGGAGTGATAACTGGAAGTTTTGTTTCGCTGGGAATTAAACTGCACACTGCGGGGGATTTTATGGAAATAGCTTAGAGAGATTTCCCTATTTCTTAAGCCATTAGGGATTATCTTTCTATTTTGTTCATTTGTAAATGGTAGTTACGTTCAAATGCATATGTTCAAAAATAAATCATTAGACGTTTTTGTAAACAAAACACAAGAGTAAAGAAAAACATATAGTTTTGTACTTTCAAAGGGATATCTTTGTATTGACTTTGAGTAAGTATTTTTGTACAATGAGACAAACATTCTAGTAAGATAATGCCGTCGTAAAATATGAGAATTTGATACAAAGAAAAGATAGCTATGTGAAATAATCCCATGGGGTTCCTATTCTGTTATAGCCTTCGTGTCTCTGAGCTTCTTGTCCACTTGCTGCCTTGTCCGAAGTTGATTGGATTGATCAAAACCGCTGAGTTTGTCAGTTGAAGCTAAAGGTTTTCCGTAAAGGTGATACAACGGGACATAATCGTATGCTTTAATTCCCTAACTTTTTCCTGGACCGCCCTTTCGGGTTTTCAGTCCATCGGGATACCCTTTTTTGCCCAAGCCGCTCTTTCGGGTTTTCAACTTTCCGAATGTACAGATTTTTTTTGTTTTATCCCTAATTTTTGCCCGAACCTTTTTAGTTCGCCGGGATTCCCTTGTTTTGCCTAGGTGTGTCAACCTAGCGGGTCTCTTATGTGTAGTATCTTTTGACTATGTCCGCGTTCATAGGGTGCAGAAGGTCGTCGTCATCCATAGTTGTCAAGATCATTGTTACACCAAAGAATATGCTTTTGATTACAAACGATCCTTCATATGTAGGAGTCCATTTTCCCCTGGGATCACCTTGCGGTAGTATGATACGTTTGATCACCAGATCCCCGACTTGATACACTTAGCATATGACCTTTTTGTTGAAATCCTTGATCATCCGTTTTTGATACATTTGACCATGACAGACAGCAGTAAGCCTTTTCTTGTCAATCAAGTTCAGTTGATTAAGTCGAGTCTGGATCCAATCGTCTTTGTTCAGATCTATATCCTTCATAACTCTCAGAGAGGGGATCTGGACCTCAATAGGCAAGACAACTTCCATGCCATATACCAAAGAGTAAGGTGTTGCCCCGGTTGATGTGTGTTCCTTGGTACGATAACCGTGGAGAGAGAATGGTAACATCTCATGCCAGTCTTTGTACGTGACTGTCATTTTCTGTATGATCTTTTTGATGTTCTTATTTGCGACTTTGACAACACCATTCATCTTTTGCTAGTAAGGGGAAGAATTGTGATGCTGGATCCTGAAATGCTCGCACAGGGTGGTGATCATAGTATTGTTTAGATCCATACCATAATTTGTGATGATCCTCTCCAGGGTACCATACCGACATATGATATTCTGTTTAATGAACCAGGCTACAACATTCTTGGTAACGGAAGTGAAAGAGGCCACCTCAACCCACTTTGTAAAATAGTCAATGGCCACCAAGATGAAGTGGTGTCCATTAGAGGTTGTTGGTTTGATTTACCCAATCATGTCGATGCCCCACATAGCAAAGGTCCAAGGAGTCGTCAATACATTCAGAGGAACCGGAGCTACATGCACCTTGACAGCATAGATCTGACACTTGTGGTAGGTTAGAGAATGTTGATAGCAATCTGCTTCCATGGTAGACCAGTAATAACCTTCCCATAGGATTTTCTTTGTCATCGTATGCCCACTAGAATGGGTGCCAAAAGTGCCTTCATGTAACTCAACCATGATTTTTTCCGCTTCAACCTTGTCTACACACCGAAGTAACACAGATTCATGGTTGCGTTTGTAGAGAACGCCATTACTAAGGAAGAACTTAGTGGAGAATCTCCTTAAGAACTTATCATTGACTGAAGTTCCTTCCCGATATTCTTGAGCCTCGAGAAACCTCTTGACTTCATGAAACCAAGGCTGGTCCACTACTTCTTCAATATTAATCTCGTGACAGTGAGTTGGTTCATTCATTCGCTCAATGGTGATCTGGGGAGCCTCATCATCCCATTTAAGTTTAAACATGGATGACATTGTGGCTAGTGCGTGTGCTAGCTGATTTTCTTCTCGCGGGAAATGCTCGAAGGTAATCTTCTCAAAATGTGGGATCAATGTCAACACATGTTCTTTGTAAGGGATAAGGTTTGGGTTTTTGGTGTCCCATTCCCCTTTGATCTGGCTGATGACCAAAGCTAAATCTCTGAATACATTTAAGTACTTGATCCCCAAATCTATGGCAGCTTTGAGACCAAAAATGCATGCTTCGCATTCTGCCATGTTGTTTGTATAGTTGAAGCAGAGTCTTGCAGTAAAGGGAGTATGACATCCTTCAGGGGATATAAGTATAGCACCAATACCATTTTCGAGTGCGTTGGATGCCCCATCGAAAACCAGGGTCCATCGGGATCCTTGTTCAGGTCCGTCATATGGTCTGAATTCTTCACATTTGTTTACCATCATGATGTCTTCATCTGGGAATTCGAGTTTCATGGACTGGTAGTCATCCACAGCTTGATGAGCAAGATGATCAGCTAGTACACTGCCCTTTATTGCTTTTTGGGTAGTATATTGTATGTCATATTCTGTCAGGATCATCTGCCATCTCGCTATTCTCTCAGAGAGAGCATGTTTCTCAAAGATGTATTTTATTGGATCCATTTTAGATATCAATAAGGTAGTATTGGTCAGCATATACTGTCTTAGCCGGCGAGCAGCCAATTCCAGAGCGCAACAAGTTTTCTCGAGCAGCGAATATCTTGTTTCAAAGTCGGTAAACTTTTTGCTCAGGTAATAAATAGCATGCTCTTTTCATCCAGACTCGTCATGCTGCCCCAGGACACACCCCATTGAATTTTCCAAAACAGTTAGATACATGATCAATGGTCTTCCCTCTACTGGTGGCATCAAAACAGGAGGTTCTTGTAAGTACTCTTTGATCTTGTCGAAGGCAGTTTGGCACTCATCATTCCATTTGACTACTTGATCTTTCTTCAGTAATTTGAAGATTGGTTCACAAGTAGCTGTCAGGTGAGAAATGAATCTGGCAATGTAGTTTAACTGTCCCAAGAACCCTCTGACTTCCTTCTCGGTACGAGGAACAGGCATTTCTTGTATTTCTTTCACCTTGGTAGGATCTACTTCAATACCTTTACCGCTGAAGACAAATCCTAGGAGTTTACCATACCTCACCCCAAATGTGCATTTATTCGGGTTTAACCTCAGCTTGTATTTCTTTAACCTCTCAAACAGTTACTGTAAATGATCAAGATGCTTTTCTTCTGTTTGAGATCTAGCTATCATGTCGTCCATATAGACCTCTATTTCGTGATGTATCATGTCGTGAAATAGGGCTACCATGACACGCTGATAGGTTGCCCCAACATTCTTCAGCCAGAATGGCATAACCTTATAACAGAATGTGCCCCACTGTGTGACAAAGGTTGTTTTCTCCATGTCCTCAGGCGCCATTTTGATTTGGTTGTAGCCTGAGAAACCGTCCATGAAGGAAAACATGTTATGCTGTGCCATATTTTTAACTAGAATATCAATGTGGGGAAGTGGGAAATCATCCTTAGGGCTTGCCCTATTCAAATCTTTTTAGTCCACGCACATTCGTACCTTGCCGTCCTTTTTAGGCACGGGAACAACATTGGAGACCCATTGCAGATAGGAGGTGACGACCAAGAATCTGGTGTTGAATTGTTTCATGACTTCAGTTTTAATCTTCTCTGACATATCTGGTCGCATACAATAGACCTTTTGTTTTACCAGTGGGCAGTCTTCTTTTGTTGGTAGACGATGTACTACGATATCTACATAAAGTCCTGGCATGTCTTCGTACGACCAGGCAAAGACCTCAACATAATCATGTAGCAACTGAATCAGACGCTCTTTGACATTTGGTTCCAGATTGGCACCCACCTTGACTTCTCTCTTGTCTTCTTCGGTACCTAGGTTAATTGTGTCCACTGGTTCTTCGTGGGGCTGTATGGTCCTCTCTTCTTGTTGTAGTAACCTGGCGAGTTCCCCTGGTACTTCACAATCTTCCTCACCTTCGTCTTCGGCTTGGTAGATTAGATTTTCAGAATCACAAAAGGCCATAGCAGAATTGTTACCCTTGGGATCCCGAATGGATGTAGATCTGCAATTTGAATGTGAGTGTGTGTAAGAGTATAGCTATCTTTGAAAGAAATGAAAATGTAAAAAGAAAAACAATGAGCACAAAGTTTGTATGCAAAAACGTCCATGATTCATTGATGTCATATGGAAATGAGATAATAACCCTTACAAATGGACCATTGTGCCTCGGGTAAGACACAAGGTTTTAAGAGTCTGAATTGTTTAATATTACAGGTCCGATAAAATTTAAAGACAAATTATTGTTGGATAAAAGTGATCGGAACAAAATCTCTAGCTTCCCAATTTCTGAGCCCTCCATTGACAGTTGGGAAAATCCAATCCTCCAGGTCATAGATGTCTTTATCATCCTCTACTGCGTTGACTTTGTGGTTGTTGATCTTTAAGGGTGGTCCTCCGGCACGTGCACGGCGTATAACTTTCTGGGCTCCTGAAGTGAAACCCAAACCAAATTTGTCAGATTTGTATCGGATATCTGGGAGTTGGCCTCAAATAGTGCACCCACCTTCTTCTATCACTGCCTTGGCATCTTTCAAAGACGACATCTTGAGCGGAGGCCTTGTAATCTTTGGGACTTGAGAAACAGCCTTGGTTACTGCCACAGTTTGTGGGACTTCTTCAAAGTGCTGGAATGGAGTTTCAATAAATTCACAATCTAATTCCACATATCTGAAGGAATTTAGATGACTGACCATATACTCTTCTTCTCCATGAACGGTGATGATTTTCCCCTTAATTAGATATTTCAGCATTTGATGCAACGTAGAGGTAACAACACCAACATTGTGAATCCACGGTCGGCCTAATAAGCAGGAATATGAAGGGCGAATATCCATTACATAAAAAGTTGAGTCAAATGTTTGGGTTCCAACTGTTATGGGGATGTCCACTTCCCCATGCACCGTCCTTTTTGAGACGTTGAAGGCCCTCACTATTATGTTGTTAGGTTTCAAGGTCAATCCTTCATAATCAAGCCTATCAAGAGCCTTTTTAGGCAACACATTCAGAGACGAACCGGTGTCAACCAAGACATGAGCCAAAGTCGTGCCCCTACATTCGACTGAGACATGCAATGCCTCATTATGCTTCCTCCCCCTTGGCGTTAAATCAACATCTGAAAACCTAAGACATTATTTGCGGTCAAGCTGGCTATGCAGTCTTGGAACTGATCGGCAGATGTTTCTTGGGGTACATGGGCAGTTTTAAGGAATTTTACCAAGGCCTTTGCATGAGCCTCGGAACATAACAATAAAGCCAGCATGGAAATTTTTGATGGAGTTTGCCCCAGTTGTTCAACTATGTTGTAGTTGCTTCTTTTTATAATCTTTATAATTTCCTCCATCTCTTTTCAGAATGTCTCAGGGATAGCTACTGATTGTGCCTTCATCCGGACAGGCTCAACCATAATACCTTTTCCTCGAGTCTCAGTTGACTCGGCAGTAGGAATGTCAGTAGGGGTGATAATAGGAACTGCAACAGTTTTGTCAATAGAAGTATTAACATAGATGGTTGCAGGACTGGGAATAGCCTTTGGAGGAGCAACAACAGCAGGAATGATTACAGGTCCAGAAATAACTTTTGGAGGAGCAATTTCTGGAGAGAATACCCTTCCACTTCGGGTTATCTTGCTACTCCCTGCGATGTTACTGATATCGGAGTCACCTTTCTCAGAACTTGAATTTTCAGCACCTGGCCAATCTTGCTTGATACTGTGATAGTAAACATCACCTCCATAATTCCATGGGACGGTTTTGTCTGACGAATACGGGATTGGTCCAGGAATTGTAATTATCAACGGAGCTACTTTAGGAACTGATGTAATTCTAATGGGTCTTTCGGTGGAGACCCTAGAAGAATTGGCTGAAATGGTCACTATGGAAACATAATTATAAGAAAATTTGGAATAGAAATCTTCTCGAACAAAATCTCCTTGTCATCTATTAGGTATTGAACGCCTGCTTTTAACAAATGACAGCTGGTTGGTGAGGATAAACAGAAATGACAGCTTTCATCACAGCCTAGGAATACACCGGCATTCAACAAGTTCTTTTTTATAGTCAGGAGTGGGGTCACAAGTTCATCAACCAAAGTAACAAACATATCTTCCTCAACGACATTGATATCACGGTCGTGCTTGGGCATAGGGGCAGTGATAACATTGGGAATTTATGGCGCATTGAATTCAATCTCTTTGGCTTCAAGAAGGTCTTGTACCTTGTTTTTCAGATTCCAACAGTTGTTAGTGTCATGGCCCAGACTCTCAGAATGATATGCACAACGGGCATTAGGATGATAATGAGGAGAAGTTATGTTAGGATTCTTTGGAGCTTCTTTCAAAGTCACTAGATTGGATCTTAACAAATATGGAAATACTTGAGATAGTGTCATATTAATTTGGGTGAACTGTCTGACTGGTCTTTCTGTTCTTGGTTGGTTGCTTCTTTGTTGAGTAGGTGCATGTTTAGGAATCATGACAGCCCCCACCATCGGACGGTGTTCAGTCCTATCTTGATTTCTCTGAGGATATACAGCAATAACTTCTTTTTTTTCCAATAAATGGTTTTCTTACAGCAGCAGAGGATGCTTCTTTTTTAATCTTCCCATTCTTTATCTCGGCTTCCACTCTTTCTTCGACCAATATTAATTCGGTAAAACCTGTCGAGGAACTCCCAATCAAGTGATTAAAGAAAGGACAGGACAGTGTTCCCAAAAACATGTCTACTAACTCTCTTTCAGATAGGGGAGGCTGGACTCTTCCTGCTAAGTCCCTCCATTTTTGAGCATAGTCTTTGAAGCCTTCACTTGAAACCATGGCCATACTCTAGAGTTGAGTACGGGTGGAAGCAAGGTCTGCATTTTATTGGTATTGTTTGTAAAAGGCAGCCGCAAGATCTTCCCAATTATGAACATTGGCTCTTTCTAGTTGATAAAACCAATCAAGTTGAGTTCCGGACAGGCTGTCTTGAAAGAAGTGTACCCATAAATCCTTGTCAGCAGTGTGAGGTTGTATTTTCCTCACATAGGACCGGAGATACATTTTGGGAAACGAAACTCCATCGTATTTGGCGAACATCGGTGCCTTGAATTTTGGAGGAATGACAATCCCAGACACTAAACCTAACTCCTCAAAGTCCAGTCCAGGTACTTTTTGAATTTCCATTGCACTTAACCGTTCTTCCAGATGCTTATACTTGTCGTCAGCTGGAGGATATTATTCTTCAGAATAATCTTCTTCTTCCTCTTCTGAATCTGAATCTGGTTGGGTAACTATTTCCTTGCCTTTCCCATCTTGATTGTCTTTCTCACCAGATGACGTTGCAAAGTCTAGGGTCCTTCTTGCTTGTCCTTGGAATCTTCTTCCCATATTTAGAACTCCGGTTATTTTCTTAGTTTTCTTCTTTTTCTCTTTAACCAGCAAGGTCTTCAACTCTTCTTGTCCTTTGGCTAGAGTTAAGAACATCCGTTGAAACTGAGCATTTTGTGCTTGGAGGTCCTTTACCATCTGCTCGAGATCCATCTTACTGAAATAAACAGTATAAAGATGAGGAGACTTGTTGCAAGAAATCTTCTTATGTTATGATGAATGGTAGATGCATATGCAATGATTTCAAGGATTTTAAAGATTTAAATTTGTTTTAGACAAAAAGGAAACACACGTTATATTAATAAATTAAAGCTTGAGTAAATCAATGCCTCTTTAGGCTTAGACAGAAATAAAAACTCTAAGATAAAAAGGATGTGCGCATCCTCTTTAGTGTGATGTAGGCGTTCAGGCTCCACTCCTCATGAAGTTGCTTAGTGAGTTCCAAAACCTTTTTCTCACTAGCGTAGAATTGGGCTTCGAAAGTGTCTCGCTCCCCCTTAAGTTGTACCCAATCCCTTTGTAAGTATTCAAGAGAGGAGGGTGTGATCGGTGGAAATAGAACTGGCTGTTTTGGAATGCTGGTTCGCGAAATGTCGCGGTAAGCAAGAGTCGCCACCGTCTTTTATGTTCTCCAACATGGAAAGGACAAAAGCACAACAAAATTCCTTTTTTGAGATGTCTCTCGTTTTGGGAGGTAGATTTATAGAAAGGGAAGGTGTTAGCACCCTTTCTATCCATGGCTATCAATGGGCTCTTAGGTACTTGCTCACTATGTTTTCAAAAATTGTTTGCTTTTCAAGTGTTTGTGGTTTCTGAAAAAAAGTTTAGTTCGAAAAACTTCTAGGTAACTCTTGTATCAGTCCTCAAGAGTGTATGAAGTATTTGTTTGAAAACTTTTTGAAAGTGTCGGTGTGAAAAGTTGTTTTTGTTTGTTTGAAAAGAGCAAGTACCCACGAGAATCTACCTACTCTAAGGAATTAGGCTGTGTAAGAGTCCTTTAAACAGTGCCATCCCACCATTAAGAGGTAGGTAGCACCGCCGTTGGAGGTATTCGGGTCAATTCGATTATAGGGACATGTGTGGTCACCAAAGCAATAGTAGAACGCCTTAGCGGTAACCCTAATGTCCTAGATCCTTTTTTATCCGAGGAAACCATTTCGAGGCAACTGGATCTTTAGACAGGAGGGCAGCCTCTAAAACACCCTATACTTGACGACCACGTCGAGGCAACCAGTGAGGCGTACCCTAGGAGTGGCATGTGCTTGTGTGTTGTTTTCATGTTAATGTTTATCTTGTATATGTTATTTGTGAGTTACGGATTTATTTTACTTGGCATTCATTCTTGCATGCATATTAACAGTTAAGAGTGCGGAGAATAAAGTGCGGAAATTTGAATCTACGCTATTACAAGGTGCGGGTCTATACATCACCAAAAACAAAAACCCGTTTTGATAAATAAGTACGGAAAGGTAAATAAAGCGGTAAATCCTAATTATTACATCCTTGGAAACAATTACATAAATAATCAAAATAAGAATAATGCGCGAAAGAAATTCAATCGGGACGTCCTTAGGGTTTTGACCCTTTTTTGAGAAAAATATGAGTTTTGGTCCTTTTTTACAATTTAATGAAATATTAAACCTAACAAAAACTAATTAATTATTTATTTACAAGAAAAAGATTTTTGTGTTTTTTATGTAAAATAAAACAAAAGGAATTAAAATTAAAAATTAGTAAAACCTAATTCTAAGTTTATTTTATTTATTGAGAAAAAGGTTAAAATTAAACCTAAATTAAACTAAGTTAATTAATTAGAATTTATCTACAAAAATAAATTAATCAATAAAAATAGTAATAATTAATAAAAATATTCACATTTTTTTATTCTCTGAATTTATTAAAAATATTAATTTGTTAGTTAATTAAATAATATTAATAATTATTAAAGAAAATAAAAGGAAAAGAAAAAATAAAAGTAGTAAAAACCAGGGGGGTGTGATGGCCCAATGGAGGTTTTATTCTGGAAATTTAGGCCCAATATCAATTTAAGCCTGTTGACTTTCTTGATCAGATGCGTATGGTTGACTGAGGAACATGGTGCTCATCACTTTCTGGCCTTTGGATTGATGATTGGGAACACCTGGCGCGCTGATCATTGAAGGCACATGGTGGAGTATTGTTGTGAAGCTGTATAGGAATTTGTTAGAAAAAACAATATTGAGATTTGGGTGGACCTGGGAATCGAACCCAGGTCCCAGTAGTTACCACGCACGTCATCAACCACCAAGCCACTTTGTTGTCTTTGTTAATATAATATGCAATAAATATAATGTAAGAAAAGAAACAAGTCACATGCTGAAACAAAAAGAGGCGCGCGTATTTGAATGGTCCAGTGAGGTATTGCCAGCTCACCGTCTTCTTCATGAAACCTGCAGAAAAACATGTCAAATAGCGGGGGTTTTAAACCCCCTCAAAATACAAATGCCAAAAATAGCGATTAGGCCTGTGCATTATATAAATAGGGCGTGAGGTGTCCAATGAATTCGTCTCATCCTGACAAATTTAACCATAGCCATGAGAAGCTCTGATTTTGCTTATGCTGTAAAGCCCTAAATTGAGAACTCTGAAACCCTAGATTTCATTAATGGTGTTTTGCGTTTCAGGGCACCATAATCAAATTAATCTATCCCATTAGCTTCAGAATGATGTTAGCAATGCAAAGCAATGATTATATCATGTTAAGGATGCATAAAACTTGAATTTCGATTATGGAAGAGAATGAGCAAACCGTGTTTCTGTTTGACCGTGTTCTTGAGCTTTAGAGCTTGTTTCTGATTGCAAAATCTTCCTCAAAGTCCCAGCAATGTATTGGAATTAATAAAGGGCTTTTAATTGTGCTGGAAGATTGATTTCAGTTTTGAGTTTTTTTGCTTGATTTTTGAATTTGGTTATGGTGTTTGCAGTAGCTTTAGCACGTGTCCTCAATTAGGTTTAGACTGTGTGTATATATGAGAAAGGAATTAGGTCATTAGTTGGCCTTGATCCATGCCCATGAGAGAATTAGTCTTGGGTTTTTTATCATTAACAAACTGTCCCTTTTTTTAAGCAAAACCAAGACTTGGTGTACAACATAACCCTAGCATGAGTTTGTGAGCTGGCACATGATGTATGGAAGCTATTCAAATCCAAAAGACACTATTCCATTGATTTTTAGATTTTATTTGAATTATTATGGATTTAAAATGAATTAAATCAATAAAAATTAAATAAAATAGAAAAATAAATGTTTGATCTTGAAATTAATCATGGGACACGTGTGTGGCATGACAAGGCTGAATCAAGTGGAAGAAAGTGGGCCCTTTTGTCAAAAATTGAAGTTTCAAGGATAGTTGACTATTGCCATTTCACAAAAATTTCCCAACTTCTCCAATGCATATCTTGCTCAATTTTGATCATATGAACATGTTATTGGACATTTTGGAAAGGTATTGAAGTCTTCTAACCAATGCCTTTGGTCCCATGTCATTTTGATTTACCAATCTCAAGTTATGGTCTTTGACTTAAAATGCCTTTTTGTTAACTTTTGAAAATGACCTATAATGTTGAAATTGATAACTTTTTGTGAGAGCATTTGTTGGACTTGGAATGTGAAGATGAGTTGTAGGAAATGACATCCCCTTCAAAATGAGCATTGGATGGGATTTTTATGATGAACCATGAGAAAGTTATGCCTTAGTCAAGTTACAGTTGACTTTTCAACTGTCCAAAAATGGAAACTTTTGCATCTTGATGAATTTTGAGCCATTCTTGTGGAATCATGATCAAGACTTGATCAAATGATGATTGTGGCTTCCAAATAAGATGTTGAACAAATTTTTTTGACTTTTGACTGCCAAATGACCATTTTACCCCTATAGTTGATTGTGAAGCAATTAGGGCTTTTGACTGTGCAACTTGATGCTGTGAGCCTTGAGACTTGACATGTAGATGCTTGGCAATGTGTGTAGGCATATGAGGCTTGATTGAGCCATTGAAAACTCCAAATTCCTTGAAGGAACCAAAACCCTAATTTTGACTGGCTTAGGAGGATGTTTGACTGTGCAACCCCTTGAGAAGTTTTGAACCATTTGATGATGATTCTTGACAAACCTTGAAGAATATGGGAGGGAAAATTTTGGGGTACAACAGTTGCCCCTGTTCAATATTCTTAGACCTGAGGATGTAGATAGGCTTGCGTGCCTTTCGTGATCCAATGGTGGAAGATGATTGAACACTAGAGTGCCCAGAAATTTGCACTCGCATGGTAGAGTATCAGCGATGTGATGGTGGGAATGGGCTTACAGATGCCATTTGGAGAGATGATGGATAGGGGGATGGGCTTATAGATGCCATCTGGAGATGTGACAGAACCTTGTCGGGAATGGGCTTATAGATGCCATATGGAGGTGTCGATCGCGTAAGAGATTCCTTAGCGAGAACTTGCATACCTGAGAAAGAAAGATAAATTCCTGGCCTATTACAGGTGTTTATCTTCAATCAGTCGCTCACAGATGTGCCCTGGCTAGGTACAGGTATCGAATCTGGAACTTTAAAAGGTTTCTTACAGACGTGCCCTGGCTGGATACAGGTATCGAATCTGGAAACAATCGCTCGCAGATGTGCCCTGGATAGATACAGGAATCGAATCTGGAACTTCAAAAGGTTGCTTACAGACGTGCCCTGGCTGGATACAGGAATCGAATCTGGAATTAGTCGTCTACAGATATGCCCTGGCTGGATACAAGAATCGAATCTGGAAACAATCGCTCGCAGACGTGCCCTGGCTAGATACAGGAATCGAATCTGGAATTAGTCGTCTACAGACATGCCCTGGCTGGATACAGGAATCGAATCTTCAAACTCTTCAGATATGCCCTGGCTAGATACAGGAATCGAATCTGGAGTTAGTCGTCTAGAGATATGCCCTGGCTGGATACAGGAGTCGAATCTTCAAACTCTTCAGATATGCCCTGGCTAGATACAGGAATCAAATCTGGAATTAGTCGTCTACAGATATGCCCTGGCTGGATACAGGAATCGAATCTTCAAACTCTTCAGATATGCCCTGGCTAGATACAGGAATCGAATCTGGAGTTAGTCGTCTACAGATATGCCCTGGCTGGATACAGGAATCGAATCTTCAAACTCTTCAGATATGCCCTGGCTAGATACAGGAATCGAATCTGGAATTAGTCGTCTACAGATATGCCCTGGCCGGATACAGGAATCGAATCTTCAAACTCTTCAGATATGCCCTGGCTAGATACAGGAATCGAATCTGGAATTAGTCGTCTATAGATATGCCCTGGCTGGATACAGGAATCGAATCTTCAAACTCTTCAGATATGCCCTGGCTAGATACAGGAATCAAATCTGGAATTTGTCGTCTCCAGATATGCCCTGGCTGGATACAGGAATCGAATCTTCAAACTCTTCAGATATACCTTGGCTAGATACAGGAATCGAATCTGAAATTAGTCGTCTACAGATATGCCCTGACTGGATACAGGAATCGAATCTTCAAACTCTTCAGATATGCCCTAGCTAGATACAGGAATCGAATCTGGAATTAGTCGTCTACAGATATGCCCTGGCTAGATACAGGAATCGAATTTTCAAACTCTTCAGATATGCCCTGGCTAGATACAGGAATCGAATCTGGAATTAGTCGTCTACAGATATGCCTTGGCTAGATACAGGAATCGAATCTTCAAACTCTTCAGATATGCCCTGGCTAGATACAGGAATCGAATCTGGAATTAGTCGTCTACAGATATGCCCTGGCTGGATACAGGAATCGAATCTTCAAACTCTTCAGATATTCCCTGGCTAGATACAGGAATCGAATCTGGAATTTATCGCTCGCAGATATGCCCTGGCTAGATACAGGTATCGAATCTGGAATTGCGACAGTTGATAGTAATCATCTTTGTATTGACCTTTTTCCTAAAAAGGCGAAACATCAGTTGTATGCAATGTCATGAGGTATGAAATGCATGATGTTCTCAAAAATAAATGAGATTTTATGATGTGATGCGTATATGCATGTATCAGGATGTATGAAAATGTGATATTTGTATATGTTTTTTTGTCTAGGAAAGTAAATCCTTGACGAATGCCAGGAGTTAAATCCTGGGCTGATGTTGAAGAGAGTTCTTCGCTTCCGCTGGGGATGATGATTGCAGGAATAAACCGGTAGGAGAAGATGACTCAGTTGGGGAATAAACTTGTTGGGGAGATTACATTGCGGGGAATTACTCTGTGGGAAGAGATACTTTGCTGAGATGTTGATGATAATTCCGCTAGGGATACCGTTGATAAGCTCTGTTGGAAGATTTGATGAACTCCGCTGGGGGATAGGAAGAACTTTACCGAGGGCAATCTTTCCGTTGCAATTAGCTGAGGATAACCCCGTTATAGGCTCTGGTGGGGGATAACCTCTGAACATGGTCGGGAGAGATATATTTATACTCTGCATGTGATAAGCTTCCAGAATCTACTGGGGATAAGCTTCCAGAATCTACTGGGGAGGACGATTCAACTCTCCTGGGGAAGCTTCTTGGACTGCACTGAGGAAATGGCTCCACTGGGGTGTTTGGATTCCGCCGGGGAACAATCTTATATTAAGACTGTCGGGGATGTTTGCTTAGGAACATCTGTGTACTCCGCTGGGGATTGTTGAGATCTTCTGGGGATATCCAACTTCCTTAAGGATGACAGTGGACTAACTCTGCTTGGGGAGAGCGTTGTTGACTTGCTGGAGATACTGTGCCCTTGATGGGAGGCCAACTCTGCTTGGGGAGAGTATCGCTGAATCTGTCTTACTCTGCGGGGAGTGAAGGTATTCTGGTTACGTTCTTCAGGCGAAACTGCCTTGGTACCTTAATGGACAGAGCAACTAGATCACTTAGACAATTCATTATTGCCCCTGTTTCTGATGTCACCTGTAATTAATCTTTTGTTTCGCATGCAAGTATTTATGAGTTAGCAATTAATGTCAAATGCATATATCAAAAATGAACATTTGGACGTTCTTTTCAAAACAAAACAGAAAAAAGAAAAATAATTGGTAATTTGTCTGGAAAAGTGAATTTGTATTGATTTTGAATTTTGCCTGTAAATAAGCGTTTATGTACAAGAGGCTGACGTCCTAGTAAGAGGACGCCGTCGAACAAATAGAATTTACAATTTTGTGAAAAGGAAAACAAAACAGCTATGTGAAAAATCCCACTGGGTTTCAACTCTGATATCGCCTTTATGTCTTCAAGCGTCTCATCACTTCGCTGTTTAGTTGAAGATGAAGCTGACTGATTGATGTCGTCTGAACCTGATAGTTGATACCGGATTCTGGATGCAAGGCGATCCAATGAGACATAGTATTACGCTTTATCCCTAATTTTTGCCTGGACCGCCCTTTCGGGTTTTCAGTCCACCGGGATACCCATTTTTGCCCAAGCCGTCTTTTCAGGTTTTCGACTTGCTGGGTGTACGGATTTTTTCATTTCATCCCTTATTTTGCCCGAACCCTTTTGGTTTTCCGGGAAACCCTTATTGTTGCCTAGGTATGTCAACCTAGCGGGTCTTTAATTAATGCGTAGTATCTTTTTACTATGTCTGCATTGGCGGGGTGAGGAAGGTCGTCACCATCTATAGTGGTTAGAATCATAGCTCCTCCTGAGAAGATATGTTTAACCACAAATGGCCCTTCGTACGTGGGGGTCCATTTGCCCCTGGGATCACTTTGAGGTAGAATGATGTGCTTGATTACCAGATCCCCAACTTGATACTCTTGTCGTCTGACTTTCTTGTTAAATGCCTTGATCATCCGTTTTTGGTACGTCTGACCATGACAAATAGCGGTGAGTCTCTTTTCGTCATTTAGGTTTAATTGATCAAGTCGGGTCTGGATCCAGTCATCTTCGCTCAAACCTGCATCCTTCATTATCCGGAGAGAGGGTATCTGGACTTCAATAGGTAGGACTGCCTCCATGCCATAGACCAAGGAAAAGGGTGTTGCCCCTGTTGACGTCCGTGTTGAGGTACGGTACCCATGAAGAGCAAATGGTAACATTTCGTGCCAATCTTTGTAGGTCACTGTCATTTTCTGCACAATCTTCTTGATATTCTTATTAGCTGCTTCTACAGCCTCATTCATTTTTGGTCGGTAAGGAGAAGAGTTGTGGTGATGTATCTTGAATTGTTCGCAGAGCTCAGTAATCATCTTGTTGTTAAGATTGGTACCATTGTCCGTAATGATCCTTTCCGGGACACCGTAGCGACAGATCAAGTTATGCCGAATGAACCGTGCCACGACGTTCTTGGTTACCATAGCATAGGAATTTGCTTCAACCCATTTTATGAAATAATCAATCGCTACCAGGATGAAGCGATGCTCGTTGGATGTCGTAGGTCTGATCTCGCTGATCATATCTATGCCCCACATTACAAAAGGCCAAGGTGCTGTCAAGATGTTCAGAGGTACTGGAGGAATGTGCACCTTATCTGCATAGATCTGGCATTTGTGACACGTCCGAGAATGTTGGTAACAGTCGGCTTCCATTGTGGACCAGAAATATCCCGCCCGAAGCATTTTCTTTGCCATGGTATGTCCACTGGAATGTGTTCCGAAGGTACCTTCATGTAGCTCTGCCATGATCCTTTCCGCTTCAGTCTTATACATACAACGCAGTAAGGTTGAATCATGGTTTCGTTTGTAAAGAATGCCATTGCTGAGGAAGAACTTTGCTGCGAACCTTCTCAGAAACTTCTTGTCATTAACAGATGCACCCTCGGGGTATTCTTGAGCTTCCAAGTACCTCTTCACTTCGTGATACCATGGTTTTTCTGTTACCTCTTCCGTCTCAAGATCACAACAATATGCAGGTTCATCCAGTTTCCAGATAATGATCTGAGGAGCCTCGTTGTCCCATTTGACTTTGAACATAGAAGACATCGTAGCCAGCGCGTCCGCCAACTCATTCTCCTCTCCGGGGAAGTGTTCAAAAGTTATTTCTTCGAAATGGGGGATCAATGTCAACACATACTCCTTGTAAGGAACAAGATTTGGGTGTTTCGTATCCCACTCGCCTTTAATCTGATTGATCACGAGAGCGGAATCTCCGAAGACACTCAGAAACTTGATCCTTAGGTCAATTGCAGCTTGAAGACCCATAATGCATGCCTCATACTCCGCCATGTTGTTGGTGCAGTTAAAACATAGTCGGGCGGTAAGTGGAGTATGAGAGCCATTAGGAGATGTGATCACAACGCCGATACCATTACCTAAAGCGTTTGAGGCTCCATCAAAGTGCATAGACCATCGGGATCCTTCCTCAGGTCCTTCATCCGGTCCAGGTACTTCACAATCAGTTACTACCATGATATTCTCGTCTGGAAATTCAAAGTTCATCGACTGGTAATCATCCACTTCCTGGTGTGCCAAATGGTCTGCTAATACAGTTCCCTTGATTGCCTTCTGAGTCGTGTACTGGATGTCGTATTCTGTCAAGATCATCTGCCATCTTGCTATTCTTCCGGACAGAACAGGCTTTTCGAATATGTACTTGATAGGATCCATTTTTGAAATCAACAAAGTAGTGTGAGTCAACATATACTGTCTCAACCGGCGAGCAGCCCATACCAAAGCGCAGCAAGTTTTCTCGAGCAGTGAGTATCGGGTCTCACAGTCGGTAAACTTTTTGCTAAGGTAATAAATAGCACGCTCTTTTCGTCCAGACTCGTCATGCTGCCCCAGCACACACCCCATTGAGCTGTCAAGTACTGTCAAGTATAAGATTAGGGGTCTCCCTTCAACAGGTGGCATAAGAATGGGTGGCTCTTGGAGATACTCTTTGATTCTCTCGAAAGCGGCTTGACATTCATCGTTCCAATGTACTACCTGATCTTTCTTCAGCAGCTTGAAGAGTGGTTCACAAGTAGCAGTTAGGTGCGAGATGAATCGGGCAATGTAGTTCAGCCGTCCTAGGAAGCCTCTGACTTCTTTTTCAGTCTTGGGAACTGGCATCTCCTGTATGGCTTTCACTTTGGCAGGGTCCACTTGAATACCTTTGTCGCTTACGACGAAGCCTAGCAACTTTCCAGATCTCACTCCGAAAGTGCACTTGTTCGGGTTCAACCTCAGCTTGTACAACTTCAGACGGTCAAATAGCTTCTGTAGATGGTCAAGGTATTCCTCCTCAGTTTGGGACCTTGCAATCATGTCATCGACATATACTTCGATCTAATGATGGATCATATCATGAAACAAAGCAACCATGGCACGTTGGTAGGTTGCCCCAACATTTTTCAACCCAAATGGCATGACCTTGTAGCAGAAGGTGCCCCAATGAGTAACAAAAGTGGTCTTCTCCATGTCTTCAGGAGCCATCTTGATCTGATTATAACCGGAGAACCCGTCCATGAAGGAGAATACCTTGTGTTGAGCAGTGTTGTCAACCAGAATGTCGATGTGAGGCAGAGGGAAGTCATCCTTGGGGCTCGCCCTGTTCAAATCCCTGTAATCAACACACATTCGGACCTTACCATCTTTCTTTGGCACTGGAACCACATTGGCAACCCACTGTGGGTAAGAAGTCACTGCTAGAAACCCGGCATCAAATTGTTTCATAACCTCAGCTTTGATTTTCTCGGACATCTCTGGACGCATACGACGGACCTTTTGTTTTACCGGAGGGCATTCTTCCTTGGTAGGCAAGTGATGAACCACAATGTCGGTATCCAACCCAGGCATGTCTTCGTAAGACCAGGCAAAGATTTCCACATAGTCATGCAACATTTGAATCAACCGTTGTTTCACACTAGACTCCAGATTGGCACCAATCTTGACATCCTTTCTATCTGTCTCAGTACCCAGGTTTACCATTTCCACTGGCTCTTCATGTGGTTGAATGGCCCTCTCTTCCTGGAGTAACAATCTTGCAAGCTCGCCAGCCACTTTGCAATCATCCTCACCTTCGTCTTCGGCTAAGTTGATCGGATTTTCAAAGTCATAACTGGCAGTAGCAGAGTCGTTACCAGTGGGATCCAGAGTGGATTGGAACATGTATAGGTGAGTGTGTGTAAATATAGCTATTTTGCAATATGTAAAGAAAGAAAGGGAGCGCAAGATTTGAAATGCAAAAAAACGTCCAATGCTTTTATTCATGATATATGGAAGTGACAAATAACAAGCCCTCACAAATGAAACCACGGTGCCCCGGGTAAGACATCGGGCCATAAAGTTTCAAATTATTGTTCGTTACAAATCCAAAACAAAAGAGTTCATTACTGAGTAACAAAAGTAACAGGTACGAAGTCTTTCGCAGTCCAGTTGCTTGGTCCATCGTTGCTTGTTGGGTAGATCCAGCTGTTGAATTCAGATTCCTCTACGTCGTCTTTATCCCTAATAGCATTTACTCCATGATTGGGCATGGGAGCTGTCACCACATTAGGCCTTTATGGCGCCTAGAACTGAACCTATTTAGCATCAATAAGGTCTTGAACCTTATTCCTCAGAGCCCAACAATCATCAGTAGAATGCCCCGAGCTATCAGAGTGATAAGCACAGCGGGCGTTGGGGTTGTACTTCGGAGATGTTGTGTTTACCACCTTCGAAGCTTCTTTGATAGTTACCAGATTGGTTGACAGCAGTTGCAGAAAAATCTGAGACAGGGTCATGCTGAGCCGAGTGTACTGCCTTTTGGGCCTCTCAACTCTTGGCTGGTTGTATTGCTGAGGAGCAGCAGCAAGCTTTGAAATTACCACCGCGTTAACAACTTGGCGGCGTTCTGGTTTGTTCTGTCTCCTGGGACCATACACAGCACTAGCCTCCTTCATGAAGGGCTTCTTTTCATAGCTCGAGGAGGCACCTTTCTGTATCTTCCCCGATTTGATACCAGCTTCGATCCTCTCACCAGTCAGGATCAGGTCTGTAAATCCAGCAGAGGAATTACCAATCAGGTGGTTAAAGAACGGACCAGACAGGGTCCCCAAGAACATGTCCACGAGTTCACGATCAGTCAATGGTGGCTGCACCCTTCCAGTCAGGTCTCTCCACTTCTGCGCGTACTCCTTAAAACCTTCACCCGTTCCCAGTGACATACCCTGGAGTTGGGTACGCGTGGGAGCGAGGTCGAAATTGTACTGATACTGCTTAAAAAACGCAGTATCCAAGTCCTCCCAGTTTCGAATACTGGTTCCATCTAGCTGATAGAACCACTCGAGTTGAGCCCCTGAAAGGCTATCCTGGAAGAAATGGATCCATAGGTTCTTGTCTGCAGTGTAAGGTTGGATCTTCCTTACATATGATCTGAGATGCAGCTTAGGACAGGAAGCCCCGTCGTACTTCGCAAAGGCAGGCGCCTTGAACTTGTGAGGGATCACCACCCCAGAAGATAAGCCTAGGTCTCCAAAGTCCAACCTGGGCACACGTTGAATCTCCATAGCATTTAATCGGTCCTCCAGCTGTTTGTACCTGTCCTCAGCAGGAGGGTACTGTTCATCATTGAAATCTGTCTCGTCGTCGGAGACCACGGGACTATGAACCCTTCTCTCCTGGGGACTGCCTTCCCCAACAGATGGAGTAGCCTGATCAGTCTCATTTTGCAGTGTATTCCCAAACCTCTGACCATTGCTGAACAAGACGGTCCTCCTCTTCTTCTTCTTCTTTTCCTTCAAGAGCAGAGTCTTCAACTCCTGTTAACCCTGGGCTAAGCTCATGACCAGCTCTTGAAATTGGGCGTTCTGGGCCTGGAGGGCCTTGATAGCTTGTTCAGTAGTAGGTTCAGAAGACATGATGATTGCTGAAATAAACAGCAAAGAAGATTAAGCAACCTGTATCAAGGGAGTACCTGTTATGCACATGATGCATGATATGCTATTTATGCAATGCATTCAAGGGTTCGAAAGTTCAAATTCATTATAGACGAAAAAGGAACACACGTTATATTAAGAAATAATTTGTTCAGTACATCAGGGCCTCATGGGCAAAACATTACAAAATAATTAATCCCAAAAGACACTGCGCATCCTCTTTGGAGCGATATAAGTGTTGATAGTCTTTTCCTCGTGAAGTAGGCGGGTGAGCTCCAAGACCTTCTTCTCACTGGCATGTAAACTGGCTTCAAGAGAGTTCCGTTCTTCCTTGAGTTGGATCCAGCTCTTCTGCATTTCTTCCCAGGATGTTGGCATATCAGGATGTTGAATGGTGTAGGGCACCTCTCCTTCCAAAACTGGCTCTTTGATCACAGGGAGAACATGAGGATATGGCATCACCAGCTTCTGGGAGCGGGCTCGTACCCACTTGAGATAAGGTTCCAGGGGGATGGAGTTCCTGTGCCCCAGTGTCTTACTATCTACTCTGTTGGGCATCCTCCAAGCTCTGATGAACCTCTGGCGAAGTCCTTGCGTATCGTGGTCGAAGTTAAAAACTATGTCAGGAATCAACATGTCATGAGGGCCATCCCTCCGAGTGTTTCACCCCAAAATTTGCCCTCCCATATTCTCCAAGATTTGTCAAGTCAAGGTCACAAAATTCCCCAAGGGTTATGCAGTTCGACTGTCTCCTATACAGTCAAAACTAGGGTTTGGGTTCTGATCAAGAAAGGAAGTTTTCAAGGACCCAATCAAGTCTCACATGCCTACAAATATGATCAAGCATCCTCATATCAAGTTTCAAGACATTCAGCTCAAAATTGCACAGTCAAAACCCTAATTGCACTACAGTCAACTGTAGGGGCAAAATGGTCATTTGACAGTCAAAAGTTCAAATTTTTGGTCAACATATCATTTTGAAGCCACAAACATCATTTGATCAATGCTTGATCATGATTCTCAAAATTTGGCTCAGAAAATCATCAAGATGCAAAAGTTACTATATTTGGACAGTTGAAAAAGTCAACTGAAATTGACCAGGGCATAACTTTCACATGGATTATCAGAAAAATTCCATCCAAAGCTCATTTTGAAGAGAAAGACATTTCCTACAACTCATCTTCATATTCCAAGTCCAAGAAATGCTCTCACAAAAAGTTATCAATTTCAACATTATAGGTCATTTTCAAAAGTCAACAAAAAAGGGACTTTAAGTCAAAGGCCATAACTTGAGATTGGTAAATCAAAATGACATGGGACCAAAGGCATTGGTTAAAGGACTCAAAGACCTTTCCAAAATGTCCAAGAACATGTGAAAAGCTTAAAAATTGAGCAAGTTATGCCTTGTGGAAGTTGGGAAATGTTTGGGAATTTTGAAAAGTCAACATTGATGCAAATGATCCAAAAATGCTAATGGGCCCATTTTTCTTCCAAGTTTCTTCATGCCAAGCCTATGCACGACCATTAAGCCCAAGGGGAAGTATTTTCTCAATTTTTAATTATTTATTTGAATTTATATTAATATTAATTCATTTAAATCATTTAAATATGTAGAAAATATAAATTTGACCTAAAAAAATCTTTTTGTGCACATTCTACTCTCAATATTTCGTGCTTGTTTGATTATGGAAAGTTTTGTTGTGATTGGAGCATGATTGACACAAATTGCACATGGAAAAGATTTCAAAAAGATCTTACAAAATCAAATATGCAAAACATTGAATTCATGAGATTTTGTGCAATTTTGTTAACCTAATGCCTTCACTATATGATCAGGAATCAACCCTAATGGCCAGGACATCAAAAGCTGCGCATAAGATCAATATAAAAACTTGAAAATTTTGTCAAAAAAAGGGGAATTCTGAAAACGTGGTTAGAGATTCATTCAGGTCCTAATTCTTGTTTCAAAGGCTTCCTCAAGGCCCCCTGAAGCAATTCCAACTCCAAACATCCATCCAAGCGCAAAGAATCGGTAACAAGGACCTTCCCTGTACAGAGAAACTTTTGAAATCCTATATCATAATTCATACATTCTTTTGCATTTTTATTTGTGAATTCTTGTTTAATATGAAGTTTCCAAGCTAACTGATATGTTTAATTGAGTTTTCATAAGCCATACGCGAATCTACCATGTTTGGATATTAGGGTTTTCAGGATTCAAAATTAGGGCTTCTCAAACGAAGCAAAATCATGACTCCAGACTCACACCATTGCACTCAGCTCAACTGGACGAAGAAATCCCAATAGTCGCGATGAATTTATGTTCAAGGATAGCCTAATCGCTATTTTCTTGAAACCTGTCTAAAGCCACGCATCCAAAACCGTGGCTGAAAGTTCTTGTTTTCAGAAAAAAACAAAATAGAACGAAGAAGACGATACCGTGTCAAGGAGTGATTGGTCCGTTCAAACTCTCGCGCCAAAATTTCATTAATGCGTTACTTTCTCTTTTTATTATTTATTTGTATATTATATATCAAATTGGTTTCATAGCTCAGCTGGCAGGTGGACACGCTTGTGACTCTCATGACCTGGGTTCAAACCCCAGGTCTCACATATTTCTCATGTTATTTTTCCAATCATTATTCCATGCAGCGCTTCTGTGGAGACGTACCATATGCCATCCCGATCCAAGCACCCACGTGTCCATCCAATCTAGATCAAAGGCGTGGATTCAAGGTGTACTATAAACCATAGTCAACGCATCATACAGGATTCAAAAAGTCCAACGAGGCCAATGCTTAATGGGCCAGCCTTCTAAGATCAAGACCTCCAATTTTGGGGCTACCCCCCCCCCCCCCCCTGGTTTCCATTTTTCTTTTCATTTTTTATATCTTATTTTTTAGTTGCAATTTTATTTAATTTATCATCTCAATTTAATTAATTTATTATTTTTACAAAAAAATATAAAAAACCTCATAAAAATCAAAAAGGGCAAAATATAATATTTATTCATTCTAATTATTTTTTCTTATAAACTAATATGTAAATTATTTAGTTTAATTAGGTTTTTAACTTTAATTCCTTTTAATAAAAATCCAAAAAAATATAGAATTAGGTTAATTGATAATTTTTATACCTTTTTAATTTCCTTTTTTTTCTCACAATATTATTTATTTATTTATTTTATTTTTTATAATTAAATGTATATAAATAACTTAGATTTAAATTAGGTTAAAAATTCAATCTTTTTCTTAATAACTTAAAAAACATTAGAACTAGGGTTTAGCATTTAATTTTTAGATTCAATAAATCCTTTTTCTTTTAAATCTTAAAAAAACACAAAAATACCAAAAACATTTAATTTTTCATTTTTACTTTAATTCCTCATTAATTTAATATTTTGCAAAAGGGTCCAACGCCCGTCGCTTTAATTACTAATTTCGCGCATTTTACTTTGTCGCTTATTATAATGTACATGTCCCAAAGCCTTGTAATAATTTTATTTCTCGCACTTTTATTCGCTTTATTTATTTTTCAGTCAAATCGGGTCCGGTTTATTTTGGCGATGTGGACCCGCGCCCTTTGTAATAGTTTAGATTTATTTTCCCGTAAACTTATAACTGTTAAAAAGCATGCAAGAATGAATGTCTTAATTAAAATCAAGCGTAGAACACAAATAAACATGACAAGACAAATATCTGAAAATGACACACGAATCGCACACACTACCCCTAAGGTACGCCTCACTGTTGCCTTTCGAAAGGTGGTCGTCGAGTAGAGGACGTCTTAGTAAGTCCTCATGATCCGGGAACCTGGCATGAGGGTAGCTTCTAAGGTGTCTTCCCATTGCTCTGGTGATCACCATGTCCCTAAAAATCGAATTGACCCGAACACCTCCAACGGTGGTGCTACCTACCTCTCAATGGTGGGATGGCACTACTTTAAAGGACATTTACACAGACGAATTCCTTAGGGTAGGTAGGTTCTCAAGGATACTTGCTCTAATTTCAAACAAATCAAAACATCTTTTCACCAACACTTTTCAAAAGCTTTCAAAGCAAACTTTTCAAACACTCTGACGTACGAGTCGATCTGAAATTTTTCAAAGAAACTTTTTTAAACCCACATTGAAAAGCAAACAAACCTTTTTGAAAACACATTGAGCAAGTATCTAAGAGCCCATGGATAACCATGGATAGAAAGGGTGCTAACACCTTCCCTTTCTATAATCTACCTCCTGAACCGAGAGCAATCTCTTTAAGGAATTTTTCTGTGCTTTTGTCCTTTCCATTTGGAGAAAATAAAAGACGGTGGCGACTCTTGCTTCCGCGACATTTCGCGAACCAGCGTTAAACAGTCAGTTCCAGATCCACCGATCACAGAACTGGCGACTCTGCTGGGGAGATCTTATAAAGTGAGGTGTACCTTAGGGCTAGGTCATAACCGTGTTTTCAATTGCTTTCCTTGTGTGCTTTAAATTGTGGGACTGTCTTGGGAGTTCTATAGATCCTAACCCGGATCTGGGGGATACCTTCTTAGAAAGTAGCAACAAGGATGTGAGGGAACTGTGCGGGGTATACCGACATGGTTGAAACAGTCTGCTACGTTGATGTGGCACTTTGGTGTGTACCGGTAACCCTTGAGTTCAGTCAAGGAGAGTACGGGGCCTCCGCGTGGTGTCGTGAAGCATCAACAGACCTTAGGAACCTTAATTGAACTATCTTGGCCTCTTTAGGGTAGTGAGATAACTGACTTTGGTGCAGTCCGAGGTTGGTTGATACTCGATACTACGCTCAATTGAGGGTTGCTTTCCTGGAATATTTCGGTCGCCAGTTCAGTGGCTAAATCGAAACGATGAACAATGAAAGCAATCCCGTGATATTGGGAACCTTAGAACCCGGTTACTTTGATTAGGACAGGTTGAACCCACCAACTTCAAGAGGGTACTACCCAGACCCCATGCCGGCCCAAACCTAAGGGCTCTCTCTTGTGTGACTTGTGTGCCTTCGTACTTGACTATTTGCATGCTTGTGACCTAACACTTGTTTCTTGCAGGTTTTGTTTCAGTCCTTAATTAGGACTCATAACAGGGTTCACTCACATTACCCCATGCATAGCATAACATCATACCATTGCATACCATTGCATACATCCTAACCTGTTTCAAGGATCTCAAGGGCTTGTGATGCAGGTCACGATGAATCAAACACCTAGCAAGGGGCAAAGAGGATTTATTTTCCTCTAGCCAAGGTTGTCAGGGGCTATGACCCACTGGATATGGTGAGCCTTTGACCCTTGAAGAAGGACTCTCAACAACACGAAGTACCTTCAATCAAGTTACCAGTTTTCAACTCTAACAAGTTTCTCTGTTTACCCCGCGAGGTCCTTGAAATCATTGCATGCATGTCATACATATCATTGCATAACAGGTACCCTTTCTCTGCAGGTTACTTACCTTCTTCGCTGTTTATTTCAGCCGATCGTCATGAATCCTGAATCATCAGCTGAGCAGTCTATCAAGGCCCTCCAGGCCCAGAATGCCCAATTCCAAGGGCTAATCATGAACTTGACCCAGGGGCAGCAAGATCTGAAGGCTCTGCTCTTGAAGAAGGAAAAGAAGAAGAAGAGGACTGTCTTGTTCAGCCCTAGACGCAGATCTGGGAATACACCGCAAGTCGAAACTGAGAGGACAACTCCATCTGTGAGGGAAAGCAGTCACCATGAGAGAGAGGTGCCTAGTCCAGTGGTCTCCGACAACGAGACAGATTTCGACAACGAACAATACCCTCCGGCTGAGGATAAGTACAAGCAGTTGGAAGACCGGCTCAGTGCTATGGAGATACAAAAGGTGCCTGGCCTGGACTTCGAGGATCTAGGTCTGTCTTCTGGGGTAGTGATCCCGCGCAAATTCAAGGTGCCCGCCTTTGCTAAATACGATGGGGCATCCTGTCCTAAGTTGCATCTCAGGGCTTATACAAGGAGGATCCAGCCTTATACAGCTGACAAAAACTTATGGATCCACTTTTTCCAAGAGAGTCTTTCAGGGACTCAGCTCGAGTGGTTTTATCAATTGAATGGAGCCAACATCCGTACCTGGGAAGACTTAGCCACTGCTTTCTACAAGCATTACTAGTACAATGCCGACCTTGCTCCCACCCGCACTCAGCTTCAGGGAATGTCTATAGGTGCAGGCGAAGGCTTCAAAGAGTACGCACAGAAATGGAGAGACCTTGCTGGAAGGGTACAGCCTCCATTGACTGACCGGGAACTCGTTGATATGTTCTTGGGGACCCTATCCGGGCCATTCTTCAACCATCTGATTGGTAATTCGTCTGCTGGATTCACCGACCTCATCCTGACTGGCGAAAGAATTGAAGCTGGTATCAAAAGTGGGAAAATTCAAGAGGCCACACCTTCTGATATTCATAAAAAGCCTTACACGGGAAAGAAGGAATCTAATGCTGCATACAGTCAAAAGAGTCGCCGTGATCAACATGCAGGGGCAGTCATGATCTCTGGTTCCGCACCACGCCGCCAATCACAAAGGGGAAACCAGCAAAGGCCGGACGGGCCTAAAAGGCAGTTCACCAACATTAACATGCCATGGTCACAAGCACTGCAACACATGTTGAAGATGAACCTGATTGCAGTGATCAACCCTCCTGTCAATCCTAAGACCTCCTCCCCTAGCTACAATCCAGAAGCCAGATGCGCTTATCATTCCGATAGCCCGGGGCACGATACTGAAGACTGTTGGGCACTAAAGTACAAGATTCAGAACATGATCGATGCCAAAGAGATCGAGTTCGAGCCTGCTGAAACCCCCAACGTGATCACTGCTCCATTGCCCAAACATGGCTAGGATCGAGAGATTTTGTTCATTTGAATTCAAGTTGTATTTTTCTTTTCTTGTTCAGATAAACAATTATCATGTTAAACTCTTTTATTTCATGAATGCATTACACATGTCTGTCTTGATTTAATTATGTTTACTATGCTTAAAACTGCTTTCATATTTTTGCGATGGTCAACTCTTAATTGAAAATTCTAAACCTCTTGAGGGAGGATGACGAAAACGATACCACAATCTACAGTATGCTTTTGAACAAACCCCGCTGATGAGGTACAGGCATTGTTTCAATCCCTAAACACTGGAGTCATAAGGATGATAATCCCTCGTCAACCTATCAGAGCCAAAGAAGTAGGAGTTTTTATTTTTTCAAAACCCTTAATCATAACCTGGGGCAGGGTAGTTCTCTCAGTTGATCCAAGTGCACCACGAATGGCACCAAATGAGTTTTTCAAAAACAAAAGACAGTGATGGTTTCGAACAATCATAAGGACAGGTAGTCATTATCAAAAAAATTTCATAAATGAAAAGCCCAAAAAGTCAAAACCAATAAAGAAGACTTACCAAACTGGGGCATCCCGCTGACTGTAATTCCAAAAAGGAAACAGTTCAGGCAAAAAAGAAAGGGATATCAAAAATCAAGCAAGAGGTCTCACAACCAAAGCAAAAATGACTGCCTATTCAAAAGAAATCATCAACATCTAACCCATCACTGGAAAATCAGAGCAAAGACTCAAACAAGGTCTAACGTATGATCAACTGAGTTTAGGTTTGGAGAATAACACGAAGAGCGGGTGGGTACGAATAAAATTTGAGCCTTTATCCTTTGTTTCTTAAACCGTGAACCAGGCCACGTTATAACCCTTAAAAGTCCTAGCTGAAGCATGGGTTAGTTCGAAAGCATACTGTTACGAAGGTATCCTGACTCCTGAAGGTTTGCTGTAAAATATTGAGTTGACATCGCACTGTATTACAAAAAATGCATTTTCAAAATTCAAGACAGACATAGACTTTTGCATTCTTAAAATAACCTTGTTTGCATATGACTATTTGTTTGAACAGCAGGGAAATTCGCATGATGAACACCTTGTGAACAGAAGTACCTCCAATCAAGGGGCACAGTAGGAGCATTGCCCATTACCTGGGGCATGGCAAAATACTTCCAACAGGGGCAACTCCCTACATTCTGGGAGCACGGACATAGTCGAAAAAGAATACTGCGCATAATCAAAGACCCGCTAGGTTGACATACCTAGGCAAAAATAAGGGCTTCCCGACGAACCAAAAGGGTTCGGGCAAAATGAAGGGATGAAATGAAAAAAACATGTACACCCGGCAAGTCGAAAACCTGAAAAGGCGGCTTGGGCAAAAATGGGTATCCCGGTGGACTGAAAACCCGAAAGGGCGGTTCAGGCAAAAGTTAGGGATCAAAGCGTACGACTATGTTCCGGTATCTCATCATTTGTCTACCCGAAGATTTGTCAATCACCCACACATGTATCCTTTTCCCTCATCGCCGAAGCAGGGGCAGTAATGAGTTATCCAGGCAATCCAACTGTCCTGTCAACCAAAGTACGAAGGACAGATCAACATAAAGAATGATTACCATCTACCCCTACAAATTCCAGATCGTGGGTTAACATCCGAGACCAAACAGGACAATCATCCACTTAATCAAAATCATGCGACCCAACACCGGTTTCCTCTCAACTTTCAGACAAAGTCATACACAGACTCCTCCTCCACAAGATGACCTAACCCCGGTTCATCAAGAAGTTTTTACACGAACTTACCCAGGTAACCTAACCCCGGTTCCTCCAGAAATCTCACATGGATTTACCACAAAGCAACCTTACCCCAGTTCCTCCAGAAATCTTACATGGATTTATCCCAAGGTAACCCAACCCCGGTTCCTCCAGAAGTCTTACATGGACCTATCTCCAGATGACCTAACCCCGGTTCATCAAGAAGTTTTTACACAAACTTATCCAAGTAACCTAACCCCGGTTCCTCCAGAAATCTTACATGGATTTATCCCAAGGTAACCTAACCCCGGTTCCTCCAAGAGTCTCACATGGACCTATCTCAAGATGACCTAACCCCGGTTCATCAAGAAGTTTTTACACAAACTTATCCAAGTAACCTAACCCCGGTTCCTCCAAGAGTCTCACATGGACCTATCTCAAGATGACCTAACCCCGATTCATCAAGAAGTTTTTACACAAACTTATCCAAGTAACCTAACCCCGGTTCCTCCAAGAGTCTCACATGGACCTATCTCAAGATGACCTAACCCCGGTTCATCAAGAAGTTTTTACACAAAATTATCCAAGTAACCTAACCCCGGTTCCTCCAAGAGTCTCACATGGACCTATCTCAAGATGACCTAACCCCGGTTCATCAAGAAGTTTTTACACAAACTTATCCAGGTAACCTAACCCCGGTTCCTCCAGAAGTCTCACATGGATTTAGTTCAAGATAACCTCACCCCGGTTCATCAAGAAGTTTTACATGAACTTACCTCACCAAGCAACCCTACACCGGTTCCCCCTATTCAAGATGCAGTTTTACATGGACTCGTCACCCGGACACCCTACACAGGTTCTCCCTTTCCAAGAATGCAGTTTTACACGAACTCATCATCAAAGTAACCCTACACAGGCTTCTTCTCCATTTTCAGATGCGGTTTTACACGAGCTCATCAGCAGGCAACCCTACATATGTTCCCTCTTTCAACTTACAAAATTACAGTTCAAAACTTCCCCAAAGAGTCCAGTCCAACCCAGTTTCCCCAGGAAAGTTGGAATTCATATCTCCCCAAGCAGTAAGCTTACCCCCAGTAAATTCTGGAAGCTTATCCTCGCAGAGCACGAACGCGTCCCCCGACTTTATTTAAAGAGTTATTTCCTTAACAGGATATAACTGGGTTATCCTCAGCCAAAAGCCACGGAAAGGTCGTCGTCAACGTAGTTCTTTCCTACCCCCAGCGAAGTCTATTCACACTTCCACAACAAGACATCCTCAGCAAATTACTATCAACATTCAGCAAAGCATCTCTATCCCCACAGAGTATCACTCCCCAGCACGGTCGCTAGAGTATCTTTCCTCCCCGCAGAATTATTCATTCGCCAAGTTTATCCCGTAACGGAGTCATCTTCTCCTACCGGTATACTTGCAACTATCATCCCCAGCGGAAGCAAAATCTATTCTTCGACGTCAGCCCAGGATACAACTTCCCGGCACCCGTCAAGGATTCACTTTCCTAGACGAAAACATACATAAAACTTCACATACATCATCATAGCATGCATAACGCACTGCATCATACAAGTCTCCTTTATGTTGAGAACATCATTGCTTGATCCATATCATGCATTGCATATGACTGACTTTTACCTTTCAGGAAAGATGCAGTTTAAAGTCTCAATCACATTTCAAGACCTAGACCGGTTCAGTTAAATCGACCCTAAGATTTTCCTGATGCTTATCCAGTCAAAGGCCTTCTCTGGTTCAGTCAGATCGACCCTAAGATCTCCCTAATGCTTATCCAGTTGAAGATATTCCAAGACCTTGTCCGGTTCAGTTAAATCGACCCTAAGATCTTCCTGATGCTTATCCAGTCAAAGGCCTCCTCTGGTTCAGTCAGATCGACCCTAAGATCTCCCTGATTCTTATCCCAGTAGAAGACACCCAAGATTTTTCTCAACGAGCGTTGTTGAAGTTAAAATCGCCCAAGGTTCCCTTACCATTTATAAGGTAGCAACCATCCCTGGTTCATTCATCAGCGTTTGAAGCTCCAGGCTCAGCTCCTATAACCAGTCAGGACACATCTATACCAAGCATCTAAAATCAGCTCCTGCAACGTGTCAGGTACTCATTCTCTCTTTTGCAGGTATGCAGGTTCTCGCTAAGGAATCTCCTACGCGATCAACATCCCGATGGCATCTATAAGCCCATCATCCTATCCAGCAATCTCCAAATGGCATCTATAAGCCCATTCCCCCATCACTGCTACTATGTGAGCGCAAATTTCTGGGCACTTTAGTGTTCAATCATCTTCCACCTTCGGATTACGAAAGGCACGTCAGCCAATCTGCATCCTCAGGTCTAAGAAGATTGAACAGGGGCAACTGTTTCACCCCAAAATTTGCCCTCCCGTATTCTCCAAGATTTGTCAAGTCAAGGTCACAAAATTCCCCAAGGGTTATGCAGTTCGACTGTCTCCTATACAGTCAAAACTAGGGTTTGGGTTCTGATCAAGAAAGGAAGTTTTCAAGGACCCAATCAAGTCTCACATGCCTACAAATATGATCAAGCATCCTCATATCAAGTTTCAAGACATTCAGCTCAAAATTGCACAGTCAAAACCCTAATTGCACTACAGTCAACTGTAGGGGCAAAATGGTCATTTGACAGTCAAAAGTTCAAATTTTTGGTCAACATATCATTTTGAAGCCACAAACATCATTTGATCAATGCTTGATCATGATTCTCAAAATTTGGCTCAGAAAATCATCAAGATGCAAAAGTTACTATATTTGGATAGTTGAAAAAGTCAACTGAAATTGACCAGGGCATAACTTTCACATGGATTATCAGAAAAATTCCATCCAAAGCTCATTTTGAAGAGAAAGACATTTCCTACAACTCATCTTCATATTCCAAGTCCAAGAAATGCTCTCACAAAAAGTTATCAATTTCAACATTATAGGTTATTTTCAAAAGTCAATAAAAAAGGGACTTTAAGTCAAAGGCCATAACTTGAGATTGGTAAATCAAAATGACATGGGACCAAAGGCATTGGTTAAAGGACTCAAAGACCTTTCCAAAATGTCCAAGAACATGTGAAAAGCTTAAAAATTGAGCAAGTTATGCCTTGTGGAAGTTGGGAAATATTTGGGAATTTTGAAAAGTCAACATTGATGCAAATGATCCAAAAATGCTAATGGGCCCATTTTTCTTCCAAGTTTCTTCATGCCAAGCCTATGCACGACCATTAAGCCCAAGGGGAAGTATTTTCTCAATTTTTAATTATTTATTTGAATTTATATTAATATTAATTCATTTAAATCATTTAAATATGTAGAAAATATAAATTTGACCTAAAAAAATCTTTTTGTGCACATTCTACTCTCAATATTTCGTGCTTGTTTGATTATGGAAAGTTTTGTTGTGATTGGAGCATGATTGACACAAATTGCACATGGAAAAGATTTCAAAAAGATCTTACAAAATCAAATATGCAAAACATTGAATTCATGAGATTTTGTGCAATTTTGTTAACCTAATGCCTTCACTATATGATCAGGAATCAACCCTAATGGCCAGGACATCAAAAGCTGCGCATAAGATCAATATAAAAACTTGAAAATTTTGTCAAAAAAAGGGGAATTCTGAAAACGTGGTTAGAGATTCATTCAGGTCCTAATTCTTGTTTCAAAGGCTTCCTCAAGGCCCCCTGAAGCAATTCCAACTCCAAACATCCATCCAAGCGCAAAGAATCGGTAACAAGGACCTTCCCTGTACAGAGAAACTTTTGAAATCCTATATCATAATTCATACATTCTTTTGCATTTTTATTTGTGAATTCTTGTTTAATATGAAGTTTCCAAGCTAACTGATATGTTTAATTGAGTTTTCATAAGCCATACGCGAATCTACCATGTTTGGATATTAGGGTTTTCAGGATTCAAAATTAGGGCTTCTCAAACGAAGCAAAATCATGACTCCAGACTCACACCATTGCACTCAGCTCAACTGGACGAAGAAATCCCAATAGTCGCGATGAATTTATGTTCAAGGATAGCCTAATCGTTATTTTCTTGAAACCTGTCTAAAGCCACGCATCCAAAACCGTGGCTGAAAGTTCTTGTTTTCAGAAAAAAAACAAAATAGAACGAAGAAGACGATACCGTGTCAAGGAGTGATTGGTCCGTTCAAACTCTCGCGCCAAAATTTCATTAATGCGTTACTTTCTCTTTTTATTATTTATTTGTATATTATATATCAAATTGGTTTCATAGCTCAGCTGGCAGGTGGACACGCTTGTGACTCTCATGACCTGGGTTCAAACCCCAGGTCTCACATATTTCTCATGTTATTTTTCCAATCATTATTCCATGCAGCGCTTCTGTGGAGACGTACCATATGCCATCCCGATCCAAGCACCCACGTGTCCATCCAATCTAGATCAAAGGCGTGGATTCAAGGTGTACTATAAACCATAGTCAACGCATCATACAGGATTCAAAAAGTCCAACGAGGCCAATGCTTAATGGGCCAGCCTTCTAAGATCAAGACCTCCAATTTTGGGGCTACCCCCCCCCCCCTGGTTTGCATTTTTCTTTTCATTTTTTATATCTTATTTTTTAGTTGCAATTTTATTTAATTTATCATCTCAATTTAATTAATTTATTATTTTTACAAAAAAATATAAAAAACCTCATAAAAATCAAAAAGGGCAAAATATAATATTTATTCATTCTAATTATTTTTTCTTATAAACTAATATGTAAATTATTTAGTTTAATTAGGTTTTTAACTTTAATTCCTTTTAATAAAAATCCAAAAAAATATAGAATTAGGTTAATTGATAATTTTTATACCTTTTTAATTTCCTTTTTTTTCTCACAATATTATTTATTTATTTATTTTATTTTTTATAATTAAATGTATATAAATAACTTAGATTTAAATTAGGTTAAAAATTCAATCTTTTTCTTAATAACTTAAAAAACATTAGAACTAGGGTTTAGCATTTAATTTTTAGTTTCAAAAAATCCTTTTTCTTTTAAATCTTAAAAAAACACAAAAATACCAAAAACATTTAATTTTTCATTTTTACTTTAATTCCTCATTAATTTAATATTTTGCAAAAGGGTCCAACGCCCGTCGCTTTAATTACTAATTTCGCGCATTTTACTTTGTCGCTTATTATAATGTACATGTCCCAAAGCCTTGTAATAATTTTATTTCTCGCACTTTTATTCGCTTTATTTATTTTTCAGTCAAATCGGGTCCGGTTTATTTTGGCGATGTGGACCCGCGCCCTTTGTAATAGTTTAGATTTATTTTCCCGCAAACTTATAACTGTTAAAAAGCATGCAAGAATGAATGTCTTAATTAAAATCAAGCGTAGAACACAAATAAACATGACAAGACAAATATCTGAAAATGACACACGAATCGCACACACTACCCCTAGGGTACGCCTCACTGTTGCCTTTCGAAAGGTGGTCGTCGAGTAGAGGACGTCTTAGTAAGTCCTCATGATCCGGGAACCTGGCATGAGGGTAGCTTCTAAGGTGTCTTCCCATTGCTCTGGTGATCACCATGTCCCTAAAAATCGAATTGACCCGAACACCTCCAACGGTGGTGCTACCTACCTCTCAATGGTGGGATGGCACTACTTTAAAGGACATTTACACAGACGAATTCCTTAGGGTAGGTAGGTTCTCAAGGATACTTGCTCTAATTTCAAACAAATCAAAACATCTTTTCACCAACACTTTTCAAAAGCTTTCAAAGCAAACTTTTCAAACACTCTGACGTACGAGTCGATCTGAAATTTTTCAAAGAAACTTTTTTAAACCCACATTGAAAAGCAAACAAACCTTTTTGAAAACACATTGAGCAAGTATCTAAGAGCCCATAGATAACCATGGATAGAAAGGGTGCTAACACCTTCCCTTTCTATAATCTACCTCCCGAACCGAGAGCAATCTCTTTAAGGAATTTTTCTGTGCTTTTGTCCTTTCCATTTGGAGAAAATAAAAGACGGTGGCGACTCTTGCTTCCGCGACATTTCGCGAACCAGCGTTAAACAGTCAGTTCCAGATCCACCGATCATACCGAGCATATCCAAACTGCCTCAAAGCCAGACATGGGTTGTAAGTAATGCCTCCTCTGATTCCAAGTAAAGGAACATTAGGAAATTCTCCGCAACGATCAATGATAGTGACATTCTCTCTGGACCGAGGACACCAATGTATATCAGCATGTGTAAGGGTCATCAATCATTGTGACCATCTCAAACCCCGCTCGTTCTTCAAAACTGATCGTGGAAGGTGCAAAATAAACCACCTTGCCAGAAGAGGAGTGCAGCACATGAGAACACCTCTTTTTCTCATGGTTCGAGTGTAACATGAGTGGAGGATGTCCCCAAGCAGCGTAGGTATAGGATTTCTGGACATGAAGATCTTGACAGCATTGATATCTATAAGCTGATCTAGATTCGGGAACAACACCAACCCATAGACAAGGAGTGCCAAAACTTCTTCAAAAGCCTGTAGGTCAAGGGAGATCCAACATTCTTGGGCCTTCTCAAACAGAAACTTTGCCAAGAATCCTTTGATACCACTTTTGACTTCCCAATGCCCCTTGATATCAGATGGTTGCAGACATAATGCTTTAGCTACCTCTTCAAGTTTGGGTTCCCTTTCTGTACCGTTGTAGGGTAGTTGACTACGAATAGGAACCTTCAGCAGCTGAGAAAACTCTTCCAAAGTAGGCACCAATTGATAATCAGGGAAAGTAAAACAGTGGTGCAAAGGGTCAAAGAACTGGAACAACACTTTCACCATATCTTCTTCAATGTTGGTATTGACCAAGCTGATGAGTCTACCATGCCTTTCACTGAAAGAAGAGTTCTCGGGAATCCTGGATGTAAGTTCCTTAAGCTGAGGAGGGATCCTTACAAGGTTGACCTGAATTGTCTTTCTGCGGATAGTTTCCATGTCCTACAAAATAAGAACAAAGATGAAGATTCGAACCCTTTAAGTGGTTAATAAATGCATATGATGCTTTATGATGTTATGATGTTATGATAAAAGCACACCACAAGTATTCACAAAAGGCAAACATGATAAGGCACACAAGTCACACCAGACAGCCCTTAGAGTTTAGGCCAGCATGAGGTCTAGGTACTACCCTTTTGAAGTTGGTGGGTTCAAAACCTGTCCTATCAAAAGTAACCGGGTTCTAAGGAGCTCAATATCATAGGGTTATTTTCTATGTTCATTGTTTTGATTTAGCCACTGAACTGGCGATCAAAATATTCCAAGAAAACAACCCTCAATGAGTGTAGTATCGAGTATCAACCAACTTCGGACTGCACCAAAGTCGGTCATCTCACTACCCCTAAAGAGGCCAGGATGGTTCAATTAAGGTTCCTAAGGTCAGTTGATGTTTCACGACACCACACGATGGCCCCGTACTCTCCTTGACTTGACTCAAGGGTTACCGGTACTCACCAAAGTGCCACATCAATGTAGAAACTGCTTCAACCATGTCGGTATACCCCGCACAGTTCCCTCACAGTTTATTGCTACATAAAAAGGGTGCCCCAGATCCGGGTTAGGATCTATGAAACTCCAAGACAAGCCCATAATATTAAAGCAAACAAATCAAGCAATTGAAAACATAAGAGTGGTCTAATCTTAAGGTACACATCACTTATTAAATGTCCCCAACAGAGTCTCCAGTTCTGTGATCGGTGGAAATAGAACTGACTGTTTTGGAATGCTGGTTTGCGAAATGTCGCGGTAAGCAAAAGTCGCCACCGTCTTTTATGTTCTCTAACATGGAAAGGACAAAAGCACAACAAAATTCCTTTTTTGAGATGTCTCTCGGTTCGGGAGGTAGATTTATAGAAAGGGAAGGTGTTAGCACCCTTTCTATCCATGGTTATCCATGGGCTCTTAGGTACTTGCTCACTATGTTTTCAAAAATTATTTTCTTTTCAAGTGTTTGTGGTTTTTGAAAAAAAGTTTAGTTCGAAAAACTTCTAGGTAACTCTTGTATCAGTCCTCAAGAGTGTATGAAGTATTTGTTTGAAAACTTTTTGAAAGTGTCGGTGTGAAAAGTTGTTTTTGTTTATTTGAAAAGAGCAAGTACCCACGAGAATCTACCTACTCTAAGGAATTAGGCTGTGTAAGAGTCCTTTAAACAGTGCCATCCCACCATTGAGAGGTAGGTAGCACCGTCATTGGAGGTATTCGGGTCAATTCGATTATAGGGACATGTGTGGTCACCAAAGCAATAGTAGGACGCCTTAGCGGTAACCCTAATGTCCTAGATCCTTTTTTATCCGAGGCAACCGTTTCGAGGCAACTGGATCTTTAGACAGGAGGGCGACCTCTAAAACACCTTATACTTGACGACCACGTCGAGGCAACCAGTGAGGCGTACCCTAGGAGTGGCATGTGCTTGTGTGTTGTTTTCATGTTAATGTTTATCTTGTATATGTTATTTGTGAGTTACGGATTTATTTTACTTGGCATTCATTCTTGCATGCATATTAACAGTTAAGAGTGCGGAGAATAAAGTGCGGAAATTTGAATCTACGCTATTACAAGGCGCGGGTCTATACATCGCCAAAAACAAAAACCCGTTTTGATAAATAAGTACGGAAAGGTAAATAAAGCGGTAAATCCTAATTATTACATCCTTGGAAATAATTACATAAATAATCAAGATAAGAATAATGCGCGAAAGAAATTCAATCGGGACGTCCTTAGGGTTTTGACCCTTTTTTGAGAAAAATATGAGTTTTGGTCCTTTTTTACAATTTAATGAAATATTAAACCTAAAAAAAACTAATTAATTATTTATTTACAAGAAAAATATTTTTGTGTTTTTTATGTAAAATAAAACAAAAGGAATTAAAATTAAAAATTAGTAAAACCTAATTCTAAGTTTATTTTACTTATTGAGAAAAAGGTTAAAATTAAACCTAAATTAAACTAAGTTGATTAATTAGAATTTATCTACAAAGATAAATTAATCAATAAAAATAGTAATAATTAATAAAAATATTCACATTTTTTTATTCTCTGAATTTATTAAAAATATTAATTTGTTAGTTAATTAAATAATATTAATAATTATTAAAGAAAATAAAAGGAAAAGAAAAAATAAAAGTAGTAAAAACCAGGGGGGGTGATGGCCCAATGGAGGTTTTATTCTGGAAATTTAGGCCCAATATCAATTTAAGCCTGTTGACTTTCTTGATCAGATGCGTATGGTTGACTGAGGAACATGGTGCTCATCACTTTCTGGCCTTTGGATTGATGATTGGGAACACCTGGCGCGCTGATCATTGAAGGCACATGGTGGAGTATTATTGTGAAGCTGCATAGGAATTTGTTAGAAAAAACAATATTGAGATTTGGGTGGACCTTGGAATCGAACCCAGGTCCCAGTAGTTACCACGCACGTCATCAACCACCAAGCCACTTTGTTGTCTTTGTTAATATAATATGCAATAAATATAATGTAAGAAAAGAAACAAGTCACATGATGAAACAAAAAGAGGCGCGCGTATTTGAATGGTCCAGTGAGGTATTGCCAGCTCACCGTCTTCTTCATGAAACCTGCAGAAAAACATGTCAAATAGCGGGGGTTTTAAACCCCCTCAAAATACAAATGCCAAAAATAGCGATTAGGCCTGTGCATTATATAAATAGGGCGCGAGGTGTCCAATGAATTCGTCTCATCCTGACGAATTTAACCATAGCCATGCGAAGCTCTGATTTTGCTTATGCTGTAAAGCCCTAAATTGAGAACTCTGAAACCCTAGATTTCATTAATGGTGTTTTGCGTTTCAGGGCACCATAATCAAATTAATTTATCCCATTAGCTTAAGAATGATGTTAGCAATGCAAAGCAATGATTATATCATGTTAAGGATGCATAAAACTTGAATTTCGATTATGGAAGAGAATGAGCAAACCGTGTTTCTGTTTGACCGTGTTCTTGAGCTTTAGAGCTTGTTTCTGATTGCAAAATCTTCCTCAAAGTCCCAGCAATGTATTGGAATTAATAAAGGGCTTTTAATTGTGCTGGAAGATTGATTTCAGTTTTGAGTTTTTTTGCTTGATTTTTGAATTTGGTTATGGTGTTTGCAGTAGCTTTAGCACGTGTCCTCAATTAGGTTTAGACTGTGTGTATATATGAGAAAGGAATTAGGTCATTAGCTGGCCTTGATCCATGCCCATGAGAGAATTAGTCTTGGGTTTTTTATCATTAACAAACTTTCCCTTTTTTTAAGCAAAACCAAGACTTGGTGTACAACATAACCCTAGCATGAGTTTGTGAGCTGGCACATGATGTATGGAAGCTATTCAAATCCAAAAGACACTATTCCATTGATTTTTAGATTTTATTTGAATTATTATGGATTTAAAATGAATTAAATCAATAAAAATTAAATAAAATAGAAAAATAAATGTTTGATCTTGAAATTAATCATGGGACACGTGTGTGGCATGACAAGGCTGAATCAAGTGGAAGAAAGTGGGCCCTTTTGTCAAAAATTGATGTTTCAAGGATAGTTGACTTTTGCCATTTCACAAAAATTTCCCAACTTCTCCAATGCATATCTTGCTCAATTTTGATCATATGAACATGTTCTTGGACATTTTGGAAAGGTATTGAAGTCTTCTAACCAATGCCTTTGGTCCCATGTGATTTTGATTTACCAATCTCAAGTTATGGTCTTTGACTTAAAATGCCTTTTGTTGACTTTTGAAAATGACCTATAATGTTGAAATTGATAACTTTTTGTGAGAGCATTTATTGGACTTGGAATGTGAATATGAGTTGTAGGAGATGTCATCCCCTTCAAAATGAGAATTGGATGGGATTTTTCTGATGAACCATGAGAAATTTATGCCTTGGTCAAGTTACAGTTGAATTTTCAGCTGTCCAAAAATGGAAACTTTTGCATCTTGATGAATTTTGAGCCATTCTTGTGGAATCATGATCAAGACTTGATCAAATGATGATTGTGGCTTCAAAATAAGATGTTGACCAAAATTTTTTGACTTTTGACTGCCAAATGACCATTTTACCCCTACAGTTGATTGTGAAGCAATTAGGGCTTTTGACTGTGCAACTTGATGTTGTGAGCCTTGAGACTTGACATGTAGATGCTTGGAAATGTGTGTAGGCATATGAGGCTTGATTGAGCCATTGAAAACTCCAAATTCCTTGAAGGAACCAAAACCCTAATTTTGACTGGCTTAGGAGGATGTTTGACTGTGCAACCCCTTGAGAAGTTTTGAACCATTTGATGATGATTCTTGACAAACCTTGAAGAATATGGGAGGGCAAATTTTGGGGTACAACAGAGGGCATGTCAGGATGCAGGATAGTGTACGGAACATCTCCTTCCACAACAGGCTCTATGATTACTAAGAGAATGGAGGGGTAAGGCATCATAAGGCTTTGAGCACGAGCTCGTACCCATTTGAGGTAAGGCTCGAGATGGGTGGAATTCTTGTGCCCCAATGTCTTGCTATCTACCTTGTTCAAAATCCTCCAAGGTCGGATAAACCTCTGGTGGTGACCTTGATTGTAACTTTCGTAGTCGAACACTAACCCTTGAATCAGCATCTCATGTGGACCATCCCTTTGTGCGTAACCAAACTGTCTTAGAGCCAAACAGGGGGTTATAGGTGATACCTCCCCTAATTCCAAGTAAGGGGACATTAGGGAACTCTCCACAATGATCCATGATGATAACATTCTCTATGGATTGGGAACACCAATGGATGTCTGAATGTTTGAGCGTCATCAACCTTTGTGACCACCTTGAAACTTTCTCGTTCTTCAATACAGATTGGGGAAGATGAGAAATAAACCATCTTTTCAAGAGAGGAGTGCAACATATAAGGATACCTCTTTTCCTCATAGTGCGAGTGTGAAAAGAATGTAGGATGTCCCCTAGCAAAGTAGGCACCGAGTTGCGGGACATGAAGATTTTGACAGTGTTCACATCTATGAGTTGGTTAGGATTTGGAAACAAAACCATCCCATAGATGAGGAGAGCTACAGTTTCCTCAAAAGATTGCAAATCTAAAGAGTTCCAACAGTTTTGGGCTTTCTCAAACAAGAACTTTGCTAGGAAACCCTTGACACCACTCCTTGTTTCCCAATTAGTTGTGATATCATATGATTGCAAGTGTAGAGCTTGAGCAATATCTTCTAGCTTTGGATCTTTTTTCGTACCGTTGAAAGGTAGTTGATTGAGAATGGGAATCCTCAAGAGTTGGGAGAATTCTTCTAAAGTTGGAACAAGTTGATAATTGGGAAATGTGAAACAATGGTGTAAGGGATCAAAGAACTGAAAGAGCACCTTCATCATGTCTTCATCAGTGTTGGAGGTAACCAAGTTTAGTAAGCGACCTTGTCTTTCGGTGAATGGAGAATTTCCAGGGATCCTTGAAGCTAGCTCTTTAAGTTGAGGAGGGATCCTTACAAGATTGACTTGAATGGTTTTCCTGCGAATAGATTCCATGTCTTACAAAACATAACATAGATAAATCCCAAGATCCTTGAAATGGTTAGTGAGTATGAATATGTTGTTATGATGTTCATGATGTTATGTACAAGTAAATATACACAAACAAAGCAATCAAGTCCTTAGGTTTAGGCTTGCATGGAGTCTCATAGGTAAGTACCCTCTTGAAGTTTAGTTGGCTCCAACCTGTCATAGTAATAGTAATCGGGTTCTAAGGAGCTCAATATCACTGGTTTGTTTCCTTGGGCATTGTTTCAGCGCAAGCCTCTTTAATGGCGACCAAAATATCCCAAAAAACCAAACCTCAATGAGTGTAGTATTGAGTATCTACCAACTTCGGATTGCACCAAAGTCGGTCATCTCACTACGTCCTAATGGACAAGTTGGTCAAGTAAAGGTTCTAAAAGTTCATTAGTGCTTCATGACATCACTCAGCGGCCCTGTATTCTCCTTGACTACTCAAGGGCTACCGGTATCCACAAATATGTTGCACTAACATAGCTATTACTTAGACCATGTCGGTATACCTCGCACAATTTCCACAATTTATTGCTACTTACCTATAAGGTATCCCAAATCCGGGTAGAGGATTCAAACCCAAACAAAGAACCATAATGTGAAGCATACAAGTCAAACAAAGAAAGCAAGTAAATGTGATCTAACCCTAAGGTAACCCCACTTTTAGTATTTTCCCTAGCAGAGTCACCAATTCTGTGATACGGTGGGAGAACTGACTTAGGTATTTTGCGTTTGGTCGTAAATGTTGTGGTTAGCAAGAGAAGCCACCGACTTTTATTTTATCCAAAGGAAAGGTGAAAAAGCACAGGAAAGACCTTTGAGATTATTTCTTGAGTTCAGGGGATAGATTATGAAAAGGGAAGGTTTTAGCACCCCTTTCATCCATGGTTTTCCATGGGCTCTTAGTTACTTGCTATATCACTTGCTTTTGTTTGAAATTGTGCTTTGTGTGGTTTTTGAAAGTATTTTGTAAAGAGGCCATTGTTTAGGTAAAACTTTGTAATGATTCTCGTTCGTAAGAATGTATAAAAAGATGTTGATCTTTTGAAAATGTTTTCAAGTTTGTAAGATGTTTTGAAAGTGTTGGTGTTTGTTTTGAAAATAGCAAGGATATTTTATTTTGAAAATGTGCAAGTAACTAGGAACGTTCTACCTACTCAAAAGTCTTTCATGTTCATTTCCTCTTTGCTTTGACATTGTTATCTTACCATTCATTTGGCAAGTAACCCTATTTTTGGATGTAAACGGGACAAGCGTGGGTCATCGTATAACCATGATTAGAAATGTTGCAAGGTATCTTAGCATTCTCTTTTAGGGACTAAGATCATTTGAAAGGAAACATAGATAGCGTCATCGAGGGACTATGATCTTGTATTTTGCTTGTTTTTGCTAAGATACCTCACATGCGTAACATGGCCATTTGTAAGGCAACCAAGTGGATTTACCCTAGGGCTGCTTGTGTGCAAGTGTATTGTTTTTCATGTTTGGTTTTGTCTTTGATTAGGGTTTTCTAATTGATTGGTTTTAGTCTTTCCATACAAACCCTAATTACCAGCATTTGTATATAAAGCGATAAATTGCGGAATTTAAAATTACTACGCTATTACAATACTTGTGGGAGTGGGTGTACAAATTACAAATGGGGATTGCAAGAAATTAAAGTCTAATTATCTATTACAACCATATTGAATTTGGATAAATAATGTAGAAAAATGAATAAATATACAAGAATGTAAAATGGAAAGAAAATAGACTTTTATTTGGATTTTTAGGGAAAAGGGGTTTTGTTTTAACCTAATTAACTAAAAGAAAAATAATTAAGTAAATTAGTAAAAAGAAAAACCTAAATTTACTAGGAAAAGAATTTAAATAAAATCCTAAATCATTAATTGATTAAAAAAAGAAATTAAGTTTATAAGAAGAATATTTTTTGGTATTTTTTGTCTTAAAAATAATTTATAGTATTATAAAATATTTTTGGTCTTTTTTGGTTTTAAAATAATATATTTTAAGAAAATAATGAAAACCCTAGTTTTTAATTAAATTTACAAACCAATTAGTAAAATAAATAAAGTATGATTAAATAAAATAATTTTTTTGTGAAAAAAATAAATAAACTATATCAAAATATAAATCTAATGTTTTTATATTTTTTCTGATTTTTTAGTATTAGATAAAATATTTAAGAAAATAAATAAATAAAAATGAAAAAAATAAAATAAAATGGGTCAGGGTGTGAATAGCCAGCAAGGGGGTCAAAAGTGAAAAAACATAAGGCCCAAGGGGATGAGGCCCGGCGCTGCCAAAAAAGTCAGAATATGTGAAAAATATGAAGAAAAAAATCCAAAAGGGTACCACTAGGGCTCGAACCCAGGTCCCTATAGTCACAGGCGCGCGCTTCTACCACTGAGGTGGCTATACATCAGTTTATTAATATCAAACCATAAATATATATGGTAAACATGTTCCTAAAGAAAAATGCATCTTCAACCTCACGCCCAGCCAGAGTACCTACATCTTGTTCATCTCTCATCCATTTGCAAAAATATAAACATGAATCTTGTAGCAAATTTCCTCACGATTTCAGAAATGCAAATAATAAAATTATAGAGCAAAAACAAGCATGAATTTTAATGGCCCTAATTTGAACCCTAAAATTTTTAGAAACTTCAATCATAAAATTCTCTAAGCTTAAGCAACATAAATGAAAACTATGGACATGGTTAGCTTTAGGAAAATGATATCTACATTTTTCATTCACAAATAAACCATTAATAATGCTTATTTGAAGAGTTCAAAAGTCAGAAATCTCACCTTACAAGAGGGTATCGTGTTTGGAGTTTGAGTAGCTTTTAGTGAGTTCCAATTATTGGATTAGCTTCCTCAAGTTCCCAGGAAGCTAATGTGATGCTTAGCTTGAGCTGAAAGTGCCTGAGGAGTTCTGGAGAAGTCAAGGTGCAAGGTGTTGTTTTTGAAAATGGTGGATGGTGATGGAGGTGTTACAATGGTGTTGCAGGTGTTGGAATTGTTTGTGTATGTTATTTAGAAGCTTTTGAAAGTAAAAGGCCAAGAAACGCACAAGCAAATTTGGAGATTGGATTCAAAATTCAGAAATGGCAAGTTTTGAGGTGTTTTTGGTGATTTTGTGTTCTTGGTGTTTTCAGGGCTTAACCATGCGTGGGATTTGTGGAAAATAACTTGTGTATGTATAAGCAAAAGGTCTTGAGTGCTTTGGAGAGTCAGAAGTACAAGTTACAAGCTAATTGCTATGTTACTTGATTTTCAAGAAAAGTGGGAAAACAAGTTTCAAGAGGAAGTACAAGCATGGGCTGAGTGATTTTAAGTGTCTAGATAAGCTTCTCTTGATTTATGGGACTTGTATCATCAGAAGAAAGCAATTGCAAGACTCAAGAACAAGTTTTGTGCAAAAAGCTACTTTATTAAAATGACATTGTGCACTTTCTTCCCAAAATGGATATAAAGCATGGCCTTGCATTAAATGCTTGAATTGAGACCTCTAATAGTTGTGCAAGCAATTAATTATAGAGTGCATAACAAGTTTGAGGCCTGGAAAGTAGAGGTTATGCAGTATAAGTTTGAATTTTGAATCTTGTTCATCACAAAATGACTTGTAATTCAAGTGTGAAAACCCTAACTTCATCTCTTCGATTCTCCCTACTCAAAAATGATCTCAAGGAGTTCTTTGACATTTTGGAAATCTTGTAATGTGCTCTACAACCCCTCTTTGAATCACTTTTGAAAATTACCCTTGGAACTATATGAAAAAGTTCCATGAAGTTAGGTCAAAATTCTGACCAAATTAGAGCAAATTTTCGCTAAGTGTTTTGTTTCATGACCATGTGTTCTTAAAATTATAACTTGAAATCCAAGAACTTTTGGAAGGATTTTTTTAAAGAAATGTTGTAGATTTTATGGAGATCTATAACTTTCGTGTTGAAAGTTTCTTTTGAATCATCGTGCATCATGGTGAAACTTTTGCTCAAAGTTGTGAAAAAATAAGAAATTTCCAACACTTAGAAAAATTTCTAAGTTTAGAAATTTTAACTTTTCAAAATGAAATCTTGAATTTTTGATTTCTTGATGAATAAGTTTCATATTTTGGCAAACTTTGATGAGTTGTGATCTTTGACATTTGATTTTTACCAAAAAGTCAGAGTTTGACTTTTCAGTATACAATTGACTTTTGATCAGTTGACTGAAAATTCATCTATCAATCCATTGGACTTGAGAAATGTTTTGAGCCATTTCATTAGGTAAAAATGATGCAATTGGACTCTTGAGATCATGCCTTAAACCAATTGATCATTTGCTAGGTCAAAAATCAGAAATTGTCCTTTCCCAATCAAAACCCTAATTTTGACCATTTTGCCCTTTTGAAGATTTGATCAAATTTCTTGAGAAATTGGGGTCCAATCTTGATTAAATGATACATATGAGTTTAAAATATTGATGTGGATCAAAAATTGTGAATTTTGACTGTGAATTGGCCACAATTGACTTTTCCTCCAATACAATTGATTTTTAGGTCAACTACTCAATTGACTGAGCAAAAGTGTGATCCAAAGCTTAAAACTTGACATGAGTAATCTTGAGGGTCTATAATGATCCATGGAGATCATATGGGGCATTGGAAGTTCAAATATCCTTGTGCAATCTCAAACCATAATTTTGGTCATCAGTGTTTAAGGAGGTGTCTTGAGCTGATCAACCCTAGTGCAGTCTTGAGTCAAAGGAGATCTTGTGAGCAAATTCTTGATAAATGAGAGGGCACATTTTAGGGTACAACACATACCAACAAGTTTTTTCATCCTCATTACTTGTATCTATACTATTACATCTATCAACAACTTGAAAAGAGAATCATGTAAATAATCATCGTCATTTTTATCCACCTCAATATATTTATTGTCATTTTCATTTTTTTCATAATCATATTTTATTTTCTTTACATCTAGTTACAATTATAATCTTTTTCACATAATTTAGTAAAAAAAAAAAAAAAATCGATGTTTACCTACCAACTAATTCAGAATATAATTTTGTATATGATGATTTTTATTTTTCCTCCTCAATAGTTTTATAGTTTGAATGAGATATCTTCCAACTACTAATTGAGGAGTTATCATGCAAAAGATAATTCCTATTTCTTCTCAATATTTTTATTGTTCTTATATTGTTTTCCTCAATTGTTTTTTGTTTTCTTTAAATCTTGTATAACCCTCATTGGACAATTATTTACAAATATATTACAGTCAACTGTTGTTTAAAATTGTAAAATATTTTTTCATAAATTTATTATATAACATCAAATTAACAAGCAATTAAATGAGAATCTTATGAGATATAAAGCTAAATATTTTATTATAAAAGATTTATGTGAAATAAAATGTAATATAAATAGTAAGATAAAAATAACGATTATATCAAACACTATTATAATTTTATAGTATATTATAACTTTTTATATTAATAGATATTAAAAAGGTTTTATTGTTTTTATATTAAATTTTATTTAAGAATAATATTATAAATTATTTATATAAAATATATTATTTAATTTATCTATATACTGCTTGTGATTATAAATAAATAAAAACCACTAAACATTTTTTCAGAAACAAATATATTATATTATACATATGACAAACGAGAAGAATATGTGGTCCTATTTATTATAAATTACTTATTTAAATGATATTATTTTTAATAGTGGTACTTTATTATTATTATTATTATTATTATTATTATTATTATTATTATTATTATTATTATTATTATTATTAGATATGTCTAAATTTCAAATTTGTACGAATTTATCTATAATATATGTTAAATTGTAATTAATAGTGCCGAAAAGATTAAATTTTTTTTAGATTTAAATATATTTAATTTAGATCTATAATAGAATAGATTTGATTTAGTATCAAAATATGTATTTTGGGCTTTTATAGTTTTGGGCTTAGGGTGCAAGCTAAATCTATAAATAAAGGGAGTAATTCCTATTTTTGTAATCAAGTCAATTAAGTTGTATTCACAGAATTTGCAGTTGCAAGTGAATAACAAAGTTTTGCACAGTTTGTGGGCATGGAGAAACTCTACAGAAAATAATTGTCTTCTTTCTTTTCTTTTCGTTCTCATAATTCATTGTCATTGAGGAGAAATTGATCATAGATATTTGGTGGATTTCCAACATCTGGTATCAGAGCACGGTTTCGATTCAAGGGAAGTATCAATCAAGAACGATTGAAAAATTCACGATGGCGAATTATGGGAATGCAAATTATCCAACAATTCTACCAATTCTGAAAGTAGACAACTATGAGAATTGGTGCAAACAGATGACAGTGTTGTTCAGGTGTCAAGGGCTTTGAGACCTTGCAAAAGATGGAGTCGAAGCGCTTGGAGAAAATGCTTCAGAAGAAGAAAAGAAGAAACACACGGAAATTGAGAAGCTGAGTTATAAACTACTATTTATAATTCATCAATGTGTAAGTCCAGAAAACTTTGAAAATGTAATTGATTCAGAATATGCAAAAGAAGCTTGGGATGTTCTTGAGAAGTCCTTTGGTGGTGCAGAAAAGGTGAAAGAAGTAAGGTTACAAACTCATAAGAGAACATATGAATTGCTTCAGATGGAAGATAGTGAAAGCATATCTGATTTCTTCACTAGAGTTACAAAACTAGTAAATAAAATCAAGGTATGTGGAGAAACATTAACAACAAGAGTTGTTGTTTCGAAGATTTTGAGATCTTTAGCTCCTAAGTTCGACCACATAGTGGTGGCGATAAAAGAGGGGAAAGACTTGTCGAAATTGACAAAGAAAGAGCTTCAAGGGATGCTTGAATCTCATGAACAAAGAATGAACGAAAGAGCTGCAGGCAAATCAAAGAGTGATGTGGCTTTGCAAGCACATTCAGCAAAAGAAACCAAAGGCAAAGGAAAATGTTTCGAAAGAGGTAGAGGCGGATACAACAAATCGAATGGTAGGGATAATCAGAACGAAGAAAACTCTTCGAATCAAAGAAGACCATACCAAGACAACCAAAGAGGTGGTGTTGCAAATAGTAGAAGAGGTGATGGTCGAAAACCTGATAAGAGTCACATTCAATGTTACAATTGTTAGAAGTATAGTCACTATTCGAGTGATTATCCATAAAAATGAAAGAATCAAAAAAGTGATGCAAAGCTTGCAAAACATGAAGAAGAAGAGATGATGTTGGTGGTCACAACAAGAGATGAAGATAGACTCAAGGACCAATGGTACTTGGACTCAAGATGCTCATCACATATGTCTGGAAGGAAATACTGGTTTGTCAACATAAAGCCCTCAATGAAAAATATGGTAAAATTCGCAAATGACAATATCCTAGCAGCTGAAGGTATTGGTGATGTTATGATTATGAGGAAATATGGCAAGAGGTCAGAAATTTCTAATGTGTTATACATACCAGGCATGAAGAGCAATTTTCTCAGTATAGGGAAGTTGGTTGAAAATAATTATAAAGTTTCAATCGAAGATAAGATGATGAGAGTCGTCGATGCAAATGGAAGATTAATCTTGAAGGCTCATATGTCTCAGAATCGAACTTCAAGGTCGAACTAAATGTGATGGAGCACAAGTTCCTTTCGACTGCAGCTAGTAGAGATGAATGGATATGGCATTATAGACTAGGCCATCTCAACTTCAGAGACATCAGAGATTTGAAGAGAAGAAATATGGTTTCAGGATTGCCAGAAATCGACATTCCAAACGAGGTATGTGAGGAATGTGTGCAGGAGAAGCAACACAAAAATAGCTTCAGCAAGGATGCAGGAAGCAGGTCGAAGGCTATTATTGAAGTCATATACTTTGATGTATATGGACCAATCCAGGTGGATTCGATAGGAGGTAACAAATAATTTGTTACATTTATAGATGATTTCAGTCGAAAGCTATGGACTTATCAGATCAAGAAGAAAAGTGAAGTGATCGAAGTATTTTCCAAGTTTAAGTCTATGGTCGAAAGACAAAGTGGTCGACTGGCTATGTGAAAAGGAAGGGATTGTGCATGAGGTGGTTCCACCCTATACTCCATAAAAAAATGGAATTGTCGAAAGGAAGAATCGAACCATCATGAATATGGTGAGAAGTATGTTGAAAGGCAAGAATTTACCTAAAGAGTTTTGGGGTGAAGCTGTTTTGACTGCAACATACATTTTAAACAGATGTCCTACGAAGAAGCTAGAAGGAATCACTCCAGAAGAATGTTGGTCTAGTGTGAAGCCTAGATTGAGTCATCTGAAGGTATTTAGATCTATTGCACATAGACATGTTCCAGATCAGTTAAGAAGAAAACTTGATGACAAGTCAAGTCGAATGATTCTAGTTGGATATCATTCGACAGGAGGCTATAAGTTGTTCAATCTAGTGAAAAAGAAAATTGTGATCAGCAGAGACGTGATCATAGATGAGTTTAAATAATGGGATTAAACTGAAAATGTCAAGATTCAGTGGGAATCCTACTCGAAGAGCCAGAAACTCAAATCGAAATAGAAGTTTAACAAGAGGAACCAGCAGATATACCAAGTACAAGCAGACCTCAAAGAACAAGACGCGTGCCTGCAAGATTGTGTGATTACATTAGATGTTATGATAGATAATGAAGGTGATATGGTACTGTTGTACCCCAAAATTTTCCCTCTCATTTTATCAATATTTTCCCCTCACAAGACTCTTTGAACTCTAGACAGGATTAGGGTTTTGCTCTGCTCAAGACATCTCCTTACATTGATGACCTAAATTAGGGTTTGAGTTTGCACAAGGATTTTTGGACTTCAAATAATAAAAGTGACTTTCATACTTCATATTGGATCTACAAGATTGTCCATACCAAGTTTCAAGCCTTGAATCAAATTTTTGCCCAGTCAATTGGACAGTTGACCTAGAAATCAACTGTATTGGGGAAAAAGTCAACTATGGCCAATTTACATTCAAACCTCATAATTTTTGACCCGCATAAACATTATAGACTCACATGAACCATTTGATCAAGTTTGGACCACAACTCCTCAAGAAATTTGATCAGATTACCAAAAGGGCAAAATGGTCATTTTTAGGGTTTTGAGTACACAAAGGCAATTTCTGATTTTTGACCTAGCCAATGGCAAATTGGGTTCAAGAATGGATTCAAGGACTCAACGGCACCATCTTTACCTATTCACAAGGTCTAAAAGATCTCAATTGCATTGGATTGACAGATGAATTTTTCAGTCAACTGATCAAAATTTGACTGTACATTGAAAAGTCAAACTTTGACTTTTGGGTCAAAATCAAGTGTCAAGGGTCATTTTTCATCAAGATGTGTCAAAACATGAAACTTATTCATCAAGAAACCCAATTTCGCAAATTAGGGTTTAAAATTGAAAATTTTCATAACTTAGAATTTTTCAAAGTTATGAAATTTTCTTAATTTTTCCCAACTTTGCCCAACATTTTCACCATGATGCAATTGGATTCAAACAAAACTTACAACATGAAAGTTGTAGTACTCCACAAAGTCTACAACTTTGATTCACAAAGTTTTCCCAAAAGAAGCTTGGGTCTCAAGTTATGATTTTTGGAACAAGAGTCCATAAAACTTTTAACTTAGTGAAATTTTGCCCTAGTTTAGGCAGGATTTTGGCATATCTTCATGGCAATTTTTCACATAGTTCCACTTGGAATCTAAAATTGAATTTCAAATATGGATTGTAGAGAATGTTGCAAGATTTTTAAAAAGTCCAAGAACTCCCTAAAATCATTTGTGGTTAGGGAGAATCGAAGGCTTGAAGTTGGCAAAAACTCATTTTTTATCCATGGCATGTTCATAGTGATACAAGTTGCAAACTCTAATCAGCTTGCTTTGTAATTGATTACAGGTCTCAAAACCATTCCACACTCAATAATTAAATTCAAATCCATTGGTCTAAGGATTTGTTTTTGTCATTAGAGCATTGCACACAAGATTAATCCTTAAATAGAAAAAGCAACATTACCATTTTTGCTTAAATCTTGCTTTATGTCAAAACTGCATCCTTGAGCATTGAGCCATATCTTGTGCAGCAAATCAAATCCACAAACTTGAGGGGCCAAGAGCATAGTGTGCAAGCTGATAGATAGCCTGTACAAGCCTGTTTTGCATCACTTCTCACTTTTTGCTTCATATACAAGAAAGATATCAAATACACTAGATCTTACACATCTGTTTGAACCAACCTTGGCAAGCATTTGGAACAAGTTTCTCACATCCCCTTGAGCCAGAAACACGAGCCTTTGAGACCTCAAACCTCCCATAGCACAAAATCATCTGCATTTGGAAAAACAGGGCACTCCCTGCAGTTTGATTTCCATAACACAAATCCCACTTGCGTTTTGCCTCAAACTGGTTCAAACACATTCCACATAACCCATCCAAGCTATCCCAACCCTTAAACACTGACTGTAACTCCATTTACAAGGTTTTCCATTTCTGATTTCAGCTTGTGCAGGTTGAGTTCTATAGGCTTGTTCAAGCACATTCAAGGCAAGCTAGGCATTGGGGAAGGTCATGGGAAGTTCAAGCAAGCTCCCAAACATCTCAGGCCTCATTGAAAAGCTCTACATTGCCATACACGAAGTCAACTGAAACAGGTTTTTGTCAACTTCCTATCTCTCTATTTAGGAATAATTAGGTTTAGGTTTATGAATAAAAAATGTAGTATTCATAGCCATGAAGTTGTACATATGCTCAGTTTTCATTTTAGTTAAGCATGCTAAGAGAATTTGATCCATGAACTTCCTGAAAAAATTAGGTTAGGATTTAGGGATAGAGAAATTCTCTCTGGTCTTTGAGAGTTATAATGAGTTCTTTACATGGTTGGATTCGTCTTGAAAAATGCTACAACTTTGATGTTTTGAGTTTTCGCATTAGAGCACGTATGCAGGATCTGGAGATTTGTACAGGGCGCGCGTAATTTTTAAAGACAAAGGTTGAAGATGAAGTGTTATGGGCTGGGTTTGGTCCTGGCTCACTATTGACACCCCCCTTTTATTGAATACACCCCCCTGGCCCAATTTCTTCATACTTTTATTTTTTATTTTATTTTCATTTTCTGATTTTATTTTATATTTTTCAAACATAAAAATACCCAAAAATATTTTCATAAATTTTCACATTTATTTTTATTATTTTATTATTTTTTTGAGACATCAAAATAATTATTAAGTAGCATATACTCTTATTTTATTTAATTAAAACTTTTAAACATTATAGAAATACTATATATTTTATTTTTTTATCATTGATACCTATAAAATAATATTTTTTCTCATATACTATTATTTATCTAAATATTTGTGTATATTTATATTTTATTTTTGTATATAAAATAATTAATATAATACATATTATCTTAAAAACAAAAAACTAGGGTTCCCACCCTTATTAAAAAATAATAATACTTTTTTTAATATATTTTTTTTTACATTTGAATATATTTTTATTTTTATTGTACATAAATAATATAGTTAATATATTTACTTTCTTAAAAAGAAAATTAGGGTTTTACCCTTAACAAAAAAATATAATCTTTTATTTCTTTTTATATACACTAAATATTTTTACATACATAAAAAAATAAACAAAACATTATTTTGCATATTCATATTATTTTTTTATATATTTATTTAATTTATTTATATAAATATTGTTCATTTATTATTTATGCCATTGATTCAATTTGGATGTAATAGTAAAATTATGGTTTTAATTTCTTGCCAAATAATCCCCATTCAAAAATTGTATCCCTCTCCCTATATCAAATGTTGTAATACTGTAGATTTATTTTACGCATTTATGCTTTCAATTATTCCATGATTAGAGATTAGGGTTTGTATGCAAAAAAAATCCAAAATCAACAAGTAGTTTGACCTAATACAAGACAAAAAGCATGTAAAATAACAACACAATGCACACTTGCACCCTTAGGGTTTCATCCACTTGTCGCCTTTAAAAATTGGCCATGATATGCATGTTGAGTACTTTGGCAAAACAAAAACAAAATAAAAGATCATAGTCCCTCGATGACGCTATCTTGGTTGCCTATACAAAATGATCTAGTCCCTCAAATTTGCTAAAGATGATTGGCAATATTTCTATCACGGTCAATACGATGACCCGCGCCTGTCCCGTTTAACTCCTAATACAAGGTTGTTTACCAAATGCAATGGTAAAACAACACTGTCAAAAGGGTTAAAAATGTGTAGGAAAGATCTTTGAGTAAAATAGGGTAGACAACTTTTAGTTACTTGATCAAAACTTGCAAAGTATCATTTCTATTTTCAAACACACCTCACAACACATTTTCCCAAAACAAACTTTCGAACATTGAAACATTTTTTTTAAAAGACAAACACCTTTGTATACATTCAAACAAGAATCATTACAAAGGTTGCCTAGATGATGGCCTCTTTTCAAAATACTTTTAAAACCACACACAAAAGCACCATTTCAAACAATTGAAAAACAAAAGTAAGTGATCTAAACAAGTAACTAAGAGCCCATGGATAACCATGGATGAAAAGGGTGCTTGCACCTTCCCTTTTCATAATCTACTCCCTGAACCCAAGAAAACATCTCAAAGGTCTTTCCTGTGCTTTTTTTACCTTTCCTTAGGATAAAATAAAAAGTCGGTGGAGACTCTTGCTAAATCGAAACATTTGCAAACACAAACGCAAAACCTCAAGTCAGTTCTCCCACCGTATCACAGAACTGGCGACTCTGCTGGGGATTTGTTACTAAAAGTGGAGTAAACTTAGGGTTTAGATCACCTTTACATGCCTATCTTGTTTGCTTTGATTGCTTTACATTTAGTTCTCTTGTTTGGGTTTGAATCCTCTACTCGGATTTGGGAAACATTCATAGGTAAATAGCAATACGTTGTGGAAACTGTGTGGGGTATATCGACATGGTTGAAGCAATAGCTATATTAGTGCGACATATTTGTGGGTACCGGTAGCCTTTGAGTCAATCAAAGAGAATACGGGGCCGCTGAGTGATGTCATGAAGCACTAATGAACTCTTAGAACCTTTACTTGACCATCTTGGCCTTATTAGGGGTAGTGAGATGACCGGCTTTGGTGCAGTCCGAAGTTGGTAGATACTCGATACTACACTCATTGAGGGTTGTTTTCTTGGAATATTTTGGTCGCCAGTTAAGTGGCTAAACTGAAACAATGAAAACAGAAAATAATCCAGTGATATTGAGCTCCTTAGAACCCGGTTACTATTTATAGGACAGGTTAAGCCAACTAACTTCAAGAGGGTACTTACCTATGAAACCCCATGCAAGCCTGAAACTAGGATCTTGTGTGATTTGCTTGTACATATACTTGTGCATACATCATGAACATCATAAAACATCATATGCATCTATTAACCATTTCAAGGGTTTGGATCTTCATCTTTGTTCTTGTTTTGTAGGTTATGGAATCACTCCGCAGAAAAACAATTCAGGTCAACCTTGTGAGAATTCCCCCTCAACTCAAGGAGCTTGCTTCCAAGATTCCAGAGAATTCTCTCTTCAGTGAAAGACATGGTAGACTTTTCAACTTGGTCAACTCCAACATTGAAGAAGACATGGTGAAAATCCTCTTCCAGTTCTTTGACCCCATACACCATTGCTTTACATTTCCTGATTACCAACTAGTGCCTACTTTGGAGGAATTTTCTCAACTCCTGAGGATTCCTATTCTCTATCAACTACCCTACAACGGTACGGAAAGAGAACCAAAGCATGAAGATGTTGCTCAAGCCTTACACTTGCAACCATCTGATATCAAAGGTCATTGGGAAACTAGAAGTGGTGTCAAGGGTTTCTTGGCAAAGTTTCTGTTTGAGAAGGCACAAGACTACTGAAATTCTTTAGATCTGCAAGCTTTTGAGGAGATTGTAGCACTTCTCATCTATGGGTTGGTCTTGTTCCCAAACCCTGATCAGCTTATAGATGTGAATGCTGTCAAGATTTTCATATCTCGGAATCCTGTGCCTACATTGCTTGGGGACATCCTACACTCATTTCACACACGAACAATGAGGAAAAGAGGTGTTCTCATGTGCTGTACTCCTCTTCTAGAAAGTTGGTTTATTTCTCACCTTCCCCAGTCAGTCTTGAAGAATGAACAAGGCTTGAGGTGGTCACAACGATTGATGACCCTTACACATTCTGATGTTCATTGGTGTTCTCGGTCCAGAGAAAATGTCATCATTATTGATCGTTGCAGAGAATTCCCTAATGTCCCATTACTTGGCATTAGGGGAGGCATTACCTACAACCCCTATTTAGCTCTAAGACAATTTGGATATGCTCGAAGGGAAGGCCCTCATGATATGCTAATTCCTGACTTGGTTTTTGACTTCGACAATGATGCTCAAGGACTTCGACAAAGGTTTATCCGAGCCTGGAGGATGCCCAACAAAGTGCACAGTAAGACACTAGGACACAAGAATTTCATCCCCCTTGAGCCTTTCTCAAGTGGGTACGAACCCGCGCCCAGAGTCTTATGATCCATTACCCCCACATTCTGCCTATGATCAAAGAGCATGTTGTGGAAGGAGAGGTTCCATACACCCTCCAACATCCCAACATTCCAACATCATTGGAAGATTTGCAAAAGAGTTAGATACAACTCAAGGAAGAGCTGAATACTTTTGAAGCCAGCTTCTACGCCAGTGAGAAGAAGGTTTTGGAACTTACCCGTCAACTCCATGAAGAGCAGAATCTCAACACTTACATCGCGCCAAAGAGGATGCGCAACGTCTTTTTACATTAAGAATTTTGTGATATTTTTCCCATGGGGAATTTATGTACTAACAAATTTCTTCTAATATGACGTGTGTTCTTTTTGTTTGTAACAAATTTGAATTTCTGAATCCTTGAATGCATTACATGAATACATATCATTCATCATATGCATAAACAGGTCTTCACACCAGGTTTCCTTATCTTTCTGCTGTTTATTTCAGCAACATGGATATAGAGCACACGGTCAAAGATCTGCAAGCACAGAATTCGCAATTCCAACAACTCCTCATAACCTTGGCAAAGGGTCAAGAGGACCTTAAAGCACTGTTAGAGAAAGAGAAGGAAAAGGAAAAGAAGAAAAAGAAAAGAATTGGTGTGGCCACTATGGGAAGAAGATTTGAGAACCAGGCTAGAAGGTTCCTGGATTTCCCCTCGATGTTTGATGAAGGGGTTGGCAAAGGAAAAGGAGCTGCGGTACCTTCCGAATCTGAGGCTGAAGAAGAAGAAGAGGAAGAGGATGAAGATTACTCCGAATAGCAGTACCCTCCGGCGGACGATAAGTATAAGAATCTTGAAGATCGGCTGGAAGCCATGGAGGTACAAAGAGTATCTGGGTTGGATTTTGAAGAACTAGGGTTGGTTGCTGGGATCGTCATTCCCCCCAAGTTCAAAGTACCTACATTTTCTAAATACGAAGGTTTGTCCTGTCCGAAGATGCATATGCGGTCCTACGTCAGAAAGATCTAACATCACTCTTCTGATAAGGATTTATGGGTCCACTTTTTTCAAGATAGTTTATAGGGTACGCAATTAGACTAGTTCTATCAACTTGAGAGATCTGATGTTCATAATTGGGAGGATTTTGCTGTTGCTTTCTATCGACAATACCAATATAACGCAGATTTAGCGCCTACTCGTACTCAACTACAGAGTATGGGTATGGTTTCTAATGAAGGCTTTAAGGAATATGCCCAGAAGTGGCGGGATTTGGATGGAAGGGTGAAGCCACCATTGTCGGATAGAGAGCTGGTTGATATGTTTTTGGGGACCCTGTCAGGTCCATTCTTCAATCACTTGATCGGGAGCTCATCTGCAGGGTTCACCAAATTAATTCTGACGGGTGAAAGAGTCGAAGCTGGCATTAAGAGTGGTAATATTCAGAAAGATACCTCTGCCTCCACTGCTATCAAGAAGAGCTTCCCAGCCAAGAAGGAAGTTTCTGTTGTTCACACCCAGAGAAATCAAGGGAGAATGGAGCGCCGACCAGCGGTGGGGGCTGTGATGATCCAGAACTCCTCAACCGATCAACCTCGAAGCAGTCAACCCAGAGCTAACCAGCAAAGGGTAGAAAGGCCATAACAGCAGTTCACCCGGATCAATATGACACCTGCTCAGGTCCTCCCTCATCTGTTAAAGTTAAACCTTACCAACTTGAAAGAAGCGCCGAAAAACCCAAATACCTATTCTCCCTATTATCATTCCAATGCAAAATGTGCATATCATTCGGACAGTGTGGGGCACGACACCAATAACTGTTGGGCCCTTAAAAACAAGATCCAAGATTTAATAGATGCCAAGGAGGTGGAGTTTGATGCCCCCGAAAAACCTAATGTGATATCCGCTCCTATGCCAAAACATGGTCATAACGTCCATGCCATTGTGGAAGATCTTCATGTTACCGTTGTTGATGACTTAATGACTCCATTGCCAATGATCAAGATGAATCTGGTGAATGCCAGGATTTTCCCAGGCTGTGAAAAAGATTGTTACCTTTGTTCGACCTTGCAATCCGACTGTCCGCCGTTGAAGTTAGGCATCTAACGCCTGATGGATACTCAAGAAATCCTCTTTAAGAAAACTCCCGTTACTCCTATTACTCTTGTTACTCCAATCAATGATGTTGCTATAATCACCATTTCCGACAATCTTTCCAAGGTTTGCAAAAGACCTGTTAAGATTACACCCGATCCAAAGTTTGTACCGCTGAAGATTACCATGCCGGGGCCTATCCCATATAAGTCCAACAAGACAATACCATGGAATTATGGAGGAGAGATCTTCTATCACAGTGTAAAACATATCGAATCAGTGGAAGAAAGCTCCGATGAAGAAACTCCCGACATAGGAAATATTGTGGGGGAAAGTAAGATCACTCGTAGCGGAAGAATCTTCTCTCCGGAGATTGCTCCTCCACGGGAAGTCTTCGGAACCTCAAGTGCTCCTGTGCCAGTCAAGATACCTGTACGAAGTCCAATTATTGAAGAAATTGTTACTCCCGAAGTTGTACCCTCTGCTGTTACTGCTGATAAAGGTAAGGGGATCCAAGAAGCGCCCGTCAGGACGAGGGCTCAGACTTTGGTTATCCCCGAGACCACCCAAAAGGAGATGGAGGAGATTTTAAAGATAATTAAGAAGAGCGACTATGATGTCGTAGAGCAGCTGGGGCAAACCCCTTAAAAAATCTCTATGATGTCTCTATTGCTCTGCTCCAAGGCTCATGCCAAAGCCTTGATCAAATTCTTGAAGACGGCGCACGTGCCTCAAGAAACTTCTGTGGATCAGTTTCAAGAGTGTTTAGCCAGCCTTACAATCGACAATGGTCTTGGTTTCTCTGATGCCGATTTGACGTCTAAGGGAAGAAAGCATAATGATGCGCTGCATGTCTCGGTGGAGTGTAGAGGGACCACTCTTGCTCACGTTCTGGTTGATACTGGTTCATCTTTAAATGTACTACCAAATAAAGCATTGGACAAGCTAGACTGTGAAGGTTTGACCCTAAAGCCCAGTAATATCATTGTTAGAGCCTTCGACGGTTCTAAGCAGATGGTTCACGGAGAAGTGGACATCCCAATTAAGGTGGGAACGGAAATTTTCAACTCTACATTTTATGTGATGGACATCCGTCCTTCATATTCATGTTTATTGGGAAGACCATGGATCCAAAATGCTGGGGCAGTCACTTCTTCTTTACACCGAATGCTCAAATATCCAGTCCAGGGTAAAATCATAATAGTTCATGGTGAGGAGGAGTATATGATAAGCCACCTTAACTCTTTCCGCTACGTGGAGTTAGATGGTGAATTCATAGAAACACCTTTCCAACACTTTGAAGAGGTTTCTCCTGAAGTTGCGGTAGCCAAGACAATGACTGATGTGCCCATCATTACCAAACCTGTGTCCCGGATGTCATCCCTTAAAGATGCGGAGGTTGTGATCAAGGAAGGAGGAAGTACAGTTTGGGGTCAACTGCCATATTTTCCTTACAAGACTGATAAGTACGGATTGGGTTTCACTGTTGCTAGCCAGAAAGTTGTGCGTCGCTCCCGGGCTGGAGGACCGCCACTGAAAATCACTCATCATGGAGTTCATGCTTTAGAAGATGATGAAGAAGGAATCAATTTTGAAGACTGGATCTTTCCAACTATTGAAGGAGGACTGAACAACTGGGAGGCGAAAGACTTCGTTCCCATTACTTTCATCAATCAGTGATTTACCTTTTGAACATTTCCTGTTTGGTCTGTAATAATTATTAAACAATTCGTACACTCTTTTCGCCTTATGCCTTACCCGGGGCATATAGGTCCATTTGTAAGGGTTTTGATTCTTCATTTTCATATGCCATTTTTAATGAATCATGGACGTTTTCATATATAAAATTTTGTGTTCATTTATTTCTTTTTACATTTTATTTTGTTTAAAGGTGGTTATCCCTTACACACGCCCACACTCACAAAATGCGGGTACCCATCCACTCCGGATTCCATGGGTAACAATTCTGCTATGGCCTTTAGTGACTCTGAAGATCTGGTCAATCATGCCGAATACGAAGGTGATGAAGACTGTGAAGTGCCTGGAGACTTGGCTAGACTTTTGCAACAGGAAGAAAGGGCTATCCTGCCCCATGAAGAGTTGTTAGAGACTATCAATTTGGGTACTGCCGAAGACAAAAAAGAGGTTAAAGTGGGTGCCAACCTAGAGCCAAGTGTCAAGGAGCGCTTAGTTCAGCTGTTGAATGAATATGTTGAGATCTTCGCCTGGTCCTATGAAGACATGTCGGGACTAGATACAGATATTGTGGTTCACTGTCTCCCTACAAGAGAAGATTGTCCACCAATCAAACAGAAAGTCTGCCGAATGAGGCCCGACATGTATGAAAAGATCAAAGTTGAAGTGATGAAGCAGTTCAATGCTGGCTTTCTTGTTGTTACTTCCTATCCACAATGGGTTGCTAACATTGTGCCCGTGCCTAAGAAGGACGGCAAAGTCAGAATGTGTGTGGACTACAGAGACTTAAACAGGGCTAGCCCTAAAGATGACTTTCCACTACCACACATTGACATCTTAGTCTACAACACGGCTCAACACAAGGTATTCTCTTTCATGGATGGATTTTCAGGGTACAACCAGATCAAAATGGCCCCCGAAGACATGGAAAAGACTACTTTTGTTATGCAGTGGGGTACCTTATGCTATAAAGTGATGCCATTCGGACTGAAGAATGTCGGGGCAACCTATCAGCGAGCCATGGTAGCTTTGTTTCATGACATGATACATCATAAGATGGAGGTCTACGTAGATGACATGATAGCCTGTTCACAAACAGAAGAAGAGCACCTCGACCATCTGCAAAAGCTGTTTGTCAGGTTAAAGAAATACAAGCTCAGACTGAACCCTAGCAAGTGCACTTTTGGAGTCAGGTCCAGTAAACTTTTGGGATTCATCATCAGTAACAAAGGCATCGAGGTTGATCCTGCCAAAGTCAAATATATACAAGAAATGCCCGCCCCTCGCACTGAGAAGGAGGTCAGAGGTTTCTTGGGATGCCTAAACTACATTACAAGGTTCATCTCTCACCTAACATCTACCTGTGAACCAATCTTCAAGATGTTGAAGAAAGATCAGGTGGTTGAATGGAATGATGACTGTTAAGTTGATTTCGATAAAATCAAGGAGTATTTACTGGAACCTCCTATCTTGATTCCACCCGTCGAAGGAAGACCTTTAATCATGTATCTAACTGTTTTGGATAATTCAATGGGGTGCGTACTGGGCATACATGACGAGTCTGGCCGAAAAGAGCATGCCATTTATTACCTTAGCAAAAAGTTTACCGACTGTGAGACTCGCTATTCACTGCTCGAGAAAACTTGTTGCGCTTTGGTATGGGTTGCTCACCGGCTAAGGCAGTATATGTTGACACATACCACTTTGTTGATTTCTAAAATGGATCCGATCAAGTACATCTTCGAGAAGCATGCTTTATCCGGAAGAATCGCTAGATGGCAGATGATCCTGACAGAGTATGATATCCAGTACACAACCAAAAAAGCTATAAAGGGGAGTGTACTAGCTGACCATCTAGCTCATCAAGCCGTCGAAGATTACCAATCTATGAGGTTCGACTTCCCTGACGAGGACATTATGACATTGGACAACATTGAAGGTAACGGACCGTATGACAGACTTGAACAAGGATCCCGATGGACCCTGTACTTTGATGGTGCTTCAAATGCACTTGGCAACGGTATCGGCATGGTACTTATCTCTCCATAAGGTTTCCATACACCTTTCACTACTAGACTCTGCTTCAGTTGCACCAACAACATGGCCGAGTATGAAGCTTGTATCTTTGGTCTCAAGGCTGCGATTGACCTAGGAGTCAAATCTTTGGTTTTATTTGGGGACTCAGCTTTGGTTATCAGTCAAATCAAAGGAGAGTAGGATACTAAGCACCCTAACCTCATCCCTTACAAAGAACACGTCTTGACATTGTTACCACATTTCGAGCAGATTACCTTCGAGCACTTTCCGCGAGAAGAAAATCAGCTAGCAGATGCGCTAGCTACAATGTCATCCATGTTTAAACTTAACTGGGATCATGAGGCACCTCAAATCACCATTGAACGAATGGATGAACCTGCACATTGTCACGAGAATAATACCGAAGAAGTGGTGGACCGACCTTGGTTTCATGACGTCAAAAGGCATCTCGAAGCACAAGAATACCCTGAAGGAGCTTCAGTCAACGACAAAAAGTTCTTAAGGAGGTTCGCTGCCAAATTATTTCTGAGCAATGGTATCCTATACAAGCGCAATCTTGATTGTGTCCTACTCTGTTGTGTGGACAAGGTTGAAGCTGAGCAGATCATGGCTGAACTACATAATGGCACCTTTGGCACCCACTCAAGCGGTCATACGATGGCTAAGAAGATTCTACGGGCAAGCTACTACTGGTCTACCATGGAGGCTGATTGTCATCAATATTCCCGTACTTGTCATAAATGCCAAATCTATGCTAACAAGGTACATATTCCTCCAGTTCCTCTCAATGTCTTAACAGCTCCTTGGCCATTCCCGATGTGGGGAATCGACATGATTGGAGAGATCAAGCCTACAACATCCAATGGACATCGTTTCATCCTGGTGGCCATTGATTACTTTACCAAGTGGGTCGAAGCAGCTTCCTTCGCCTCCGTTATAAAGAATGTGGTTGCCCGCTTCATCAAGAAAAACCTCATATGCCGATATGGTATCCCCAACAGGATCATCACTGACAACGGTACAAATTTGAAAAATACTATAATCACCGCTCTGTGTGAGCAGTTCAAGATTCAACATCACAATTCATCTCCCTATCAGCCTAAGATGAACGGTGTTATCGAAGCGACAAACAAAAATATCAAAAAGATCATTCAAAAGATGACAGTCACCTACAAGGACTGGCATGAGATGTTACCGTTTGCTCTACACGGATACCGTACCACGACACGCACTTTAACTGGGGCAACCCCATTTTCTTTGGTATATGGCATGGAAGCTGTTTTACCTGTGGAAGTTCAGATCCCTTCTTTGAGGATCATGAAGGATGCTGGTTTGAGTGAAGACGATTGGATTCAGACCCGGCTTGATCAACTTAACTTGATTGACGAGAAGCGAATTACTGCTGTTTTCCATGGTCAGGCGTATCAAAAACGTATGATCAAGGCCTTCAACAAGAAAGTCAAGAGACAAGTATATCAGGTCGGGGACCTTGTAATCAAGCGAATCATCTTGCTGCAAGGTGATCCCAGGGGCAAATGGACCCCTACTTATGAAGGACCATTTGTGATCAAAAACATCTTTTCTGGTGAGGCAATGATTCTGACCACCATGGACGGTGGTGACCTGCGGCACCCTGTGAATGCAGACATAGTAAAAAGATACTACGCATAAAATGACCCGACAAGTTGAAAACCCGAAAAGGCGACTTGGGAAAAAATAGGCATCCCGGTGAATTAAAAACCCGAAAGGGCGGTTCAGGCAAAAATTAGGGATAAATAAAAAAAATATGTACACCCGGCAAGTTGAAAACCCGAAAGGGAGACTTGGGCAAAAAAGGGTTTCCCGGTGGATCGAAAACCCGAAAGGGCGATCCAGGAAAAAGTTAGGGAATTAAAGCGTATGACTGTGTCTCGTCGGATCACTTTAAGGACAATCTCTTCACGGACAAGCCTCGGGCTTCTGATCAATCCAATCATCTGCGGACGAAGCAACGAATGGACAAGATGCTCAGAGTTGTGAAGGCTATAGAAGAATGGAAACCCCATGGAATTGTTACACATAGCCATCTTTCTTTTTATAAATTTTTTCTCATTTTTTATGACAACATTCTCTTACTAGGATGTCTGTCTCCTTTGTACAAAATACTTACACAAAGTTAATACAAAGATACTTCAAAGTGCAGGAATTTGTTTGCCTTTTCTTTCTTTTTACACTTGTGTTTTATTTGAAAACGTCCAATGATTTATTAAATGAGCATATGCATTTGAATATAATCACTGCTTACAAATAAAACAAAGTGAGAAAGGATAATTACAGATAGGTTGAAAGTATAGGAAAACGTCTTTAGGCTATAGGAAAACAAGTCTTGGATGGCATCTTTAAGCCCATCTCCAGCAAGATTCTACCATCTCCAAATGGAATCTTTAAGCCCATTCCCTCAGCTACATTTTGACGAGTGCAAATTTAGGGGCACTCTAGTGTCCAATCATCTTTTACCTTCGAGTCACGAAAGGCAAACTCGCCAATCTAACTCTTCAGGTTCAAGAAGATTTAACAGGGGCAGCTGTTGTAGCCCAAAATTTTCCCTCTCATTTTATTAATATTTTCCCCTCACAAGACTCTTTGAACTCCAGACAGGATTAGGGTTTTGCTCTGCTCAAGACATCTCCTTGCACTGATGACCTAAATTAGGGTTTGAGTTTGCACAAGGATTTTTGGACTTCCAATAATCAAATTGACTTTCATAATTCATATTGGATCTACAAGATTGTCCATACCAAGTTTCAAGCCTTGAATCAAATTTGTGCCCAGTCAATTGGACAGTTGACCTAGAAATCAGTTGTATTGGGGAAAAAGTCAACTATGGGCAATTTACAGTCAAACCTCATAATTTTTTACCCACATCAACATTATAGACTCACATGAACCATTTGACCAAGTTTGGACCATAACTCCTCAAGAAATTTGATCAGATCACCAAAAGGGCAAAATGGTCATTTTTAGGGTTTTGACTGCACAAGGGCAATTTTTGATTTTTGACCTATCCAATGGAAAATTGGGTTCAATCATGGATTCAAGGACTCAATGGCATCATCTTGACCTATTCACAAGGTTCAAAAGATCTCAACTGCATTGGATTGACAAATGAATTTTTCAATCAACTGATCAAAATTTGACTGTACACTGAAAAGTCAAACTTTGACTTTTGGGTCAAAATCTAGTGCCAAGGGTCATTTTTCATCAAGATGTATCAAAACATGAAACTTATTCATCAAGAAACCCAATTTTGCAAATTAGGGTTTAAAATTGAAAATTTTCATAACTTAGAATTTTTCTAAGTTATGAAATTTTCTTAATTTTCCCAACTTTGCCCAACATTTTCACCATGATGCAATTGGACTCAAACAAAACTTCCAACATGAAAGTTGTATTCCTACACAAATTCTACAAATTTTATTCAAAAAGTATTCCCAAAAGAAGCTTGGGTCTCAAGTTATGATTTTTGGAACAAGGGTCAATAAAACTTTTAACTTAGTGAAATTTTGCCCTAATTTAGGCAGGATTTTGGCCTATCTTCATGGAAATTTTTCACATAGTTCCACTTGGAATCTCAAATTTCATTTTAAATGTGGATTGAAGAGCATGTTGAAAGCTTTTCAAAATGTCCAAGAACTCCCCAAAATCATTTGTGGTTAGGGAGAATCAAAGACTTGAAGTTGGCAAAAACTCACTTTTTATCCAGGGCATGTTCATAGTGATACAGGTTGCAAACTCTAATCAGCTTGTTTGTACTTGATTAAAGGTCTCAAAACAATTCCACACTCAATAATTAAATTCAAATCCATTGGTCTAAGGCTTTGTTTTGGTCATTAGAGCATTGCACACAAGATTAATCCTTAAATAGAAAAAGCAACATTATCATTTTTGCTTAAATCTTGCTTTATGTCAAAACTGCATCCTTGAGCATTGAGCCATATCCTGTGCAGCAAATCAAATCCACAAACTTGAGGGGCCAAGATCATAGTTTGCAATATCATAGATAGCCTGTACATGCCTGCTTTGTATCACTTCTCACTTTTTGCTTCATATACAAGAAAGATATCAAATACACTAGATCTTACACATCTGTTAGAACCAACCTTGGCAAGAATTTGGAACAAGTTTCTCACATCTCCTTGAGCCAAAAACACAAGCCTTTGAGCCCTCAAACCTCCCATAGCACAAAATCATCTGCATTTGGCAAAACAGGGCACTCCCTGCAGTTTGAATTCCATAACACAAATCCCTCGTGCGTTTTGCCTCAAACTGGTTCAAACACATTCAACATAACCCATCCAAGCTATCCCAACCCTTAAACACTGACTGTAACTCCATTTACAAGGTTTTCCATTTCTGATTTCAGCTTGTGCAGGTTGAGTTCTATAGGCTTATTCAAGCACATTCAAGGCAAGCTATGCATTGGGGAAGGTCAGGGGAAGTTTAAGCAAGCTCCCAAACATCTCAGGCCTCATTGAAAAGCTCCATATTGTCATACACAAATTCAACTGAAACAGGTTTTTGTCAACTTCCTATCTCTATTTAGGAATAATTAGGTTTAGGTTTGTGAATAAAAAATGTAGTATTCATAGCCATGAAGCTGTACATATGCTCAGTTTTCATTTTAGTTAAGCATGCTAAGAGAATTTGATCCATGAACTTCCTGAAAAAATTAGGTTAGGATTTAGAGCTAGAGAAATTCTCTCTAGTCTTGAAGAGTTAGAATGAGTTCTTTACATGGTTGGATTCGTCTTGAAAAATGCTACAACTTTGATGTTTTGAGTTTTTGCATTAGAGCACGTATGCAGGATCTGGAGATTTGTACAGGGCACGCATAATTTTTGAAGACAAAGGTTGAAGATGAAGTGTGGTGGGCTGGGCTTGGTCCTGGCTCACTATTGACACCCCCCTTTTACTGAATACACCCCACTGGCCCAATTTCTTTACACTTTTTTTTTTCATTTTTTGATTTTATTTTATATTTTCCAAACATAAAAATACCCAAAAATATTTTCATAAATTTTCATATTTTTATTTTTTATTATTTTATTATTTTTTTGAGACATGAAAATAATTATTAAGTAGCATATACTCTTATTTTATTTAATTAAAACTTTTAAACATTATAGAAATACTATATATTTTATTTTTTATCATTGATACCTATAAAATAATATTTTTTCTCATATACTATTATTTATCTAAATATTTGTGTATATTTATATTTTATTTTTGTATATAAAATAATTAATATAATACATATTATCTTAAAACAAAAAAACTAGGGTTCCCACCCTTATTAAAAAAATAATAATACTTTTTTTAATATATTTTTTTTTACATTTGAATATATTTTTATTTTTATTGTACATAAATAATATAGTTAATATATTTACTTTCTTAAAAAGAAAATTAGGGTTTTACCCTTAACAAAAAAATATAATCTTTTATTTTTTTTTATATACACTAAATATTTTTACATACATAAAAAAATAAACAAAACATTATTTTGCATATTCATATTATTTTTTTATATATTTATTTAATTTATTTATTTAAATATTGTTCATTTATTATTTATGCCATTGATTCAATTTGGATGTAATAGTAAAATTAGGGTTTTAATTTCTTGACAAATAATTCCCATTCAAAAATTGTATCCCTCTCCCTATATCAAATGTTGTAATAGTGTAGATTTATTTTACGCATTTATGCTTTCAATTATGCCATGGTTAGAGATTAGGGTTTGTATGCAAAAAAAAAATCCAAAATCAACAAGTAGTTTGACCTAATACAAGACAAAAAGCATGTAAAATAACAACACAGTGCACACTTGCACCCTTAGGGTTTCATCCACTTGTTGCCTTTAAAAATTGGCCATGATATGCATGTTGAGTACTTTGGCAAAACAAAAACAAAACAAAAGATCATAGTCCCTCGATGACGCTATCTTTGTTGCCTATATAAAATGATCTAGTCCCTCAAATTTGCTAAAGATACTTGGCAATATTGCTATCATGGTCAATACGATGACCCGTGCCTGTCCCGTTTAACATCCTAATATAAGGTTGTTTACCAAATGCAATGGTAAAACAACACTGTCAAAAGGGTTAAAAATGTGTAGGAAAGATCTTTGAGTAAAATATGGTAGACAACTCTTAGTTACTTGATCAAAACTTGCAAAGCATCATTGCTATTTTCAAACACACCTCACAACACATTTTCCTAAAACAAACTTTCAAACATTGAAACATTTTTTTTAAAAGACAAGGCCTGACATCATATAGTGTAGGTATGGTAAGTAGATTCATGCAGAAGACAAAGGTATCACATCTAGCAGTAGTGAAGAGGATACTGAGGTATCTCAAAGGAACTCATGACTATGGCATTCTGTTTCCTGTAGCTGATAAAGGAAAAGAATGCAGTTATTGGGATACACTGATTCGAGTTGGTGTAGTAATGCTGAAGATCGAACGTCAACAACAGGATATGTGTTTATGCTAGGTGGTGCACCAGTTGCTTGGAATTCAAGAAAGGAACCAATAGTGGAATTATCATCATGCCAACATAATACATAGCTGTTTCTCTTTGTGCATGTCAAGCAACTTGGATGGTGAACTTGGTCGAAGAGATAACAGGGAAAGATCATGGAGCAATTACCATGAAGATCGACAACATGTCAACTATCAATCTGGCAAAGAACCCAATAGCATATGGTCAAAGTAAGCACATCGAAATGAGGTTCCATTATCTTCGAGAGCAGGTAGCAGATGGGAAGATGGATTTGGAACACTGGAGAACTGAGAATCAGATTACAGACATCATGACGAAGGGAGTACAAGTCGAAGTATTCGGAAGGCTAAGAGTCATGATGAATATAGATAGTTTAAACACAATGAATTAGATGGTATGTTAAATTGTAATTCATAGTGTCGAAAAGATTAGATTTGTTTTCGATTTAAATAGATTTAATTTAGATATAAAATAGAATAGTTTTGATTTAGTACCAAAATAGGTATTTTGGGCTTTTATAGTTTTGGGCATAGAGTGTGTTCGTAGTGATTTCTGATGAAACAATCGCTAGTCTTCCAAACAAATTTGATATGTATGGTTACTCGCAGGATCGACTAGATTGATCCTAGGACATGTGTCTTAGCATTAATTGTAACACTTACTTGACGGTTTATGTTAAACACGATGTAGTGCTTGTGCATATGTTTGTGTAAAGGCTTAAAATACAAAGACTTATGGAATCAAATTCAAATGTAAAGGTTTGGACGAAACGTATTAATAAAAAAAGGTTTGAATGTAAATACTTGATAATGAAAAGACTTAAAACTGGAATTAAAGGACTTGATTGTAAAGGAAAGAGCCTTTTAAAAGAAACTTGATACATAAAGCTTTACAGGAAAATGAAGCAATTCGACAGAACATAAAGAAATTAAGAACAATTGCAGGAGTACGTAAAAGAATAGTTCAAAAGAAATTATATTGATAAATGCATTTCAAAGATAAAATGTGTGATGTCATACGTACATTCTCAATGAACTCTTTCTCTGTAACTTGGTACTTGAGTATTTTATGAGTAATTTTGTACGAATTATGATCCTGCTTTTTCCCTAACACTAAGGAACTATTTATAATGTTCCAACCATAACGGTATCATTCTAATGAAAAGCCATGTCGCTTCTTGCATGTCTTTCGACACTCTAAGGCTTCCACGCGTCTTTCTTATCCAAAGAAACTATTTTGAATTTCAAACATTCCCGCTCAAGCCTTCAGCAACAACTTTCTCACGTGGCCGTCGAAACGCACGTTTTTGACAAAACAAAAACACTTGTCCTTTCAAACTGTCTTCTTCGACTCAGATCTAGTAACAACATACTTCGTCTATAGCTTTTTCAAGCCATCTTGTGGAAATTTAAATGAATGATTCCTTTATTATCCTGGTCGAAATTCCCAACAAACAAATTGCCCCCAATAAATGTCTGTTTCAAATATGTGCAGAAATAGGCATTTCTTGTGATTTACGTTATTTCGACCAGCAAAGAGAATCTTTTCGTATTTTAATGATATCATCATGACATCTCTTCCCAAAAAACGCCTCTTCAAGACGTGTGTGCAGCAGTTACAATGATGAATAACCATTCCCAATATCAGGTGACTTGACAAACTTCTCACCTTCTCCTTCAGGATGCGAACACGTGTCCTTTTGATGGATAATCACTCTTCACTATAAAAAGGTTTTTCTCCTTCCTCTCTCTATATGGTTAATATTTGATGCATGGTCGATGGCACTGCCCCACCCCGTGTATCCACTCGCTCCCTAGCAGCAAATTATAATTCGCTTTTGGAGGAATCACCATGAACATAGTTGGTCTGGTCACAGACCCAACTGTTAAGTTTACTTGAATTACCCCTAGTGTGTGACCTATTTTCCCTTCATAGTTAGACAACACCATATTGTGAGGTTTAATGTCCGTGTCGAACATCCCTATTCTTTTCAACATATAATGAGGCATCAAGTTAACTGCAGCCCTTCCATCCACCAGTACTTTGTTAATACCAGTGTCTTCGATCATGGCCCTTATATACAAAGGTTCCAGATGGTTTCTCATAGCTCCGTCAGGCCTTTCGAAGAAGGCATTTTGCTCTTCGACTGATCCATTATTGAGGACGTAGTAACACACTGGTCTGTGTTTCGCCATATCCTCTTCATTGGCTTCTTCGCAGTCTTCAACTTCAGTTTCCTGATAGTACTCATGGGGGATAACAGATACCACATTGCAATTCATGTTCAGAGACGACACGCCATCAGAGTTGAAATCGTCTGTCAACATATCTTCAGATTTTATGAGATTTTCTTGAGTCACTTCTTTCATTTTCTGTTGTTCCTCAGTGAACAACCTTCGTCCTACCGGCGGTTTGATGGATGTCGATGTTCCAGATACTACTTTGGTATTGCTTGATTCACCTACCTCTTTCTGCTTTGATTCCCTTTCTGTTTTCCTTGCTCCCTGGTGTCTACGCCACTGGGATCTTGACATGGGGTTTTTTCCTTTGTAATTGTCTAGCCTGTGAGCCTCCCTTATTGATGCCTGGAATTGCCTTCTATAGGCAAAAGTTGTTCTTCCTCCCTTGTCGAAACTCCTCCACTTTGATTTCTCATCATTAACATGCATCCATCGGTCAGTTGGTATCTCAGTAGGTAATTTGAACGAGACTCTTCTTGCCTTGGGATGTGGGCTATCTGGCCTTTTCGACGTTCCCCTTTTGTCAAACACGTACATCCTTGGGTTTGCTTCCCTTGGCTCCCAGCTACCATGGAAAGGGATTCGTTCAAACATTTCAGCAATCTCCTTGTCATATACTGTGCCACATCTTGGGCACATCAGGATTTCTGATTCTGCTTTGTAACATCGGAGTATGAAAACCAAAAGTGTTTTGCTTGGCCTTGGGTATACTCTCATCAATTGACTTTCTTGGCGCCAATTTCCTTGGGTGCTGATGTGTTGGACCCTCTCATAATTTTCAGTCACTCTTCGACTTAACATAATGGAGCACCTTGGGCACAGCAATGTCTTGTGGGCATTCCTCTCATGGCATCTCCACAAGTATTCGCTCAAATTCTCATTTTCCTTTGGGTAGCCAAAACTCTTCTTCTTTTGTTCCATCAACAGACAATTTTCCAATTCTTCCATCTCTGAAGCGGGTTGGTCCAGATTGACCATGTTGACTCCCATGGGTACTTCAGAGATTTCCATTTCTTTGAACCTAACTCTGAGACCTTCAGTAGTCTCATTAGTAATTTTCAAAGAACCCTCACTAGTCCTAAATTTGATTTGTCCAGCCTGGGGGTCTTCAACGTCAGTGTCGAAGGATCCTCTGGTGTTTAGGCTATCAGTAGCCTACTTTCCATCTTCCACGATCTTTGCTTGGTCAGTGTTGACTATGTCCACCATATTGATATCCAAAGGTTCAGCGTAGTTGGTGGCAGCCACATTCAAAGGATCAACATCCACCTTCATAAGACCTTTTCCTTTATCAGCGAATTTCAGACGTCCATCCTTGATAGCATTCTGAATTAAATCCCTGAAAAGAAAACAAGCTGATGTTTTATGGCCAAGAAAACCATGGTATTTGCAATAACCTCTTTTCTTTCGTTGTTCTAATGGAGGAACTTTAGTGTTAGGAGGCACTATCATTTGGTCATCCTTTACCAGTAAATCAAATATTTCGTCACATTTAATGACATCAAAAGTGTAAGCTCTTTTAGGATATTTATCACTCTTTTCCTCTTCGACGGGGTTCTTCCCATTCGAAGGTGTTAACATTTTACAAGAGTAAGGGGTGCCTCTTTTAATTCAACCAAATCTATTTCTACTTCTTCAACACCATAAGGGTTGTTATGCGGCTCATATTCTTCATTTTCGGCTTTGACATAGGCTACCCTTTCTTTTTTATGATTTTTACTTGCCTTGGCCTTTTCAGCTTTCAGTCGTTCGACGTGTCAAACTCTATCTGCCAACTGGGCCATATCTCTTAAGTGTTAAGTGTCAAGGAATCTCTCAAAATGCCAAATATCCAAGGGTAAATCTCCGTCGGAGTCACTTGGGGCATTGGACATGAATTCCAGCAATGAATCTTGCATGATCAAACATCTTCTGGTAGTATGGCAACACAATACTACCGACAGTGACAACTCCCTGCACTCTGAGAACGTGGACATAGTCAAAAAAAAAATATTGCACATAATCAAAGACCCGCTAGGTCGACTGGCCTAGGAAAAAATAAGGGGTTCCCGCGAACCAAAAGGGTTCGGGCAAAAATAAGGGATGAAAATGAAAAATCTGTACACCCGGCAAGTCGAAAACCTGAAAAGGCGGCTTGGGCAAAAAAGGGTATCCCGATGGACTGAAAACCCGAAAGGGCGGTCCAGGCAAAAATTAGGGATCAAAGTGTACGACTATGTCCCGTCATCTCGTCACTTGCCTACCAGAAGAAGATTTGTCAATCGGCAGTTATCAAGCACCTCCACAGGTACCTTCTCCCATAGAAGCTGGGGCAATAAGAATTGTCCGAACTGTACAAGCTGCTCTGTCCACCAGGTACAAGGTAGATTCAGCTGAAGAATATGGCTAAGATACTTTCACTCCCCAAGAGTAAGACAATAATGATAGCTCTCCCCACTGAGACTTGCAACTACGGACAAATCAGCAATACTCTCCCCCAAGTAGAGTTGGTCTACCATCATCCCTAAAGTTGGGTATCCCCAGTAAGTCTTAATATTCCCCAGCGGAGTATAAAGGTATTCCCCAGCAAGCATCCCCGGCAGTCTTAATATTCCTCGACAGAAATATAAGATTATTCCCCGGCGGAATACAAGATACCCTCAGTGGAACCATTTCCCAGCACAGTCTGAAAAGCTTCCCCGCCAGAGTTGAATTATCTCCCCAGTAGATTCTGGAAGCTTGTCCCCTACAGAGTATAAATGCATCTCCCCAGCCGTATTTAAAAGGTTATCCCCACCAGGGTCTAACTGGGTTATCCTTAGCAAGTTGCAACTGAAAGATCATCCCCAGCGAAGTTCTTTCTATCCCCAACAGAGCTTATCAACGGAATCCCCAGCGGAGTTATCATTAAAACTCTCAGCACAACATCTCTTCCCCACAGAGTATTTCCCCTCGGAGTAATCTCTTTCATCAAGTTTATTCCCCAACGGAGTCCTTTTCTCCTGCAGGTTTATTCTCACAATCATCTTCGTTCACCATCCCCAGCGGAAACGAAGAACTCAACTCTATTCTTCAGCAGCTCTGGGATTTACTTTCCCCAGCTGAAACATCACATCTTCATACATCATGATACATGCATATACGCATCATACGAGTAAAATCTCATTTATGTTGAGAACATCATTGCTTGATCCATCTCATGCATTTCATGTGACTGACCTTTACCTTTCAGGAAAGATGCAGTTGAGTTCTCAGCTTAGCCGAAGATCTGACCAGTTCTTAAATCTCAATCGGATTATCCTCGGTTGAAGTTCAGATAAGGTTCTCAATCTCGACAGTTTCTCTACATCATAGGGTGGACAAGTACTATAACCTCAAGGGTATACTCCATTGAGTACGAGTCAGTTCCTAGATCTTGATGTTCTCCTCCGTCATAGTACGGACCAGTTCCATAACCTCAGCGGTTTACTCCATTGAGCAAGAGATGGTTCAGATGTGACCCAGATTTGGTGACATTCCGATACTTATTCCAGATTTCCTTCTAGAGATAGTTCAGATGTGACCCAGATTTGGCGACATTCCGATACTTATTCCAGATTTCCTTTCAGAGACAGCTTAGAGATGCTCCAGACCCGGATGTTATTCTATTGCTTATTCAGATTCAAACTTCTAAAGACAACTTAGAGATGCTCCAGACACGGATGCTATTCTATTGCTTATTCCAGATTTCTTCTAGAGACAGTTCAAATGTGACCCAGATATGGCGACATTCTGATACTTACTCCAGATTCAATCAAAAGATGATTACCATCAACCTTTTTTCCAAGTTCCAGATCAACACTTGTAACTAGCCAGGAAATATCTGTGAGCGATTGATTGTAGATCTATACCTGAAACCAGACAGGAAAGTATCTACGTGAAGGGATTGAAGATCAATACCTGTATCTAGCCAGGAAGTCATCTTTCTTTCTCAGGTCAGAGAGTAATACCTGTATCCAGCCAGGAAAGCTATCTCTACCAACCTTTTGAAGTTCCAGGTCAACACCTGTATCTAGCCAGGAAATATCTGTGAGCGATTGATTGTAGATCTATACCTGAAACCAGACAGGAAAGTATCTACGTGAAGGGATTGAAGATCAATACCTGTATCTAGCCAGGAAGTCATCTTTCTTTCTCAGGTCAGTGAGTAATACCTGTATCCAGCCAGGAAAGCTATCTCGACCAACCTTTTGAAGTTCCAGGTCAACACCTGTATCTAGCCAGGAAATATCTGTGAGCGATTGATTGTAGATCTATACCTGAAACTAGACATGAAAGTATCTATGTGAAGGGATTGGAGATCAATACATGTATCTAGCCAGGAAGTCATCTTTCTTTCTCAGGTCAGTGAGTAATACCTGTATCCAGCCAGGAAAGCTATCTCGACCAACCTTTTGAAGTTCCAGATCAACACCTGTATCTAGCCAGGAAATATCGTGAGCGATTGATTGTAGATTTATACCTGAAACCAGACAGGAAAGTATCTACGTGAAGGGATTGTAGATTAATACCTGAAGCCAGACAGGACAACTATTTACTTGACCATCATGAAGCAACCCTACACCGGTTCCTTCTCTTCCAAGATGCAGTTTTACACGGACTCATCGTCAGGCAACCCTACACAGGTTTCCTTCTTTCAACCTACCAAGTCACAATTCAACAAACATTCCCGGATGGCATCTTTAAGCCCATCTCCACAACTATCCATTACATTTACAAATGGCATCTATAAGCCCATCTCCGACAAGATTTTGTCACGTTTCCAGATGGCATCTATAATCCCATCCTCCTATCCATCATATCTCCAAATGGCATCTGTAAGCCCATCCCCGACAAGATTCTGTCATATCTCCAGATGGCATCTATAAGCCCATCCTTCTACCAACAATCTCCAAATGGCATTTGTAAGCCCATTCCCGATATCACATTGCTGATACTACACCATGCGAGTGCAAATTTCTGGGCACTCTAGTGTTTAATTATCTTCCACATTCGGATCACGAAAGGCTCGAAAGCCAATCTATATCCTCAGGTCTAAGAAAATTGAACAGGGGCAACTGTTGTACCCCAAAATTTGCCCTCCCATATTTCTCAAAACATTTCAAGAAAAATTCACAAGTCCAACCCGGCGCGTCATATTCAGGTGTTCTTTCGCCAAGATATCTCTGATAACGTATTCTCAAATTCAGGTTCGGCTCAAGAGTCAATTCTTTAAAGAAGGTATCCGAATGTGTGAGTTTTCTCGAAGAAATATGGTGAAAAAGTGTGCTGAAAGTGCAGTTTTTATGCGCAAAAAAAAATTATAACTTGAAGATCGTGGCTCGTTTTGAACCCGTTCCGGTGGCCAAAATTCCGTCTTGACATTATCTACGTTTTCATCTCTCACGGATGGAAGCCAATTTCGATCAGAAGGTCTTCAAAAATGTGGATTTATCAAATATTTTCATACAGAACATTTGTGATAGAAGTTTATTTGCGTCATGTTCAGAAAATCATAACTTGGTCGATTTTCATCGTATCAAGCTGGTTCCGGTGCCAAATTTTCACAAATTGAGTTGGCTACATTTTCACAGAAGGTATTGAGTTCAAACGGTATTCAAAAGACCTTCGGTTTTTGCTCAGAGTGCGTGACATGCAGAAAATCCTGAATGCTGAATATTATTTCATCTGGCCGAAACTTTGAAAATTCATAACTCGGTCAATTTTTATCGGATTGGGCTCATATTTTTACACAAGGTCACTGACTCATAGATCTACAACTTTGCTTCAAAAGTCAAGACCGGATTATGCTCCGATCAATACCAGTTTTTTATTGAAGAACGTGTCAGAGTCGACACTGGAGCCCAAAATAAGTTTGTCTGAGCTGAAACTTCAAAAATTCATAACTAATTCACCGTTTATCCGATTGATCCGATTTTTGGACAGGAGTTAGTTCTCGATATCGGATACATTTTGTTTTCACATTTCAACTTCAAAAATTGCACTTAAGTCCCTGCGATTTAGCTTGGAAAGTGACGAACTCAAGTGAACATTGGAGGCCCAATTGCACATTCAAAGCCCATTTTCTTTACCCTAATTTCCATTATATAATCACATTCTTTTCACACAAACAAGAAGAGGAAAAAAAAACCTTGCCACAACACTGTCAGAATATCAAATTCTTTCAAGAACCCTAAAACCTTGAAATCCTTATTACAAATCCCTCTCTCACTACAAACAAGGCATCGCAGTTACAAACCAACATCTCACTACTTCTTCAGTAAGGGTAAGGCTGGCTTGATCTCCATGATCAAAAGGGCATAAAAGCATTCATGTCACTACTTTTCCAGTAAGGGTAAGGTTGATTTGATCTCCATGATCAAAAGGGTATAATCATTCATACATGTCATATTGACCTAAACATTAAATTTCTTCATATATTGGCTTTATTTGTATTTTATGATATATAGTAATTTATTTAATGTGTTCATGAGATTCAACACTGCAGATTTAGACAAGATCCCATGCAGGTTCATTAAGAAACGTTGAGGCCAAAACACAAATGGCAAAAAGCCAAAAGCCAAATGGCCAAAATAGAACAGCTTACACATGACACCAATACATGGCGAGACAGACATCCTGAGAAGGTTAAGGAACGTTCAGGCCAGAACACAAATGGCCAAAAGCCAGAACACAAATGTCCAAAAACCAAAACACAAATGGCCAAAACAAAACAGTTTACACATGACGCCAATAGTTGTTTCACCCCTCCAATCAGGCTCGTGTACTCCTAAACTCTCTCTCTATTTTTATTATTTTCCTTTAATTAATTAATCGTTATTTTTTTTATTAATCACTAACCAATTAAATTTTTTTCCTAATAAAATCAAAAACACAAAAATTATTTTATTTATTAAAATTAACTTCATCACTTTTATTTTTGTAAATAAATTAATTTAATCAATTTAGCTTTAATTAGATTTAACTTTTAATATTTTTTGCAATATTTAAAATCAATTTAGAATATTAAGTTTTTATTAGCATTAATTCAATTTATTTTATTTCTTTAAAAAACTCAAAAATCCAAAAATATTTTCATTATTTAATTTAATTTAATTGTTCATTTAATTTAATTCCATTTAATTCAAAAATAACCAAAAAAATCACTTTCTTTCAAAAAAGGGTCAAAACCCAAAAAAAACTCGCATCCGATTTAATTTCCCGCACGCGATCCATTTTATCATATTATTGTATCTGTTTCCCGGAATTTAATAGCTTTTAATTAAGACTTTAATTATTTATCGCTTTATTTTACTTTCCGCATTTTAATTTCAAGGGTTGTTTTTGGTGATGTAAATACCCGACGCCTTGTAATAGTTTAGATTTAATTTCTGCAATTTAAATTCCGCAACTATTAACTGTTAGATGTTTGATAAATAGGGAATGCATGACAAGATCAAATGTATGAACTTAAAATCAACATAGCTCACCCATGACATGTACAAAGATAAAATTAACTGAAAAACAATACACTCGCACATGCCACTCCTAGGGTACGCCTCACTTGGTTGCCTCGACGTGGTCATTAAGTATAGGGTGTTTTAGAGGTCGCCCTCCTGTCTAAAGATCCCAGTTGCCTCGAAACGGTTGCCTCGGATAAAAAGGATCTAGGACACTAGGGTTACCGCTAAGGCGTCCTACCATTGCTTTGGTGACCACATGTCCCTATAATCGAATTGACCCGAAAAACTCCAACGACGGTGCTACCTACTTCTCAATAGTGAGATAGTACTGTCTAAAGGACATTTACACAACTTAATTTCTTTTGAGTAGGTAGAGGTTCTAAGGTACTTGCTCTTTCAAAACAAAAACAACTTTTCGCACTTACACTTTTCTGACAAAAGTTTTTAAACAAATACTTCATACACTCTTGAGGACAGATACAAGAGTCAAAACGAAGTTTTCAAACAAAATTTTTTCAAAACCCACAAACACAAGAAAAGCAAACATTTTTTGAAAACATAGTGAGCAAGTACCTAAGAGCCCGTGGATAATCACAGATAGAAAGGGTGCTAACACCTTCCCTTTCTATAATCTACCTCCCGAACCGAGAAACATCTCGAAAAGGAATTTTGCTGTGCTTTTGTCCTTTCCTTGTTGGAGAAAATAAAAGGCGGTGGCGACTCTTGCTTACCGCGACATTTCGCGAACCAGCATTCCATAACAGTCAGTTCTATTTCCACCGATCACAGAACTGGCGACTCTGCTGGGGACTTATAATAAGTGAGGTGTACCTTAGGATTAGATCATTCTATGTTTTCAATTGTATGCCTTGTTTTCTTTAATATTGTAGGCTTGTATCGGAGTTTTATAGATCCTAACCCGGATCTGGGGAATACCCTTTAGGTAAGTAGCAATAAACTGTGAGGGACCTGTCCGGCGTAGACCGACACGGGTGAAGCAGTAGCTACATTGGTGTGACACCTTGGTCTGTACCGATATCCCTTGTGTTGGAACGAGGAGAATATGGGTCTTCTGAGGAGTCATTAAGCACCAACTGACCTTAGCACCTTAAATTGACCAACTTGGCCATAGAACAGTAGCAGTATGCTACACTCATTGAGGCTAAACTCTCGCGATGGTTCCGGCTGCAAGAAAAGGTTGCTAAGATGGAGTTATGACCGATTGAGGGTAGTCAGTGATATTAAGATCCTCTAGAACCCGGTTACTATTTCTAGGACAGGTCTTAACCAACTGAAACTGAAAGAGGGTAGTACCTGAACTTCATGCTAGCCTGAAATCTAAGGGCTCTGTCGTGTGACTTATGTGCCTTTACCATGTTTGCCTTTTGTGAATACTTGTGGTGTACCTTTATCATAACATCATACCATTGCATACATCTTGCATAAGGACTAACCCATTTCAAGGATCTCAAGGGTTTGTGATGCAGGTCAGGATGAACCAAATGTCTAGAAAGGGGAAAAGGGGATTTATTTTCCTCTAGCCAAGGCTGTTTGGAGATCAAAACATGATAACTTGAGTCAGGGGCTATGACCCACTCGATATGGTGAGCTTTGACTCTTGAAGAATGACTCTCAACAACATGAAGTTCCTTCAATCAAGCCACAATATTCAAATTCTAACAGTTTCCTGTTTACCCCGCGAGATCCTTGAAAGCATTGCATACATATCATTGCATCACAGGTCACCCTTTACAGGTCTCTCACATTCTCGCTGTTTATTTCAGCAATGGCTTTCCAACAAGACAACCAGGATCTTCATACTCAAGAGACTCAGTTCAAGGAAATCTTCCTAAGCCTATCCAAGGGGCAGGAAGAGTTGAGAACACTCCTCATGGGGAATTTGGTCAAGAAGAGTCCTGAAGACAGTAAGGACGAACGGCTGAAACATCTGCAAGCTGAGGTAGATGCAATGAAAACTCAGATGCTGGGGCAGATGGCTCTTATCCAAGGCTTAGCTCGGGAGCAAGAAGAGTTGAGAACCATGATCAACCAGCTTCAGCAAGACATATACAACAGTATGGAGCAAAAAGTCAAGGCTGAGGATCAAGTCATTAATCAACTTCCGAGAAGTCAAAGGTTTGGTTTGATGAAGAATAGACCTCTCCAGGGTGCCACTACCTCACAGGTCCAATAACAACCTGACCATAAGCAACGGGCTACTCCGAGGCCGTTTACCAAGCTCAACATGCCGCTGTCCCAAGCTTTGCAACACCTGTTGAGTTTGAACCTGGTGACGTTGGTAGGCCCTCACTCGAATCCTAAGACTTCTTCACCAAACTACAATCCTGATGCCAGGTGTGCATATCATTCTAACAGCCCGGGGCATGATACTGACGACTGTTGGAAGTTGAGGTACAAAATCCAAAACCTGATTGATGAAGGAGTATGGGAGTTCTCACAAGAGGGTCAGGCTGAGTTCTTCTACTATCCCTCCAAGGTTCACCATTTGAAGTGACAAGTTCTGAGACGAGAAGACTTTTTGTTCATTGGAATTTTCAATTTGTGATTTTCTTTTGATTGTTCAAACATTTATTCATGTCAAACTTTGTTACTTTATCAATGCATCGCATATGTCTGTTTTGAATCAATCCATTCGTATTCACTATATTCAAATTGCTTTCATTTTTTTGTGATGTTCAACTCTCGATTAAAAAAAATTCTAAGCCTTTTGAGGGAGGATGACGAAAACAATACCACAATTTATAGTATGCTTTTGAATAGACCCCGCTGATGAAGTACAGGCATTGTTTCAAATCCTAAACAGTGGAGTTATAAGGAAGATAATCCCTAGTCAACCCCTTTGAGCCAAAGAAGTTGGAGTTTTTCTTTTTACAAATTAAAACCCTTAACTATAATCTGGGGCAGGGTAGTTCTCTCAGTTGATCCAGGTGTACGACGAATAGCATCAAAGGAGTCATTCCGAAACAAAAGACCGTGATGGTTCCGAAAAATCATAACGACAGGCAGTCATTATCTCTCAGAAATAAAAGCCCAATAAGTCAAAACCTATGAAGGAGACTTACAAAACTGGGGCATCCCGCTGACTGTAATCATAAAAGAAACAGTTCAGGCAAAAAAACAGGGATAACAAAATCAAAAAGAAAGAGGTCCTACAAACCCTCAACAAAAAGAAATGACTGCCTATGCAAAATAAACTATCAGTATCCGAACCATCACTGGTATATCAGAGCAAAGACTCAAACAAGATCTAACGCACGATTAGCTGAGTTTAGGATCGAAGAACATCACGAAGAACGGGTGGGTACAAATAAAATTTGAGCCTTTATCCTTTGTTTCTTAAACCGTGAACCATGCCACGTTATAACCCTTAAAAGTCCTAGCTGAAGCATGGGTTAGTTCGAAAGCATACTATTACAAAAGGTAACCTGACTCTTGTAGGGCTTGCTGAAAATCCTGAGTTGACATCACATTTTACAAAATTTTCCTATCTTACTGAAAAAATGCCTTTTCAAAAACTTCAAAACAGACACAAGCTTTGCATTCTTAAAATAACATTGTTTGCATATGACTATTTGTCCAACAGCAGAGAAATTTACGCGACGAATATCCAGTGAACAAAAAACCTTCTCAATAAACAGGGTCACCTCAAGTGGAAGAAACACTTCCAATCAAGGGGCAGACATGATCATTGTCCATCATCTGGGGCAGTCAAGTCAAGATTCAAGGAATCTCTCAAAATGCCAAATAGCCAGGGGCAAATCTCCGCCGGAGTCACTTGGGGAATTAGACATGAATTCCAGCAACGAATCTTGCATCATCAAACATCTTCTGGTAGTATGGCAACACAATACTACCGACAGTGACAACTCCCTGCACTCTGAGAACGTGGACAAAGTCAAAAAAAAATACTGCACATAATCAAAGACCCGCTAGGTCGACTGGCCTAGGAAAAAATAAGGGCTTCCCGGCGAACCAAAAGGGTTCGGGTAAAAATAAGGGATGAAAATGAAAAATCTGTACACCCGGCAAGTCAAAAACCTGAAAAGGCGGCTTGGGCAAAAAAGGGTATCCCGATGGACTGAAAACTCGAAAGGGCAGTCCAGGCAAAAATTAGGGATCAAAGTGTACGACTATGTCCCGTCATCTCGTCACTTGCCTACCAGAAGAAGATTTTTCAATCAGCAGTTATCAAGCACCTCCACAGGTACTTTCTCCCACAGAAGCTGGGGCAATAAGAATTGTCCGAACTGTACAAGCTGCTCTGTCCACCAGGTACAAGGTAGATTCAGCTGAAGAATATGGCTAAGATAATTTCACTCCCCAAGAGTAAGACAGTAATGATAGCTCTCCCCACTGAGACTTGTAACTACGGACAAATCAGCAATACTCTCCCCCAAGCAGAGTTGGTCTACCATCAGCCCTAAAGTTGGGTATCCCCAGTAAGTCTTAATATTCCCAGCGGAGTATAAAGGTATTCCCCAACAAGCATCCCCGACAATCTTAATATTCCTCGACAGAAATATAAGATTGTTCCCCGGCGGAAGACAAGATACCCTCAGTGGAACCATTTCCCAACAAAGTCTGAAAAGCTTCCCCGCCAGAGTTGAATTATCTCCCCAGTAGATTCTGGAAGCTTGTCCCCTGCAGAGTACAAATGCATCTCCCCAGCTGTATTCAAAAGGTTATCCCCACCAGGGTCTAACTGGGTTATCCTTAGCAAGTTGCAATTGAAAGATCATCCCCATCGAAGTTCTTTCTATCCCCAACAGAGCTTATCAACGGAATCCCCAGCGGAATTATCATTAAAACTCTCAGCAGAACATCTCTTTCCCACAGAGTATTTCCCCTCGGAGTAATCTCTTTCACCAAGTTTATTCCCCAACGGAGTCTGTTGTACCCCAAAATTTGCCCTCCTCTTTTTCAAGAAATCACAGCTTCGGGCTTCTCCTAATTTTTCAGATTGGCCTAAGAATCGGTAAAAACAGATTTTTCTTGTCAGTCTAGCCAAATTAGGGTTTTCATGGACTTTGGAACATTTCAAGCAAATTATTAGGGTTTGGTTGAGTTTGGCTCAAATTTTGATCAGACAGGCGTTTCTTTGGTGTTAAGTCAAGAATTAGGGTTTTTGCACGCGCAGTTTCAGAAGAGTTTGAATCCACAGTGTTTTTGAATCCACGGTGTTTTAATTGGTTGTTACACTGTTTTGACATTTGTTCAAAATTTCTGTCTAAACATCTGGGATAAAGGCTAAGGCATTTGATTCGAGATGGGATAAAAGCTGAGGTATTTGAATTGAGAAATTGCAGTGTTTGATTTTAATCAGTAAAGAGATAGGCATATGGATGTTTGTTTGATTGACTGTGCATTGCTGGGACGCCGAGCTTATTGATTGCAAGACGACATTGTTTATTAATTATTTATTTATTCTAAGTTAGAATAGTTGGGATTTATTTCCAGTTATTTTAATTTCGGAAACTTAAATAATTAAATGGACAGTGAATTGAAAAAAGATTAACTGACAAAGAAGGATTTTTATTCATCTTTAATTGTTTGTTACAAATTATTATTGGAACACTGTAAATTTATTTACATTTTGTTTACAATAATAATATTACAAATAATTAAAATGAAATAAAATTGTATCCTAATTTTCCTAAGTCTTCTACTGATGCTCCTTTGCTCATTTGACTTTTACCTGCAAAAACAAAGAAAAGAAAAGAAGTCAAATGCAGATGAAATAAAAAAAAATAGACAGTTAATTTGAAGTTCATCATTAAAAGTAACTGGCCGGAATCAGTTTGTTTGCCCTCTCTGCAAATCACAAGATTACTCTTGGTTCACAAAGAGGGATAGAAATATGCTTGCAAAAAGTATGAATTGCACAAATTCAAAATGTCAAACAAGGCTGCATAGTTCAAAATTTCAAACCAAATACAAAGGCAAACTGAACTGATTGCAGATTGAAAAATGCCTAACCAAGTCCAATGTCAACCAAGCTGTCAAACTGTCCAAAAGCTATCAAAAAGCTGTCAAGAGATATGCAGAAATCTTGAAAGTACACAGAGGAAAGAGACAAATGCAAGCTTATTTCAAATTCATCATTTCCCAGCCTATCACTTTTTCAGAGCATAGTACAGTTTTAAGCAATAAACAAATGCTTTTTAATCTGTAGAGAGAGAGAAAAGAGGAGAGAAAGGCTTACAGCAGGCTTCAGGCTTAGAAAAAAAAGATTTAACAAGTTATCAGAACACAGTAGAGGCAAGAGGCAGAATATCATAAAAAAATATAGAAGCCACAAACTGTATCAACAAACAGCCTGCCTCCACAAGCTTCAAACCTTAAACCAGAAGCATACAAGCCTCAAGCCTTAACCTGCTTCGAACAAACCAGAAGCATACAAGCCTCAAGCCTTAACATGCTTCGAACAAACCAGAAGCATACAAGCCTCAAGCCTTACCTGTATCAAAAACAACCAAAAAGACAATACACCACAAACCTGTATCAATACTAAAAAACCAGAAATGGCCACCAAGCCTGCCTATACTGATAAACCTAAAAGCAAAGATAAAGATACCAGATTTTCAGAGCTAGGCTCATCATAGGGTCTAAAAAACAAAGGCAAACAACTCAGATATCAAAATCATCAAGAACATCAACATTTCAACAAATACTCTCAGAGCAAGCATACAGAAGCAAAGAGTAAGCATACAGAAGCAAAGAGCAAGCATACAGAAGCAAAGGGCAACCAGTCAGAAGAGGAAAAGAAGCAACAAGCAGGGTTTTCAGAAAGCTCATCATAAAACCACGAAAGAAAGATACTGAGTACCGGATTTCCAGCAAGCACAGCATCACGCGTTCCCCACCCTTGGATGCCTAAAGCGCCTCCAGCTCTCTCCTCCTCTCCAAGCAACGAACCCTCCAAAGGTAGTATTTCTACTCCTTCTTTTCACATCTCACATGAACAACAACACATAAAATCAGAACACATGAAGTTAACACATATAAAACTTGAAACCCTAAAATTGAAAGAGCAGAAATCGCTACCTTTGTGCCATCAATGCTTGAGTAATCTTGGAGAGAGGGAGAGGGAGGTAGCGCCTAGTAGCCTGAGGCGAGGAGACAATCGTTCAGTAGCCCTATTTTGAGAAAGATGAAGCTCAGACAAAGGAAGCGAAGAAAGATGAACGGCGCCGCTCTCAAGCTCTGTAACCCTAAATGAAACAAATAATTCAAACCCTTACAAAATGTTGTGTCAAGCGCTTGGGCCGGTTCGCCCCATTAATAAGCCTTAAGCCCAATAAATCCTGGCCTACACCCCCTCTGATTCCTTTCTCTTCAAATTTTGTTATGGGCCAGGAATAAACTCTAAGGCCCATTTAATCTTTTAGCCATTTTTACTTCAAACTAACTCATACTATTTTTTTTTACATTAAATTTTAATTAACAATACTCTTTTATTTTCTTTTTATAACATAATTAAATTTTGTAGATAAAATAACACATTAACTTTTTTTTTATATATATAAAATGTTCTTAATTACCTTTTTTTTAATTTCTTTAGCTAGTATAATTAAAAATACATAATAATATTTTATTTTGAGTTAAATAAAATCCTTGTATATAAGATATCAATAAATACATAAAAATAGATTTTTTTTATTAAACATTTGTTTATATATAAATACATAAATTTTTAAACTTAAAACATTTCTCTTTTCTTTAATTAAAACTCTTGTACATAAAAACATTAATACATAAGAATAGAATTTCTTAACATTTTCTTTTCTTTTATTAAATCTTTTGTTTTGTACCTAATTAACAAAAAATCCAAAAAAGATAATAATACTTAATAATTACTTAATTTTGCATTAAGTTAAACATCTTTCTCGCTTGAAAATAATCATATACACTTACACAAATACTTTTGATACATTGCTTTTATTCTTATACATTGATACATGTTACATTGAGAATGCGATTCGATTTGGTTGTAAATATATTTGGACACTACTCTTCTAATAAGTCTCATCCCCATTTGTAAATACTTGTACCCCCACTCCCGGATACTCAATTGTAATAGCTTAGACTTTAAATTCCCGCAATTTATCGCTTTCTATATACTGTATAGTAATTAGGGTTTGTATGCGAAGATTCAAAATCAACCGCTAGATAACCTAATACAAGACAAATGCATGACAATCAATACACAATTCACACTTGTACCCCTAGGGTAATCCCACTCGTTGCCTTCCAAAATGGGCCATGCTTGCATGTTGAGTATCTTTGGCAAAACAAAAACAAAACAAATGATCATAGTCCCTCGATGACGCTTTCGAAAGTTGCCTAAACAAAATGATCATAGTCCCTTCAAGCAAAATTGCCAAAGACACTTGGAACCATTGCATTCATGGTCCATACAATGACCCGCGCCTGTCCCGTTAACATCCTAACACAAGATTGTTCACCAAATACAATGGTGAAACAATACTGTTAAAAGGGTTAAAACATGAGAAAAATCTTTGAGTAAATTTAGGGGTAGACAACTCTTAGTTACTTGATCAAACTTGCAAAACACACTTGCCTGCTTTTCAAAACCCACTCCACAACACACTTTCAAAAACAAACTTTCAAAAACATTGAAATATCTTTTCGAAAAGACAAACACCTTTGTAAAACATTCGAGTAAAGAATTGTTACAACGGTTGCCTAGACAAGGCATCTTTTTTCAAAGCATTTTCAAAAACACACACACACACACACACCACCATTTCAAGCAATTGAAAATCAAGGCAAGTGATCTAAAACAAGTAACTAAGAGCCCATGGATAACCATGGATGAAAAGGGTGCTAATACCTTCCCTTTTCATAATCTACCCCCCGAACCCACGAAACATCTCAAAAGGTTTTTCCTGTGCTTTTTAACCTTTCCTTTAGGATAAAATAAAAAGTCGGTGGCGACTCTTGCTAAACCGAACAAGTGCGAACACAAACGCAAAACCTCAAGTCAGTTCTTCCACCGTATCACAGAACTGGCGACTCTGCTGGGGAGATATTTAAAAGTGGGGTTACCTTAGGGTTTAGATCACCTTTACATACTTGCTTTGATTGCCTTATTTGCTTTACTTTTTGGGTCCTTGTTTGGGTTTGTTATAAATCCTACACCCGGATTTGGGGGCACCTTCTTAGGTAAATAGCAATAAAACTGTGAGGGAACTATGCGAGGTATACCGACATGGTTGAAGCAGTAAGTTATGTTAGTGTGACATATTTGTGAGTACCGGTAACCCTTGAGTTCAATCAAGGAGAGTACGGGGCCGCTGAGTGATGTCGTGAAGCACTAACGAACTCTTAGAACCTTAATTGACCATCTTAGCCTTTTTAGGGGTAGTGAGATGACCGACTTTGGTGCAGTCCGAAGTTGGTAGATACTTGATACTACAATCATTGAGGGTTGTTTTTCTTGGAATATTTTGATCGCCAATTAAGTGGCTAAACCAAAACAATGAACACAGAAAACAATCCAGTGATATTGAGCTCCTTAGAACCCGGTTTCTATTTTAGGACAGGATGAGCCAACTAACTTCAAGAGGGTACTTACCTACAAACCCCATGCAAGCCTAAACCTAAGGACTTGTTTGATTTGTGTGAATATGATTACCTGTATATACACTTATTTGCTTTTGCATACATGTACATAACATCATAACATCATACCATATCATTTTTTCACTAACCATTTCAAGGATCTCGAGGGTCTGTTGATGCAGGGTCACGTTGAACCAGACATCTACCAAAGGGCAAGAGGTTTCTCCTCTAAACAAATGCCATCAAAGATCAAGTGCAACAACTTGAATCAGGGGCTATGACCCACTTGACATGGTGAGCTTGATTCTCGTGGAAAGACATCCACAGGTGCAAAGTTCTCCAATCAAAGATCGAAGTTCAACCTCTAACTTTCTCTTGTGTCTACCCCAAGAGATCCTTGAAAACATTGCATATATATCACACATATCATTGCATAACAGGTTTCTCCCATACAGGTCTCCTTATCTTCCTACTGTTTATTTCAGTAAGATGGATATGGAACAAACGGTGAAAGATCTCCAAGCTCAAAATGTTCAATTCCAACAAATGCTTCTGGCTATGGGTAAAGGGCAAGAGGATCTGACAGCTCTCCTTCTCAAAGACAAGAAGAAGAAGTCCAAGAAGGCAGCCAACATCCTGAACTTGAGAAGAAGACCCAAGACCCTAGACCTTGCAACTCCATCCAACATAGGGGATAGTCTTGAAGAAGACCACAATTTGGAGATTTATGAAGCTGACTACTCCGAGGAGCAATATCCTCCTGCTGATGACAAGTACAAAGAGTTGGAGGATCGCCTCAATGCTATGGAGGTTCAACAAATACCTGGCTTGGATTTAGGAGACATGGGTTTGGTTCATGGATTGGTCATCCCTCCAAAGTTCAAAGTCCCTACCTTGGCTCTGTATGATGGAGTCTCTTGCCCTAAGATGCATCTAAAGTCTTATGTCCGCAAGATTCAACCATACACAACTGATCCAAAGTTTTGGATCCATTTCTTCCAAGAAAGCCTGGTAGGAGCTCAACTCGAGTGGTTCTATCAATTGGAGAGTTCTCACATCCACACCTGGGAGGACTTAGCTGCTGCTTTTTACAAACGGTATCAGTACAATGCTGATCTTGCACCTACTCGTGTCCAATTGCAGAACATGACCATGGGTTCTGACGAGAGCTTCAAGGGATATGCCCAAAAGTGGAGAGATCTGGCTGGTAGGGTGCAACCTCCTTTAACTGACAGAGAGCTGATTGACATCTTCATGGGAACTTTGACAGGACCTTTCTTCAATCACTTAATTGGAAGCTCCTCAACTGGGTTCACCGAGCTAATACTGACCGGCGAAAGGGTTGAGGCTGGCATCAAAAGTGGAAAGATCCAAGGAGCTACACCCTCTGATGCTCAGAAAATTCCCCATAATGGGAAGAAAGAGTCCAATGCAGTGGCTAATCAAAAGGGTCGTCATGACCAACATGCAGGGGCAGTCCTGATCTCTGGTTCTACATCACGCCGACAACAGCCAAAGGGAAGTCAATGAAGGCCAGACGAGTCTAAGAGGCAGTTCACCAACATCAACATGCCGCTGTCTCAAGCACTGCAACACTTGTTGAGGATGAATCTGATTGCATTGATAGGGCCTCATCCAAACCCCAAGACTTCATCTCCTAACTACAATCCTAATGCAATATGTGCTTATCATTCTGACAGTCCCGGACATGATACTAATGACTGTTGGGCATTGAAGTACAAAATTCAGAATTTGATTGATGCCAAGGAGATTGAGTTTGGTCCTCCGGAGACTCCAGCGTGATCATTGCTCCTATACCAAATCATTGAGATTGTCTTTGTTTCATTTGAATTTTCAAAGTTGTAACTTCTTTTGTTATTCAAACAATTATCTTTTAATGTCAAACTCTGTTTCATTAATGCATTGCATATGTTTGTCTTGAATTCATCCATTCGTTTTCACTACTCTTATGCTTTCTCTGTAATATTTAACTCTTGATAAAAAGCTGCAAGCCTTTAGAGGGAGGATGACGAAACAATACCATAATCTCATACAGTATGCTTTTGAACAGACCTTGCTGATGATGTACAGGCATTTCTTTCAATTCCCAAACACTAGAGTTATAAGGAAGATAATCCCTAGTCAACCCCTTCGAGCCAAAGAAGTAGGAGTTTTCTATTCTAAACAAATTGAAACCTTTGATTTAAACCTGGGGCAGGGTAGTCTCTCAGTTAATTCAAAAAAAAAGGGTGCGCATTGAAGTCGCAAACTCTCAGTTCGTAATACAACGAACGACATCAAAAAGAGAAAAATATTCCTCTGGAACCAAAAGGATAGTGATGGTTCCTTATCTCATAGGCAATCAATCTCTCAAAAAAAAAAAAAGCCCACTGAGCCAAAACCTACAAAGGAGGCTTAAGAAAGTTGGGCATCCCACTGACTGTAAACAGGAATAGTCAGGCAAAAGTTAGGGATAACAAATCAAAAGAAAGAGGTCATTACAAATCCTCAACAACATGAAAATGTTTCAAAAGAAAAAGGAGACGATGACTGTCTTCCAAATTCAATTGGTGAACCATCACCCAAAAGGTCGTTCCAAACTCAAATAGAGTGCGACGCACAATTAACTGAGTCTAGGATTGAAGGACATCACGAAGAGCGGGTGGGTACAAATATACTTTGAGCCTTTATCCTTTGTTTCTTAAACCGTGAACCAGGCCACGTTACAACCCTTCAAAAGTCCTAATTGAAGCATGGGTTAGTTCGAAAGCATACTGTTACCAAAGGTATCCTGACTCCTGTAAGGCTTTGCTCTAAATCTTGTGTTGATTTTGTCTTATGAAAAGTTTTCTGCTAAAAAACGCATTTTTCAAAACTTCGAGACAAGCATAAACTTTGCATTACTTGAATATCATTGTTTGCATTTGGCTATTTGTTTGACATCGAAGAAATTCATACAGAGAATGTTCGGAGGAACGAAAACTCTCTCAGTGAGTAAAATCACTTCAAAAAGGATGACACTTCCATTGACAAATCTCCTATCAACAAGGGGCATGACATGTCACTATCCAGTTAACCTGGGGCAGTCCAGTCAAGATTTCAACAAATCTCTCAAAGGTTCAGTGAACTTGGGGCAAGTCTCTTTCATCATCACTTGGGGCATTCGAATGTCAAAAGTGTTCAACAGTTCCTTCATCACTTGTTCCAAGATGTAGTTTTACATGGACTCATCATGAAGCAACCCTACACCGGTTCCTTCTCAAATCCAAGATGTAGTTTTACGCGGACTCATCATCAGGAAACCCTACACCGGTTCCTTCCAAACTTCAGATGCAGTTTTACACGAATTCATCATCAAGAAACCCTACACCGGTTCCTTCCAAACTTCAGATGCAGTTTTACACGGACTCATCATCAGGAAACTCTACACCGGTTCCTTCCAAACATCAAATGCAGTTTTACACGGACTCATCATCAGGAAACCCTACACCGGTTCCTTCTCAACTTCAGATGCAGTTTTACACGGACTCATCATCATGAAACCCTACACCGGTTCCTTCCAAACTTCATATGTAGTTTTACACAGACTCATCATCAGGAAACCCTACACTGGTTCCTTCCAAACTTCAGATGCAGTTTTACACGGACTCATCATCAGGAAACCCTACACCGGTTCCTTCTCAACTTCAGATGCAGTTTTACACGGACTCATCATCAGGAAACCCTACACCGGTTCCTTCCAAACTTCAGATGCAGTTTTACACGGACTCATCATCAGGAAACCCTACACCGGTTCCTTCCAAACTTCAGATGCAGTTTTACACGGACTCATCATCAGGAAACCCTACACTGGTTCCTTCTCAACTTCATATGCAGTTTTACACGGACTCATCATCAGGAAACCCTACACCGGTTCCTTCCAAAATTCAGATGCAGTTTTACACGGACTCATCATGAAGCAACCCTACACCAGTTCCTTCTCAAATCCAAGATGTAGTTTTACACGGACTCATCATCAGGAAACCCTACACTGATTCCTTCTAAACTTCAGATGCAGTTTTACATGGACTCATCATCAGGAAACCCTACACAGGTTCCTTCCAAACTTCAGATGCAGTTTTACATTGACTCATCATCAGGAAACCCTACACCCGTTCCTTCTCAACTTCAGATGCAGTTTTACACGGACTCATCATCAGGAAACCCTACACCGGTTCCTTCTCAAATTCAGATGCGGTTTTACACGGACTCATCACCAAGAAACCTTACACAGGATCCCAGATCAATACCTACAGCAATCAAAAGATTCTTGCAATCCCCAACGGAGCTAAAACTCCCAACTATCAATCCCCAAGCAGAATGAAGACTCTCATTCTAGGTTCCTCACAGGATATTCGAATATTCCCCAATGAAGATCTCCTCAAGACATGAATCCCTAGTAGATTGGCATACAACCCAAGCTTCTGATTCCCCAACAGCGGTCCCAGGACTTCTCATTTTCAACGATCAAAGGATTTTCAATCCCCTGCAGTAGTCAAGGAATTACTTTCCCCGACAGCAGTCAAAATTCTTTTATCTCCAGCCATCCAGGATTCATCTATCCTCAGCAAGACAGCTCGTCAACTTACATGCGCATTCGTCACATTCATATCATAAACATTGATATAACATACATTGCATCATGCATCATGACACTGCATACAACTAACTCTTTACCTTTTCAGGGAAGATTCAGTCGACAGACAAAGATCATCATTGTGATCGGTGGATATGGAACTGACTGTTTAAAGCTGGTTTCACAAAATGTCGCGGAAGCAAGAGTCGCCACCATCTTTTATTTTCTCCAACATGGAAAGGACAAAAGCACAGAAAAATTCCTTATGAGATTGTTCTCGGTTCGGGAGGTAGATTTATAGAAAGGGAAGGTGTTAGCACCCTTTCTATCCGTGGTTATCCACGGGCTCTTAGATACTTGCTCATTTGTGTTTTCAAAATGTTTGTTTTCTTTTCAGAGTGTGAGTGAGTTTGAAAAAGTTTCGTTTAAAATTTTAGTTCGACTCTTGTATCAGTCCTCAAGAGTGTTTGAAAAGTTGTTTTTGAAAGCTTTTTGAAAAGTGTCGGTGTGAAAAGAAGTTTTTGATTTGTTTTTGAATTAGAGCAAGTATCTACGAGTCATCTACCTACCCTAAGGAATTAGGCTGTGTAAATGTCCTTAAGGTAGTGCCATCCCACCATTGAGAGGTAGGTAGCAACACCGTTGGAGGTGTTCGGGTCAATTCGAATATTAGGGACAATGTGGTCACCAGAGCAACAGTAGGACACCTTAGAAGCTACCCTTATGCCATTGATCTTTTTATTCCGAGGCAACTATTCCGAGGCAACCGTTTCGAGGCAACTTGTTTCGAGGCAACTAGATCAATGGACATAAGGACTCACTAAGACGTCCTATACTCGACGACCACGTTTCGAGGGGGCAAGGCAACAGTGAGGCGTACCCTAAGAGTGGTGTGTGAATTTGTGTATTGTTTTCAAGTAGTGTTATCTTGTCATGCTTTTGGTGATCTACGCTTTGATTTTATTTGGGCCATTCATTCTTTCATGTGATTAGCAGTTAAAAGGTGCAGAAATTAAAATGCGGAAAAATAAAAGTCCTACGCTATTACAAGGCGCGGGTCTATACATCGCCAAATTAATAAAGACCCGATTTTGAATAAAAGTGCGGAAAGTAAATGTCCTAATTACTATTACAAAGCTTTGGCGATTACATAATATTTGAAATGAAAATAAAGGACAAACGCGCGAAGATAAATTAGAATCGAGAGTGCGAGGGCGTTGGACCCTTTAAAGAAATTAAATGAAATTAAAAAGACTAATTAGTTACTTAATAAGAAAAGAAGTTATTTTTTGTGTTTTTTTTATTTAATGAAAATAAAGAAAGAAAATTAATTATTATTATAAACCCTAATTCTACACTATTTTTAATTTGTTAAAGAAAAATATTTAAGTTTAAACCTAATTTACTAATTGTTTAATTACAAGAGTATTTACAAAAATAATTAATGATTAGTAATAGTAATAATAAGAAAATTTTATTTAATGAGAAAAGAATAAAAATGCTAAAAACCTAATTTTTATGTATTTTAGTTATTTAAAAAAAACATTAAAGTTGAAAACCTAAATTTAAACTAAATTGATTATTGAAAATTTATTTACAAAATATATTAATGCATTAAATATTAAATAAATATTTTTATTTTTATGATTTCTGATTTTTTTTGGTTTTATGAAAATTATTTTGTGAATTAAACAAAAGCAATTTAATCAAAATAACAACTAAAAGAATAAAAGGAAAAAATAAATAAAGAAAGAAAAATAATGAAAAGATTAAGCAAACCTTGGGGGTGTCTGGACCCAAAGGGAGTTTTTGAAGCAATTAGGCCCAACAGATTCAGGCCTTTTTTTGACTTTCCAGAATTGCGTATGGCATGGTTGACTAGCGTCTATGGTGAGCTGCATGTCCTGGCCATTAGATTGATCTCCTGGGCGCGTGGCAAGTGAGCAGGCGTGGGCATTTGATGGACCACTGGAGCGAAGTACCACTTGATCATGTTACAAACAAAATTATGAAGAAATATGGGGGACTTGGGGATCGAACCCAGGTCCCAGTGCCTGCATGACATGTCATCTTCCACCAAGCCAAATGCGTTTCTTTGTTAGTTTAATGGAATAGAAATAATATAAGAGAAAAGATAGTGTTATGCTAGATCAAAATAAAATGCGCCAATTATTCAAACTACCCAGTAACGCTGAGACACGTCCACCTTCTTCTTTGTTTTCCCTGTATTTACAAAACAGATAGCGGGGGTTTTAAACCCCCACTAAGCTTCAACCAGCAAAATAGCGATTAGCATATAGTCAAAAAGAAAAAGGGCGCGATGGTTAGTTTCTATTCGTTGGAAGGTCCCGGTTTCAATGGTACTGGTTTGAATGTCCAATTGTTCCATATGAGGAAAGCCCCAAACCAAAGCTTCTGCAACCCTAACGCATGTTCATGGCAACTTCTCATACAAGCAATATTAATTCAATTGGATAACACCATTAGCTTCAGAGCATTCATGTTAGTACAAATCAACATTAAAAACGCGTGAACAATGCATGTAAATTCAAATACGAATATCAAATATTTTATGACCAGGGTGACTCGGTTATACCAACTCCTTGAGTATGGAAGGCTGGTTTCGATTGCAAAAGCTTCCTGGTAGTCTTGGCAAGCTTGCGGAATACTTTTGAGGCCTTGAAACCAGCTTTATGTATGAAAACAGTTTCTCACTTTTTGTCAAAAAAATGCAAGTTTGTTCTTTGTTCTGAGCGCAGCTTTCTTGTTCTTTTCATTAGGGTTCAATTGTGCATATATGTGTGAATGAATTAGGTTAGAAAAATAATCCCATGATCCATTGTTTCAATGCTTTTGAATTTTTGATTTTGCATATCTTTTCTTCAAACTTTTCCATACCAATCATTGCCAATCATGAGAGATTCTTTCCTTTTGAGGGATGCACGAAATATTGAGCACTTAATGGGAGAATATGCTGCACAAAAGATCCAAAACCTTTATTTTAGTATTTTTTTTCCATAATTAATTTTAATTAAGTGAATTAATAATAATAAAAATTCAAATAATTAATCAAAAATGAGAAAATAACTCCCTTGGATGTCAATGGGTCGTGCATGGCCTTTGGGTGATGATTCATGGAAGGAATTGAGGCCCATTAGCAATTTTGAGGCATTTGAAGCAAAGTTGACTTTTCAAAATTCCCAAAAATTTCCCAACTTCCACAAGGCATATCTTGCTCAATGTTTAAGCTTTGATCATGTTCTTGGACATTTTGGAAAGGTCTTGAAGTCCTCTAACCAATGTCTTTGGTCCCATGTCATTTGGATTTACCAATATCAAGTTATGGTCTTTGATTTAAAGTGCCTTTTTGTTGACTTTTGAAAATGACCTATAATGTTGAGATTGATAACTTTTTGTGAGAGCATTTCTTGGACTTGAAGTGTGAAGATGAGTTGTAGGAAATGTTATTCTATTCAAAATGAGCTTTGGATGGAATTTTTCTGATAAACCATGTGGAAGTTATGCCTTGGTCAATTTGCAGTTGACTTTTTCAACTGTCCAAAAATAGAAACTTTTGCATCTTAAGACTTTTTGAGCCATGCCTTGAGAATCATGATCAAGAATTGATCAAATGATGTTTGTGGCTTCAAAATAAGATGTTGACCAAAAATTTTGAATTTTGACTGTTAAATGACCATTTTGCCCTTACAGTTGACTGTGAAGCAATTAGGGTTTTTGACTGTGCAATTTGATGCTGTGAGTCCTGAAACTTGGCATATGGATGCTTGACAATATATGTAGGCATGTGGGACTTGATTGGACCCTTGAAAACCTCAATTTCTTTGCCATAACCAAAACCCTAATTTTTGACTGTTAGGAGGCAATTGGACTGTGCAACCCTTGGGAGATTTTGAAGCAGGCTCTTAGCAAATCTTGAAGAAAATGGGAGGGCAAATTTTGGGGTACAACAGTTTCCCCTGTTCAATCTTCTTAAACCTGAGGATGTAGATTGGCTAGCGTGCCTTTCGTAATCCGAAGGTGGAAGGTGATTGAACACTAGAGTGCCCAGAAATTTGCGCTCACATGTTAGTAGTGTGATGGTGGGAATGGGCTTATAGATGCCATTTGGAGATTGATGGATAGGAAGATGGGCTTATAGATGCCATATGATCGCGTAAGAGTTTCCTTAGCGAGAACTTGCGTACCTAAAAAAGAAAGATTACCTGGCCTGTTACAGGAGTTGGTCTTCAAACTCTTTATGTAGATGCGCCCTGGCTGGATACAGGAATCAGATCTTTAAACTCTTCAGACGTGCCCTGGCGAGATACAGGAATCGAGTCCGAAGAATACAGTCGTCAACAGATACACCCTGGCAAGATACAGGAATCGGATCTTCGAACTCTTCAGACGCACCCTGGCAAGATACAGGAATCGGGTCTGGTAATGCTAGTCGTCAACAGATACACCCTGGCAAGATACAGGAATCGGATCCTCAAACTCTTCAGACGCACCCTGGCAAGATACAGGAATCGGGTCTGGTACTGTTAGTCTTCAACGGATACACCCTGGCGAGATACAGGAATCGGATCCTCAAACTCTTCAGACGCACCCTGGCAAGATACAGGAATCGGGTCTGGTACTGTTAGTCTTCAACGGATACACCCTGGCAAGATACAGGCATCGGATCCTCGAACTCTTCAGACGCACCCTGGCAAGATACAGGAATCGGGTCTGGTAATGTTAGTCGTCAACAGATACACCCTGGCAAGATACAGGCATCGGATCCTCGAACTCTTCAGACACACCCTGGCGAGATACATGAATCGGATCTGGTATTGTTAGTCTTCAACAGATACACCCTGGCAAGATACAGGCATCGGATCCTCGAACTCTTCAGACACACCCTGGCAAGATACAGGAATCGGATCTGGTAATGCTAGTCGTCAACGGATACACCCTGGCAAGATACAGGAATCGGATCCTCAAACTCTTCAGACGCACCCTGGCAAGATACAGGAATCGGGTCTGGTAATGCTAGTCGTCAACGGATACACCCTGGCAAGATACAGGAATCGGATCCTCAAACTCTTCAGACGCACCCTGGCAAGATACAGGAATCGGGTCTGGAATCGATCGTCAACAGATACACCCTGGCGAGATACAGGAATCGGATCTTTAGTTGTGACCGTTGATAGTGATTATCTTTGTATTAACCTTTGTCCTGAAAAGACAAAACGTTAGTTGTATGCGATGTCTTGATGTATGACATGCGAGATGAGATTGTATGTTTATGATGCGTATATGCATGATGTAGTGTATAAAGATGTGATGTTTATGAATGTATGTTTTCGTCTTAGGAAAATAAATCCTTGACGGATGCCGGGAAGTTAAATCCTGGGCTGATGTAGAGCTTTTGTTTCCACTGGGGAGTGATGGTTGCAAGAATACCAGTAGGAGAAGATAACTCCATTGGGGGATAAACTTGGCGAATGGATTACTCTGCGGGGAGAAAATTACTCTAGCGATCTTGCTGGGGAGCAATACTCTGTGGGGAGAGAGGTATTTTGCTGAGATATTGATGGTAACTTCGTTGGGGATACCATTGATGTGTTATGTTGAAGGAATTAATAGACTCCGCTGGAGATAGGAAGACTTCGTCGGGGACGATCTTTCCGTGGCTTTTGGCTGAGGATAACCCAGTTATATCCTAGTAGGGAAATAACCTTTGAATAAAGCCGGGAGACGCGTTCGTGCTCTGCAGGGGATAAGCTTCCAGAATCTACTGGGGATAAGCTTACTGCTGGGGAGATGGATCAGCTTTCCCGGGGAAATCTTCAGACTGGACTCTCTTGGGGAAATCTTGAGATATATTTGGGGAAGTGGCTCCGGTGAATGTCTGGTATACTTTCGGGGAACAATCTTAGATCAAGACTGCCGGGGATGCTTGTTAGGAATGTTCGTATACTGCGCTGGGGAATGTTGAGATCTGCTGGAGGATACCCAACTTCCTTAAAGCTGACAGGATAACTTTGCTTGGGGAGAGTGCCTTGACTTGCTGGCTCACTCTCTGGGGAATTAAGATATCTTGGTTATGTTCTTCAGCTGAACCTACCTTGGTACCTTGATGGACAGAGCAATTAGATCGCTTAGATAACTCATTATTGCCCCTGTTTCTAATGTTACCTGTAATTAATCCTTTATTTCGTATGCAAATATTTATGAGTTAGCAATTAGTGTCAAATGCATATATCACAAATTGAACCTTGGACGTTCTTCGCAAAACAAAACAGAAAAAGGAAAAATAGTTGGCAATTTGTCTGAAAAGTGTATTTGTATTGATTTTTGAATTTGCCTGTAAAATAGGCGTTTACGTACAAGAGGCTGACATTCTAGTAGGAGAACGCCTCCGAACAAAAGAGTTTATACAATTTGTACAAAGGGAAAACAAAACAGCTATGTGAAAAGAATAACCCCACTGGGTTCCAACTCTGCTATCGCCTTTTATATCTTCGAGCGTCTCATCACTTGATGACCTAGCTGAAGATGAAGCTGATTGATTGATGTCGTTTGAACTTGATGGCTGATACCGGATTCTGGATGCAAAGTGATCCAATGAGACATAGTATTACGCTTTAATCCCTAACTTTTGCCTGGACCGCCCTTTCGGGTTTTCAGTCCACCAGGATACCCATTTTTGCCCAAGCCGCCTTTTCAGGTTTTCGACTTGCCGGGTGTACATATTTTTTTCATTTCATCCCTCATTTTGCCCGAACCCTTTTGGTTCGCCGGGAAGCCCTAATTTTTGCCTAGGTGTGTCAACCTAGCGGGTCTTTTATCATGCGTAGTATCTTTTTACTATGTCTGCATTGGCGGGGTGAGGAAGGTCGTCACCATCCATGGTGGTTAGGATCATGGATCCTCCTGAGAACACATGTTTAACCACAAATGGCCCTTCGTATGTAGGGGTCCATTTGCCCCTTGGATCACTCTGAGGAAGGATGATACGTTTGATTACCAGATCCCCAACTTGATACTCTTGTGGTCTGACCTTCTTGTTAAATGCCCTGATCATTCGTTTTTGGTACGTCTGACCATGACAAATAGCAGTGAGTCTCTTTTCGTCGATTAAGTTTAGCTGATCAATTCGAGTCTGGATCCAATCATCTTCGCTCAGATCTGCATCCTTAATTATCCAGAGAGAGGGTATTTGCACTTCGATCGGTAAGACTGCCTCCATACCGTAGACCAAGGAGAAGGGAGTTGCCCTAGTTGACGTCCTTGCTGAGGTACGGTACCCATGTAGAGAAAACGGTAACATCTCGTGCCAATCTTTATAGGTCACTATCATCTTCTGCACAATTTTCTTGATATTCTTATTCGCTGCTTCTACAGCCCCATTCATCTTCGGCCGGTAAGGAGAAGAGTTGTGGTGCTGTATCTTAAATTGCTCGCAGAGCTCAGTGATCATCTTGTTATTGAGATTGGTACCATTGTCCGTAATGATCCTTTCCGGGACGCCGTATCGACAGATCAGGTTGTGCCGAATGAACCGTGCCACGACGTTCTTGGTTACTGTAGCATAGGAAGCCGCTTCAACCCACTTTGTAAAGTAATCGATCGCCACCAGGATGAAGCGATGCCCATTGGACGCTGTAGGTTTAATCTCACCGATCATATCAATTTCCCACATTGCGAAAGGCCAAGGTGCAGTCAGGACATTCAGAGGAACTGGAGGAACATGCACCTTATCTGCATAAATCTGGCATTTATGACATGTCCGGGAATGTTGGTAACAGTCGGCTTCCATTGTGGACCAGAAATACCCTGCCCGAAGATTTTTCTTTGCCATAGTGTGTCCACTGGAATGTGTTCCGAAGGTACCTTCATGTAGCTCCGCCATGATCCTTTCTGCTTCAGTCTTATCCACACAACGCAGTAAGGTCGAATCATGGTTTCGTTTGTACAGGATGTCGTTGCTGAGGAAGAACTTCGCTGCGAACCTTCTCAGAAACTTCTTGTCGTTGATAGATGCACCTTCAGGGTATTCCTGAGCTTCCAAGTATCTCTTCACCTCGTAGTACCAGGGTTTTTCAGTCACTGTCTCAACCTCAAGATCACAACAGTATGCCGGTTCGTCCAGTTTCCAGATGATGACCCGGGGAGCCTCATTATCCCATTTGACTTTGAACATGGAAGACATTGTAGCCAACGCGTCCGCCAACTGATTCTCCTCTCTTGGGAAATGTTCAAAAGTTATCTCTGTGAAATGGGGAATCAATGTCAACACACATTCTTTGTAAGGAATAAGATTCAGATGTTTCGTATCCCACTCGCCTTTGATCTATTTGACCACGAGAGCGGAATCTCCGAAGACACTCAGAAACTTGAACCTTAAGTCAATCGCAGCTTGAAGACCCATTATGCATGCCTCATACTCCGCCATGTTATTGGTGCAGTTGAAACATAGTCGGGCAGTAAGTGGAGTATGAGTGCCTTGAGGGGATATGATCACAGCGCCAATATTGTTACCTAAAGCGTTGGAGGCTCCGTCAAAGTGCATAGACCATCGGGATCCTTCCTCAGGTCCTTCATCCGGTCCAGGTACTTCACAATCAGTCATTATCATGATGCTCTCATCGGGAAACTTGAAGTTCATTGACTGGTAGTCGTCTACTGCCTGGTGTGCCAAGTGGTCTGCCAATACACTTCCTTTGATAGCTTTCTGAGTCGTGTACTGGATGTCGTATTCTGTCAAGATCATCTGCCATCTTGCTATTCTCCCAGACAGAGCAGGCTTTTCAAATATGTACTTTATAGGATCCATCTTTGAAATCAACAAGGTAGTGTGAGTCAGCATATACTGTCTCAGCCGGCGAGCAGCCCATACCAAAGCGCAGCAAGTTTTCTCAAGCAGTGAGTATCGGGTCTCACAGTCGGTAAACTTTTTGCTAAGGTAATAAATGGCGTGCTCTTTTCGGCCAGACTCGTCATGCTGCCCCAGCACACACCCCATTGAGTTGTCAAGTACTGTCAGGTATAGTATCAGAGGTCTCCCTTCAACCGGTGGCATAAGGATGGGTGGTTCTTGGAGATACTCTTTGATTCTGTCAAAAGCGGCCTGACATTCATCGTTCCAACGTACTACTTGATCTTTCTTCAGCAGCTTGAAGATTGGTTCACAGGTAGCAGTTAGGTGCGAGATGAATCGGGCAATGTAATTCAGGCGTCCTAAAAAGCCTCTGACCTCTTTCTCTGTCTTAGGAACTGGCATCTCTTGTATGGCTTTAACCTTGGCAGGGTCCACTTGAATACCCTTATCACTTACAACGAAGCCTAGCAACTTTCCAGATCTTACCCTGAAGGTGCACTTGTTCGGGTTCAATCTCAGCTTGTACAATTTCAAACGGTCAAACAATTTCTGCAAATGATCAAGGTGTTCCTCCTCAGTTTGGGACCTTGCAATCATATCGTCAACATACACTTCGATCTCATGATGGATCATGTCATGAAATAAAGCAACCATGGCACGTTGGTAGGTTTCCCCAACATTTTTCAACCCGAATGGCATGACCTTGTAGCAGAAGGTGCCCCACTGAGTAACAAAGGTAGTCTTTTCCATATCTTCAGGAGCCATCTTGATCTGATTATACCCTGAAAAACCATCCATGAAGGAGAATACCTTATGCTGAGCAGTATTATCAACCAGAACATCGATGTGAGGTAGGGGAAATCATCCTTAGGGCTGGCCCTGTTCAGATCCCTGTAGTCAACACACATTCTGACTTTACCATCCTTCTTCGGTACCGGCACCACATTGGCAACCCACTGAGGGTAAGAAGTCACTGCAAGAAACCCGACATCAAACTGTTTCATAACCTTAGCTTTGATCTTCTCAGACATCTCTGGACGCATACGGCGGACCTTTTGCTTAACCGGAGGGCAGTCTTCCTTGGTAGGCAAATGATGGACCACAATGTCGGTATCCAACCCAGGCATGTCTTCGTAGGACCAGGCAAAGATCTCCACATAATCATGTAACATCTGAGTTAACCGTTGCTTCACGCTGAGCTCCAGATTGGCACCAATCTTGACTTCCTTCCTATCTGCCTCAGTACCCAGATTTATTGTTTCCATCGGCTCTTCGTGTGGTTGAATTGCCCTCTCTTCCTGGAGTAACAGTCTTGCAAGCTCGCCAGGCATTTCGCAATCATCTTCACCTTCGTCTTCGGCTAAGTTGATCGGATTTTCGAAGTCATAACTGGCAGTAGTAGAGTCGTTACCAGTGAGATCCAGAGTGGATTGAAACCTGTATGAGTGAGTGTGTATAAATATAGCTGTTTTGCAATATAAAGAAAGAAAGAAAGAAATAAAGGGAGCACAAGATTTGAAATGCGAAAAAACGTCCAAAGTCTTTATTCATGATATATGGAAATGACAGTTATAAGCCCTCACAAATGAAGCCAACGGTGCCCCGGGTAAGACACCGGGCCATAAAGTTTCAATTCATTGTTTATTACAAATAACAAAAACAAAGGAATTCATTACTGCGTAACAAAAGTAACAGGTAGGTTGTCCTTTGCAGTCCAATTGCTAGGTCCACTGTCGGCCGTCAGATAAATCCAGCTGTCGAACTCAGATTCTTCCACCTCGTCATCATCCCTGATAGCATTCACTCCATGAGCAGGCAGGGGAGCTGTCACTACATTTGGTTTCTCAGGTGCCTCAAATTGTACCTCCTTTGCATCAATAAGGTCCTGCACCTTATTCCTCAGGGCCCAGCAATCATCAGTAGAATGCCCCAGGCTATCGGAGTGATAAGCACAGCGGGCATTGGGATTATACTTGGGGGATGCAGTATTCACAACCTTTGGAGCCTCTCTGACAGTCACCAAGTTAGTTGATAGCAGTTGCAGAAAGATTTGTGACAAGGTCATACTTAGCCGAGTAAATTCTCTTCTGGGTCTCTCACCCCTTGGTTGATTAGCTTGCCGAGGAGCGACAACAGGCTTAGCAATCACCACCGCGTTGACAGCTTGGCGGCGCTCTGGTTTATCTTGCCTCCTAGGCCCATACACAGCACTGGCCTCCTTCTTAAAAGGTTTCTTCTCAGCACTTGAAGACGCACCTTTCTGAATCTTACCCGATTTCATGCCAGCTTCTATCCTTTCCCCAGTCAGGATAAGGTCTGTAAACCCTGCAGACGAATTACCGATAAGATGATTGAAGAATGGCCCAGAGAGGGTCCCCAAGAACATATCCACTAGCTCACGGTCTGTTAACGGAGGCTGCACCCTGCCAGCCAGGTCCCTCCACTTCTACGCATACTCTTTAAAACCTTCTCCCGATCCTAGCGACATACCCTGGAGTTGGGTACATGTAGGAGCGAGGTCGGCATTATATTGATACTGCTTGTAAAAAGCAGTAGCCAACTCCTCCCAGCTACGAACCTTGGTTCCATCCAGCTGATAGAACCATTCGAGATGAGTCCCTGAAAGACTCTCCTGGAAGAAGTGCATCCACAAGTTCTTGTCCACTGTATACGGCTGAATCTTCCGCACATAAGATCTGAGGTGTAGCTTAGGGCAGGACGCCCCGTCATACTTGGTGAAAGATGGTGCTTTAAACTTGTGAGGGATGATCACACCAGAAGATAAACCCAAGTCTCCGAAATCCAAACCAGGCACTTGTTGAATTTCCATGGCGTTCAGACGGTCTTTCAACTGCTTGTATCTGTCTTCAGCCGGAGGATACTGTTCCTCATTAAAATCAGTCTCGTTGTCTGAGACCACCGGACTAGGAGCCCTTCCCCCCTGGGGACTGTCTTTGCCTACAGAAGAACCAACTTCCTCATTCTGCAGTGTGTTACCAAACCTCCGGCCCGAGTTGAAAAGAACAGTTCTCTTCTTCTTCTTCTCCTTCTTCAAGAGCAAAGCCTTCAGCTCTTCTTGACCTTGAGCCAAACCCATGATCAGCTCCTGAAATTGGGCGTTCTGCGCCTGAAGGGCCTTGATAGACTGCTCGGTAGATGATTCAGGGTTCATGATGCTGAAATAAACAGCGAAGAACAGTAAGCAACCTGAAAAGAAGAGTACCTGCTATGCACATGATGAATGATATGTGTTTATGCAATGCATTCAAGGGTTCGAAAGTTCAAATTTGTTGTAGACAAAAAGGAACACACGTTATCATTAAGGAAATAATTGTTCAGTACATCAGGGCCTCATGGGCAAAACATTACAAAAGTGAATCAATCCCAGAAGACACTACGCATCCTCTTTGGAGCAATGTAAGTGTTGAGATTCCTCTCCTCGTGCAGTAGGCGGGTGAGCTCCAAGACCTTCTTTTCACTAGCATGTAGACTGTTCTCAAGAGAATTTCGTTCTTCCTTAAGCTGGATCCAGCTCTTCTGCATCTCTTCCCAGGATGTAGGCATGTTAGGATGTTGAATGGTGTAGGACACCTCTCCTTCCAAGACTGGCTCTTTGATCACTGGGAGAACATGAGGATATGGCATCACTAACTTCTGGGAGCGGGCTCGTACCCACTTGAGATAAGGCTCCAACGGGATGGAGTTCCTGTGCCCCAGGGTCTTGCTGTCTATCCTACTTGGCATCCTCCAAGCTCTGATAAATCTCTGGCGAAGTCCTTGTGCATCGTTGTCGAAGTCAAAAACTATGTCAGGAATTAACATGTCATGAGGGCCGTCCCTCCGAGCATAACCAAACTGTCTCGAAGCCAGGCACGGGTTGTAAGTAATACCTCCTCTGATTCCAAGTAAAGGAACATTAGGGTACTCCCCGCAACGATCAATGATAGTGACATCCTCTCTGAACCGAGAGCACCAATGTATATCAGCATGTGTAAGAGTCATCAATCGCTGTGACCATCTCAAACCCCGCTCGTTCTTCAAAACTAATTGTGGAAGGTGCGAAATAAACCACCTTCCCAGGAGAGGAGTAAAGCACGTAAGAACACCTCTTTTTCTCATGGTTCGAGTGTAACATGAGTGAAGGATGTCCCCGAGCAACGTAGGTATAGGATTCCTGGACATGAAGATCTGGACAACACTGATATCTATAAGCTGATCTGGATTAGGGAACAACACCAAACCATAGACAAGGAGGGCCATAACTTCTTCAAAAGCTTGTAGGTCGAGGGAGTTCCAACATTCTTGGGCCTTCTCAAACAGAAACCTGGCTAAGAACCCTTTGATACCACTTCTAACTTCCCAATGTCCCTTGAGGTCAGATGATTGTAGGCGTAGTGCTTTAGCAATCTCTTCAAGTTTGGGTTCCTTTTCCGTACCGTTGTAGGGTAGTTGATCAAGGATAGGGATCTTCAGAAGCCGGGAGAACTCTTCCAATGTAGGTACCAGTTGGTAATCCAGGAAAGTAAAGCAATGGTGCAGAGGGTCAAAGAACTGGAACAAGACCTTTATCATATCTTCCTCGATGTTGGTGTTGACCAAGCTGGTGAGTCTTCCATGTCTTTCACTGAATGACGAGCTCTCGGGAATCCTGGATACAAGTTCCTTAAGCTGAGGAGGGACCCTTACAAGGCTGATCTGAATTGTCTTTCTGCGAACAGTTTCCATGTCCTACAAAATAAGAACAAAGATGAAGATTCGAACCCCTGAAATGGTTAGTCAATGCATATGATGCTGTATGATGTCATGATGCCATGATTAAACACACCACAAATATTCACAAAGGCAAACATGATAAGGCACACAAGTCACACAAGACAAGCCCTTAGAGTTTAGGCCTGCATGGGGTCTGGGTATTACCCTCTTGAAGTTGGTGGGCTCAACCTGTCCTATCAGAAGAAACCGGGTTCTAAGGGTCCCAATATCACTGGATTGCTTTCATTGTTCATCGTTTCGATTTAGCCACTGAACTGGCGACCGAAATATTCCAGGAAAGCAACCCTCAATTGAGTGTAGCATCGAGTATCAACCAACCTCGGACTGCACCAAAGTCAGTTATCTCACTACCATAAAGAGGCCAAGATGGTTTAATTAAGGTTCCTAAGGTCAGTTGATGCTTCACGATACCACACGGAGGCCCCGTACTCTCCTTGACTGAACTCAAGGGTTACCGGTACACACCAAAGTGCCGCATCAACGTAGCAGACTGCTTCAACCGTGTCGGTATACCCCGCACAGTTCCCTCACAGCCTTGTTGCTACTTTCTAAGAAGGTATCCCCAGATCCGGGTTAGGATCTATAGAACTCCCAAGACAGTACCCACAATAATAAAGCAAATAATTCAGACAATTGAAAACACAAATGATCTTAGTCCTAAGGTACACCTCACTTTAAGTTTCCCCAGCAGAGTCGCCAGTTCTGTGATCGGTGGATCTGGAACTGACTGTTTAAAGCTGGTTTCGCGAAATGTCGCGGAAGCAAGAGTCGCCACCGTCTTTTATTTTCTCCAACATGGAAAGGACAAAAGCACAGAAAAATTCCTTATGAGATTGTTCTCGGTTCGGGAGGTAGATTTATAGAAAGGGAAGGTGTTAGCACCCTTTCTATCCGTGGTTATCCACGGGCTCTTAGATACTTGATCATTTGTGTTTTCAAAATGTTTGTTTGCTTTTCAAAGTGTGAGTGAGTTTGAAAAAGTTTCGTTTAAAATTTCAGTTCGACTCTTGTATCAGTACTCAAGAGTGTTTGAAAAGTTGTTTTTGAAAGCTTTTTGAAAAGTGTCGGTGTGAAAAGAAGTTTTTGATTTGTTTTTGAATTAGAGCAAGTATCTACGAGTCATCTACCTACCCTAAGGAATTAGGCTGTGTAAATGTCCTTAAGATAGTGCCATCCCACCATTGAGAGGTAGGTAGCACCACCGTTGGAGGTGTTCGGGTCAATTCGAATATTAGGGACAATGTGGTCACCAGAGCAACAGTAGGACACCTTAGAAGCTACCCTTATGCCATTGATCTTTTTATTCCGAGGCAACTATTCCGAGGCAACCGTTTCGAGGCAACTAGATCAATGGACATAAGGACTCACTAAGACGTCCTATACTCGACGACCACGTTTCGAGGGGGCAAGGCAACAGTGAGGCGTACCCTAAGAGTGGTGTGTGAATTTGTGTATTGTTTTCAAGTAGTGTTATCTTGTCATGCTTTTGGTGATCTACGCTTTGATTTTATTTGGGCCATTCATTCTTTCATGTGATTAGCAGTTAAAAGGTGCGGAAATTAAAATGCGGAAAAATAAAAGTCCTACGATATTACAAGGCGCGGATCTATATATCGCCAAATTAACAAAGACCCGATTTTGAATAAAAGTGCGGAAAGTAAATGTCCTAATTACTATTACAAAGCTTTGGCGATTACATAATATTTGAAATGAAAATAAAGGACAAACGCGCGAAGATAAATTAGAATCGAGAGTGCGAGGGCGTTGGACCCTTTAAAGAAATTAAATGAAATTAAAAAGACTAATTAGTTACTTAATAAGAAAAGAAGTTATTTTTTGTGTTTTTTTTTTATTTAATGAAAATAAAGAAAGAAAATTAATTATTATTAGAAACCCTAATTCTACACTATTTTTAATTTGTTAAAGAAAAATATTTAAGTTTAAACCTAATTTACTAATTTTTTAATTACAAGAGTATTTACAAAAATAATTAATGATTAATAATAGTAATAATAAGAAAATTTTATTTAATGAGAAAAGAATAAAAATGCTAAAAACCTAATTTTTATGTATTTTAGTTATTTAAAAAAAACATTAAAGTTGAAAACCTAAATTTAAACTAAATTGATTATTGAAAATTTATTTACAAAATATATTAATGCATTAAATATTAAATAAATATTTTTATTTTTATGATTTCTGATTTTTTTTGGTTTTATGAAAATTATTTTGTGAATTAAACAAAAGCAATTTAATCAAAATAACAACTAAAAGAATAAAAGGAAAAAATAAATAAAGAAAGAAAAATAATGAAAAGATTAAGCAAACCCTGGGGGTGTCTGGACCCAAAGGGAGTTTTTGAAGCAATTAGGCCCAACAGATTCAGGCCTTTTTTTGACTTTCCAGAATTGCGTATGGCATGGTTGACTAGCGTCTATGGTGAGCTGCATGTCCTGGCCATTAGATTGATCTCCTGGGCGCGTGGCAAGTGAGCAGGCGTGGGCATTTGATGAACCACTGGAGCGAAGTACCACTTGATCATGTTAGAAACAAAATTATGAAGAAATATGGGGGACCTGGGGATCGAACCCAGGTCCCAGTGCCTGCATGACAAGTCATCTTCCACCAAGCCAAATGCGTTTCTTTGTTAGTTTAATGGAATAGAAATAATATAAGGGAAAAGATAGTGTTATGCTAGATCAAAATAAAACGCGCCAATTATTCAAACTACCCAGTAACGCTGAGACACGTCCACCTTCTTCTTCGTTTTCCCTGTATTTACAAAACAGATAGCGGGGGTTTTAAACCCCCACTAAGCTTCAACCTGCAAAATAGCGATTAGCATATAGTCAAAAAGAAAAAGGGCGCGATGGTTGGTTTCTATTCGTTGGAAGGTCCCGGTTTCAATGGTACTGGTTTGAATGTCCAATTGTTCCATATGAGGAAAGCCCCAAACCAAAGCTTCTGCAACCCTAACGCATGTTCATGGCAACTTCTCATACAGGCAATATTAATTCAATTGGATAACACCATTAGCTTCAGAGCATTCATGTTAGTACAAATCAACATTAAAAACGCGTGAACAATGCATGTAAATTCAAATACGAATATCAAATATTTTATGACCAGGGTGACTCGGTTATACCAACTCCTTGAGTATGGAAGGCTGGTTTCGATTGCAAAAGCTTCCTGGTAGTCTTGGCAAGCTTGCAGAATACTTTTGAGGCCTTGAAACCAGCTCTATGTATGAAAACAGTTTCTCACTTTTTGTCAAAAAAATGCAAGTTTGTTCTTTGTTCTGAGCGCAGCTTTCTTGTTCTTTTCATTAGGGTTCAATTGTGCATATATGTGTGAATGAATTAGGTTAGAAAAATAAGCCCATGATCCATTGTTTCAATGCTTTTAAATTTTTGATTTTGCATATCTTTTCTTCAAACTTTTCCATACCAATCATTGCCAATCATGAGAGATTCTTTCCTTTTGAGGGATGCACGAAATATTGAGCTCTTAATGGGAGAATATGTTGCACAAAAAGATCCAAAACCTTTATTTTAGTATTTTTTCCATAATTAATTTTAATTAAGTGAATTAATAATAATAAAAATTCAAATAATTAATCAAAAATGAGAAAATAACTCCCTTGGATGTCAATGGGTCGTGCATGGCCTTTGGGTGATGATTCATGGAAGGAATTGAGGCCCATTAGCAATTTTGAGGCATTTGAAGCAAAGTTGACTTTTCAAAATTCCCAAAAATTTCCCAACTTCCACAAGGCATATCTTGCTCAATGTTTAAGCTTTGATCATGTTCTTGGACATTTTGGAAAGGTCTTGAAGTCCTCTAACCAATGTATTTGGTCCCATGTCATTTTGATTTACCAATATCAAGTTATGGTCTTTGACTTAAAGTGCCTTTTTGTTGACTTTTGAAAATGACCTATAATGTTGAGATTGATAACTTTTTGTGAGAGCATTTCTTGGACTTGAAGTGTGAAGATGAGTTGTAGGAAATGTCATTCTCTTCAAAATGAGATTTGGATGGAATTTTTCTGATAAACCATGTGGAAGTTATGCCTTGGTCAATTTGCAGTTGACTTTTTCAACTGTCCAAAAATAGAAACTTTTGCATCTTAAGACTTTTTGAGCCATGCCTTGAGAATCATGATCAAGAATTGATCAAATGATGTTTGTGGCTTCAAAATAAGATGTTGACCAAAAATTTTGACTTTTGACTGTCAAATGACCATTTTGCCCTTACAGTTGACTGTGAAGCAATTAGGGTTTTTGACTGTGCAATTTGATGCTGTGAGTCCTGAAACTTGGCATATGGATGCTTGACAATATATGTAGGCATGTGGGACTTTATTGGACCCTTGAAAACCTCAATTTCTTTGCCAGAACCAAAACCCTAATTTTTGACTGTTAGGAGGCAATTGGACTGTGCAACCCTTGGGAGATTTTGAAGCAGGCTCTTAGCAAATCTTGAAGAAAATGGGAGGGCAAATTTTGGGGTACAACAATCATCTTCCGAGATTCTTTCTAGAGATAGTTCAGATGTGACCCAGACATGGCGACATTCTGATACTTATTCCAGATTCACCCAGAGATAGTTCAGATGTGACCCAGACATGGCGACATTCTGATACTTATTCCAGATTCACCCAAAGATAGTTCAGATGTGACCCAGACATGGCGACATTCTGATACTTATTCCAGATTCACCTAGAGATAGTTCAGATGTGACCCAGACATGGCGACATTTTGATACTTATTCCAGATTCATCCAGATGCAATTTTACACGGACTCATCATCAGGAAACCCTACATCGGTTCCTTCTCCACTTCAAGACTTCTAAAAGCAGTTCACGGGTTCTCCAGTAACGGATGTTAACCTATCGCTTATTCAGATTCTTCTCAACTTTTGAAAACAGTTTACGGACGCTTCCCAATAACGGATGCTGCTCTATTGCTTATTCAACTTCAAGACTTCTGAAAACAGTTTATGGATTCTTCCCAACAACGGATGTTAATCTATCGCTTGTTCAGATGCAACTTTTGAAAACAGTTTACGAACGCTTCCCAACAATGGATGCTGCTCTATTGCTTATTCAATTTCAACCTCTGAAAACAGTTTACGGATTCTTCCCAACAACGGATGTTAATCTATCGCTTGTTCGGACTCAACTTTTGAAAACAGTTTACGGACGCTTCCCAACAACGGATGCTGCTCTATTGCTTATTCAACTTCAAGACTTCTGAAAACAGTTCACGGTTTCTCCATTAACGGATGTTAACCTATCGCTTGTTCAGATTCTTCAACTCCTGAAAACAGTTTACGGATTCTCCAAACACAGATGTTAATCTATCGTTTGTTCAGGTGCAACTTTTGAAAACAGTTTACAGATGCTTCCAGATACGGATGTCAGTCTATTGCTTATTCAGACCCCCAGTTCAGAGATGTTCCAAAACATGGATACCTTTCTGATACTCATCCACTCACCAATGTCATACAGTTCAACAATCACCTTCAGATGGCATCTCTAAGCCCATCCTCCTACCAGCAATTTCCAGATGGCATCTCTAAGCCCATCCCCCGACAAGATTCTGTCACATCCCTAGATGGCATCTCTAAGCCCATCACCGAATGGCATCTTTAAGCCCATTCCCTCTACCATCACATCACCGAGTGCAAATTTTTTGGGCACTCTAGTGTCCAATCTCCTTTTACCCTCGAGTCGCAAAAGGCAAGCTTGCCAATCTAACTCTTCAGGTTTAAGAAGATTGAACAGGGGAAACTGTTGTACCCCAAAATTTTCCCTCCTCTTTTTCAAGAAATCACAGCTTCGGGCTTCTTCTGATTTTTCAGATTGGCCTAAGAATCGGTCAAAACAGATTTTTCTTGTCAGTCTAGCCAAATTAGGGTTTTCATGGACTTTGGAACATTTCAAGCAAATTATTAGGGTTTGGTTGAGTTTGGCTCAAAGTTTGATCAGACAGACGTTTCTTTGGTGTTAAGTCAAGAATTAGGGTTTTTGCGCGCGCAGTTTCAGAAGAGTTTGAATCCACAGTGTTTTTGAATCCACGGTGTTTTAATTGGTTGTTACACTGTTTTGACATTTGTTCAAAATTTCTGTCTAAACATCTGGGATAAAGGCTAAGGCATTTGATTCGAGATGGGATAAAAGCTGAGGTATTTGAATTGAGAATTTGCAGTGTTTGATTTTAATCAGTAAAGAGATAGGCATATGGATGTTTGTTTGATTGATTGTGCATTGCTGGGACGCCGGGCTTATTGATTGCAAGACGACAATATTTATTAATTATTTATTTATTCTAAGTTAGAACAGTTGGGATTTATTTCCAGTTATTTTAATTTCAGAAACTTAAATAATTAAATGGACAGTGAATTGAAAAAAGATTAACTGACAAAGAAGGATTTTTATTCATCTTTAATTGTTTCTTACAAATTATTATTGGAACACTGTAAATTTATTTACATTTTGTTTACAATAATAATATTACAAATAATTAAAATGAAATAAAATTGTATCCTAATTTTCCTAAGTCTTCTACTGATGCTCCTTTGCTCATTTGACTTTTACCTGCAAAAACAAAGAAAAGAAAAGAAGTCAAATGCAGATGAAATAAAAAAAAAGCAGACAGTTAATTTGAAGTTCATCATTAAAAGTAACTGGCCGGAATCAGTTTGTTTGCCCTCTCTGCAAATCACAAGATTACTCTTGGTTCACAAAGAGGGATAGAAATATGCTTGCAAAAAGTATGAATTGCACAAATTCAAAATGTCAAACAAGGCTGCATAGTTCAAAATTTCAAACCAAATACAAAGGAAAACTGAACTGATTGCAGATTGAAAAATGCCTAACCAAGTCCAATGTCAACCAAACTGTCAAACTGTCCAAAAGCTATCAAAAAGCTGTCAAGAGATATGCATAAATCTTGAAAGTACACAGAGGAAAGAGATAAATGCAAGCTTATTTCAAATTCATCATTTCCCAGCCTATCACTTTTTCAGAGCATAGTACAGTTTTAAGCAATAAACAAATGCTTTTTAATCTGTAGAGAGAGAGAAAAAGAGGAGAGAAAGGCTTACAGCGGGCTTGAGGCTTAGAAAAAAAATATATATAACAAGTTATCAGAACACAGTAGAGGCAAGAGGCAGAATATCATAAAAAAATATAGAAGCCACAAACTGTATCAACAAAAAACCTGCCTCCACAAGCTTCAAACCTCAAAACCAGAAGCATACAAGCCTCAAGCCTTAACCTGCTTCAAACAAACCAGAAGCATACAAGCCTCAAGCCTTAACATGCTTCGAACAAACCAGAAGCATACAAGCCTCAAGCCTTACCTGTATCAAAAACAACCAAAAAGACAATACACCACAAACCTGTACCAATACTAAAAAACCAGAAATGGCCACCAAGCCTGCCTATACTGATAAACCTAAAAGCAAAGATAAAGATACCATTTCAGAGCTAGGCTCATCACAGGGTCTAAAAAACAAAGGCAAACAACTCAGATATCAAAATCATCAAGAACATCAACATTTCAACAAATACTCTCAGAGCAAGCATACAGAAGCAAAGAGTAAGCATACAGAAGCAAAGAGCAAGCATACAGAAGCAAAGGGAAACCAGTCAGAAGAGGAAAAGAAGCAATAAGCAGGGTTTTTAGAAAGCTCATCATAAAACCACGAAAGAAAGATACTGAGTACCGGATTTCCAGCAAGCACAGCATCACGCGTTCCCCACCCCTGGCCGCCTAAAGCGCCTCCAGCTCTCTCCTCCTCTCCAAGCAACGAACCCTCCAAAGGTAGTATTTCTACTCCTTCTTTTCACATCTCACATGAACAACAACACATAAAATCAGAACACATGAAGTTAACACATATAAAACTTGAAACCCTAAAATTGAAAGAGCAGAAATCGCTACCTTTGTGCCATCAATGCTTGAGTAATCTTGGAGAGAGGGAAAGGGAGGTAGCGCCTAGTAGCCTGAGGCGAGGAGACAAGCGTTCAGTAGCCCCATTTTGAGAAAGATGAAGCTCAGACGAAGGAAGCGAAGAAAGATGAATGGCGCCGCTCTCAAGCTCTGTAACCCTAAATGAAACAAATAATTCAAACCCTTACAAAATGTTGTGTCAAGCGCTTGGTCCGGCTCGCCCCATTAACAAGCCTTAAGCCCAATAAATCCTGGCCTACACCCCCTCTGATTCCTTTCTCTTCAAATTTTTTTATGGGCCAGGAATAAACTCTAAGGCCCATTTAATCTTTTAGCCATTTTTATTTCAAACTAACTCATACTAATTTTTTTTTACATTAAATTTTAATTAACAATACTCATTTATTTTCTTTTTATATTATAATTAAATTTTGTAGATAAAATAACACATTAACTTTTTTTTATATATATAAAATGTTCTTAATTACCTTTTTTTAAATTTCTTTAGCTAGTATAATTAAAAATACATAATAATATTTTATTTTGAGTTAAATAAAATCCTTGTATATAAGATATCCATAAATAACTAAAAATAGATTTTTTTATTAAACATTTGTTTATATATAAATACATAAATTTTTAAACTTAAAACATTTCTCTTTTCTTTAATTAAAACTCTTGTACATAAAAACATTAATACATAAGAATAGAATTTCTTAAACATTTTCTTTTCTTTAATTAAATCTTTTGTTTTGTACCTAATTAACAAAAAATCCAAAAAAGATAATAATACTTAATAATTACTTAATTTTGCATTAAGTTAAACATCTTTCTCACTTGGAAATAATCATATACACTTACACAAATACTTTTGATACATTGCTTTTATTCTTATACATTGATACATGTTACATTGAGAATGCGATTCGATTTGGTTGTAAATATATTTGGACACTACTCTCCTAATAAGTCTCATCCCCATTTGTAAATACTTGTACCCCCACTCCCGGATACTCATTTGTAATAGCTTAGACTTTAAATTCCCGCAATTTATCGCTTTCTATATACTGTATAGTAATTAGGGTTTGTATGCGAAGATTCAAAATCAACCGCTAGATAACCTAATACAAGACAAATGCATGACAATCAATACACAATTCATACTTGCACCCCTAGGGCAATCCCACTCGTTGCCTTCCAAAATGGGCCATGCTTGCATGTTGAGTATCTTTGGCAAAACAAAAACAAAACAAATGATCATAGTCCCTCGATGACGCTTTCGAAAGTTGCCTAAACAAAATGATCATAGTCCCTTCAAGCAAAATTGCCAAAGACACTTGGCACCATTGCATTCATGGTCCATACGATGACCCGCGCATGTCCCGTTAACATCCTAACACAAGATTGTTCACCAAATACAATGGTGAAACACTACTGTTAAAAGGGTTAAAACATGAGAAAAATCTTTGAGTAAATTTAGGGGTAGACAACTCTTAGTTACTTGATCAAACTTGCAAAACACACTTGCCTACTTTTCAAAACCCACTCCACAACACACTTTCAAAAACAAACTTTCAAAAACATTGAAATATCTTTTCAAAAAGACAAAAACCTTTGTAAAACATTCGAGTAAAGAATTGTTACAACAGTTGCCTAGACAAGGCATCTTTTTTCAAAGCATTTTCAAAAATACACACACACACACCACCATTTCAAGCAATTGAAAATCAAGGCAAGTGATCTAAAACAAGTAACTAAGAGCCCATGGATAACCTTGGATGAAAAGGGTGCTAATTCTTTCCCTTTTCATAATCTACCCCCCGAACCCACGAAACATCTCAAAAGGTTTTTCCTGTGCTTACAAACGAACAAGTGTGAATACAAACGCAAAACCTCAAGTCAGTTCTCCCACCGTATCACAGAGTCCTTTTCTCCTGCAGGTTTATTCTCACAATCATCTTCGTTCACCATCCCCAGCGGAAACGAAGAACTCAACTCTATTCTCCAGCAGATCCGGGATTTACTTTCCCCAGCTGAAACATCACATCTTCATACATCATAATACATGCATATACGCATCATACAAGTAAAATCTTATTTATGTTGAGAACATCATTACTTGATCCATCTCATGCATTTCATGTGAATGACCTTTACCTTTCAGGAAAGATGCAGTTAAGTTCTCAGCTAAGCCGAAGATCTGACCAGTTCTTAAATCTCAATCGGATTATCCTCGGTTGAAGTTCAGATAAGGTTCTCAATCTCGACAGTTTCTCTAAATCATAGGGTGGACAAGTAAAATAACCTCAAGGGTATACTCCATTGAGCACGAGTCAGTTCCTAGATCTTGATGTTCTCCTCCGTCATAGTATGGACCAGTTCCATAACCTCAGCCGTTTACTCTATTGAGCAAGAGATGGTTCAGATGTGACCCAGATTTGGCGACATTCCGATACTTATTCCAGATTTCCTTCTAGAGATAGTTCAGATGTGACCCAGATTTGGCGACATTCCTATACTTATTCCAGATTTCCTTTCAGAGACAGCTTAGAGATGCTTCAGACCCGGATGCTATTCTATTGCTTATTTAGATTCAAACTTCTAAAGACAACTTAGAGATGCTCCAGACACGGATGCTATTCTATTGCTTATTCCATATTCCTTCTAGAGACAGTTCAAATGTGACCCAGATATGGCGACATTATGATACTTACTCCAGATTCAATCAAAAGATGATTACCATCAATCTTTTTTCCAAGTTCCAGATCAACACTTGTAACTAGCCAGGAAATATCTGTGAGCGATTGATTGTAGATCTATACCTGAAACCAGACAGGAAAGTATCTACGTGAAGGGATTGAAGATCAATACCTGTATCTAGCCAGGAAGTCATCTTTCTTTCTCAGGTCAGTGAGTAATACCTGTATCCAGCCAAGAAAGCTATCTCGACCAACCTCTTGAAGTTCCAGATCAACACTTGTACCTAGCCAGGAAATATCTGTGAGCGATTGATTATAGATCTATACCTGAAACCAGACAGGAAAGTATCTACGTGAAGGGATTGAAGATCAATACCTGTATCTAGCCAGGAAGTCATCTTTCTTTCTCAGGTCAGTGAGTAATACCCGTATCCAGCCAGGAAAGCTATCTCGACCAACCTTTTGAAGTTCCAGGTCAACACCTGTATCTAGCCAGGAAATATCTGTGAGCGATTGATTGTAGATCTATACCTGAAACCAGACAGGAAAGTATCTACGTGAAGGGATTGAAGATCAATACCTGTATCTAGCCAGGAAGTCATCTTTCTTTCTCAGGTCAGTGAGTAATACCTGTATCCAGCCAGGAAAGCTATCTCGACCAACCTTTTGAAGTTCCAGGTCAACACCTGTATCTATCCAGGAAATATCTGTGAGCGATTGATTGTAGATCTATACCTGAAACCAGACAGGAAAGTATCTACGTGAAGGGATTGAAGATTAATACCTGTATCTAGCCAGGAAGTCATCTTTCTTTCTCAGGTCAGTGAGTAATTCCTGTATCCAGCCAGGAAAGCTATCTCGGCCAACCTTTTGAAGTTCCAGGTCAACACCTGTATCTAGCCAGGAAATATCTGTGAGCGATTGATTGTAGATCTATACCTGAAACCAGACAGGAAAGTATCTACATGAAGGGATTGTAGATCAATACATGTATCTAGCCAGGAAGTCATCTTTCTTTCTCAGGTCAGAGAGTAATACCTGTATCCAGCCAGGAAAGCTATCTCGACCAACCTTTTGAAGTTCCAGATCAACACATGTATCTAGCCAGGAAATATCTGTGAGCGATTGATTGTAGATCTATACCTGAAACCAGACAGGAAAGTATCTACGTGAAGGGATTGTAGGTTAATACATGAAGCCAGACAGGACAACTATTTACTTGACCATCATGAAGCAACCCTACACCGGTTCCTTCTCTTCCAAGATGCAGTTTTACACGGACTCATTGTCAGGCAACCCTACACAGGTTTCCTTCTTTCAACCTACCAAGTCACAATTCAACAAACATTCCCGGATGGCATCTTTAAGCCCATCTCCACAACTATCCATTATATTTCCAAATGGCATCTATAAGCCCATCTCCGACAAGATTCTGTCACGTTTCCAGATGGCATCTATAAGCCCATCCTCCTATCCATCATATCTCCAAATGGCATCTGTAAGCCCATCCCCGACAAGATTCTGTCATATCTCCAGATGGCATCTATAAGCCCATCCTTCTACCAACAATCTCCAAATGGCATCTGTAAGCCCATTCCCGACATCACATTGCTGATACTACACCATGCGAGTGCAAATTTCTGGGCACTCTAGTGTTCAATTATCTTCCACATTCGGATCACGAAAGGCTCGAAAGCCAATCTATATCCTCAGGTCTAAGAAAATTGAACAGGGGCAACTGTTGTACCCCAAAATTTGCCCTCCCATATTTCTCAAAACATTTCAAGAAAAATTCACAAGTCCAACCGGGCGCGTCATATTCAGGTGTTCTTTCGCCAAGATATCTCTGATAACGTATTCTCAAATTCAGGTTCGGCTCAAGAGTCAATTCTTTAAAGAAGGTATCCGAATGTGTGAGTTTTCTCGAAGAAATATGGTGAAAAAGTGTGCTGAAAGTGCAGTTTTTACGCGCAAAAAAAATCATAACTTGAAGATCGTGGCTTGTTTTGAACCCGTTCCGGTGTCCAAAATTCCGTCTTGACATTATCTACGTTTTCATCTCTCACGGATGGAAGCCAATTTCCATCAGAAGGTCTTCAAAAATGTGGATTTATCAAATATTTTCATACAGAAAATTTGTGACAGAAGTTTATTTGCGTCATGTTCAGAAAATCATAACTTGGTCGATTTTCATCGTATCAAGCTGGTTCCGGCGCCAAAATTTCACAAATTGAGTTGGCTACATTTTCACAGAAGGTATTGAGTTCAAACGGTATACAAAAGACCTCCGTATTTTGCTCAGAGTGCGTGACATGCTGAAAATCCTGAATGCTGAATATTATTTCATCTGGGCCGAAACTTCGAAAATTCATAACTCGGTCAATTTTTATCGGATTAGGCTCATATTTTTACACAAGGACATTGACTCATAGATCTACAACTTTGCTTCAAAAGTCGAGACCGGATTATGCTCCGATCAATACCAGTTTTTTATTGAAGAACGTGTCAGAGTCGACACTGGAGCCCAAAATAAGTTTGTCTGAGGTAAAACTTCAAAAATTCATAACTAATTCACCGTTTATCCGATTGAGCCGATTTTTGGACAGGAGTTAGTTCTCGATATCGGCTACATTTTGTTTTCACATTTCAACTTCAAAAATTGCACTTAAGTCCCTGCGATTTAGCCTGGAAAGTGACGAACTCAAGTGAACATTGGAGGCCCAATTGCACATTCAAAGCCCATTTTCTTTACCCTAATTTCCATTATATAATCACATTCTTTTCACACAAACAAGAAGAGGAAAAAAAAACCTTGCCACAACACTGTCAGAATATCAAATTCTTTCAAGAACCCTAAAACCTTGAAATCCTTATTACAAATCTCTCTCTCACTACAAACAAGGCATCGCAGTTACAAACCAACATCTCACTACTTCTTCAGTAAGGGTAAGGCTGGCTTGATCTCCATGATCAAAAGGGTATAAAAGCATTCATGTCACTACTTTTCCAGTAAGGGTAAGGTTGATTTGATCTCCATGATCAAAAGGGTATAATCATTCATACATGCCATATTGACCTAAACATTAAATTTCTTCATATATTGGCTTTATTTGTATTTTATGATATATAGTAATTTATTTAATGTGTTCATGAGATTCAACACTGCAGATTTAGACAGGATCCCATGCAGGTTCATTAAGAAACGTTGAGGCCAAAACACAAATGGCCAAAAGCCAAATGGCCAAAACAGAACAGCTTACACATGACACCAATACATGGCGAGACAGACATCCTGATAAGGTTAAGGAACGTTGAGGCCAGAACACAAATGACCAAAAGCCAGAACACAAATGGCCAAAAGCCAAAACACAAATGGCCAAAACAAAACAGTTTACACATGACGCCAATAGCTGTTTCACCCCTCCATTTAGACTCGTGTACTCCTAAACTCTCTGTCTATTTTTATTATTTTCCTTTAATTAATTAATCGTTATTCTTTTTATTAATCACTAACCAATTAAAATTTTTTCCTAATAAAATCAACAACACAAAAAATATTTTATTTATTAAAATTAACTTCATCACTTTTATTTTTGTAAATAAATTAATTTAATCGATTTAGCTTTAATTAGATTTAACTTTTAATATTTTTTGCAATATTTAAAATCAATTTAGAATATTAAGTTTTTATTAGCATTAATTCAATTTATTTTATTTCTTTAAAAAACTCAAAAATCCAAAAATATTTTCATTATTTAATTTAATTTAATTGTTCATTTAATTTAATTCCATTTAATTCAAAAATAACCAAAAAAATCACTTTCTTTCAAAAAAGGGTCAAAACCCAAAAAAAACTCGCATCCGATTTAATTTCCCGCACGCGATCCATTTTATCATATTATTGTATCTGTTTCCCGGAATGTAATAGCTTTTAATTAGGACTTTAATTATTTATCGCTTTATTTTACTTTCCGCATTTTAATTTCAAGGGTTGTTTTTGGCGATGTAAATACCCGACGCCTTGTAATAGTTTAGATTTAATTTCCGCAACTTAAATTCCGCAACTATTAACTGTTAGATGTTTGATAAATAGGGAATGCATGACAAGATCAAATGTATGAACTTAAAATCAACATAGCTCACCCATGACATGTACAAAGATAAAATTAACTGAAAAACAATACACTCGCACATGCCACTCCTAGGGTACGCCTCACTTGGTTGCCTCGACGTGGTCATTAAGTATAGGGTGTTTTAGAGGTCGCCATCCTGTCTAAAGATCCCAGTTGCCTCGAAATGGTTGCCTCGGATAAAAAGGATCTAGGACACTAGGGTTACCGCTAAGGCGTCCTACCATTGCTTTGGTGACCACATGTCCCTATAATCGAATTGACCCGAAAAACTCCAACGACGGTGCTACCTACTTCTCAATAGTGAGATAGTACTGTCTAAAGGACATTTACACAACTTAATTTCTTTTGAGTAGGTAGAGGTTCTAAGGTACTTGCTCTTTCAAAACAAAAACAACATTTCGCACTTACACTTTTCTAACAAAAGTTTTCAAACAAATACTTCATACACTCTTGAGGACAGATACAAGAGTCAAAACGAAGTTTTCAAACAAACTTTTTTCAAAACCCACAAACACAAGAAAAGCAAACATTTTTTGAAAACATAGTGAGCAAGTACCTAAGAGCCCGTGGATAATCACAGATAGAAAGGGTGCTAACACCTTCCCTTTCTATAATCTACCTCCCGAACCGAGAAACATCTCGAAAAGGAATTTTTCTGTGCTTTTGTCCTTTCCTTGTTGGAGAAAATAAAAGGCGGTGGCGACTCTTGCTTACCGCGACATTTCGCGAACCAGCATTCCAAAACAGTCAGTTCTATTTCCACCGATCACAGAACTGGCGACTCTGCTGGGGACTTATAATAAGTGAGGTGTACCTTAGGATTAGATCATTCTATGTTTTCAATTGTATGCCTTGTTTGCTTTAATATTGTGGGCTTGTATCGGAGTTTTATAGATCCTAACCCGGATCTACGGAATACCCTTTAGGTAAGTAGCAATAAATTGTGAGGGACCTGTCCGGTGTAGACCGACACGGGTGAAGCAGTAGCTACGTTGGTGTGACACCTTGGTCTGTACCGATATCCCTTGTGTTGGAACGAGGAGAATATGGGTCTTCTGAGGAGTCATTAAGCACCAACTGACCTTAGCACCTTAAATTGACCAACTTGGCCATAGAACAGTAGTAGTATGCTACACTCATTGAGGCTAAACTCTCGCGATGGTTCCGGCTGCAAGAAAAGGTTGCTAAGATGGAGTTATGACCGATTGAGGGTAGTCAGTGATATTAAGATCCTCTAGAACCCGGTTACTATTTCTAGGACAGGTCTTAACCAACTGAAACTGAAAGAGGGTAGTACCTGAACTTCATGCTAGCCTGAAATCTAAGGGCTCTGTCGTGTGACTTGTGTGCCTTTACCATGTTTGCCTTTTGTGAATACTTGTGGTGTTCATTTATCATAACATCATAACATCATACCATTGCATACATCTTGCATAAGGACTAACCCATTTCAAGGATCTCAAGGGTTTATGATGCAGGTCAGGATGAACCAAATGTCTAGCAAGGGGCAAAGGGGATTTATTTTCCTCTAGCCAAGGCTATTTGGAGATCAAAACATGATAACTTGAGTCAGGGGCTATGACCCACTCGATATGGTGAGCTTTGACTCTTGAAGAAGGACTCTCAACAACATGAAGTTCCTTCAATCAAGCCGTAATATTTAAATTCTAACAGTTTCCTATTTACCCCGTGAGATCCTTGAAAACATTGCATACATATATCATACATATCATTGCATCACAGGTCACCCTTTACAGGTCTCTCACATTCTCGCTGTTTATTTCAGCAATGGCTTTCCAACAAGACAACCAGGATCTTCATACTCAAGAGACTCAGTTTAAGGAAATCTTCCTAAGCCTATCCAAGGGGCAGGAAGAGTTGAGAACACTCCTCATGGGGAATTTGGTCAAGAAGAGTCCTGAAGACAGTAAGGACGAACGACTGAAACATCTGCAATCTGAGGTAGATGCAATGAAAACTCAGATGTTGGGGCAGATGGCTCTTATCCAAGGCTTAGCTCGGGAGCAAGAAGAGTTGAGAACCGTGATCAACCAGCTTCAGCAAGACATATACAACAGTATGGAGCAAATAGTCAAGGCTGAGGATCAAGTCATTAATCAACTTCCAAGAAGTCAAAGGTTTGGTTTGATGAAGAATAAACCTCTCCAGGGTGCCACTACCTCACAGGTCCAACAATAACCTGACCATAAGCAACGGGCTACTCCGAGGCCATTTACCAAGCTCAACATGCCGCTGTCCCAAGCTTTGCAACACCTGTTGAGTTTGAACCTGGTGACGTTGGTAGGACCTCACCCGAATCCTAAGACTTCTTCACCCAACTACAATCCTGATGCCAGGTGTGCATACCATTCTAACAGCCCGGGGCATGATACTGACGACTGTTGGAAGTTGAGGTACAAAATCCAAAACCTGATTGATGAAGGAGCATGGGAGTTCTCACAAGAGGGTCAGGCTGAGTTCTTCTACTATCCCTCCAAGGTTCACCATTTGAAGTGACAAGTTCTGAGACGAGAAGACTTTTTGTTCATTGGAATTTTCAATTTGTAATTTTCTTTTGATTGTTCAAACATTTATTCATGTCAAACTTTGTTACTTTATCAATGCATCGCATATGTCTGTTTTGAATCAATCCATTCGTATTCACTATATTCAAATTGCTTTCATTTTTTTGTGATGTTCAACTCTCGATTAAAAAAAATTCTAAGCCTTTTGAGGGAGGATGACGAAAACGATACCACAATTTACAGTATGCTTTTGAATAGACCCCGCTGATGAAGTACAGGCATTGTTTCAAATCCTAAACAGTGGAGTTATAAGGAAGATAATCCCTAGTCAACCCCTTTGAGCCAAAGAAGTTGGAGTTTTTCTTTTTACAAATTAAAACCCTTAACTATAATCTGGGGCAGGGTAGTTCTCTCAGTTGATCCAGGTGCACGACAAATAGCATCAAAGGAGTCCTTCCGAAACAAAAGACCGTGATGGTTCCGAATAATCATAACGACAGGCAGTCAAAACCTATGAAGGAGACTTACAAAACTGGGGCATCCCGCTGACTGTAATCATAAAAGAAACAGTTCAGGCAAAAAAACAGGGATAACAAAATCAAAAAGAAAGAGGTCCTACAAACCCTCAACGAAAAGAAATGACTGCCTATGCAAAATAAACTATCAGTATCTGAACCATCACTGGTATATCAGAGCAAAGACTCAAACAAGATCTAACGCACGATTAGCTGAGTTTAGGATCGAAGAACATCACGAAGAACGGGTGGGTACAAATAAAATTTGAGCCTTTATCCTTTGTTTCTTAAACCGTGAACCAGGCCACGTTATAACCCTTAAAAGTCCTAGCAGAAGCATGGGTTAGTTCGAAAGCATACTGTTACAAAAGGTATCCTGACTCCTGTAGGGCTTGCTGAAAATCCTGAGTTGACATCACATTTTACAAAATTTTCCTATCTTACTGAAAAATGCATTTTCAAAAACTTCAAAACAGACATAAGCTTTACATTCTTAAAATAACATTGTTTGCATATGACTATTTGTCCAACAGCAGAGAAATTTACGCGACGAATATCCAGTGAACAAAAAACCTTCTCAATAAACAGGGTCACCTCAAGTGGAAGAAACACTTCCAACCAAGGGGCAGACATGATCATTGTCCATCATCTGGGGCAGTCAAGTCAAGATTCAAGGAATCTCTCAAAATGCCAAATAGCCAGGGGCAAATCTCCGCCGGAGTCACTTGGGGCATTGGACATGAATTCCAACAACGAATCTTGCATGATCAAACATCTTCTGGTAGTATGGCAACACAATACTACCGACAGTGACAACTCCCTGCACTCTGAGAACGTGGACATAGTCAAAAAAAAACTGCACATAATCAAAGACCCGCTAGGTCGACTGGCCTAGGAAAAAATAAGGGCTTCCCGGCGAACCAAAAGGGTTCGGGCAAAAATAAGGGATGAAAATGAAAAATCTGTACACCCGGCAAGTCGAAAACCTGAAAAGGCGGCTTGGGCAAAAAAGGGTATCCCGATGGACTGAAAACCCGAAAGGGCAGTCCAGGAAAAAATTAGGGATCAAAGTGTACGACTATGTCCCGTCATCTCGTCACTTGCCTACCAGAAGAAGATTTGTCAATCGACAGTTATCAAGCACCTCCACAGGTACCTTCTCCCACAGAAGCTGGGGCAATAAGAATTGTTCGAACTGTACAAGCTTCTCTGTCCACCAGGTACAAGGTAGATTCAGCTGAAGAATATGGCTAAGATACTTTCACTCCCCAAGAGTAAGACAATAATGATAGCTCTCCCCACTGAGACTTGCAACTACGGACAAATCAGCAATACTCTCCCCCAAGCAGAGTTGGTCTACCATCAGCCCTAAAGTTGGGTATCCCCAGTAAGTCTTAATATTCCCCAGCGGAGTATAAAGGTATTCCCCAGCAAGCATCCCCGGCAGTCTTAATATTTCTCGACAGAAATATAAGATTGTTCCCCAGCGGAATACAAGATACCCTCAGTGGAACCATTTCCCAGCATAGTCTGAAAAGCTTCCCCGCCAGAGTTGAATTATCTCCCCAGTAGATTCTGGAAGCTTGTCCCCTGCAGAGTACAAATGCATCTCCCCAGCCGTATTCAAAAGGTTATCCCCACCAGGGTCTAACTGGGTTATCTTTAGCAAGTTGCAACTGAAAGATCATCCCCAGCGAAGTTCTTTCTATCCTTAACAGAGCTTATCAACGGAATCCCCAGCGGAGTTGTCATTAAAACTCTCAGCAGAACATCTCTTCCCCACAGAGTATTTCCCCTCGGAGTAATCTCTTTCACCAAGTTTATTCCCCAACGGAGTCTGTTGTACCCCAAAATTTGCCCTCCTCTTTTTCAAGAAATCACAGCTTCTGGCTTCTCCTGATTTTTTAGATTGGCCTAAGAATCGGTTAAAATAGATTTTTCTTGTCAGTCTAGCCAAATTAAGGTTTTCATGGACTTTGGAACATTTCAAGCAAATTATTAGGGTTTGGTTGAGTTTGGCTCAAAGTTTGATCAGACAGGCGTTTATTTGGTGTTAAGTCAAGAATTAGGGTTTTTGCGTGCGCAGTTTCAGAAGAGTTTGAATCCACAGTGTTTTTGAATCCACGGTGTTTTAATTGGTTGTTACACTGTTTTGACATTTGTTCAAAATTTCTGTCTAAACATCTGGGATAAAGGCTAAGGCATTTGATTCGAGATGGGATAAAAGCTGAGGTATTTGAATTGAGAATTTGCAGTGTTTGATTTTAATCAGTAAAGAGATAGGCATATGGATGTTTGTTTGATTGACTGTGCATTGCTGGGACGCCGGGCTTATTGATTGCAAGACGACAGTGTTTATTAATTATTTATTTATTCTAAGTTAGAATAGTTGGGATTTATTTCCAGTTATTTTAATTTCAGAAACTTAAATAATTAAATGGACAGTGAATTGAAAAAAGATTAACTGACAAAGAAGGATTTTTATTCATCTTTAATTGTTTGTTACAAATTATTATTGGAACACTGTAAATTTATTTACATTTTGTTTACAATAATAATATTACAAATAATTAAAATGAAATAAAACTGTATCCTAATTTTCCTAAGTCTTTTACTGATGCTCCTTTGCTCATTTAACTTTTAACTGCATAAACAAAGAAAAGAAAAGAAGTCAAATGCAGATGAAATAAAAAAAAACAGACAGTTAATTTGAAGTTCATCATTAAAAGTAACTGGCCGGAATCAGTTTGTTTTCCCTCTCTGCAAATCACAAGATTACTCTTGGTTCACAAAGAGGGATAGAAATATGCTTGCAAAAAGTATGAATTGCACAAATTCAAAATGTCAAACAAGGCTGCATAGTTCAAAATTTCAAACCAAATACAAAGGCAAACTGAACTGATTGCAGATTGAGAAATGCCTAACCAAGTCCAATGTCAACCAAGCTGTCAAACTGTCCAAAAGCTATCAAAAAGTTGTCAAGAGATATGCAGAAATCTTGAAAGTACACAGAGGAAAGAGACAAATGCAAGCTTATTTCAAATTCATCATTTCCCAGCCTATCACTTTTTCAGAGCATAGTACAGTTTTAAGCAATAAACAAATGCTTTTTAATCTGTAGAGAGAGAGAAAAAGAGGAGAGAAAGGCTTACAGCGGGCTTGAGGCTTAGAAAAAAAAAGATATAACAAGTTATCAGAACACAGTACAGGCAAGAGGCAGAATATCATAAAAAAATATAGAAGCCACAAACTGTATCAACAAGCCTGCCTATACTGATAAACCTAAAAGCAAAGATAAAGATACCAAATTTTCAGAGCTAGGCTCATCACAGGGTCTAAAAAAAAGGCAAACAACTCAGATATCAAAATCATCAAGAACATCAACATTTCAACAAATACTCTCAGAGCAAGCATACAGAAGCAAAGAGTAAGCATACAGAAGCAAAGAGCAAGCATACAGAAGCAAAGGGCAACCAGTCAGAAGAGGAAAAGAAGCAACAAGCAGGGATTTCAGAAATCTCATCATAAAACCACGAAAGAAAGATACTGAGTACCGGATTTCCAGCAAGCACAGCATCACGCGTTCCCAACCCCTGGCCGCCTAAAGCGCCTCCAGCTCTCTCCTCCTCTCCAAGCAACAAACCCTCCAAAGGTAGTATTTCTACTCCTTCTTTTCACATCTCACATGAACAACAACACATAAAATCAGAACACATGAAGTTAACACATATAAAACTTGAAACCCTAAAATTGAAAGAGCAGAAATCGCTACCTTTGTGTCATCAATGCTTGAGTAATCTTGGAGAGAGGGAGAGGGAGGTAGCGCCTAGTAGCCTGAGGCGAGGAGACAAGCGTTCAGTAGCCCCATTTTGATATAGATGAAGCTCAGACGAAGGAAGCTAAGAAAGATGAACGGCGCCGCTCTCAAGCTCTGTAACCCTAAATGAAACAAATAATTCAAACCCTTACAAAATGTTGTGTCAAGCACTTGGTCCGGTTCGCCCCATTAACAAGCCTTAAGCCCAATAAATCCTGGCCTACACCCCCTCTGATTCCTTTCTCTTCAAATTTTGTTATGGGCCAGGAATAAACTCTAAGGCCCATTTAATCTTTTAGCCATTTTTATTTCAAACTAACTCATACTAATTTTTTTTTACATTAAATTTTAATTAACAATACTCTTTTATTTTCTTTTTATAACATAATTAAATTTTGTAGATAAAATAACACATTAACTTTTTTTTATATATATATAAAATGTTCTTAATTACCTTTTTTTTTATTTCTTTAGCTAGTATAATTAAAAATACATAATAATATTTTATTTTGAGTTAAATAAAATCCTTGTATATAAGATATCAATAAATACCTAAAAATAGATTTTTTTTATTAAACATTTGTTTATATATAAATACATAAATTTTTAAACTTAAAACATTTCTCTTTTCTTTAATTAAAACTCTTGTACATAAAAACATTAATACATAAGAATAGAATTTCTTAAACATTTTCTTTTCTTTTATTAAATCTTTTGTTTTGTACCTAATTAACAAAAAATCCAAAAAAGATAATAATACTTAATAATTACTTAATTTTGCATTAAGTTAAACATCTTTCTCACTTGAAAATAATCATATACACTTACACAAATACTTTTGATACATTGCTTTTATTCTTAAACATTGATACATGTTACATTGAGAATGCGATTCGATTTGGTTGTAAATATATTTGGACACTACTCTCCTAATAAGTCTCATCCCCATTTGTAAATACTTGTACCCCCACTCCCGGATACTCATTTGTAATAGCTTAGACTTTAAATTTCCGCAATTTATCGCTTTCTATATACTGTACAGTAATTAGGGTTTGTATGCGAAGATTCAAAATCAACCGCTAGATAACCTAATACAAGACAAATGCATGACAATCAATACACAATTCATACTTGCACCCCTAGGGTAATCCCACTCGTTGCCTTCCAAAATGGGCCATGCTTGCATGTTGAGTATCTTTGGCAAAACAAAAACAAAACAAATGATCATAGTCCCTCGATGACGCTTTCGAAAGTTGCCTAAACAAAATGATCATAGTCCCTTCAAGCAAAATTGACAAAGACACTTGGCACCATTGCATTCATGGTCCATACGATGACCCGCGCCTGTCCCGTTAACATCCTAACACAAGATTGTTCACCAAATACAATGGTGAAACAATACTGTTAAAAGGGTTAAAACATGAGAAAAATCTTTGAGTAAATTTAGGGGTAGACAACTCTTAGTTACTTGATCAAACTTGAAAAACACACTTGCCTACTTTTCAAAACCCACTCCACAATACACTTTCAAAAACAAACTTTCAAAAACATTGAAATATCTTTTCGAAAAGACAAACACCTTTGTAAAACATTCGAGTAAAGAATTGTTACAACGGTTGCCTAGAAAAGGCATCTTTTTTCAAAGCATTTTCAAAAACACACACACACACCACCATTTCAAGCAATTGAAAATCAAGGCAAGTGATCTAAAACAAGTAACTAAGAGCCCATGGATAACCATGGATGAAAAGGGTGATAATACCTTCCCTTTTCATAATCTACCCCCCGAACCCACGAAACATCTCAAAAGGTTTTTCCTGTGCTTTTTAACATTTCCTTTAGGATAAAATAAAAAGTCGGTGGCGACTCTTGCTAAACCGAACAAGTGCGAATACAAACGCAAAACCTCAAGTCAGTTCTCCCACCGTATCACAGAACTGGCGACTCTGCTGGGGAGATATTTAAAAGTGGGGTTACCTTAGGGTTTAGATCACCTTTACATACTTGCTTTGATTGCCTTATTTGCTTTACTTTTTGGGTCCTTGTTTGGGTTTGTTATAAATCCTACACCCGGATTTGGGGGCACCTTCTTAGGTAAATAGCAATAAAACTGTGAGGGAACTGTGTGGGGTATACCGACATGGTTGAAGCAGTAAGCTATGTTAGTGTGACATATTTGTGAGTACCGGTAACCCTTGAGTTCAATCAAGGAGAGTACGGGGCCGCTGAGTGATGTCGTGAAGCACTAACGAACTCTTAGAACCTTAATTGACCATCTTAGCCTTTTTAGGGGTAGTGAGATGACCGACTTTGGTGCAGTCCGAAGTTGGTAGATACTCGATACTACACTCATTGAGGGTTGTTTTCTTGGAATATTTTGATCGCCAGTTAAGTGGCTAAACCAAAACAATGAACACAGAAAACAATCCAGTGATATTGAGCTCCTTAGAACCCGATTTCTATTTTAGGACAGGATGAGCCAACTAACTTCAAGAGGGTACTTACCTACAAACCCCATGCAAGCCTAAACCTAAGGACTTGTTTGCTTTGTGTGAATATGATTACCTGTATATACACTTATTTTCTTTTGCATACATGTACATAACATCATAACATCATACCATAGCATTTTTTCACTAACCATTTCAAGGATCTCGAGGGTCTGTTGATGCAGGGTCACGTTGAACCAGACATCTACCAAAGGGCAAGAGGTTTCTCCTCTAAACAAATGCCATCAAAGATCAAGTGCAACAACTAGAATCAGGGGCTATGACCCACTTGACATGGTGAGCTTGATTCTCGTGGAAAGACATCCACAGGTGCAAAGTTCTCCAATCAAAGATCGAAGTTCAACCTCTAACTTTCTCTTGTGTCTACCCCAAGAGATCCTTGAAAACATTACATATATATCACACATATCATTGCATAACAGGTTTCTCCCATACAGGTCTCCTTATCTTCCTACTGTTTATTTCAGTAAGATGGATATGGAACAAACGGTGAAAGATCTCCAAGCTCAAAATGCTCAATTCCAACAAATGCTTCTGGCTATGGGTAAAGGGAAAGAGGATCTGACAGCTCTTCTTCTCAAAGACAAGAAGAAGAAGTCCAAGAAGGCAGCCAACATCCTGAACTTGAGAAGAATACCCAAGACCCTAGACCTTGCAACTCCATCCAACATAGGGGATAGTCTTGAAGAAGACCACAATTTGGAGATTGATGAAGCTGACTACTCCGAGGAGCAATATCCTCCTGCTGATGACAAGTACAAAGAGTTGGAGGATCGCCTCAATGCTATGGAGGTTCAACAAATACCTGGCTTGGATTTAGGAGACATGGGTTTGGTTCCTGGATTGGTCATCCCTCCAAAGTTCAAAGTCCCTACCTTGGCTCTGTATGATGGAGTCTCTTGCCATAAGATGCATCTAAAGTCTTATGTCCGCAAGATTCAACCATACACAACTGATCCAAAGTTTTGGATCCATTTCTTCCAAGAAAGCCTGGTAGGAGCTCAACTCGAGTGGTTCTATCAATTGGAGAGTTCTCACATCCACACCTGGGAGGACTTAGCTGCTGCTTTTTACAAACAGTATCAGTATAATGCTGATCTTGCACCTACTCGTGTCCAATTGCAGAACATGACCATGGGTTCTGACGAGAGCTTCAAGGGATATGCCCAAAAGTGGAGAGATCTGGCTGGTAGGGTGCAACCTCCTTTAACTGACAGAGAGTTGATTGACATCTTCATGGGAACTTTGACAGGGCCTTTCTTCAATCACTTAATTGGAAGCTCCTCAGCTGGGTTCACCGAGCTAATATTGACCGGCGAAAGGGTTGAGGCTGGCATCAAAAGTGGAAAGATCCAAGGAGCTACACCCTCTGATGCTCAGAAAATTCCCCATAATGGGAAGAAAGAGTCCAATGCAGTGGCTAATCAAAAGGGTCGTCATGATCAACATGCAGGGGCAGTCCTGGTCTCTGGTTCTAGGTCACGCCGACAACAGCCAAAGGGAAGTCAACGAAGGCCAGACGAGCCTAAGAGGCAGTTCACCAACATCAACATGCGCTGTCTCAAGCACTGCAACACTTGTTGAGGATGAATCTGATTGCATTGATAGGGCCTCATCCAAACCCTAAGACTTCATCTCCTAACTACAATCCTAATGCAATATGTGCTTATCATTCTGACAATCCCGGACATGATACTAACGACTGTTGGGCATTGAAGTACAAAATTCAGAATTTGATTGATGCCAAGGAGATTGAGTTTGGTCCTCCGGAGACTCCAGCGTGATCACTGCTCCTATGCCAAATCATTGAGATTGTCTTTGTTTCATTTGAATTTTCAAAGTTGTAACTTCTTTTGTTATTCAAACAATTATCTTTTAATTTCAAACTCTGTTTCATTAATGCATTGCATATGTTTATCTTGAATTCATCCATTCGTTTTCACTACTCTTATGCTTTCTCTGTGATATTTAACTCTTGATAAAAAGCTGCAAGCCTTTAGAGGGAGGATGACGAAACAATACCATAATCTCATACAGTATGCTTTTGAACAGACCTTGCTGATGATGTACAGGCATTTCTTTCAATTCCCAAACATTGGAGTTATAAGGAAGATAATCCCTAGTCAACCCCTTCGAGCCAAAGAAGTAGGAGTTTTCTGTTCTGAACAAATTGAAACCTTTGATTTAAACCTGGGGCAGGGTAGTCTCTCAGTTAATTCAAAAAAAAAGGGTGCGCATTGAAGTCGCAAACTCTCAGTTCGTAATACAACGAACGACATCAAAAAGAGAAAAATATTCCTCTGGAATCAAAAGGACAGTGATGGTTCCTTATCTCAAAGGCAGTCAATCTCTCAAAAAAAATAAAGAAAAAAGCCCACTGAGCCAAAACCTACAAAGGAGGCTTAAGAAAGCTGGGCATCCCGCTGACTGTAATCAAGAATAGTCAGGCAAAAGTTAGGGATAATAAATCAAAAGAAAGAGGTCATTACAAATCCTCAACAACATGAAAATGTTTCAAAAGAAAAAGGAGACGATGACTGTCTTCCAAATTCAATTGATGAACCATCACCCAAGAGGTCGTTCCAAACTCAAATAGAGTGCGACGCACAATTAACTGAGTCTAGGATTGAAGGACATCACGAAGAGCGGGTGGGTACAAATATACTTTGAGCCTTTATCCTTTGTTTCTTAAACCGTGAACCAGGCCACGTTACAACCCTTCAAAAGTCCTAATTGAAGCATGGGTTAGTTCGAAAGCATACTGTTACCAAAGGTATCCTGACTCCTGTAAGGCTTTGCACTAAATCTTGTGTTGATTTTGTCTTATGAAAAGTTTTCTGCTAAAAAACGCATTTTTCAAAACTTCGAGACAAGCATAAACTTTGCATTACTTGAATATCACTGTTTGCATTTGGCTATTTGTTTGACAGCGAAGAAATTCATACAGCAAATGTTTGGAGGAACGAAAACTCTCTCAGTGAGTAAAATCACTTCAAAAAGGATGACACTTCCATTGAAAAATCTCCTATCAACAAGGGGCATGACATGTCACTATCCAGTTAACCTGGGGCAGTCCAGTCAAGATTTCAACAAATCTCTCAAAGCTTCAGCGAACTTGGGGCAAGTCTCTTTCATCATCACTTGGGGCATTCGAATGTCAAAAGTGTTCAACAGTTCCTTCATCACTTGTTCCAAGATGTAGTTTTACACGGACTCATCATGAAGCAACCCTACACCGGTTCCTTCTCAAATCCAAGATGTAGTTTTACACGGACTCATCATCAGGAAACCCTACACCGGTTCCTTCCAAACTTCAGATGTAGTTTTACACGGACTCATCATCAGGAAACCCTACACCGGTTCCTTCCAAACTTCAGATGCAGTTTTACACTGACTCATCATCAGGAAACTCTACATCGGTTCCTTCCAAACTTCAGATGCAGTTTTACACTGACTCATCATCAGGAAACCCTACACCGGTTCCTTCTCAACTTCAGATGCAGTTTTACACGGACTCATCATCAGGAAACCCTACACCGGTTCCTTCCAAACTTCAGATGCAGTTTTACAGGACTCATCATCAGAAAACCCTACACCGGTTCCTTCTAAACTTCAGATGCAGTTTTACACGGACTCATCATTCAGGAAACCCTACACCGGTTCCTTCTCAACTTCAGATGCAGTTTTACACGGACTCATCATCAGGAAACCCTACATCGGTTCCTTCCAAACTTCAGATGCAGTTTTACACGGACTAATCATCAGGAAACCCTACACTGGTTCCTTCCAAACTTCAGATGCAGTTTTACACGGACTCATCATCAGGAAATCCTACACCGGTTCCTTCTCAACTTCAGACGCAGTTTTACACGGACTCATCATCAGGAAACCCTACACCGGTTCCTTCCAAAATTCAGATGCAGTTTTACACGGACTCATCATGAAGCAACCCTACACCGGTTCCTTCTCAAATCCAAGATGTAGTTTTACACGGACTCATCATCAGGAAACCCTACACCGGTTCCTTCTAAACTTCAGATGCAGTTTTACACGGACTCATCATCAGGAAACCCTACACCGGTTCCTTCCAAACTTCAGATGCAGTTTTACACTGACTCATCATCAGGAAACCCTACACCGGTTCCTTCTCAACTTCAGATGCACTTTTACACGGACTCATCATCAGGAAACCCTACACCGGTTCCTTCTCAAATTCAGATGCGGTTTTACACGGACTCATCACCAAGAAACCTTACACAGGATCCCAGATCAATACCTGCAGCAATCAAAAGATTCTTACAATCCCCAGCAGAGCTAAAACTCCCAACTATCAATCCCCAAGCAGAATGAAGACTCTCATTCTCGGTTCCTCACAGGATATTCGAATATTCCCCAGTGAAGATCTCCTCAAGACAGGAATCCCCAGTAGATTGGCATACAACCCAAGCTTATGATTCCCCAATAGTGGTCCCAGGACTTCTCATTTTCTACGATCAAAGGATTTTCAATCCCCTGCAGCAGTCAAGGAATTACTTTCCCCGACAACAGTCAAAATTCTTTTATCTCCAGCCATCCAGGATTCATCTATCCTCAGCAAGACAGCTCGTCAGCTTACAAGCGCATTCATCACATTCATATCATAAACATTGATATAACATACATTGCATCATGCATCATGACACTGCATACAACTAACTCTTTACCTTTTCAGGGAAGATTCAGTCGACAGACAAAGATCATCATCTTCCGAGATTCTTTCTAGAGATAGTTCAGATGTGACCCAGACATGGCAACATTCTGATACTTATTCCAGATTCACCCAGAGATAGTTCAGATGTGACCCAGACATGGCGACATTCTGATACTTATTCCAGATTCACCCAGAGATAGTTCAGATGTAACCCAGACATGGCGACATTTTGATACTTATTCCAGATTCATCCAGATGCAGTTTTACACGGACTCATCATCAGGAAACCCTATACCGGTTCCTTCTCCACTTCAAGACTTCTGAAAGCAGTTCACGGGTTCTCCAGTAACGGATGTTAACCTATCGCTTATTCAGATTCTTCTCAACTTTTGAAAACAGCTTACGGACGCTTCCCAACAACGGATGTTGCTCTATTGCTTATTCAACTTCAAGACTTCTGAAAACAGTTTACGAATTCTTCCCAACAACGGATGTTAATCTATCGCTTGTTCAGATGCAACTTTTGAAAACAGTTTACGGACGCTTCCCAACAACGAATGTTCCTCTATTGCTTATTCAATTTTAACCTCTGAAAACAGTTTACGGATTCTTCCCAACAACAGATGTTAATCTATCGCTTGTTCGGACTCAACTTTTGAAAACAGTTTACGGACGCTTCCCAACAACGGATGTTGCTCTATTGCTTATTCAACTTCAAGACTTCTGAAAACAGTTCACGGTTTCTCCAGTAACGGATGTTAACCTATCGCTTGTTCAGATTCTTCAACTCCTGAAAACAGTTTACGGATTCTCCAAACACGGATGTTAATCTATCGTTTGTTCAGGTGCAACTTTTGAAAACAGTTTACGGATGCTTCCAGATACGAATGTCAATCTATTGCTTATTCAGACCCCCAGTTCAGAGATGTTCCAAAACATGGATACCTTTCTGATACTCATCCACTCACCAATGTCATACAGTTGAACAATCACCTTCAGATGGCATCTCTAAGCCCATCCTCCTACCAGCAATTTCCAGATGGCATCTCTAAGCCCATCCCCCAACAAGATTCTGTCACATCCCTAGATGGCATCTCTAAGCCCATCACTGAATGGCATCTTTAAGCCCATTCCCTCTACCATCACATCACCGAGTGCAAATTTTTTGGGCACTCTAGTGTCCAATCTCCTTTTACCCTCGAGTCGCGAAAGGCAAGCTTGCCAATCTAACTCTTCAGGTTAAAGAAGATTGAACAGGGGCAACTGTTGTACCCAAAAATTTTCCCTCCTCTTTTTCAAGAAATCACAGCTTCGGGTTTCTCCTGATTTTTCAGATTGGCCTAAGAATCGGTCAAAATAGATTTTTCTTGTCAGTCTAGCCAAATTAGGGTTTTCATCGACTTTGGAACATTTCAAGCAAATTATTAGGGTTTGGTTGAGTTTGGCTCAAAGTTTGATCAGACAGGCGTTTCTTTGGTGTTAAGTCAAGAATTAGGGTTTTTGCGCGCGCAGTTTCAGAAGAGTTTGAATCCACAGTGTTTTTGAATCCACAATGTTTTAATTGGTTGTTACACTGTTTTGACATTTGTTCAAAATTTTTGTCTAAACATCTGGGATAAAGGCTAAGGCATTTGATTCGAGATGGGATAAAAGCTGAGGTATTTGAATTGAGAATTTGCAGTGTTTGATTTTAATCAGTAAAGAGATAGGCATATGGATGTTTGTTTGATTGATTGTGCATTGCTGAGACGCTGGGCTTATTGATTGCAAGACGACAGTGTTTATTAATTATTTATTTATTCTAAGTTAGAACAGTTGGGATTTATTTCCAGTTATTTTAATTTCAGAAACTTAAATAATTAAATGGACAGTGAATTGAAAAAAGATTAACTGACAAAGAAGGATTTTTATTCATCTTTAATTGTTTGTTACAAATTATTATTGGAACACTGTAAATTTATTTACATTTTGTTTACAATAATAATATTACAAATAATTAAAATGAAATAAAATTGTATCCTAATTTTCCTAAGTCTTCTACTGATGCTCCTTTGCTCATTTGACTTTTACCTGCAAAAACAAAGAAAAGAAAAGAAGTCAAATGCAGATGAAATAAAAAAAAAGCAGACAGTTAATTTGAAGTTCATCATTAAAAGTAACTGGCCGGAATCAATTTGTTTGCCCTCTCTGCAAATCACAAGATTACTCTTGGTTCACAAAGAGGGATAGAAATATGCTTGCAAAAAGTATGAATTGCACAAATTCAAAATGTCAAACAAGGCTGCATAGTTCAAAATTTCAAACCAAATACAAAGGCAAACTGAACAGATTGCAGATTGAAAAATGCCTAACCAAGTCCAATGTCAACCAAGCTGTCAAACTGTCCAAAAGCTATCAAAAAGCTGTCAAGAGATTTGCAGAAATCTTGAAAGTACACAGAGGAAAGAGACAAATGCAAGCTTATTTCAAATTCATCATTTCCCAGCCTATCACTTTTTCAGAGCATAGTACAGTTTTAAGCAATAAACAAATGCTTTTTAATCTGTAGAGAGAGAGAAAAAGAGGAGAGAAAGGCTTACAGCAGGCTTGAGGCTTAGAAAAAAAAGATATAACAAGTTATCAGAACACAGTAGAGGCAAGAGGTAGAATATCATAAAAAAATATAGAAGCCACAAACTATATGAACAAACAACCTGCCTCCACAAGCTTCAAACCTCAAAACCAGAAGCATACAAGCCTCAAGCCTTAACCTGCTTCAAACAAACCAGAAGCATACAAGCCTCAAGCCTTAACATGCTTCGAACAAACCAGAAGCATAAAAGCCTCAAGCCTTACCTGTATCAAAAACAACCAAAAAGACAATACACCACAAACCTGTACCAATACTAAAAAACCAGAAATGGCCACCAAGCCTGCCTATACTGATAAACCTAAAAGCAAAGATAAAGATACCATATTTTCAGAGCTAGGCTCATCACAGGGTCTAAAAAACAAAGGCAAACAACTCAGATATCAAAATCATCAAGAACATCAACATTTCAACAAATACTCTTAGAGCAAGCATACAGAAGCAAAGAGTAAGCATACAGAAGCAAAGAGCAAGCATACAGAAGCAAAGGGCAACCAGTCAGAAGAGGAAAAGAAGCAACAAGCAGGGTTTTCAGAAATCTCATCATAAAACCACGAAAGAAAGATACTGAGTACCGGATTTCCAACAAGCACAGCATCACGCGTTCCCCACCCCTGGCCGCCTAAAGCGCCTCCAGCTCTCTCCTCCTCTCCAAGCAACGAACCCTCCAAAGGTAGTATTTCTACTCCTTCTTTTCACATCTCACATGAACAACAACACATAAAATCAGAACACATGAAGTTAACACATATAAAACTTGAAACCCTAAAATTGAAAGAGAAGAAATCGCTACCTTTGTGCCATCAATGCTTGAGTAATCTTGGAGAGAGGGAGAGGGAGGTAGCGCCTAGTAGCCTGAGGCGAGGAGACAAGCGTTCAGTAGCCCCATTTTGAGAAAGATGAAGCTCAGACGAAGGAAGCGAAGAAAGATGAACGGCGCCGCTCTCAAGCTCTGTAACCCTAAATGAAATAAATAATTCAAACCCTTACAAAATGTTGTGTCAAGCGCTTGGTCCGGTTCGCCCCATTAACAAGCCTTAAGCCCAATAAATCCTGGCCTACACCCCCTCTGATTCCTTTCTCTTCAAATTTTGTTATGGGCCAGGAATAAACTCTAAGGCCCATTTAATCTTTTAGCCATTTTTATTTCAAACTAACTCATACTAATTTTTTTTACATTAAATTTTAATTAACAATACTCTTTTATTTTCTTTTTATAACATAATTAAATTTTGTAGATAAAATAACACATTAACTTTTTTTTATATATATATAAAATGTTCTTAATTACCTTTTTTTTTATTTCTTTAGCTAGTATAATTAAAAATACATAATAATATTTTATTTTGAGTTAAATAAAATCCTTGTATATAAGATATCAATAAATACCTAAAAATATATTTTTTTATTAAACATTTGTTTATATATAAATACATAAATTTTTAAACTTAAAACATTTCTCTTTTCTTTAATTAAAACTCTTGTACATAAAAACATTAATACATAAGTATAGAATTTCTTAAACATTTTCTTTTCTTTTATTAAATCTTTTGTTTTGTACCTAATTAACAAAAAATCCAAAAAAGATAATAATACTTAATAATTACTTAATTTTTCATTAAGTTAAACATCTTTCTCACTTGAAAATAATCATATACACTTACACAAATACTTTTGATACATTGCTTTTATTCTTATACATTGATACATGTTACATTGAGAATGCGATTCGATTTGGTTGTAAATATATTTGGACACTACTCTCCTAATAAGTCTCATCCCCATTTGTAAATACTTGTACCCCCACTCTCGGATACTCATTTGTAATAGCTTAGACTTTAAATTCCCGCAATTGATCACTTTCTATATACTGTATAGTAATTAGGGTTTGTATGCGAAGATTCAAAATCAACCGCTAGATAACCTAATACAAGACAAATGCATGACAATCAATACACAATTCACACTTGCACCCCTAGGGTAATCCCACTCGTTGCCTTCCAAAATGGGCCATGCTTGCATGTTGAGTATCTTTGGCAAAACAAAAACAAAACAAATGATCATAGTCCCTCGATGACGCTTTCGAAAGTTGCCTAAACAAAATGATCATAGTCCCTTCAAGCAAAATTGCCAAAGACACTTGGCACCATTGCATTCATGGTCCATACGATGACACGCGCCTGTCCCGTTAACATCCTAACACAAGATTGTTCACCAAATACAATGGTGAAACAATACTGTTAAAAGGGTTAAAACATGAGAAAAATCTTTGAGTAAATTTAGGGGTAGACAACTCTTAGTTACTTGATCAAACTTGCAAAACACACTTGCCTACTTTTCAAAACCCACTCCACAACACACTTTCAAAAACAAACTTTCAAAAACATTGAAATATCTTTTCGAAAAGACAAAAACCTTTGTAAAACATTCGAGTAAAGAATTGTTACAACAGTTGCCTAGACAAGGCATCTTTTTTCAAAGCATTTTCAAAAACACACACACACACCACCATTTCAAGCAATTGAAAATCAAGGCAAGTGATCTAAAACAAGTAACTAAGAGCCCATGGATAACCATGGATGAAAAGGGTGCTAATACCTTCCCTTTTCATAATCTACCCCCCGAACCCACGAAACATCTCAAAAGGTTTTTCCTGTGCTTTTTAACCTTTCCTTTAGGATAAAATAAAAAGTCGGTGGCGACTCTTGCTAAACTGAACAAGTGCGAATACAAACGCAAAACCTCAAGTCAGTTCTCCCATCGTATCACATAGTCCTTTTCTCCTGCAGGTTTATTCTCACAATCATCTTCGTTCACCATCCCCAGCAGAAACGAAGAACTCAACTCTATTCTCCAGCAGCTCCGGGATTTACTTTCCCCAGCTGAAACATCACATCTTCATACATCATGATACATGCATATACGCATCATACGAGTAAAATCTCATTTATGTTGAGAACATAATTGCTTGATCCATCTCATGCATTTCATGTGACTGACCTTTACCTTTCAGGAAAGATGCAGTTAAGTTCTCAGCTTAGCCAAAGATCTGACCAGTTCTTTAATCTCAATCGGATTATCCTCGGTTGAAGTTCAGATAAGGTTCTCAATCTCGACAGTTTCTCTACATCATAGGGTGGACAAGTACTATAACCTCAAGGGTATACTCCATTGAGCACGAGTTAGTTCCTAGATCTTGATGTTCTCCTCCGTCATAGTACGGACCAGTTCCATAACCTCAGCGGTTTACTCCATTGAGCAAGAGATGGTTCAGATGTGACCCAGATTTGGCGACATTCCGATACTTATTCCAGATTTCCTTCTAGAGATAGTTCAGATGTGACCCAGATTTAGCGACATCCCGATACTTATTCCATATTTCCTTTCAGAGACAACTTAGAGATGCTCCAGACCCGAATGCTATTCTATTGCTTATTCAGATTCAAACTTCTAAAGACAACTTAGAGATGCTCCAGACACGGATGCTATTCTATTGCTTATTCCATATTCCTTCTAGAGACAGTTCAAATGTGACCCAGATATCACGACATTCTGATACTTACTCCAGATTCAATCAAAAGATGATTACCATCAACCTTTTTTCCAAGTTCCAGATCAACACCTGTAACTAGCCAGGAAATATCTGTGAGCGATTGATTGTAGATCTATACCTGAAACCAGACAGGAAAGTATCTACGTGAAGGGATTGAAGATCAATACCTGTATCTAGCCAGGAAGTCATCTTTCTTTCTCAGGTCAGAGAGTAATACCTATATCCAGCCAGGAAAGCTATCTCGACCAACCTTTTGAAGTTCCAGGTCAACACCTGTATCTAGCCAGGAAATATCTGTGAGCGATTGATTGTAGATCTATACCTGAAACCAGACAGGAAAGTATCTACATGAAGGGATTGAAGATCAATACCTGTATCTAGCCAAGAAGTCATCTTTATTTCTCAGGTTAGTGAGTAATACCTATATCCAGCCAGGAAAGCTATCTCGACCAACCTCTTGAAGTTCCAGATCAACACCTGTATCTAGCCAAGAAATATCTGTGAGCGATTGATTGTAGATCTATACCTGAAACCAGACAGGAAAGTATCTACGTGAAGGGATTGAAGATCAATACTTGTAGCTAGTCAGGAAGTCATCTTTCTTTCTCAGGTCAGTGAGTAATACCTGTATCCAGCCAGGAAAGCTATCTCGACCAACCTTTTGAAGTTCCAGGTCAACACTTGTATCTAGCCAGGAAATATCTGTGAGCGATTGATTGTAGATCTATACCTGAAACCAGACAGGAAAGTATCTACGTGAAGGGATTGAAGATCAATACCTGTATCTAGCTAGGAAGTCATCTTTCTTTCTCAGGTCAGTGAGTAATACCTGTATCCAGCCAGGAAAGCTATCTCGACAGACCTTTTGAAGTTCTAGGTCAACACCTGTATCTAGCCAGGAAATATCTGTGAGCGATTGATTGTAGATCTATACCTGAAACCAGACACGAAAGTATCTACATGAAGGGATTGAAGATCAATACTTGTATCTAGCCAGGAAGTCATCTTTCTTTCTCAGGTCAGTGAGTAATACCTGTATCCAGCTAGGAAAGCTATCTCGACCAACCTTTTGAAGTTCCAGGTCAACACCTGTATCTAGCCAGGAAATATCTGTGAGCGATTGATTGTAGATCTATACCTGAAACCAGACAGGAAAGTATCTACGTGAAGGGATTGGAGATCAATACCTGTATCTAGCCAGGAAGTCATCTTTCTTTCTCAGGTCAGAGAGTAATACCTGTATCCAGCCAGGAAAGCTATCTCGACCAACCTTTTGAAGTTCCAGATCAACACCTGTATCTAGCCAGGAAATATCTGTGAGCGATTGATTGTAGATCTATACCTGAAACCAGACAAGAAAGTATCTACGTGAAGGGATTGTAGATTAATACCTGAAGCCAAACAGGACAACTATTTACTTGACCATCATGAAGCAACCCTACACCGGTTCCTTCTCTTCCAAGATGCAGTTTTACACGGACTCATCGTCAAGCAACCCTACACAGGTTTCCTTCTTTCAACCTACCAAGTCACAATTCAACAAACATTCCCGGATGGCATCTTTAAGCCCATCTCCACAACTATCCATTACATTTCCAAATGGCATCTATAAGCCCATCTCCGACAAGATTCTGTCACGTTTCCAGATGGCATCTATAAGCCCATCCTCTTATCCATCATATCTCCAAATGGCATCTGTAAGCCCATCCCCGTCAAGATTCTGTCATATCTCCAGATGGCATCTATAAGCCCATCCTTCTACCAACAATCTCCAAATGGCATCTGTAAGCCCATTCCCGACATCACATTGCTGATACTACACCATGCGAGTGCAAATTTCTGGGCACTCTAGTGTTTAATTATCTTCCACATTCGGATCACGAAAGGCTCGAAAGCCAATATATATCCTCAGGTCTAAGAAAATTGAACAGGAGCAACTGTTGTACCCCAAAATTTGCCCTCCCATATTTCTCAAAACATTTCAAGAAAAATTCACAAGTCCAACCCGGCGCGTCATATTCAGGTGTTCTTTCGCCAAGATATCTCTGATAACGTATTCTCAAATTCAGGTTCGGCTCAAGAGTCAATTCTTTAAATAAGGTATCCGAATGTGTGAGTTTTCTCGAAGAAATATGGTGAAAAAGTGTGCTGAAAGTGCAGTTTTTACGCGCAAAAAAAATCATAACTTGAAGATCGTGGCTCGTTTTGAACCCGTTCCGGTGGCAAAAATTCCGTCTTGACATTATCTACATTTTCATCTCTCACCGCTGGAAGCCAATTTCCATCAGAAGGTCTTCAAAAATGTGGATTTATCAAATATTTTCATACAGAAAATTTGTGACAGAAGTTTATTTGCGTCATGTTCAGAAAATCATAACTTGGTCGATTTTCATCGTATCAAGCTGGTTCCGGCGCCAAAATTTCAGAAATTGAGTTGGCTACATTTTCACAGAAGGTATTGAGTTCAAACGGTATTCAAAAGACCTTCGTTTTTTGCTCAGAGTGCGTGACATGCAGAAAATCCTGAATGCTAAATATTATCTCATCTAGGCCGAAACTTCGAAAATTCATAACTCGGTCAATTTTTATCGGATTGGGCTCATATTTTTACACAAGGTAACTGACTCATAGATCTACAACTTTGCCTCAAAAGTCGAGACCGGATTATGCTCCGATCAATACCAGTTTTTTATTGAAGAACGTGTCAGAGTCGACACTGGAGCCCAAAATAAGTTTGTCTGAGCTGAAACTTCAAAAATTCATAACTAATTAACCGTTTATCCGATTGAGCCGATTTTTGGACAGGAGTTATTTTTCGATATCGGCTACATTTTGTTTTCACATTTCAACTTCAAAAATTGCACTTAAGTCCCTGCGATTTAGCTTGGAAAGTGACGAACTCAAGTGAACATTGGAGGCCCAATTGCACATTCAAAGCCCATTTTCTTTACCCTAATTTCCATTATATAATCACATTCTTTTCACACAAACAAGAAGAGGAAAAAAAACCTTGCCACAACACTGTCAGAATATCAAATTCTTTCAAGAACCCTAAAACCTTGAAATCCTTATTACAAATCCCTCTCTCACTACAAACAAGCCATCGCAGTTACAAACCAACATCTCACTACTTCTTCAGTAAGGGTAAGGCTGACTTGATCTCCATGATCAAAAGGGCATAAAAGCATTCATGTCACTACTTTTCCAGTAAGGGTAAGGATGATTTGATCTCCATGATCAAAAGAGTATAATCATTCATACATGCCATATTAACCTAAACATTAAATTTCTTCATATATTGGCTTTATTTGTATTTTATGATATATAGTAATTTATTTAATGTGTTCATGAGATTCAACACTACAGATTTAGACAGGATCCCATGCAGGTTCATTAAGAAACGTTGAGGCCAAAACACAAATGGCCAAAACAGAACAGCTTCACATGACACCAATACATGGAGAGACAGACATTCTGAGAAGGTTAAGGAACATTGAGGCCAGAACACAAATGGCCAAAAGCCAGAACACAAATGGCCAAAAGCCAAAACACAAATGGCCAAAACAAAACAGTTTACACATGATGCCAATAGTTGTTTCACCCCTCCAATCAGGCTCGTGTACTCCTAAACTCTCTCTCTATTTTTATTATTTTCCTTTAATTAATTAATCGTTATTCTTTTTATTAATCACTAACCAATTAAAATTTTTTCCTAATAAAATCAAAAACACAAAAAATATTTTATTTATTAAAATTAACTTCATCACTTTTATTTTTGTAAATAAATTAATTTAATCCATTTAGCTTTAATTAGATTTAACTTTTAATATTTTTTGCAATATTTAAAATCAATTTAGAATATTAGGTTTTTATTAGCATTAATTCAATTTATTTTATTTCTTTAAAAAACTGAAAAATCCAAAAATATTTTCATTATTTAATTTTATTTAATTGTTCATTTAATTTAATTCCATTTAATTCAAAAATAACCAAAAAAATCACTTTCTTTCAAAAAAGGGTCAAAACCCAAAAAAAACTCGCATTCGATTTAATTTCCCGCACGCGATCCATTTTATCATATTATTGTATCTGTTTTCCGGAATGTAATAGCTTTTAATTAGGACTTTAATTATTTATCGCTTTATTTTACTTTCCGCATTTTAATTTCAAGGGTTGTTTTTGGCGATGTAAATACCCGACGCCTTGTAATAGTTTAGATTTAATTTCCGCAATTTAAATTCCGCAACTATTAACTGTTAGATGTTTGATAAATAGGGAATGCATGACAAGATCAAATGTATGAACTTAAAATCAACATAGCTCACCCATGACATGTACAAAGATAAAATTAACTGAAAAACAATACACTCGCACATGCCACTCTTAGGGTACACCTCACTTGGTTGCCTCGACGTGGTCATTAAGTATAGGGTGTTTTAGAGGTCTCCCTCCTATCTAAAGATCCCAGTTGCCTCGAAACGGTTGCCTCGGATAAAAAGGATCTAGGACACTAGGGTTACCGCTAAGGTGTCCTACCATTGCTTTGGTGACCACATGTCCCTATAATCGAATTGACCCAAAAAACTCCAACGACGGTGCTACCTACTTCTCAATAGTGGGATAGTACTGTCTAAAGGACATTTACACAGCTTAATTTCTTTTGAGTAGGTAGAGGTTCTAAGGTACTTGCTCTTTCAAAACAAAAACAACTTTTCGCACTTACACTTTTCTGACAAAAGTTTTCAAACAAATACTTCATACACTCTTGAGGACAGATACAAGAGTCAAAACGAAGTTTTCAAACAAACTTTTTTCAAAACCCACTGTTGTACCCCAAAATTTTCCCTCCCATATTCTTCAAGATTTTCCAAGATCAAGCTTCAAAATCTCTCAAGGGTTGCACAGTCCAATTGCCTCCTAACACAGTCAAAATTAGGGTTTTGGTTCTTGCAAAGAAATTGAAGTTTTCAAGGGTCCAATCAAGTCCCACATGCCTATATACATTGTAAAGCATTCATATGTCAAGTTTCAAGACTCACAGCATCAAGTTGCACAATCAAAAACCCTAAATGCTTCACAGTAAACTGTAGGGGCAAAATGGTCATTTGACAGTCAAAAGTCAAAATTTTTGGTCAACATCTTATTTTGAAGCCACAAACATCATTTGATCAATTCTTGATCATGATTTCACAAGCATGGCTCAAAAAGTCTCAAGATGCAAAAGTTTCCATTTTTGGACAGTTGAAAAAGTCAACTGCAAATTGACCAGGGCATAACTTCTTCATGGTTTATCAGAAAAATCCCATCCAAAGCTCATTTTAAATAGAATGAAATTTCCTACAACTCATCTTCACACTTCAAGTCCAAGAAATGCTCTCACAAAAAGTTATCAATTTCAACATTATAGGTCATTTTCAAAAGTCAACAAAAAGGCACTTTAAGTCAAAGACCATAACTTGAGATTGGTAAATCAAAATGACATGGGACCAAAGACATTGGTTAGAGGACTTCAATACCTTTCCAAAATGTCTAAGAACATGATCATATCTTCAAAATTGAGCAAGATATGCCTTGTAGAAGTTGGGAAATTTTTGGCAATTTTGAAAAGTCAACTTTGCACAAAAGGCTTCAAAAATGCTAATGGGCCACAAATTCTTCCATGAATCATTACCCAAAGGCTATGCACGACCCATTAAGCTCAAAGGGAGTTATTTTCTTATTTTTGATTAATTATTTGAATTTTTATTATCATCAATTCATTAATTAAATTAAAATATAAGAAAAATACCAAATTATGTTTTTTAAATCTTTTTGTGCAGCAAATATCTTCCACATGTGCAAAAGATTTCGTGCACTATCTCAAGGGGACAAAATCATCCCTATTTGGCAAGTTTCCATGGCAAAAAGATTGGAAAAAAGATGTGAAAAATCAAAGATTGAAAACATTAATACATGGACTTTGGGCTTGATTTTTTAACCTAATTTCGTTCACTTACATAGGCAAGACCTAATGGAATCAGGAGACACACGAAAGCTGCTCAGAAAACCAATATCCAATTTGCAATTTTTGGCCAAAAAACCTTGAAACTGATTTCGTACCTAGAGCATAATTCAAAGCTTCAAAAGCATTCCAATACATTGCCAAAGCATCCAGGAGTCGGTTACAATCAAAACCAAGTCTCCAGACCTCAAGAATTGGTAGAACGACATCACACTTTTCACAAACTTTTCCATAATCGTGTTTTAATTTACATGCATTATTCATGAGTTTTAATTGTTGATTCTTACTAACAATGATATTCTGAAGCTAATGGTACCCTTTAATTGAACTAACAATGCCTAAAACGAAATCTGCCATGGTTGAAGCTTAGGGTTTCAGAAGCTCTAAATTGGGGTTTCCTTCATATGGAAAAATTGGACCACCAAACCTATGCCATTGAACTCAGAAGCTCCATACGAACACAACCATGACCTCGCGCCCTTTTTATATTTATCCATGCCCTATTCGCTATTTTTGCAGGTTTCACTTAGTGGGGGTTTAAAACCCCCGCTATTTGATTATATTACAGGGACAAAGATGAAGATGAAGCTGGCGTGTCATAACATGATAGGAGTATTCAAATCACTCTTCAGCATATTAACAAATGCGCTCAATAGCTCAGTTGGTGGCTGAGGTGGCTTGCAGGTACTGGGACCTGGGTTCGATTCCCAGGTCCCCTCTCATATTTCATAATTTTTTCCTTAACATGTTTCCATGTAGCGCTTCATCCAAAGTCCATCATACACGCCCATGCTTGTGCCTGCCAAGTGGATCTGATGGTCAATCTGAAGGCCCCAAAGGGAGTTCCACCATGTACCTCAGTCAATCACACGCATCCAAGCTGGAAAAGTCAAACAGGCTTCTTGTTCAGTGGGCCAAAAATTGCTTCAAAAACCTCCATAATGGGCCAGACACCCCCAATGTTTGTATTCTTTTCTAATTTCCTTTCCTTTTCTTTTAATTGTTTAAATTGTTTTATTTAATTCACCAATAATTAATTTTCATAATAAAAATATCAGAAACTAAAATATGTCAATTAATTTATTTAGTAAATATTTTTGTAAATAAACTTTAATAATTAACTAGTTAATTTAGGTTTTAAAACTTAAATCTTTTTCTTAACAAATTAAAATATGTAGAAATTAGGGTTTTTAACTTTTCGTCATTTTTTAATAAATAATTTTCTCATCATTATCATTATTATTAATTATTAAATATTTTTGTAAATAAACATGTACATTAAATATTTAGTAAATTAGGTTAAACTTGAATATTTTTTCATTAATAATTAAAAAACAACTTAGAATTAGGGTTTCTCTTCAATTTTAATTTCTTTCTTTCATTAAATACAAAAACCATAAAAAAACATTTCTTTTCTTTAAATTATTAATTAATTAGCTCTTTAATTTCGATTTAATTTCAAAAGGGTCCAACGCCCTCGAACGTTCTATTTTTATTCTTTTCGCACGTTAATTTATTTCCTTCCGAATATTATGTAATTGCTCAAGCCATGTAATAGTAACTAGGTGTTACTTTCCGCATTTTTATTAAAACGGGTCTTTGTAATTTGGCGATGTATAGACCCGCGCCTTGTAATAGCATAGGATTTTATTTTCTGTATTTAAATTTCCGCACTCTTAAAACTGCTATACTTTGCATGAAAGAATGTATGGCCTAAATTAAAAACAAGCGTAGATCACCATGATACATGTACAAGATAAAACATAACATGAAAACAACACACGAATTCACACACCACTCTTAGGGTACGTCTCACTGTTGCCTTGCCTTCGAAACATGGTCGTCGAGTATAGGACGTTTTAGTAAGTCCTTATGTCCATAACATGATCCAGTTGCCTCGAAACGGTTGCCTCGGAATAAAAAAAAGGATCAATGGCATAAGGGTAGCTTCTAAGGTGTCCTACTGTTGCTCTGGTGACCACACTGTCCCTAACAAACGAATTGACCCGAACACCTCCAACGGTGGTGCTACCTACCTCTCAATGGTGGGATGGCACTACCTTAAGGACATTTACACAGCCTAATTCCTTAGGGTAGGTAGATGACTCATAGATACTTGCTCTATTCAAAAACAAATCAAAACTCTTTTCACACCGACACTTTCAAAAAGCTTTCAAAACAATTTTTCAAACACTCTTGAGGATTGATACAAGAGTTATTCCGAAACTTTCAAAGAAACTTTTTTCAAACCCACTCACAATTGAAAAGCAAACACATTTTGAAAACACAATGACCAAGTATCTAAGAGCCCATGGATAACCATGGATAGAAAGGGTGCTAACACCTTCCCTTTCTATAAATCTACCTCCCGAACCGAGAAACTATCTCATAAGGAATTTTGTTGTGCTTTTGTCCTGTCCATGTTGGAGAAAATAAAAGTCGGTGGCGACTCTTGCTTACCGCGACATTTCGCGAACCAGCGTTAAACAGTCAGTTCCAGATCCACCGATCACAGAACTGGCGACTCTGCTGGGGAAATTATAAAGTGAGGTGTACCTTAGGATTAGATCATACTTATGTTTTCAATTGCTTGCTTTGATTGCTTTATATTTGTGGGCATTGCATCGGAGTTTCATGGATCCTAACCTGGATCTGGGGATACCCTTTTAGGTAGCATAAGTTGTGAGGGACCTGTCCGACGTAGACCGACACGGGTGAAGCAGTGGCTACGTTGGTGTGACACCTTGGTCTGTACCGATATCCCTTGTGTTGAAACGAGGAGAATATATTCTGAGGAGTCATTAAGCACCAACCGACCTTAGAACCCTAAATTGACCCAACTTGGCCATAGAATAGTAGCAGTATGCTACACTCATTGAGGCTAAACTCTCGCGATGGTTCTGGACGCAAGAAAAGATTGCGATGCTAGAGTTATGACCGATCGAGGGTAGTCGGTGATATTGAGATCCTCTAGAACCCGGTTACTTTTGATAGGACAGGTCTTAACCAACGAAACTGATAGAGGGTAGTACCTAAACTTCATGCTGGCCTAAACTCTAAGGGCTGTCTTGTGTGACTTGTGTGCCTTCAAACTTGAAATGCTTGCCCATATTTGTTATCTGACAACATTGAACTACTTGCAGGTTTTGTTTATAGTCCTTAAACTGGACCTATTATAGGGCTAACTTATACTTCACACCTTTGCATCCACGTACATCATACGCATCATAACATCATACCATAGCATTTCCTTAACCATTTCAAGGATCTCAAGGGTTTGTGATGCAGGTCATGATGAACCAAATGTCTAGCAAGGGGCAAATGGGATTTATTTTCCTCTAGCCAAAGTTGTCAGGGGCTATGACCCACTTGATATGGTGAGCCTTGACTCTTGAAGAAGGACTCTCAACAACATGAAGTTCCTTCAATCAAGCTACCAGATTCAAATTCTAACAATTTTTCTTGTCTACCCTGTGAGATCCTTGAAAACATTGCATGCATATCATACATATCGTTGCATTACAGATACTCTTTTTGACAGGTCCCTTACCTTCTCCACTGTTTATTTCAGCAATGGCTTCCCAACAAGATAATCAGGGTCTTCAGGCTCAAGAGACTCAGTTCAGGGAGATCTTCCTAAGCCTATCCAAGGGGCAGGAAGAGTGGAGGACACTCCTAATGGGGAATCTGGCCAAGAAAAGTCCCGAAGATGACAAGGACGAACGGCTGAAACGTCTACAAGCTGAGGTAGATACAATGAAAACCCAGATGCTGGGGCAAAGGGCTCTCATCCAAGGTTTAGCTCGGGAGCAAGAAGAGTTGAGGACCATGATCAGTCAACTCTACCAAGATAGATCCAACATGAAGCAATCAGTCCAGGTCAGGGACCCGGTCATGGATCAGCTTCCAAGAGTACAAGAATCTGGTATGGTGAAGAATAGAATTCTCCAAATTGCTACCACTTCACAAGCCCAGCATCAACCTCGCCCAGAGCAACAGGTTGTTCAGAGTAAGCCAAGCAGGTCCAAGAGGCAATTCACCCAGCTCAACATGCCACTGTTTCAAGCTTTACAACACCTGTTGAGTTTGAACCTGATTACACTAAGGGCTCCTCCCCGGAACCCCAACATCTCTGCTCCTAACTATCATCCCAACAAAAGGTGTGCATACCACTCTGATAGTCCTGGACATGACACTGCCGACTGCTGGGCTCTGAAGAACAAGGTCCAGGATCTGATTAATGAAGGAGTAGTGGATTTCACCCAAGTGGGTCAGGCTGAGTGCTTCTACCAGCCCTACAGGATTCACCATTAGAAGTGACAAGCCCTGAGACTAGAAGACCTTTGTTCATTCGAATGTTCAAGTTGTAATTTTCTTTGATTGTTCGAACATTTTATTTCATATCAAACTTGGTTATTTCATTAATGCATCGCATATGTCTGTTTCGAAGCAATATATTCGCATTCGCTATATTCAAACTGCTTTCATTTTTTTTGACGTCAACTCTCAATTAATAATTCTAAGCCTCTTAAGGGAGGATGACGAAAACGATACCACAATCTACAGTATGCTTTTGAACAGACCCCGCTGATGAGGTACAGGCATTGTTTCAATCCCTAAACACTGAAGTTATAAGGAAGATAATCCCTCGTCAACCCCTTTGAGCCAAAGAAGTAGGAGTTTTTCTTTTCGAAAATTAAAACCCTTAATCATAACCTGAGGCAGGGTAGTTTTCTCAGTTGATCCAAGATCACAATGAATGGCACCAAAGAAGTCCTTCCGAGACGAAAAGACAGTGATGGTTCCAGGTAATCATACAGGCAGTCATTATCTCTTAGAAATAAAAGCCCAATAAGTCAAAACCTATGAAGGAGACTTACAAAACTGGGGCATCCCGCTGACTGTAATCACAAAAAGAAACAGTTCAGGCAAAAAACAGGGATAACAAAATCAAAAAAGAAAGAGGTCCTACAAACCCTCAGCAAAAAAAAAAGACTGCCTATGCAAAATAAACTGTCAGTATCAGAACCATCATTGGTATATCAAAGCAAAGAATCAAACACGATCTAACGCATGATTAACTGAGTTTAGGATTGAAGAACATCACGAAGAACGGGTGGGTACAAATAAAACTTGAGCCTTTATCCTTTGTTTCTTAAACCGTGAACCAGGCCACGTTATAACCCTCAAAAGTCCTAGCTGAAGCATGGGTTAGTTCGAAAGCATACTGTTACAAAAGGTATCCTGACTCCTTAAGGCTCACGGTAAAATAACGAGTTGACATCACAGTTTACAAAACTTGCTTGTTCTACTGAAAAATGCATTTTCAAAAACTTCAAGACAGACATAAGCTATGCATTTTTAAAATAATATTGCTTGCATATGACTTTTTGTTTGAACAACATAGAAATTCGCACGAAGAATATCTAGTGAACAAAAGCGCTTCCAACCAAGGGGCAGACATGATCATGGTCTATCATCTGAGGCAGTTAAGTCAAGATTCAGAGAATCTCTCAAAAGGCCAACCAGCTTGGGGCAAATCTCCGTCTAAGTCACTTGGGGCATTGGACGATCAAACGAAGATCTTCTGGTAGTAGGGCGACGCAACACTACTAACAGGGGCACCTCCCTACATTCCGAGAAAGTGGACATAGTCGAAAAAATACTACGCATGACTAAAGACCCGCTAGGTTGACACACCTAGGCAAAAATAAGGGCTTCCCGGCGAACCAAAAGGGTTCGGGCAAAAATGAGGGATGAAATAAAAAAAAATGTACACCCGGCAAGTCGAAAACCTGAAAAGGCGGCTTGGGCAAAAAAGGGTATCCCGGTGGATTGAAAACCCGAAAGGGCAGTCCAGGAAAAAATTAGGGATCAAGGCGTACGACTATGTCCCGTTATCTCGTCACTTGCCTACCAGAAGAAGATTTGTCAAATCGGCAGTCATCAAGCACCTCCACAGGTACCCTCTCCCGCAGAAACTGGGGAAATAAGAATTGTCCAAATCGATCCAATTGCTCTGTCAACCAAAGGACCAAGATCAATTAAAAGATGATTACCATCTACCTTTACAATTCCAGATCAATACCGGTAACAAGCCAGGAAAATTCTGTGGACGACTGATCGTGGGTTAATATCTGAAACCAAACAGGACAATTATCTACTTGATCATCCTCAGGCAACCCTACACCGGTTCCTTTTATTCTCAGAAGAAGTCTTACACGGACTTATCATCAAAGTAACCCTACACCCGTTCCTTTTCTTTCATTAAGAAGTCTTACACGGACTTATCTCAACCTTACCCCGGTTCCTCCAGAAGTCTTACACGGACTTATCTCAACCTTACCCCGATTCATCAAGAAGTCTTACACGGACTTATCTGCAGTAACCTTACCCCGGTTCCTCCAGAAGTCTTACACGGACTTATCCCGAAGTAACCTTACCCCGGTTCCTCCAGAAGTTTTACACGAACTTATCCCGAAGTAACCCCACACAGGTTCCCTTCTCAAATTCCAGACGTAGTTGTATATGGACTCATTATCAGTAAACCCTACACAGGTTTCCTCCCTCCAAAGATTCCGTTTTACATGAGCTCATCATCAGGAAACCCTACACAAACTCCCCAAGCAGAGTTAATCTACTGTCAGTCTCAAGGAAATCGGGTATCCCCAGCAGATCTCAACATTCCTCAACGGAGTCTACAAACATTCTTAATAAGCATCCCCGGCAGTCTTAATCTAAGATTGTTCCCCGGCGGTATACCGAACATCCAATGGAGCCACTTCCCTAGTACAGTCCAAAAGTTTCCCCAGGAAAGTTGAATCATCCTCCCCAGTAGACTCTGGAAGCTTATCCCCAGTAGATTCTAGAAGCTTATCCCCTGCAGAGCACGAACGCATCTCCCCGGCTTTATTCAAAGGTTATTCCCCACCAGAGCTTATAACTGGGTTATCCTCAGCTAATTACCATGGAAAGATCGTCCTCGGCGGAGTTCTTCCTATCCCTCAGCGGAGTTCATCAAATTCCCCAACATAACTTATCAACGGAATCCCCAGCAGAGTTCTCATCAAAATCTCAGCGAAGCATCTCTTCCCCCACAGAGTAATTCCCCACAGAGTAACCTCTCCAACAAGTTTATTCCCCAACGGAGTCCTCTTCTCCTACCGGTTTATTCTTGCAACCATCATCCCCAGCGGAAACGAAGAACTCTACTCTTCAAACATCAGCCCAGGATTCAACAAACTCCCGGCATTCGTCAAGGATTTATTTTCCTAGACGGAAATATATTCATAAACACCACATCTTCATACATTATAGCATGCACGTACGCATCATGAACATACAATCTCATTTATTCCGAGAACATCACGCATGTCATACATCATGACATCGCATACAACTAACGTTTTGGCTTTTCAGGACAAAGGTTAATACAAAGATGATTACTATCCACGGTCGCAACTAAAGATCAGATTCCTGTATCTTGCCAGGGTGTATCTGTTGACGACTAACATTACCAGACTCGATTCCTGTATTTTGCCAGGGCACGTTTGAAGAGTTCGAAGATCCGATTCCTGTATCTTGCCAGGGTGTATCTATTGACGACTAACATTACCAGACTCGATTCCTGTATCTTGCTGGGGCACGTCTGAAGAGTTCGAAGATCCGATTCCTGTATCTTGCCAGGGTGTATCTGTTCACGACTAACATTACCAGACTCGATTCCTGTATCTTGCCAGGGTACGTCTGAAGAGTTCGAAGATCCGATTCCTGTATCTTTCTAGGGTGTATCTGTTGACGACTAACATTACCAGACTCGATTCCTGTATCTTGCCAGGGCACGTCTGAAGAGTTCGAAGATCTGATTCCTGTATCTTGCCAGGGTGTATCTGTTGACGACTAACATTACCAGATTCAATTCCTATATCTCGCCAGGGCACGTCTGAAGAGTTCGAAGATCCGATTCCTGTATCTCGCCAGGGTGTATCTGTTGACGACTAACATTACCAGACTCGATTCCTATATCTTGCCAGGGCACGTCTGAAGAGTTCGAAGATTCGATTCCTGTATCTTGCCAGGGCACGTCTGAAGAGTTCGAAGATTCGATTCCTGTATCTTGCCAGGGTGTATCTGTTGACGACTGTATTCTCCGGACTCGATTCCTGTATCTAACCAGGGCACGTCTGAAGAGTTTAAATATTCGATACCTGTATCTAGCCAGGGCACATCTACATGAAGAGTTTGAAGATCAACTCCTGTAACAGGCCAGGTAAGTATCTTTCTTTCTCAGGTACGCAAGTTCTCGCTAAGGAATCTCTTACGCGATCGACACCTAGATGGAATCTATAAGCCCATCCTCCTATCCATCATCTCTCCAAATGGCATCTGTAAGCCCATTCCCGTCATCATACGGCTGACACTCTACTATGTGAGTGCAAATTTTTGGGCACTCTAGTGTTCAATCATCTTCCACCTTCGGATTACGAAAGGCACGTCAGCCAATCTATATCCTCAGGTCTAAGAAGATTGAACAGGGGAAACTGTTGTACCCCAAAATTTTCCCTCCCATATTCTTCAAGATTTGCCAAGATCAAGCTTCAAAATCTCTCAAGGGTTGCACAGTCCAATTGCCTCCTAACACAGTCAAAATTAGGGTTTTGGTTCTTGCAAAGAAATGGAAGTTTTCAAGGGTCCAATCAAGTCCCACATGCCTATATACATTGTCAAGCATTCATATGTCAAGTTTCAAGACTCACAGCATCAAGTTGCACAATCAAAAACCCTAAATGCTTCACAGTCAACTGCAGGGGCAAAATGGTCATTTGACAGTCAAAAGTCAAAAAAATTTGGTCAACATCTTATTTTGAATCCACAAACATAATTTGATCAATTCTTGATCATGATTTCACAAGCATGGCTCAAAAAGTCTCAAGATGCAAAAGTTTCCATTTTTGGACAACTGAAAAAGTCAACTGCAAATTGACCAGGGCATAACTTCTTCATAGTTTATCAGAAAAATCCCATCCAAAGCTCATTTTAAAGAGAATGACATTTCCTACAACTCATCTTCACACTTCAAGTCCAAGAAATGCTCTCACAAAAAGTTATCAATTTCAACATTATAGGTCATTTTCAAAAGTCAACAAAAAGGCACTTTAAGTCAAAGACCATAACTTGAGATTGGTAAATCATAATGACATGGGACCAAAGACATTGGTTAGAGGACTTCAAGAACTTTCCAAAATGTCTAAGAACATGATCATCGCTTCAAAATTGAGCAAGATATGCCTTGTAGAAGTTGGGAAATTTTTGGGAATTTTGAAAAGTCAACTTTGCACAAAAGGCTTCAAAAATGCTAATGGGCCACAAATTCTTCCATGAATCATTACCCAAAGGCTATGCACGACCCATTAAGCTCAAAGGGAGTTATTTTCTTATTTTTGATTAATTATTTGAATTTTTATTATCATCAATTCATTAATTAAATTAAAATATAAGAAAAATACCAAATCATGTTTTTTAAATCTTTTTGTGCAGCAAATATCTTCCACATGTGCAAAAGATTTCGTGCACTATCTCAAGGGGACAAAATCATCCCTATTTGGCAAGTTTCCATGGCAAAAAGATTGGAAAAAAGATGTGAAAAATCAAAGATTGAAAACATTAATACATGGACTTTGGGCTTGATTTTTTAACCTAATTTCGTTCACTTACATAGGCAAGACCTAATGGAATCAGGAGACACATGAAAGCTGCTCAGAAAACCAATATCCAATTTGCAATTTTTGGCCAAAAAACCTTGAAACTGATTTCGTACCTAGAGCATAATTCAAAGCTTCAAAAGCATTCCAATACATTGCCAAAGCATCCAGGAGTCGATTACAATCAAAACCAAGTCTCCAGACCTCAAGAATTGGTAGAATGGCATCACACTTTTCACAAACTTTTCCATAATCGTGTTTTAATTTACATGCATTATTCATGAGTTTTAATTGTTGATTCTTACTAACAATGATATTCTGAAGCTAATGGTACCCTTTAATTGAACTAACAATGCCTAAAACGAAATCTGCCATGGTTGAAGCTTAGGGTTTCAGAAGCTCTAAATTGGGGTTTCCTTCATATGGAAAAACTGGATCACCAAACCTATGCCATTGAACTCAGAAGCTCCATACGAACACAACCATGACCTCGCGCCCTTTTTATATTTATCCATGCCCTATTCGCTATTTTTGCAGGTTTCACTTAGTGGGGGTTTAAAACCCCCGCTATTTGATTATATTACAGGGACAAAGATGAAGACGAAGTTGGCGTGTCATAACGTGATAGGAGTATTCAAATACTGGCGCGTGATTTCTTGTGTACACCACTAATGCTTGTTTTCTTTTATAATAATCACTCTTCAGCATATTAACAAATGCGCTCAATAGGTCAGTTGGTGGTTGAGGTGGCTTGCAGGTACTGGGACCTGGGTTCGATTCCCAGGTCCCCTCTCATATTTCATAATTTTTTCCTTAATATGTTTCCATGTAGCGCTTCATCCAAAGTCCATCATACACGCCCATGCTTGTGCCTGCCAAGTGGATCTGATGGTCAATCTGAAGGCCCCAAAGGGAGTTCCACCATGTACCTCAGTCAATCACACGCATCCAAGCTGGAAAAGTCAAACAGGCTTCTTGTTCAGTGGGCCAAAAATTGCTTCAAAAACCTCCATAATGGGCCAGACACCCCCAATGTTTGTATTCTTTTCTAATTTCCTTTCCTTTTCTTTTAATTGTTTAAATTGTTTTATTTAATTCACCAATAATTAATTTTCATAATAAAAATATCAAAAACTAAAATATGTCAATTAATTTATTTAGTAAATATTTTTGTAAATAAACTTTAATAATTAACTAGTTAATTTAGGTTTTAAAACTTAAATCTTTTTCTTAACAAATTAAAATATGTAGAAATTAGGGTTTTTAACTTTTCGTCATTTTTTAATAAATAATTTTCTCATCATTATCATTATTATTAATTATTAAATATTTTTGTAAATAAACATGTACATTAAATATTTAGTAAATTAGGTTAAACTTGAATATTTTTTCATTAATAATTAAAAAACAACTTAGAATTAGGGTTTCTCTTCAATTTTAATTTCTTTCTTTCATTAAATACAAAAACCATAAAAAACATTTCTTTTCTTTAAATTAATAATTAATTAGCTCTTTAATTTCAATTTAATTTCAAAAGGGTCCAACGCCCTCGAACGTTCTATTTTTATTCTTTTCGCACGTTAATTTATTTCCTTCCGAATATTATGTAATTGCTCAAGCCATGTAATAGTAACTAGGTTTTACTTTCCGCATTTTTATTAAAATGGGTCTTTGTAATTAGGCGATGTATAGACCCGCGCCTTGTGTGATCGGTGGATCTGGAACTGACTGTTTAACGCTGGTTCGCGAAATGTCGCGGAAGCAAGAGTCGCCACCGTCTTTTATTTTCTCCAAATGGAAAGGACAAAAGCACAGAAAAATTCCTTATAGAGATTGCTCTCGGTTCAGGAGGTAGGTTATAGAAAGGGAAGGTGTTAGCACCCTTTCTATCCATGGTTATCCATGGGCTCTTAGATACTTGCTCATTGTGTTTTCAAAATGGTTTGTTTGCTTTTCAACTGTGGGTTTTAAAAAGTTTCTTTGAAAATTCCAGTTCGACTCTTGTATCGGTCCTCAAGAGTGTTTGAAAAATTGCTTTCGAAAGCTTTTTGAAAAGGTGTCGGTGTGAAAAGTATTTTTGATTTGTTTTGAAATTTAGAGCAAGTATCTAGAGTCGTCTACCTACCCTAAGGAATTCGTCTGTGTAAATGTCCTTTAAAGTAGTGCCATCCCACCATTGAGAGGTAGGTAGCACCACCGTTGGAGGTGTTCGGGTCAATTCGAGGTTCGGGACATGGTGATCACCAGAGAAATGGGAAGACACCTTAGAAGCTACCCTCATGCCAGGTTCCCGGATCATGAGGACTTACTAAGACATCCTCTACTCAACGATCACCTTTCGAGGCAAGGCAACAGTGAGGCGTACCCTAGGGGTGGTGTGTGATTTGTGTGTCAGATTCATTTATTTTTGTCTTGTCAGGTTATGGGTGATCTATGCGTTTGTTTTTATTTTTTTGTCATTCATTCTTGCATGCATTTATTTAACAGTTAAAAGTGCGAGAAAAGTAAAGTTCTAAGCTATTACAAAAGGCGCGGGTCCACATCGCCAAAATTTCCAGAACCCGATTTGACAGAAAATAAATAATTAAAAATGCGAAAGGTAAATATTACATGGCCTTGGGAGAGATACATAAATATTAAAAGAAAAAAGAAATAAATACGCGCATTGAATAAGAATTAAAAACGAGAGCGTAGGACCCTTTTTGCAAAATTAAATTAAATGATTAAATTAATTAAAAAGAAAAGAAATTGTTTTTGGTTTTTTTTTTTTTGGTATTTAGGAGAATTTAATGCAATTAAACCTAATTCTACAATTTTTATTTTATTATGAAAACATATTAAAGTTTAACCTAAAATTAACCCTAATTAATTAATGCGATTTAATTCATAAAAATAAATATTTAATTACTAGTGAAAAGAAAAGAAAAAAAAAGGATAAAAATTAATTAAAACTAATTCTACCAATTTTAAATTATTTAAGAAAATATTAAGATTTTATTCCTAAATTAAAACTAATTAATTAATAAGGCTTTATTTACAAAAAAAAATATAACATTAAATAAAAATATTAATTTTTGTCTCTTTTCTGATTTTTATTGTTTTTGTGTTTTTATGAAAAAAAATAATTAAAATTAAGAGGAATTAATAAATAAAAGAAAACAAATTGAATCAAAATAAAATAAAATAGTGAGAAGAACATTGCAAACCTAGGGGGTCTGCCCCTAATGTGGAGGGTTTATTAGCATTTCTGGCCCATTTAAATTCATGGCCTGATTGACTTTCGTGGCTAGCATGTAGCTCCGTTGACTAGTGCCTATGGTGTCCATCAGGTCTGGTCCCTTGGATTGGCATTATTGGCCAAGTGGCACGCCAGAAATTGTGGACGCATGGTGGTCCTTGAAGCTGAAATTGCATAGGAACGTTAATTGCAAAATAATATAGAAAGGGTGAGGACCTGGGGCTCGAACCCAGGTCCTGAACATTACCACTAGCCAGCCTTGCCACTGAAGCACTCAACGCGTTCTGTATATCAAACGACAAACAAATATTATAAGATAAAATAATGCGTTAGTGCTTTCTGCGCGCGAATTTTTAAACGGGCCAACCATCTTTCTACACATCATCATCTTCCTCCTGGTCTTGTTTATTTCTTGAAAATACAAAAACATTGGCAACGGTTTTGAACCGTTCCAAAAAGTACCTTTACAAAAAATAGCGAATAGGTCGTCCGGCCACATAAATTAGGCGCGAGGGTGGATTCTAAATCGTCCAAGCCTGCTAGTTTTAATGGTGGTATTCAGGTGTCTTAATTTTACCATATTACGAAACGCCCAATTTGGACCTCCAAGAACCCTAATCTGTATCAATGGTAGAATTGCATATAGTACACAAAAACACAATTAAAGTAGGTGGTTAGCTTCAGAACACATCAATTAGTATGAATACACAAACAAAATGCCATGAAAATGCCTCAAAATTAAAACACGAATATGCATTTTTATGAGAAAAATTCGATTTCTGTATAATGATTTAAGGCGTTAGGGTTGGTGTTCTTGATCCAGGTACGTTGCTTGATGTCCCAGGGATGCAATGGAATGAATTTCTTGGCTTGAATCGACCTGCAAGTGTGTTCTCAGATTTGAGTTTTTTAGGCAAAAGTTCAATTTTGTTTCTTGGTATATGGCGCAACTTTTTGGTCATGAGCATTAGGTCTTGATCCAGCTTATGTATGGAATGAATTAGGTCAAAGAAAACAACCAAAAACCTTGGCATTCATGACTTGCAAGATTTGATTTTCAAAGATCTTTTTCAATATTTTTTTATGCTATTTTGGCCTCAATCATATCCAATCACTTCAATTCCTTCCATATCTGATCATGCATGAATTTTTAAACATATTTCATGCACAAAAAGATTTGATTGCATTGGTTTGGTATTTTTCATGTATTTTATTTAATTAAATGAATTATTAATAATAAAAAATCCAAATAAATAAATAAAAATGAAGAAAAACTTCCCTTTGGGCCAAATGGCCGTGCACGTGCCTTGGATAATGAATTGTGGAAGAAAAAGAGGCCCATTAGCAATTTTAGGTCATTTGAATCAATGTTGACTTTTCAAAATATCCAAAAATTTCCCAACTTCCACAAGGCATAACTTGCTCAATTTTTAAGCTTTGCTCATGTTCCTTGACATTTTGGAAAGGTCTTTGAGTCCTCTAAGAAATCCCTTTGGTCCCATGTCATTTTGATTTACCAATCTCAAGTTATGGCCTTTGACTTAAAGTCCCTTTTTGTTGACTTTTGAAAATGACCTATAATGTTGAAATTGATAACTTTTTGTGAGAGCACTTATTGGACTTGAAGTATGAAGATGGGTTGTAGGAAATGTCTTTCTATTCAAAATGAGATTTGGATGGAATTTTTCTGATAATCCATGTGAAAGTTATGCCCTGGTCAATTTACAGTTGACTTTTTCAACTGTCCAAATAAGGAAACTTTTGCATCCTGATGATTTTTGAGCCAAGCTTTGAGAATCATGATCAAGCATTGATCAAATGATGTTTGTGGCTTCAAAATGAGATGTTGACCAAAAATTTGAACTTTTGACTGTCAAATGACCATTTTGCCCCTACAGTTGACTGTAGTGCAATTAGGGTTTTTGACTGTGCAATTTTGTGCTGAAAGTCTTGAAACTTGATATGAGGATGCTTAACCATATTGGTAGGCATGTGGGACTTGATTGGACCCTTGGAAACTTCATTTTCTTGATCAGAACCAAAACCCTAATTTTGACGGTTTAGGAGGCCCTTGAACTGTGCAACCCTTGGGGAGATTTTGAAGCTTTGACTTGGCAATTCTTGGAGAATATGGGAGGGTAAATTTTGGGGTACAACACCTTTTAATAGCATAGGATTTTATTTTCCGCATTTGAATTTCCGCACTCTTAAAACTGCTAAACTTTGCATGAAAGAATGTATGGCCTAAATTAAAAACAAGCGTAGATCACCATGATACATGTACAAGATAAAACATAACATGAAAACAACACACGAATTCACACATCACTCTTAGGGTACGTCTCACTGTTGCCTTGCCTTCAAAATGTGGTCGTCGAGTATATGACGTTTTAGTAAGTCCTTATGTCCATAACATGATCCAGTTGCCTCGAAACGGTTGCCTCGGAATAATAAAAAGGATCAATGACATAAGGGTAGCTTCTAAGGTGTCCTACTGTTACTCTGGTGACCACACTGTCCATAACAAACGAATTGACCCGAACACCTCCAACGGTGGTGCTACCTACCTCTCAATGGTGGGATGGCACTACCTTAAGGACATTTACACATCCTAATTCCTTAGGGTAGGTAGATGACTCATAGATACTTGCTCTATTCAAAAACAAATCAAAACTATTTTCACACTGACACTTTCAAAAAGCTTTCAAAACAATTTTTCAAACACTCTTGAGGACTGATACAAGAGTTATTCCGAAACTTTCAAAGAAACTTTTTTCAAACCCACTCACAATTGAAAAGCAAACACATTTTGAAAACACAATGAGCAAGTATCTAAGAGCCCATGGATAACCATGGATAGAAAGGGTGCTAACACCTTCCCTTTCTATAAATCTACCTCCCGAACCGAGAAACTATCTCATAAGGAATTTTGTTGTGCTTTTGTCCTGTCCATGTTGGAGAAAATAAAAGTCTGTGGCGACTCTTGCTTACCGCGACATTTCGCGAACCAGCGTTAAACAGTCAGTTCCAGATCCACCGATCACACCCACAAACTCAAGAAAAGCAAACATTTTTTGAAAACATAGTGAGCAAGTACCTAAGAGCCCTTGGATAATCACGGATAAAAAGGGTGCTAACACCTTCCCTTTCTATAATCTACCTCCCGAACCGAGAAACATCTCGAAAAGGAATTTTGCTGTGCTTTTGTCCTTTCCTTGTTGGAGAAAATAAAAGACGGTGGCGACTCTTGCTTACCGCGACATTTCGCGAACCAGCATTCCAAAACAGTCAGTTCTATTTCCACCTATCACAGCTATTCTCCTGGGCGGTTCCTCAGGATTTGGCTGTCGAATACCTACTGGTTCAACTCTTGGTTCTTCGACAATATTTTGTCTAGGTTGTTGAACCTGGTTTATGGTTGGTTCTTCTTTAAATCCTATGATATTCTGCCTGCGTCGAACAGGTGGTTGGGGGTTCCCAAAGAAATCCGCTATTCGCGCCATATGCGCTGATAACTGTTGGTATGATTGGGTGTTTTCTTGACTGGTTTTGTTTATATTCTGGATTAGGGGAGAAAAAAAGTATTTGTGATCAGTGGGAATGAGAACTAACTATTTTGGAATGCTGGTTCGGGTTTGCGTTTGTTTTCGCAAAATGTCGCGGTAAGCAAGAGTCGCCACCGTCTTTTATTTTATCCAACAAGGAAAGGACAAAAGCACAGAAAAATTCCTTTTTGAGATATTTCTCGGGTTCGGGGGGTAGATTATAGAAAGGGAAGGTATTATCACCCTTTCTATCTGTGGTTATCCACGGGCTCTTAGGTACTTGCTCATTCTGTTTTCAAAATTTTGCTTTTCTTTGTGTTTGTGGGTTTGAAAAGAATTTTTGTTTGAAAGGGGTGTAAGTGCGAAAAGTTTTTGTTTTGTTTTAAAAGAGCAAGTACTTAAGAACATCTACCTACTCAAAAAGGAATTAAACTGTACAAATGTCCTTTAGACAATGCTATCCCACTATTGGTGAGTAGGTAGCATCGTCGTTGGAGTTTAAGGGTCAATTCGATTAAGGGACGTGTGATCACTAAAGCAATGTTAGGACGCTTTAGCGGTAACCCTAATGTCTTAGATCATTTTATCCGAGGCAACCGTTTCGAGGCAACTTATGATCTTTGGACAAGAGGGTGACCTCTAAAACATCCTATACTCAATGACCATGTTCGAGGCAACCAAGTGAGGCGTACCCTAAGAGTGGCATGTGCGAGTGTATTGTTTTTCAGTTCTATTATCTTTGTACATGTTAATGGTGAGCTACTGTTGATTTTAAATTAAGGATTAGTCTTGTCATGCATAGCCTATTATTCAAACATCTAACAGTTAATGGTTGCGGAAATTAAATTGCGGAAAATAAAGCTAAGCTATTACAAGGCGTCGGGTATTTACATCGCCAAAAACAAACCCTTGAAAATTAAATTGCGAAAAGTAAATAAAAATGATAAATAAAATCCTAAGTTAAAACTATTACATCCTCGGAGCAATTACACAAATATAGATCAAAGATAATTTGCGCGAGAAAAATTGAATCGGAGCATCCTAGGGTTTTGACCCTTTTTTATTAAATAAAGCATTTTTTTGTTCTTTTTGAATTAAGAATTAAGTCTAGATTAATAATTAATTAATTAATTAATTAAAAAGAAAATATTTTTGAGTTTTATTTTAATTAAGAAAATAAAAAATGGTTAACAAATATTAAAAACCCTAATTCTATGTTGATTTTAATTTAATGCAAAATATATTAAACTTGAACCTAATTAAAACTAAATAAATTAATTATTGGTTTATTTACAAAAATAAATAATAAAATTAATGATGAAAATAATATTTTTTATGATTTCTGATTTTTTTATGAAAAAGGGTTAGTTTGTTAATTAATTAGTTTTTAATAATAATAATAATAAAAGAGCAATAAAAAATAATGAAAAGAAATAAAAAAAATAAGCAAACTTTGGGGGGTGTTGGGCTTGAATGGGGAGTATGAACAACATAATTCCAAGCCTATGGTAGTCCACGCTTGGGATGCTGCGCCTGAATACCTGAAGGAAAAACATAACAAAGTTTTGGGGGAACTGGGATTCGAACCCAGGTCCCAAGGGACAAATCAACTAGCGCGCTACCAACTGAGCCATGATGTTAACCTGTTAGTGGGATAAGAAATAAATATTATAAAACAAACTAACAATTATTCCTTGAAAAACGCGCTAATATTCAAATGAGCCAATCACGCTATGACACATCTCCATCTTCTTCACAAAAACCTGGTTCAGTTACCTGCGGATTTTTATCCACAGGAAGTTTCGTGGGATGGTTCTAAAATACTCCCTAGGCCATGTAAATGCAAACTAAGAGTGTCAATGCACTCGTCTTCTTCCCCTGAACTCATCCATGGCCATTATTCACCTTGATTTTGCCTGTATACAAAACGCCCAAAAACAAACACAAGAACCCTAGGTTCTGGATATGGGATTAGAAGTCACGAAAATAAAATCAAACAATGCAGAATGCTTGGAAATTATGCAAGGATCACAAATATATTAATATTTTGGCAAGAAAACGCAAGAATTCAAGGTTATAAACTCGTGTATAGGGCTATGTTCAGGATGACTTACAACGTGTTATAGACGATGAAAATGCTTGGTTTTGATCCCTACAGCTTCACAGGATATCAGGCCAGGGTGATACGTTTTGCTTTTGGTCTGAACTCGCCTCTAAACCAAAATTCGATCACCACTTTTTCAAGGTTTTTTTGCAAAGTTGTATGGCCATTTCTGCAGAATTTTTTGCGTGTTTTAGGTTTGTGAGGCTTGCTTGCATATAATGGAATGATTCTAGGTCAAAACCTGGGCCAATATCTTGGTGTATTGAAGAGTTAGGATTTGATTTTGATCACCATAACCGTGTTTCCAAATATAGGCAAGATCTGATTTTTTGTGCACAAAAAGCCAAGATACGAATTTTATTAGGTGTTATATGATATATGCAAGCTGTACAAATCACAAAGATACAATTTCATTAATTTTTGGATTTTATTTGAATTAATATAGATTTAAAATGAATTAAATCAATAAAAACTAAATAAAAATAGAAAAATAAATGTTTGGTCATGAAATTAAAGACGGGACACGTGTGTGGCATGAAAAGACCAAATCAAGTGGAAAAAAGTGGGCCCTTTTGTCAAAATTTGGAGTTTTAAGGATAGTTGACTTTTGGCAATTTTGGAAAAATGCCCAACTTCAACAATGCATAACTTCTTCAATTTTGAACTTTTGGAGGTGTTCTTGGACTTTTTGGAAACCTTGAGATGTCCTCTAATCAACCCTTTTGATCTCACTTAATTTTGATGTTCCATTAACATGTCATAAGCTTTGGAAAAAAAAGGTGTTTTTGTTGACTTTCAAAAATGACCTATAATATCCAAATTTGTAACTTTTTGTGAGAGAATTTATTGATCTTGGGGTGTGAAGATGGATTGTAGGAAATTTAATCCTCTTAAAAATGAGCTTTGGATGGGTCATTTATCATAAAGTATGAGAAAGTTATGCTTGGTCAAAGTTGAGTTGACTTTTCCTACAAAACCCTAATTTAGCAACTTTTGAGTCTTGATGAATTTTGAGCAATCCTTGATGAATCATGATCAAACCTTGATCAAATGATGAATTATCCTTCAAAATGAGAATGTTGACAAAAAATCTTGAGGTTTGACTGTATTTGGGACACAATTGACTTTTGCCCTAGCACAGTCGATTTTTGGGCCTCTTGAGCAATTGACTGACCAAACTTCCTCTGCAAGGCTTAAAAATTGACATGGATGAACTTGAGCACATATTAGGACATTGGGAAGCACTTGAGACCATTTGGATGTAAGGACTTTGATGCAACACAAAACCCTAATTTTGACTTGACTGCCTTAGGAGGTGATCTGACTGTCCAACCCTTGAGCCAACTTGAGTCACCTAGTGATTATTCTTGACAAATCTTGAGGAATATGGGAGGGAAAATTTTGGGGTACAACAGTTGCCCCTATTCAATTTTCTTAAAACTGAGGATATAGATTGGCTTTCGAGCCTTTCGTGATCCGAAGGTGGAATATAATTGAACACTAGAGTGCCCAGAAATTTGCACTCACATGGTGTAGTATCAGCATTGTGATGTCGGGAATGGGCTTACAGATGCCATTTGGAGATTGTTGGTAGGAGGATGGGCTTATAGATTCCATTTACAGGAGTGTCGATCGCATAAGGGATTCCTTAGCGAGAACTTGCATACTTGTTGTTGTAGAAGATTCCGCTGGGGAAGTCTAACCTTTGTTGAGATTTAGGAACTTGCATGTACTTTAACTGAGAGAATGCCTCGGTTGAGTATTAAGAACCTGTCCATAATTCAACTGGGGGGTAATCTTCATCAAGATCTAGGGACTGTCTCGTGCTCACCGGGAGTACACCGTTGAGGTTATAGAACTCGTCCACACTATGACGGAGGAAAACATCAAGATCTAGGAACTGACTCGTGCTCACTGGGAGTATACCGTTGAGGTTATAGTACTCGTCCACACTATGACATAGGGAAGCATCTTCATCAAGATCTAGGAACTGTCTCGTGCTCACCGGGAGTATACCGTCGAGGTTATAGTACTCGTCCACACTATGACGGAGGAAAACATCAAGATCTAGGAACTGACTCATGCTCACCGGGAGTATACCATTGAGGTTGTAGTACTTGTCCACACTATGACGTAGGGAAGCATCTTCATCAAGATCTAGGAACTGTCTCGTGCTCACCGGGAGTATACCGTTGAGGTTATAAAACTTGTCCACACTATGACAGAGGAAAACATCAAGATCTAGGAACTGACTCATGCTTACCGGGAGTATACCGTTAAGGTTATAGTACTTGTCCACACTATGATGTAGGGAAACATCTTCATCAAAATCTAGGAACTGTCTCGTGCTCACCGGGAGTATACCGTTGAGGTTATAGAACTTGTCCACACTATGACGGAGGAAAACATCAAGATCTAGGAACTGGCTCGTGCTCACTGGGAGTATACCGTTGAGGTTATAGTACTCGTCCACACTATGACGTAGAGAAAATGTCGAGATTGAGAACCTTATCTGAAATTCAACCAAGGATAACTCAATTGAGATTTAAGAACTGGTCAGATCTTTGACTAAGCTGAGAACTTTAACTGTATCTTTCCTGAAAGGTAAAGGTCAGTCATATGCAATGCATGATATGGATCAGGCAATGATGTTGTCAAAATAAATGAGATTGTATTCGTATGATGCGTATATGCATGTATCATGATGTATGAAAATGTGATGTTTTAGCTGGGGAAAAATAAATCCCGGAGTTGCTGGAGAGTAGAGTTGAGTTCTTCGTTTCCGCTGGGGATGATGAGCGAAGATGATTGTGAGAATAAACCTACAGGAGAAAAGAACTCGGTTGGGGAATAAGCTGATGAAGAGATTACTCTGCAGGGAATTACTCTGTGGGGCAAAGATGCTTTGCTGAGATTTTGATGATAAACTCCACTGGGGATCCCGTTGATAAGCTCTGTTGGGGATTTTAATGATGAACTCCGCTGGGGATAGAAAGAATCTTCGCTGGGGATGACCTTTCAGTTGCAACTTGCTGAGGATAACCCAGTTAGACTTCTGTGGGGATAACCTCTGGATTTGGCTGAGGTGACTTATATGTGCTTCGCAGGGGATAAGCTTCTAGAGTCTACTGGGGAAGATGATTCAACTCCATTGGGGAAGCTTTTTTTAGATTGCGTTGGGGAAATGACTCCACTGTGGCATCTTGTATTCCGCCGGGGAACATTCTTATATTCTGTTGAGGAATGTTAAGACTGCCGGGGATACTCTTACGCTTGTTGGGGAATATCTTTATACTCCGTTGGGGAATATTAAGATCTTCTGGGGATACCATGCCTTTTGGGCTGATGGTAGACTAACTTTGCTTGGGGAAGAGTATTGCTGATTCATTCACAGCTGCAAGTCTCAGTAGGGAGATCTACCAGTACTGCTTTACACTGTGGGGAGTGACGATATCTTGGTTATATTCTTTAGCTGAACCTACCTTGGTACCTTGGTGGCCAGAGCAACTAGACAGCTCGGACAATTCTTATTGCCTCTATTTCTGATATTACCAGTAATTCGTCTTTCGTTTCGCATGTAAGTATTTACGATCAGCAGTTAATGTCAAATGCATATATCAAAAATGAACTTTGGACGTTCTTTGCAAAACAAAACAGATAAAGGAAAAAAATTTTGAAATTTGTCTGAAAATGAATTTGTATTGATTTTGATGTTTGCATGTAAATAGGCGCTTTTGTACAAGAGGTTGACGTCCTAGTAAGAGAACGCCGCCGAACAAATAGAATTTATACAATTCGTGAAAAGAAAAACAAAACAGCTATGTGAATAATCCCACTGGGTTCCAACTCTGCTATTGCCTTTATATCCTCGAGCATCTCATCACTTTGCTACTGGTTGAAGATGAATCAGATTGATTAGTGCTGCCTGAGCTTAATAGTTGATACCGAAGTCTGGATGCAGGGTGATCCAATGAGACATAGTGTTACGCTTATCCCTAACTTTTGCCTGGACCGCCCTTTCGGGTTTTCAGTCCACCGGGATACCCATTTTTTCCCAAGCCGCCTTTTCAGGTTTTCGACTTGCCGGGTGTACAGATCTTTTTTATTTTCATCCCTTATTTTTGCCTGAACCCTTTTGGTTCGTCGGGAAGCCCTTATTTTTGCCTAGGCCAGTCAACCTAGCGGGTATTTGGATTATGCGTAGTATCTTTTCACTATGTCTGCATTGACGGGGTGAGAAAGGTCGTCACCATCCATGGTGGTTAGAATCATCGCTCCTCTTGAGAAAATGTTCTTAACCACAAATGGCCCTTCGTAAGTAGGGGTCCATTTTACCCCTGGGATCACCTTGAGGTAAGATAATGCGCTTGATTACCAGGTCCCCAACTTGATACTCTTGTCGTCTGACTTTCTTGTTAAATGCCTTGATCATCCGTTTTTGGTACGTCTGACCATGACAAATAGCAGTAAGTCTCTTTTTGTCGATTAGATTCAGTTGATCAAGTCGGGTCTGAATCCAGTCATCTTGACTCAAACCTGCATCCTCCATGATCCGAAGAGAGGGTATCTGAACTTCAATCGGCAAGACTGCCTCCATGCCATATACCAAGGAATAGGGTGTTGCCCCTGTTGATGTCTGTGCTGAGGTACGGTATCCAAGAAGAGCAAACGGTAACATCTCGTGCCAGTCTTTGTATGTCACTGTCATCTTCTGCACAATCTTCTTAATGTTCTTATTAGCCGCTTCCACAACCCCATTCGTCTTCGGTCGGTAGGGAGAAGAGTCATGATGTTGTATCTTGAATTGCTCGCAGAGCTCAGTGATCATCTTGTTGTTAAGATTGGTACCATTGTCCGTAATGATCCTCTCTGGTACACCGTATCGACAGATCAGGTTATGCCGAATGAACCGTGCCACAACTTTCTTGGTTAGGGTAGCAAAGGAAGCCGCTTCAACCCACTTCATAAAGTAATCAATCGCTACCAGGATGAACTGATGCCCGTTAGATGTCGTAGGTCTGATCTCGCCGATCATATCAATGCCCCACATTGCAAAAGGCCAAGGTGTTGTCAAAACATTCAGAGGAACTGGAGGAATGTGCACCTTATCATCATAGACCTGGCACTTGTGACATGTCCGATAATGCTGATAATAGTCGGCTTCCATTGTGGACCAGTAATATCCTGCCCGAAGGATTTTCTTTGTCATGGTATGTCCATTGGAATGAGTTCCGAAAGTACCTTCATGTAGATCTGCCATGATCCTTTCTGCTTCATTCTTATCCACACAACGTAGTAAGGTTGAATCATGGTTACGCTTGTAAAGAATGTCATTGCTGATGAAGAATTTCTCCGCGAATCTCCTTAGAAACTTCTTGTCATTAACAGATGCACCATCAGGGTACTCCTGAGCTTCAAGGTATCTCTTCACCTCATGATACCAAGGATTTTCTGTTACCTCTTCAGTCTCAAGATCACAACAATGTGCCAGTTCATCCAATTTCCAAATAATGATCCGGGGGGCCTCGTTGTCCCATTTGACTTTGAACATAGAAGACATCGTAGCTAACGCGTCCGCCAACTGATTCTCTTCTCTAGGGAAGTGTTCAAAGGTTGTCTCCTCAAAGTGGGGAAGCAACGTCAACACATACTCCTTGTAAGGAATAAGATTTGGGTGTTTTGTATCCCACTCGCCTTTGATCTGACTGATCACGAGAGCGGAATCTCCGAAGACACTTAGAAACTTAATCCTTAGGTCAATTGCAGCTCGAAGACCCATGATGCACGCTTCATACTCCGCCATATTGTTGGTGTAGTTGAAACATAGTCGGGCGGTAAATGGAGTATGAGATCCTTTAGGAGATATGATCACAGCACCAATGCCATTACCCAAAGCGTTCGAAGCTCCATCAAAGTACATAGACCATCGGGATCCCTCCTCAGGTCCTTCATCCGGTCCAGGTATCTCACAATCAGTCACTACCATGATATTCTCGTCCGGGAATTCAAAGTTCATAGACTGGTAATCATCCATTGCCTGATGTGCCAAATTGTCTGCCAATACACTTCCCTTGATTTCTTTTTGAGTTGTGTACTGGATGTCATACTCAGTCAAGATCATCTGCCATCTTGCTATTCTTCCGGACAAGGCATGCTTTTCGAAGATATACTTGATTGGATCCATTTTTGAAATCAACAGAGTAGTGTGAGTCAACATGTACTGTCTCAGCCGGCGAGCAGCCCATGCCAAAGAGCAGCAAGTTTTCTCAAGCAGTGAGTATCGGGTCTCACAGTTGGTAAACTTTTTGCTAAGGTAATAAATAGCATGCTCTTTTCAGCCAGACTCGTCATGCTTCCCCAGTACACACCCCATTGAGTTGTCAAGTACTGTCAAGTATAAGACCAGAGGTCTCCCTTCAACTGGTGGCATTAGGATGGGTAGCTCTTGGAGATACTCTTTGATTCTTTCGAAAGCGGTCTGACATTCATCGTTCCAACGTACTACCTGATCTTTCTTTAGCAGCTTGAAGATTGGTTCATAAGTAGCAGTTAGGTGAGAGATGAATCGGGCAATGTAATTCAGTCGTCCCAGAAAGCCTCTGACCTCTTTCTCTGTCTTGGGAGCTGGCATCTCTTGTATGGCTTTCACTTTGGCAAGGTCCACTTGAATACCTTTGTCGCTCACGACGAAACCTAGTAGCTTGCCAGACCTCACCCCGAAGGTGCACTTGTTCGGGTTTAACCTCAGTTTGTATAACTTCAACCGGTCAAACAGCTTTTGTAGATGGTCAAGGTGTTCCTCCTTAGTTTGGGACCTCGCAATCATATCGTCGACGTATACTTCAATCTCATGATGGATCATGTCATGAAACAAAGCAACCATGGCACGCTGATATGTTGCCCCAGCATTTTTCAACCCAAAAGGCATGACCTTATAGCAAAAGGTACCCCACTGAGTAACAAAGGTCGTCTTCTCCATGTCTTCGGGAGCGATCTTTATCTGATTGTAACCGGAGAAACCATCCATAAAGGAGAATACCTTGTGCTGAGCAGTATTGTCAACCAGAATGTCGATGTGAGGAAAAGGGAAGTCATCCTTAGGGCTTGCCCTGTTCAAATCCCTGTAATCAACACACATTCTGACCTTACCATCTTTCTTCGGCACCGGAACCACATTGGCCACCCACTGAGGATGAGAAGTCACTGCTAGAAAACCGGCGTCAAACTGTTTCATGACTTCAGCCTTGATTTTCTCAGACATCTCTGGGCGCATACGGCGAACCTTCTGTTTTACGGGAGGGCAGTCTGCCTTGGTAGGCAGGCGATGAACCACAATGTCAGTATCCAACCCAGGCATATCTTCATAAGACTAGGCAAAGATCTCGACATAGTCACGCAACATCTGAATCAACCGTTGTTTCACACTAGGCTCCAGATTTGCACCGATCTTGACTTCCCTCTTGTCTATTTCAGTACCCAGATTCACTGTTTCCACTGGCTCTTCATGTGGCTGAATGGCCCTCTCTTCCTGGAGTAGCAGTCTTACAAGTTCACCCGGCACTTCACAATCATCTTCACCTTCGTCTTCGGCTAAGTTGATCGGATTTTCGAAGTCATAACTGGCAGTAGCAGAGTCATTACCAGTGAGATCCAGAGTGGATGTGGACCTGTATATATGAGTGTGTGTAAATAGCTGTTTTGCAATATATAATAAAGAAAAACAAAGAGCACAAAATTTGGAATGCGAGAACGTCCAATGCTTTTATTAATGACATATGAAAATGACACACAAAAGCCCTCACAAATGAAGCCACGGTGCCCCGGGTAAGACACCGGGCCATAAAGTTTCACAACATTGTCTGTTACAAATTCAAAACAAAGAGTTCATTACTGGGTAACAAAAGTAATAGGGATGAAGTCCTTTGCTGTCCAGTTGCTTGGTCCACCGTTGGTCGTAGGATAGATCCAGCTGTCGAATTCAGACTCCTCCACATCATCCTCAATGGAATTTACTCCCGAGTTGCTGATGAATACAGGAGGTCTTCCAATCCTTGCACTCCGAACAACCCTTTGAGCTTCCTTCTCAATAACAGCCTAGGCATCCTTTAAAGAAGCCATCTTCATAGGAGAATCTTCAACCACAGTCTCAACTGATGCCAGTGTCTGAGGAACCTCCTCAAAATGCTGAAATGGGGTCTCAATGAACTCCCCATCCATCTCTACATATCTGAACGAGTTGAGGTGGCTGACCATGTACTCTTCCTCCCCCTGTACTGTCACAATCTTCCCTCTACCGGGTACTTCATCTTCTAATGGAGTGTTGAGGTTACGGCCCCAGCTTTGTGGATCCATGGACGACCCAACAAACAAGAGTAGGATGGCTGAATGTCCATCACATAGAACGTAGAATTGAAGACCTGAGAGCCAACTTTAATTGGAATATCAACTTCACCGTGCACCATCCTTTTAGACCCATCAAAGGCCCTGACAATGATGTTACTTGGTTTTAACTCCAACCCTTCGCAATCCAATATGTCTAGAGATTTCTTGGGCAAGACGTTCAACGAGGAACCAGTGTCAACCAATACATGTGCAAGAGTAGTTCCCCTGCATTCAATGGAGACATGCAGGGCATCGTTATGGTTCTTCCCTTTAGCAGTCAGATCAGCGTCGGAGAAACCCAAACCATTATCAGCAGTTAAATTAGCCACACAGTCGGTGAACTGATCAGCTGATGTCTCTTGTGGCACGTGGGCCGTCTTCAGGAAGGTAATCAGAGCCTTAGCATGGGCCTATGAACACAACAACAATGACAACATGGAAATCTTGGATGGGGTTTTCCCCAGCTGCTCCACTACGTTATAATCACTCTTCTTAATAATCTTCAGAATCTCTTCCATCTCCTGTTTGGAAGCCTCAATAGTAATAGTCTTTGGTGCCTCCGTCTGGGCAGGCACATCAGTGGTGATCCCTTTGCCCCGAGCGTTAGATTACTCGGTGACAGGGGTAAGGATAGGAACTTGATCAGGAATCGTGATAGGTACACTTGCAGGCTTAATGACAACAGCTCTTCTGACAGCTGGTGGAGTAATATCAGGTGAGAAAAGTCTACCGCTGTGGGTGACTTTAGCAGGTCCAGTAATGTTGCTGACGCCGGTATCAGCATCCCACTCTTGCTTAACTCCAAGAACATAAACATCTGCCCCATAGTGCCAAGGGACAGCTTTGTCAGAGGTGTAGGGGATGGGCCCCAGAACAGTGATAATTACAGGTGCAATCTTCGGAGTAGATGTAATTCTAACGGGCTTCCTCGAGGGAGCCTTGGAAGAATTGTCGAAAATGGTAATAATGGCAACTTCTTCAATAGGAGTGGAGGGAACAAAAGTCTTCTTAAACAGGATCTCCTTACTATCCATCAGGTTTTGGATACCTGACTTCAGAGATGGGCAACCAGTAGGTAAAACAGAACACATATGGCAACCTTCGCCACAGCCTGGAAATAAACCGGCTAGCAACAGGTTCTTCTTGACAGTCAACAGAGGGGTAGCAATATCTTCTACGGAAATCACAAACAAGTCTTCTTCTAGAGCATTCACTCCATGCTTGGGCATGGGGCAGTTACAACATTAGGCCTCTCGGGCGCCTCAAACTCAATCTCCTTTGCGTCAATTAGGTCTTGGACCTTCTTCTTCAAAGCCCAACAATCATCCGTGTTATGCCCCGGGCTATCAGAGTGATAAGCGCAGCGGACGTTAGGGTTATACCTTGGTGATGTTGTATTTGAATTCTTTGGGGGTTCCTTTAGAGTCACCAGATTAGTCTTTAACAATTGTGGCAGAATCTGAGACAAAGTCATGCTGAGACGAGTCATTTTTTTCTAGGTCTCTCGTCCCTTTGTTGATTGTGATGCTGAGGAGCACCAGCAGGTTTTGAAATAACAACCGCGTTGACAGCTTGGCGGTGTTCCGGTCTACTTTGTCTTCTCGAACTGTAGACAGCACTGGACTCTTTCTTAAATGGCTTCTTCTCGGTGCTCGATGAGGCACCTTTCTGTATCTTCCCAGCCTTAATACCAGCTTCAATCCTCTCACCAGTCAAGATAAGGTCTGTAATCCCGGCTGAAGAGCTTACAATCAAATGGTTAAAGAATGGACCAGACAGGGTCCCCAAAAGCATATCAACAAGTTCACGATCAGCTAAAGGTGGTTGCACCCTTCCGGCAAGGTCCCTCCACTTTTGAGCATACTCTTTAAATCCTTCACCCGTTCCTATTGACATACCCTAGAGTTGGGTACGCGTAGGAGCGAGGTCGGAGTTATATTGATACTGCCTATAGAATGCGGTAGCCAAATCTTCCCAGCTACGGATGCTGGCTCCGTCCAACTGATAGAACCACTCAAGCTGAGTCCCTGAGAGACTGTCTTGAAAGAAATGGATCCACAAGTTCTTATCAGCAGTGTAAGGCTGGATCTTCCTCACATACGACCGGAGGTGCAACTTTGGACAGGAAGCTCCGTCATACTTGGCAAAGGCAGGTGCCTTGAACTTATGGGGAATCACCACCCTAGATGATAGACCCAGATCTCCGAAGTCCAGACCGGGCACCTTCGGTATTTCCATAGCGCTCAAGCGGTCTTCCAGCTATTTGTACTTATCCTCAGCAGGAGGATATTGTTCTTCACCATAGTCTGTCTTGTTGTCGGAGACTTCAGGGCTAGGAGCCCTCCTTTCCTGTGGACTATCCTTCCCTCCAGATGAGGTTGTCAGATCAACTTCATTTTGCAGCCCGTTTCCAAACCTGCGTCCAGTATTGAACAGGATGGTCATTTTCTTCTTCTTCTTTTTCTCCTTCAGAATCAAGGTCTTCAAGTCCTGCTAACCCTTGGCTAGATTCATGAAAAACTCTTGAAATTGGGCATTCTGGGCCTGGAAGGCCTTGATAGCTTGCTCAGTGGAAGGCTCAGCAGACATGATGATCGCTGAAATAAACAGCGAAGAAGATAAGAGACCTGTAAAGGGTACCTGTTTATGAAGTGCATGGGATGAAATGCGTATGACTTATGATTTCAAAGACTATCAGGATTCAAATTTGTAAACAAGAAAAGAAACACACTTTATTAGATTTAAAACTTCAAAATGTAATTTTTTCAACAAACTGCCCTTAGGCGTTACAAGAATGAAAATACTGAAAAGTAAATAAAAACTGTAAAAGAAATCATCAAAGGTCCATCAATGCTCCCATGGTCTCTTCTTCTCAGTGCGGACATAATCATTCAGGATCCGCTCATTCTCCAGTTGCCTAGTCAACTTCTGGATCTTCTGCTCCTGTTCATTGAACCTCTCCCGATAAGAATCCCGTTCTTCTCGCAGTTGCATCCAAGACCTCTTCAAAGCCCCAATATCAGTGGGCATATAAGGGTGGAGAATGGTTGGAAGAACCCCGTCTTTATCAGCAACTTCAAGAGTAACAGGCCTGACAGCTTCATATGGCATACCTAACTTCTGGGCACAGATGTGGACCCATCTGAGATATGGCTCCATTGACAGAGAAGTCTTTGGTCCCAACTCATATGGGTCAGATTGGTGAACTCTGTCCCAAGCCCTGATGAATCTACGACGCATCTCGTCGCTATCTCCCTGAAAATCAAAGATGATATGAGGCATCAACATCTCATGAGGCCCTTCTCTTCTGGCTCTTCCAAACTGACGGAGAGCTAAGCAAGGGTTGTAAGAAATCCCTCCATGGAGTCTGATCAATGGAACATTAGGATACTCCCCACAGCGATCAATGACAGTCACCTTGTTGTACCCCAAAATTTGCCCTCTCATATTTTCAAAGGTCTTCCCTTACATGGTTGGTCACAAACCCTTGCCTAAGGAAAAAGAAAATTTTTGAGTGGTGCTTTAAGTACCTTTCGATTGGCATTCTGAAAGACCCTTCGATTGGTATTCTGAAGGAGCCTTTCGATTGGCATGGATAATTCCCTTTGATTTGCATTATGGCCAATCCTTTCGATTGACATTCCAAAAATGCTTTGATTGGCATTATGGACAAGCACTTCGATTGGCATCATGTCAAGGCCTTCGATTGGAATTCTGAAAGACCTTTTTCGTTTGGCACCCTGGGCCAAGCCTTTCAATTGGCATGCCAAGGGATCCTTCGATTTAGCATTGTGTCAAGCCAGCTTCGACAGGCATGTTAACCATGTCCTTCGATTAGCATGAACAAGATCTTTCGATTGGCGTAGCAAAGGACTCTTTGATTGATATTTCAATTAGTACCCTTCGATTGGTATCTGGACAAAGGTCCTTCGATTGGCCTGTTAACAAGGCCTTTAGATTAGCATATTAACAAGCACCTTTCGATCGGTATTGTAACAAGGCCTTTCGATTAGCATATTAACAAGCACCTTTCGATCGGTATTGTAACAGTGTCTTTCAATTGGAATTTTAACAAGTACCCTTTGATTGGTATATGGACAAATACCCTTCAATTGGAATTTCAAAAGGTCCTTGGACTGGAACTTCAGAGTGTCCTTCGACTGGAACTTCAGAGTTTCCCTTAATAAGAACGTCAGAACAAAATGACCTTCGAATGGCATTTCAGTGCAGAGTTTCTCTTAATCTAAGATGCTCTAATGAAGGAAGTTATGAACACTTCGAATCAGAACTTAGACTCATCACAAGGCCAAGGGCTGGTCGAAGTTGTCTAAAAGGGAATGTTCTAAATAGATTCGAATTGGACTTTGAAGCTGGAAAAGAACGCAGATTCGAAGGAATGAGTAGGTTGGCATGACTAAGCAAAAACACATATCCTAACCTGTCCAGGTTCACCCAAAGTTCACAATGGCATGTGTCCCTTGCAAATATAGAAATAATTAAATACTGATTGTGGACTCAATTATTTGAATTAAAGGCCAGATTCTTGCCTTGTTTGCTCCCAACCCTACAAGAGCTGATTCGACCAGGGTGATCCTTTTCGAATCAATCAATCGAAGCAGAGGGAGGCTCAATCGAAGGGGCTATGCAATTGAAGCTGGAGTAATTCGATTTGGGACTTTGAAGCTATCAAAGAGAGCAAATTCGAAGGGAAGTGGATCTGAAGGGGCAGGTCAGCTTTTGATTTCCATCATATTGGAGGCCCAAACAACTCATGACAGGATGGCAGTAACGCATGAAAATAGATTGGCACGTGATTGAATCAAATATAGCAAGTCTTTATGAAGAAATCAAATCAAATCTCTTCATCATAATGGACCAAGATTTGATACACAAATGTTGACCTAAATTCCTTTGTCTATATAAACCTCATGCTCACAAACAAAAAAGGACACGGGGAAGAACACAGACAAAACTCTGTAGAAAAGAAAAAGGCACAAAAACTCTGTGGAAACGGCCAGAACAGTTTTGCAAAAAACCTTGAAAAAATGGTGATTGAATTTTGGTTTAGAGGTGAATTCAGACTAAAAGCAAAACACAGCTCTCTTCCTTGTCATCCAGTGGAGCTATACCCATCAAAAGGAAGCCTTTTCATTGCCCATAACGCATTGTAAGTCTCCATGAACATTGCTCTGCACATAGAATCGTAACTCATTTTTTCTGCATCCTTGTGCCAAATCTCTTGCATATTCATACCGACCATTAAATTTCTAAGCAAACTGCATTATTTAATTTGATTTTTGTGGCCTCTAACCCCCTATCCAGAACCTAGGGTTCTTGTGCATGTTTTTAGACGTTTCGTGTGCAGGTTAAATTAAGGCCAATAATGCCCATGGATGAGTTCAGGGGAGTGAGAAGAGTACATTGGTACTCTTGATTTCCATTTTTGTGACCTAGGGAGGATTTTGGAAAGATCCTAGGAACCTTCCTGCAGATAAAAATCCGCAGGTAATCGAACCAGAGTTTCGGCGAAGAAGATGATACTGTGTCCTAATGTGATTGGCTCATTTGAATTTTAGCGCGTTTTTCAGGGAATAATTGCTAGTTTGTTTTATAATATTTAATTAATATCCCACTAACAGGTTAACATCATGGCTCAGTTGGTAGCGCATCAGTTGAATTGTCCAATGGGACCTGGGTTTGAATCCCAGGTCCCCCAAAACTTTGTTATGTTTTTCCTTCAGGTATTCAGGCGCAACATCCCAAGCGTGGACTACCATACGTCCTTATATCTCAATGTGCCAAGTGGCTTCGATCTAGATCCAAAGGCCAGAACCATTGATCCACCATGGATTCAAGTCAATGCAAGCATAGGCAATCTGGAGGGTCAACAAGGGCCAACGTTCTGGTCCTAGAAAAATTGCTGATCATACAACCTCTTCAGGCCCACACCCTCCCCTTTGGTTTATTCTTTTCCATATTTCTTTTATTTAATTTGTTTTATTATTTTTAATTAACCAACCATTAATTTTTCTCATAAAAATCAGAAAACACAAAAAAATAATATTTATTAACTTCACTATTTTATTTTTGTAAATAAACCATTAACCAATTAATTTAGTTTTTTTAATTAGGTTTAATTTTAACATATTTTGCATTAAATTAAAATTGATTTAGAATTAGGGTTTTGATATATTTTTACCTTTCTAACTTTATTTCCTTAATTAAAATAAAACTCAAAAAATATTTTCTTTTTTAATTAATTAATCATTAGTTAGGCTTAATTCTTAAATCAAAAATGACAAAAAAAATATGCTTTATTTAATGAAAAAAGGGTCAAAACCCTAGGACATTCCGATTCAATTTTCTCGCGCGTATTATTTTTGATCCATATATTGTAATTGCTCCGAGGATGTAATAGTTTTAACTTAGGACCTTTATTTATCGCTTTTATTTACCTTTTCGCATTTAATTTTCAAGGGTTTGTTTTTGGCGATGTAAATACCCGACGCCTTGTAATAGCTTAGCTTTATTTTTCGCAATCATTAACTGTTAGATGTTTGAACAATAGGCTATGCATGACAAGACTAATCTTTAATTTAAAATCAATAGTAGCTCACCACAACATGTACAAAGATAATATATCTGAAAAACAATACACTCGCTCATGCCACTCTTAGGGTACACCTCACTTGGTTGCCTCGAACATGGTCATTGAGTATAGGAAGTTTTAGAGGTCGTCCTCTTGTCCAAAGATCATAAGTTGCCTCGAAACGGTTGCCTCGGATAAAATGATCTAAGACATTAGGGTTACCGCTAAGGCGTCCTAACATTGCTTTAGTGACCACACGTCCCTTAATCGAATTGACCCGAAAACTCCAACGACGGTGCTACCTACTCCTCAATAGTGGGATAGCATTGTCTAAAGGACATTTGCACAGTTTAGTTCCTTTTTGAGTAGGTAGATGTTCTTAATTACTTGCTCTTTTAAAACAAAAACAAACTTTTCGCACTTACACTCTTTTCAAAAACAAAACTCTCTTCAAATCCACAATCACAAAGAAAAGCAAACTTTTGAAAACATAGTGAGCAAGTACCTAAGAGCCCGTGGATAACCACGGATAGAAAGGGTGCTAACACCTTCCCTTTCTATAATCTACCTCCCGAACCCGAGAAATATCTCAAAAAGGAATTTTTCTGTGCTTTTGTCCTTTCCTTGTTGGATAAAATAAAAGACGGTGGCGACTCTTGCTTACCGCATTTTGCGAAAACAAACGCAAAACGCGAACAACCATTCCAAAACAGTCAGTTCTCATTCCCACCTATCACAGAACTGGCGACTCTGCTGGGGATAATATTTTAAAGTGAGGTATACCTTAGGATTAGATCACCATGTTTTCAATTGTATGCTTTGTATGCTTTAATTTTGTGGGCTTGTATCGGAGTTCTATAGATCCTAACCCGGATCTGGGGATACCCTTTAGGTAAGTAGCAATAAACTGTGAGGGATCTGTCCAGCGTAGACCGACACAGATGAAGCAGTAGCTACGTTGGTGTGGCACTTTAGTCTGTACCGATATCCCTTGTGTTGGAACGAGGAGAATATGGGTCTTCTAAGGATTCTGTTGTACCCCAAAATTTGTCCTCCCATTCTCACAACATTTTCCCATCACAAGACCCTTGGAGCTCAAGATCCAGTTAGGGTTTCCTCTGCTCAAGACTTCTCCTTGCACTGTTGACCCAAATTAGGGTTTATGTTTGCACAAAGATATTTTGACCTAAAATTCCTAAGATGACTTTCATGCTTCATGTTGGACTCCCAAGTTTATCCATACCAAGTTTCAAGTCTTGATTCCAAATTTTGCCCAGTCAATTGGACAGTTGACCTAGAAATCAACTGTATTGGGGAAAAAGTCAACTGTGGCCAATTGACAGTCAAACCTCATGAAAATTGACCCACATCAACATTATGAACTCACATGGACCATTTGATCAAGTTTGGATCACAATTCCACAAGAAATTTGATCAGATCACCAAAAGGGCAAAATGGTCATTTTTAGGGTTTTGACTGCACAAAGGCAATTTTTGACTGTTTGACCTAGCCAATGGCAAACCAAGCTCACATATGGACTCAAGGACCCCATGGAATTGTCTTGACATACTCAACAAGTCCAAAAGATCCCAAATGCACAAGATTGACAGTTGAATTTCCCAGTCAATTGATCAATTTTGACTGTATACTGAAAAGTCAAACTTTGACTTTTTGGTCAAAATCAAGTGTCAAGATTCATTTTTCATCAAAACATGCCAAATCCTGAAACTTGTTCATCAAGAAATCAAGAATTGCAAATTAGGGTTTGAAATGAAGATTTTTCATAACTTAGAATTTTTCTAAGTTATAAAAAACCCTAATTTTTTCCTAACTTTGTCCCACTTTCTCATCAAGATGCATTTGGATTCAAGGAAAAGTCAAAACATGAAAGTTGTAGTCCATTGCAAAATCTACAACTTTGATTCACAAAGTTTTCTCAAAAGAAGCTTGTAGCTCAAGTTACAATTTTTGGAACAAGGGTACCAAACCATTCTTAACTTAGAGAAATTTTGAACCATTTTAGGCAGGATTTTTGCCTAACTTCAAGACCATTTTTCACATGTTTCCACTTAGAATTTCAATTTGCATGTCAAAGATGGATTGTAGTACACATTCCAAGCTTTCCAAAATGTCCAAGAACTCATCAAACAACCTCATGGTTAGGGAGAATCGAATTTGGCAAGTTGGGAAAAACTCACTTTTGTTATGGCCAATTTTCATGTTCATACACTTAGGCAATTTTGAACTCAGCTTGCATTCCTTGATTACAGGTCCTATATCCCTTTTTCACTCATAAATTTAATGCTAACTCATTGTGCCAAGACCTTATTTTGTGTGTTCAAGCATTGTATGCAAAACTAAGCCATAAGTAGAAAAAGCATTATATCCATTTTAGAAAAGTTGAACTTTATGTCAAAGTTGTAAATCAAGAAGTACAAGGCCATATCTTTGGGCACAAGTTCAGAAGAAAAACACACTGATCAAGGGGAAAGGTTGCAGCATAGATTGGGGGCCTGCATCAGTCTAGAAGACCACTTGACATTTTGTTGCTTAAGTGTGAAGAAAGCTTGCATAACATACACTAACTCTCATCTCAGCCAGGGGAACCTTAAGCAAAGTTATCAAACACATTCTAAACACTAAACTTAAGCTGAAACACAATCCAACCAAGTTCCAAACATCCTCAAACACAGAATCACCCTAAAACTGCAAAAACAGGGCATAAGCTACAGTTGGACTTCCATAGTTCATTTCCATCGTGCACCTTGGCCAAAAGCACTTCAAACACTTTCCCTACCATCCATACAAATTGTCCAAAGCATTAGAAGCAGACTGTAACACTCCTAATCAACATCACCATTTTCATTTTTCTGTTTTGCAGTTGAAGTGCCATAACACGATTCACTTGGTTTCAAAGCAAACTAAAGCTTGGAATAGCATCCCTGGACATCAAGGAAGCTATACCAATCATCACCTTGCATTGAAAACACCTCCATCACCAGATATGATTCCAACTGAACAGGTAAGTTCATGAACTCTTATCTCTCTATCCAGGCATTGTTAGGTTTAGATTTGTGAAGAAATTATGTCACATTCATTGCCCTGAACATGCCCATATAATTAGTTTTCATTTATGTTATGTGTGCTATGAGAATTTGATGTCTGAACATGGAACAAAAACTAGGTCAGGAATTGGGGGAGAAGAAATTCTCTCTCATTTCTGAGAGTTAGATTGATTTCTTTATATGTCTAGAATCGTGGCTTCAAGCTCTACAGGTTTCATGTTGCAAGATTTGGCAAAAGATCAAGGAATCTGGAGATAGAAAACGCGTGTTGTTGTTGTTCATACAGGTTCTGAGGTTGAAGACAAAGTCTTCATGGGCTGGGCCTGTTTCATTTTCCTATCTGCACCTTGTTTTTACTTTTGAACCCCCCTGGCCCATTTTGAGATATACTTGTTATTTTCCATTTTTTATTTTTGATTTTGTTTCCATATTTTTGTTTAAATCATAAAAGACATTAAAAACATTTTTCCCATATTTTTTGCATTTATTTTGATATTTATTTGGTTTTATTAGGTTTTTTTGTAAATAAATAAATAAGTATACTTTTATTTTTCAATACAAAAAATAATACACACATATTTTATTTCTGATTTTTATTTTATGTTATCTCTTGAAAACATTTTATAATAAAAATACATTTTTTTAAAATATTAAATATTATTATTTATATATATATTTAGTATTTAGTGAATATTATAAATATTTAGGTATTTATTAATACATTTAGGTTAAAAACATAACATAATAATACATTTATTTTTTTACTAGTATTTAACTTAAAAGTTACTTTTTTTCATATATTTTTCTTTTCATTTATTTTTTGTACATGATAAATAAATATTACATATATTATACATATAAATACTTTTATTTGTAAAATTAGGGTTTTTGCCCTAAATGCATAAGAATCCCAAAAATTAATTAATTTTATTTTATTTGGTACATGATAAATACCTTTTACATACATAAAAAAAGAAAAGAAAACCTTTTTGCATTTTTGCATATTTATTTTATTTTATATTGTGTAATTAAATACCTTGCAAAATTCCAATTTGATGTAATAGTCTAGGGTTTTAATTCTTGTCAAAATACCCCCATTTGAATATTTGTACCCCCCATCCCATATATTATGTTGTAATAACTTAGGAACTTTATTTTTCGCATTTACAAGCTTTCTAAATATGCCATGCTAGAATTAGGGTTGTATGCGAATCAATTAACCAAAATAGTTTGACCTAACTTCAAAGATAATCAAGCATGAAAATGGACAACACTAATCACACTTGCACCCCTAGGGTATTCCACTTGTTGCCTTCAATAATGGGCCATATTGCATGTTAGGTATCTTTGGCAAAAACAAAACAATCAAATGATCATAGTCCCTCGATGACGCTTTCAAAAGTTTCCTAAAAAATGATCAAGTCCCTCCAAGGAAAAATTGCCCAAAGATACTTAGCGCCATTGCAATTATGGTCTAAACAATGACCCGCGCCCGTCCCTTTCACATCCTAACACAAGATTGTCCACCAAATACAATGGTGGAACAAAATTGTTAAAAGGGTTAAAAACATAGGAGAAATCTTTGAGAAATTTAGGAGTAGACAAACTCTTAGTTACTTGAATCAAACTTGCAAAACAAAACACTTGCCTATTTTTCAAACCACACATCACTACACTTTCAAAACAACTTTCAAAAACATTGAAAACATTTTTAAAATACATACACCTTTGTATACATCCCAACATGGATCATTACAAAGGTTGCCACCACATTGGCCTCTTTTCAAAACATTTTCAAAATCCACACACAAAGCACCATTTCAAACAATTGAAAATCAAGGCAAGTTGATCTAAGCAAGTAACTAAGAGCCCATGGATAACCATGGATAGAAGGGGTGCTAATACCTTCCCTTTCTATAATCTACTCCCCGAACCCAAGAAAACATCTCAAAGGTTTTTGATGTGCTTTTTAACCTTTCCTTAGGATAAAATAAAAAGTCGGTGGCGACTCTTGCTCAACCGAAACATTTGCGAAAACAAACGCAAAACCCTAGTCAGTTCTCCCACCGTATCACAGAACTGGCGACTCTGCTGGGGATTTCTTTTAAAAGTGGAGTAACCTTAGGGCTTAGATCACCCTCTTGCATGATTAATTGTTTGTCTTGATTGCTTTATATCTTGGCTCTCTTGTTTGGGTTTGCAATCCTACACCCGGATTTTGGGAAACATTCATAGATAGCAATACGTTGTGGAAACTGTGCGGGGTATACCGACACGGTCGAAGCAACAGCTATATTAGTGCGACATATTTGTGAGTACCGGTAACCCTTGAGTTCAATCAAGGAGAGTACGGGGCCGCTGAGTGATGTCACTAAGCACTAATGACCTAGAACCTTACTTGACCATCTTGGCCTTTTATTAGGGGTAGTGAGATGACCGGCTTTGGTGCAGTCCGAAGTTGGTAGATACTCGATACTACACTCATTGAGGGTGGTTTTCTTGGAATATTTTGGTCGCTAGTTAAGTGGCTAAACCAAAACAATGAACAATGAAAACAATCCAGTGATATTGAGCTCCTTAGAACCCGGTTACTATTTATAGGACAGGTTTTTAAGCCAACTACACTCAAGAGGGTACTTACCTATGAAACCCCATGCAAGCCTGAAACTAGGGTTTGGTGTGAATTGCTTGTACATATGTTTGTGCATGCATCATGAACATCATAAAGCATCATATGCATTTACTAATCACTTTAAGGGTTTAAATCTTCATCTTTGTTCTTGTTTTGTAGGTCATGGAAATTCCTCGCAGAAAAACCATCCAAGTCAACCTTGTGAGAATCCCTCCTCAACTCAAGGAGCTCACATCAAGAATTCCGGAAAGCTCTCCCTTCAGTGAAAGACATGGTAGACTGCTCAGCTTAGTCAACACCAACATTGAAGAGGACATGATGAAAGTTCTATTCCAGTTCTTTGACCCTCTTCATCACTGTTTCACTTTCCCCGACTACCAGTTGGTGCCCACTTTAGAGGAATTTTCTCAACTCCTGAGAATTCCTATCCTTAATCAACTACCTTTCAACGGTACGGAAAAGGAACCAAAGCCTGAAGATGTTGCTCGAGCATTACATCTACAGCCTTCTGACATCAAGGGGCATTGGGAAACTAGAAGCGGCGTCAAAGGTTTCTTAGCAAAATTCTTGTTTGAGAAGGCACAAGAATGTTGGAATTCATTGGACCTACAAGCCTTTGAAGAAATTGTGGCACTCCTTATCTATGGGTTGGTCCTGTTCCCAAATCCTGACCAGCTTGTAGAGGTCAACGCCGTCAAAATCTTCTTGTCCAGAAATCCAATACCAACATTGCTTGGGGACATCCTTTACTCATTTTACACACGAACAATGAGAAAGAGGGGTGTTCTCATGTGCTGTACTCCTCTCCTTGCAAGGTGGTTTATTTCGCACCTTCCACAATCTGTCTTGAAGAATGACCAAGGCTTAAGGTGGTCCCAACGGTTGATGACTCTTACTCACTCTAATGTACATTGGTGTTCTCGGTCCAGAGAAAATGTCATCATCGTCGATCGTTGTGGAGAGTTCCCTAATGTTCCATTACTTGGCATTAGAGGGGGCATTACCTACAACCCTTGCCTAGCTTTGAGGCAATTTGGATATGCGCGGAGGGATGACCCTCACGACATGTTGATTCCTGACCTAGTTTTTGACTTCAACAACGATGCGCAAGGACTTCGCCAAAGATTCATCAGAGCTTGGAGGATGCCCAACAAGGTTGACAGCAAGACACTGGGACACAAGAACTCCATCCCTCTTGAGCCTTATCTCAAGTGGGTACGAGCCCGAGCCCAGAGTCTAATGATGCCTTATCCTCATGTTCTCCCTGTGATTAAAGAGCCCGTTAAGGAAGGAGAGGTTCCCTACACCATCCTACATCCTGACATGCCTACATCGTGGGAGGAGATGCAGAAGAGTTGGATCCAACTCAAGGAGGAACGGAACACTTTTGAAGCCAGCTTCTACGCCAGCGAGAAGAAGGTTCTAGAGCTCACCCGCCGACTCCATGAGCAAGAGGCCCTCAACACCTACATTGCGCCAAAGAGGATGCGCAACGTCTTTTTACCTTGAGAAGTTGTTTTTGTAATATTTGGCCCATGGGGCATTTATGTACTAACAAATCTATTCTTATTAATATGACGTGCGTTCTTTTTGTCTGCAACAATTGTGAATTTCTAAAATCCTTGAATGCATTGCATAGATAGCATCTCATGCATCATGTGCATAACAGGTACCCCTTTTTCTACAGGTTGCTTAATCTTCTTCGCTGTTTATTTTGAACAGTCATCATGAATCCGGAATCATCCAGTGAGCAAGCTATCAAGGCCCTCCAGGCCCAGAATGCCCAGTTTTAAGAGATGGTCATGAGCCTGGCCCAAGGTCAACAAGAGTTGAAGGCTCTGCTCCTAAAGAAGAAGAAGAAGAAGAAGAGGACTGCGTTGTTCAATACTGGACGCAGGTTTGGGAACACACTCCATAACGAGGCTGATCCAACTACTTCCTCTGCAGAGAAAGACAGTCCCCAAGGGGGAGGGGCTCCTAGTCCTGCAGTCTCTAATAACGAGACGGATTATAATGACGAACAATACCCTCTTGTTGCTGACAGATACAAGCAATTAGAAGACCGCTTGAGTGCCATGGAGATTCAAAATGTGTCGGGGCTGGATTTCGGAGATTTAGGATTATCCTCTGGGGTGGTAATCCCACACAAGTTCAAGGCGCCTGCCTTTGCCAAATATGACGGGGCTTCTTGTCCAAAGCTGCATCTCAGATCGTACGTAAGGAAGATCCAACCTTACACGACAGACAAAAACCTTTGGATCCACTTCTTCCAAGATAGCCTTTCGGGATCACAACTTGAGTGGTTCTATCAGCTAGATGGAACCAGTATCCGACATTGAGAAGATTTGGCTACCGCATTTTATAGACAATATTAATACAATTCTGACCTCGCTCCTACGCGTACCCAACTTCAGGGTATGTCACTGGGAACGGGCGAAGGGTTCAAGGAATATGCACAAAAATGGAGGGATTTGGCTGGCAGGGTGCAGCCTCCTTTGACTGACCGTGAACTGGTTGACATGTTTCTAGGGACCTTGTCTGGTCCATTCTTCAATCATCTGGTTGGTAATTCCTCCGCTGGGTTTACGGATTTGATCCTGACGGGTGAAAGGATAGAAGTTGGCATCAGGTCAGGAAAGATACAGAAAGGTGCCTCCGCAAGTACTGAGAAGAGGCCTTTCAAGAAGGAAGCTAGTGCCGTCTATGGTCCTAGAAGATAAGTCAAGCCAGAAAGCCGCCAAGCCGTCAATGCCTTGGTGATTTCAAAACCTGTTGCTGCTCCTCAGCAGTACAATCAACAAAGGGGTGAGAGGCCCAAAAGGCAATACACTCGGCTGAGTATGACCTTGTCACAAATCTTACCGTAACTGCTATCAACCAACTTGGTGACCATCAAAGAGGCTCCGAAGGTCGTGAATACTGCATCTCCTAAGTATAACCCAAATGCCCGTTGTGCTTATCATTCTGATAGCCCCGGGCATACTACTGATGATTGCTGGGCCCTGAGAAATAAGGTTCAAGACCTTATCGATGCGAAGGAAATTCAGTTTGAGGCGCCTGAGAGGCCAAACGTTGTAACTGCTCCTATGCCCCAGCATAGAGTAAATGCCGTTGAGGAAGATTTGTATGTTGTTTCGGTGAATGATGTTGCTACCCCTCTATTGACTGTTAAGAGGAACCTACTACTAGCCGGTTTATTTCCGGGTTGTAGCAAGGGTTGCCTCCTGTGTGTCGTTACCCCTACCGGTTGTCCGCTGCTGAAGTCAGGCATCCAAAGCCTGATGGATAGCAAAGAAATTCTGTTCAAGAAAACTGCTGTTCCGTTTGTTTCCGCTGAAGAAGTATCTGTCGTCACAATTTTCAACAATCCTACCAAGGCTCCCCCGAGGAAGCCAGTCCAAATTATGTCTGTTGCACCCATTACCATTACTGTTCCAGGGCCCCTCCCCTATGAATCTGACAAGGCTGTCCCATGGCACTATGGGGCAGACGTGTATGTGCTTGGAGTGAAGCAGGAGTTCAACACTGGTACCAGTATCAGTAACATCACTGGTCCCGCCAAGATTACTCGCAGTGGCAGGCTTTTCTCGCCTGACATTGCACCGCCAGTTATCCGAAAACCTCTTATCATCACACCCGCAAGTGTGCATGTTCCAAATCAAGTTCCTGTGTCTACTACTTCCGCCGAGTCCTCTGATGCTCGGGGCAAAGAAGTTGCTACCGATTTTCCTGCCCGGACGGAGGCACCAAAAAAGACCGTTGTTGAAGCCTCCCAGCAAGAGATGGAGGAAATCCTTAAAATCATTAAAAAGAGTGACTTCAATGTCGTTGAACAGCTGGGGCATACCCCCTCCAAAATCTTTATGCTATCATTGCTGCTGTGCTCAGAGGCCCACGCCAAGGCCCTGATTTCATTTCTAAAAACGGCCCATGTGCCGCAAGAGACCTCTGCAGATCAGTTCACTGACTGTGTGGCTAATTTGACAGCTGACAATGGTTTGGGTTTCTCGGATACAGACCTTACCGCCAAAGGAAAAAACCACAATGATGCCCTGCACGTCTCCATAGAATGCAGGGGCACTACTCTCGCACACGTGTTGGTGGACACCGGTTCTTCCCTGAATGTATTTCCCAAGAAGTCCTTAGATCGATTGGATTGTGAGGGCCTGGAATTGAAGCCTAGTAACATCATTGTTAGAGCCTTCGACGGTTCTAAGAGGATGGTGCACGGTGAGGTAGACATTCCTATTCGTGTGGGTTCCTAAGTCTTCGACTCAATGTTCTACGTGATGGATATTCGTCCATCTTATTCCTGTTTGCTGGGTCGACCTTGGATTCACAAGGCTGGGGCGGTAACATCCACTCTACACCAGAAGCTCAAATACCCTGTCAGAGGGAAGATTGTTACTGTGCAGGGTGAGGAGGAATACATGGTTAGTCACTTGAATTCATTCCGGTATATCGAGATGGACGGGGAGTTTATTGAAACCCCCTTTCAACATTTTGAGGAGGTACCTCCAACGTTGGCGTCAGCTGAGACAGTGATTGAAGAAGACTTTCCTTTGAAGATGGCTTCCTTGAAGGATGCTCGGGCTGTGATCGAGAAAGGCAAGTGCGCAAACTGGGGTCAACTTCCTGACTTCACTCAAAAGACCGACAAATTTGGGTTGGGCTTCACTGCAGAGGCTCAGAGGGTTGTTCGCAAGGAAAGGATCAGAAAGCCTCTGGTGTTCATCACCAACCCAAGAGTAAATGCTATCGAGGAGGACGTAGAGGAAGCAGAATTTGACAGTTGGATCTATCCAACAACCAACAACGGACCAAGCAACTGGACGGCAAAATATTTTACACCTATTACATTTGTCATGCAGTAATGAACTCTTTTGTTTTCAATTTGTAACAAACAATATGTTGAAACTTTTATTGGCTCGGTGTCCTACCCGGGGCACCGTGGCTCCATTTGTGAGGGCTTTTTGTATGACATTTCCATATATCATTAATCAAAACATTGGACGTTGGTTGCATTTCAAATCTTGTGCTCTTTTTCTTTCTGTGTTATATATTGCAAAACAGCTATATTTACACACACTCACTTATACAGGTTCCAATCCACTCTGGATCTCACTGGTAACGGCTCTGCTACTGCCAGTCATGACTTCGAGAATCCAATCAACTTGGACGAAGACGAAGGTGAAGATGATTGCGAAGTGCCTGGTGAACTCGCAAGACTGCTACTCCAGGAAGAGAGGGCCATTCAGCCGCATGAAGAGCCATTGGAAACAGAGAACCTGGGTACTGAGACAGATAGAAAAGAAGTCAAGATTGGTGCCAATCTAGAGCTCAGGGTAAAGCAACGATTGATCCAGATGCTGCATGATTACATGGAAATCTTTGTTTGGTCTTACGAAGACATGCCTGGTTTGGATGCTGACATTGTGGTTCATTGCCTGCCTACCAAGGAAGACTGCCCTCCGGTAAAGCAAAAGGTCCGCCGTATGCGTCTAGAGATGTCCGAGAAGATCAAAGCTGAGGTTATGAAGCAATTCGATGCCGGGTTTCTAGAAGTGACTTCTTACCCTCAGTGGGTTGCCAACATGGTGCCGGTGCCGAAGAAGGATGGTAAGGTCAGAATGTGTGTCGATTACAGGGATCTAAACAGGGCAAGCCCCAAGGATCACTCCCCCCTACCTCACATCGACGTTCTTGTTGACAATACTGCTCAACACAAGGTGTTCTCCTTCATGGATGGTTTTTCAGGGTATAATCAGATCAAGATGGCTCCTGAAGATATGGAAAAGACTACCTTTGTGACTCAGTGGGGCACCTTCTGCTACAAGGTCATGCCATTCGGGTTGAAAAATGCTGGGGCAACCTACCAACGTGCCATGGTTGCTTTATTTCATGACATGATCTACCATGAGATTGAAGTGTACGTCGATGATATGATTGCAAGGTCCCAAACTGAGGAGGAACACCTTGACCATCTGCGGAAGCTGTTTGACCGTCTAAAGTTGTACAAGCTGAGGTTGAACCCAAACAAATGCACCTTTGGGTGAGGTCTGGAAAATTGCTAGGTTTCATTGTAAGCGACAAAGGTATTCAAGTGGACCCTGCCAAGGTGAAATCCATACAAGAGATGCCGACTCCCAAGACAGAGAAAGAAGTCCGAGGCTTTCTAGGACGACTGAATTACATTGCCCGATTCATCTCACATCTAACTGCTACATGTGAGCCAATCTTCAAATTGCTGAAGAAAGATCAAGTAGTACGTTGGAACGATGAATGTCAGGCTGCTTTCGAAAAGATAAAGGAGTATCTCCAAGAACCACCCATTCTTATGCCACCAGTGGAAGGGAGACCTCTAATACTATACTTGACAGTACTTGACAACTCGATGGGGTGTGTGCTGGGGAAGCATGACGAGTCCAGCCGAAAAGAGCACGCTATTTATTACCTGAGCAAAAAGTTTACCGACTGTGAGACTCGGTACTCACTGCTTGAGAAAACTTGCTACGCTCTGGTATGGGCTGCTCGCCGGCTGAGACAGTATATGTTGACTCACACTACTCTGTTGATTTCAAAAATGGATCCAATCAAGTACATATTCGAAAAGCCTGCTCTGTCTGGAAGAATAGAAAGATGGCAAATGATCTTGACGGAATATGACATCCAATACACAACTCAAAAAGCAATCAAGGGAAGTGTATTGGCAGACCATTTGGCACACCAACCTGTGGATGATTACCAATCATTGAACTTTGAATTTCCAGACGAAGATATCATGGTAGTAACTGATTGTGAAGTACCTGGACCGGATGAAGGACCTGAGGAAGGATCCCGATGGTCTATGCATTTTGACGGAGCCTCGAACGCTTTGGGTAACGGCATCGGTGCTGTGATCATATCCCCTAAAGGTACTCATACTCCACTCACCGCCCGGCTGTGTTTCAACTGCACCAACAACATGGCAGAATATGAGGCATGTATCATGGGTCTTCAAGCTGCAATCGACTTAAGGATCAAGTTTCTGAGTGTCTTCGGAGATTCTGCTCTCGTGATCAATCAGATCAAAGGCGAGTGGGATACGAAACACCCAAATCTTATTCCTTACAAGGAGTATGTGTTGACTTTGCCTCCCCACTTTGAAGAGATAACTTTTGAGCACTTCCCAAGAGAGGAGAATCAGTTAGCGGACGCACTAGCTACGATGTCTTCAATGTTCAAAGTCAAATGGGACAACGAGGCTCCTCGGATCATTATCTGGAAGTTGGACGAACCTGCATACTGATGTGATCTTGAGGCCGAAGAGGTAATCGAAAAACCCTGGTATCATGAGGTGAAGAGATACTTGGAAGCTCAGGAATACCCTGAAGGTGCGTCTGTCAACGATAAGAAGTTTCTGAGAAGGTTCGCGGTGAAATTCTTCCTCAGCAACGGCATTCTCTACAAACGAAACCATGATTCAACTTTACTGCGTTGTGTGGATAAAACTGAAGTAGAGAAGATCATGGTAGAACTACATGAAGGTACATTCGGAACACATTCCAGTGGACATACCATGGCAAAGAAAATCCTTCGGGCAGGATATTTCTGGTCCACAATGGAAGCCGACTGTTACCAACATTCTCGAACTTGTCATAAATTCCAGATCTATGCTGATAAGGTGCATATCCCTCCGGTTCCTCTGAACGTCCTGACGGCACCTTGGCCTTTTGCAATGTGGGGCATTGATATGATTGGCGAGATCCGACCAACGGCATCCAACGGACATCGTTTCATCTTGGTAGCAATTGATTACTTCACGAAGTGGGTGGAAGCAGCTTCCTATGCCACCGTAACCAAGAGCGTCGTGGCACGTTTCATTCGGCATAACCTGATTTGTCGGTACGCCGTCCCGGAAAGAATCATTACAGACAATGGTACCAATCTTAACAACAAGATGATCACTGAGCTCTGCGAGCAATTCAAGATACAGCACCACAACTCTTCTCCTTACCGGCCGAAGATGAATGGAGCTGTCGAAGCGGCAAATAAAAACATCAAGAAAATTGTGCAGAAGATGACAGTGACCTACAAAGGTTGGCACGAAATGTTACCATTTGCTCTTCATGGGTACTGTACCTCAGCAAGGACGTCAACCGGGGCAACTCCTTTTTCCTTGGTCTATGGCATGGAGGCAGTCTTGCCGATTGAAGTCCAGATACCCTCTCTTCGGATAATGAAGGATGCAGACTTGAGTGAAGATGAATGGATCCAGACTCAACTTGATCAATTAAATCTAATTGACGAAAAGAGACTCACCGCTATCTGTCATGGTCAGACGTACCAAAAACGAATGATCAGGGCATTTAACAAGAAAGTCAGACCACAAGAGTATCAAGTTGGGGACCTGGTAATCAAACGCATCATCCTTCCTCAAAGTGATCCCAGGGGTAAATGGACCCCTACGTACGAAGGGCCATTTGTGGTTAAACATGTGTTCTCAGGAGGAGCCATGATTCTAACCACCATGGATGGTGACAACCTTCCTCACCCCGCCAATGCAGACATAGTAAAAAGATATTACGCATGAATAAAAGACCCGCTAGGTTGACATACCTAGGCAAAAATAAGGGCTTCCCGGCGAACCAAAAGGGTTCGGGCAAAAATAAGGGTTGAAAATGAAAAGAATCTGTACACCCGGCAAGTCGAAAACCTGAAAAGGCGGCTTGGGCAAAAATGGGTATCCCGGTGGACTGAAAACCCGAAAGGGCGGTCCAGGCAAAAGTTAGGGATAAAGCGTAACACTATGTCTCATTGGATCACCTCGCATCCAGAATTCGGCATCAACTATCGGGCTCAGCCTTCGACATTGATCAATCAGCTTCATCTTCAACTAAGCAGCAAAGTGATGAGACGCTTGAAGACATAAAGGCGATAGCAGAGTTGGAACCCAGTGGGAATATTATGCACATAGCTGTTTTGTTTCCTTTTCAAAATTGTATAAACTTTATTTGGCGGCGTTCTCTTACTAGGACGTTAGCCTCTTGTACAAAAAACGCATATTTACAGGCAAATTTCAAAATCAATACAAGTTCACTTTTCCAAACAAATTGCCAATTGTTTTTTCCTTTTTCTGTTTTGTCTTGCGAAGAACGTCCAATGTTCATTTTTGATATATGCATTTGACATTAAATTGCTAATTCATAAATACTTGCATACGAAACAAAAGACTAATTACAGGTGACATCAGAAACAGGGGCAATGTAGAATTGTCCAGGCAGTCTAGTTGCTTTGTCCGCCGAGGTACCAAGGTAGATTCGACTGAAGAATATGACCAAGTTGCCTCAACTCCCAACAGAGTGAGAAAAGATTCAGCAATACTCTCCCCAGGAAGAGTTAGTCTATCATCAGCCCTACAATAGGCACCCTGTTCCCCTAGCAAGTCATCAATATTCTCCTCCAGCAGAGTTAGTCTACGGTCAGCCTAAAGGAAGTTGGGTATCCCCAAAAGATGTCAACATTCCCCAGTGGAGTATAGGCATTCATCAGCAAGCATCCTCGACAGTCTTGATCTAAGATTGTTCCCTGGAGGAATACGGACACTCCAGTGGAACCATTTTCCAGTACAGTCCAAAAGTTTCCCCAGGAAATTTGGAATCCATATCCCCAGCAGGTCTTGAAGCTTATCCCCAGTAGATTCTGGAAGCTTATCCCCTGCAGAGTACGGACGTCTCTCTCGGGCTTTATTCAAAGTTATTCCTCACAAGGGCTTATAACTGGGTTATCCTCAGCTAATTACCAAGGAAGATCGCCCTCGGCGGAGTTCTTCCTATCCCCAACGGAGTTCATCAAGTTCCTCAACGTAACTTATCAACAGAATCCCCAGCGGAGTTCATCAAGTTCCCCAACGTAACTTATCAACAGAATCCCCAGCGGAGTTCATCAAGTTCCCCAACGTAACTTATCAACAGAATCCCCAGCGGAGTTCATCAAGTTCCCCAACGTGACTTATCAACATAATCCCCAGCGGAGTTTATCATTGTTATCCCCAGCGGAGTCCATCGTCGAAATCCTCAGCGGAGCTCTCAGCGAAGTATCTCTTCCTACAGAGCAATTCCCCTCAGCGTAATCTCTCCAACAAGTTTATTCCCCAACGGAGTCATCTTCTCCTACCGGTGTATTCTAGCAATCCTCATCCCTAGCGGAAACGAAGAACTCTACTCTTCAACATCGGCCCAGGATTTAATTCCCCAGCCGACCGTCAAGGACTTATTTTCCTAGACGAAAATACATTCATAAACATTTCACATTTCATACATCTCGCTTACATACATGATAAAGTGCATACAACACTATCTCATTTTGAACATCATGACATCATGCATTTCATACATCATGACATTGCATACAACTGATGTTTTGCCTTTTCAGGGAAAAAGACAACCCAAAAGACAACTACTTTCAACTGTCACAATTCCAGATTCGATTCCTGTATCTAGCCAGGGCATATCTGTTGACGACTATTTCCAGATTCGACTCCTGTATCCAGCCAGGGCACGTCTGAAGAGTTTAAAGATTCGATTCCTGTATCCAGCCAGGGCATATTTGTTAACGACTATTTCCAGATTCGATTCCTGTATCCAGCCAGGGCATATCTGTTGACAACTATTTCCAGATTCGATTCCTGTATCCAGCCAGGGCATATCTGTTGACGACTATTTCCAGATTCGATTCCTGTATCCAGCCAGGGCATATCTGAAGAGTTTGAAGATTCGATTCCTGTATCCAGCCAGGGCATATCTGTAGACGACAAATTCCAGATTCGATAACTATATCCAGCCAGGGCATATCTGCGAGCAACCGATTATAGACTCGACACCTGTATCTAGCTAGGGCATGTCTGCATGAAGAGATTGAAGATCAACACCTGTAACAAGCCAGGAAAACATCTGTCTTTCTCAAAATACACAAGTTCCCACTAAGGAATCTCTTATGCGATCAACACTTCCAAATGGCATCTATAAGCCCATTCCCGACAAGGTTCTGTCACGCCTTCAGATGGCATCAATAAGCCCATCTCCCTATCCACCATCTCTCCAAATTGCATCTATAAGCCCATTCCCGACATCACATTTGCTGATACTCCAACATGCGAGTGCAAATTTCAGGGCACTCTAGTGTCCAATCTCCTTTTACCCTCGAGTCACGAAAGGCAAACTTGCCAATCTAACTCTTCAGGTTCAAGAAGATTAAACAGGGGTAACTGTTGTACCCCAAAATTTTCCCTCCCATTCTCTCAACATTTTCCCATCACAAGACCCTTGGAGCTCAAGATCCAGTTAGGGTTTCCTCTACTCAAGACTTCTCCTTGCACTGTTGACCCAAATTAGGGTTTGTGTTTGCACAAAGATATTTTTACCTAAAATGCCTAAGATGACTTTCATGCTTCATCTTGGACTCCCAAGTTTATCCATACCAAGTTTCAAGTCTTGATTCCAAATTTTGCCCAGTCAATTGGACAGTTGACCTAGAAATCAGTTGTATTGGGGAAAAAGTCAACTGTGGCCAATTGACAGTCAAACCTCATGAAAATTGACCCACATCAACATTATGAACTCACATGGACCATTTGATCAAGTTTGGATCACAATTCCACAAGAAATTTGATCAGATCACCAAAAGGGCAAAATGGTCATTTTTAGGGTTTTGACGGCACAAAGGCAATTTTTGACTGTTTGACCTAGCCAATGGCAAACCAAGCTCACATATGGACTCAAGGACCCCATGGAATTGTCTTAACATACTCAACAAGTCCAAAAGATCCCAAATGCACAAGATTGACAGTTGAATTTCCTAGTCAATTGATCAATTTTGACTGTATACTGAAAAGTCAAACTTTGACTTTTTGGTCAAAATCAAGTGTCAAGATTCATTTTTCATCAAAACATGCCAAATCATGAAACTTTTTCATCAAGAAATCAAGAATTGCAAATTAGGGTTTGAAATGAAGATTTTTCATAACTTAGAATTTTTCTAAGTTATAAAAAACCCTAATTTTTTCCTAACTTTGTCCCACTTTCTCATCAAGATGCATTTGGATTCAAGGAAAAGTCAAAACATGAAAGTTGTAGTCCATTTCAAAATATATAACTTTTATTCACAAAGTTTTCTCAAAAGAAGCTTGTAGCTCAAGTTACAATTTTTGGAACAAGGGTACCAAACCATTCTTAACTTAGAGAAATTTTGAACCATTTTAGGCAGGATTTTTGCCTAACTTCAAGACCATTTTTCACATACTTCCACTTGTAATTTCAATTTGCATTTCAAAGATGGATTGTAGTACACATTCCAAGCTTTCCAAAATGTCCAAGAACTCATCAAACAACCTCATGGTTAGGGAGAATCGAATTTGGCAAGTTGGGAAAAACTCACTTTTGTTATGGCCAATTTTCATGTTCATACACTTAGGCAATTTTGAACTCAGCTTGCATTCCTTGATTACAGGTCCTATATCCCTTTTTCACTCATAAATTTAATTCTAACTCATTGTGCCAAGACCTTATTTTGTGTGTTCAAGCATTGTATGCAAAACTAAGCCATAAGTAGAAAAAGCATTATATCCATTTTAGAAAAGTTGAACTTTATGTCAAAGTTGTAAATCAAGAAGTACAAGGCCATATCTTTGGCCACAAGTTCAGAAGAAAAACACACTGATCAAGGGGAAAGGTTGCAGCATAGATTGGGGGCCTGCATCAGTCTAGAAGACCACTTGACATTTTGTTGCTTAAGTGTGAAGAAAGCTTGCATAACATACACTAACTCTCATCTCAGCCAGGGGAACCTTAAGCAAAGTTATCAAACACATTCTAAACACTAAACTTAAGCTGAAACACAATCCAACCAAGTTCCAAACATCCTCAAACACAGAATCACCCTAAAACTGCAAAAACAGGGCATAAGCTACAGTTGGACTTCCATAGTTCATTTCCATCGTGCACCTTGGCCAAAAGCACTTCAAACACTTTCCCTACCATCCATACAAATTGTCCAAAGCATTAGAAGCAGACTGTAACACTCCTAATCAACATCACCATTTTCATTTTTCTGTTTTGCAGTTGAAGTGCCATAACACGATTCACTTGGTTTCAAAGCAAACTAAAGCTTGGAATAGCATCCCTGGACATCAAGGAAGCTATACCAATCATCACCTTGCATTGAAAACACCTCCATCACCAGATATGATTCCAACTGAACAGGTAAGTTCATGAACTCTTATCTCTCTATCCAGGCATTGTTAGGTTTAGATTTGTGAAGAAATTATGTCACATTCATTGCCCTGAACATGCCCATATAATTAGTTTTCATTTATGTTATGTGTGCTATGAGAATTTGATGTCTGAACATGGAACAAAAACTAGGTCAGGAATTGGGGGAGAAGAAATTCTCTCTCATTTCTGAGAGTTAGATTGATTTCTTTATATGTCTAGAATCGTGGCTTCAAGCTCTACAGGTTTCATGTTGCAAGATTTGGCAAAAGATCAAGGAATCTGGAGATAGAAAACGCGTGTTGTTGTTGTTCATACAGGTTCTGAGGTTGAAGACAAAGTCTTCATGGGCTGGGCCTGTTTCATTTTCCTATCTGCACCTTGTTTTTACTTTTGAACCCCCCTGGCCCATTTTGAGATATACTTGTTATTTTCCATTTTTTCTTTTTGATTTTGTTTCCATATTTTTGTTTAAATCATAAAAGACATTAAAAACATTTTTCCCATATTTTTTGCATTTATTTTGATATTTATTTGGTTTTATTAGGTTTTTTTGTAAATAAATAAATAAGTATACTTTTATTTTTCAATACAAAAAATAATACACACATATTTTATTTCTGATTTTTATTTTATGTTATCTCTTGAAAACATTTTATAATAAAAATACATTTTTTTAAAATATTAAATATTATTATTTATATATATATTTAGTATTTAGTGAATATTATAAATATTTAGGTATTTATTAATACATTTAGGTTAAAAACATAACATAATAATACATTTATTTTTTTACTAGTATTTAACTTAAAAGTTACTTTTTTTCATATATTTTTCTTTTCATTTATTTTTTGTACATGATAAATAAATATTACATATATTATACATATAAATACTTTTATTTGTAAAATTAGGGTTTTTGCCCTAAATGCATAAGAATCCCAAAAATTAATTAATTTTATTTTATTTGGTACATGATAAATACCTTTTACATACATAAAAAAAGAAAAGAAAACCTTTTTGCATTTTTGCATATTTATTTTATTTTATATTGTGTAATTAAATACCTTGCAAAATTCCAATTTGATGTAATAGTCTAGGGTTTTAATTCTTGTCAAAATATCCCCATTTGAATATTTGTACCCCCCATCCCATATATTATGTTGTAATAACTTAGGAACTTTATTTTTCGCATTTACAAGCTTTCTAAATATGCCATGCTAGAATTAGGGTTGTATGCGAATCAATTAACCAAAATAGTTTGACCTAACTTCAAAGATAATCAAGCATGAAAATGGACAACACTAATCACACTTGCACCCCTAGGGTATTCCACTTGTTGCCTTCAATAATGGGCCATATTGCATGTTAGGTATCTTTGGCAAAAACAAAACAATCAAATGATCATAGTCCCTCGATGACGCTTTCAAAAGTTGCCTAAAAAATGATCAAGTCCCTCCAAGGAAAAATTGCCCAAAGATACTTAGCGCCATTGCAATTATGGTCTAAACAATGACCCGCGCCCGTCCTTTTCACATCCTAACACAAGATTGTCCACCAAATACAATGGTGGAACAAAATTGTTAAAAGGGTTAAAAACATAGGAGAAATCTTTGAGAAATTTAGGAGTAGACAAACTCTTAGTTACTTGAATCAAACTTGCAAAACAAAACACTTGCCTATTTTTCAAACCACACATCACTACACTTTCAAAACAACTTTCAAAAACATTGAAAACATTTTTAAAAGACATACACCTTTGTATACATCCCAACATGGATCATTACAAAGGTTGCCACCACATTGGCCTCTTTTCAAAACATTTTCAAAATCCACACACAAAGCACCATTTCAAACAATTGAAAATCAAGGCAAGTTGATCTAAGCAAGTAACTAAGAGCCCATGGATAACCATGGATAGAAGGGGTGCTAATACCTTCCCTTTCTATAATCTACTCCCCGAACCCAAGAAAACATCTCAAAGGTTTTTGATGTGCTTTTTAACCTTTCCTTAGGATAAAATAAAAAGTCGGTGGCGACTCTTGCTCAACCGAAACATTTGCGAAAACAAACGCAAAACCCTAGTCAGTTCTCCCACCGTATCACAGAACTGGAGACTCTGCTGGGGATTTCTTTTAAAAGTGGAGTAACCTTAGGGCTTAGATCACCCTCTTGCATGATTAATTGTTTGTCTTGATTGCTTTATATCTTGGCTCTCTTGTTTGGGTTTGCAATCCTACACCCGGATTTTGGGAAACATTCATAGATAGCAATACGTTGTGGAAACTGTGCGGGGTATACCGACACGGTCGAAACAATAGCTATATTAGTGCGACATATTTGTGAGTACCGGTAACCCTTGAGTTCAATCAAGGAGAGTACGGGGCCGCTGAGTGATGTCACTAAGCACTAATGACCTAGAACCTTACTTGACCATCTTGGCCTTTTATTAGGGGTAGTGAGATGACCGGCTTTGGTGCAGTCCGAAGTTGGTAGATACTCGATACTACACTCATTGAGGGTGGTTTTCTTGGAATATTTTGGTCGCTAGTTAAGTGGCTAAACCAAAACAATGAACAATGAAAACAATCCAGTGATATTGAGCTCCTTAGAACCCGGTTACTATTTATAGGACAGGTTTTTAAGCCAACTACACTCAAGAGGGTACTTACCTATGAAACCCCATGCAAGCCTGAAACTAGGGTTTGGTGTGAATTGCTTGTACATATGTTTGTGCATGCATCATGAACATCATAAAGCATCATATGCATTTACTAATCACTTTAAGGGTTTAAATCTTCATCTTTGTTCTTGTTTTGTAGGTCATGGAAATTCCTCGCAGAAAAACCATCCAAGTCAACCTTGTGAGAATCCCTCCTCAACTCAAGGAGCTCACATCAAGAATTCCGGAAAGCTCTCCCTTCAGTGAAAGACATGGTAGACTGCTCAGCTTAGTCAACACCAACATTGAAGAGGACATGATGAAAGTGCTATTCCAGTTCTTTGACCCTCTTCATCACTGTTTCACTTTCCCCGACTACCAGTTGGTGCCCACTTTAGAGGAATTTTCTCAACTCCTGAGAATTCCTATCCTTAATCAACTACCTTTCAACGGTACGGAAAAGGAACCAAAGCCTGAAGATGTTGCTCGAGCATTACATCTACAGCCTTCTGACATCAAGGGGCATTGGGAAACTAGAAGCGGCGTCAAAGGTTTCTTAGCAAAATTCTTGTTTGAGAAGGCACAAGAATGTTGGAATTCATTGGACCTACAAGCCTTTGAAGAAATTGTGGCACTCCTTATCTATGGGTTGGTCCTGTTCCCAAATCCTGACCAGCTTGTAGAGGTCAACGCCGTCAAAATCTTCTTGTCCAGAAATCCAATACCAACATTGCTTGGGGACATCCTTTACTCATTTTACACACGAACAATGAGAAAGAGGGGTGTTCTCATGTGCTGTACTCCTCTCCTTACAAGGTGGTTTATTTCGCACCTTCCACAATCTGTCTTGAAGAATGACCAAGGCTTAAGGTGGTCCCAACGGTTGATGACTCTTACTCACTCTAATGTACATTGGTGTTCTCGGTCCAGAGAAAATGTCATCATCGTCGATCGTTGTGGAGAGTTCCCTAATGTTCCATTACTTGGCATTAGAGGGGGCATTACCTACAACCCTTGCCTAGCTTTGAGGCAATTTGGATATGCGCGGAGGGATGACCCTCACGACATGTTGATTCCTGACCTAGTTTTTGACTTCAACAACGATGCGCAAGGACTTCGCCAAAGATTCATCAGAGCTTGGAGGATGCCCAACAAGGTTGACAGCAAGACACTGGGACACAAGAACTCCATCCCTCTTGAGCCTTATCTCAAGTGGGTACGAGCCCGAGCCCAGAGTCTAATGATGCCTTATCCTCATGTTCTCCCTGTGATTAAAGAGCCCGTTAAGGAAGGAGAGGTTCCCTACACCATCCTACATCCTGACATGCCTACATCGTGGGAGGAGATGCAGAAGAGTTGGATCCAACTCAAGGAGGAACGGAACACTTTTGAAGCCAGCTTCTACGCCAGCGAGAAGAAGGTTCTAGAGCTCACCCGCCGACTCCATGAGCAAGAGGCCCTCAACACCTACATTGCGCCAAAGAGGATGCGCAACGTCTTTTTACCTTGAGAAGTTGTTTTTGTAATATTTGGCCCATGGGGCATTTATGTACTAACAAATCTATTCTTATTAATATGACGTGCGTTCTTTTTGTCTGCAACAATTGTGAATTTCTAAAATCCTTGAATGCATTGCATAGATAGCATCTCATGCATCATGTGCATAACAGGTACCCCTTTTTCTACAGGTTGCTTAATCTTCTTCGCTGTTTATTTTGAACAGTCATCATGAATCCGGAATCATCCAGTGAGCAAGCTATCAAGGCCCTCCAGGCCCAGAATGCCCAGTTTCAAGAGATGGTCATGAGCCTGGCCCAAGGTCAACAAGAGTTGAAGGCTCTGCTCCTAAAGAAGAAGAAGAAGAAGAGGACTGTGTTGTTCAATACTGGACGCAGGTTTGGGAACACACTCCATAACGAGGTTGATCCAACTACTTCCTCTGCAGAGAAAGACAGTCCCCAAGGGGGAGGGGCTCCTAGTCCTGCAGTCTCTAATAACGAGACGGATTACAATGATGAACAATACCCTCTTGTTGCTGACAGATACAAGCAATTAGAAGACCGCTTGAGTGCCATGGAGATTCAAAATGTGCCGGGGCTGGATTTCGGAGATTTAGGATTATCCTCTGGGGTGGTAATCCCACACAAGTTCAAGGCGCCTGCCTTTGCCAAATATGACGGGGCTTCTTGTCCAAAGCTGCATCTCAGATCGTACGTAAGGAAGATCCAACCTTACACGACAGACAAAAACCTTTGGATCCACTTCTTCCAAGATAGCCTTTCGGGATCACAACTTGAGTGGTTCTATCAGCTAGATGGAACCAGTATCCGACATTGGGAAGATTTGGCTACCGCATTTTATAGACAATATCAATACAATTCTGACCTTGCTCCTACGCGTACCCAACTTCAGGGTATGTCACTGGGAACGGGCGAAGGGTTCAAGGAATATGCACAAAAATGGAGGGATTTGGCTGGCAAGGTGCAGCCTCCTTTGACTGACCGTGAACTGGTTGACATGTTTCTAGGGACCTTGTCTGGTCCATTCTTCAATCATCTGGTTGGTAATTCCTCCGCTGGGTTTACGGATTTGATCCTGACGGGTGAAAGGATAGAAGTTGGCATCAGGTCAGGAAAGATACAGAAAGGTGCCTCCGCAAGTACTGAGAAGAGGCCTTTCAAGAAGGAAGCTAGTGCCGTCTATGGTCCTAGAAGATAAGTCAAGCCAGAAAGCCGCCAAGCCGTCAATGCCTTGGTGATTTCAAAACCTGTTGCTGCTCCTCAGCAGTACAATCAACAAAGGGGTGAGAGGCCCAAAAGGCAATACACTCGGCTGAGTATGACCTTGTCACAAATCTTACCGTAACTGCTATCAACCAACTTGGTGACCATCAAAGAGGCTCCGAAGGTCGTGAATACTGCATCTCCTAAGTATAACCCAAATGCCCGTTGTGCTTATCATTCTGATAGCCCCGAGCATACTACTGATGATTGCTGGGCCCTGAGAAATAAGGTTCAAGACCTTATCGATGCGAAGGAAATTCAGTTTGAGGCGCCTGAGAGGCCAAACGTTGTAACTGCTCCTATGCCCCAGCATAGAGTAAATGTCGTTGAGGAAGATTTGTATGTTGTTTCGGTGAATGATGTTGCTACCCCTCTATTGACTGTTAAGAGGAACCTACTACTAGCCGGTTTATTTCCGGGTTGTAGCAAGGGTTGCCTCCTGTGTGTCGTTACCCCTACCGGTTGTCCGCTGCTGAAGTCAGGCATCCAAAGCCTGATGGATAGCAAAGAAATTCTGTTCAAGAAAACTGCTGTTCCGTTTGTTTCCGCTGAAGAAGTATCTGTCGTCACAATTTTCAACAATCCTACCAAGGCTCCCCCGAGGAAGCCAGTCCAAATTATGTCTGTTGCACCCATTACCATTACTGTTCCAGGGCCCCTCCCCTATGAATCTGACAAGGCTGTCCCATGGCACTATGGGGCAGACGTGTATGTGCTTGGAGTGAAGCAGGAGTTCAACACCGGTACCAGTATCAGTAACATCACTGGTCCCGCCAAGATTACTCGCAGTGGCAGGCTCTTCTCGCCTGACATTGCACCGCCAGTTATCCGAAAACCTCTTATCATCACACCCGCAAGTGTGCATGTTCCAAATCAAGTTCCTGTGTCTACTACTTCCGCCGAGTCCTCTGATGCTCGGGGCAAAGAAGTTGCTACCGATTTGCCTGCCCGGACGGAGGCACCAAAAAAGACCGTTGTTGAAGCCTCCCAGCAAGAGATGGAGGAAATCCTTAAAATCATTAAAAAGAGTGACTTCAATGTCGTTGAACAGCTGGGGCATACCCCCTCCAAAATCTTTATGCTATCATTGCTGCTGTGCTCAGAGGCCCACGCCAAGGCCCTGATTTCATTTCTAAAAACGGCCCATGTGCCGCAAGAGACCTCTGCAGATCAGTTCACTGACTGTGTGGCTAATTTGACAGCTGACAATGGTTTGGGTTTCTCGAATGCAGACCTTACCGCCAAAGGAAAAAACCACAATGATGCCCTGCACGTCTCCATAGAATGCAGGGGCACTACTCTCGCACACGTGTTGGTGGACACCGGTTCTTCCCTGAATGTATTTCCCAAGAAGTCCTTAGATCGATTGGATTGTGAGGGCCTGGAATTGAAGCCTAGTAACATCATTGTTAGAGCCTTCGACGGTTCTAAGAGGATGGTGCACGGTGAGGTAGACATTCCTATTCGTGTGGGTTCCTAAGTCTTCGACTCAATGTTCTACGTGATGGATATTCGTCCATCTTATTCCTGTTTGCTGGGTCGACCTTGGATTCACAAGGCTGGGGCGGTAACATCCACTCTACACTAGAAGCTCAAATACCCTGTCAGAGGGAAGATTGTTACTGTGCAGGGTGAGGAGGAATACATGGTTAGTCACTTGAATTCATTCCGGTATATCGAGATGGACGGGGAGTTTATTGAAACCCCCTTTCAACATTTTGAGGAGGTACCTCCAACGTTGGCGTCAGCTGAGACAGTGATTGAAGAAGACTTTCCTTTGAAGATGGCTTCCTTGAAGGATGCTCGGGCTGTGATCGAGAAAGGCAAGTGCGCAAACTGGGGTCAACTTCCTGACTTCACTCAAAAGACCGACAAATTTGGGTTGGGCTTCACTGTAGAGGCTCAGAGGGCTGTTCGCAAGGAAAGGATCAGAAAGCCTCTGGTGTTCATCACCAACCCAAGAGTAAATGCTATCGAGGAGGACGTAGAGGAAGCAGAATTTGACAGTTGGATCTATCCAACAACCAACAACGGACCAAGCAACTGGACGGCAAAAGATTTTACACCTATTACATTTGTCATGCAGTAATGAACTCTTTTGTTTTCAATTTGTAACAAACAATATGTTGAAACTTTTATTGGCTCGGTGTCCTACCCGGGGCACCGTGGCTCCATTTGTGAGGGCTTTTTGTATGACATTTCCATATATCATTAATCAAAACATTGGACGTTGGTTGCATTTCAAATCTTGTGCTCTTTTTCTTTCTGTGTTATATATTGCAAAACAGCTATATTTACACACACTCAGTTATACAGGTTCCAATCCACTCTGGATCTCACTGGTAACGGCTCTGCTACTGCCAGTCATGACTTCGAGAATCCAATCAACTTGGACGAAGACGAAGGTGAAGATGATTGCGAAGTGCCTGGTGAACTCGCAAGACTGCTACTCCAGGAAGAGAGGGCCATTCAGCCGCATGAAGAGCCATTGGAAACAGAGAACCTGGGTACTGAGACAGATAGAAAAGAAGTCAAGATTGGTGCCAATCTAGAGCTCAGCGTAAAGCAACGATTGATCCAGATGCTGCATGATTACATGGAAATCTTTGCTTGGTCTTACGAAGACATGCCTGGTTTGGATGCTGACATTGTGGTTCATCGCCTGCCTACCAAGGAAGACTGCCCTCCGGTAAAGCAAAAGGTCCGCCGTATGCGTCTAGAGATGTCCGAGAAGATCAAAGCTGAGGTTTTGAAGCAATTCGATGCCGGGTTTCTAGAAGTGACTTCTTACCCTCAGTGGGTTGCCAACATGGTGCCGGTGCCGAAGAAGGATGGTAAGGTCAGAATGTGTGTCGATTACAGGGATCTAAACAGGGCAAGCCCCAAGGATCACTTCCCCCTACCTCACATCGACGTTCTTGTTGACAATACTGCTCAACACAAGGTGTTCTCCTTCATGGATGGTTTTTCAGGGTATAATCAGATCAAGATGGCTCCTGAAGATATGGAAAAGACTACCTTTGTGACTCAGTGGGGCACCTTCTGCTACAAGGTCATGCCATTCGGGTTGAAAAATGCTGGGGCAACCTACCAACGTGCCATGGTTGCTTTATTTCATGACATGATCTACCATGAGATTGAAGTGTACGTCGATGATATGATTGCAAGGTCCCAAACTGAGGAGGAACACCTTGACCATCTGCGGAAGCTGTTTGACCGTCTAAAGTTGTACAAGCTGAGGTTGAACCCAAACAAATGCACCTTTGGGTGAGGTCTGGAAAATTGCTAGGTTTCATTGTAAGCGACAAAGGTATTCAAGTGGACCCTGCCAAGGTGAAAGCCATACAAGAGATGCCGACTCCCAAGACAGAGAAAGAAGTCTGAGGCTTTCTAGGACGACTGAATTACATTGCCCGATTCATCTCACATCTAACTGCTACCTGTGAGCCAATCTTCAAATTGCTGAAGAAAGATCAAGTAGTACGTTGGAACGATGAATGTTAGGCTGCTTTCGAAAAGATAAAGGAGTATCTCCAAGAACCACCCATTCTTATGCCACCAGTGGAAGGGAGACCTCTAATACTATACTTGACAGTACTTGACAACTTGATGGGGTGTGTGCTGGGGCAGCATGACGAGTCCAGCCGAAAAGAGCACGCTATTTATTACCTGAGCAAAAAGTTTACCGACTGTGAGACTCGGTACTCACTGCTCGAGAAAACTTGCTACGCTCTGGTATGGGCTGCTCGCCGGCTGAGACAGTATATGTTGACTCACACTACTCTGTTGATTTCAAAAATGGATCCAATCAAGTACATATTCGAAAAGCCTGCTCTGTCTGGAAGAATAGCAAGATGGCAAATGATCTTGACGGAATATGACATCCAATACACAACTCAAAAAGCAATCTAGGGAAGTGTATTGGCAGACCATTTGGCACACCAACCTGTGGACGATTACCAATCATTGAACTTTGAATTTCCAGACGAAGATATCATGGTAGTAACTGATTGTGAAGTACCTGGACCGGATGAAGGACCTGAGGAAGGATCCCGATGGTCTATGCATTTTGACGGAGCCTCGAACGCTTTGGGTAACGGCATCGGTGCTGTGATCATATCCCCTAAAGGTACTCATACTCCACTCACCGCCCGGCTGTGTTTCAACTGCACCAACAACATGGCAGAATATGAGGCATGTATCATGGGTCTTCAAGCTGCAATCGACTTAAGGATCAAGTTTCTGAGTGTCTTCGGAGATTCTGCTCTCGTGATCAATCAGATCAAAGGCGAGTGGGATACGAAACACCCAAATCTTATTCCTTACAAGGAGTATGTGTTGACTTTGCCTCCCCACTTTGAAGAGATAACTTTTGAGCACTTCCCAAGAGAGGAGAATCAGTTAGCGGACGCACTAGCTACGATGTCTTCAATGTTCAAAGTCAAATGGGACAACGAGGCTCCTCGGATCATTATCTGGAAGTTGGACGAACCTGCATACTGCTGTGATCTTGAGGCCGAAGAGGTAATCGAAAAACCCTGGTATCATGAGGTGAAGAGATACTTGGAAGCTCAGGAATACCCTGAAGGTGCGTCTGTCAACGATAAGAAGTTTCTGAGAAGGTTCGCGGTGAAATTCTTCCTCAGCAACGGCATTCTCTACAAACGAAACCATGATTCAACTTTACTGCGTTGTGTGGATAAAACTGAAGCAGAGAAGATCATGGTAGAACTACATGAAGGTACATTCGAAACACATTCCAGTGGACATACCATGGCAAAGAAAATCCTTCGGGCAGGATATTTCTGGTCCACAATGGAAGCCGACTGTTACCAACATTCTCGAACTTGTCATAAATTCCAGATCTATGCTGATAAGGTGCATATCCCTCCGGTTCCTCTGAACATCCTGACGGCACCTTGGCCTTTTGCAATATGGGGCATTGATATGATTGGCGAGATCCGACCAACGGCATCCAACGGACATCGTTTCATCTTGGTAGCAATTGATTACTTCACGAAGTGGGTGGAAGCAGCTTCCTACGCCACCGTAACCAAGAGCGTCGTGGCACGTTTCATTCGGCATAACCTGATTTGTCGGTACGGCGTCCCGGAAAGAATCATTACAGACAATGGTACCAATCTTAACAACAAGATGATCACTGAGCTCTGCGAGCAATTCAAGATACAGCACCACAACTCTTCTCCTTACCGGCCGAAGATGAATGGAGCTGTCGAAGCGGCAAATAAAAACATCAAGAAAATTGTGCAGAAGATGACAGTGACCTACAAAGGTTGGCACGAAATGTTACCATTTGCTCTTCATGGGTACTGTACCTCAGCAAGGACGTCAACCGGGGCAACTCCTTTTTCCTTGGTCTATGGCATGGAGGCAGTCTTGCCGATTGAAGTCCAGATACCCTCTCTCCGGATAATGAAGGATGCAGACTTGAGTGAAGATGAATGGATCCAGACTCAACTTGATCAATTAAATCTAATTGACGAAAAGAGACTCACCGCTATCTGTCATGGTCAGACGTACCAAAAACGAATGATCAGGGCATTTAACAAGAAAGTCAGACCACAAGAGTATCAAGTTGGGGACCTGGTAATCAAACGCATCATCCTTCCTCAAAGTGATCCCAGGGGTAAATGGACCCCTACGTACGAAGGGCCATTTGTGGTTAAACATGTGTTCTCAGGAGGAGCCATGATTCTAACCACCATGGATGGTGACAACCTTCCTCACCCCGCCAATGCAGACATAGTAAAAAGATATTACGCATGAATAAAAGACCCGCTAGGTTGACATACCTAGGCAAAAATAAGGGCTTCCCGGCGAACCAAAAGGGTTCGGGCAAAAATAAGGGTTGAAAATGAAAAGAATTTGTACACCCGGCAAGTCGAAAACCTGAAAAGGCGGCTTGGGCAAAAATGGGTATCCCGGTGGACTGAAAACCCGAAAGGGCGGTCCAGGCAAAAGTTAGGGATAAAGCGTAACACTATGTCTCATTGGATCACCTCGCATCCAGAATTCGGCATCAACTATCGGGCTCAGCCTTCGACATTGATCAATCAGCTTCATCTTCAACTAAGCAGCAAAGTGATGAGACGCTTGAAGACATAAAGGCGATAGCAGAGTTGGAACCCAGTGGGAATATTATGCACATAGCTGTTTTGTTTCCTTTTCAAAATTGTATAAACTTTATTTGGCGGCGTTCTCTTACTAGGACGTTAGCCTCTTGTACAAAAAACGCATATTTACAGGCAAATTTCAAAATCAATACAAGTTCACTTTTCCAAACAAATTGCCAATTGTTTTTTCCTTTTTCTGTTTTGTCTTGCGAAGAACGTCCAATGTTCATTTTTGATATATGCATTTGACATTAAATTGCTAATTCATAAATACTTGCATACGAAACAAAAGACTAATTACAGGTGACATCAGAAACAGGGGCAATGTAGAATTGTCCAGGCAGTCTAGTTGCTTTGTCCGCCGAGGTACCAAGGTAGATTCGACTGAAGAATATGACCAAGTTGCCTCAACTCCCAACAGAGTGAGAAAAGATTCAGCAATACTCTCCCCAGGAAGAGTTAGTCTATCATCAGCCCTACAATAGGCACCCTGTTCCCCTAGCAAGTCAGCAATATTCTCCTCCAGCAGAGTTAGTCTACGGTCAGCCTAAAGGAAGTTGAGTATCCCCAAAAGATGTCAACATTCCCCAGTGGAGTATAGGCATTCATCAGCAAGCATCCCCGATAGTCTTGATCTAAGATTGTTCCCTGGAGGAATACGGACACTCCAGTGGAACCATTTTCCAGTACAATCCAAAAGTTTCCCCAGGAAATTTGGAATCCATATCCCCAGCAGGTCTTGAAGCTTATCCCCAGTAGATTCTGGAAGCTTATCCCCTGCAGAGTACAGACGTCTCTCCCGGGCTTTATTCAAAGTTATTCCTCACAAGGGCTTATAACTGGGTTATCCTCAGCTAATTACCAAGGAAGATCGCCCTCGGCGGAGTTCTTCCTATCCCCAACGGAGTTTATCAAGTTCCCCAACGTAACTTATCAACAGAATCCCCAGCGGAGTTCATCAAGTTCCCCAACGTAACTTATCAACAGAATCCCCAGCGGAGTTCATCAAGTTCCCCAACGTAACTTATCAACAGAATCCCCAGCGGAGTTCATCAAGTTCCCCAACGTGACTTATCAACATAATCCCCAGCGGAGTTTATCATTATTATCCCCAGCGGAGTCCATCGTCGAAATCCTCAGCGGAGCTCTCAACGAAGTATCTCTTCCTACAGAGCAATTCCCCTCAGCGTAATCTCTCCAACAAGTTTATTCCCCAACGGAGTCATCTTCTCCTACCGGTGTATTCTAGCAATCCTCATCCCTAGCGGAAACGAAGAACTCTACTCTTCAACATCGGCCCAGGATTTAATTCCCCAGCCGACCGTCAAGGACTTATTTTCCTAGACGAAAATACATTCATAAACATTTCACATTTCATACATCTCGCTTACATACATGATAAAGTGCATACAACACTATCTCATTTTGAACATCATGACATCATGCATTTCATACATCATGACATTGCATACAACTGATGTTTTGCCTTTTCAGGGAAAAAGACAACCCAAAAGACAACTACTTTCAACTGTCACAATTCCAGATTCGATTCCTGTATCTAGCCAGGGCATATCTGTTGACGACTATTTCCAGATTCGACTCCTGTATCCAGCCAGGGCACGTCTGAAGAGTTTAAAGATTCGATTCCTGTATCCAGCCAGGGCATATTTGTTAACGACTATTTCCAGATTCGATTCCTGTATCCAGCCAGGGCATATCTGTTGACAACTATTTCCAGATTCGATTCCTGTATCCAGCCAGGGCATATCTGTTGACGACTATTTCCAGATTCGATTCCTGTATCCAGCCAGGGCATATCTGAAGAGTTTGAAGATTCGATTCCTGTATCCAGCCAGGGCATATCTGTTGACGACAAATTCCAGATTCGATAACTATATCCAGCCAGGGCATATCTGCGAGCAACCGATTGTAGACTCGACACCTGTATCTAGCTAGGGCATGTCTGCATGAAGAGATTGAAGATCAACACCTGTAACAAGCCAAGAAAACATCTGTCTTTCTCAAAATACACAAGTTCCCACTAAGGAATCTCTTATGCGATCAACACTTCCAAATGGCATCTATAAGCCCATTCCCGACAAGGTTCTGTCACGCCTTCAGATGGCATCAATAAGCCCATCTCCCTATCCACCATCTCTCCAAATTGCATCTATAAGCCCATTCCCGACATCACATTTGCTGATACTCCAACATGCGAGTGCAAATTTCAGGGCACTCTAGTGTCCAATCTCCTTTTACCCTCGAGTCACGAAAGGCAAACTTGCCAATCTAACTCTTCAGGTTCAAGAAGATTAAACAGGGGTAACTGTTGTACCCCAAAATTTTCCCTCCCATTCTCTCAACATTTTCCCATCACAAGACCCTTGGAGCTCAAGATCCAGTTAGGGTTTCCTCTACTCAAGACTTCTCCTTGCACTGTTGACCCAAATTAGGGTTTGTGTTTGCACAAAGATATTTTTACCTAAAATGCCTAAGATGACTTTCATGCTTCATGTTGGACTCCCAAGTTTATCCATACCAAGTTTCAAGTCTTGATTCCAAATTTTGCCCAGTCAATTGGACAGTTGACCTAGAAATCAGTTGTATTGGGGAAAAAGTCAACTGTGGCCAATTGACAATCAAACCTCATGAAAATTGACCCACATCAACATTATGAACTCACATGGACCATTTGATCAAGTTTGGATCACAGTTCCACAAGAAATTTGATCAGATCACCAAAAGGGCAAAATGGTCATTTTTAGGGTTTTGACTGCACAAAGGCAATTTTTGACTGTTTGACCTAGCCAATGGCAAACCAAGCTCACATATGGACTCAAGGACCCCATGGAATTGTCTTAACATACTCAACAAGTCCAAAAGATCCCAAATGCACAAGATTGACAGTTGAATTTCCTAGTCAATTGATCAATTTTGACTGTATACTGAAAAGTCAAACTTTGACTTTTTGGTCAAAATCAAGTGTCAAGATTCATTTTTCATCAAAACATGCCAAATCATGAAACTTGTTCATCAAGAAATCAAGAATTGCAAATTAGGGTTTGAAATGAAGATTTTTCATAACTTAGAATTTTTCTAAGTTATAAAAAACCCTAATTTTTTCCTAACTTTGTCCCACTTTCTCATCAAGATGCATTTGGATTCAAGGAAAAGTCAAAACATGAAAGTTGTAGTCCATTTCAAAATATATAACTTTGATTCACAAAGTTTTCTCAAAAGAAGCTTGTAGCTCAAGTTACAATTTTTGGAACAAGGGTACCAAACCATTCTTAACTTAGAGAAATTTTGAACCATTTTAGGCAGGATTTTTGCCTAACTTCAAGACCATTTTTCACATACTTCCACTTGTAATTTCAATTTGCATTTCAAAGATGGATTGTATTACACATTCCAAGCTTTCCAAAATGTCCAAGAACTCATCAAACAACCTCATGGTTAGGGAGAATCGAATTTGGCAAGTTGGGAAAAACTCACTTTTGTTATGGCCAATTTTCATGTTCATACACTTAGGCAATTTTGAACTCAGCTTGCATTCCTTGATTACAGGTCCTATATCCCTTTTTCACTCATAAATTTAATTCTAACTCATTGTGCCAAGACCTTATTTTGTGTGTTCAAGCATTGTATGCAAAACTAAGCCATAAGTAGAAAAAGCATTATATCCATTTTAGAAAAGTTGAACTTTATGTCAAAGTTGTAAATCAAGAAGTACAAGGCCATATCTTTGGGCACAAGTTCAGAAGAAAAACACACTGATCAAGGGGAAAGGTTGCAGCATAGATTGGGGGCCTGCATCAGTCTAGAAGACCACTTGACATTTTGTTGCTTAAGTGTGAAGAAAGCTTGCATAACATACACTAACTCTCATCTCAGCCAGGGGAACCTTAAGCAAAGTTATCAAACACATTCTAAACACTAAACTTAAGCTGAAACACAATCCAACCAAGTTCCAAACATCCTCAAACACAGAATCACCCTAAAACTGCAAAAACAGGGCATAAGCTACAGTTGGACTTCCATAGTTCATTTCCATCGTGCACCTTGGCCAAAAGCACTTCAAACACTTTCCCTACCATCCATACAAACTGTCCAAAGCATTAGAAGCAGACTGTAACACTCCTAATCAACATCACCATTTTCATTTTTCTGTTTTGCAGTTGAAGTGCCATAACACGATTCACTTGGTTTCAAAGCAAACTAAAGCTTGGAATAGCATCCCTGGACATCAAGGAAGCTATACCAATCATCACCTTGCATTGAAAACACCTCCATCACCAGATACGATTCCAACTGAACAGGTAAGTTCATGAACTCTTATCTCTCTATCCAGGCATTGTTAGGTTTAGATTTGTGAAGAAATTATGTCACATTCATGGCCCTGAACATGCCCATATAACTAGTTTTCATTTATGTTATGTGTGCTATGAGAATTTGATGTCTGAACATGGAACAAAAACTAGGTCAGGAATTGGGGGAGAAGAAATTCTCTCTCATTTCTTAGAGTTAGATTGATTTCTTTATATGTCTAGAATCGTGGCTTCAAGCTCTACAGGTTTCATGTTGCAAGATTTGGCAAAAGATCAAGGAATCTTGAGATAGAAAACGCGTGTTGTTGTTGTTCATACAGGTTCTGAGGTTGAAGACAAAGTCTTCATGGGCTGGGCCTGTTTCATTATCCTATTTGCACCTTGTTTTTACTTTTGAACCCCCCTGGCCCATTTTGAGATATACTTGTTATTTTCCATTTTTTCTTTTTGATTTTGTTTCCATATTTTTGTTTAAATCATAAAAGACATTAAAAACATTTTTCCCATATTTTTTGCATTTATTTTGATATTTATTTGGTTTTATTAGGTTTTTTTTGTAAATAAATAAATAAGTATACTTTTATTTTTCAATACAAAAAATAATACACACATATTTTATTTCTGATTTTTATTTTATGTTATCTCTTGAAAACATTTTATAATAAAAATACATTTTTTTAAAATATTAAATATTATTATTTATATATATATTTAGTATTTAGTGAATATTATAAATATTTAGGTATTTATTAATACATTTAGGTTAAAACCATAACATAATAATACATTTATTTTTTTACTAGTATTTAACTTAAAAGTTACTTTTTTTCATATATTTTTCTTTTCATTTATTTTTTGTACATGATAAATAAATATTACATATATTATACATATAAATACTTTTATTTGTAAAATTAGGGTTTTTGCCCTAAGTGCATAAGAATCCCAAAAATTAATTTATTTTATTTTATTTGGTACATGATAAATACCTTTTACATACATAAAAAAAAAAAAAAAAAAAAAACCTTTTTGCATTTTTGCATATTTATTTTATTTTATATTGTGTAATTAAATACCTTGCAAAATTCCAATTTGATGTAATAGTCTAGGGTTTTAATTCTTGTCAAAATACCCCCATTTGAACATTTGTACCCCCCATCCCATATATTGTGTTGTAATAACTTAGGAACTTTATTTTTCGCATTTAGAAGCTTTCTAAATATGCCATGCTAGAATTAGGGTTGTATGCGAATCAATTAACCAAAATAGTTTGACCTAACTTCAAAGATAATCAAGCATGAAAATAGACAACACTAATCACACTTGCACCCCTAGGGTATTCCACTTGTTTCCTTCAATAATGGGCCATATTGCATGTTAGGTATCTTTGGAAAAAACAAAACAATCAAATGATCATAGTCTCTCGATGACGCTTTCAAAAGTTGCCTAAAAAATGATCAAGTCCCTCCAAGGAAAAATTGCCCAAAGATACTTAGCGCCATTGCAATTATGGTCTAAACGATGACCCGCGCCTGTCCCTTTCACATCCTAACACAAGATTGTCCACCAAATACAATGGTGGAACAAAATTGTTAAAAGGGTTAAAAACATAGGAGAAATCTTTGAGAAATTTAGGAGTAGACAAACTCTTAGTTACTTGAATCAAACTTGAAAAACAAAACACTTGCCTATTTTTCAAACCACACATCACTACACTTTCAAAACAACTTTCAAAAACATTGAAAACATTTTTAAAAGACATACACCTTTGTATACATCCCAACATGGATCATTACAAAGGTTGCCACCACATTGGCCTCTTTTCAAAACATTTTCAAAATCCACACACAAAGCACAATTTCGAACAATTGAAAATCAAGGCAAGTTGATCTAAGCAAGTAACTAAGAGCCCATGGATAACCATGGATAGAAGGGGTGCTAATACCTTCCCTTTCTATAATCTACTCCCCGAACCCAAGAAAACATCTCAAAGGTTTTTGCTGTGCTTTTTAACCTTTCCTTAGGATAAAATAAAAAGTCGGTGGCGACTATTGCTTAACCGAAACATTTGCAAAAACAAACGCAAAACCCTAGTCAGCTCTCCCACCGTATCACAGAGTCATTAAGCACCAACTGACCTTAGAACCTTAAATTGACCAACTTGGCAATAGAACAGTAGCAGTATGCTACACTCATTGAGACTAAACTCTCGCGATGATTTCGGCCGCAAGAAAAGGTTGCTAAACTGGAATTATGACCGATTAAGGGTAGTCAGTGATATTGAGATCCTCTAGAACCCGGTTACTATTTTTAGGACAGGTTTAAACCAACTAAACTGAAAGAGGGTAGTACCTAAACTCCATGCCAGCCTAAACTTAAGGCTATTTGTGTGACTTGTGTGCCTTCAAACTTGAACTACTTGCACATTCTTGTTATCTGACAACATGAGTTCCTTGCAGGTTTTGTTTACAGTCCTTATCCAATAATTTGGATTTATCGCAGGGTTTACTTACAACACCTCACACTTTTGCTTAAACGCAAATCATACACATCATAACATCATGCCTTAACATTTCCTTAACCATTTCAAGGATCTCAAGGGCTTGTGATGCAGGTTATGGTAAATCAAATGTCCAACAAGGGGCAAAGGGGATTTATTTTCCTCTAGCCAATGTCGTCTAGAGATCAAAACACGATAACTTGAGTCAGGGGCTATGACCCACTCGATATGGTGAGCTTGACTCTTGAAGAAGGACTCTTAACAACATGAAGTTTCTTCTATCAAATTCTAACAGGTTTCTTGTTTACCCCGCGAGATCCTTGAAAACATTGAATACATATATCATACATATCATTTCATAACAGGTCTCCCAATACAGGTCTCTCATGTTCTCGCTGTTTATTTCAGCAATGGCTTTCCAACCAGACAACCGAGATCTCCGGGCTCAAAACGCCCAACTTCAAGAAATGTTCTTGAACCTATCCCAGGGGCAAGAAGAAATAAAAGCTCTCCTCACAAGGGGCTTGGTCCTAGGGATTCCAGGAGGCATCAGGAATGATCAGTTGGAAGGGCTACAAATCGAGTTGGCAACAATGAAGATCCAGATGATGGGACAGCTGGTGGGCCAGATGGCTCTCATTCAAGACTTAGCTCAAAGACAAGAAGAGCTCAGGGTCCTCGTCAACAAGCTGCTTCAAAATAACCAAGTGGGGCAAACAACTAGGGTTGAAGATCAAATCATCATTCTACCTCCTTTGAGACAAGAAGACAAAGGAAAAGCTCCCCAGCTTGCTTCAGGGTCACAAGCCCAGCAACAACCTCGCCAGCATCAACGGGGTAATCGGCGCAAGCGAAATGCATCTAGAAGACATTTCTCTGAGACTGATATACCATCATCTCTAATACTGAAACGCTTGTTGGAGGTCAATCTGATTACTTTAAAGGATCCACCCCGGAATCCCAACACCTCTGCTCCTGGCTATCGTCCCAATGCATTTTGTGTATACCACTCCCATAGTCCTGGACATGACACCGATGACTGTTGGACTCTGAAGAACAAGATCCAAGACTTGATTGACGGAAGAGTGCTGGAGTTCATGCCGGATGGCGAGATGAAAATCTTCCGCTGAGAATTCTCCATCTGAGATGACTAGTTCAAACTAAGAGACTTTTGTTCATTTGAATTCTGAAGTTGTATTTTTCTTTGCTTATTCAAACAATTATTATCATGTCGAACTCTTTTATTTCATTAATGCATTACACGTGTCTGTTTTGAATTAATTGTTTTCACTATGCTTAAATTACTTCATATTTCCTTTTTGTGATGTTCAACTCTCGATCAAAGATAAAAAAAACTCTAAGCCTTTAGAGGGAGGATGACGAAAACGATACCACGATCTTTACAGTATGCTTTTGAATAGACCCCGCTGATGAGGTACAAGAATTGTTTCAAATCCTAAACAGTGGAGTTATAAGGAAGATAATACCTAGTCAACCCCTTTGAGCCAAAGAAGTTGGACTTTTTCTTTTCATGAATTAAAACCCTTAATTATAACCTGGGGCAGGGTAGTTCTCTCAGTTGATCCAAGTGCACAATGAATGGCATCAAAGAAGTCCTTCCGAAATAAAAGACAGTGATGGTTCCGTATAATCGTAAGGACAGACAGTCATTACCTTTCGAAATAAAAGCCCACTAAGTCAAACCTATGAAGGAGACTTACAAAAAACTGGGGCATCCCGCTGACTGTAATCACAAAAGAAATAGTTCAGGCAAAAAGACAGGGATAACAAAATCAAAAAGGGAAGAAATCCTGCAAACCCTCAACAAAAAAAATGACTGCCTGTTCAAAATAAATTGTCAGTATCCGAACCATCACTGGTATATCATAGCAAAGACTCAAACAAGATCTAATGCACGATTAGCTGAGTTTAGGATCGAAGAACATCACGAAGAACGGGTGGGTACAAATAAAATTTGAGCCTTTATCCTTTGTTTCTTAAACCGTGAACCAGACCACATTATAAGCATTAAAAGTCCTAGCTGAAGCATGGGTTAGTTCGAAAGCATACTGTTACAAAAGGTATCCTGACTCCTGTAGGGCTCGCTGTAAAATCCTGAGTTGACATCACATTTTACAAAAAAAATCGCTTGTTTTATTGAAAACTGCATTTTCAAAAACTTTAAGAAAAAAATTAACTTTGCATTCTTAAAATAACATTGTTGGCATATGACTATTTGTTCAAACAGCAGAGAAATTCGCTCGACGAATATCTAGTGAACAAAAAACCTTCTCAATAAAAAGGGTCACCTCAAGTGGAAAAAACACTTCCAATCCAGGGGCACGACATGAGCATTGTCCATCATCTGGGGCAGTCAAGTCAAGATTCAAGGAATCTCTCAAAATGCCAAATAGCCAGGGGCAAATCTCCATCAGAATCAATTGGGGCATTGGACATGAATTCCATCAATGAACCTTGCATGATCAAACGAATATCTTCTGGTAGTATGGCAACACAACACTACTGACAGTGACACCTCTCTACACCCTGAGGGAATGGACATAGTCAAAAAATACCGCGCGTGAATCAAAGACCCGCTAGGTCGACTGGCCTAGGCAAAAGTAAGGGCTTCCCGGTGAACCAAAAGGGTTCGGGCAAAAATAAGGGATGAAAATGAAAAATTTGTACACCCGGCAAGTTGAAAACCTGAAAAGGTGGCTTGGGCAAAAAAGGGTATCCCGATGGACTGAAAACCCGAAAGGGCGGTCCAAGCAAAAATTAGGGATCAAAGCCTACGACTATGTCCCGTCATCTTGTCACTTACCTACCAGAAGAAGACTTGTCATTTCAATCGAAAGAGACCAAGCACCTCATAGGTTGGGATAATACTCGATCCACAAGGCCTCCGCAAGCACCTTCTCCCGCAGAAACAGGGGCAATAAGAATTGTCCGAACTGTGTAAATGCTTTGTCCACCAGGTACCAAGGTAGATTCAGCTGAAGAATATGACCAAGATACCGTCACTCCCCGCAGAGAAAAACAGTAATGGTGGCTCTCCCCACTGAGACTTGCAACCATGAATGAATCAGCAATACTCTCCCCTAAGCAGAGTTAATCTACCATCAGCCCTAAAAAGGTCGGGTATCCCCATAAGGTCTTAATATTCCCCAATGGAGTATAAAGATATTCTCCAGCAAGCGTAAGAGCATCCCTGGCAGTCTTAATATTCCTCGACAGAGTATAAGAATGTTCCCCGGCGGAATACAAGATACCCCCAATGGAGCCATTTCCCCAGCGCAGTCTAAAAAAGTTTCCCCAATGGAGTTGAATCATTTTACCCAATAGATTCTGGAAGCTTGTCCCCTGCAGAATACAAATGTATCTCCCCAGCCAAATTCAGAGTTTATCCTCACAAGAGTCTAACCGGGTTATCCTCAGCAAGTTGCAACTGAAAGATCATCCCCAGAGAAGTTCTTTCTATCCCCAGCAGAGTTCATCGTCAAAATCCCCAGCAGAGCTTATCAACGGAATCCCCAGCGGAGTTTATCGGTAAAATCTCAGCAAAGTATCTCTTCCCCACAGAGTAATTCCCTGCAGAGTAATCTCTTCACCATGTTTATTCCCCAACGGAGTTATTTTCTCCTACAGGTTTATTCTCACAACCATCTTCATTCGTCATCCTCATCAGAAACATTCTAAACAAAGTTTGAAGACACACATACTCTTCAACAGCAGTCCAGGATTTAACAAACTCCCCGACATTTGTCAAGGATTTATTTTCCCAGACGAAAATACATTCATAAACATTTTACATTTCATACCTCCTATTTACATACATGATAAAGTGCATACGACACGATCTCATTTATTTTTGAGAACATCATGACATCATGCATTTCATACATCATGACATTGCATACAGCTAACGTTTTACCTTTTTCAGGAAAAGGTCAATCAAAAGATGGCTACCATCAACCTTTTCAAGTCCCAGTTGAATACCTGTAGCAAGCCAGGAAAACTATCTGTGGATGACTGATTGTAGATTAATACCTGTAACAAGCCAGGAAAATTATCTACATGAAGAGATTGAAGATTAATACCTGTAACAAGCCAGGAAGACCATCTTTCTTTCTCAGGTCAGAGATTAATACCTGAAACCATCAAGGACAAATATCTCCTCGACCAACCTTTTCAAGTCCCAGTTTAATACCTGTAGCAAGCCAAGAAAAATATCTGTGGACGATTGATTGTAGATTAATACCTGAAACCAGCCAGAAAAATTATCTACATGAAGAGATTGAAGATTAATACCTGTAACAAGCCAGGAAGGCTATCTTTCTTTCTCAGGTCAGAGATTAATACCTGAAACCAGCCAGGACAGATATCTCCTCGACCAACCTTTTCAAGTCCTAGTTTAATACCTGTAGCAAGCCAGGAAAAATATCTGTGGACGACTGATTGTAGATTAATACCTGTAACAAGCCAGGAAAATTATCTACATGAAGAGATTGAATATTAATACATGTAACAAGTCAGGAAGACCATCTTTCTTTCTCAGGTCAGAGATTAATACCTGAAACCAGCCAGGACAGCTATCTCCTCGACCAACCTTTTCAAGTCCAAGTTGAATACCTGTAGCAAGCCAGGAAAACTATCTGTGGACGACTGATTGTAGATTAATACCCGTAACAAGCCAGGAAAATTATCTACATGAAGAGATTGAAGATTAATACCTGTAACAAGCTAGGAAGACCATCTTTCTTTCTCAGGTCAAAGATTAATACCTGAAACCATCCAGGACAGTTATCTCCTCGACCAACCTTTTCAAGTCCCAGTTGAATACCTGTAGCAAGCCTGGAAAACTATTTGTGGACGACTGATTGTAGATTAATACCTGTAACAAGCCAGGAAAATTATCTACATGAAGAGATTGAAGATTAATACCTGTAACAAGCCAGGAAGACCATCTTTCTTTCTCAGGTCAGAGATTAATACCTGAAACCAGCCAGGACAGCTATCTCCTCGACCAACCTTTTCAAGTCCCAGTTGAATACCTGTAGCAAGCCAGGAAAACTATATGTGGATGACTGATTGTAGATTAATACCTGTAACAAGCCAGGAAAATTATCTACATGAAGAGATTGAAGATTAATACCTGTAACAAGCCAGGAAGACCATCTTTCTTTCTCAGGTCAGAGATTAATACCTGAAACCAGCCAGGACAGTTATCTCCTCGACCAACCTTTTCAAGTCCCCGTTTAATACCTGTAGCAAGCCAGGAAAACTATCTGTGGACGACTGATTGTAGATTAATACCTGTAACAAGCCAGGAAAATTATCTACATGAAGATATTGAAGATTAATACCTGTAACAAGCCAGGAAAACTATTTTTCTTTCTTAGGTAAGCGATTAATACTTGGAACCAGACAGGACAAGTTCTATAACCTCAACGGTATACTCCCGGTGAGCACGAGTTAGTTCCTAAATCTCAACAAAAGTTAGACTTCCCCAGCGGAATCTTCTACAAACAACAAGTACGCAAGTTCTCGCTAAGGAATCTCTTATGCAATCGACACTCCTGCAGATGGCATCTATAAGTCCATCCTCCTACCAACAATCTCCAAATGGAATCTGTAAGCCCATTCCCGACATCACAATGCTGATACTACACCATGCGAGTGCAAATTTCTGGGCACTCTAGTGTTCAATCATCTTCCACCTTCGGATCACGAAAGGCGCGCAAGCCAATCTACATCCTCAGGTTTAAGAAAATTGAACAGGGGCAACTGTTGTACCCCAAAATTTGCCCTCTCATGTTTTCAAAGGTCTTCCCTTACATGGTTGGTCACAAACCCTTGCCTAAGGAAAAATAAAATTTTTGAGTGGTGCTTTTAGTACCTTTCGATTGGCATTCTGAAAGACCCTTCGATTGGTATTCTGAAGTAGCCTTTCGATTGGCATGGATAATTCCCTTCGATTGGCATTATGGCCAATCCTATCGATTGACATTCCAAAAATGCTTCGATTGGCATTATGGACAAGCACTTCGATTGGCATTATGTCAAGGCCTTCGATTGGAATTCTGAAAGACCTTTTCGTTTGGCACCCTGGACCAAGCCTTTCAATTGGCATGCCAAGGGATCCTTCAATTTAGCATTGTGTCAAGGCAGCTTCGACAGGCATGTTAACCATGTCCTTCGATTAGCATGAACAAGATCTTTTGATTGGCGTAGCAAAGGACTCTTTGATTGATATTTCAATTAGTACCCTTCGATTGGTATCTGGACAAAGGTCCTTCAATTGGCCTGTTAACAAGGCCTTTCGATTAGCATATTAACAATCACCTTTCGATCCGTATTGTAACAAGGCCTTTCGATTAGCATATTAACAAGCACCTTTCGATCGGTATTGTAACAGTGTCTTTCGATTGGAATTTTAACAAGTACCCTTTGATTGGTATATGGACAAATACCCTTCAATTGGCATTTCAAAAGGTCCTTGGACTGGAACTTCAGAGTTTCCTTCGACTGGAACTTCAGAGTTTCCCTTAATAAGAACATTAGAACGAAATGACCTTCAAATGGCATTTCAGTGCAGAGTTTCTCTTAATCTAAGATGCTCTGATGAAGGAAGTTCTGAACACTTCGAATCAGAACTTAGACTCATCACAAGGCCAAGGGCTGGTCGAAGTTGTCTAAAAGGGAATGTTCTAAATAGATTCGAATTGGACTTTGAAGCTGGCAAAGAAGGCAGATTCGAAGGAATGAAGTAGGTTGGCATGACTAAGCAAAAACACATATCCTAACCTGTCCAGGTTCACCCAAAGTTCACAATGGCATGTGCCCCTTGCAAATATAGAAATAATTAAATGCTGATTGTGGACTCAATTATTTGAATTAAAGGCCAGATTCTTGCCTTGTTTGCTCCCAACCCTACAAGAGCTGATTCGACCAGGGTGATCCTTTTCGAATCAAGCAATCGAAGCAGAGGGAGGCTCAATCGAAGGAGTTATGCAATTGAAGCTGGAGTAATTTGATTTGGGACTTTGAAGCTATCAAAGAGAGAAAATTCGAAGGGAAGTGGATCTGAAGGGGCAGGTCAGCTTTTGATTTCCATCATATTGGAGGCCCAAACAACTCATGACAGGCTGGCAGTAACGCATGAAAATAGATTGGCACGTGATTGAATCAAATATAGAAAGTCTTTATGAAGAAATCAAATCAAATCTCTTCATCATAATGGACCAAGATTTGATACACAAATGTTGACCTAAATTCCTTTGTCTATATAAACCTCATGCTCACAAACAAAAAAGGACACGGGGAAGAACACAGACAAAACTCTGCAGAAAAGAAAAAGGCACAAACTCTGTGGAAACGGCCAGAACAGTTTTGCAAAAAACCTTGAAAAAGTGGTGATTGAATTTTGGTTTAGAGGTGAATTCAGACTAAAAGCAAAACGCAGCTCTCTTCCTTGTTATCCAGTGGAGCTATACCCATCAAAAGGAAGCCTTTTCATTGCCCATAACACATTGTAAGTCTCCATGAACATTGCTCTGCACATAGAATCGTAACTCAGTTTTTTCTGCATCCTTGTGCCAAATCTCTTGCATATTCATACCAACCATTAAATTTCTAAGCAAATTGCATTATTTAATTTGATTTTTGTGGCCTCTAACCCCCTATCCAGAACCTAGGGTTCTTGTGCATGTTTTTAGACGTTTCGTGTGCAGGTTAAATTAAGGCCAATAATGCCCATGGATGAGTTCAAGGGAGTGAGAAGAGTACATTGGTACTCTTGATTTCCATTTTTGTGACCTAGGGAGGATTTTGGAAAGATCCTAGGAACCTTCATGCGGATAAAAATCCGCAGGTAATCGAACCAGAGTTTCGGCGAAGAAGATGATACCGTGTCCTAATGTGATTTGCTCATTTGAATATTAGCGCATTTTTCAGGGAATAATTCTAGTTTGTTTTATAATATTTAATTGATATCCCACTAACAGGTTAACATCATGGCTCAGTTGGTAGCGCATCAGTTGAATTGTCCAATGGGACCTGGGTTCGAATCCCAGGTCCCCTAAAACTTTGTTATGTTTTTCCTTCAGGTATTCAGCGCAGCATCCCAAGCGTGGACTACCATACGTCCTCAGATCTCAATGTGCCAAGTGGCTTCAAGCTAGATCCAAAGGCCAGAACCATTGATCCACCATGGATTCAAGTCAATGCAAGCATGGGCAATCTGGAGGGTCAACAAGGGCCATCGTTCTGGGCCTGGAAAAATTGTTGATCATACAACCTCTTCAGGCCCACACCCTCCCCTTTGGTTTATTCTTTTCCATATTTCTTTTATTTAATTTGTTTTATTATTTTTAATTAACCAACCATTAATTTTTCTCATAAAAATCAGAAAACACAAAAAAATAATATTTATTAACTTCACTATTTTATTTTTGTAAATAAACCATTAACCAATTAATTTAGTTTTTTTAATTAGGTTTAATTTTAACATATTTTGCATTAAATTAAAATTGATTTAGAATTAGGGTTTTGATATATTTTTACCTTTCTAACTTTATTTCCTTAATTAAAATAAAACTCAAAAAATATTTTCTTTTTTAATTAATTAATCATTAGTTAGGCTTAATTCTTAAATCAAAAATGACAAAAAAATATGCTTTATTTAATGAAAAAAGGGTCAAAACCCTAGGACATTCCGATTCAATTTTCTCGCGCGTATTATTTTTGATCCATATATTGTAATTGCTCCGAGGATGTAATAGTTTTAACTTAGGACCTTTATTTATCGCTTTTATTTACCTTTTCGCATTTAATTTTCAAGGGTTTGTTTTTGGCGATGTAAATACCCGACGCCTTGTAATAGCTTAGCTTTATTTTCCGTAATTTATTTTCCGCAATCATTAACTGTTAGATGTTTGAAAAATAGGCTATGCATGACAAGACTAATCTTTAATTTAAAATCAATAGTAGCTCACCACAACATGTACAAAGATAATATATCTGAAAAACAATACACTCACACATGCCACTCTTAGGGTACACCTCACTTGGTTGCCTCGAACGTGGTCATTGAGTATAGGAAGTTTTAGAGGTCGTCCTCTTGTCCAAAGATCATAAGTTGCCTCGAAACGGTTGCCTCGGATAAAATGATCTAAGACATTAGGGTTACCGCTAAGGCGTCCTAACATTGCTTTAGTGACCACACGTCCCTTAATCGAATTGACCCGAAAACTCCAACGACGGTGCTACCTACTCCTCAATAGTGGGATAGCATTGTCTAAAGGAAATTTGCACAGTTTAGTTCCTTTTTGAGTAGGTAGATGTTCTTAAGTACTTGCTCTTTTAAAACAAAAACAAACTTTTCGCACTTACACTCTTTTAAAAAACAAAACTCTCTTCAAATCCACAATCACAAAGAAAAGCAAACTTTTGAAAACATAGTGAGCAAGTACCTAAGAGCCTGTGGATAACCATGGATAGAAAGGGTGCTAACACCTTCCCTTTCTATAATCTACCTCCCGAACCCGAGAAATATCTCGAAAAGGAATTTTTCTGTGCTTTTGTCCTTTCCTTGTTGGATAAAATAAAAGACGGTGGCGACTCTTGCTTACCGCGACATTTTGCAAAAACAAACGCAAAACGCGAACCAACATTCCAAAACAGTCAGTTCTCATTCCCACCGATCACACACCTCATCCAAGCCTTTGAGAGTCCAAATAATGTCATTATTAGTAAGAGGCATCACCCTATAAGCACGGCCCATTCCTTCTTTGTTCTTCAATACTGACTTAGGGAGGTGCGAAATAAACCACCTCGACAATAAAGGAGCACAACACATCAGAGTTCCCCGCTTTCGGGCAGTACGAGCATAGAGCTGATGAAGTATATCACCCAAGAGAGTGGGTACCAGATTCCGAGAGATAAAGATCTTTATGGCATTAATATCAACAAAAGTGTCAGGATTTGGAAACAATATCAGACCATAAATCAAGAGAGCCAGAATGTCCTCGTACGCCTTGAAGTATAAGCTATCCCAGAAGTAATTAGCTTTGTCAACCAAAAATTTAGCCAGAAAACCCTTAGCTCCACTTCTAGTCTCCCAGTTGGCCATTACCTCCTCCTTGGTCAAGTGAAGGGCTGCAGCAATCTCTTCAGGCCTGAGAGTCTTTTCCCAACCAGTAAATGGAGTTTGTTCCAAAACAGAGATACCAAGCAACTCAGAGAATTCTTCCAGGGTAGGGACCAGCTGGAAGTCTTGAAAGGTGAAGCAATGGTATAGCGGATCATAAAACTGGACCAGGACACTCATCATTTGTTCGTCCAACTTTGAGGTGACCAAACTGAGAAGAGAGCCATGCCTCTTAATGAAGGAAGTAGTGTTTGGTATCCTGACAACCAACGCTTTAAGCAAGGTAGGTACTTGGACAAAGTTGATCCGGATAGTATTCCTACGCATGGGCATCATGATGACCTACAAAACAGAGCAAAGATGAAACCCTCTTGTCCTTGAAAATAGGTTAGTCCTTATGCAAAAATGTATGCAATGCTTTGATGTCATGATGTCATGGTAAAGGCACACCACAAGTATTCACAAAAGGTAAACATGGTAAAGGCACACAAGTCACATAGAAGAGCCCTTAGATTTCAGGATGGCATAGAGCTTAGGTACTAACCTCTTTCAATTTAGTTGGTTTAAACCTGTCCTAAAAATAGTAACTGGGTTCTAGAGGATCTCAATATCACTGACTACCCTCAATCGGTCATAATTCCAGTTTAGCAACCTTTTCTTGCAGTCGGAATCATCGCGAGAGTTTAGTCTCAATGAGTGTAGCATACTGCTACTGTTCTATGGCCAAGTTGGTCAATTTAAGGTTCTAAGGTCAGTTGGTGCTTAATGACTCCTTAGAAGACCCATCTTTTCCTCGTTCCAACACAAGGGATATCGGTACAGACCAAGGTGTCACACCAACGTAGCTACTGCTTCATCCGTGTCGGTCTACGCTGGACAGATCCCTCACAGTTTATTGCTACTTACCTAAAAAGGGTACCCCCAGATCCGGGTTAGGATCTATAGTAACTCCGATACAAGCCCACAAATATAAATCATACAAAGCATACAATTGAAAACACAATGATCTAATCCTAAGGTACACCCCACTTATAAACTATCCACAGCAGAGTCGCCAGTTCCGTGATCGGTGGGAATGAGAACTGACTGTTTTGGAATGCTGGTTCGCGTTTGCGTTTGTTTTTGCAAAATGTCGCGGTAAGCAAGAGTCGCCACCGTCTTTTATTTTATCCAACAAGGAAAGGACAAAAGCACAAAAAAATTCCTTTTTGAGATATTTCTCGGGTTCGGGAGGTAGATTATAGAAAGGGAAGGTATTATCACCCTTTCTATCTGTGGTTATCCATGGGCTCTTAGGTACTTGCTCATTGTGTTTTCAAAATTTTGCTTTTCTTTGTGTTTGTGGGTTTGAAAAGAATTTTTGTTTAAAAGGGGTGTAAGTGCGAAAAGTTTTTGTTTTGTTTTAAAAGAGCAAGTACTTAAGAACATCTACCTACTCAAAAAAGAATTAAACTGTACAAATGTCCTTTATACAATGCTATCCCACTATTAGTGAGTAGGTAGCATCGTCGTTGAAGTTTAAGGGTCAATTCGATTAAGGGACGTGTGGTCACTAAAGCAATGTTAGGACGCTTTAGCGGTAACCCTAATGTCTTAGATCATTTTATCTGAGGCAACCGTTTCGAGGCAACTTATGATCTTTGGACAAGAGGGCGACCTCTAAAACATCCTATACTCAATGACCACGTTCGAGGCAACCAAGTGAGACGTACCCTAAGAGTGGCATGTACGAGTGTATTGTTTTTCAGTTATATTATCTTTGTACATGTTAATCGTGAGCTACTGTTGATTTTAAATTAAGGATTAGTCTTGTCATGCATAGCTTATTATTTAAACATCTAACAGTTAATGGTTGCGGAAATTAAATTGCAGAAAATAAAGCTAAGCTATTACAAGGCGTCGGGTATTTACATCGCCAAAAACAAACCCTTGAAAATTAAATTGCGAAAAGTAAATAAAAACGATAAATAAAATCCTAAGTTAAAACTATTACATCCTCGGAGCAATTACACAAATATAGATCAAAGATAATTTGCGCCAGAAAAATTGAATCAGAGCATCCTAGGGTTTTGACCCTTTTTTATTAAATAAAGCATATTTTTTTGTTCTTTTTGAATTAAGAATTAAGTCTAGATTAATAATTAATTAATTAATTAAAAAGAAAATATTTTTGAGTTTTATTTTAATTAAGGAAATAAAAAATGGTTAACAAATATTAAAAACCCTAATTCTATGTTGATTTTAATTTAATGCAAAATATATTAAAATTGAACCTAATTAAAACTAAATAAATTAATTATTGGTTTATTTACAAAAATAAATAATAAAATTAATGATGAAAATAATATTTTTTATGATTTCTGATTTTTTTATGAAAAAGGGTTAGTTTGTTAATTAATTAGTTTTTAATAATAATAAAAAAAAAGCAATAAAAAATAATGAAAAGAAATAAAAAAATTAGCAAACTTTGGGGGGTGTTGGGCTTGAATGGGGAGTATGAACAGCATAATTCCAAGCCCAAAACGCTGGCCCTTGTTGAACTTTCAGATTGCCTATGCGTGCATTGACTTGAATCCATGGTGGATCAATGATTCTGGCCTTTGGATCTAGCTTGAAGACACTTGGCACACTGGGATCTGAGGACCTATGGTAGTCCACGCTTGGGATGCTGCGCCTGAATACCTGAAGGAAAAACATAACAAAGTTTTGGGGGACCTAGGATTCGAACCCAGGTCCCAAGGGACAAATCAACTAGCGCGCTACCAACTGAGCCATGATGTTAACCTGTTAGTGGGATAGGAAATAAATATTATAAAACAAACTAACAATTATTCCCTGAAAAACACGCTAATATTCAAATGAGCCAATCACGCTATGACACATCTTCATCTTCTTCACAAAAACCTGGTTCAGTTACCTGCAGATTTTTATCCGCAGGAAGTTTCTTGGGATGGTTCTAAAATACTTCCTAGGCCATGTAAATGCAAACTAAGAGTGCCAATGCACTCGTCTCCTTCCCCTGAACTCATCCATGGCCATTATTCACCTTGATTTTGCCTGTATACAAAACGCCCAAAAACAAACACAAGAACCCTAGGTTCTGGATATGGTATTAGAGGTCACGAAAATAAAATCAAACAATGCAGAATGCTTGGAAATTATGCAAGGATCACAAATATATCAATATTTTGGCAAGAAAACGCAAGAATTCAAGGTTATAAACTCGTGTACATGGCTATGTTCAGGATGACTTACAGCGCGTTATAGACGATGAAAATGCTTGGTTTTGATCCCTACAGCTTCACAGGATATCAGGCAAGGGTGCTACATTTTGCTTTTGGTCTGAATTCGCCTATAAACCAAAGTTCGATCACCACTTTTTCAAGGTTTTTTTGCAAAGTTGTATGGCCGTTTCTGCAGAATTTTTTGCATGTTTTAGGTTTGTGAGGCTTGCTTTCATATAATGGAATGATTCTAGGTCAAAACCTGGGCCAATATCTTGGTGTATTGAAGAGTTAGGATTTGATTTTGATCACCATAACCGTGTTTCCAAATATAGGCAAGATATGATTTTTTGTGCACAAAAAGCCAAGATACGAATTTGATTAGGTGTTATATGATATATGCAAGCTGTACAAATCACAAAGATACCATTTCATTAATTTTTGGATTTTATTTGAATTAATATAGATTTAAAATGAATTAAATCAATAAAAATTAAATAAAAATAGAAAAATAAATGTTTGGTCATGAAATTAAAGATGGGACACGTGTGTGGCATGAAAAGACCAAATCAAGTGGAAAAAAGTGGGCCCTTTTGTCAAAAATTGGAGTTTTGAGGATAGTTGACTTTTGGCAATTTTGGAAAAATGCCCAACTTCAACAATGCATAACTTCTTCAATTTTGAACCTTTGGATGTGTTCTTGGACTTTTTAGAAACCTTGAGATGTCCTCTAATCAACCCTGTTTGTATCACGTCATTTTGATGTTCCATGCTCAAGTTATAAGCTTTGGAAAAAATGTGTTTTTGTTGACTTTCAAAAATGACCTATAATGTCCAAATTTGTAACTTTTTGTGAGAGCATTTCTTGATCTTGGGGTGTTAATATGGATTGTAGGAAATTGCATACTATTCAAAATGAGCTTTGGATGGGTCATTTATCATAAAGTATGATAAAGTTATGCTTGGTCAAAGTTGAGTTGACTTTTCCTACAAAACCCTAATTTAGCAACTTTTGAGTCTTGATGAATTTTGAGAAATCCTTGATGAATCATGATCAACCCTTGATCAAATAATGAATTATCCTTCAAAATGAGAATGTTGACAAAAAAATCTTGAGGTCTGACTGTATTTGGGACACAATTGACTTTTGCCCTAACAAAGTCGATTTTTGGGCCTCTTGAGCAATTGACTGACCAAACTTCCTCTGCAAGGCTTGAAATTGACATGGATGAACTTGAGAACATTTTAGGACATTGGGAAGCACTTGAGACCATTTGGATGTAAGGACTTTGATGCAACACAAAACCCTAATTTTGACTTGACTGCCTTAGGAGGTGATCTGACTGTCCAACCCTTGAACCAACTTGAGTCACCTAGTGATTATTCTTGACAAATCTTGAGGAATATGGGAGGGAAAATTTTGGGGTACAACAGTATTCATTTCCCTCGCCAATATTCCAACCATATCATGGTTACTAGCGTCTATTTGTTGTCTAAGTGATGTCTGGGTATTTGTTGTTAAAGCAGGCATCTGGGATGACAGGCCTTGGTTTTGGGCGCTTCGACCAATTGAACCAACATTTTGAATCGGCGAAAAAGTACTTACGTTAGGTTGCGTATATGCGGAAGTGTCATTGTGTAAACCACACATGAATGATGATTAGGGCCCTCCATATGATTGTTCTATCCAAGGCCTAAAATTTTCAAATCCTGGTGGCCTGGGGGGTGTCGAAGGTGGTACTTGGCCTCCTACATATGTCAAAATAGGGTCATTTTGAGTATTCAAAAGAGACTCTGATGTACCCCCAAAGGGGGGCACGTTGGTCAAACTAGCCACAGAAGCAGTTCCTGTGTAAGGTGGATTTGAATTAGTTGCGGCCATTGATCCTATTGATGTTGGAATGGCATGGGAACTAGTTGTCGAATTTGTACCGACCGTTCCTGATCCTTGTGGAGGATTTTGTCCTCCTTGATCATTAGTTGTGTTAACCATTCTTCTGGTATGTTTTTTCTTAGGTATTGGTTGAGATTCACTAATAATTTTGCCACTCCTAAGGTTCATACAACGCTTTTGCGTATTTTACCAGAAAATAGTCTTTTAAACCGTCTGTTATGATTACAACTGGTTTTTTCTTAAAATGTTATGACACAGTCCCATTGGGCGTGCCAATTTGTTCGCAGTGATTTTTGGAGAAACAACCGCTAGTCTTCCAAACAAATTTGATATGTATGGTTACTCGCAGGATCGAGTAGATTGATCCTAGGACATGTGTCTTAACATTAATTGTAACACTTACTTGACGGTTTATGTTAAACACGACGTAGTGTTTGTGCATGTGTTTGTGTAAAGGCTTAAAATACAAAGACTTCTGGAATTAAATTCAAATGTAAAGGTTTGGACGAAACGTCTTAATCAAAAAAGGTTTGAATGTAAATACTTGACAATGAAAAGACTTAAAACTGGAATTAAAGGACTTGATTGTAAAGGAAAGAGCCTTTTAAAAGAAACTTGATACATAAAGCTTTACAGGAAAATGAAGCAATTCGACAGAATATAAAGAAATTAAGAACAATTGCAGGAGTACGTAAAAGAATGGTTCAAAAGAAATTATATTGATAAATGCATTTCAAAGATAAAATGTGTGATGTCATACGTACATTCTCAATGAACTCTTTCTCTGTAACTTGGTACTTGAGTATTTTATGAGTAATTTTGTACGAATTATGATCCTGCTTTTTCCCTAACACTAAGGAACTATTTATAATGTTCTAACCATAACGGTATTATTCTAATGAAAAGCCACGTCGCTTCTTGCATGTCTTTCGACACTCTAAGGCTTCCATGCGTCTTTCTTATCCAAAGAAACTATTTCGAATTTCAAACATTCCCGCTCAAGCCTTCAACAACAACTTTCTCACGTGGCCGTCGAAATGCGCGTTTTTGACAAAACAAAAACACTTGTCCTTTCAAACTGTCTTCTTCGACTCAGATCCAGTAACAACATACTTCCTCTATAGCTTTTTCAAGCCATCTTGTGGAAATTTAAATGAATGAATCCTTTATTATCCTGGTTGAAATTCCCAGCAAACAAATTGCCCCCAATAAATGTCTGTTTCGAATATGTGCAGAAATAGACATTTCTTGTGATTTACGTTATTTCGACCAGCAAAGAGAATCTTTTCGTATTTTAATGATATCATCATGACATCTCTTCCCAAAAAACGTCTCTTCAAGACGTGCGTTACTACGAGAATCACAAGAAAATAACAACAGTTAACAACGTATGGTCGAAGAACCCAATAGCATATGGTCGAAGTAAGCACATCGAAATGAGGTTTCATTATCTTCGAGAGCAGGTAACAGATGAGAAGATGAATTTGGAATACTAGAGAACTGAGAATCAGATTGCATACATCATGACGAAGGGAGTACAAGTCGAAGTATTCAGAAGGCTAAGAGTCATGATGAATATAGATAGTTTAAACACAATGAATTAGATGGTGTGTTAAATTGTAATTCATAGTGTCAAAAAGATTAGATTTGTTTTAGATTTAAATAGATTTAATTTAGATATAAAATAGAATATATTTGATTTAGTACCAAAATAGGTATTTTGGCCTTTTATAGTTTTGGGCTTAGAGTGCAAGCAAAATCTATAAATAGAATGAGTAACCCCTATTTTTGTAATCAAGTCAATTAAGTTGTATTCACATAATTTGCAGTTACAAGTGAATAATAAATTTTTCTACAGTTTATAGGTAGGGAGAAACTCTGCAGAAAATAATTATTTTCTCTCTCTTTTCGTTCTCATAATTCATTGTCATTGAAGATAAATTCATCATAAATATTTGGTATATATTCTAAAAATTTACTTCAAATAGAAGTAAATTCCACTATCAATTCATGTAAATTAATTTTCATCACTATTTAAATTATTAGATTATTGAATGTATACATAACAATGACCAACTAACATATCATTTTAATTGTGTTTTTTTATGATATCGTAGTATTTTCTTCTATCTATGTATTTCTCCTCCTAACCACCAAACCACTTATGAACCAATGGGCACAGTATCACGCGGGTCACTATTATAACCAACAACATTTAACTCCTCGTTTGCTAATGTGTCTGCGCAAATATTATCTTCCTGAAAAGATATGAGACACTACCAACTACATACTATTAGACAGTTTTTTGCAATTATCCCACCTATGCCTTAATCTTATGCTTTTATTAAATTTCTTTATATTTTAACGTGTATATCAATTAATAAAATATAATACAATTCATATATTGATCACAAATATTAATTATTCAAAATCTCTTTATAAATCCTCCAAAATACACTTAACATTTTTAAAAAAATAACTTTAAAAAATATGGAATAATTAAAATCTAAAATAACTTTAAAAATATTCTATAAATAAAATTAACACTTTATCTATACTTTATATGTTTGTAGAATTTGTATACTTTCACATATAATAATATTGATATATTAAACCAAGCGCGCAATGCGGGGTTATATTTTAGTTGTAATAAATTTTGATAGTTTTAGTAAGTTAAATATGATAAAATTTTAATAAATTTTGTTTTCTCCTATTATTGAAATTATATAATAGATAAAATAAAATTATTAATTTAAATATTAAAAAATAAAGAATTTATCAACTATTTTTTTAAAGTACGTGAACAAATGGGTGTGGGTAACCGTAGACTCAAATATTTTACTAGTTATAACCATAGGCATTTTATTTGTATTGTATTATCTTTGGTCCTTCAAGAGCAAGTTTGAGAGGCATTTAACTTCAATTAAGATTGAATTGTAGTTTTATTTATTGATTAAATTTTTAAAATAAAATTTAAACTAAAATCAAGTTTTGAACCGGTTTGACGGCCGCTATTTATTGGTTTTATCAATTTCACTTTCAATTTTTAATTTAAATTTAAGTTTTGAGTTAAAATGATTTTTAAGATAAAATAGATCTGATTCGGATTCAATCGATTGAACCAATTGATATGTTCAACTTTTAATAAACATGATAATTTCTATTAAGAATTACACTAACTATAATTTCAATAAACAAAGTAGAGTTAAATGAAGAATAGGACAAACTATTGATAAAAGAAGTATGGATTTATACTATTACTTTTTATTGATTCCAACGATGGTGCTAAACAATAGTGTAAATTCGAGACTTAGTCCTTATTCTTTTAGCCTGAATAAATGAAGTTTTGAATTACATTGCAACATATGAATGTGAAGGCCGATAAGACATTATTCAGAAAGACAATTGACTTGTGGAATAGTATCTCTAGCTGTTCCATGAGCATTTCTACAAAAGACAAAAGTTTTTCCTCCTTCTTCAGCTGATACAATATTGTTTTGATCCAATAGAATGTCTAAACAACCGGATGAACTACAATCTAATTTAATGGCTACTTTGTTAACAAAAGTTCCTTTAAATCCTCGATATGTCACAGAACTCACTAACACAGATGGTGTTTCCTAATAAATAGAGAAAAAGAAATTCAAAACATAGATAATGTGGCATTTGATTAAACACATTGTTGAATATTATGACAAAATAAAATAATGAGTCAAATATGTACCTCAAGATCACGGTAATCTTGATCTATGATTATTGGGTTCGTCACATTTTCAAGGATTATTTGTTCGTATGTAATATTTTTTGCATAACCTGATCCACCCTGCAAATAAATGGACACAATGAAGGTGTTATTATCACATAGTAGAAGAGTTTGATCAAATTATTATTATTCTACTATATTTATTATTTACAATAAAGTGTTATTAAATAATCGTTTTTTAATTATAAAATAACATATTAATAGAATAGATAAGAAACACCAAAAAATAAATAACTCCAAAGCAGAAGGAGTGTCTAGAAAATTATCAAGAATACAAATAAAAAAACAACAAAAACAAAATACCGCAACCATCTAAATAGCAAATCAAAACAAAAAAAGACAAGAAAAACGGCTAAGCAACAAAAATCCGACCCATTTAGATTCCCGTTAGAGTTCTTAGAACAGTAAGAATTTGGTAGAGAGAAAAAAAAATAAAAGAGACTATTTTGTAATCTGAATATTTTTTCTTGCAATAGAACTCATAATATTTCTCTATTAAATAATAGAGAACAGTGAAGATGAGAAGATGTAAGTTGTGCAACTACATAAAATACAATAGCTCAGCATTGATGTTATGCTTGTAACCACTAGAAAACATAACTGAAAATTGACATAAACAAAACATAACTGAAAATTGACTATTCATGTTACTAATCAATTAACATTTAGCAAGTATATGTGAAATTTTCATTTAAAAATTTAGAACTATTTGTATCAATTATAAAAACATAATCTGTTAGATCTACTCACCGGAACTGTCTTGATTCTAGCTCCATTAGTGGATCCCGTGAAAGTGCAATTCCATACATAAATATCAGAAACTTGATCATTTGCATTATGTTTACCAAGACTACCAACACTGACAAATTCATAACATATATGTTTTTATGAGATATCTCGATAAAAATATAAATACATGTATACTATAAAACTCAGACACATCAAAATAAATTTGCATGTTTTTCAAACTTTAATAACTAATATATCATAGTAAAAACAAACATTTGATATTTAAATAAAAAATATCATTGACAATTAAATTAAAAATAAAAATTTAGTTTTTAAGTTTTCTAATTTATACATATGTGTGTAATAAAAAAATTGATCTCTTTTAATATTTCTATATCAAAATTGAATTTTAAAATAAATTACAAACCTTATCCCATGGCCAGGTCCACAAGTAATTCGAGTAACATTTACAAAATAGGAGCCACCATTGATGGCAATACAGTCATCACCTATTTAAAAGAAAGAAAACCAAAAATAAATTACACATTCATTACAAAAAAATTCTATACAATTTTTTTTTACTGTTTCTTAAATTTTATTTAGTCATTCTAATAATATAACTAATCGATCCTCTTTTTCATAAATAAATATATTTCACTTCCCTTTGATGGTTATTTATTCTTTTTAAGACAAAAAAGAAGTAAAATATCATAATATAAACTTTAATTACCAGATTTTATGTTAGAATCTTGTATAGAGATATTAGTAGAAGCAGAAATGTCAAATCCATCCGTGTTTGGACTATGAGCAGGAGAATCAATGGATATATTAGAGAATGTTGCACCATTACAATGATTAGCAGATACATGAGCTCTTGGACTATTACTGATCGCCAGGTTACTAACAGTAAGATTATTGCATGAATGAAAATGAAATAGCTGTACAATTAAAAAAAAATGGTCACAATATACTTACAATCACTTCAAGATGTTAATTATGGGCTCAATTATTTAAGAAACAAATTTAATTTTTTAAAAATATTTTTGATATAGACATAACATACATTGAGATCTAGTACAAGTGGTTGGTATATAGCATATATGTGTGAGCGTGTTGTAAACAATAGCTTATAAAGTTAAATTACTAAAGAAGAAAAAGATTTCCTATTCTATAAAAATTATTTATTTACTGAATAAATTTTTTGAAAAAAAGAATATAACACACTAAGTAGAATCATTTCCTTTACTAAATATTCAAAAATTATTTATTTAATTAATTTCTTTAGCTATTATTTTTGAGTAAGTTAAATAAATGAGCTCTTGATTTTTTTTAATGAAATTAATTAATTTGAATTACGACGATACATACCCCTGGTCGATCACAATTTGGGCAATCCCACCAAGTAGAACCATTTCCATCGACTTCTCCTAGACCATTGCCATCAATTGTGAGTCCATTTAAATATTCGATAGTAATCAAATATGATTCTCCTCTCCACTCTTGTTTACAAGGTGCCACTATTTTTCCTTCAAACTGAAATTTAATATAGAGAAAAATAAATGTAATATATTTAAGTAATTAAAAAAGATCCTAAATATTTTCATTTTCAAAAGAAGAAGTGATGTGTAGTAGTGTTATTTATATATTATATACCTGAATGAGAATTTTGCTATCGCAAGGTCCACTAAAATTTACTTTCGTCACAAAGAATGATTTCTCCGATGGTATAACTAATGTTGACATTCCTCCTGCATTACAGGCACTATTCCATGCTCTTGAAAATGCCTACAATACAATATAAAAATATAATAAATATTAAATATTGTTAAGATCTCTCAATTACTTAAAATGATATAAAATAAATATAAATTAAAATTATAAAGATAAAGATAACGAATAAAAACATATACTTGTGTATCATCAGATTTGCCGTCGCCAATTGCACCATATTGCATCACATTATAAGTATTATTTTCGGTTACATATTTCACTCTTATACAAATACAAGGTGAAATAAAAGATAGAATCAAAACGTAGGTAATGAATCCTTGCATGTTAACTAGAGTGGAAAATAAAAGAAAAGAAAGATTAAGAGTTTTTACAATGATTTGTGATGGAAGTATAGTATTAGGTTGGCGTATCTAGAGGTTAAATAGAAAATTACAATCATTAAACAATTTTATTTAAATAGAAAAAAAAATAGATAATAGTGAAAAGTCAATTTGTCAAAAAAGTTTATTTAAACTAAAAATAAAAAAATAAAAAACAATTATTACTAAAAATAAAAAAATAAAAAACATTTTTTTTAAATAACGTGCTTTTTTTAAATAATATTTTTTTTCTTTCTATAACCTTGTCTCATTTTAGTCTCGACTTTATTCATAGTTGAAAGAAAACTTTCTATCATAATAATATTTATTTGAAATATTTATATTTAAATATTATTTTATTTTAATAGTTATTATTGAGGTATATTTAATTATATTAACAATTTATAAAATTAACAGCCTTAATGAATTAAGTCGTCAAATAAAATTTAAAATATTAATTATATAAATGGATGTCAACATAACATTTTCAGAACAATAACAATTCTAATTGATTGTCATTGTTAGACAAAGACAACTTATCTAGATAATATGGCCAATTAATCTTGATTTATCTTCCAAATTTGGCATATATTTCTCCTGCTGTAAATATGGAATTTTTCAAAAGAACTATGACAAACTTGAGGTATTATTGGGACTCTACAAGAAAGATATACTATTTATGGGAAGCATGTTCAAGAAAGAAAATTTATAACTTTGATGATCCTGCTGAATTTCTTAATGCTGTTGAGGATCATGTGAATTGTGAAGTTGGGGAGATTGGGGGTGATCTGCAAGAGGGTGTTCATATGTCAGATGCTGATTATGCTACTGATAAGGCATGGTTGAGAGCTCTTGAAGCTCAACAAATCAACTATGGGCAACCCTGGGATGGACAGTGGCAAGATCACTCTTGTACTGCATATGGTGAAGATTATAGAGGTTATGAAGCTGAAACTTATGATTATGGATCTGACTCTCAGGAAAACAGACATGAATATGATACAGGATGTAATTCTTAAGTCATCTCAATGCTTCAAAACAAGTAGTTGCAACAGAATCAGCTCTATAAAGAGGAATTGCAGTGGCGAGTTGATTTCCAAACTGCTTAAAACGTGCAATTTAGTTTGATAAATGAGAGACTAAATGCTTAGGACACAAATTTTAACATATCCGGGTCCGCTGCAACTAAATAGTTCAAGTTGATTCGTGAAGACGTCCAAAGAACTAATTCAGATGTTCAGCTCAGAATCAACAACATGCAGACTTATGCTACGGAGCATCATGAGCAGTCATCAGCATTTTATGACACTTTGCGTAGAGGTGGGCGAACCTATCAGAGGCGTGATGGTGGTCGTTGATTTGTGAACCGACTTGGTATTGTTTCCTTTTAGTTCATGCATTTCATATCATTGTCTTTTATGTTTTGTTGAACAATTTATATTATGTGTTGTAAGAACTCTTGGTGCTTTTATGTTCTTTATGTATTTTGAATATTGTGCTTTGCATACGCGTCTTTTATTTTTTCTTAAATCTAGTGTCGTTTCGTATATATGAGTGTATGTGAGTGCACACTCTTATTTTGAAAAAAGTAAGGGCCTTAGTATGATGTATGGTTGTTCTCTTTTTGATATTGTCAAAGGGGGAGAAGGATATGCTAGATGAAGCATGGAAGCACTTACTTATGAGGAGTGTTAAATGAACACGAAATTTCAATCGTCGCAGTTTTTCTATCATCAAAAAGGGGGAGTATATGAGTGCAACTTACCTCTGCATAGGTTTTGCATGATGTTAAAACTATACGAATATAGCATTTCTGTACATTGGACGGTGTCTCTTGGTTTATATGGCACCCTATGCATTTAGAAGTATTAGAAATTAGTTGAAATATAGCCAAAACCATCCCTGCCCTGAAAAATCATTTTTGCACTGCATTTGATTTTCAGGCCGGCTCGTAAAGCCTTACAGGTCGACAGATGTGCTGCTCTAGCTAAGCAGTTTTGTCATTGTTTTGTTCAGGACGACTCATGAAGCCTTTCAGGCCGACACATGTGCTGCTCTAAATAAACAGTTTTTCCTCTGCCTTGTTCAGGCTGACTCATAGGCCGTTTCAGGCTGGCTCATACTATTAAAATTAACACTATGAGCCGGCTCATCCAAGCTACTGGTCAGTTCATACTGTTTCATGAGTTAAATTGTTTGTTTTCTTTTAATTCTCAATTTCCTTATTTTTCCCCAATATTTCCATAACTATAAATACATATTTCATGCATCATTCCAACATGATGATACCATAAAAATTTCCTCCAATTGCTCTTCGCCTTCAACCTCCAACCTATGCATACACACTAACAAAAAATTATAACGATCTTTTGTTGGGGTGCCATCTAGACGAGATTTGATAACATCCAATTAGGTTCTTGTGTAGCCGAGAATATTGGGTTGAGATATGCAGGGGTCTTCATCCGGAAAAACTGTAGGTTTATCCTCCAAGATCGTTGATTGATTTGGGGGTTTGCGTGCAAGACATTCAAGAGAGGATTGCGACCTAGTGAAAGCCTGTGGAGATAAATGATGCAAAGGATCCTTTGGAGATATAGAACACAAAGGAAGTAGCGTAATAACGGCTAATTGAATTGAAGTCTTGTGTTGCAATAGGTACAATTGATTGTGCGCAAAAGTTTTGAAGATAAAGAACGCAAAGCGGTAGCAATATCGACAAGTCAATTGGGATCTATTGTGACTTGGTCTTTCTCAAGATCAAAGGAAGAGAAGGGTTTGAATCAATAACAAGCATTAGGATTTGTGGAGTTTCTCTTGAACATTTCTCTTGTATCAATTTTTAACATAGTAAGAATTATCCTAATTCTATTGGAATTAGGCGCAGACGTACCCACTCATAAGGACGAAAGTGGGAAACTATAAAGACAAATCCTTGTGTCTCTTTTATTTTATCGCTTTACTTGATTTAATTTTCATAAATCAATTTTTTGAATAGCATTGAGTAATCTATCGACGCGTAGGAATTTTCCGAGACTGTTTTTGTTTTGAATTGAGTGTTGAGTTGCTTATAATCACTTTTGATTATAAGTGTTTTTTCATATCAACATAGCTCAAAGGAAATTTATGAAACCTTGATTGCTCACTAAGTGTTTGACAAATTTTTTATCTTGTTTAAATCAAAGGGAAATTCTAAAAATTGTGTTGCACACCAAGTGTTCGACAAATTGTTCAGTTTATTCTTTTGCTTGTTATCATTGGAAATAGCATTACTAGTAACTTGCTATAAACGTTAAATAAGCTGTAAATTGATTGTGGTATATTAATTCCATTTATTACCTTCATTCCATATTTAATTTTTTTTATTTGCATATTCAACTTCCAATAATGGTTCGTATAGACGACTTATTTTGAAAATCTTCCGCTCACACAATTTGCTAAATAAATTTTCAAGACCAGAATTTTTCTTTGATTTAAACAAGCTAAGCAATTTGTCAAACACTTGGGAACCAAAATCATATTGCTACCATTTCTGATTTTTTTTCTCTACACATTGGTGTTTGCTTAGCGAACTCTTTATTCGCTTAGCAATCTGTCTGGTTTATCAAGAAGTTGTATAGGCTCGGTGGGGTCGTGATGCCACGTAGGCTACAACCCTTTGTTTCTCACTCTAGTAGTACCATGTAGGTATTCTTACTAGTCCTTTATTGGTGGGCTCGTGTCTTCACTGTGAAGTGGTAGCACTTACAACTTTTTGGCATAAATGTGTACATCCTGTTGTGTGCTCTGTGTGTTTTTATGTGGCCTTATTGATGGTCAAGGGACTTTCAATGATGATTTTCCATGTATGTGTGTTTGTACCCAAGCTGTAGGTAAACCACAGATCCTCGGTGGATTCGTTTATGCATCACCCTGTAGACCTGAGTAAACCCATAAGATAGGAAGACTCACTGAGATTTAGTAATCTCACCCCAATCCTCTTATTATTTTTCTTCAGGCATAGGTTTTAGGTAGAAGAACAACGAGATGGTAGGTTTTGAAGACTACAGACGAGCAGATGGCAGGAAGACCTTTGTAGATGTTATCTTTCCGCTATGTAATCTTGAAGACAAGTTTATTGTATACGTTTGGACCTGGAGTTGTATTGTATAAAATATTTAATTTCTTTAATTTTTCTTTCTATTTGTATGTTTCTATGTACCATTTATAACATCGTTGCATATTATTCTAGACATATATGTATGGGATGTTACAAAATGTACAACATTTACAAAAAAACCATAATTTTTTTATTTAATTTTCTATGATAGTTTGACTCATTCCTATTAAGGATTGAGATTTGGTTTAAGTCTTTTAGATTAACACATGGTGTCAACGAATCCTAACCCCCTCTCTCTCTCTCTCTCTCTCTCTCTCTCTCTCTCTCTCTATATATATATATATATATATATATATATATATATATATATATATATATATATATATATATATATATATATATATATATATATATATATATATATATATATATATGATGATGAGTGATCAAATTTCACTCGAAGAGTTATACCATGAGTTACACTCGCTCAATAACTTCACATTGAATAATATTTTTTAAAACCAATCGTTGGATTGAAACATAATATCATATAGATCATACCTATAAAGTATGAGAATGATTAAGTTATATGAGAATGTAATAACAACCATTGGATTTATATTTAATGGTTAAGAATAAAAGATATTTTAAAATTTTGATTAATGATGTCTCTTTCCACTTAATGACACATGATTTAGTGAAGATCACTATTTAATCTCAACCTTTCATTTTTAAATCCGATGGTTCTTATTCATTCTCACATTCTCGTATAACTTATTCATTCTCACTAGATATTCCCTCATAAAGAAGACATATCACATGAGAATGAGTAAGTTATATATATATATATATATATATATACTCCCTCCGGTCTCATTTATAAGAAAAAATTAACTTTTTATATACATTGAATAAGTAATGTATTTGGACAATATATTGTCCAAATACATTACTTATTTAATGTATCTAAAAAGTTAATTTTTTCTTATAAATGAGACCGGAGGGAGTATATATATATATATATATATATATATATATATATATATATATATATATATATATATATATATATATATATATATATATATATATATATATATATATATATATATATATATATATATATATATATATATATATAAGGAGGGGTCAAATTACATTCGAAGAGTTATACCATGAGTTACATTGGCTCAATAACTTCACATTGAATAATATTTTTTAAAACCAACCGGTGGATTGAAACATAATATCATAAAGATCATACTTATAAATTTTTATATTAATCTATAATGATTTACTATGTCTTTGAAGTACATCAAAATTAACGCTTTATGAAAGTCCATTTTAACGTTAATCTTTGGATATCTTGATGGTCAAGTCATACCCCAATTCTACAAATCCAACCGTTCTACCAGGTACACCAAGCTCCCAAGACTAGAGAGCACCCTTTAAAACAAAGTAAATATAACGTGCCCCTACACCAACCATCAGTCACAACCTAATTCATTCACTAGCAGCGGCTTGCACGCCAACAACAATGCAACATTCAGAACCACACTAATTCTACCAAACCTCATTATTGATGATTTTCAATAACAAACTCAACCAATGCTTTGTTAAAGCCATCCAAATTATCAACAAATGGATTTCATTTTTCTCAACACCAATAGCAATTCCAAATCTTCTAGCATGATCTTTTGTTGAACATCTTCTAAAGTGTAAATATTTCATATCAAAATACCAAATTTATCCCAAGTTATTGACAGATTAAGTGTCTAATAAACATCTAGCATTTTTCTTAAAATTCACAATATCAACCCACACAAGACACTATTAGCAATAAAACAACGGTAGAGAATTAATTAGTAGCACTAGCAGTAGTAGAAATTGTTGATAGCAGTACTAGCGTATATAATAGTTGCAGCGGGTTAATATTAGAGTGACCGTCGCAGAACATCTAATAGCCGAATATAGACGTATAGCTGAATTATTATGTAGTATTATTTCAATGGGTTTCGAATGTATTTGTGAATTTTACTATGTTGTTGTAATTTCAATATTGTTGACGGTGCGAAGTTGCAAGATATATTGATGTTATTGAAATGCCTCTAATTCTTAGCAGATAAGTTGTAGGCTTGTGGACAGTGTTGAATTGTTGTTATTGTTGTTGTTGAAATTCCTCTAATTCTTGGCAGATATTATGTTATAGGCTTACGACCAAAGTTGAATTATGTTGAGTTGATATTGAATTAATGTTGATATTTTAGGCTTATGGCCAATGTTGATTTATGTTGAGTTGTTATTTGTTGTTGTTGTTACTACATTCATGTTGTTTCGCATACACCGGATATCAAGTTGGAGCTGATGCACGTCAAGTTGCCCTGGATTGGAAAAATATTAAGTTGAAGGCTTATGCCTTGTTGACGCCTCTATTTATTGGCAGATTATTAAGTTGGGATTTTTGCTCCGTTGGTACTACATGCATGTGCATAAAAACAAGTTGCATTTCATGTTGCATCTTGAGTTGTTGTGATGATGAATTAGTTGTGATATTAGGTTGATGACTTGGTTGTAATGGATGTCATTTAAAAGCTATGAAGCAGTGATTTTGTATGATCAGATTCTAATATATTGTTTATCATACATCCGATTATATTGTTTTATATCTCACCCCTTCTGTTTGAATGTTACCCCTATGTTGGTAACATGCAGGTAATCCAGATTGAAGGTTGTTTACCTTCGTTAGTTTGAGCCGGTGTCGTTGCTCTAATAGGTAACTCTCGGGTGGATGACCGTTTGTTGCTTTATCGTTGTTATTACTTCAATTGTTGAATTTAAGTTGATTTATTAAGTACTTGTTTTTTTGAAGTTGTTTTTAGTTGAACAAAGATGTTATGTCATTTGAGTTGAAAATTGTGATTCCGCTGCTTAAGCAATAAAGTTGTCTTGTTTTAAAGACTAAAATTGTTTTTATCTGTTCATCCGATGACTTAAGTGTTATGTATATGTTTTATATGTGATTAGATGTCGTTCTTATAAGTTGAAAGTGTAGCATTCCATTGTTTGTTGGAAAATTATAACTCTGATTTTATCAATATTCGCCAGGAAGAAATGGGGTGTTACATGAGTGGTATCAGAGCAGGTTGGTCCGTCCGAACAAGTTATTGAGTCAGTAGAGAAGTGTGACAGTTGAATACCGTCGATGTGTTATTTCTTAGTACGTGACATGTGTGCGACACACTGTCGGTACTTGTTTGCTTTTCCAATTGATTATATGCAAGAGTTTGTTTGATGATAAGTGGGGGAGGAGCTTTGCTTCTCGGATATGTTTTGGTTGTAAGATGTTAGTTTTGTATGCTGTTGATGGTGATAATGCAAGTATTGTTGAAGTTTTGTTGTTTCCCGAATCCGAAGGTGACATGGATTCGATATTTTGTTTCTTAATCAAGTTGGAGCGTCTTGATGGAGGATGATCAGATGTTGTTAATGTTTACTTCTCGAAGGATGAGGAGCAATGTAACAGTTGTTGATATACGAGTAGAGTGTAAATCCTTGATGTTTTTGAAGGTGATTGTTAATTAACAAGGATAATTTTTAGAATATGGATTTTAGAAAGTTGCGATGCTTCAGCGCTGCTGGTGGACTGTGAAGTTGTCGGTTTGAGTAGCCCTTACGTAAGATGTCAATGTTTGGACGGTGATAGAGTGACAGATTACTGTAGACCTTGTCGTGAGATCCTTGTGAGTGATTGTAAAATTTATTAAAGTTGTTGGGATGTTTTGAATCGAGAGTCAGAGTCGGAAATGTGAGAAGATGAGTATGATTTCAAGAATGGTAAGTCTTGGTACTGGTACAAATAAATTTTGTTCTGATGTTATTGTAAGGTTTGTAATAGTATGTCACTGCATGACGTCGGTGTTTGCATTTTCGAATAACTTTGGAATTCATATATTGTTTTCTGAGTATCAGATTGATGTTCCGTTTGAACCTATGAGGAGATAAAAATATATTCTATCATACAAAAGTGTTTTCGAATATGGTAGATGCATTCCTATATGGAGGGAATCTAAAGTCGATTATGGAACTAGAGGAGTTTTAGGCATAAATGATATTTATCATAGTTGTTTAAGACGAGGTCAAGCGTAATATATTGTTGGTGAATAAGTTGAGAAATGAGATGTTCAACATTAAAAAGGATGTGAAAGTATTAGAGAAGCGCATAGAGATGCAACTTATGATGATTAACAATGATTATAATGAAGATGTCCTTTTAAAGGAAGATGCTTTTAAGAGGAATTATAGTCGTTTTTATGATGCCAAGGTAGTGGCATGTGTAAGAGAAGAATTGGAGAGGTTCTATCACCAAAACGGTGTGGAACAACATTGTTGAGATTTCAATTGGAACGAAACAATGTGTAATGTACTGGTATAATAGTAATTATTGAGTTGGAGAATACTTAACCTTCATGTGAGGCTAAGTGAGTGTAATATGGACTGTGTAATATGTTCGGCGTTGGTGGCTCATCGACAAGATCGAATGAGAGGGAAATTGTGGGAGTATTTATAGACCTCATTGGAAATTATTAGATTATGGTGCTTTAGGTGTCTTGAGTACAAGTTCTAAAGGAACACTATTATAGTTTGGTAATGATGGTTTATACTCCATTATGATTGTCGGCTATTGTTGGCTGAAGATTTTGATAATATTATTAGAAGCCAAGTGAATTGAACGTTTCGATCGAAATGAAACAAAGCATCATGTTTCGAAGTAGCAGAAGCAGTGTTTCGAATAAGCATATCAAAGCTTGGAGCTTCGAGTGGCAATTATGGGAACATATCTAAAGAAGTCTCGAAATGACAACAAGGTTGTGTCTGAGAAGTGCGTTCGAAGCGGAGAAGTACCAAAACATTTGAAATTCAAATGAAAGCGGGACATTCGAAGTTTGAAATTTATGTGCTGGAGCATTTGGAGACACGTGGAAACAAGAGAGAGGCATTGTTCTGTATGTTCTTAACGTGGCATAATCTTATAGCAAGACCGTTATGGTCGAATTAGTATAAATAGAAGTCTTAGTATTAGGATTTCATGTGTCATATCTATTGTACTAAATACTCAGTAACATTCAAATTACCACATGGCAAGGGAAACGAATGCAAGAGCAATGTACGTATGATAGCACCACATGTTTATGATTTAATGAAAACCTTTTCTCATTTCCAGTACTTTCCTTTATCTTTCTGCCAGATAGCATTTACTAGTTTTCTCATTTAAAGTCTTTTTATTCGAAATCTTTTCATTGAAGCCTTACATTTTAATGCTTTCTTTACATTTCAAACACTTTACATTTCAGAAAACTGTCATACCTTTCATGCCTTTATCTTCAAGTTTTATCTTTCGAACGCCTATTTTTACTTAAAGTCATTTTATAGATTTCTTGCATTAAACGCTTTCTTCATATTTCGCATCTTTTACGTTCCAGAGCATCTTTTACATTAACTGTTTTTATAATTCGAAGCCATTTACTTGCTTTTTATGCAATTTTACATGTCTTTACAATTAACATTTATTCATGCAAGTTAGTTTCGCGCACATATATTTTGATTACACCTTTAGATCTTTAAGAGAGAAATCGAAATAAGTCAAACACCTACACAACACTCAAATACCAACCATGAATATTTGTTCGATCATGAGAGTTACCCTAATGACCAATGAGTCCTAGGATCAATCTAGTCGATCCTGCGAGTTACCAGAGAAATTGAATAACAGTCAGTAAGTTTATTCGATAGTTTGGAAGACTAGCGGTTGTTTACCAGAAATCACTGGAAACAGCTATCTATTGACAAATTGAGAAACTAATCACCCTTAATCTCTTGTTGATAGTAGACGAGATCGTGTTGGATGGTATAGACTTATCTTGCTATCTTAACGGTGTGTAAAGTGATAGATGTTATATCACGAGGATAGTCTCTCACTAGTTTGTGTGAATTAATAGAGGAATAGCTAGGAAAGAGTTGAGGCATATTGAACAATTCGGAGTAGCGGGTTTATCGAGCTAACGTCGCAAAGTGAAATATTGAGAATATCAAGTGAACAACAATTTTATGATGGATGTTAAAGGAAGTCCGAAACTATATGGAAACTTGTAAACCATATATTTGACGAAAAATTTAATGAGGACGGTGACTTAAGATGGATGATCAGAGTTGCGCAACTGAAGCATGATGTGGCGCAGTTGTATGCGTGTACGACTCGTTAGAAGTGAAGGACGAAATATCAGAAGCCTATGGGAAGGATATGTCTTGATCTACATGTTTGATTTTGTGGATTGTTGGTATAGGGATGATGTGCCAAGATAATGTGTTTTCTCATAAATATTTGTTGATTTTATAAGGATATTAATGTGGTTGTTGGTTGATGGTGAGTTATGTGTATATTTGTTGAGTTATACTGTTAAGCTGACGTTATAATGATTTTGTTCCCGTTGTCGTGATGTTGTTGTTGGTTACCGTAAATGATGAATAATACTCTATAATATGACAAAGTTGATTATGTTGGCTATGTTGATGTCACTATGAGGGTGATACGACAATATGAATAGAGTTGTTGATATTTTGTTGATAATTGACATATATATATATATATATATATATATATATATATATATATATATATATATATATATATATATATATATATATATATATATATATATATATATATATATATATATATATATATATATATATATATATATATATATATATATATATATATATATATATATATGAGAATGAAATTGTGTATGTGTTTTGGTGTTAAAAATATTGTTAATATGATAATGTGATGTTGTATATCCAAGTATAAGTGTGTTATAATTGTTACTACTTTAAATGTTGATATGTCAAAATATTGTTGAAGTGGTTGATAAGTTATTAACGATTATGTCGCAAAGGTGTTGAATTATTAGCATGTGTGTATTGGATTTAAATCGTGTTGAGTTATTGTTATGTTGAGAAAGTAGTGGTCGAAGTGTTGCCTGACGCGACTTGGGGATCAGAGAGTGTGAAGCTAAATTCGCATTAAGAGTGGTAGTATCGAGTACATTTTCGAGGACGGAAATATTCTAAGTGGGGGAGAGTTGTAAAACTCGATAATTTAATTAATTATTTAATTAAATTGTTTTCGAATTATTTGTCGAAATGTGTGAAACGTTGTTATATGTTTCTAAGATGTTATTTGGTTAATTATTTTAGTTGATTAATATTGGTAATAATATTAGAATTGTAGAATATTAATAATATTAGAATAATATAAGATTAAGTTGTTGGGCTTAGTTATATGGTGGTACGAAGTAAGGTGGGGGTGTGTAAGTAGGCCCAAATGTGATTAATGAAATAAGGTTAAGTTGATATAAGAAATTAGGTTAATTAGAAAAATTAGAAGGTCTTGGAGCAGTAACGTAGGAAGTGGCAAAGAAGAGGAATAAGGAAAAGAGGCAAAGCTAGGTTTGATCGGAGAATTGTAGAGCGACCTTCAATCCGAGGTAAGAGAATTGTGATTAATAGTATGTATGTGTGATACGGTGGGAGAACTGACTTGAGGTTTTGAGTTTGTATTCGCACTTGTTCGATTTAGCAAGAGTCGCCACCGACTTTTTATTTTATCCTAAGGAAAGGTTAAAAAGCACAGGAAAAACCTTTTGAGATGTTTCGTGGGTTCGGGGGGTAGATTATGAAAAGGGAAGGTATTAGCATCCTTTTCATCCATGGTTATCCATGGGCTCTTAGTTACTTGTTTAGATCACTTGCCTTTGATTTTCAATTGCTTGAAATGGTGGTGTGTGTGTGTTTTGAAAATGTTTTGAAAAAGAGGCCTTGTCTAGGCAACCATTGTAATGACTCGTGTTTGAGTATATACAAAGGTGTGTATCTTTTCGAAAAGATGTTTCAAATGTTTTTTGGAAGTTGTTTTGAAAGTGTTTGTGGAGTGTGGTTTTGAAAAGTAGGCAAGCGTGTTTTGCAAGTTTGATCAAGTAACTAAGAGTTGTCTACCCCTAAATTTACTCAAAGGTTTTTCTCATGTTTTAACCCTTTTAACAATTTTGTTCCACCATTGTATTTGGTGGACAATCTTGCGTTAGGATGTTAACGGGACAGGCGCGAGTCATCGTATGGACCATGAATATAATGGTGCCAAGTGTCTTTGGCAATTTGCTTGAAGGGACTATGATCATTTTGATTAGGCAACTTTCGAAAGCGTCATCGAGGGACTATGATCATTTTGAATTGTTTTGCCAAAGAAACTCAACGTGCAAGCATGACCCATTTTGGAAGGCAACAAGCGGGATTACCCTAGGGGTGCAAGTGTGAATAGTGTATTGATTTCATGTATTTGTCTTGTATTAGGTTATCTAGCGTTTGATTTTATGTACATACAAACCCTAGGTCCAACCATGGTATATTTGAAAGCGATAAATTGCGGGAATTTAAAGTCTACGCTATTACAAATAAGTATCCGGGAGTGGGGGTACAAATGTTTACAAATGGGGATGAGACTTTAATAGGAGAGTAGTGTCCAAATATTTACAACCAAATCGAATCAATCGCAATGTAATTGTAATGTATAGCAATGTATAAGAATAGAGCAATGTAAATGTATCAATGTATTTGTATAAGTGTAGATGATTTATTTACAAAGTGAAAATGATGTATTTATTAAGTATTGTTAACTTAATGTAAAAGTAAATATTTATTCTCTTTGTATTTTTGGTTACTTATGTACAAACAAAAGATTTTAATAAAAGAAAAGAAAATGTTTTAAGAAATTCTAATTTTTATGTATTGATGCTAATGTTTTATGTACAAAAGTTTTAACTATACAAAATTTTAATTAAAAGAAAAAAAAGAAATGTTTTAAGAAAAATTAATATTTTATGTATGAAAAAGATTTATTAAAAGTTTTAAGACCCAAAAATCTATTAACCTAATTAATCCTATATTTACACATTTTGGTATAAGAAAAAATATTGTTAAAATAAATTATTATGGAAGATTAAGGTACTATTTATTTATAAACAAAACAAATTGTGTTTTAAAAAAAAAAGAAAACAAAAGAGTGTTAGTATATAAAACAAACAAAGAGTCAATGGGCTTTAGTGTTCATTATGGGCCCAAACAAAACAGGCAGGATTAAGGAAAAGGGGGGTATGCGCGCTGGCTTTTTGAATGGGCTTAAGGCTTCTGAACAGGGCAAGGCCCAAACTTACTTCACAATTTTGTTTAGGGTTACTTGAGTTTTGTTTCAGAACCAAGGCTTAGGGTTACAGAGGCACGGCGCCGTTCATCACTTTCGTCTTCTCAAGCAGCTTTCTGAACACCTCCTGTTCGCCTGAGGCCAACCAGCGCCGTCGCTACTTCCTCTTCCCTCCATGGATCACTCAGTGAGGTTGTACAAAGGTAATGATTTCGTTTTTTAATTTTAGGGTTTTAAGCTTCGCATGCGTTACTTATGTTCTGATTTTATGTATTATCATCGTTTGAGGTGCGTGAATGAAAAAAAGGGAGGGATACTACCTTTGACCTTTGGAGACGGAGGAGGAGGCGGACCGGAGGTGCTTCAGGCGGCTGAAGGCGGAGGCTTGGTGATGTTGTGTGCTTTGGAAGTTTTCCCTGGTACTCTATATTCTTTCTTTGCCTTTTAGGGTTGTTTTATGATGATTATCTGAAAACACTTCTTGTTTGTTCCGATTGCTTGCTTGCTTTTTCCTCTTCTTCTACTCGCATCAGTTGCCTTGCTTTAGATATGCTTGGGTTCTGAGTATTGATGATATGGATATGATTCTGAATATTGTTTGTTGATGTTGATTTTGGATATCTTTGATTTGCCAAACCTATGATGAGGTTAACTCTGAGGGTGGTCTGTGTACTTGCTTGCTCTTTTGGTTTATGAGGCTTGTAAGCCTGTATGGCTTAAGCAGGTTTGTGTAACACGCCATTTATATTTAAATGTTATTTCATTAATTATTTTCCAAAACTATTAAATTATATCTATTTTGAGAAATATATTCAATTGAGATCGATTGAAATATTAATTGGGTAATATGAAATAAAAATATTTATTATGTCGAAATATTATTTTGAATAATATTAATTTGGTGTGTAGTAATATTTGACTTTGTTTGATTAATTGGCATGATTAGGTTTATATAGAATAAATATTAATTAGTGTAATATTGTTTTAGTAGAGTTATAAATTATAATTTGAATTAAATAATTGTTGGGGCCAAATTATAATTTTAGAAAGATAGAGGGAGGAAAGTTAGTAGTAGAAGGATAGTTTTATAAAATAGAAAAGTAGAGTTAGTAAGAGTAGTTGGTAAGAAGAGAAAGAGGAAAGAAAAGAGAGAAGAAGAAGAGAAGAGAAGGAGAAGGCTAGGGTTTGTTCTACAAAATCATCATCTTGTTCCAAGAAAATCAACACTAGAGGTAAGGGTTTGACTTCCACCAATTATTTAGTGTGTGATTTTATAGTTTTGATTTTGGAATAAATTAGGGGTTTAGGGTATTAGTTTCACTACTATGATATGATGGAAAAAAAATTGGTAGATTGGTGAAATTGAGAGATGATTTAGGACCCAATATAAGTAGTTATACTTACATTTAATTACCTTAGTATTTTCTTTGCAGAAATTCAATTAACTCGCTACTGTGACAAATGAGAAATAACGCTTAGGAATGGTGCATGTTTCGTTACTATAGCGATTAGGATGCAGTATTTAAAGCCATATGTTTTTTTTCCTGTACTGTAGCGCATGGAATGCATTTATTTAAGTGGCTTCGGCTTACTGTAGCGACATTTGGGTAGTAATACATAATAGGCGTTGGCTTGCAGTAGCGTTAAATGAATTAGCATGTAGTGACATTATGTAGTAATTAAGTAATAGGCAAGTGGCAATTGGAAAGTAGTATCCAGGAAACGTGTTGGTACTGTGGCGCAAGAATTGAGATATTACTTAATGGCATCTGCTGCTACTGTAGTGAATACATATATATAAAGAAGTGCTTAGAAGCACTTGTTGCAATGTATTAGCATAAAAGGTACATGTAGTTGTAATGGCATAATGGAAAAAGTAGTACTTGAAAGCATTTTTTTATGCAGTAGCATAAAGAAGTAGCAATTGTAGCATTACTGTAGCGGGCTTAATGAAGCAATGTGGAAGGCACTTGCCTTGTATTGTTACGGTAATGCAAACATGTAGAAGTAATATATATAAATATTAATTGTATACCGTAGCTATTACGTCCTGAATTACAAATACGAATTATTTAATAATAATAATAGTAATGATTTAATATCTTTAATAAATAATTTTGTAGGATTTATAAAATAGAAATAATAGAATTTTTGGCCGATAATTAATTAACCGGTTTTAGTCGAAATAGTCCGAATTATTATGCGGTTTATGGTAGTAATTTTGGTTGATCTGTTGGGTGACATTTTTGTTGAAAAATGGAATTTTTGCAGGTGAAGTCGAATTAAGTTGAATGCTTCCGGTTTATGAAATTGTGTTTGATTTGAATAAATCATGGAAGTAACATTGTTTAAACTTGTACATTACTTGATTTGTGAATTATATTTGCAATGCATGTACAATTGTTGGTATTTCATTGTGTTGGAATATGTGGTATGTGTATGTTAAGGTCGGAAGTGGTCTTAATTGCATACGAGTTGTTGGTTGTACATTACATGGCATGGTTGGTCTTGAAATAGAGACGGTGAAACAGTGGGTTCATATTTTATAGACGTTGATCCTTGAATGGAAATAGACGTAGTGGCTTTGACCCGGAAGGGGAACATAGGCGGTGAAACATGGGTTCACAAAAATAGACGTTGATCCTATAGTGGAAATAGACGTAGTGGCTTTGACCCTATGTGGAAAAATAAGCGGTGGAACTTTGGGTCCACAAGTCGGTACCGCATTCGCATGTGTTGAGTCGTGTTGTGAGTCACATGCATAATTGTGTATATTGTGTATGTGTGTTGATGTGTTTGGTTATGTGCCAATATTGTTGTTGTTTGAATAATGGTTATGTGCCAATGATGTGAGTATTCGGATAATTGGTTTATATGGTTAATGTGTTGGAAATGACTTCCTTGAGTACGGATACTATATGTGATAAAATGAATATGATCATGATGTGTTGCTTTATTTATTGCCATTGCTTTACCTTAATTACATGTTATATGATTATTGGAATTCTTACCCTTCTGTTTGAAAATGCTTTGATGGCATTGTTCAGGTACCGAGGATGGTAGCGCGAGGCGCTAGTTAGCGGATACATTGGATTGCAATCTGTTTTATTTTGATTAGAGTCGAGTCGATGCTCTGGTAGTAACACCTGGGGGGGTATATTTAGTGTCGAACTCGTCTATTTTGTATTCGGATTATGATGTATATAATCCTTACTTTGTGTATATTATTTTGTGTATGTGAGACTTGATAACATATGCTTTATGTGAATTATCATGGCTTGATGTCTTGAATTATGTTTTGATTCCTCCATGAATGGAGATGAAGTTAAATATTGAAACTCCATTGCGTTTGCACGAGAGAAAGAAGTTAAATATTTATGTATGTTTGTTTTGTGTTGGTATGCTTAAATTTACAAACGTACCCTGTCCGTTTTTCTTTGAAGATTTTGGAATGTGATGTGTGTTGTGACATCCCTTTCGTGCAATTTATTTTCTCTGATTTTAATTCTTGCCTTTTATTTGGGGTAATTAGAAAGGGTGTTACAGTTTGTAGGCAAGTTAGGCTTGGACACAGGTTGGTATGGTTTGTGGTTCAACAGGCTTTAAGCTTCTAGTTTAAGGCTTGATGTTTAGAGGCTGGTTAGGCTTTTGACAGGTTGGGTTTGAAGCAAGTGAGGCTTGAAGTTTAATGTTCTGGTTTACAAACTTCAGGTTTAATGTAGGTTTTGCTTGAAGCTTTTGTTTGTGCAGGTTTTTATGTTTGATAGTTTGTGGTGAGCCTGCAGGTTTAGGCTTTTGGGCTTGATGCTCTGATTTGAGCTTGGACATGTTTACTGGCTTTTGTTTGTAGTGAGCTTAGCAGGGGTTTGATGTTTTTATGCAGTAACAGGTTTTGAGCCTGTGGTGCTTCTGGCTTGAGGCCTTTGAAACAGGTATGGCTTATGTTATGCTTCTTGTTTTGAGGCTTATGCTTGAGACTTGCTGTTTGTAGTTCTTTCACAGTTTTGAGGGCTCTCTCTTTTTTGTGATATTTCTGCCTCCTTTACTGTTCTATATCAGTTTGTCTTATATCCTTCTAAAGCCTAAGCCCTGTAAGCCTTTCTTCTTTCTCTCTTTTTCTCTCTCTACAGTTTTAAAAGCATAAAATATTGCTTAGAACTGTACTATGCTGAAAAAGCAACTGGCCTAGGAAAATGATGTGATTTGAAGTGTTTGCTTGCACACTAGTTTTCCTCTGCATACTTTGTACTTCTTGCATACTGCATATCTCTTTGACAGCTTTTTGGTGTTTGATATCTTTCCATATCCTTTTGGACAACTTTTGACATCTTTGGATAGTTTGAACTTGTGACTTTCAGTTTGCCTTTTTGGTTTGGTTAGGCAATTCAGTTTGGACTTTATAGTTGTACATGTTGTTTGGAAACTTTGGTTGACAAATTTTGGATTTATGCAGTATGTTTGACAAACTTTGAATTTGTGCAAAAATATAACTTTGTGCATTTCATGTTTCATTGCAAGCATTTTCCCATCCTTCTTTGTGAACCAAGAGCAATCTTGTGATTTGCAGAGAGGGGAACAACTGATTCCGGCCAGTCGCTTTTAATGATGACTTTTGAAATAACTGTCTCTGCTCTTTTATTTTATCTACTTTTGACTTCTTTTCTTTTCTTTTTGCAGGTAAAGATAATTGAGCAAAGGAGCATTGGATAGAAGATGGAGACTTAGGAAATTTTTTAGGATAGTTTCATTTTCCTTTTAATCATTATAACATTATTATTGTAAATACTTTGTAAATAAATACTGTATTTAAATAACAATTGTACAAATAATTAAAGATAAATAAAAAGTCTTTTTATCAGTTAATTCCTTTCCTTCTTCAACTATTTATTTAATTATTTATAATCTTTAAATTATAATAACTGGAAATAAATCCCAACCATTTTAACTCAGAATAATAAATAATCAATAAACGTCCGGAATTCCGAATAATCAAAGCATTGCACAGCCAAACAACAAACGTCCACATGTACTCTTTTCACTGATTAAATCCAAACACTGCAAATTCTCAATCCAAATGCCTCAGTCCAAATCTCAGAGTAAACTGAAAAGAACTGTAGAATTAATTCTTTCTGAGAAATACGCGCACAAAACCCTGATTCTTGGCTTAAATGTCAGAGAAGCGTCCGCCTGATCAAAACCTGAGCCAACTCAACCAAACCTTAACAATCTGCTTGAACTGCTTTAAAATCAATGAAAACCCTAAATTTTGTCTGACTGACAAGAAAAGTCTGTTTGACCGATTCTTGAGCCAGTCTGAAAAATCAGGAAAAGCCCGAAGCTGTGATTTCTTGTGGATAAAGAGGAGGGCAAATTTTGGGGTACAACAGTTGCCCCTGTTCAATCTTCTTGAACCTAAAGAGTTAGATTGGCAAGTTTTCCTTTTGCGACTCGAAGGTAAAAGGAGATTGGACACTAGAGTGCCCAAAAAATTTGCACTCGGTGATGTGACGGTAGAGGGAATGGGCTTAAAGATTCCATTTGGTGATGGGCTTAAAGATGCCATTTGGTGATGGGCTTAAAGATGCCATATGGAATGTGACAGAATCTTGTCGGGGGATGGGCTTAACGATGCCATCTGGAAATTGTTGGTAGGAGGATGGGCTTAAAGATGCCATCTGAAGGTGTTTGTTGAACTGTACGTCCTTGGCGAGTATCAGAAAGGTATCCATGTTTTGGAACATCTCTGAACTGGGGGTCTGAACAAGCAATAGATTGACATCTATGTTTGGAGAATCCGTAAACTGTTTTCAGGATTTGAAGTTGAATAAGCAATAGATCAGCATCCATGTTGGGAAGCGCCCGTAAACTGTTTTCAAAAGTTGAGAAGAGTCTGAACAAGCGATAGATTAACATCCGTTACTGGAGAACCCGTGAACTGTTTTCAGAAGTCTTGAAGTTGAATAAGCAATAGAGCAGCATCCGTTGATGGGAAGCGTCCGTAAACTGTTTTCAGAAGTTGAGAAGAATCTGAATAAGCGATAGGTTGACATCCGTTACTGGAGAACCCGTGATCTGTTTTCAGAAGTCTTGAAGTGGAGGAGTAACCGGTGTAGGGTTTCCTGATGATGAGTCCGTGAAAAACTGCATCTGGATGAATCTAGAATCAGAATGTCGCCGTGTCTGGGTCATATCTGAACTATTTCTAGAAAGAATCTTGGAAGATGATGATCTTTGTCTATCGACTGATCTTACCTGAAAAGGTAAAGAGTTAGTTGTATGCAATGTCATGATGCATGATGCGATGTATGTTATATCAATGTTTATGATATGAATGTGATGAATGCGCATGTAAGCTGATGAGACGTCTTGCTGAGGATAGATGAATCCTAGATAGCTGGAGATAAAAGAATCTTGACTGCTGCCGGGGAAAATAATTCCTTGGCTGCTGTGAGGGAGGGCAAGAATCTTTTGATCGTTGAAAGTGAGAAGTCCTGGGACCGCTGTTGGGGAATCAGAAGCTTGGGTTGTATGCCAGTCTACTGGGGATTCCTGTCTTGAGAAGATCTTCACTGAGGAATATTCGAATATCCTGTGAGGAAATGAGAATGAGAGTCTTCACTCTGCTTGGGGATTGATAGTTGGAAGTTTTAGCTCCGCTGGGGATTGACAGTTTTGGCTCCACTGGGGATTTTGAATCTTGACTCTGAGGGGAATTAGATTCTGGAAGGCTCTCTGGTTGGGGAAATCAGCTTTGAGAAAGCTCTTACTCTGCTGAGGATCCTGAAGTTAAACTCTGTTTGGGGAATTGAGAATTCGGGTTACGTGCCACTTTGAGAATGAGAATCTTCATTCTGTCGGGGGTCAGAAATTGGGAGTGTACCAATCTTCTGAGGTGATGAGAATCTTCATGCTATTAATAGTCAAAAACTGGGAGTATACCAATCTTCTGAGGTTTTGAGGATGAGAGTCTTCATTCTTGGGAGAAACAGATTTTTCAGTTGTCTGTTATCTTGTTGGTGGTTGTAATTTTCAGCAGGTGATGAAGAAAATTTTGATGATTACTACTTCAAAAGATGAAGCAACCTTGATTACTACTCCAAAAGATGAAGGAACCTTGATGATTACTACTTCAAGATGAAGGAACCTTGATGATTACTACTTCAAGATGAAGGAACCTTGATGATTACTACTTCAAGATGAAGGAACCTTGATGATTACTACTTCAAGATGAAGGAACCTTGATGATTACTACTTCAAGATGAAGGAACCTTGATGATTACTACTTCAAGATGAAGGAACCTTGATGATTACTACTTCAAGATGAAGGAACCTGTCGATCAGACTGCATATGTTAAGAATGCTGTTGAAAGGTAATTTGTTTTGGAGAATAAATCCTTAACAAATGTTGGGGAAATAAACCCATGGCTGCAGGTCTGCTAGAGAGGTTTCATCACTGCCCCCAGTATCAGATGCATGTGATATTGCCAGGAAACTTTGACCATTCGTAACCCTTGAGATTAACATTCGAATGCCCCAAGCAATGGTGACGGATACTTGCCCCAGTTTAATCTACAATTGAGAGATTTTATTGAAATCTTGACTGGACTGCCCCAGGTTAACTGAACTTTGAAAGATCTGTTGAAACCTTGACTGGACTGCCCCAGGTTAACTGAACTTTGAAAGATCTGTTGAAACCTTGACTGGACTTCCCCAAGTTAACTGAACTTTGAAAGATCTGTTGAAACCTTGACTGGACTTCCCCAGGTTAACTGAACTTTGAAAGATCTGTTGAAACCTTGACTGGACTGCCCCAGGTTAACTGAACTTTGAAAGATCTGTTGAAACCTTGACTGGACTGCCCCAGGTTAACTGAACTTTGAAAGATTTGTTGAAACCTTGACTGGACTGCCCCAGGTTAACTGAACTTTGAAAGATCTGTTGAAACCTTGACTGGACTGCCCCAGGTTAACTGAACTTTGAAAGATCTGTTGAAACCTTGACTGGACTGCCCCAGGTTAACTGAACTTTGAAAGATCTGTTGAAACCTTGACTGGACTGCCCCAGGTGTGTTGGATGGTGACATGTCAAGCCCCCTTGTTGATAGGAGATTTGTCGTTGGAAGTGTCATCCTTTTTGAAGTGATTTTACTCACTGAGAGAGCTTTCGTTCCTCCGAACATTCGCTGTATGAATTTCTTCGCTGTCAAACAAATAGTCAAATGCAAACAGTGATATTCAAACAATGCAAAGTTTATGTTTGTCTCGAAGTTTTGAAAAATGCGTTTTTTAGCAGAAAACTTTTCATAAGACAAAATCAACACAAGATTTAGAGCAAAGCCTTACAGGAGTCAGGATACCTTTTGTAACAGTATGCTTTCGAACTAACCCATGCTTCAATTAGGACTTTTGAAGGGTTGTAACGTGGCTTGGTTCACGGTTTAAGAAACAAAAGATAAAGGCTCAAAGCATATTTGTACCCACCCGCTCTTCGTGATGTTCTTCAACCCTAAGCTCAGTTAATTGTGCGTCGCACTCTGTTTGAGTTTGGAACGACTTTTGGGTGATGGTTCACCAGTTGAATTTGGAAGACAGTCATCATCTCCTTTTTCTTTTTCAACATTTTTCATGTTGTTGAGGATTTGTAATGACCTCTTTCTTTTGATTTTGATCCCTAACTTTTGCCTGGCTGCTCCCGTTTTTGAGATTACAGTCAGCGGGATGCCCCAGCTTTCTTAAGCTTCCTTTGTAGGTTTTGGCTCAGTGGGCTTTTCTCTTTTGAGAGATTAACTGCCTAGGTGATAGGGAACCATCACTGTCTTTTGATTCCAGAGGAATGCTTTTCTTTGTCGTCGTTCGTTGTGTTACGAACTGAGAGTTTGCGACCTCAATGCGTACCTTTTTTTGAATTAACTGAGAGACTACCCTGCCCCAGGTTTAAATCAAAGGTTTTGATTTGTTCAGAACAGAAAACTCCTACTTCTTTGGCTCGAAGGGGTTGACTAGGGATTATCTTCCTTATAACTCTAGTGTTTGGGAATTGAAAGAAATGCCTGTACATCATCAGCAAGGTCTGTTCAAAAGCATACTGTATGAGATTACAGTATTGTTTCGTCATCCTCCCTCTAAAGGCTTGCAGCTTTTTATCAAGAGTTAAATATCATAAAGAAAAAGCATAAGAGTAGTGAAAACGAATGGATGAATTCAAGGCAAACATATGCAATGCATTAATGAAACAAAGTTTGACATTAATAGATAATTGTTTGAATGACAAAGAGATTACAACTTGAAAATTCAAAGAAACAAAGACGCTCTCAATGATTTGGCATAGCAGCAGTGATCACATTTGGAGTCTCCGGAGGGTCAAAACTTGATCTCCTTGGCATCAATCAAGTCTTGAATCTGATTCTTCAAGGTCCAACAGTTGTCGGTGTCATGCCCAGGGCCGTCAGAATGGTAGGCACATCTCACACTCGGGTTGTACTTGGAAGAGGAAGTATCAGGATTTTGAGGGGGATCCTTTAGCGTGATTAACCTCAACCTCAGCAAATGTTGTAATGCTTGAGACAAAGGCATGTTGATGTCAGTATACTGCCTTTCTTGATATCTCACCATACGCCTCTTGCCCCGCTTTTGTTGAACAGGCGTGGGATCAGAGATCAAGATTGCCCCAGCATGTTGATCAAGACGACTCTTTTGACCAGTCACTGCATTGGAATCTTTCTTCCCATGGTAGGGGATTTTCTGAACATCAGAGGGAGTAGCTCCTTGGATCTTCCCACTTTTGATGCCAGCTTCGACTCTTTCGCCGGTTAGTATTAGCTCGGTGAACCCGGCTGAGGAGCTTCCAATCAGGTGATTGAAGAAAGGCCCTGTCAAAGTTCCTATAAAGATGTCAATCAGCTCTCTGTCAGTTAAAGGGGGTTGCACCCTACCAGCCAGATCTCTCCATTTTTGAGCGTATCCTTTGAAGCTCTCGTCAGAACCCATGGTCATGTTCTGCAGTTGCACACGAGTTGGTGCAAGATCAGCATTATACTGATATTGTTTGTAAAAAGCCCTAGCTAAATCCTCTCAGGTGTGGCTGCGAGAACTCTCCAATTGATAGAACCACTCGAGTTGAGCTCCTACCAGGCTTTCTTGGAAGAAATGGATCCAAAACTTTGGATCAGTTGTGTATGGTTGAATCTTGCGGACATAAGACTTTAGATGCATCTTAGGGCAAGAGACTCCGTCATACAGAGCCAAGGTAGGGACTTTGAACTTTTGAGGGATGATCAATCTGGGAACCAAACCCATGTCTCCTAAATCCAGGCCAGGTATTTGTTGGACCTCCATGGAATTGAGGCGATCCTCCAACTGTTTGTACTTGTCATCAGCGGGAGGATATTGTTCTTCGGAGTAGTCAGCTTCATCAATCTCCAGATCATGGTCTTCTTCAAGACTGAACCCCTTGTCCTTGAGAAGGAGAGCTTTCAGATCTTCTTACCCTTTACCCATAGCCAGAAGCATTTGCTGGAATTGAGCGTTTTGAGCTTGGAGATCTTTCACCGATTGTTCCATATCCATCTTACTGAAATAAACAGTAGGAAGATAAGGAGACCTGTATGGGAAACCTGTTATGCAATGATATGTATGATATATATGCAATGTTTTCAAGGATCTCTTGGGGTAAACACGAGAGAATGTTAGAGGTTGAACTTTGATCTTTGATTGGAGAACTTTGCACCGGTGGATGTCTTTCCACGAGAATCAAGCTCACCATGTCAAGTGGGTCATAGCCCCTGATTCAAGTTGTTGCACTTGATCTTTGATGGCATTTGTTAGAGGGGAAAACCTCTTGCCTCTTGGTAGACGTCTGGTTCAACGTGACCCTGCATCAAAAGAACCCTCGAGATCCTTGAAATGGTTTATTGAAAATGCTATGGTATGATGTTATGATGTTATGTACATGTATGCAAACGCAAGTGAGTGTATATACAGGTAATCATATTCACACAAAGCAAACAAGTCCCTAGGTTTAGGCTTGCATGGGGTTTGTAGGTAAGTACCCTCTTGGAGTTTCGTTGGTTAAGACCTGTCATATCAAAAGTAATCGGGTTCTAGAGGATCTCAATATCACTGACTACCCTCAATCGGTCATAACTCCAGCATCGCAATCTTCTCTTGCGGCCAGAACCATCACGAGAGTTTAGCCTTAATGAGTGTAGCATACTGCTACCGTTCTATGGCCAAGTTGGGTCAATTTAGGGTTCTAAGGTCGGTTTGTGCTTAATGACTCCTGAGAAGACCCATATTCTCCTCGTTGCAACACAAGGGATATCGGTACAGACTATGGTGTCACACCAATGTAGCCACTGCTTCACCCGTGTCGGTCTACGCCGGACAGGTCCCTCACAGCTTATGCTACCTAAAGGGTTTTCCCCAGATCTGGGTTAGGATCTATGAAACTCCGATGCAAAGCCCACAAATATAAAAGCAAACAAAGCAAGCAATTGAAAACAAGAGTGGTCTAATCCTAAGGTAACCCCACTTTTAAGTTATTTCCCCAGCAGAGTCGCCAGTTCTGTGATACGGTGGGAGAACTGACTTGAGGTTTTGAGTTTGTATTCGCACTTGTTTGATTTAGCAAGAGTCTCCACCGACTTTTTATTTTATCCTAAGGAAAGGTTAAAAAGCACAGGAAAAACCTTTTGAGATGTTTCGTGGGTTCGGGGGGTAGATTATGAAAAGGGAAGGTATTAGCACCCTTTTCATCCATGGTTATCCATGGGCTCTTAGTTACTTGTTTAGATCACTTGCCTTTGATTTTCAATTGCTTGAAATGGTGGTGTGTGTGTGTTTTGAAAATGTTTTGAAAAAGAGGCCTTGTCTAGGCAACCATTGTAATGACTCGTGTTTGAGTATATACAAAGGTGTGTATCTTTTCGAAAAGATGTTTCAAATGTTTTTTGGAAGTTGTTTTGAAAGTGTTTGTGGAGTGTGGTTTTGAAAAGTAGGCAAGCGTGTTTTGCAAGTTTGATCAAGTAACTAAGAGTTGTCCACCCCTAAATTTACTCAAAGGTTTTTCTCATGTTTTAACCCTTTTAACAATTTTGTTCCACCATTGTATTTGGTGGACAATCTTGCGTTAGGATGTTAACGGGACAGGCGCGGGTCATCGTATGGACCATGAATATAATGGTGCCAAGTGTCTTTGGCAATTTGCTTGAAGGGACTATGATCATTTTGATTAGGCAACTTTCGAAAGCATCATCGAGGGACTATGATCATTTTGAATTGTTTTGCCAAAGAAACTCAACGTGCAAGCATGGCCCATTTTGGAAGGCAACAAGCGGGATTACCCTAGGGGTGAAAGTGTGAATAGTGTATTGATTTCATGTATTTGTCTTGTATTAGGTTATCTAGCGTTTGATTTTATGTACATACAAACCCTAGGTCTAACCATGGTATATTTGAAAGCGATAATTTGCGGGAATTTAAAGTCTACGCTATTACAAATAAGTATCCGGGAGTGGGGGTACAAATGTTTACAAATGGGGATGAGACTTTAATAGGAGAGTAGTGTCCAAATATTTACAACCAAATCGAATCAATCGCAATGTAATTGTAATGTATAGCAATGTATAAGAATAGAGCAATGTAAATGTATCAATGTATTTGTATAAGTGTAGATGATTTATTTACAAAGTGAAAATGATGTATTTATTAAGTATTGTTAACTTAATGTAAAAGTAAATATTTATTCTCTTTGTATTTTTGGTTACTTATGTACAAACAAAAGATTTTAATAAAAGAAAAGAAAATGTTTTAAGAAATTCTAATTTTTATGTATTGATGCTAATGTTTTATGTACAAAAGTTTTAACTATACAAAATTTTAATTAAAAGAAAAAAAAAGAAATGTTTTAAGAAAAGTTAATTTTTTATGTATGAAAAAGATTTATTAAAAGTTTTAAGACCCAAAAATCTATTAACCTAATTAATCCTATATTTACACATTTTGGTATAAGAAAAAATATTGTTAAAATAAATTATTATGGAAGATTAAGGTACTATTTATTTATAAACAAAACAAATTGTGTTTTAAAAAAAAAGAAAACAAAAGAGTGTTAGTATATAAAACAAACAAAGAGTCAATGGGCTTTAGTGTTCATTATGGGCCCAAACAAAACAGGCAGGATTAAGGAAAAGGGGGGTATGCGTGCTGGCTTTTTGAATGGGCTTAAGGCTTCTGAACAGGGCAAGGCCCAAACGTACTTCACAATTTTGTTTAGGGTTACTTGAGTTTTGTTTCAGAACCAAGGCTTAGGGTTACAGAGGCACGGCGTCGTTCATCACTTTCGTCTTCTCAAGCAGCTTTCTGAACACCTCCTCTTCGCCTGAGGCCAACCAGCGCTATCGCTACTTCCTCTTCCCTCCATGGATCACTCAGTGAGGTTGTACAGAGGTAATGATTTCGTTTTTTAATTTTAGGGTTTTAAGCTTCGCATGCGTTACTTATGTTCTGATTTTATGTATTATCATCGTTTGAGGTGCGTGAATGAAAAAAAGGGAGGGATACTACCTTTGACCTTTGGAGACGGAGGAGGAGGCGGACCGGAGGTGCTTCAGGCGGCTGAAGGCGGAGGCTTGGTGATGTTGTGTGCTTTGGAAGTTTTCCCTGGTACTTTATATTCTTTCTTTGCCTTTTAGGGTTGTTTTATGATGATTATCTGAAAACACTTCTTGTTTGTTCCGATTGCTTGCTTGCTTTTTCCTCTTCTTCTACTCGCATCAGTTGCCTTGCTTTAGATATGCTTGGGTTCTGAGTATTGATGATATGGATATGATTCTGAATATTGTTTGTTGATGTTGATTTTGGATATCTTTGATTTTCCAACCCTATGATGAGGTTAACTTTGAGGGTGGCCTGTGTACTTGCTTGCTCTTTTGGTTTATGAGGCTTGTAAGCCTGTATGGCTTAAGCAGGTTTGTAGGCAAGTTAGGCTTGGACACAGGTTGGTATGGTTTGTGGTTCAACAAGCTTTAAGCTTCTAGTTTAAGGCTTGATGTTTAGAGGCTGGTTAGGCTTTTGACAGGTTGGGTTTGAAGCAAGTAAGGCTTGAAGTTTGATGTTCTGGTTTACAAACTTCAGGTTTAATGCAGGTTTTGCTTAAAGATTTTGTTTGTGCAGGTTTTTATGTTTGATAATTTGTGGTGAGCCTGCAGGTTTAGGCTTTTGGGCTTGATGCTCTGATTTGAGCTTGGACAGGTTTACTGGCTTTTGTTTGTAGTGAGCTTAGCAGGGGTTTGATGTTTTTATGCAGTAACAGGTTTTGAGCCTGTGGTGCTTCTGGCTTGAGGCCTTTGAAACAGGTCTGGCTTATGTTATGCTTCTTGTTTTGAGGCTTATGCTTGAGACTTGCTGTTTGTAGTTCTTTCACAGTTTTGAGGGCTCTCTCTTTTTTGTGATATTTCTGCCTCCTTTACTGTTCTATATCAGTTTGTCTTATATCCTTCTAAAGCCTAAGCCCTGTAAGCCTTTCTTCTTTCTCTCTTTTTCTCTCTCTACAGTTTTAAAAGCATAAAATATTGCTTAGAACTGTACTATGCTGAAAAAGCAACTGGCCTAGGAAAATGATGTGATTTGAAGTGTTTGCTTGCACACTAGTTTTCCTCTGCATACTTTGTACTTCTTGCATACTGCATATCTCTTTGACAACTTTTTGGTGTTTGATATCTTTCCATATCCTTTTGGACAGCTTTTGACATCTTTGGATAGTTTGAACTTGTGACTTTCAGTTTGCCTTTTTGGTTTGGTTAGGCAATTCAGTTTGGACTTCATAGTTGTACATGCTGTTTGGAAACTTTGGTTGACAATTTTTGGATTTATGCAGTATGTTTGACAAACTTTGAATTTGTGCAAAAATATAACTTTGTGCATTTCATGTTTCATTGCAAGCATTTTTCCATCCTTCTTTGTGAACCAAGAGCAATCTTATGATTTGCAGAGAGGGGAACAACTGATTCCGACCAGTCGCTTTTAATGATGACTTTTGAAATAACTGTCTCTGCTCTTTTATTTTATCTGCTTTTGACTTCTTTTCTTTTCTTTTTGCAGGTAAAGATAATTGAGCAAAGGAGCATTGGATAGAAGATGGAGACTTAGGAAATTTTTTAGGATAGTTTCATTTTCCTTTTAATCATTGTAACATTATTATTGTAAATACTTTGTAAATAAATACTGTATTTAAATAACAATTGTACAAATAATTAAAGATAAATAAAAAGTCTTTTTATCAGTTAATTCCTTTCCTTCTTCAACTATTTATTTAATTATTTATAATCTTTAAATTATAATAACTGGAAATAAATCCCAACCATTTTAACTCAGAATAATAAATAATCAATAAACGTCCGGAATTCTGAATAATCAAAGCATTGCACAGCCAAACAACAAACGTCCACATGTCCTCTTTTCACTGATCAAATCCAAACACTGCAAATTCTCAATACAAATGCCTCAGTCCAAATCTCAGAGTAAACTGAAAAGAACTGTAGAATTAATTCTTTCTGAGAAATACGCGCACAAAACTCTGATTCTTGGCTTAAATGTCAGAGAAGCGTCTGCCTGATCAAAACCTGAGCCAACTCAACCAAACCTTAACAATCTGCTTGAACTGCTTTAAAATCAATGAAAACCCTAAATTTTGTCTGACTGACAAGAAAAGTCTATTTGACCGATTCTTGAGCCAGTCTGAAAAATCAGGAAAAGCCCGAAGTTGTGATTTCTTGTGGAAAAAGAGGAGGGCACATTTTGGGGTACAACAATATGAATTGGGTTGGTGTAACGTTGTTGTGTGTATGTTGTTGTTGTTGTTGTTTCAGAAATTGGATGTTATCATGTTGAGGATGTTCCTGAATTGTTTGCAGAATTAACTATCTGTTGTTGGAAATTATACTATTGCTGATATAGTTGTTATTTTGCTATGTCAATGTAATACTGCGTTGTATCATGTTGTGGTGAAAATAACGTTAATCGAAAGAAGATTTGGAGAATTTTGTATTTGAATCAGTAAGCCTGTGAAGAACTACGTGAGAAACACTCTGTGCCGAGGGGCACACAAGTATGCCGACCAACATGGTATGGAGAGGAGTGTGCCGAGCGGCACAATTGCATGACGAGTGGCACGGTCTTTTAGTTTTGTACCGAGGGGCACAGTTGGGTCACGAGGGGCACACCCTAAATATTTGTTTTCTGTTTTCCTTTGTTTGCTCTGTTTCTAGTGTGTCTGTTACCTTATTCCATTAATTGGTTAATAGCAGAGATTAATTACACAAGGTGTAGAACTGGCTTATATAGCAGAGTAATGAAATAGACGATTGGATTGGATTATATAGTCAGTAAGTATTTAGGAGGGTGACATTAACAATAGTAGTAGGAAAGTAATAACAAAAATACCTCTATAAATTAAAATAATAGTAGAGGTAAAGTAGTGTCAGAAATAATAGCTTCATTGATTCAACTAAAAATGATTGATCAATGGAATATTTTAGTGGAATTAAATTAATAGGACTTGGTCGATAATAGTATTAGTATATATATATATATATATATATATATATATATATATATATATATATATATATATATATATATATATATATATATATATATATATATATATATATATATATATATATATATATATATATATATATATATATATATATATATAACTTGTTGTTATTAATTGTTGAAGTTGCAGGTAGTGATGAATGTTGTTGTGTTGCCTTTATTGATTGACTAAAATCAAGTTGTAGGCTATTAATAGTAGAACAATAGCAGAGATAATTCATGGTAGTAGGAGATGATTCATAGCAGTAGGATGTAATTGCACGAACCTTATTGAATAATGATTAACAGTATAATATCATAGTACATGTGGCAGGAATAAGTTGACAGTGGCAGTTAATTGTGAAATAGTAATAGAAAATTATTAGCAATAAAACAACAATAGAGAATTAATTAGTAGCACTAGCAGTAGTAGAACTTGTTGATAGCAGTACTAGTGTATATAACAGTTGCAGCAGGTTAATATTAGAGGGACCGTCAAAGCTAATAGCCGAATATAGACGTATAACTGAATAATTATGTAGTGCTATTGCAATGAGTTTCAATTGTATTTGTGAATTTTACTATGTTGTTGTAATGTCAATATTGTTGACGGTGTGAAGTTGCAGGATATATCGATGTTGTTGAAATGCCTCTAATTCTTGGCAGATAAGTTGTAGGCTTGTGGCCAGTGTTGAGTTGTTGTTATTGTTGTTGTTGAAATGCCTCTAATTCTTTGTAGATATTATGTTGTAGGCTTACGACTAAAGTTGAATTATGTTGAGTTGATATTGAATTGTTGTTGATGTTTTAGGCTTTTGGCCAATGTTGATTTATATTGAGTTGTTGTTTGTTGTTGTTGTTGCTGCTACATTCATGTTGTGTCGCATACACCGTATATCAAGTTGGAGCTGATGCTCGTCAAGTTGGCCTGGATTGGCAAAATATTAAGTTGAAGGGTTATGTCTTGCTGGTGCCTCTATTTATTGGAAGATTATTAAGTTAGGAGTTTTTCTCCGTTGGTATCACATGCATGTGCATAAAAACAAGTCGCATTTCATGTTGCATCTTAAGTTGTTGTGATGATGAATTAGTTGTGATATTAGGTTGATGACTTGGTTGTAATAGATATCATTTAAAAGCCATGAAGCAGTGATTTTGTATGATCTGATTCTAATATATTGTTTATCATACATCCGATTATATTGTTTGATATCTCATCCCTTCTGTTTGAATGTTACCCCTATGTTGGTAACGTGTAGGTAATCCAGATTGAAGGTTGTTTACCTTTATTAGTTCAAGTCAGTGTCGTTGCTCTGATATGTAACACTCGTGGGGATGAACGCTTGTTGCTTTATCATTGTTATTACTTCAGTTATTGAATTTATGTTGACTTCATTAAGTACTTGTTGTTTTGAAGTTGTTTTTAGTTGGACAAAGATGTTATGTCATTTGAGTTGAAAATTGTGATTCCGCTGCTTAAGTAATAAATTTGTTTCATTTTAAAGACTAAAATTGTTGTTATTTATTCATCCGATGACCTAAGTGTTATGTATCTGTTTTATATGCGATTAGATGTCGTTGTTATAAGTTGAAAGTGTAGCATTCCATTGTTTGTTGGAAATTTTATAACTCTGATTTTATCAATATTCCCCGGGTAGAAATGGGGTATTACATGAGTCGATCACTGAGTTGCCTCAAGCATACACAACAAATCTTTACAATGATGGCAACAATCAGAACAAGTACAACAATCCTGACCTTTCTACTAACAAATACCATCCCAATTGGATGAAGCATCCAAACCTTCAATATGGGAACCCGAGACCTATCCAACAACAATTGATGTTATCCATGGCACAACCACAAAACCCTCCCCAAGTAACCACCTTTGCCCCTTTCAGGCCTTAGCTAGAGGACATTGTCAAGTAAATATCTGTTAATAATCTCTAATTTCAGCAACAAACATATTTTAGCATTCAGACCTTGCAGACACAGATTGGACAACTTGCCATTTCAATGAATGATATGCAGTAAGCTCAAGCATCAAACCAATCATATGTCCAAACAATAGTGAATCCAAAAGGTCCTAATGTGAGTGAAATTTCCTTGAGATCCGGAAAGATTGCAGAACCAGCCCAAAATTTTTTTTTGTTGTTGAGATAACACCTGAACCTCCTGTTGTTATTGAGGCTAAAAAAGAGTATGTGCCACCAATTTCTTTTGCACAAAGAGTACTTAAAAGTAAAAAGATTGATGAGGAAGACAAATATATATATATATATATATATATATATATATATATATATATATATATATATATATATATATATATATATATAGAGAGAGAGAGAGAGAGAGAGAGAGAGAGATATTTTGGATGTATTCAGAAAAGTGGCGGTATGCATTATTCTTCTTGATGTGATCAAGCAGGTTCTGAAATACGCAAAATTTCTAAAATATTTGTGCACACACAAGAGGAGGTTGAAGGGAAATGAGAGACTCAATTTGGGACGAAATGTTTTTGCCTTTATTCATCTTAACCATTCACCAGAAAAAGTTACTATTTCAGCTCTCAATCAGGCCATGCCCTAGAAATGCAAGGACACATGGACTTTTGCTATTCCATGTACCATTGGGGATAGTAAACTCTAATATTGCATGTTAGATTTAAGAGTTTCTATTAATTTTATGCCTACTTCTATTTTTACCAATCTTGACCTTGGTCCTTTGCAGTATATAGGTCTCATTATTTAGTTGGCAAACATGAGTAATGCTCGCCCTATTGAAGTAGTGGAAGATCTACTTGTTCAAGTTAATGATTTGATTTTTCTTGCAGATTTTTACATTCTGGATATGACAGTAGAAACTAATTCGAGCAGATACCAAAAATTGTTGTTGACCATTGAATCATCACTACAAAAAATGCATAAATTACGCTGATTTAGTTATGGAGTTTAATGAAAAGTGTCTCAATTTACGGTAAAATAAGGCGCTTTTATTAACCATCGTAATATTAAGAATATAATGGCAGTTTTAACCATCGTTGTTTTCATAAATATTTTAAATGTTAAAATAACCAAAACACTTTGTCAGATATTCACTCCGTCCTTCTTATTCTTTTTATTTTTTATTTTTCTACCTAATAATCTATAACTATATACAAAGAAGATACCCTCTTTTGGGTTGGCCAATTTTTTTTCCTCCAAAATTGCCCTTCATCTTTTTTATTAATAACAAATAAATGCAATTTGAAAATTTGAGTGGTTGTTAACTTTTGTTGGTTACCAATTAAATTTAATGTTTGTCGTTCTTATTAAGCACCATACTAGAAGAAAAAAAGTTAGTATTCATATTTTTTGACGTTAGACTCACTTTGCTTTTGTTACTCTCCACATGTGCTTCATATTGATGAATTTATTAAGATGATGTAATGGTTGATTTTGTTGTGTAATTAGGATATTTTGTTTTTGTTGATATGTTTGAGTTCATAACTACTTGCTTTGTGGTGATTTAATTTTTCTCTAACTGATTTTGTTGCACATTAATTTAATTTTCTTTAATCATAAATGATTTGTGTGATATATCATATTCCTTTCATTAAGTTTCAATAATTTGAAATTTTGGCTAAAACCACGGTTTAGAGATGACATCTTATGAGAGTATGTTTGTTTTTCTCTTCAACAATTGATTCGGTCTTTTAAACATCTTATGAGAGTATGTTTGTATATCTGAAAAGCAATACACTCGCACATGCCACTCTTAGGGTATACCTCACTTGGTTGCCTCAAACGTGGTCATTGAGTATAGGAAGTTTTAGAGGTCGTCCTCTTGTCCAAAGATCATAAGTTGCCTCGAAACGGTTGCCTCGGATAAAATGATCTAAGACATTAGGGTTACCGCTAAGGCGTCCTAACATTGCTTTAGTGACCACACGTCCCTTAATCGAATTGACCTGGAAACTCCAACGACGGTGCTACCTACTCCTCAATAGTGGGATAGCATTGTCTAAAGGACATTTGCACAGTTTAGTTCCTTTTTGAGTAGGTAGATGTTCTTAAGTACTTGCTCTTTTAAAACAAAAACAAACTTTTCGCACTTACACTCTTTTCAAAAACAAAACTCTCTTCAAATCCACAATCACAAAGAAAAGCAAACTTTTGAAAACATAGTGAGCAAGTACCTAAGAGCCCGTGGATAACCACGGATAGAAAGGGAGCTAACACCTTCCCTTTCTATAATCTACCTCCCGAACCCGAGAAATATCTCGAAAAGGAATTTTTCTGTGCTTTTGTCCTTTCCTTGTTAAATAAAATAAAAGACGGTGGCGACTCTTGCTTACCGCGACATTTTGCGAAAACAAACACAAAACACGAACCAACATTCCAAAACAGCCAGTTCTCATTCCCACCGATCACACACCTCATCCAAGCCTTCTAGAGTCCAAATAATGTCATTATTAGTAAGAGGCATCACCCTATAAGCCCGAACCATTCCTTCTTTGTTCTTCAATACTGACTTAGGGAGGTGCGAAATAAACCACCTCGACAATAAAGGAGAACAGCACATCAGAGTTCCCCGCTTTCAGGCAGTACGAGCATAGAGCTGATGAAGTATATCACCCAAGAGAGTGGGTACCGGATTCCGAGAGATGAAGATCTTTATGGCATTAATATCAACAAAAGTGTCAGGATTTGGAAACAATACCAGACCATAAATCAAGAGAGCCAGAATGTCCTCGTACGCCTTGAAGTCTAAGCTGTCCCAGAAGTAATTAGCTTTGTCAACCAAAAATTTAGCCAGAAAACCCTTAGCTCCACTTCTAGTCTCCCAGTTGGCCATTACCTCCTCCTTGGTCAAGTGAAGGGCTGCAACAATCTCTTCAGGTCTGAGAGTCTTTTCCCAACCAGTAAATGGAGTTTGTTCCAAAACAGAGATACCAAGCAACTCAGGGAATTCTTCCAGGGTAGGGACCAGCTGGAAGTCTTGAAAGGTGAAGCAATGGTATAGCGGATCATAAAACTGGACTAGGACACTCATCATTTGTTCGTCCAACTTTGAGGTGACCAAACTGAGAAGAGAACCATGCCTCTTGATGAAGGAAGTAGTGTCTGGTATCCTGACAACCAACTCTTTAAGCAAGGTAGGTACTTGGACAAAGTTGATCCGGATAGTATTCCTACGCATGGGCATCATGATGACCTACAAAACAGAGCAAAGATGAAACCCTCTTGTCCTTGAAAATAGGTTAGTCCTTATGCAAAAATGTATGCAATGCTATGATATCATGATGTCATGGTAAAGGCACACCACAAGTATTCGCAAAAGGCAAACATGGTAAAGGCACACAAGTCACATAGAAGAGCCCTTAGATTTCAGGCTGGCATGGAGCTTAGGTACTACCCTCTTTCAATTTAGTTGGTTTAAACCTGTCCTAAAAATAGTAACCGGGTTCTAGAGGATCTCAATATCACTGACTACCCTCAATCGGTCATAATTCCAGTTTAGCAACCTTTTCTTGCGGCCAAAATCATCGCGAGAGTTTAGTCTCAATGAGTGTAGCATACTGCTACTGTTCTATGGCCAAGTTGGTCAATTTAAGGTTCTAAGGTCAGTTGGTGCTTAATGACTCCTTAGAAGACCCATATTCTCCTCGTTCCAACACAAGGGATATCGGTACAGACCAAGGTGTCACACCAACGTAGCTATTGCTTCATCCGTGTCGGTCTACGCCGGAAAGATCCCTCACAGTTTATTGCTACTTACCTAAAAAGGGTACCCCCCAGATCCAGGTTAGGATCTATAGTAACTCCGATACAAGCCCACAAATATAAATCATACAAAGCATACAATTGAAAACACAATGATCTAATCCTAAGGTACACCCCACTTATAAACTATCCCCAGCAGAGTCGCCAGTTCTGTGATCGGTGGGAATGAGAACTGACTGTTTTGGAATGCTGGTTCGCGTTTGCGTTTGTTTTTGCAAAATGTCGCGGTAAGCAAGAGTCGCCACCGTCTTTTATTTTATCCAACAAGGAAAGGACAAAAGCACAGAAAAATTCCTTTTTGAGATATTTCTCGGGTTCGGGAGGTAGATTATAGAAAGGGAAAGTATTATCACCCTTTCTATCTGGGGTTATCCACGGGCTCTTAGGTACTTGCTCATTATGTTTTCAAAAATTTTCTTTTCTTTGTGTTTGTGGGTTTGAAAAGAATTTTTGTTTAAAAGGGGTGTAAGTGCGAAAAGTTTTTGTTTTGTTTTAAAAGAGAAAGTACTTAAGAACATCTACCTACTCAAAAAGGAATTAAACTGTACAAATGTCCTTTATACAATGCTATCCCACTATTAATGAGTAGGTAGCATCGTCGTTGGAGTTTAAGGGTCAATTCGATTAAGGGACGTGTGGTCACTAAAGCAATGTTAGGACGCTTTAGCGGTAACCCTAATGTCTTAGATCATTTTATCCGAGGCAACCGTTTCGAGGCAACTTATGATCTTTGGACAAGAGGGCGACCTCTAAAACATCCTATACTCAATGACCACGTTCGAGACAACCAAGTGAGGCGTACCCTAAGAGTGGCATGTGCGAGTGTATTGTTTTTCAGTTATATTATCTTTGTACATGTTAATGGTGAGCTACAGTTGATTTTAAATTAAGGATTAGTCTTGTCATGCATATCCTATTATTCAAACATCTAACAGTTAATGGTTGCGGAAATTAAATTGCGGAAAATAAAGCTAAGCTATTACAAGGCGTCGGGTATTTACATCGCCAAAAATAAACCCTTGAAAATTAAATTGCGAAAAGTAAATAAAAACGATAAATAAAATCCTAAGTTAAAACTATTACATCCTCGGAGCCATTACACAAATATAGATCAAAGATAATTTGCGCGATAAAAATTGAATCGGAGCATCCTAGGGTTTTGACCCTTTTTTATTAAATAAAGCATATTTTTTTGTTCTTTTTGAATTAAGAATTAAGTCTAGATTAATAATTAATTAATTAATTAAAAAGAAAATATTTTTGAGTTTTATTTTAATTAAGGAAATAAAAAATGGTTAACAAATATTAAAAACCCTAATTCTATGTTGATTTTAATTTAATGCAAAATATATTAAAATTGAACCTAATTAAAACTAAATAAATTAATTATTGGTTTATTTACAAAAATAAATAATAAAATTAATGATGAAAATAATATTTTTTATGATTTCTGATTTTTTTATGAAAAAGGGTTAGTTTGTTAATTAATTAGTTTTTAATAATAATAATAAAAAAGCAATAAAAAATAATGAAAAGAAATAAAAAAATAAGCAAACTTTGGGGGGTGTTGGGCTTGAATGAGGAGTATGAACAGCATAATTCCAAGCCCAAAATGCTGGCCCTTGTTGACCTTTCAGATTGCCTATGCGTGCATTGACTTGAATCCATGGTGGATCAATGATTCTGGCCTTTGGATCTAGCTTGAAGACACTTGGCGCACTGGGATCTGAGGACCTATGGTAGTCCATGCTTGGGATGCTGCGCCTGAATACCTGAAGGAAAAACATAACAAAGTTTTGGGGGACCTGGGATTCGAACCCAGGTCCCAAGAGACAAATCAACTAGCGCGCTACCAACTGAGCCATGATGTTAACCTGTTAGTGGGATAAGAAATAAATATTATAAAACAAACTAACAATTATTCCCTGAAAAACGCGCTAATATTCAAATGAGCCAATCACGCTATGACACATCTTCATCTTCTTCACAAAAACCTGGTTCAGTTACCTGCGGATTTTTATCCGCAGGAAGTTTCGTGGGATGGTTCTAAAATACTCCCTAGGCCATGTAAATGCAAACTAAGAGTGCCAATGCACTCGTCTCCTTCCCCTGAACTCATCCATGGCCATTATTCACCTTGATTTTGACTGTATACAAAACGTCCAAAAACAAACACAAGAAACCTAGGTTCTGGATATGGGATTAGAGGTCACGAAAATAAAATCAAACAATGCAGAATGCTTGGAAATTATGCAAGGATCACAAATATATCAATATTTTGGCAGGAAAATGCAAGAATTCAAGGTTATAAACTCGTGTACAGGGCTATGTTCAGGATGACTTACAGCGTGTTATAGACGACGAAAATGCTTGTTTTGATCCCTACAGCTTCACAGGATATCAGGCAAGGGTGCTACGTTTTGCTTTTGGTCTGAATTCGCCTCTAAACCAAAATTCGATCACCACTTTTTCAAGGTTTTTTTGCAAAGTTGTATGGCCGTTTCTGCAGATTTTTTTGCGTGTTTTAGGTTTGTGAGGCTTGCTTTCATATAATGGAATGATTCTAGGTCAAAACCTGGGCCAATATCTTGGTGTATTGAAGAGTTAGGATTTGATTTTGATCACCATAACCGTGTTTCCAAATATAGGCAAGATCTGATTTTTTGTGCACAAAAAGCCAAGATACGAATTTGATTAGGTGTTATATGATATATGCAAGCTGTACAAATCACAAAGATACCATTTCATTAATTTTTGGATTTTATTTGAATTAATATAGATTTAAAATGAATTAAATCAATAAAAATTAAATAAAAATAGAAAAATAAATGTTTGGTCATGAAATTAAAGATGGGACACGTGTGTGGCATGACAAGACCAAATCAAGTGGAAAAAAGTGGGCCCTTTTGTCAAAAATTGGAGTTTTGAGGATAGTTGACTTTTGGCAATTTTGGAAAAATGGCCAACTTCAACAATGCATAACTTCTTCAATTTTGAACTTTTAGAGGTGTTCTTGGACTTTTTAGAAACCTTGAGATGTCCTCTAATCAACCCTTTTTGTATCACTTCATTTTGATGTTCCATGCTCAAGTTATAAGCTTTGGAAAAAATATGTTTTTGTTGACTTTCAAAAATGACCTATAATGTCCAAATTTGTAACTTTTTGTGAGAGCATTTCTTGATCTTGGGGTGTTAAGATGGATTGTAGGAAATTTCATACTATTAAAAATGAGCTTTGGATAGGTCATTTCTCATACAGTATGAGAAAGTTATGCTTGGTCAAAGTTGAGTTGACTTTTCCTGCAAAACCCTAATTTAGCAACTTTTGAGTCTTGATGAATTTTGAGCAATCCTTGATGAATAATGATCAAAACTTGATCAAATAATGAATTATCCTTCAAAATGAGAATGTTGACAAAAAAATCTTGAGGTTTGACTGTATTTGGGACACAGTTGACTTTTGCTCTAGCACAGTCGATTTTTGGGCCTCTTGAGCAATTGACTGACCAAACTTCTTCTGCAAGGCTTGAAATTGACATGGATGAACTTGAGAACATATTAGGACATTGGGAAGCACTTGAGACCATTTGGATGTAAGGACTTTGATGCAACACAAAACTCTAATTTTGACTTGACTGTCTTAGGAGGTGATCTGACTATCCAACCCTTGAGCCAACTTGAGTCACCTAGTGATTATTCTTGACAAATCTTGAGGAATATGGGAGGGCAAATTTTGGGGTACAACAGTATTCATTTCCCTCACCAATATTCCAACCATATCATGGTTACTAGCGTCTATTTGTTGTCTAAGTACTGCCTGGGTATTTGTTGTTAAAGCAGGCATCTGGGATGACAGGCCTTGGTTTTGGGCGCTTCGACCAATTGAACCAACATTTTGAATCAGCGAAAAAGTACTTACGTTAGGTTGCGTATATGCGGAAGTGTCATTGTGTAAACCACACATGAATGATGATTAGGGCCTTCCATATGATTGTTCTATCCAAGGCCTAAAATTTTCGAATCCTGGTGGCCTGGGGGGTGTCGAAGGTGGTACTTGGCCTCCTACATATGTCAAAATAGGGTCATTTTGAGTATTCGAAAGAGACTCTGATGTACCGCCAAAGGGGGGCACGTTGGTCAAACTAGCCACAGAAGCAGTTCCTGTGTAAGGTGGATTTGAATTAGTTGCGGCCATTGATCCTATTGATGTTGGAATGGCCTGGGAACTAGTTGTCGAATTTGTACTGACCGTTCCTGATCCTTGTGGAGGATTTTGTCCTCCTTGATCATTAGTTGTGTTAACCATTCTTCTGGTATGTTTTTTCTTAGGTATTGGTTGAGATTCACTAATAATTTTGCCACTCCTAAGGTTCATATAACGCTTTTGCGTATTTTACCAGAAAATAGTCTTTTAAACCATCTGTTATGATTACAACTGGTTTTTTCTTAAAACGTTATGACACAGTCCCATTGGGCGTGCCAATTTGTTCGCAGTGATTTTTGGCGAAACAACCGCTAGTCTTCCAAACAAATTTGATATGTATGGTTACTCGCAGGATCAACTAGATTGATCCTAGGACATGTGTCTTAACATTAATTGTAACACTTACTTGACGGTTTATGTTAAACACGACGTAGTGCTTGTGCATGTGTTTGTGTAAAGGCTTAAAATACAAAGACTTCTGGAATTAAATTCAAATGTAAAGGTTTGGACGAAACGTCTTAATTAAAAAAGGTTTGAATGTAAATACTTGACAATGAAAAGACTTAAAACTGGAATTAAAGGACTTGATTGTAAAGGAAAGAGCCTTTTAAAAGAAACTTGATACATAAAGCTTTACAGGAAAATGAAGCAATTAGACAGAATATAAAGAAATTAAGAAAAATTGCAGGAGTACGTAAAAGAATGGTTCAAAAGAAATTATATTGATAAATGCATTTCAAAGATAAAATGTGTGATGTCATACGTACATTCTCAATGAACTCTTTCTCTGTAACTTGGTACTTGAGTATTTTATGAGTAATTTTGTACGAATTATGATCCTGCTTTTTCCCTAACACTAAAGAACTATTTATAATGTTCTAACCATAACGGTATTATTCTAATGAAAAGCCACGTCGCTTCTTGCATGTCTTTCAACACTCTAAGGCTTCCATGCGTCTTTCTTATCCAAAGAAACTATTTCGAATTTCAAACATTCCTGCTCAAGCCTTCAACAACAACTTTCTCACGTGGCCTTCGAAATGTACGTTTTTGACAAAACAAAAACACTTGTCCTTTCAAACTGTCTTCTTCGACTCAGATCCAGTAACAACATACTTCGTCTATAGCTTTTTCAAGCCATCTTGTGGAAATTTAAATGAATGAATCCTTTATTATCCTGGTCGAAATTCCCAGCAAACAAATTGCCCCCAATAAATGTCTGTTTCGAATATGTGCAGAAATAGGCATTTCTTGTGATTTACGTTATTTCGACCAGCAAAGAGAATCTTTTCGTATTTTAATGATATCATCATGACATCTCTTTCCAAAAAACGTCTCTTCAAGACATGCGTTACTACGAGAATCACAAGAAAATAACAACATTTAAAATAACAACAGTTAACAACGTATGGTCGAAGAACCCAATAGCATATGGTCGAAGTAAGCACATCGAAATGAGGTTCCATTATCTTCGAGAGCAGGTAGCAGATGAGAAGATGAATTTGGAACACTGAAGAACTGAGAATCGGATTGCATACATCATGACGAAGGGAGTACAAGTAGAAGTATTCAGAAGGCTAAGAGTCATGATGAATATAGATAGTTTAAACACAATGAATTAGATGGTGTGTTAAATTGTAATTCATAGTGTCAAAAAGATTAGATTTGTTTTAGATTTAAATAGATTTAATTTAGATATAAAATAGAATAAATTTGATTTAGTACCAAAATAGGTATTTTGGCCTTTTATAGTTTTAGGCTTAGAGTGTAAGCTAAATCTATAAATAGAATGAGTAACCCCTATTTTTGTAATCAAGTCAATTAAGTTGTATTCACATAATTTGCAGTTACAAGTGAATAATAAAATTTTCTACAGTTTATGGGTAGGGAGAAACTCTGCAGAAAATAATTATTTTTTCTCTCTTTTTGTTCTCATAATTCATTGTCATTGAGGATAAATTCATCATAAATATTTGATATATATTCTAAAAATTTACTTCAAATAGAAGTAAATTCCACTACCAATTCATGTAAATTAATTTTCATCACTATTTAAATTATTAGATTATTGAATGTATACATAACAATGACCAACTAACATATCATTTTAATTGTGTTTTTTTATGATATCGTAGTATTTTCTTCTATCTATGTATTTCTCCTCCTAACCACCAAACCACTTATGAACCAATGGGCACAGTATCACGCGGATCACCATCTATCTAACTAAAATTCGAAGTTTTAGCTCTACCATTATTGTAATATTTAAAAAAAATGGAAGATTCATTTCTCACTTCTATGATCAAAGTTATAATTAAGTAATTAGTGTCATATTAAAAATTTTAAATTTTCATTTCTCACTATTTACATTACTCTTATATTTTAAAAAAATAACTTTTTATTGTTGCAATACTGTTTTATAGAGCTTTGTCTTAACCGTAACAGTTATAAGACAACAAATTATTCTTTTAAATAAAAACGATTTGAATATTAAATTATAAATCCACTGATAAAAAACTTATCTTAAATATTTTTTTTTTAAAGTTAATAATATTGAAAAAAAAAACAAAACAAGGAGGGGGAGAACTAGGCCAAAGCCACCCTCAAGGAACAAAACTAAAGTTAGGAAATCCTAACATATTTCTACCCAAACTATAGCGAATGAAAATAGGTATTTCCAAAAAAAATTATAACCAACAACATTTAACTCCTCGTTTGCTAATGTGTCTGCGCAAATATTATCTTCCTGAAAAGATATGAGACACTACCAACTACATACTATTAGACAGTTTTTTGCAATTATCCCACCTATGCCTTAATCTTATGCTTTTATTAAATTTCTTTATATTTTAACGTATACATCAATTTATAAAATATAATACAATTCATATATTGATCACAAATATTAATTATTCAAAATCTCTTTATAAATCCTCCAAAATACTCTTGACATTTTTAAAAAAATAACTTTAAAAAATATGGAATAATTAAAATCTAAAATAACTTCAAAAATATTCTATAAATAAAATTAACACTTTATCTATACTTTATATGTTTGTAGAATTTGTATACTTTCACATATAATAATATTGATATATTAAACCAAGCGCGCATGCGGGGTTATATTTTAGTTGTAATAAATTTTGATAGTTTTAGTAAGTTAAAGATAATAAAATTTTAATAAATTTTGTTTTTTCTTATTATTGAAATTATATAATAGATAAAATAAAATTATTAATTTAAATATTAAAAAATAAAGAATTTATCAACTATTTTTTTAAAGTACGTGAACAAATGGGTGTGGGTAACCGTAGACTCAAATATTTTACTAGTTATAACCATAGGCATTTTATTTGTATTGTATTATCTTTGGTCCTTCAAGAGCAAGTTTGAGAGGCATTTAACTTCAATTAAGATTGAATTGTAGTTTTATTTATTGATTAAATTTTTAAAATAAAATTTAAACTAAAATCAAGTTTTGAACCGGTTTGACGGCCGCTATTTATTGGTTTTATCAATTTCACTTTCAATTTTTAATTTAAATTTAAGTTTTGAGTTAAAATGATTTTTAAGATAAAATAGATCTGATTCGGATTCAATCGATTGAACCAATTGATACGTTCAACTTTTAATAAACATGATAATTTCTATTAAGAATTACACTAACTATAATTTCAATAAACAAAGTAGAGTTAAATGAAGAATAGGACAAACTATTGATAAAAGAAGTATGGATTTATACTATTACTTTTTATTGATTCCAACGATGGTGCTAAACAATAGTGTAAATTCGAGACTTAGTCCTTATTCTTTTAGCCTGAATAAATGAAGTTTTGAATTACATTGCAACATATGAATGTGAAGGCCGATAAGACATTATTCAGAAAGACAATTGACTTGTGGAATAGTATCTCTAGCTGTTCCATGAGCATTTCTACAAAAGACAAAAGTTTTTCCTCCTTCTTCAGCTGATACAATATTGTTTTGATCCAATAGAATGTCTAAACAACCGGATGAACTACAATCTAATTTAATGGCTACTTTGTTAACAAAAGTTCCTTTAAATCCTCTATATGTCACAGAACTCACTAACACAGATGGTGTTTCCTAATAAATAGAGAAAAAGAAATTCAAAACATAGATAATGTGGCATTAATCGTTGATTAAACACATTGTTGAATATTATGACAAAATAAAATAATGAGTCAAATATGTACCTCAAGATCACGATAATCTTGATCTATGATTATTGGGTTCGTCACATTTTCAAGGATTATTTGTTCATATGTAATATTTTTTGCATAACCTGATCCACCCTGCAAATAAATGGACACAATGAATGTGTTATTATCACATAGTAGAAGAGTTTGATCAAATTATTATTCTTCTACTATATTTATTATTTACAATAAAGTGTTATTAAATAATCGTTTTTTAATTATAAAATAACATATTAATAGAATAGATAAGAAACACCAAAAAATAAATAACTCCAAAGCAGAAGGAGTGTCTAGAAAATTATCAAGAATACAAATAAAAAAACAACAAAAACAAAATACCGCAACCATCTAAATAGCAAATCAAAACAAAAAAAGACAAGAAAAACGGCTAAGCAACAAAAATCCGACCCATTTAGATTCCCGTTAGAGTTCTTAGAACAGTAAGAATTTGGTAGAGAAAAAAAAATATAAAAGAGACTATTTTGTAATCTGAATATTTTTTAATGATATTTTTTCTTGCAATAGAACTCATAATATTTCTCTATTAAATAATAGAGAACAGAGAAGATGAGAAGATGTAAGTTATGCAACTACATAAAATACAATAGCTCAGCATTGATGTTATGCTTGTAACCACTAGAAAACATATAAATTGACATAAATAAAACATAACTGAAAATTGACTATTCATGTTACTAATCAATTAACATTTAGCAAGTATATGTGAAAATTTCATTTAAAAATTTAGAACTATTTGTATCAATTATAAAAACATAATATGTTAGATCTACTCACCGGAACTGTCTTGATTCTAGCTCCATTAGTGGATCCCGTGAAAGTGCAATTCCATACATAAATATCAGAAACTTGATCATTTGCATTATGTTTACCAAGACTACCAACACTGACAAATTCATAACATATATGTTTTTATGAGATATCTCGATAAAAATATAAATACATGTATACTATAAAACTCAGACACATCAAAATAAATTTGCATGTTTTTCAAACTTTACATAGTAAAAACAAACATTTGATATTTAAATAAAAAATATCATTGACAATTAAATTAAAAATAAAAATTTAGTTTTTAAGTTTTCTAATTTATACATATGTGTGTAATAAAAAAATTGATCTCTTTTAATATTTCTATATCAAAATTGAATTTTAAAATAAATTACAAACCTTATCCCATGGCCAGGTCCACAAGTAATTCGAGTAACATTTACAAAATAGGAGCCACCATTGATGGCAATACAATCATCACCTATTTAAAAGAAAGAAAACCAAAAATAAATTACACATTCATTACAAAAAAATTCTATACAATTTTTTTTACTTTCTTAAATTTTATTTAGTCATTCTAATAATATAACTAATCGATCCTCTTTTTCATAAATAAATATATTTCACTTCCCTTTGATGGTTATTTATTCTTTTTAAGACAAAAAAGAAGTAAAATATCATAATATAAACTTTAATTACCTGCTTTTATGTTAGAATCTTGTATAGAGATATTAGTAGAAGCAGAAATGTCAAATCCATCCGTGTTTGGACTATGAGCAGGAGAATCAATGGATATATTAGAGAATGTTGCACCATTACACTTATTAGCAGATACATGAGCTCTTGGACTATTACTGATCGTCAGGTTACTAACAGTAAGATTATTGCATGAATGAAAATGAAATAGCTGTACCAATAAAAAAAAATGGTCACAATATACTTACAATCACTTCAAGATGTTAATTATGGGCTCAATTATTTAAGAAACAAATTTAATTTTTTAAAAATATTTTTGATATAGACATAACATACATTGAGATCTAGTACAAGTGGTTGGTATATAGCATATATGTGTGAGCGTGTTGTAAACAATAGCTTATAAAGTTAAATTACTAAAGAAGAAAAAGATTTCCTATTCTACAAAAATTATTTATTTACTGAATAAATTTTTTTGAGAAAAAGAATACAACACACTAAGTAGAATCATTTCCTTTTCTAAACATTGAAAAATTATTTATTTAATTAATTTCTTTAGCTATTATTTTTAAGTAAGTTAAATAAATGAGCTCTTGATTTTTTATAATGAAATTAATTAATTTGAATTACGACTATACATACCCCTGGTCGATCACAATTTGGGCAATCCCACCAAGTAGAACCATTTCCATCGACTTCTCCTAGACCATTGCCATCAATTGTGAGTCCATTTAAATATTCGATAGTAATCAAATATGATTCTCCTCTCCACTCTTGTTTACAAGGTGCCACTATTTTTCCTTCAAACTGAAATTTAATATAGAGAAAAATAAATGTAATATATTTAAGTAATTAAAAAAGATCCTAAATATTTTCATTTTCAAAAGAAGAAGTGATGTGTAGTAGTGTTATTTATATATTATATACCTGAATGAGAATTTTGCTATCGCAAGGTCCACTAAAATTTACTTTCGTCACAAAGAATGATTTCTCCGATGGTATAACTAATGTTGACATTCCTCCTGCATTACAGGCACTATTCCATGCTCTTGAAAATGCCTACAATACAGTATAAAAATATAATAAATATTAAATATTGTTAAGATCTCTCAATTACTTAAAATGATATAAAATAAATATAAATTAAAATTATAAAGATAAAGATAACGAATAAAAACATATACTTGTGTATCATCAGATTTGCCGTCGCCAATTGCACCATATTGCATCACATTATAAGTATTATTTTCGGTTACATATTTCACTCTTATACAAATACAAGGTGAAATAAAAGATAGAATCAAAACGTAGGTAATGAATCCTTGCATGTTAACTAGAGTGGAAAATAAAAGAAAAGAAAGATTAAGAGTTTTTACAATGATTTGTGATGGAGGTATAGTATTAGGTTGGCGTATCTGGAGGTTAAATAGAAAACTACAATCATTAAACAATTTTATTTAAATAGAAAAAAAATTAGATAATAGTGAAAAGTCAATTTGTCAAAAAAGTTTATTTAAACTAAAAATAAAAAAATAAAAAACAATTATTACTAAAAATAAAAAAATAAAAAACATTTTTTTTAAATAACGTGCTTTTTTTTAAATAATATTTTTTTTCTTTCTATCACCTTGTCTCATTTTAGTCTCGACTGTATTCATATTTGAAAGAAAACTTTCTATCATAATAATATTTATTTGAAATATTTATATTTAAATATTATTTTATTTTAATAGTTATTATTGAGGTATATTTAATTATATTAATAATTTATAAAATTAACAGCCTTAATCAATTAAGTCGTCAAATAAAATTTAAAATATTAATTATATAAATGGATGTCAACATAACATTTTCAGAATAATAACAATTCTAATTGATTGTTACTGTTAGACGAAGACAACTTATCTAGATAATATGACTAATTAATCTTGATTTATCTTCCAAATTTGGCATACATTTCTCCTGCTGCAAATATGAAATTTTTCAAAAGAACTACGAAAAACTTGAGGTATTATTGGGACTCTACAAGAAAGATATACTATTTCTTGAAAGCATGTTCAAGAAAGAAAATTTATAACTTTGATGATCCTGCTGAATTTCTTAATGTTGTTGAGGATCATGTGAATTTTGAAGCTGGGGAGATTGCGGGTAATATGCAAGAGGAGGTTCATATGTCAGATGCTGATTATGCTGCTGATAAGGCATGGTTGAGAGCTCTTGAAGCTCAACAAATCAACTATGGGCAACCCTGGGGTGGACAGTGGCAAGATCACTCTTGGACTGCACATGGTGAAGATTACAGAGGTTATGAAGCTGAAACATATGATTATGGATCTGACTATCAGGAAAATAGACATGAATATGATACATGATGTAATTCTTAAGTCATCTCAATGCTTCAAAACAAGTAGTTGCAACAGAATCAGCTCTATGAAGAGGAATTGCAGTGGCGAGTTGATTTCCAGACTGCTTAAAACGTATAATTTAGTTTGATAAATGAGAGACTAAATGCTTAGGACACAAATTTTAAGATATTCGGGTCCGCTGCAACTAAATAGTTTAAGTTGATTCGTGAAGACATCCAAAGAACTAATTTAGATGTTCAGCTCAGAATCAACAACATGCAGGCTTATGCTACGGAGCATCATGAGCAGTCGTCAGCATTTTATGACACTTTGCGTAGAGGTGGGCGAACATATCTGAGGCGTGATGGTGGTCGTAGATTTGTGAATCGACTTGGTATTGTTTCCTTTTAGTTCATGTATTTCATATCATTGTCTTTTATGTTTTGTTGAACAATTTATATTATGTGTTATAAGAACTCTTGGTGCTTTTATGTTCTTTATGTATTTTGAATATTGTGCTTTGCATACGCGTCTTTTATTTTTTCTTAAATCTAGTGTCGTTTCGTATATATGAGTGTATGTGAGTGCACACTCTTATTTTGAAAAAAGTAAGGGCCTCAGTATGATGTATGGTTGTTCTCTTTTTGATATTGTCAAAGGGGGAGAAGGATATGCTAGATGAAGCTTGAAAGCACTTACTTATGAGGAGTGTTAAATGAACATAAAATTCCAATCGTCGCAGTTTTTCCATCATTAAAAAGGGGGAGTGTATGAGTGCAACTTACCTCTGCATAGGTTTTGCATGATGTTAAAACTATACGAATATAGCATTTTTGTACATTGGACGGTGTCTCTGGGTTTATATGGAACCCTATGCATTTAGAAGTATTAGGAATTAGTTGAAATATAGTCAAAACCATCCCTGCCTTGAAAAATCATTTTTGCACTGCATTTGATTTTCAGGCCGACTCGTAAAGCCTTACAGGTCGACATATATGCTGCTCTGGATAAGCAGTTTTTCCATTGTTTTGTTCAGGCCGACTCATGAAGCCTTTCAGGCCGACACATGTTCTGCTCTAAATAAGCAGTTTTTCCTCTGCCTTGTTCAGGCCGACTCATAGGTCGTTTCAGGCTGGCTCATACTATTAAAATTAACACTATGAGCCGGCTCATCCAAGCTACTGGTCAGTTCATACTGTTTCATGAGTTAAATTGTCTGTTTTCTTTTAATTCTCAATTTCTTTATTTTTTCCCCTATATTTCCATAACTATAAATTTCCTCCAATTGCTCTTCGTCTTCAACCTCCAACCTATGTATACACACTAACAAAAAATTATAATGATCTTTTGTTGGGGTGCCATCTAGACGAGATTTGATAACATTTGTGATCGGTGGAAATATAACTGACTGTTTTGAAATGCTGGTTCGCGAAATATCGCGGTAAGCAAGAGTCGTCACCGTCTTTTATTTTCTCCAACATGGATAGGACAAAAGCACAGCAAAATTTCTTATGAGAACGTTTCTCGGTTCGGGAGGTAGATTTATAGAAAGGGAAGGTGTTAGCACCCTTTCTATCCGTGGTTATCCACGGGCTCTTAGGTACTTGCTCTTATGTTTTCAAAAATGTTTGCTTTTCAAATGTGTGTGGGTTTGAAAAAGTTTCATTGAAAGATTTCTGAATGACTCTTGTATCTGTCCTCAAGAGTGTTTGAAAAATTTGTTTTGAAAGCTTTTGAAAGTGTCAGTGTGAAAATATTTTTGATTTTTTTTTGAAGAGAGCAAGTATCCATGAGTCATCTACCTACCCTAAGGAATTAGGCCGTGTAAAAGTCCCTAAGGTAGTGCCATCCCACCATTGAGAGGTAGGTAGCACCACCGTTGGAGGTGTTCGGGTCAATTCGATTTTAGGGACAGTGTGGTCACCGAAGCAATAGTTAGGACACCTTAGAAGTAACTCTAATGTCCTAGATCCTTTTTAATCCGAGGCAACCGTTTCGAGGCAACTGTTTTGAGGCAACTGGATCATGGACATAAGAGCGACCGCTAAAACGTCCTATACTTGACGACCACGTTTCGAAGGCAACGAGTGAGGCGTACCCTAGAAGTGGTGTGTGCATTGTGTGTTGTTTTCATGTTATGTTTTATCTTTGATCATGGCATCGTGAGCTACGAATTGTTTTTAATTACCATACATTCTTTCATGCGAGTTTAGCAGTTAGGAGTGCGGAAAATTAAAAGACGGAAAGATAAAAGCTACGCTATTACAAGGCGCGGGTCTATACATCGCCAAAATACAAAGACCCGTTTTTGATAAAGATGCGGAAAGTAAAGAAAAGCGATAAACCTAATTACTATTACATCCTTGAACAGTTACATAATAATCAATAAGAAAATAATGCGCGAAAAGAATTAAAATCAGGACGTCCGAGGGTTTTGACCCTTTGCTTGAAATTAAATTGAATTAAAACCTAATTAATTATTTAATTAAAGAAAAGAAAGTGTTTTTTATGTTTTTTGTATTTATGAAAATAAAGAAAATAAAAATCAAGTGAAAACCCTAATTCTAAGTCTATTTTAATTATTGATGAAAATGTCAAAGTTGACCTAATTTACTAGTTAATTAATTTACATATTTATGTACAAAAATAATAGTAATTAATAATGATAATAATAATTAATAATAATAATAATTAATTAAGAAAAGATAAAAGTGTCAAGACCTAATTCTATGTATTTTTTATTTATTAAGAAAAGAGATTAAATTTTAAACCTAAATTAATTAAGTTAATTGTTAGTTATTTATTTACAAAAATATGTTAATGGCAAATTTAATTAATAATTAAAAAAACATTTTTGAGTTTCTGATTTTTATTAGGGAAAATTATTTGTGGTGAATTAATTAAAACAATTAAAAGAAAAAAGAAAAGAACATTAAAATTTAAAAATGCAAAGCAAACCAAGGGGGTGTCTGGCCCAAAGTGGAGGTTTTTGAAGCAATTCAGGCCCATTAGACAAGGCAGGCCTCGTTGACTTTTCAGATTGGGTGCACGCTCATTGACTGGAGCATACCATGGACTTCATTCTATGGCCACTGGATTGATGATCAAGACCATCTGGCAAGCTATGCGTGAGGCTCATGGTAGGGCGTTGGATGAGGCGTTGCATTAGAATACGTTAGGACAAAAAATATCAATTATGTGGGGGGACCTGGGAATCGAACCCAGGTCCCAGCGTTTGCCAAGCGTGTCATCCACCATCCAACCATTCAAGCGCGTTTGTAGTATAACTGGACAATAAATATTATATATAAAAACAAGTATTATGATGCAGAACAAAAAAAATACGCGCGCAGTTTGAACCACCCAACCATGCACTTCCACGCCATCTCCTTCTTCGTTGAACCTGTAATAAGAAAACAAGATAGCGGGGGTTTTAAACCCCCACTAACTATAGCCACGAAAAATAGCGACTAGGGTTAGAGACAATATAAAAAGGGCGCGAGAATTCCATTCACTTTGTCTTGCGCTTCTGAGTTCAATGGTATATGTCTCAAGGCCTGACTTTTACTCAACAAGAAAGCCCTAATTTTCAAGCTTCTAAACCCTAGATTTTATCCATGGTGGATTTAGACTCAAGCAGTTTTAGCACAATTAAACTATATCAAAAGTTTCAAGAAGGTGTCAGCAATACAAATCAATAAGAAAAACATGTCAATAATGCATGGAAATTAGATTTCGATTCTGAACATATTTGATCAAACTGTGACTTTCTTTTACCATTTCCCTGAGTATGAGAGCTTGTTCTTGATGGTAATAGCTTCCTGGAGACTCAGGCAATACGTTTGAATCACTTTTAAGCCTTGAATCCACCTGCAAATATGATTTCAGTTTCACAATTTTCTTGGGTTTTTGCAAATTGGCTATGGAGTTATTAGCAGCTTTCACGTGTGTCCAGCTTTAGGGTTTGCCTCAGCATATGTATGTGATGTGAATTAGGTTAGAATAAAGCCCATGAATCCATTGCAATAATGTTTTCAATCCTTGATTTTCCATCATATATTTTCCAATCTTTTTCAATGAAAACCTTGCCAAATATGGATGATTTTCCTTGTTTGATTGAGAAACGACTTTGCCAGCTTGCCCTGATCAGATTTGCTCCACCAAAAGATCCAAAACATATCCTTTTTTAATTTTCCTATAATTAAAACCAATTAAATGAATTAATATAAATATAAATTCAATTAATTAATTAAAAATAAGAAAATAAATTATTTTGAGCTCAATGGGTCGTGCATAGGCTTTGGGTAATGATTCAAGAAAGAATTTGAGGCCCATTAGCAAATTTGAAGCTTTTTAGGCAAAGTGGACTTTTGAAAGTTCCCAAAAATTTCCCAACTTCTCCAATGCATATCTTGCTCAATTTTGAAGCTATGAACATGTTCTTGGACATTTTGGAAAGGTATTGAAGTCCTCTAACCAATGCCTTTGGTCCCATGTCATTTTGATTTACCAATCTCAAGTTATGGTCTTTGACTTAAAGTGCCCTTTTGTTGACTTTTGAAAATGACCTATAATGTTGAAATTAATAACTTTTTGTGAGAGCATTTCTTGGACTTGGAGTGTGAATATGAGTTGTAGGAAATGTCATCCCCTTCAAAATGAGCATTGGATGGGGTTTTTATGATGAACCATGAAGAAGTTATGCCTTGGTCAATTTGCAGTTGACTTTTCAGCTGTCCAAAAATAGAAACTTTTGCATCTTGAGACTTTTTGAGCCATGCTTGTGGAATCATGATCAAGAATTGATCAAATGATTATTGTGGCTTCAAAATAAGATGTTGACCAAAATTTTTGACTTTTGACTGTCAAATGACCATTTTACCCCTGCAGTTGACTGTGAAGCATTTAGGGTTTTTGACTGTGCAATTTGATGTTGTGAGTCTTGAAACTTGACATATAGATGCTTGACAATGTATATAGGAATATGGGACTTGATTGGACCCTTGAAAACCTCAATTTCTTTGCAAGAACCAAAACCCTAATTTTGACTGTGTTAGGAGGCAATTGGACTGTGCAACCCTTGAGAGATTTTGAAGCTTTATCTTGCCAAACCTTGAAGAATATGGGAGGGCAAATTTTGGGGTACAACAGTTGCCCCTGTTCAATCTTCTTAGACCTGAGGATGTAGATTGGCTGGCGTGCCTTTCGTAATCCGAAGGTGGAAGATGATTGAACACTAGAGTGCCCAGAAATTTGCACTCACATAGCAGAGTATCAGCAGTGTGGTGACGGGAATGGGCTTATAGATGCCATTTGGAGAGATGATGGATAGGAGGATGGGCTTATAGATGCCATATGGAGCTGTGACAGAGTCTTGTCGGGAATGTGCTTATGGAGGCCATTTGGAGACTGTCGGTATGTGGATGGGCTTACAGATGCCATCTAGGTGTTGATCGCGTAAGAGATTCCTTAGCGAGAACTTGCATACCTGAGAAAGAAAAATAATTACCTGGCCTGTTACAGGGGTTGATCTTAAAACTCTTCAGACGTGCCCTGGCGGGATACAGGAATCGAGTCCGGAAATAGTCGTCAACAGATACGCCCTGGCTGGATACAGGAATCAGATCCGGAAATAGTCGTCAACAGATACGCCCTGGCTGGATACAGGAATCAGATCTTCAAACTCTTCAGACGTGCCCTGGCTAGCTACAGGAATCGAGTCCGGAAATAGTCGTCAACAGATACGCCCTGGCTGGATACAGGAATCGGATCCAGAAATAGTCGTCAACAGATACGCCCTGGCTAGATAAAGGAATCGGATCTTCAAACTCTTCAGACGTGCCCTGGCGGGATACAAGAATCGAGTCCAGAAATAGTCGTCAACAGATACGCCCTGGCTGGATACAGGAATCAGATCTTCAAACTCTTCAGACGTGCCCTGGCAGGATACAGGAATCGAGTCCGGAAATAGTCGTCAACAGATACGCCCTGGTTGGATACAGGAATCGGATCTTCAAACTCTTCAGACGTGCCCTGGCAGGATACATGAATCGAGTCCAGAAATAGTCGTCAACAGATACGCCCTGGCTGGATACAGGAATCGGATATTCAAACTCTTCAGACGTGCCCTGGCAGGATACAGGAATCGAGTCCGGAAATAGTCGTCAATAGATACGCCCTGGCTGGATACAGGAATCGTATCTTCAAACTCTTAAGACGTGCCCTGGCAGGATACAGGAATCGAGTCCGGAAATAGTCGTCAACAGATACGCCCTGGCTGGATACAGGAATCGGATCTTCAAACTCTTCAGACGTGCCCTGGCAGGATACAGGAATCGAGTCCGGAAATAGTCGTCAACAGATACGCCCTGGCTGGATACAGGAATCGGATCTTCAAACTCTTCAGACGTGCCCTGGCGGGATATAGGAATCGAGTCCGGAAATAGTCGTCAACAGATACGCCCTGGCTGGATACATGAATCGGATCTTCAAACTCTTTAGACGTGCCATGGCAGGATACAGGAATCGAGTCCGGAAATAGTTGTCAATAGATACGCCCTGGCTAGATACAGGAATCGGATCTTCAAACTCTTCAGACGTGCCTTGGCAGGATACAGGAATCGAGTCCAGAAATAGTCGTCAACAGATACGCCCTGGCTGGATACAGGAATCGGATCTTCAAACTCTTCAGACGTGCCCTGGCAGGATACAGGAATCGAGTCCGCAAATAGTTGTCAATAGATACGTCCTGGCTGGATACAGCAATCGGATCTTCAAACTCTTCAGACGTGCCCTGGCAGGATACAGGAATCGAGTCCGGAAATAGTCGTCAACAGATACGCCCTGGCTGGATACAGGAATCGGATCTTCAAACTCTTCAGACGTGCCCTGGCAGGATACAGGAATCGAGTCCGGAAATAGTCGTCAACAGATACGCCCTGGTTGGATACAGGAATCGGATCTTCAAACTCTTCAGACGTACCCTGGCAGGATACAGGAATCGAGTCTGGAATGCAGATATGCCCTGGCTAGATACAGGTGTCGAATCCATAGGTAATCGCTCACAGATATACCCTGGCTAGATACAGGTATCGAATCTGGAATTGCGACAGTTGATAGTGATCATCTTTGTACTGACCTTTGTCCTGAAAAGACAAAACGTTAGTTGTATGCGCTGTCATGATGTATGAAATGCGTGATGTTCTCAAAATAAATGACTGTATGTTCATGATGCGTATGTGCATGCTATAATGTATGAAGATGTGATGTTTATGTATTTTTGTCTAGGAAAATAAATCCTTGGCGGATGCCGGGAAGTTTGGTCCTGGGTTGAATTTGGAGAGTAGAGTTCTTCGTTCCCGCTGGGGATGATGGTTGCGAGAATACCGGTAGGAGAAGATGACTCCGTTGAGGGATAAACTTTGTTGAAGAGATTATTCTGCGGGGAATTACTCTATGGGGAGAGATACTTCGTTGAGATTTGATGATAACTCCGCTGGGGATACCATTGATGAGCTCTGTTAGAAGATTTTGATGAACTCCGCTGGGGGATAGAAAGGCTTCGTCGGGGACGATATTTCTGTGGTAATTAGCGGAGGATAACCCAGTTATAAGCTCTTGTGGGGAATAACCTTTGCATATGGTCGGGGACGCGTTCGTACTCCGCAGGGGATAAGCTTCCAGAATCTGCTGGGGATAAGCTTCCAGAATCTACTGGGGATAAGCTTCCAGAATCTACTAGGGAGATTGATTCAGCTTTCCTGGGGAAGCTTTTGGACTGTACTGGGGAGTGGCTCCACTGGATGTCTGGTATTCCGCTGGGGAACAATCTTAGATCAAGATTGCCGGGGATGGTTGCTAGGAATGTTTGTGTACTCCATTGGGGAATATTGAGATCTGCTGGGGATGCCCAACTTCCATAAGGCTGACAGTGGTCTAACTCTGCTTGGGGGAGAGCGTTGCTGACTTGTTGGGGATACTGTGCCTTTTTAGGGCTGATGGGAGACCAACTACTTGGGAGAGTATTGTTGATTCTTGTTTTACTCTGCGGGGAGTGGAGATATCTTGGTTACATTCTTCAACTGAACATACCTTGGCACCTTGGTGGACAGAGCAACCAGATTGCTTAGACGGTTCGTATTTCCCCAATTTCTGCGGGAGAAGGAGGCCTATGAGGGGCTTGATGACTGCCGATTGACAAATCTTCTTCTGGTAGGCAAGTGACGAGATGCCGGGACATAGTCGTACGCTTTGATCCCTAACTTTTTGCCTGGACCGCCCTTTCGGGTTTTCAGTCCACCGGGATACCCATTTTTGCCCAAGCCGCCCTTTTTAGGTTTTCGACTTGCCGGGTGTACAGATTTTTCGTTTCATCCCTTATTTTTGCCCGAACCCTTTTGGTTCACCGGGAAGCCCTTATTTTTGCCCAGGTGTGTCAACCTAGCGGGTCTTTGATTATGCGTAGTATTTTTTCGACTATGTCCATGCTCTCAGAATGTAGGGAGTTGTCACTGTCAGTAGTGTTGTGTTGCCATACTACCAGAAGATCTTCGTTTGATCGTCCAATGCCCCAAGTGATCCAGATGGAGATTTGCCCCAAGCTGGTTGGCCTTTTGAGAGATTCTCCGAATCTTGACTTAACTGCCCCAGATGATGGACAATGATCATGCCATGCCCCTTGATTGGAGGTGCTTTTGTTCATTAGACATTCGTCGTGCGAACTTCTATGCTGTTCAAACAAAAAGTCATATGCGAACAATATTATTTCAGAAATGCAAAGCTTATGTCTGTCTTGAAGTTTTTTTTTGAAAATGCATTTTTTCATGAAACAAGTGAATTTTGTAAACTGTGACGTCAACTCAGTATTTTACAGCAAGCCTTAAGGAGTCAGGATACATTTTCATAACAGTATGCTTTCGAACTAACCCATGCTTCAGCTAGGACTTTTAAGGGTTGTAATGTGGCCTGGTTCACGGTTTAAGAAACAAAGGATAAAGGCTCAAATTATTTGTACCCACCCGCTCTTCGTGATGTTCTTCAAACCTAAACTCAGTTGATCATGCGTTAGACCTTGTTTGAGTCTTTGCTTTGATATACTAGTGATGGTTCGGATATTGACAGTATATTTTGAATAGGCAGTCATTTCCTTTTTTGTTGAGGGTTTGTATGACCTCTTTCTTTTTTGATTTTATGATCCCTATTTTTTTCCTGAACTGTTTCTTTTGCGATTACAGTCAGCGGGATGCCCCAGTTTTGTAAGTCTCCTTCATAGGTTTTGACTTATTGGGCTTTTATTTTTGGGAAATAATGACTGCCTATCTTTTATGATTATTCAGAACCATCATTGTCTTTTGTTTCAGAAGGACTTCTTTTGATGCCATTCGTTGTGCACCCGGATCAGCTGAGAAGACTACCCTGCCCCAGGTTATGATTAAGGGTTTTAATTTTTTTGTAAAAAAGAAAAAACTCCTACTTCTTTGGCTCAAAGGGGTTGATGAGGGATTATCTTCCTTATAACTCCGGTGTTTAGGAATTGAAACAATGCATGTACCTCATTAGCGGGGTCTGTTCAAAAGCATACTGTAAAAATCGTGGTATCGTTTTCGTCATCCTCCCTCAAGAGGCTTAGAATTATTAATTGAGAGTTGACATCAAAAATGAAAGCAGTTTGAATATAGCGAATGCGAATATATTGATTCAAAATAGACATATGCGACGCATTGATAAAGTAAAAGAGTTTGACATGAACAAATGTTTGAACAATCAAAGAAAAATACAACTTGAACATTCGAATGAACAAAAACTTCTTAGTTTGAACTAATCATCTCATATGGAAGATTCTCAACAGAAGATTTTCATTTTTCCACCCGGCATGAACTCCAGCACCCTTCCGTCGATCAAGTCTTGGATCTTGTTCCTCAGGCTCCAACAGTCGTCAGTGTCATGTCCAGGACTGTTAGAATGGTAGGCACACCTTTCATCAGGATTGTACTTTAGGGAGGTTATGTTGAGCTTCTTAGGAGAATCCTTTAAAGCAATTAGCTTGACCTCCAATAAGCGTTTCAGTATTAGTGATGATGGTATACCAGTCTCCGAGAAATGTCTTCCGAACGTATTTTGCTTACGCCGATTACCCTGTTGATGCTGGGCTTGTGCCCCTAAAGCAAACTGAGGAGCTTTTCCCTTGTCTTCCTGCCCCACAGGTGGTTGAATGATGGCTTGCTCTTCAACCTCAGACGTCTGCCCCAGTTGGTTATCCCGAAGCAGTTGGTTGACGAGAACCCTGAGCTCTCCTTGTCTTTGAGATAAGTCTTGAATAAGAGCCATCTGCCCCAGCATCTGGGTTCTCATTGTATCCACCTCAGCTTGTAGACGTTTCAGCCGTTCGTCCTTATCGTCCTCAGAATTGTTCCTGACCAAAGTCCCCATGAGGAGTGTCCTCGGCTCTTCCTGTCCCTTGGATAGATTTAGGAGGATCTCCCCGAACCGAGTCCCTTGAGCATGAAGATCCTGGTTGTCTTGTTTGGAAGCCATTGCTGAAATAAACAGCGAAGATGGTAAGTGACCTGTAACAAGGGTACCTGTAATGCAATGATATGTATGTATGCATGCAATGTGTTCAAGGATCTCGCGGGGTAAATAGAGAAACTTATTAGAATTTGAATCTGGTTGCTTGATGGAAGGTACTTCATGTTGTTGAGAGTCCTTCTTCAAGAGTCAAGGCTCACCATATCGAGTGGGTCATAGCCCCTGACTCAAGTTATCAACCTTGGCTAGGGGAAAATAAATCCCCTTTGCCCCTTGCTAGACATTTGATTCATCATGACCTGCATCACAAACCCTTGAGATCCTTGAAATGGATTAGTCCTTATGTAGGATGTATGCAATGGTATGATGTTATGATATTATGCTATGCGTGGAGTAATGTAGGTAAACCCTGTTATGAGTCCAGATTAAGGACTGTAAACAAAACCTGCAAGAAACTCAAGTGTCAGATAACAAGCATGCAAGTAGTCAAGTTTGAAGGCACACAAGTCACACAACAACCCTTAGAGTTTATGCCAGCATGAAGTTCAGGTACTACCCTCTTTCAGTTTCGTTGGTTAAGACCTGTCCTATCAAAAGTAACCGGGTCCTAGAGGATCCCAATATCACTGACTAACCTCAATCGGTCATAACTCCAGCGTCGCAATCTTTTCTTGCGGCCAGAACCATCGCGAGAGTTTAGCCTCAATGGGTGTAGCATACTGCTACTGTTCTATGGCCAAGTTGGGTCACATTAGGGTTCTAAGGTCGGTTGGTGCTTAATAACTCCTCAGAAGACCCATATTCTCCTCGTTGCAACACAAGGGATATCGGTACAGACCAAGGTGCCACACCAATGTAGCCACTGCTTCACCCGTGTCGGTCTACGCCGGACAGGTCCCTCACAGCTTATGCTACCTAAAAGGGTATCCCCAGATCCGGGTTAGGATCTATGAAACTCCGATGCAAAGCCCACAAATATAAAGCAATCAAAGCAAAGCAATTGAAAACATAAGTATGATCTAATCCTAAGGTACACCTCAATTTTATATTCCCCAGCAGAGTCGTCAGTTCTGTGATCGGTGGAAATAGAACTGACTGTTTTGAAATGCTGGTTCGCGAAATGTCGCGGTAAGCAAGAGTCGCCACCGTCTTTTATTTTTTCCAACATGGATAGGACAAAAGCACAGCAAAATTCCTTATGAGAACGTTTCTCGGTTCGGGAGGTAGATTTATAGAAAGGGAAGGTGTTAGCACCCTTTCTATCCGTGGTTATCCACGGGCTCTTAGGTACTTGCTCTTATGTTTTCAAAAATGTTTGCTTTTCAAATGTGTGTGGGTTTGAAAAAGTTTCATTGAAAGATTTCTGAATGACTCTTGTATCTGTCCTCAAGAGTGTTTGAAAAATTTGTTTTGAAAGCTTTTGAAAGTGTCAGTGTGAAAAGATTTTTGATTTGTTTTTGAAGAGAGCAAGTATCCATGAGTCATCTACCTACCCTAAGGAATTAGGTTGTGTAAAAGTCCCTAAGGTAGTGCCATCCCACCATTGAGAGGTAGGTAGCACCACCGTTGGAGGTGTTCGGGTCAATTCGATTTTAGGGACAGTGTGGTCACCGAAGCAATAGTTAGGACACCTTAGAAGTAACTCTAATGTCCTAGATCCTTTTTAATCCAAGGCAACCGTTTCGAGGCAACTGTTTCGAGGCAACTGGATCATGGACATAAGAGCGACCGCTAAAACGTCCTATACTTGACGACCACGTTTCGAAGGCAACGAGTGAGGCGTACCCTAGAAGTGGTGTGTGAATTGTGTGTTGTTTTCATGTTATGTTTTATCTTTGATCATGGCATCGTGAGCTACGAATTGATTTTAATTACCATACATTCTTTCATGCGAGTTTAGCAGTTAGGAGTGCGGAAAATTAAAAGACGGAAAGATAAAAGCTACGCTATTACAAGGCGCGGGTCTATACATCGCCAAAATACAAAGACCCGTTTTTGATAAAGATGCGGAAAGTAAAGAAAAGCGATAAACCTAATTACTATTACATCCTTGAACAGTTACATAATAATCAATAAGAAAATAATGCGCGAAAAGAATTAAAATCAGGACGTCTGAGGGTTTTGACCCTTTGCTTGAAATTAAATTGAATTAAAACCTAATTAATTATTTAATTAAAGAAAAGAAAGTGTTTTTTATGTTTTTTGTATTTATGAAAATAAAGAAAATAAAAATCAAGTGAAAACCCTAATTCTAAGTCTATTTTAATTATTGATGAAAATGTCAAAGTTGACCTAATTTACTAGTTAATTAATTTACATATTTATGTACAAAAATAATAGTAATTAATAATGATAATAATAATTAATAATAATAATAATAATTAATTAAGAAAAGATAAAAGTGTCAAGACCTAATTCTATGTATTTTTTATTTATTAAGAAAAGAGATTAAATTTTAAACCTAAATTAATTAAGTTAATTGTTAGTTATTTATTTACAAAAATATGTTAATGGAAAATTTAATTAATAATTAAAAAAACATTTTTGAGTTTCTGATTTTTATTAGGGAAAATTATTTGTGGTGAATTAATTAAAACAATTAAAAGTAAAAAGAAAAGAACATTAAAATTTAAAAATGCAAAGCAAACCAAGGGGGTGTCTGGCCCAAAGTGGAGGTTTTTGAAGCAATTCAGGCCCATTAGACAAGGCAGGCCTCGTTGACTTTTCAGATTGGGTGCACGCTCATTGACTGGAGCATACCATGGACTTCATTCTGTGGCCACTGGATTGATGATCAAGACCATCTGGCAAGCTATGCGTGAGGCTCATGGTAGGGCGTTGGATGAGGCGTTGCATTAGAATACGTTAGGACAAAAAATATCAATTATGTGGGGGGACCTGGGAATCGAACCCATGTCCCAGCGTTTGCCAAGCGTGTCATCCACCATCCAGCCATTCAAGCGCGTTTGTAGTATAACTGGACAATAAATATTATATATAAAAACAAGTATTATGATGCAGAACAAAAAAAATACGCGCGCAGTTTGAACCACCCAACCATGCACTGCCACGCCATCTCCTTCTTCGTTGAACCTGTAAAAAGAAAACAAGATAGCGGGGGTTTTAAACCCCCACTAACTATAGCCACGAAAAATAGCGACTAGGGTTAGAGACAATATAAAAAGGGCGCGAGAATTCCATTCACTTTGTCTTGCGCTTCTGAGTTCAATGGTATATGTCTCAAGGCCTGATTTTTCCTCAACAAGAAAGCCCTAATTTTCAAGCTTCTAAACCCTAGATTTTATCCATGGTGGATTTCGACTCAAGCAGTTTTAGCACAATTAAACTATATCAAAAGTTTCAAGAAGGTGTCAACAATACAAATCAATAAGAAAAACATGTCAATAATGCATGGAAATTAGATTTCGATTCTGAACATATTTGATCAAACTGTGACTTTGTTTTACCGTTTCCCTGAGTATGAGAGCTTGTTCTTGATGGTAATAGCTTCTTGGAGACTCAGGCAATACGTTTGAATCACTTTTAAGCCTTGAATCCACCTGCAAATATGATTTCAGTTTCACAATTTTCTTGGGTTTTTGCAAATTGGCTGGAGTTTTTAGCAGCTTTCACGTGTGTCCAGCTTTAGGGTTTGCCTCAGCATATGTATATGATGTGAATTAGGTTAGAATAAAGCCCATGAATCCATTGCAATAATGTTTTCAATCCTTGATTTTCCATCATATATTTTCCAATCTTTTTCAATGAAAACCTTGCCAAATATGGATGATTTTCCTTGTTTGATTGAGAAACGACTTTTCCAGCTTTCCCTGATCAGATTTTCTCCACCAAAAGATCCAAAACATATCCTTTTTTAATTTTCCTATAATTAAAACCAATTAAATGAATTAATATAAATATAAATTCAATTAATTAATTAAAAATAAGAAAATAAATTATTTTGAGCTCAATGGGTCGTGCATAGGCTTTGGGTAATGATTCAAGAAAGAATTTGAGGCCCATTAGCAAATTTGAAGCTTTTTAGGCAAAGTGGACTTTTGAAAGTTCCCAAAAATTTCCCAACTTCTCCAATGCATATCTTGCTCAATTTTGAAGCTATGAACATGTTCTTGGACATTTTGGAAAGGTATTGAAGTCCTCTAACCAATGCCTTTGGTCCCATGTCATTTTGATTTACCAATCTCAAGTTATGATCTTTGACTTAAAGTGCCCTTTTGTTGACTTTTGAAAATGACCTATAATGTTGAAATTGATAACTTTTTGTGAGAGCATTTCTTGGACTTGGAGTGTGAAGATGAGTTGTAGGAAATGTCATCCCCTTAAAAATGAGCATTGGATGGGGTTTTTCTGATGAACCATGAAGAAGTTATGCCTTGGTCAATTTGCAGTTGACTTTTCAACTGTCCAAAAATAGAAACTTTTGCATCTTGAGACTTTTTGAGCCATGCTTGTGGAATCATGATCAAGAATTGATCAAATGATGATTGTGGCTTCAAAATAAGATGTTGACCAAAAATTTTGACTTTTGACTGTCAAATGACCATTTTACCCCTGCAGTTGACTGTGAAGCACTTAGGGTTTTTGACTGTGCAATTTGATGCTGTGAGTCTTGAAACTTGACATATAGATGCTTGACAATGTATATAGGCATATGGGACTTGATTGGACCCTTGAAAACCTCAATTTCTTTGCAAGAACCAAAACCCTAATTTTGACTGTGTTAGGAGGCAATTGGACTGTGCAACCCTTGAGAGATTTTGAAGCTTGATCTTGCCAAACCTTGAAGAATATGGGAGGGAAAATTTTGGGGTACAACAACGTCCAATTAGGTTCTTGTGTAGCCGAGAATATTGGGTTGAGATATGCATGGGTCTTCATTTGGAAAAACCGTAGGTTTATCCTCCAAGATCGTTGATTGATTTGGGGGTTTACGTGCAAGACATTCAAGAGAGGATTGTGACCTAGTGAAAGCCTGTGGAGATAAATGATGCAAAGGATCCTTTGGAGATATAGAACACAAAGTAAGTAGCGCAATAACATCTAATTGAATTGAAGTCTTGTGTTACAATAGGTACAATTGGTTGTGCACAAAAGTTTTGAAGATAAAGAACGCAAAGCGGTAGCAATATCGACAAGTCAATTGGGATCTATTTTGACTTGGTCTTTCTCAAGATCAAAGGAAGAGAAGGGTTTGAATAAATAACAAGCATTGGGATTTGTGGAGTTTCTCTTGAACACTTCTCTTGTATCAATTTTTAACATAGTAAGAATTATCCTAATTTTATTGGAATTAGGCGCAGACGTACCCACTCATAAGGACGAAAGTGGGAAACTGTAAAGACAAATCCTTGTGTCTCTTTTCTTTTATCGCTTTACTTAATTTAATTTTCATAAATGAATTTTTCAAATAGCATTGAGTAATCTATCGACGCGCAGGAATTTTCCGAGACTGTTTTTGTTTTGAATTGAGTGTTGAGTTGCTTATAATAACTTTTGATTATAAGTGTTTTTTCATATCAACATAGCTCAAAGGAAATTTATGAAACATTGATTGCTGACCAAGTGTTTGACAAATTTTTTATCTTGTTTAAATCAAAGGAAAATTCTGAAAACTGTGTTGCACACCAAGTGTTCGACAAACTATTCAGTTTATTCTTTTGTTTGTTACCATTGGAAATAACATTACTAGTAACTTGCTATAAACGTTAAATAAGGTGTAAATTGATTATGGTATATTAATTCCATTTATTACCTTCATTCCATATTTAATTTTTTTATTTGCATATTTAACTTCCAACAATGGTTCGTATAGACGACTTATTTTGAAAACCTTCCGCTCACACAATTTGCTAAATAAATTTTCAAGACCAGAATTTTTGTTTGATTTAAACAAGCTAAGAAATTTGTCAAACACTTGGGAACCAAAATCATATTGCTACCATTTCTGATTTTTTTCTCTGCACATTGGTGTTTGCTTACCGAACTCTTTATTCGCTTAGCAATATGTCTGGTTTACCAAGAAGCTATATAGGTTCGGTGGGGTCGTGATGCCACGTAGGCTACAACCCTTTGTTTCTCACTCTAGTAGTATCATGTAGGTATTCTTACTAGTCCGTTATCGGTGGGCTCGTGTCTTCACTGTGAAGTGGTAGCACTTACAACTTTTTAGCATAAATGTGTACATCCTGTTATGTGTTCTGTGTGTTTTTATGTGGCCTTATTGATGGTCAAGGGACTTTCAATGATGATTTTCCCTGTATGTGTGTTTGTACCCAAGTTGTAGGTAAACCACAGATCCTCGGTGGATTCGTTTATGCATCACCCTGTAGACCTGAGTAAACCCATAAGATAGGAAGGCTCGCTGAGATTTAGTAATCTCACCCCAATCCTCTTTATTATTTTTCTTCAGGCATAGCTTTTAGGTAGAAGAACAACGAGATGGTAGGTTTTGAAGACTACAGACGAGCAGATGGCAGGAAGACCTTTGTAGATGTTATATTTCCGCTCTGCAATCTTGAAGACAAGTTTATTGTATACGTTCGGACCTGGAGTTGTATTGTATAAAATATTTAATTTCTTTAATTTTTCCTTCTATTTGTATGTTTCTATGTACCATTTATAGCATCGTTTCATATTATTCTAGACATATATGTACGGGGTGTTACAAAATGTACAACATTTACAAAAAAAACCATAATTTTTTTAATTTTTTTATTTAATTTTCTATGATAGTTTGACTCATTCCTATTAAGGATTGAGATTTGGTGTAAGTATTTTAGATTAACACATGTGTAAACGAATCCTAATCCTCTCTCTCTCTCCCTCTCTCTTAATATATATATATATATATATATATATATATATATATATATATATATATATATATATATATATATATATATATATATATATATATATATATATATATATATATATATATATATATATATATATATATATATATATATATATATATATATATATATATATATATATATATATATATATATATATATATATATATATATATATATATATGATGAGTGATAAAATTTCACTCGAAGAGTTATACCATGAGTTACACTCGCTCAATAACTTCACATTGAATAATATTTTTTAAAACCAATCGTTGGATTGAAACATAATATCATATAGATCATACCTATAAAGTATGAGAATGATCAAGTTATGTGAGAATGTAATAACAACCATTGGATTTATATTTAATGGTTAAGAATAAAAGATATTTTAAAATTTTGATTAATGATGTCTCTTTCCACTTAATGACACATGATTTAGTGAAGATCACTATTTAATGTCAACCTTTCATTTTTTAAATCTGATGGTTCTTATTCATTCGCACATTCTTGTATAACTTATTCATTCTCACTAGATATGCCCTCATAAAGAAAACATATCACATGAGAATGAGTAAGTTATATGAGAATATATATATATATATATATATATATATATATATATATATATATATATATATATATATATATATATATATATATATATATATATATATATATATATCATACTTATAAATTTTTATATTAATCTATAATGATTTACTATGTCATTGAACTACATCAAAATTAACGCTTTATGAAAGTCCATTTTAACGTTAATCTTTGGATATCTTGATGGTCAAGTCATACCCCAATTCTACAAATCCAACCGTTCTACCAGGTACATCAAGCTCCCAAGACTAGAGAGCCCCCTTTAAAACAAAATAAATATAACGTACCCCTACACCAACCATCAGTCACAACCTAATTCATTCACTAGCAACGGCTTGCACGCCAACAACAATGCAACATTCAGAATCACACTAATTCTACCAAACCTCATTATTGATGATTTACAATAACAAACTCAACCAATGCTTTGTTAAAGCCATCCAAATTATCAACAAATGGATTTCATTTTGCTCAACACCAATAGCAATTCCAAATCTTCTAGCATAATCTTTTGTTGAACATCTTCCAATGTGTAAATATTTCATATCAAAATACCAAATTTATCCCAAGTTATTGACAGATTAAGTGTCTAATAAACATCTAGCATTTTTCTTAAAATTCACAATATCAACCCATACAAGACACTATTAGCAATAAAACAACGGTAGAGAATTAATTAGTAGCACTAGCAGTAGTAGAACTTGTTGATAGCAGTACTAGCATATATAATAGTTGCAGCGGGTTAATATTAGAGGGACCGTCGCAGAACATCTAATAGTCGAATATAGACGTATAGCTGAATTATTATGTAGTGTTATTTCAATGGGTTTCGAATGTATTTGTGAATTTTACTATGTTGTTGTAATTTCAATATTGTTGACGGAGCGAAGTTGCAAGATATACCGATGTTATTGAAATGCCTCTAATTCTTGGCAGATAAGTTGTAGGCTTGTGGCCAGTGTTGAATTGTTGTTATTGTTGTTGTTGAAATTCCTCTAATTCTTGGCAAATATTATGTTATAGGCTTACGGCAAAAGTTGAATTATGTTGAGTTGATATTGAATTGATGTTGATATTTTAGGCTTATGGCCAATGTTGATTTATGTTGAGTTGTCATTTGTTGTTGTTGTTGTTACTATATTCATGTTGTTTCGCATACACCAGATATCAAGTTGGAGCTGATGCACGTCAAGTTGCCCTGGATTGGAAAAATATTAAGTTAAAGGCTTATGCCTTGTTGACGCCTCTATTTATTGGAAGATTATTAAGTTTAGAGTTTTGCTCCGTTTGTACCACATGCATGTGCATAAAAACAAGTTGCATTTCATGTTGCATCTTGAGTTGTTGTGATGATGAATTAGTTGTGATATTAGGTTGATGACTTGGTTGTAATGGATGTCGTTTAAAAGCTATGAAGCAGTGATTTTGTATGATCAGATTCTAATATATTATTTATCATACATCCGATTATATTGTTTGATATCTCACCCCTTCTATTTGAATGTTACCCCTATGTTGGTAACGTGCAGGTAATCTAGATTGAAGGTTGTTTACCTTCATTAGTTCGAGTTGGTGTCGTTGCTCTAATACGTAACTCTCGGGGGGATGACCGCTTGTTGCTTTATCGTTGTTATTACTTCAATTGTTGAATTTAAGTTGATTTATTAAGTACTTGTTTTTTTGAAGTTGTTTTTAGTTGGACAAAGATGTTATGTCATTTGAGTTGAAAATTGTGATTCCGCTGCTTAAGCAATAAAGTTGTCTTGTTTTAAAGACTAAAGTTGTTGTTATTTGTTCATCTGATAACTTAGGTGTTATGTATATGTTTTATATGTGATTAGATGCCGTTGTTATAAGTTGAAAGTGTAGCATTCCATTGTTTGTTGGAAAATTTATAACTCTGGTTTTATCAATATTTTCCAGGTAGAAATGGGGTGTTACATGAGTGGTATCAGAGTAGGTCGGTCCGTCTGACCAAGTTGTTGAGTCAGCAGAGAAGTGTGACAGTTGAATATTATTGATGTGTTATTTCTTAGTACGTGACATGTGTGCGACACACTGTCGGTACTTGTTTGCTTTTCCAATTGATTATATGCAGGAGTTGGTTTGAAGATAAGTGGGGGAGGAGCTTTGCTTCTCGGATATGTTTTGGTTGTAAGATGTTAGTTCTGTATGCTGTTAATGGTGATAATGCAAGTATTGTTGAAGTTTTATTGTTTCCGGAATCCGAAGGTGACATGGATTCAATATTTTGTTTCTTAATCAAGTTGGAGCGTCTTGAGGGAGGATGATCAGACATTGTTAATGTTTACTTCTCGAAGGATGAGGAGCAATGTAACGGTTGTTGATATACGGGTAGAGTGTAAATCCTTGATGTTTCTGAAGGTGATTGTTAATTAACAAGGATAATTTTTAGAATATGAATTTTAGAAAGTTGCGATGCTTCAACACTGCTGGTGGACTGTGAAGTTGTCGGTTTGAGTAGCCCTTACGTAAGATGCCTATGTTTAGACGGTGATAGAGTGACAGATTACTGTAGACCTTGTCGTGAGATCCTTGTGAGTGATTGTAAAAGTTGTTGAAGTTGTTGGGATGTTTTGAATCGAGAGTCATAGTCGGAAATGCGAGGAGATGAGTATGATTTCAAGAATGGTAAGTGTTGATACTGGTACAAATAAATTTTGTTCTGATGTTATTGTAAGGTGTGTAATAGTATGTCACTGCATGACGTCGGTGTTTTCATTTTCTAATAACTTTGGAATTCATATCTTGTGTTCTGAGTATCGCATTGATGTTCCATTTGAACCTATGAGGAGATAAAAATATATTCTATCATACAAAAGTGTTTTCGAATATGGTAGATGCATTCCTATATGGAGGGACTCTGAAGTCGGTTACGGAACTAGAGGATTTTTGGGCATAAATGATATTTATCATAGTTGTTCGAGACGAGGTCAAGAGTAATATATTGTTGGTGAATAAGTTGAGAAATGAGATGTTCAACATTAAAAAGGATGTGAAAGTATTGGAGAAGCGCATAGAGATGCAGCTTATGATGATTAACAATGATTATAATGAAGATGTCCTTTTAAAGGAAGATTCTTTTAAGAGGAATTATAGTCGTTTTTATGATGCCAAGGTAGTGGCATGTGTAAGAGAAGAATTGGAGAGGTTCTATCACCAAAACGGTGTGGAACGACATTGTTGAGATTTCAATTGGAACGAGATAATGTGTAATGTACTGGTATAATAGTAAATATTGAGTTGGAGAATACTTAACCTTCATGTGAGGCTAAGTGAGTGTAATATGGACTGTGTAATATGTTCGGTGTTGGTGGCTCATCGACAAGATCGAATGAGAGGGAAATTGTGGGACTATTTATAGACCTCATTGGAAATTATTAGATTATGGTACTTTAGGTGACTTGAGTACAAGTTCTAAAGGAACACTATTATAGTTTGGTAACGATGGTTTATACTCCATTATGGTTGTCGGCTATCTATTGACAAATTGAGAAACTGATCACCCTTAATCTCTTGTTGATAGTAGACGAGATCGTGTTGGATGGTATAGACTTATCTTTCTATCTTAACGGTGTGTAAAGTGATAAATGTTATATCGTGAGGATAGTCACTCACTAGTTTGTGTGAATTAATAGAGGAATAGCTAGGAAAGAGTTGAGGCGTATTGAACAATTCGGAGTAGCGGGTTTATCGAGCTAACGTCCAGTGAACAACAATTTTATGATGGATGTTAAAGGAAGTCCGAAACTATATGGAAACTTGTAAACCATATATTTGACAGAAATTTTAATGAGGACGGTGACTTAAGATGGATGACCAGAGTTGTGCAGCTGAAGCGTGATGTGGTGTAGTTGTATGCGTGTACGACTCGTTAGAAGTGAAGGACTAAATATCAGAAGCCTATGGAAAGGATATGTCTTGATCTACATGTTTGATTTTGTGGATTGTTGGTATAGGGATGATGTGCCAGGATAATGTGTTTTCTCGTAAATATTTTTTTATTTTATAAGGATATTAATGTGGTTGTTGGTTGATGGTGAGTTATGTGTATATTTGTTGAGTTATACTGTTAAGCTGACGTTATAATGATTTTGTTCCCGTTGCCGTGATGTTGTTGTTGGTTACCATAAATGATGAATAGTACTCTATAATGTGACAAAGTTGATTATGTTGGCTATGTTGATGTCACTATGAGGGTGATACGACAATATGAATAGAGTTGTTGATATTTTGTTGATAATTGACATATATATATATATATATATATATATATATATATATATATATATATATATATATATATATATATATATATATATATATATATATATATATATATATATATATATATATATATATATATATATATATATATATATATATATATATATATATATATATATATATATATATATATATATATATATATATATATATATATATATATATATATATATATATGAGAATGCAATTGTGTATGTGTTTTAGTGTTGAAAATATTTTTAATATGATAATGTGATGTTGTATATCCAAGTATAAGTGAGTTATGATTGTTACTACTTTAAATGTTGATATGTCAAAATATTCTTGAAGTGGTTGATAAGTTATTAACGATTATGTCGCAAGGTGTTGAATTATTAGCATGTGTGTATTGGATTTAAATCGTGTTGAGTTATTGTTATGTTGAGAAAGTAGTGGTCGAAGTATTGCCAGACGCGACTTGGGGATCAGAGAGTGTGATGCGAAATTTGCATTAAGAGTGGTAGTATTGAGTACATTTTCGAGGACAAAAATATTCTAAGTGGGGGAGAGTTGTAAAACCAGATAATTTAATTAATTATTTAATTAAATTGTTTTCGAATTATTTGTCGAAAAGTGTGAAACGTTGTTATATGTTTCTAAGATGTTATTTGGTTGATTATTTTAGTTGATTAATATTGGTAATAATATTAGAATTGTAGAATATTAATAATATTAGAATAATATAAGATTAAGTTGTTGGGCTTAGTTATATGGTGGTACGAAGTAAGGTGGGGGTGTGTAAGTAGGCCCAAATGTGATTAATGAAATAAGGTTAAGTTGATATAAGAAATTAGGTTAATTAGAAAAATTAGAAGGTCTTGGAGCAGTAACGTAGGAAGTGGCAGAGAAGAGGAACAAGGAAAAGAGGTAAAGTTAGGTTCGATCGGAGAATTGTAGAGCGACCTTCAATCCGAGGTAAGGGAATTGTGATTAATAGTATGTATGAATTGGGTTGGTGTAACGGTGTTGTGTGTATGTTGTTGTTGTTGTTTCGGAAATTGGATGTTATCATGTTGAGGATGTTCCTGAATTGTTTGCAGAATTAACTATCTGTTGTTGGAAATTATACTATTGTTGATATAGTTGTTATTTTGCTATGTCAATGTAATACTGAGTTGTATCATGTTGTGGTGAAAATACTGTTAATCGAAAGAAGATTTGGAGAATTTTGTATTTGAATCAGTAAGCCTGTGAAGAACTGCGTGAGAAACACTGTGCCGAGGGGCACACGAGTATGCCAACCGACATGGTATAGAGAGAAGTGTGTCGAGCGGCACAACTGCATGAGAGTGGAACGGTCTTTTAGTTTTGTACCGAGGGGCACATTTGGGTGACGAGGGGCACACCCTAAACATCTATTTTCTGTTTTCCTTTATTTACTCTGTTTCCGGTGTGTCTGTTACCTTATTCCATTAATTAGTTAATAGCAGAGATTAAGTACACAAGGTGTAGAACTGCCTTATATAGCAGAGTAATGAAATAGACGATTGGATTGGATTATATAGTCAGTAAGTATTTTGGAGGGTGACCTTAACAGTAGTTGTAGGAAAGTAATAACAAAAATACCTCTATAAATTAAAATAGCAGTAGAGGTAAATTAGTGTTAGAAATAATAGCTTCATTGATTCAACTAAAAATGATTGGTCAGTGGAATAATTTAGTGGAATTAAATTAATAGGACTTGGTCGATAATAGTATTAGTAAATATATATAAGTTATTGTGATGTTGTTGTTATTAATTGTTGAAGTTGCAGGTAGTGATGAATGTTGTTGTGTTGCCTGTATTGATTGGCTAAAATCAAGTTGTAGGCTATTAATAGTAGAACAATAGCAGAGATAATTCATTGTAGTAGGAGATGATTCATAGTAGTAGGATGTAATTGCACGAACCTTATCGAACAATGATTAACAATATAATAGCATAGTACATATGGCAGGAATAAGTTGACAGTAGGAGTTAATTGTGAAATAGTAATAGAAAATTATTAGCAATAAAACAACAGTAGAGAATTAATTAGTAGCACTAGCAGTAGTAAAACTTGTTGATAGCAGTACTAGTGTATATAATAGTTGCAGCATGTTAATATTAGAGGGACCGTCATAGCTAATAGCCGAATATAGACGTATAGCTGAATAATTATATAGTGTTATTGCAATGATTTTCAATTGTATTTGTGAATTTTACTATGTTGTTATAATGTCAATATTGTTGAAGTTGCAGGATATACCGATGTTGTTGAAATGCCTCTAATTTTTGGCAAATAAGTTATAGGATTGTGGTCAGTCTTGAGTTGTTGTTATTGTTGTTGTTGAAATGTCTCTAATTCTTGGTAGATATTATGTTGTAGGCTTACGGCTAAAGTTGAATTATGTTGAGTTGATATTGAATTGTTGTTGATGTTTTAGGCTTTTGGCCAATGTTGATTTATATTGAGTTGTTGTTTGTTGTTGTTGTTGCTACATTCATGTTGTGTCGCATACACCGCATATCAAGTTGGAGCTGATGCTCATCAAGTTGGCCTGGATTGGCAAAATATTAAGTTGAAGGCTTATGTCTAGTTGGTGCCTCTATTTATTGGAAGATTATTAAGTTAGGAGTTTTGCTCCGTTGGTACCACATGCATGTGCATGGAAACAAGTCTCATTTCATGTTGCATCTTAAGTTGTTGTGATGATGAATTAGTTGTGATATTAGGTTGATGACTTGGTTGTAATGGATATCGTTTAAAAGCTATGAAGCAGTGATTTTGTATGATCTGATTCTAATATATTGTTTATCATACATCCGATTATATTGTTTGATATCTCATCCCTTATGTTTGAATGTTACCCCTATGTTAGTAACGTGTAGGTAATCCAGATTGAAGGTTGTTTACCTTCATTAGTTCAAGAAGGTGTCGTTGCTCTGATACGTAACACTCATGGGGATGAACACTTGTTGCTTTATCATTGTTATTACTTCAGTTATTGAATTTAAGTTGATTTCATTAAGTACTTGTTGTTTCGAAGTTGTTTTCAGTTGGACAAAGATGTTATGTCATTTGAGTTGAAAATTGTGATTCCGCTGCTTAAGTAATAAATTTGTTTCATTTTAAAGACTAAAATTGTTGTTATTTATTCATCCGATGACCTAAGTGTTATATATTTGTTTTATATGCGATTAGATGTCGTTTTTATAAGATGAAAGTGTAGCATTCCATTGTTTAATTGAAATTTTATAACTCTGATTTTATCAATATTCACCTAGTAGAAATGGGGTATTACATGAGTCGGTCACTGAGTTGACTCAAGCATACACAACAAATCTTTACAACGAAGGCAACAATCAGATCAGGTACAACAATCCTGAACTTTGTACTAACAAATACCATCCCAATTGGATGAAGCAACCAAACCTTCGATATGGGAACCCGATGTTAGAACAAGATTGGTTCTGATCATATCTCAGAATTTTTTGATGATAACAATAAAATATATTTTATATAATTGATACTCTGATGAGCATATTTATTTGTTTCAGATAATGTTCTGACAGAAGTATTTTCCTAGATGAAAATCATTTTGACGTCCTGAGCTTAAAATAAATGAAGAAGTTCTTTGATGAAAGAACTATTTGTTTTAGCGCAAGTTCTGATGCTGACTCTGATAAGAAACTATTTTAATGCATCTTCTAAATGCTAGCAAGTTTCCATGTGAACTATGTTCAGAATTTTTCTACAAAGCAAAGCGCTGATAAGAAGATTGGCAAGCATATTCTGAAGCAAGACGTGAAGCTAGTTTTGAAAGAATAAAGAAGTTAACAAGTCTTGTCAAGTTTCAAGAAACATGCTCTGACAAGTGTTGTTTGCTCATTTAATGCAAAGACGGCTACATGCACTCAAGTGTCTACGCTAGTTCATTGGAAAATGCAATACTGCAAGCAAACACACAAACATTAATTACTCTCCACTTTTGAAGGAAGCAACGGTCATTTTCTTCATGCTATAAATAGAAGATCATTTATTGTAAGCCAACTGACCAACTACGTGAAAATATTCTGAAGATCACAAATCATTTTACAAACACTTTGTGTAAAACTAATCTTAGTGAAAAATCACAGTTTGTGATATAGCTTTCTAAGAAGCAATTTGTTTCACTATTTGTAAAGATTTAATTCTTGTAATTGTTCATTGAGAGACCAAGTTTGGTCAGATTTCTCAAGAAGGCTAGAAATAGTTTGAGTCTTAGTGGTGTTAGTCACTTGTAAGTTTACTTGTGAATTGTATTGTTAGTCACAACAGATGTTGTATGATTGTAATCAGTTTGATTATAGTGAATTAAGTCCTTGTTGAGAAAGGAGAAATCACCTTGGCGGGTGGACTGGAGTAGTTTGAGTTCAAACGAACCAGGATAAAAATAACTGTGTCTTTCCATTATTGTTGAGCCTTTAAGAAAAAGAAAAAGAGAAACTTATTCACCCCCCCCCCCCCTTTTCTAAGTGTTTTCTCACCTTCAATTGATATCAGAGCTTGACTCTGAGCGCAACACTTAACCGTGTCAGGAAAAGATCCAGAAAGAAAACACAAATGGCAATTGAACAAAACAACAATATAGCTACAACAAACCTCTTGTATTTGATGGAGAAGATTTTGAAAATTGGAAAGATAGACTATAAAGTTTCTTTCTAGGTCATGATAGTTATTTATGGGATATAGTCTTGGATGGTTACACACATCCTACAGACTCAGAAGGAAATAAGATTGATAGAAAAAATATGGATAGACAACAAAAAGCTGATTTCAAAAATCACCACAGAGCTAGAAATATTTTTCTAAATGCTATCTCTAAAATGGAATATGAGAAGATCACAAATAGAGATACAACATATGATATGTTTGAGTCTCTCAAAATGAGTCATGAAGGAAACACTCAAGTGAAGGAGTCTAAAGCTCTGGATCTCATCCAGAAGTATGAAGCCTTCAAAGTAGAAGAAAGTGAATCTATAGAAGCTATGTTCTCAAGGTTCCAAACTCTGATCGCTGGCCTGAGAGTTCTGAACAAGGGATACACTAAGGCAGATCACGTTAAGAAGATCATCAGAATTTTACCCAGAAGATGGGCACCTATGGTCACTGCTTTCAAAGTTTCAAAAGATCTGAACAACATGTCTCTTGAAGAACTCATCAGCGTTCTAAGAAGTCATGAGATAGAACTTGATGAGCACGAGCCTCAGAAGAAAGGTAAGTCTGTTGCCCTTAAATCAATTAAAAAATATGAAACTAACGCTTTTCAGGCTGAAGAAGGAAACTATGAAGAATCTGCGTCAGAAGAAGATGAACTATCCTTGCTCTCTAGAAGGATTAATCAGATGTGGAAGCACAGACAGAAGAAGTTCGGGAACTTCAAGAAGTCAGAAGATAAACCATAATCTTCTGGACACAAAAAGTCAAACAGAAGAGAGATAATCTATTATGAATGTAAAGAACCTGGACACTACAAGAGTGATTGTCCAAAACTTCAAAGAGAAAAACCAAAGAAAAAGTTTGGTACAAAGAAAGGTATGATGGCAACCTGGGATGGTTCAAAATCCTCTGAAGATGAATCTGATTCTAAAGATGAGAACGCCAACCTAGCTCTGATGGCTATTATAGCAGATGACTCAGACTGTGAGTCAGAACAAAAAGAGGTATTCTCTGAATTTACTAGAGCTAAACTTGCTGAAAGTTTATCAGAACTTCTCGAAAAATATAGTCAACTCAAAATCAAATACAAGAAACTTAAAAAGAGTCTTGCATCTGATCTTGAGAAACATGAAACAGAAAAATATGAACTCAAAGAAAATAATTTTAAACTTAAAGAGGAAATTCAAAAAATTTCTAGTTCAGATTTTGTGTCAAGTTCAAAAGATATTTTGAAAGAATATGACTCTAGTTTTCAAACTTTTCTTGCTAAAAGCATAGATAGAAGCAAAATGGCTTCAATGATCTGTGGAGTTAGTGAGAACAACAGAAGAGGAATTGGATATGAAACTCCCAAAGGGAAGGAGACATATATACCAAAACATGTTGCTAAGATGACTTTCACATATAAGCCTCTGAACAAACAATTCAAATTTGGACACACACATGATATTAAATATACATCACACTCTGGAAACTCTTATGCTAATCCAAAGTTCAAACAGAACTTCAAATACTCTAACCCAAGAGGACCCAAAAAGATATGGGTACCTAAGGAGAAAATAATATTTGTTGCAGATGTCCTTAACAGCTCAATTGAGACACCAGTCATGGTACCTGGACTCTGGGTGCTCACGACACATGACGGGAAGAAAGTCTATGTTCCAAAACCTGAAATTTAAAGTTGGAACAGACGTCAAGTTTGGAGGTAATCAAAAAGGGAAGATTATTGGTTCTGAAACCATTGGAAACGGTAACCTTCCTTCTATCTCTAATGTTTTATTAGTTGAAGGATTAGTGCATAACCTGCTGTCCATAAGTCAATTAAGTGACAACGGTTATGACATTATCTTCAATCAAAATTCCTGTAGAGCTGTTAGTCAAAAAGATGGAACAATCCTCTTTTATGGAAAGAGAAAGAATAACATATACAAAATTGATTTGTCAGATCTTAAAACTCAGAATGTTAAATGCCTTTTGTCTGTTAGCGATGAGCAATGGTATGTCACAGAAGATTGGGACATGTCAGCTTAAGAAAAATCTCTCAATTAAATAAACTAAAATTAGTCAGAGGACTTCCCAATCTGAAGTACAACTCAGAAGCTCTGTGCGAAGCATGTCAAAAGGGAAAATTTTCAAAACCTTCTGTTAAATCCAAAAATGTTGTTTCTTCCTCTAGGCCATTAGAACTACTTCATATTGATCTGTTTGGGCCAGTTAAAACTGCATCCATCAGAGGCAAGAAGTATGGATTGGTCATTGTTGATGACTACAGCAGATGGACATGGGTTAAGTTTTTAAAACACATGGATGAGTCACATTATGTGTTCGTTGACTTCTGTAACCAAGTGCAAAACAAAAAAGATTTTAGAATTATAAAAGTCAGAAGTGATCATGGAGGAGAATTTGAAAACCATTATTTTGAAAAATATTTTAAATAAAATGGTATTGTTCATAATTTATCTTATCCTAGAACTCCCCAACAAAATGGAGTTGTACAACGAAAGAATAGAACGTTACAAGAAATGGCCAGAACCATGATCAATGAAACAAATATGGCTAAGCACTTTTGGGCAGAAGCTGTGAACACAACATGTTATATTAAGAATAGAATCTCTATAAGACCTATTCTTGAAAAGACTCCCTATGAATTGTGGAAAAACAGAAAACCCAACATTTCATATTTCCATCCTTTTGGATGTACTTGTTTTATTCTGAACACTACAGATGATATTAACAAGTTTGATTCTAAAGCACAAAAGTGTTTTCTACTTGGATATTCTGAACGCTCAAAAGGCTATAGAGTATACAACACAGAAACTATGATTGTTGAAGAATCAATCAAAGTCAGGTTTGATGATAAGCTTGGCCAGCAACAGCCAAAGCAAATTGATATTTATGTAGGTACATAAGATCATCTCTCAAACTCTGAAAAGTCAGAAGCAAAGGAAGACTCAGAAGATCCTCCTCTTGACAATGCTCTGGAGAATCTCAGAATCTCTGAACAACCCACTCATAAAAGGTTTCCCAGAATCTCTTCAGCTCATAAAGAAGACGTGATTATTGGAAGAAAATAAGATCCCATCAGAACAAGATCCTCTCTCAGAATCAATGAAGAATCATTGTTTGGATTGGTATCTCTGATTGAGCCAACCTCTATTGATGAAGCTCTGGAAGACAATGGTTGGATCCTAGCAATGCAAGATGAACTCAATCAATTTTCCAGAAATGATGCATGGGATCTAGTTCCAAGATCCAAAGGATTCAACATTATAAGAACTAAATGGGTTTTCAGAAACAAACTAAATGAGCAAGGAGAGGTGGTCAGAAACAAAGCACAACTGGTTGCACAGGGTTATAGTCAATAAGAAGGAATTGATTATAATGAAACCTTTTCCCCAGTCACCAGGTTAGAGTTTATTAGATTATTAATTTCTTTTGATGTTCAAAATAACATTTCATTATATCAAATGGAGATTAAAAGTGCATTTTTAAATGGCTATATAGAAGAAGAAGTTTATGTCCATCAACCTCCTGGATTTAATGACTCAAAGTATCCAGAACATGTTTTTAAATTAAAAAAAGTCTTTATATGGTTTAAAACAAGCTCCCAGAGCTTGGTATGAACGTTTGAGTAATTTCCTTTTAGAAAAATATTTTACCAGAGGGAAAGTGGACACAACTTTATTCAGAAAGACATTTAAAATGACATTTTAATTTGTCAAATATATGTTGATGATATTATTTTTGGAACCTCTAATATCTCCCTTGGAAAAGAATTTGCTGAGACAATGTAGGCTGAATTTGAGATGAGCATGATGGGAGAATTAAAGTTCTTTCTGGGAATACAAATTAACCAGAATCCAGAAGGTACTTACATACATCAGACGAAGTATGTTAAAGAACTTATGAAGAAATTTCAGATGTCAGAAAGCAAAGATGCTAAGACACCAATGCATCCAACATGCATTCTGGGAAAAGTTGAGGTAAGTATGAAGGTAGATCAAAAGCTCTACAGAGGTATGATTGGATCCCTTCTCTATCTAAATGCATCTATACCTGATATATTATTCAACGTATGTTTATGTGCTAGATTCTAATCAGATCCTAGAGAATCTCACTTAACTGCTGTTAAGAGAATTCCGAGGTATCTGAAAGGTACTACTAATATGGGTTTGTGTTACAGAAGATCAAAAGAATTCAGACTAGTAGGTTATTGTGATGCTGACTTTGATGGAGATAGAATTGAAAGAAAGAGCACCTCTGGAAGCTGTCAGTTTTTGGGTGATAACCTTATCTCATGGTACAGCAAGAAGCAAGCAACAATTGCACTTTCAACAACATAAGTTGAGTATATATCTGTTGTTGGATGTAGTTCTCAGATGATCTAGATGAAAAGTCAACCAGAAGATTTTAATCTTTATGAAAGTAAGATTCCTATCTTCTGTGATAATACCTCTGCAATTTGTCTTTCTAAAAATCCCATTTTACATTCTAAATCTAAACACATAGAAATTAAATATCATTTTATAAGGGAATACAATCAGAAAGGAATTTTAAATTTAAACTTTGTAAAAACAGACCATCAATGGGCTGATATTTTTACCAAACCCCTTTCAGAAGATAGATTTAAATTCATTTTGAAAAATATTTGTATGGAATTATGTCCTGAATAAAATTGTATTTATCTTCTGTGTTTGCCTTCAGAATGTTCTGAAATGAATGTTCTGATTAACAACTCTTCAGAAGTTAGAAGAGAAGTTACATCAGAAGCTATATATAAAGTTCTGAAATGTTCTAACGTTTCATTACAAGTATAGTTCAGCAGTTCATTATATCAAACAGTTGTCCCATGCAACCTTCAGGAGATGAACACGTGGTGTGTTTCTGAAAGGTCACGCGTGCTAAGCTATTGACGTCGTTCCTAGGTAACTGTTATGATTTGCTCAAATATCACACTTTCCCCTCAATTTTCAATTTCATTAAATGCTAGTAATGATTAGATTCTTTTTAATTAATTTTTTCTTAAACTCTTTTTAGAGTCTCATTTTTAAAACTTTTTTTCTAAAGTTTCATATAAATACCTTTTTAAAAACCCTTTCTCACTTTTTACCTTCTTTTTCAAAATTCAACCTTCTCTTTCATATAAAAATCTTATGTCATTCTGATTCTTGTTTTTGTTTTGTTTTATACCTCTGAATCTTTTTTTATTAAAACCTTTTTACGCTCTTTAAATTTATATACTTTTTTATTATGACAAAAAGGGGGAGAAAATGAATATTTTGATCTAATCTCTGATTAACGGTTATGAGACTAAGTCTCAAACATTCTAACAAAATACAAAGATTTCTTTCTATGTTTAAAAGAATTTTACAGGTATCACAAAACTCTGGAAGTTTAATTCAACTGAACATTATCTTCAAAAGACTTATTGAAGAAATCTTAGAAGAAAATTTCAAAGCTCCGATGAAAATTCTCAGGAAGTTTTTCTTATAGAAATATTTATTTCAGGGGGAGATTCTTATCTCTCGGTCAATTTTATTTCTAAATATGAATATTTTTGTCATCATCAAAAAGGGGGATATTGTTAGAACAAGATTGGTTCTGATCATATCTCATAGTTTTGATGATAACAATTAAATATATTTTATATAATTGATACTTTGATGAGCATATTTATTTGTTTCAGATAATGTTCTGACAAAAGTATTTTCCTAGATGAAAATCATTTTGACGTGCTAAGCTAAAAATAAATGAAGAAGTTCTTTGATGAAAGAACTATTTGTTTTAGCGCAAGTTCTGATGCTGACTCTGATAAGAAACTATTTTAATGCATCTTCTAAACTCTAGCAAGTTTCCATGTGAACTATGTTCAGAAGTTTTCTATCAAGAAAAGCGCTGATAAGAAGATTGGCAAGCATATTCTGAAGCAAGACGTGAAGCTAGTTCTGATAGAATAAAGAATCTAACAAGTCTTGTCAAGTTTCAAGAAACATGCTCTGACAAGTGCCGTTTGCCCATTTAATGCAAAGACGGCTACATGCACTCAAGTGTCTACGCTAGTTGATTGGAAAATGAAATACTGCAAGCAAACACACAAACATTAATTACTCTCCACTTTTGAAGGCAGCAACAGTCATTTTCTTCATGCTATAAATAGAAGATCATTTATTGTAAGCCAACTGACCAACTACGTGAAAATATTCTGAAGATCACAAATCATTTTACAAACACTTTGTGTAAAACTAATCTTAGTGAAAAATCACAGCTTATGAAATAGATTTCTAAGAAGCAATTTGTTTCACTATCTGTAAAGATTTAATTCTTGTAATTGTTCCTTGAGAGATCAAGTTTGGTCAGATTTCTCAAGAAGGCTAGGACTAGCTTGAGTCTTAGTGGTGTTAGTCACTTGTAAGTTTACTTGTGCATTGTATTGTTAGTCACAACAGTTGTTGTGTGATTGTAATCAGTTTATTTATAGTGAATTAAGTCCTTGTTGAGAAAGGAGAAATCACCTTGGCGGGTGGAGTGGAGTAGTTTGAGTTTAAACGAACCAGGATAAAGATAATTGTGTCTTTCCATTATTGTTGAGCCTTTAAGAAAAAGAAAAAGAGAAACTTATTCACCCCCCCCTCTAAGTGTTTTCTCAACTTCACCTGACACCTATCCAACAACAATTGATGTTATCCATGGAACAACCGCAAAACCCTCCCCAAGTAACCACCTTTGCCCCTTTCAGGCCTTCACTAGAGGACATTGTCAAGTAAATGTCTGTTAATAATCTCTAATTTCAGCAACAAACATATTTTAGCATTCAGACCTTGCAGAAACAGATTGGACAGCTTGCCACTTTAATGAATGACATGCAGTAAGCTCAACCATCAAACCAGTTATATGTCCAAATAATAGTGAATCCAAAAGGTCCTAATGTGAGTGAAATTTCCTTGAGATCCAGAATGATTGCAGAACCAGCCCAAAATTTTTTTTGTTGTTGAGATAACACCTGAACCTTCTGTTGTTATTGAGGCTAAAAAATAGTATGTGCCACCAATTTATTTTGCACAAAGAGTACTTAAAAGTAAAAAGATTAATGAGGAAGACAAATAGAGAGAGAGAGAGATTTTGGATGTATTCAAAAAAGTGGTGGTGTGATACGGTGGCAGAACCGACTGTTTGAATGCTGGTTTGTGTTTTACGTTTTGTGTTCGCAAAATGTCGCAGTAAGTAAAAGTCGCCACCAACTTTTGTTTTATCCAATCGAAAAGGAAAAAAGTACAGAAAAATTCTTTTCGAGATATTCTGAGTACGAGGGGTAGATTATAGAAAGGGAAGGTGTCAGCACCCTTTCTATCCATGGTTTTCCATGGGCTCTTAGGTACTTGCTCATCTTTTAAAAATTGCTTGTGTACGTGCTTTGTTTTTGAAAAGAGTTTTAACTTCGTGATAACCTTTGTATCAGTCCTCAAAGGTGTGACGAAGTTTGTTTTGAAAGTTTGTTTGAAAAGTGTAAGTGTGATAAGCTTTGATTTTGAGCAAGTACCTACTAGCATCTACCTACTCGAAAAAAGATCATTTATATTCTTGTTTCCTTTAGACAGCGCTATCCTACTATTGAGAAATAGGTAGCACCGTCGTTGGAGTTTGTAAGGGTCAATTCGGAAGGGACGTATGATCACTAAAGAAATGTTAGGACACCTTAGTAATAACCCTAGAGTCATAAGATCATATTCGAGGCAACATTTCCGAGGCAACATTTCTGAGGCAACATTTGATCTTTTTAGACAGGAGGACAAACACTAAGACACCCTATACTTAATGATCGTTTACCGAAGGCAACCAAAGTGTGAGTATACCCTAAGAGTGATATGTGCGAGTGATATGTTTTCAGTTATTTAGTCTTTGCACATTAGGGTTTTTTAACTGGATTAATTTGTCATGCATTCTTGTCATACAATCCTATTAACATACATCTAAACAGTCAAATATTTGCGAGAATTAAAATGCGAGAAAGTAAATCTACGCTATTACAAGGCTTCAGGGAAGGGGATTAATTACATAGCTAAAAACACGGGAAAAAGCGATAAATAAAAGCCCTAGATTAAACTATTATAAACCATGCACAGTTACAACAATATTGTAAAAAATAAAAATACGCGCGCGATGAATCGTATACGAGACAACTAGGGTTTTGACCCTTGCCTAAACCTAATTGCGATTGATTAAAAAGAGTTTTGTCATTTTTTGTTATTTAAGAAAATAGAGAAATTATTAAATAAAAAAGAAAATCCTAATCCTAATTAATTTTAATTTAATAAAAAAATTAATTAATTTAATCTAAAACCTATTCTTGTATTTTTATTTGTTTTGATAAAAAAGAGCAAATAAGATTAAAAGTTAACCTAATTTCTATTTTGATTTTATTTATGAAAACAAATTACAATTTCCTAAGTTAAACTTAAATTAAAATAATTTTGATAAATAAAAAAAACTAATCCTAATGTTGTGAATTATTGATTTTATAACTTTTATGAAAAATAAATTAATTTGTGAATTAAATAAATAAAGGAAATTAAAAGAATAAAAGATAAAAATAAAAAAAGGAAGTAAATGGGCCTGGTGGTATTTAGCAATTGGGAGGGTGTGCTGAGGAAATTCTGGGCCCAAGGTTGATAGCCCGTTTGACTTTGATCAATCTAGTATGCGCGTTGACCTGAGGAACATGATAGGCCTTCAGTGGAATAGCCTTGGATCTGGCTGAAGAGGCGTGTGGTGGCAAGATGTTGATGGCGTACGGTGGACTTGTTTATTTACAACGCGCTGGATTACCTATTGAAAAATATTATGAACGAAGGTTGGTACACGGGGATCAAACCCAGGTCCTCATGCACTTTTCCAATGCACGCTTGCCATCTGTGCTGCACTTGTTATTTGTATATACAATAAAAACAAAATATAATATATGGAAAATGATGGCTAATGGAAAAACACGCTAAAATTCAAATTATCCAGCCAGGGAGTGCCACGCATCCATCTTCTTCCTCCCAACCGTCGTTTTAGCCCAATATACCTTTACCTACGAACATGGCGCTGTAGCTACAAACCTGTGTATTTCAAAAATTGTCCATAGGTAATATAAATGGCCATGGCTGGTACCAATCAATTCGTCTCATCCTCACGAGTATCATGGTACCAGAATCAACATCCAATTTTACCTGTATTGCAAAGCCCTAAAACTAAACAAGAAACCCTAGCCATGGCAGCTTTTCATACAATCATCAAAAACATAATTGAATATTATGATTAGCTTGCAAACTCATTAAGGAACAAGAATATGTAATTAAAGCGTGCAAATGATACGTAAATCAATGAAAACGAAAACGATTTTTTTAAACAAACCGTGACTTTTGTACCTTTAATTCCAGGCGTGAGAAAGCTTGCAATTGGTTGGAATTCCTTCTGGAGATGTCTAGGAATCTGTTGGTATCGTGAGAATGGCTCGAATTGGTCTCTAGGATGGAAATTGCATCACCACTTTTTCTTGAATTTTTTGAGATTTGTTCTTGCTCTGTACGACTGCTCAACCCCCCCCCCCCCCTCATGCCTTGGATGCCTTCTGTATATGTAATACCACATATTAGGTTAACAAAAACGAATTCAATTTTGCCCATTATGAAGATTTGATTTGGTCTTTCATGGCATATGATATCTTTCCAAACTTGCTTCAATTCAATCTTTTTCCACCCAAATTAGCCTTGCATGAATTGATTCTCAATTGACAGCACATAAGATCTTCCTTCAATGCAAAAATCATCTATAAAACACATTATATGATTTATTTAGATTTATTTGATTTTATTTGAATTTTAAGTAAATAAAAATCAAAATAAATTAAATAAATAAATAAAGCATGGAGGGCCCTATAGGTCGTGGACTATGTTAGGAATGAGATGCAAGCATAAAAAGTAGGGCCCATTTAGCAAAAAAATGCAAATTTGAGCACATTTGACTTTTGGCAATTTTGCAAAAAACGTCAACTTGGACAATGCATAACTCTCTCAATTTTGAACCTAGAGAGGTTTTCTTGGACTTTTTAGAAAGCTTAGGATGTCTTCTAAGCAACCCTTTTGGTCTCATATCAATTGAGTCTTCCATTTTCATGTATGAAGCTTTGATCCAAAAGGTGTTTTTGTTGACTTTTCAAAATGACCTATAATGTCAAAATTCATATCTTTCTGTGAGTGCATATTCTGAACTTGGGAGATGAAGATAAATTGTAGGTAATTCCATCCTCTTCAAAATGAGCTTTGAATGGGTCATTTCTGATAAAGTATGAGAAAGTTATGCTTGGTCTAAGTTGAGTTGACTTTTCCTATAAAACCCTAATTTAGCAACTTTTGAGTTTTGATGAATTGTGAGCAATCCTTGAGGAATCATGGTCAAACCTTGATCAAATGATGAATGATACTTCAAAATGAGGATGTTGACAAGAAATCTTGAGGTTTGACTGTATGTGAGCCATAGTTGACTTTTGACCTAGCATAGTCGATTTTCAAGCATTTGAGCAGTTGACTGAGCAAACTTCTTCTGCAAGGCTTGAAACTTGACATTGATGATTTTGAGAACATATTAGGACAATGGTGAGCATTTGGGATCCTTTAGACTCAAGCATCTTGATGAAAAAAATGAAACCCTAATTTGAGATAGACTGTCTTAGGAGAGAATTTGTCTGGTCAACTCTTGGACTTCCTTGAGCAATTTGAGGACCTCACTTGACATGTATTGAGAAATATGGGAGGACAAATTTTGAGGTACAACAGGCGGTATGCATTATTCTTTTTGATGTGATCAAGCAGGTTCTGAAATACGCAAAATTTCTAAAATATTTATGCACACACAAGAGGAGGTTGAAGGGAAATGAGAGACTCAATTTGGGACGAAATGTTTTGGCCCTTATTCATCTTAACCATTCACCTAAAAAAGTTACTATTTCAGCTCTCAATCAGGCCATGCCCTAGAAATGCAAGGACACATGGACTTTTGTTATTCCATGTACCATTGGGGATAGTAAACTCTAATATTGCATGTTAGACTTAGGAGCTTCTATTAATCTTATGCCTACTTCTATTTTTACCAATCTTGACCTTGGTCCTTTGTAGTATACGAGTCTCATTATTTAGTTGGCAAACATGAGTAATGCTCGCCCTATTGAAGTAGTGGAAGATCTACTTGTTCAAGTTAATGACTTGATTTTTCTTGCAGATTTTTACATTCTGAATATGACAGTAGAAACTAATTCGAGCAGATACTAAAAATTGGTGTTGACGATTGAATCATCACTACAAAAAATGCATAAATTGCGCTGATTTTTTAATGGAGTTTAATGAAAACTGTCTCAATTTACGGTAAAATAAGGCGGTTTTATTAACCATCGTAATATTAAGAATATAATGGCAGTTTTAACAGTCGTTGTTTTCATAAATATTTTAAATGTTAAAATAACCAAAGCACTTTATCAGATATTCACTTCGTCCTTCTTATTCTTTTTATTTTTTATTTTTCTACTTAATAATCTATAACTATATATAAAGAAGATACCCTCTTTTGGGTTGGCCTATTTTTTCTCTCCAAAATTGCCCTTTATCTTTTTTATTAATAACAAATAAATGCAATTTAAAAATTTGAGTGGTTGTTAACTTTTGTTGGTTACCAATTAAATTTAATGTTTGTCGTTCTTATTAAGCACCATACTAGAAGAAAAAAAGTTAGTATTCATATTTTTTTACGTTAGACTCACTTTGCTTTTGTTACTCTCCACATGTGCTTCATATTGATGAATTTATTAAGATGATGTAATGGTTGATTTTGTTGTGTAATTAGGATATTTTGTTTTTGTTGATATGTTTGAGTTCATAACTACTTGCTTTGTGGTGATTTAATTTTTCTCTAACTGATTTTGTTGCACATTTAATTTAATTTTCTTTAATCATAAATGATTTGTGTGATATATCATATTCCTTTCATTAAGTTTCAATAATTTGAAATTTTGGCTAAAATTACGGTTTATAGATGACATCTTATGAGGGTATGTTTGTTTTTCTCTTCAACAATTGATTCGGTCTTTTAAACTCAATTCTATTACAAAGCCATAAATCCTAGCTTTCACTTCAATGGATTTGAGTTTTATAATTTCTTTTATTCCTCGATTGCCCTTAATAACTATCATTATTTTCCCTTACTCTCACTTGCTGCATGTTGCCTCTATCATTTGAAATTCACAGCCACACATATTGAATTCCCTATTATGAAAATGTGAAGGATGATGTTTATGTAATGAGTGAAAAGTAAAATGAAATAGGAAAATGATTATGAATAGGGAAAGGAGAAATAGAGAAAGGAGAAATGGTCTAATGGATAAGCTTGAGCCATAAAAATTAAAACTAATGAAGTTTCTGTAGAAATGTAGAGTGAATGGTGCCATTGAAATAATATTTAATTTATTTTGTCAACTACTAAGTTAAAACTATTGATAGGAATAATGTTAATTTTTTTTTTATTAATTATGATTTTATATATTTTAGTCCCTTTTGATAATTTATCTCTATAACATACAAAGTCAAATTATTGATAGGAATAATGTTTATTTTACTACCAATTTTACCACATTTGAATGATTATCAGCAATTTGTTGTTCTGGTTTTAACAGATACATTTTTCAAGAGAATAACTTTTCATATAAAATATTTATTTTGGTCCTTTAATTATATCTTAGATTTAGATTGGTCGCTTCATTTATTTTCGTGTGATTTTGATCCATTAACTTTTAAGACGTTTCATTTTAGTCATTTTTATCTAATTAATGACGAAAAACTTTGAAATCAATCACTAAATCCGTCGCTAATTAGGTAAAAAAGACTAAAATAAAACATTTTGAAAGTTAAGAGACTAAAATGACACGAAAAAAAATTAAGGGATCAATCTAAATCCAAAGATATAGTTAAAGGATCAAAATAAATATTTTAGCATCTTATTAAAATTATAAAATTGTATCTCCTTTTCAAATCCACATGGATATTGCTTAAGAGTTGTTAATACAGGTTGTGTGTAGAATGTATAAAAAATAATATTCTTAAACATATATGTATATTTTCTTTAAATATAACACATGTTCTATATTGCTTGAATATATTTGGATGGATTTCATTTTGTTTTGGGGCATCAAAATAGTTTTTTCACATGTTAGAATGTTTTGAGGCATCAAAATATTTTTTTAGATGTTAGAATGAATGCATAAAGAGACCTAAATGTGTTTCAATAATTGATATGCACAAGAAAGAGAAAATTTAGACTTTGATTGAATACATGTCACATATCACATATACATGAATACATATCATATGTTTTATCATTTTGAAATAATTTAAATTAAATTCAAAATTAAATAAAAGTATCATATATAATACCACACGTGGGCGCACTTAAAAAAAGCAAGGTATGGAGTGCAATTATTTTAATTGACAAATAGTTTATTTAAAATCAAAATTATAAAAAAAAAAATGGTATATTATAATTTCTTGCGTCTGTGTACTAAAAATGACAAGCAAACCTAAAATAAAATGCAGAAGAATGTATCACAATTTTTCCTTCTCCGCCTCTGTCTCTGTTATCGTCTCTGCAATCGCCTCAATTCATATGAGAGCTAAACGATTCATCCCTCTCATCCATGTAATAGCTCAACGTTTTAAGTCATCCATGTCACAGTTCAACGGTGTCACCCCTCTCATTTTGATTTCTGTTAATCTCATGTTTATGCTTTTGGGAGTCTAATTTACACCTTAAATATATTTCATGCTAAGGGAAAGACACTACGCTATTCATTCACTAAACACAGAAACTTTATTCTTCTTTTTCATCTTTTGGTGGAGGTATGGTTGTTGTCAGAAGAAATCTTGCAAATGTTTACTTTATTTAATTATAATAATCAATATTAAGTGTTAAGGAAATTTCATTAGATAATCCTAAAATCCAAGATTAGGTTTTTAATTCTTTAATTTCAGATTCAAATACAAGATAGTAATACTTGTAGTTGTTTCATGCATAATTATATAACCTTAATTCGCCACGCATATCAATTGCTCGTCGAAATGCAATATTGGACTATGTTTGACTTAGTATGGCAAGAATAATTGGTACGCATTGTTAAACATCTTTACTATGAGTTTATCATGATGTACCATTGACATAGTTCATATATGATAGCCTGGGAGTATTTGGTTTAAGAAAATGTGTTTTATTTTTATTTTATGTTTTTCAAAACTATATGTTTTGATATTGTTGTTTGTTTTCAAATAGTTTAAAGGAAAATGTGAAAACTTGCGACTAAAAGTAATAGCAGGATATGAAAAGAATAAATATTTTTTTAAAACCAAATTGATCCTAACATTTTCAGCACGACTAGTGTTTTAATTGTCACTGTGTGTGTTATTTAGTCCTCCAATTCAATTCAGCTCCGATGAAGCTACAACATGCCGCCGAAAACCAATTAGGTGCAATATTTGATATTGGGGATTTTTCTAAAGATTTGTTTATCGGTTAAGATATACAAGAGTTGCTTCTATTGTGCATTCTGGTTCAGCTGCATCTCATAATTTGAATTTTGATATTTACTAGAAGTAGCATGGCATGGTTTGGTTATTATTTGCAAGCAGGACTTAAGGAAAGTTGTGAATTAGTTTTGGAAAAGTTGTCAGTGTGTTCAGTGGAATTCAATTGTATTCCATGATGTATGGTTTTAATACTTGGATTATAAATTAAATACTTGATTCTTTCGCCATTAGGGTTAGTCTAAATTGTTGTTCTCTGCAACTTAAATCTTATAGTGTACCAATTAAATAAATTGCATATAATATTATGATTTTTTATATTCTAATTGGGCAATGGTAAAAGGATGGTTGTATAAGAGTTACGAGGCATACATTTACCATTGATTACAGAAGAAGTGTCTGAAGCAGTCTTGCCATAATTGCTGCCTTTTGTTTCTGTTGTGGGATTTTTATGATTTCTATGTTCTTCTTATCTTTTAGAGTGGAAATCAAAGTCAGAGGATTGTAAAAACTAAATCCAGGAATGGAAGAAGAAGGCTTCTATGGTAACAACAAATTTGTCCAAACTAAATGGTTCTATAAGAAAATTTTATTAGCTCGAGTACTTACATGCATATAATGCATAGATAGCCAATATCTTTAGTTCTGTGATAGTTGGCACAAATTGAGCAAATGTTAGGGAAAAAGCAATAGATATTAGAGAAGTTTGAATTGGTGAAAAATAGTCTTTCAATCATATCAGATCTTATGGATAGTGATAGCTCAACGCACGTAGATTAACTGCAGCAAAGCAGAAGAGGTACACCTTTTATTTCTTTCAATTTGTTATTATTTGTCTTTTTACAATATTAGTACATAGCTAATAGTTTGGACATGTGTATGATTGACTTGTTAGGCAATGCCAATCCTAGTACCAATTTAACAAAGGTTATATTGTACATAAAATTTGGATCTTATGTTTAGAGTATTTTAGATTATGTATTATGATTTATTTTCATATTTCTAAGTTATTTTCGTGGTTTGTTTCTATTAGATTTCAATAAGTGATATTCAGCCTCAACTTTTCAATCTTGGAATACTCTCCCTATTGAGAAATGCTAGCTATGTGTTTTTGTATAATTGTTTTGTAAGAGACCCTTTGATATTTTTGTCTAATTGGGTTGATGATGAAGTTGGGGTAAAAGCTACAAATCTTTGTTTTACAATGATTTTTATTTTCCATAATAAACAGGAAAAGAAGTGGAAATTGCAACGAAAATTAAGGCTTATACATGGATGCAGTTTTTCTGAAAAGCATCAAAGTATTATTGTTTGATATGTAGTTTGATAATGGACCCCTGAGTATTCTTTTCAAGTTTCTAATTAAGCCAAGTTATGAGTTAGTAAGGCATATGAGTTTTAAAATTTTCTAGAAAAAGGTGGTTTAATTTGTGTTGAGGTGTGACCTACTTTTTCTTTACTTTATTATATTTGCAGTGGTCTTTGTTGGATTCCTGCCTGTTAAATTGTAATTCATAGTATCGAAATTATGTGTGACGAAGGGTTTAGATGTGGATCGAAGCAGGTTGCTCGAAGGAAGCCATTGCTCAGTCGAAGAGCTTGTAGATCGAAGTAAGTTGCACACAGATTAGATTTGATTTAGATTTAGATAGATTTGATTCAAGTCTAAAATATAATAGATTTGATTTAGTACCAAAATAGGTATTTTGGACTTTTATAGTCTTGCGCTTAGGGAGCAAGATAAATCTATAAATAGGAGGAGTAATCCCTAATTTTGTACTTAAGTCAATTAAGTTGTATTCACAGAATTTGCAGTTACAAGTGAATAACAAAGTTTCCACAGTTTATGGGCAGAGAGAAACTCTACAGAAAATAATTGTCTTTTTTTTTTCTTTTCTCATAATTCATTGTTATTGTGTGGTGATATCAATCTTGTCCATCAAGATTGGTAGAAATTCATCATAGATATTTTGGTGGATTTCCAAAATCTGGTATCAAGAGCTCGGTTTCGATTCAAGGGAAGTATCGATCAAGAACGATTGAGGAAGAAAAAGAATTCACGATGGTAAATTATGGGAATGCAAATTATCCAGCAACTCTACCAATTTTGAAAGTAGACAACTATGAGAATTGGTGCAAATAAATGAAACTTTTGTTCAGGTGTCAAGGTCTTTGGGATCTTGTAAAATATGGATTCGAAGCACTTGGAGAAAACGCTTCAGAAGAAGAAAAGAAGAAACACATAGAAATTGAGAAGCTGAGTTATAAATAACTCTTTATAATTCATCAATGTGTGAGTCCATAAAATTTTGAAAAAGTGAGTGATTTAGAATCTGCAAAAGAAGCTTGGGATGTACTTGAGAAGTCTTTTGGTGGTGCAGAAAAGGTGAAAGAAGTGAGGTTAAAAATTCACAAGATAACGTATGAATTACTTCAGATGGAAGATAGTAAGAGCATATTTGATTTCTTCACTAGGGTTACAAAACTAGTGAATCAAATCAAGGTATGTGGAGAAACATTAACAACAAAAGTTGTTGTTTCGAAGATCTTGAGATCTTTGGCTCCTAAGTTTGACCACGTGGTGGTGGCTATAGAAGAGGGGAAAGACTTGTCGAAATTGACAAAGGAAAAGATTCAAGGGACGCTTGAATATCATGAACAAAGAATGACTGAAAGAGCTGCAGGCAAGTCAAAGAGTGATGTGTCTTTGCAGGCACATTCAGTAAAAGAAACCAAAGGCAAAGGAAAGTGGTTTGACAGAGGTAGAGGCGGCTACAACAAATCGACTGGTAGAGGAAACCAGAACGAAGGAAACATGTCGAATCAGAGAAGAACATACTAAGGCAACCAAAGAGGTGGTGTTGCAAATAGAGGAAGAGGTGGTGGTAAAAAACCTGACAAGAGTCACATTCAATGTTATAATTGTCAGAACTATGATCACTATTCGAGTGATTATCCAAAAAAATGAAAGAATCAAGAAAGTGATGTAAAGTTTTCAAAACATGAAGAAGAAGAGATGATGTTGATGGTCACAATAAGAGATGAAGATAGATTCAAGGACCAATGGTACTTGGATTCGGGATGCTCATCACATATGTCTAGAAGGAAAGATTGGTTTGTCAACATAAAGCCCTAAATGAAAAATATGGTAAAATTCGCAAATGCAATACCCTAGCAACTGAAGTTATTGGTGACGTTATGATTATGAGGAAAGATGGCAAGAGGTCAGTAATTTCTAATGTGTTGTACATACCAGGCATGAAGAGTAATTTTCTCAGTATATAGCAGTTGGTCGAAAAGAATTATAAAGTGTCGATTAAAGATAAGATAATGAGAGTCGTCGATGAAAATGGAAGATTAATCTTGAAGGCTCCAATGTCCCAAAATAGATCCTTCAAGATCAAACTAAATGTGATGGAGCACAAGTGCCTTTCGACTGAAGCTAGCAGAGATGAATGGATATGGCATTATCGACTAGGCCATCTCAACTTCAGAGACATCAGAGATTTGAATAGAAGAAATATGGTTTCAGGATTTCCAAAAACTGACATTCCAAACGAAGTATGTGAGGAATGTGTGCAAGCGAAGTAACACAAGAATAACTTCAACATGGATGCAGGAAGAAGGTCGAAGGCAATTCTTGAAGTCATATACTATGATGTATGTGGACCAATCCAGGTGGATTCGATGGGAGGTAACAAATACTTTGTTATATTCATAGATGATTTCAGTCAAAAGTTGTGGACTTACCTGATCAAGAAGAAAAGTGAATTGATTGAGGTATTTGCCAAGTTTAAGTCTACGGTCGAAAGGAAAAGTGGTCGAAAACTCAAAGTTTTGAGAACTGATGGTGGTGGAGAGTATGTGTCGAAAGACTTCGACGGGCTATGTGAAAAGGAAGGGATTGTGCATGAGGTGCTACCACCCTCTACTCCACAGCATAATGTAACTGCATAAAGGAAGAATCGAACCATCATGAATATGGTGATAAGTATGTTGAAAGGCAAGAATTTCCCTAAAGAGTTTTGGGGTGAAGCTGTTTCAACTGCAACATACATTTTGAACAGATGTCCTACGAAAAAGCTAGAAGGAATTACTCCAAAAGAATGTTGGTCTGGTGTGAAGCCTAGCTTGAGTTATCTGAAGGTATTTGGATTTATTGCACATAGACATGTTCCAGATCAGTTGAGAAGAAAACTTGATGACAAGTCGAGTCAAATGATTATAGTTGGATATCATTCGACAGGAGATTAAAAGTTGTTCGACCCAGTGAACAAGTAGATTGTGATCAGTAGGGACATGATTATAGATGAGCTTAAAAAATGGGATTGGACTGAAAATGTCAAGAAAGATTCAGTGGGAATCCTACTTGAAGAACCAGAAACTCAAGTCGAAAGAGAAGTTAGACAAGAGGAACCAATAGTTATAGATCAACCAAGTACAAACAGGCCTCAAAGAACAAGACGCATGCCTGCAAGATTGTAAGATTGTGTGATTACAACTGATGATGTGATAGATAATGAAGGTGAGTTGGTACATTATGCTTTCTATGCAGATTTCGAACCTGTCAATGCAACTGAAGTATTGAAAGATTTGAAGTGGGTGAAAGCAATGAACGAAGAAGTGAAGTATATCAAAGACAACAACACTTGGTCACTTGTGGAATTTCCTCAAGGCAAGAAGGAAATTGATGTCAAGTGGGTATACAAAGTGAAGATAAATCCCAAAGGGGAAGTAACTCGATACAAAGAAAGGCTTGTGGCAAAAGGATTTCTACAGAAAGAAGGAATAGACTTCAATGAAGTTTTTGCACCTATTGCTAGGATCGAAACAATCAGGTTGTTTGTTGGTCTAGCAGAAATAAACAGATGGCACATATGTCAGATGGACGTGAAGTGTGCATTCCTAAATGGACCCTTAGACGAAGAAGTTTATGTTAAACAACCAGTTGGGTTTGTGAAACATGACGAAGAGAGAAAGGTGTACAGGCTGCATAAAGCTCAGTATGGATTGAATCAGGCTCCAAGAGCTTGGAATAAGAAAATTGATAGTTTCCTAAGGGAGAAGGAATTTTTGAAGTGCACAACTGAACATGGAGTATATGTAAGAAGAAACAATAGTGAATTGCTTATACTATGTCTCTATGTCGATGATTTGTTGATAACAGGTAGCTGCAAAAGTGAGATCGAAGACTTCAAAGGTGATCTGAGCAAGGAATTCAAAATGTATAATTTGGGTGAGATTTCATATTTCCTTAACATCAAATTCTACAAGAGCAGTAGAGGTTTGATGATGAATTAAAGAAGATATGCAGGAGAAATTCTCAAGAAATTTAAGATGGAAGAATGAAACTCAACTTCGACACCAGCAGAACCAAGACTGCAACTGTTAAAAGATGTATATGAAGATGATGTCCACCCAACCCAATACAGAAGACTTATTGGGTCATTGAGATACCTTTGTCATACAAGGCCTGACTTAGCATGTAGTGTAGGTATAGTAAGTAGATTCATGCAGAAGCCAAAGGTATCACATCTAGAAGCGGTGAAGAGGATACTAAGGTATCTTAAAGGAACTCTCGACTATGGCATTTTATTTCCTGCAGCTGATAAAGGAAAAGAATGCAAGTTAGTGGGATACACTGATTTGAGTTAGTGTAGTGATTCTAAAGACCGAAAATCAACACCAGGATGTGTGTTTATGTTAGGTGGTGCACCAATTGCTTGGAATTCAAGAAAGGAACCAGTAGTGGCATTATCATCATGCGAAGCAGAATATATAGATGCTTCTCTTTGTGCATGACAAGCAACTTGGATGGTGAACTTGGTCGAAGAGATAACAGGAAAAGATCATGGAGAAATTTCCATGAAGATCGACAACATGTCAGCTATGAATCTGGAAAAGAACCCGATAGCACATGGTCGAAGTAAGCACATCGAAATGAGGTTCCACTATCTTCGAGAAAAGGTAGCATAGGGGAAGATGAATTTGGAACACTGCAGAACTGAGAATCAAATTGCAGACATCATGACGAAGGGTGTGCAGGTCAAAGTATTTCGAAAACTAAGAGTCATGATGAATATAGATAGTTTAGACAAAATGAATTAGGTGGTGTGTTAAATTATAACTCATAGTATCGAAACTATGTGTGACGAAGGGTTTAGATGTGGATCGAAGTAGGTTGCTCGAAGGAAGCTATTTCCCAGTCGAAGAGCTTGTGGATCGAAGCAAGCTGCACACAGATTAGATTTGTTTTAGATTTAGATAGATTTGATTCAAGTCTAAAATATAATAGATTTGATTTAGTACCAAAATAGGTATTTTAGGCTTCTATAGTTTTGGGCTTAGGGAGCAAGTTAAATCGATAAATAGAGTGAGTAACCCCTAATTTTATAATTAAGTCAATTAAGTTGTATTTATAGAATTTGCAATTGCAAGTGAATAACAAAGTTTTCCATAATTTGTGGCCAGGGAGAAACTCTGCAGAAAATAATTGACTTCTTTCTTTTCTTTTATTTTCTTTTCTCATAATTCATTGCCATTGTCTGGTGATATCAATCTTGTTCATCAAGCTTGATAGAAATTTATCATAGATATTTTGGTGGATTTCTAACACTGCCGCCACTTGACCTTCTTTTTTTTCTTCTCAGTGGAGTGGTCCTGTCGTACCTCAAATTTGCCCTACCTCGGTAATTTTATCTTTCAAGATTTAAATAAAAGAAATATTTAATTAAAGATGGTACGACACTATCTGATGGCCCATCTTTATCCAAGACTAGGGGGTGTATTTTAAATTCAGGAAATTGGGGCTTTCTAAATCAGAAGGACTCGTATATCCGTGAACCCATTCGCGTGGCGTGTTGGCCAATGGGCCATGCGATTCGAAAATAAAGTTATTTCAGAATAATAACTATTAAATAGTTGTTATTATTGAAATTAAAATTGCTATTAAATAATAATTGAATTTATTAAATAAACTTAGGTGTTACTTTGTTATTAGTAAAAAGGGTGGAGGTAATTTATTTAGTCAGCCCATTTGTCCTTTTTATTATCTGCTGTTTCATTTAAAAAAAAATATTAGTTTTACTGATTCTTAATTGGAATTTGCTGTTTTAAAATGGAGGAGGTGCGAGCACAAACTAATGTCCCATTTAATTTGTTGTTAGCAAGAGAGAAGGGGTATAAATATAAGCTGCAGGGCCATTAAACGGTCTCTAGGCTAGCCCATTTGGTGCTTTATTGTTTTAAGGAAAATTAGTATCAAAACTCTTGTTATTACAAAAATAAATAAACAAATATATTTCTTTATTAAAAGTGTAATATATTTTTTGGCTGATAAACCTTTTATTACAACAAAATATGTGTTAAACGTTTCTTTATAATTTGCTTATTAAAATTTGGGTGTTGCAGAAAAGGCCAATTAGGCTTAGTAGTAGTTAGAACCTTTATTGTTGTATTAGAAAGCTTGTTGGGGCTGGGTAATAAAATAACAACGTAAGGCCCAAGTGTTAAAAACCATTACTGTAGCAATTCAACAAAGATTACACATATTTTCATTCGTTAACAAGTACTGTTGAGATTCAAAACAAATAGAATCAACTTTATTACAAACTAAATCTATGAATTTCAATCAAAATAAATAAAAAAATCTCGAAATATACAGCAAAACAAAATCCACAGCAAAACAAAACAAAATCCAAGCTACAATCATCAAAACCACAGCAAAACAAAATCCAATCTCTATTTCCGGAAATTGCCAAATCCATAATATATTACAATTAAATCAAATCTAATAGAATCTGGAAAGTATTATTAAATCAAAATCTCGTGATATATACAATTGAATCCAAATTAATTACATGATCCCTAATTGAAGCTAAAGTACAATTTGTAACTGAAAATGCAAAACCCTAAAGTTCTAAACTATAAATAACATAAATGAACAGAGATGAAGAGGGGAGGGGGAATTTACAGGGACGGCGGAGGGTCGTTGAACAAGAAATAAGAACAAGGGTGGGTTTTTGACAGAACCGCAGATAGGCCACGATGAGGCTTGCTTGAACCCATCGTTTGCTGCTGAAGATTGAGGGAGAGTGGTTAGAGTTTTAATTTCTGAAACCCTAACCGCGAGACATCGTCAAGCGCCGCCGCTTCCATACCCACCGCCGTTTTCAATCGTTCACCATTACCGCATCTCCAGAACCTGCACACAAGAGACAGAGGGACGTTAAATTGGGTTCACTTTGAAATCGGAACACGAAAACACCATAGGGGAAAATCACCCAGCTTTTGGTCGTTATTTGGCTAAGGGTGGTGGGCGATAGGGATTGTTCTTCCGGCGCCGCCATAGTAGGAAGATAAGGTTGGAGAAAGGAGAAACTTGGCTAGGGTTTCGCGTGGGAGAAGGAGAAGAAGTGGTTTTCCTTGTTTGGCTGCGAGACAAGCGTAATGACAAGAATAAAAAAACAAAAATAATGTGTACATTCTGTTTGGATCCCCTACACGCGTGTGCATGTTAACTATCCTATTCCCTCGCGTGTCATCCACTTGATGTTGATCAGACGGCCTTGAGGCCAAGTCCACCATAACTCCATGCTTCCTCGCGTACTCAATCAGCAAGGCCATTCTCCAATCACGTTTTGGGCCTAAGCCCATTGCTTTTCACACCCTTCTTTATTGAATTTCTAAACGTAATGAAGGATTTCACCCCCCTGGTTTGAACTATGCTTGGGCCCAGGCAGTTTCTTAAACAGACCCCCCATGTTTTTACTTCCTAACTGGGATTGCACCCCCAGGTTTATTTAATTTGTTAATATTTTTTTCTATATTTTATATTATATTCCATTAATATATTATTTTCTTTCTTTTTCTTTATGATTATAAATATTATTATTAATTATTATTATCATATTTTTATACTTAGTATTATATATATTATTATTGTATTACATGAAAATATCATCTATATTGTTATAAATTATTTTATTCAAGAATTCATATATTATTTTTTACATTATTGCATTAAATCTTTTTAATCATGCATTAATCAAGATTTTCGCAATTGATACAATAAAAAACACCAACAAATCTCAAACTATTTTCGCGAACAAATTAAGCTAATCATTAGTCTTTTTTGTAAATAGAGTTTTAAACCGATTTTGGCTCACTGCGTACTCAGTCAAAATCTCCGCAAATAGTATCTATCATCGCCGTCAACATCACAATAGGTGAATCAAGCATCCAACAGGAATAAATGTCTTCCCAAGTTCAAATTATTAGGTTGTAGTATATCTATATGTAATATATATGACATGATTTTGAAATTAATGCTAATGAATTATTATCATAATGTTTAGATAATTAAACTTGATAGCCTTCAAGTTACTAATAACAAGAAGCATTTTAGTAAACAATTGGATTAGTCCTATGTATTGATACAATTTTAAGATGAAATGATTTGTCAGAATGTTTATGGTGCTGGAAAAAGTGCATACACATATTTCAATTCAAGAATCTTTGTTAAGTTGTTGACTATTGCAAATATATATGTGGTGTACTGAAGAACATGTTGTAGTTGAAGGATGATTATGCGTCAAAGGTATGTTAAAGATAACAGTTATATATATTTTTATTTGTTTTTATTGTTAGTGTTAAATTGTGGCAAAATTTAAATTTATTTTAACATATTTCAAAAATATATTTTTCAAAGTAATTTGACGAAATTTACTCTGCGTGGGACCATAAATAATTTACTAAATGTAAAGTATGATGGTTTCCTAAATTAATTTTAAAATATTAGCATATTCATAAACGAATAATATAACTGTTTTATATATATATATATATATATATATATATATATATATATATATATATATATATATATATATATATATATATATATATATATATATATATATATATATATATATATATATATATATATATATATATATATATATATATATATATATATATATATATATATATATATATATATATATTATGACAGTTTTATAAATCTGTACAATGGTTTTATAATATAACTTGATATTTGTAATGTATATTACGCTGATTAAAACTCTCATTATTTTCAACCTGAAATCGCCACTTTTAACTGTGAAAGTTACGGTAGTTAGTATTAAATCGCCGCTATTTCCCTTGCGGCAGTCAAATTTACGGCATTTTTTAAAAAAAGTCGTATTTGTAAATTACGACGGTTAAATCCGCCCAATTTACTTGAAATAACTGTTGTAATTTACGCGCTTTTTGGTAGTGCATGCCCATGGAATTTGGTGTCATTGTCGCGAAAATCAATATTTTTTTATGTTATGAAACATCCCTTGGAAGAGCATTCTGTTTTTCAAATAGAGTTGCTTTCTGAAATTGTTGATGAAGTTTATTCTGATTTGTTTTCAACTGATTTTCCATCTTTATATATTTTTGATGATGTTTACTCATGTGATGATTGTACTAACACTAACCTTTGTGTTGTATGTGTTGAGATTGACTCTGCCTTGCAGAGTGACATTTTTCCTACAAGTGAAGTTGTCGATGAAGCTTTTTATGCAGCTGGAGCTCTTGACTTCCTGACTTCCCCAAACACACCATCCATTGAATAACCACCTTTCCTAGAGCTAAAACCACTTCTTGAAAATCAGAAATATGCTTATTTAGAAAGGAATGAAAAACTTTCAGCTGTAATTTCTTCTAACCTTAATTCTGATTAAGAAAATAAGCTTTGGCAGGTTTTGAAGAAGCATAAGAAGGCGATTGGGTGGACATTCTATGACATTCCAAGTATCAACCCATTCATGTGTATGCACAAGATGTTACTTGAGGATGGAGCGAAAATAGTAAGGCATCCCCACAGGAGGCTTAATCCTTTGATCCTCGATGTTGTGAAGAAAGAGGTAACCAAACTCTTGCAAGCAGGTATCATATATCCTATCTTTGATAATAATTGGGTAAGTTAAGTGCAGGTTATACCTAAGAAATCTTGACTCACAGTGGTAAAAAATGAAAAGAATGGACTTGTTCCCACTAGATTTCAAAATAGCTGGAGAGTTTGTATTGATTACAGGAGATTGAACCAAGATACTAGAAAGGATCACTTTACTTTGTTGTTCATTGACCAAATGCTTGAATGGTTAGCTGGTAAATCACATTATTGCTTTCTTGATGGTTTTTCAGGTTACTTTCTGATTCATATTGCACCTGAAGATCAAGAAAATACAACTTTTGCGTGACCATTCAGTACATTTGCTTACAGGATGTTGCCTTTTGGTATTTGCAATGCTCCTGACATATTCCAGTGATGCATGATTAGCATTTTTGTTGATTTTATTGAAAATTGCATGGAAGTGTTTATGGATGATTTTACTGTTTATGGTTCTTCATATGATGCGTGTTTGAACAGTTTAAATATGGTTTTTAGAGAGATGCATCAAAATTGACCTAGTTTTAAATTATGAAAAGTGTCATTTAATGGTTGAACGGGGAATTGTTTTGGGTCACATAATTTCTGAAAAAGGAATTTCAGTAGACCCTACTAAGATTGATGTGATTTTTACACTGCCTTACCCATCTTGCATTCGCGAGATTCATTATTTTCTTGACATGGAATTTCAGACATAGACCTAGAGGTATGACATGAAACAACTGTTCCCAAGGAGTAGTTAAATAAATATAATCACGATTAATCAATTTCAAGAAAAAAATAGCTGCTCGTGCATGACCTAGGTAGAATATGGTAGCCACTAAGTATATTTAGGTAATGTTTTGATATTCTCACAGCCTGGAGAACCAAAAGGTTTCCAACGGATCAGGGACATTTCTGACCGAAACATCTTCTGATAATTTGAGATAAACAGATTAAAATTATTTTGATCAAATCAGAATTGTATTCCTTCAGACTACGAATAGAATACAGTTAATTCTAATGACATTTTACTCTGGACAAAAATCCATTTTCCGATTCTTTAGAATAAATAGAAATTTATCTTCAGCCAAGGGTTTTGTAAAAATATTAGCCCATTGATGGTCTGTATCTATAAATTTTAAAGATAGAATCCCTTTCTGAATATAATCTCTAATTAAATGATGTTTGATTTCTATGTGTCTAGCCCTAGAGTGTAGAATATGATTTTTACTTAAGCAAATGGCGGCAGTGTCATTAGAATAAGATTTTAATGACATCTTACTCTAGACAGAAATCCATTCTCAAATTCTTTAAAATAATTAGAAATCTATCTTCAACCAAGGTTTTTATAAAAATATCAGGCCATTGATGGTCTGTATCTATAAATTTTAAAGATAAAATCCCTTTATGAACATAATCTCTAATAAAATGATGTTTTATTTCTATGTGTTTAGCCCTAGAGTGTATAATATGATTTTTACTTAAGCAAAAGGAGGAAGTGTTATAAATAAAGATAGGGATGTTACTTTCATATATCTGGTAATCTTTCAGCTGATTTTTCATCCATAGCATATGAGTATTGCATAGTGTTGTTGATCATTACTCTGCTTCTGCTGTTAAAAGAGAAATTGTTGATTTCCTCTTGCTTGACCATGAGATTAGATTCTTTTCTAGAAACTAAAAATTTCCAAAAGTGCTTTTTCTCTCTAGTCGATCTCCAGTGTAGTCTGCATCACTGAAGTCAGAAAGAGAATACTCTGATGTTTTTTCATACATCAAGCCTAGGTTATGGGTTCCTTTTAGATACCTTAGAATCCTTTTAATAGTAGTTAAGTGGGATTCCCTAGGATCAGATTGGAATCTAGTGCAAAAATTAACACGGAATAAAATATCAGGTCTAGATGCAGTTAAAAATAGAAGAGACATGTATGATTCATTGGAGTCTTTGCTATTATTGTACCCTAAATTTCGCCCCTAATTTTTTTCCAGTCGCACTTCCATATCATATTTTCTCATTTGGTTACAATCATTAATAAATAGCTTCATTCATCACATTTGCATCATTTAATCGTGTTTAAGCTGACCAAAAGTAAGTTTAAATCGACATTTGCATCATTCTGTAGTTGAAAAATACCCGACATTTCACTTCATGCATTTTTATCTGTTTACTCATTTCTTGCATTGCTCCAAATTATTTATATGTCGATAATACAAATATTTCAGTTTTACAGACAAACTGTTAAAAGCGATTCGACATTGTGCGAAAAATTAGCGAGAAAAATATTTCAATTTTCACCTTTTACCGATCATTTTATGAATCTGCATCTCGCGTAGATTATGACGGTATGCTCGCTTTATTTTTTCGGTACAATTTGAAGTCTCGTTTTTAACCCTAAAACGTCTGTTTAGCCTGATATTTTTATTATCATTTTATTTCGATTTCGACTTTTTGAATATTTTTTCTTTAATCTTTGTGACATGTAGATTATTTTAATGTGTTCATTTTATTTTTTCGGATAAATTTTCGTCCGTTTTCTATCGTTTTCGATCATTTTGGGTCTTTATTTTTTATTCAGAAAAAATTCAAAAAAATTATTTTAAATTGAATTAATTTTAATACTTTCAGTTTTTTATTTTAGTTTTATCATTTAAGGGCGTTTTTGTCATAAAAAAATATTAATTACACCTTACTCTATTTCTATTGGTTGATAGTATAATTTACGGATTAATACATACTGGATTTATTTTGAACGGATGAGATTAATTTTTGAAATCTTATTTTTCCTTTTCATTTTCCTATTTAAACACTTCTTTCTCTCTTTGTTAAATCACAACAACACCACAAAACCAAAAACCAACACAGTAAGCTCTCTCTCTCTCTCCACGGCTACTCTTTCTAATTTTCTATTCTCCTTTATTCAACTAGCAGTAACTCACTTCCTCTCTCTCCATGCATACTACCCCTCTTCCTCTCTTTACTCTCCATTTAATCACCCTTTCCTTCCTTCAATTTTCCACGCACAGCATAATTTCTTAGCTACACCTAAAACCCCATTCATCTTCACACAAACAGTAACTAATAATTCCATCACCACCCAACCAACAACTCACGTTCCAACCTTCATCCTCCCATCTCACCATACTACATCACCAATTAACAACATCACTATCAAACAGCACCATCCATTAATCCCCTTTCACCGTAACAACTCTGTAATACCGCCATTATCCAATTCCGCGCGCAGCATTACCGTATCAACCAACAATCTCCTCTGTGAATTCAGCGGCATCATCAATTTCCAGTTTCCTCATTTTCGGTAATCTTCAATTTCTTTTGTTTATAACCGTGATTGCTGTAAAAATTTGTGTTGATTTGTTTTGATATGTTGAATTTAACTGTTTGAGTAGAAACTCTATGGTTTGATAGTTTGAACTAAATTACTATGTTGAAATTTTGTTTTGAGTGTCTACATAATGCTGGAAAATAAATTGGATAGTGTTACAATGTTGTTGTTCTTGTGTGATACAATATTAATGATATTGTAACATTTGTTTCATGATAAAGATTGTAAAAAATTCTGGTTTGTTCATGATAATTTATGATGAAGAATTTGTTACGGTTATGCTGTCCGGATTTACACCTCGCCGAAACTTTGATTCAAAATTTATTTTTAATCACTTTTGAGCTTAAGTGAATATGACATGAGTTGTTTAATTTTGAATTGTCAGTGTCGATGTTGTCTCGTTGTTTGAGTTATTTTAAAGAGTGATTTTTGATGATGTTTCAATTTGTATTTGATTCACAAAATTTGTTGGTTAATATCGGTGTTTGTACATAAGTTTGGAATTACTTGGAAATTGATTTTCATGAGCTTTGTATGCATAATTTGTTGCTGTCCAACTATTGGTTTGCATGAATAATGATTAATTTAAGCTCGATTTTTCATGGATTGAATTGAATTATGGATTAAACTCTTGATTTTGATTTGTGTAAATATTCATGTGCATTCATACAATTTCATTTCATTACTTTATTTTGTGATTACTAACATAAATTTAAATTTTGTTGCAATTTCATTCATTTTTATTTTTATACCGCTTATGCTACTAACGCGTTCGTTACTGTGAAGGTTTAAAAAAAATCATTTCATGTATTCATTCCCACATAGGGCGTCCATAATTCCTACATTTCTCCCTTTACCCCTTTATTGTATTTCATTATTTTGATTTAATATTTGGTACTATAAATATATACTTGTACATAATATTTTGACTATATATTTTATTCACTTCACTTGTAAATAAATTTGGGTTATGTAAATATTATTTTCATTGTGTTGCGATTTTAATTTTTAATTCCAACTAACTTCTGAAAATTGTACGGACGCACATAAGTTTTCCAGTGCTGTTAGTTTTGTCTGTACATTTCATGTGATGCAGGGAATCTTATACCGTGAGCTTTATTTGATATCTTGAGCCTTATCCGGTACCGTGAGCTTCATCTACGATTTCTTTATCCGTGATTTATTTTCACGTGTTGCATCTCTCGCTCCTGATTCATTGCGTTTTATTCGCTGCTTGGAATATTATCTTACATCTGGTTTTTTGATACTGTCAACTTGTGATTTATTTTCACCTGAGGTTTGGTATACTCTTAGCTTACTTTTTCTTTCAATGGCTTTAAACCCAAAGGGATGGGAATACAATATTGACTTCATCATGTCAATTACTGGTTTCTTATTCGGTCGGATCTTCTATACCGTATCTTTTACCCTCCTATACATAAGCACACCCTTTTCTCTCATTCTTTAAATTTCAAAACTTTCTCATCTTTTTCAAAATATTCTTTGTTTTTAAACTCGAACCGCTTTCATAATAAACCTCGACCTTGTCGAGTGCCTTCTCTTTTAAAACTTATTTTCTTTAAACAAGCTTCAATTCATTTAATCACACTTCGACATCTTTCGAAATTAACAAAAACACTTCAACTCATTCAAACCTTTTTGTGCGCTCGAGCACCTTTACCCTTCAAAACTTTTTTCAAGGTGAGACATAATTCATTGATAGTTGAGCAACATTCTCATATCCCTATGGTTATAAAGGTGTCGACTTTTCCACTTGAGTACCAGAGGCGTTCTCAAACCCTCACTCTTACTGACGCATGGTCCATATTTTTCACACCTTATGGCCGTTAGTCGAGTTTTCTCTCCTAACAATGACGACTTGTCTCCTTGTTTAAAAACAATCAACAGACAAGTCTTTTCTAGCCGAACTACGGTGCTCTGACTTTTCCATTGCACGAGGGAGTACGTAGGCACTAAGTCTTACGACCCAAGGCGAGCAACAAAAATAATAATAAAACATTTCATTTTCTTTTGTTTTCAAATAAACATTCATTCTTTCCCTTTAGCAAGTAAACCTTTACATAACACTCCTTTTAAAAGAAACCAAACAAAGTGGATCCTGCTGAATATCGTAGATGCTTAGGGTGCTAATACCTTCCCTTTGCATAACCTACCCCCGTACCTCGATCTCTGATCTTTTTGGTTTTTGCTCGCTTTTTTCCCATTTCCCTTTGGAAACAATAAAGTGCGGTGGCGACTTCATTGCGTTGAGTTAAGTCAATTAATGGCTTAATCTCAAATCTTTACCGCTAAATTTCTATTTCATATCATCACTATCGCAATTGAGCGCCAGAAAAGTGTGCGACAACTATAATGTAGTATGTCATGTTGAATTTCTTCAGAAGTTCTTTGGTGTACTTACTTTGATGTATGTAAGTAGCCTCTGGTTTTTGATCAATCTGGATTCCCAGAAAGAACTTCAGTTCCCCCATCATGCTCATTTTGAACTCGTCCTGGATTAGCTTAGAGAATTCCTCTCAGAGAGATGGATCGGAATAACCAAAAATAATATCGTCGACATAACTTTTAACAATTAGAATATCATTTTTGGATGTTTTGCAGAAGAGTGTAGTGTCAACCTTTCCTCTGGTAAACTTATTTTCTAGCAGAAAATTGCTCAATCTGTCATACCAAGCTCTGGGAGCTTGTTTCAAGCCATAAAGAGATTTCTTTAGTTTAAAAGCATAGTTTAATTTTTCAGTTTTTTCAAAACCAGGAGGTTGTTTAACATAAACTTCATCTGAAATGTAACCATTCATAAATGCACTCTTAACATCCATTTCATAAATAATGATGTTATGATTTACGAAAAAGGAACTAATAACCGAATAACTTCTAACCTGGTGACTGGTGAAAAGGTTTCTGTATAGTCTATACCTTTTTGTTGACTATAACCTTGTGCAACTAGTCGAGCTTTGTTTTTAACCACTTCTCATTTTTTGTTGAGCTTATTTTTGAACACCCATCTGGTTCCAATGACATGTACACCTTTAGGTTTCAGAACAAGATCCCATATGTCATTCTTTGAGAATTGGTTCAGTTCTTCCTCCATATCCAGAATCCAATACTTATCCAGAAGGGCTTCCTTAATTGATGTAGGTTCTACTAAAGAGACTAAACCCAGAAGCACTTCATCTGAAGGTTTGAGAGTCGATCTTTTTCTGACTGGAGCATCTTTACTTCCAAGAATAAGATCTTCAGGATGATAGGATGTGTTATGTTCTTCTTTGGTTGAGTTATATTAGAAGGACTATCAACATTATCATAAGGAGGAGCTTATGATTCTTTATCTTCTTGAAACTTCTCCTTTAGCTTAGTGAATGTTATCGTCACATCTGCAAGCTTTTCACACAACTTTAACTGTTCATGGTCAAACTTATCATCAAATATGACATGAATTGATTGATTCCTCCATAATTTGTGATTTTGTGTTATAGACTCTGAAGCCTTTAGAGCGTTCAGAATATCCTAATAGAAGGCACTTTTGTGCTTTGGAATCAAACTTACCCAGATTCTCTTTAGTGTTTAGCATATAACAAATACATATGAATGGATGGAAGTAGGAAATGTTGGGATTTCTATTCTTCCACAATTCATAAGGAGTCTTACACAAAATAGGTCTTATGGAGATTCTATTTTGAATATAGCATGTTGTATTTACTGCTTCTTCTCAGAAATCCTTAGCCATTTGAGTTTCTTGGATCATGGTGAAATCCATTTCCTATAAGGTTCTATTTTTCCTTTCTACAACCCCATCTTGTTGTAGAGTTATAGGGCAAGAAAAATCATGTAATATGCCATTTGAATCAAAAAGTTTTTCAAAATATTTATTTTCATATTCTCCACCACGATCTCTTTAAACTCTAACTATTCTGCAGCCTTTTTCATTTTGCTCTTGGGAACAGAAGGAAGCAAATACAGAGTATGACTCATCCTTGTGTTTCAATAATGTCCACCTTATGTAATCATCAATGATAACAAGTCCATATTTCTTACCATTGACGGAAGCAGTTTTCACTGGTCTAAATAAGTCAATGTGAAGAAGTTCTAATGGCCTAGAAGTAGAAACAATCTTTTTAGCTTTGAAAGAGGTTTTTGAAAAATTTTCTTTCAAACGAGCTTCACAAAGAGCATTTGAAGTATACTTCAGATTGGGCAAATCTCTGACTAATCCAAGTTTTTAGTTGAGACAATTTTCTCAAGCTAAATGACCCAGATGTCGATACCAGATCCACTTCTCTTCTTGAACAGTTAGAAGATATTTTACATTTTGATTATTTAAATCTGATCATTGTTTTTTGTAAACATTGTTCTTCCTCTTTCCATTGAACAGAACTGAGCCATTCTGCTGACTAACAACTTTACAAGACGTTTGATTAAAGATGTGATAACCATTGTCACTAAGTTGACTAATTGATAATAAGTTATGCATCAGACCTTCGACTAAAAGAACATTATTAATAGAAGGAAATTTAGCATTATAAATTATTCCAGAGCCGATGATCTTTCCCTTCTGATTGCCTCTGAAACCAACGACGTCTCCAGACTTAAGTTCTAAATATTGGAACATATGTCTTTCGTCTGTCATGTGTCGCGAGCATCCACTATCCAGGTACCATGACTGGTGTTTCAATGACGCCATTAAGGAGATCAGCAATGTAGATTATCTGATCCTTAGGTACCTACTTTATGGTGTTTCTAGTGCATCAAATTATCTTGCGACACTTCAAATTTTTTTGTGCCACATCACTTATTTGCCTACGTGGCATCTCTCATAATCCATCTTAATTTTCAATGGTTAAAACATATTGTTACTCTCTATAGAAGGTCATCGGTTCGAACCCTCACAAAGGCAAAGATAAAATAATCTAATATTTATTTATTAACTTTTATTATTTCAAAAAATATCAAACTAATTTACTCGCAATAAATTTTATAGTTTGGCAGTTTATTTCTTTTAGTTTTAAATATTAAAAACTTGCAGTTTGTGTTTCATTTTCCCTATCTCCATTTTGTAGAACACAATATGACTTCTTTCTCTCCTTTTTTGCAAGAATACTCATCATCTCTTTAATTTCCTTTCTCATAGTGTCTTCTCTCCTTTTTTGTAAGAATAATATCGTCTCATTAATTTCCTTTTTCAAGTGCCATCTCTCCTTTTTTGCAAGAATTTTCATCGTCTCATTAATCTTTTTGTCAAATTATCCAAAAGAGAATCTCTCTTTGTAAATTTCATTTCATTTTTGTAATAAATTCAGAAGAGCATCGAAATGTAAAAACGTCCATGTGCATTTACGATGATATTATTTTTTAAATCTTGAACAATTTTTTTTTTTTATAAATCATCCATTTTGCTTTTTTTTCTTTTTTAATTCAACAGTTTTATTAATTTATTATTATTTGAAAAAAAATTTTGAGAGAGAGAGAGTTATAAATATTCATTGATTGTAAGCATTGTATCTAAAATTTCAAATTCTCATTTTAATGAGGCGTACATAAAAAACATCCTAAAAGATATGATCGTACCTGATAAGAGTTGGATCGTCATAGCTGATTTGAACTGAATTTGAAGGAGATGGGGGATACCTGCAAGGCACTCCGATGACAAAGTGAGAGACGAAATGAGCAGACAAGTAGTATATAGTTGTGTATGAAATGAATACCAGACCTTCTTGAAATAGATGGTATTTATAGCCCCCAGCACTGGGTCAAGGTCCCTTTACTGGGCTGACCAAACAGGCCCAACAAAGGGACTGCCAGGTTCTACGTGGAGTAGCGGGGACCCGCACGTGGTCCCCTAACTGGATGATGCTCTCCGCAGAATAGGGAGGTGAAGACGCGATCTTCCCGGGACCCTGAGGACTCCGAGATATTCGGAGAGGTTGAGAGTCTGCCCTACGAAGAGTGAGCTCGAGCAGGGCCTAGATTGGGATGTTTCTCGTCTGGGACGTCCCTCGTCAGGGACGCTCTTCGCGGCCACCGACGGGCACAATTGTATTCGACGACACCCATGATCGGGGCGTGTCGGGGAGTCTAATACTCAGCATGGTATGTTGTTAAGCTTGGATTGGGCCTCGCTGGTAATTGGGCCACGGGCAGGCCCAGTCCAGAACAAGATATACATGCGTTAGTGCGGTAAAAAAAAACAGACAGACGGACACGAGAGTGATGTATAAAATATATGTTATTTTGATTTTGATATAATATATATTTTTGGGTCATAATTATTATTATTGTGTTCTATATATCTTTTATGATTCACAAAAATATAAATTATAATAATAAGATATATGTAAAATTAAAAAATATACTTTTTATTCATAACACAGTTATTATCACACCATTCATTATTTCAACTGTGATAAATTTTTTTTTTTGTGGTAGTGTTTAATGCTCTTTTTTAGTTTAATATTTTACTATCTTATTAGATACACACTATAATTTAGAGAAACAAATAGAGATAAATGAAGAATAAAACGAATTATAGATAAAAGAAGTATGTGTTTATATTATTATTATTATTTTATTTGCTTCCAATAATGAAGCTAAAAAATATTGTAAATTCGAGATCTGGTCTTTATTCTTTTAGCCTCTCGATAAATAAGTTTTGAAATTAGATTGCAACATATGAATGTCATAGCCAATACCACATTATTCAGAAAGACAATAGACATTTGGAATAGTATCTCTAACTGTTCCATGAGCATTTCTACAAAAGACAAAAGTTTTTCCTCCTTCTTTAGCAGCTACAATGTTGTTTTTATCCAATAGAATATTAAAACAGCCAGATGAACTACAATTTAAGTTAATAGCTACATTGCCAACAAAAGTTCCATTAAATCCTCGATATGTCACCGAATTCACCGACACAGATGATACCTCCTAACCATTACAATAAAATAAAAATTTGAAACATAAATTTTTAAAATTTGACAACAATGAAACACACTGTTGAAATGACCGGATAAATTAATGAGTCAAATATGCACCTCTAGATTATAATGATAGTCCTGATTTATAATTATTGGGTTTTTAACATTTTCAAGGATGATTTGTTCATATATAATATTTTTTGCATAACCTGATCCACCCTGCAAATAAATGATTAAATTACATTTGTTATAATATATATATATATATATATATATATATATATATATATATATATATATATATATATATATATATATATATATATATATATATATATATATATATATATATATATATATATAGTGATATTGTTATACATTACTTGTTTAAATAAATCTTTATTTACATAGAATATTATTTAAAAGTTGATAAAAATATAAAGTTATAATTGGCAAAGTATTTGAGAAAATTTTATTTTAAAATTATTTCATCTATTTAATATGTTTTGCTTTAAAAAAAAATTAGAATACTCACCAAAATTGTTTTGATTCTTGCTCCATTAGTAGATCCCATGAAAGTACAATTTCGTACATAAATATCTGAAACACTCTCCGTTGAATTAAATTTACCAAGGCTACCAACACTGATAAAAATATAAAATGCATGTTTTAATGAGATGTCTCGATAAATATATAAATACATGTATACTATATAATTCAGACACATCAAAATAAATATGCAAGTGTCAAAGAATTTAACCTCTTGCTACTAGTATATTATTGTAAAAACACACATTTGATATTTAAATAAAAAATTTAGTTTATATATATATATATATATATATATATATATATATATATATATATATATATATATATATATATATATATATATATATATATATATATATATATATATATATATATATATATATATATATATATATATATATATATATATATATATTTGATCTCTTTAAATTTTTATATATGAAAATAAAAGTTTTAAAATATATATTTTATAAACCTTATTCCATGGCCTGGTCCACAAGTAACTCGAGTAACATTCACAAAAAATGAGCCACCATTGATTGCGATACAATCATCACCTATTAAAAATAAACAAAGCCTAAACAAATTACATGTTCATCACAAAAAAAAAATTATATAAAAGTTGATCATTTTAAGGATAATATATGACTGTTATATTTTTTAAACCATTTTAAACTTTAATTACCAGCTTTTATATTGGAATCTTGTATAGAGATATTAGTGGAGGAAGAAATGTCAAATCCATCAGTGTTTGGACTAGTAGCAGGAGAATCAATGGATATATTAGAGAATGTTGCACCATTACACTGATTAACAGATACATGAGCTCTCGGACTATTACTGATCATTAGGTTACTAACAGTAAGATCATTGCATGAATGAAAATGAAACACCTGTACCATTTAAAAAATGTCACAATATACTCATAACAACTTCAAAATTTTAATTATCTGCTTAATTATTGAAGTTAAATATTTCTAAACCTTAGTTTATAACGACAATACATACCACTGGTCGAACACAATTCGAACAATCCCACCAAGTAGAACCATTTCCATCAATTTCTCCCAGACCATTACCATCAATTGTAATTCCATTTAAATATCCGACTGTAATCCAATGCGATTCAGCTTTCCACTCTTCTTTACCAGGTGCAACTGTTTTTCCTTCAAACTGCAATTTTATATAGATTAAAGTAAATAAAATTTGTCTAAGTATTTTATAGAGCTCCTAAATATTTTAATTTTCCAAAGAGAAAAAAAGCGATGCGTAGTAATGTTATATACCTGAAAGAGAATTTTAGCATCGCAGGGACCGCTAAAGTTTACTTTGGTCACCAAGAATGATTTTTTAGATGGTATAACCAATGTTGACATTCCTTCTGCATTACAGGCACTACTCCATGCACTTGAAAATGCCTACAATTTATTATATAAATATAATAAATAATAAATATTGTCAAGGTCACACAATGATATGAAATAGATATAAATTAAAATTATTAAGATAAAAAATAAGAGCATATACTTGTGTATCATCAGATTTTCCATCGCCAATTGCACCATATTGCATCACATTATAAGTATTATTTTCGGTTACATATTCCAATGTTGGACATATATAAGGTGAAATGAAAGAAAGAATCAAAACATAGGCAATGAATCCTTGCATGTTAACTAGAGTGAAAAAAAAGGAATATTTAGAGTTTCTTTTTTTATAATTAAAATTGTTAAAAGGCATAAGAAGAAGTGCATATCCTAAATACAAAAAATAACAACAAACAAAACTGCAATCAAAGGTCTAAGAAAACGCAGCCAAACAAATCTGAAACAGAAAACAGAAACAACATCCAACTAAAAACAACTAAACAGAATTCCTACCACTAACAATTTAAGAGACAATCAAGGCCTGAATCAATACTGATGTCTAAAGCGAATTTTAAGAATTGAGTCTTTCTAAATTAATTTTTTTATAAATATATTTTATTTTTTGAATTTTTAAGATACAAAATCATTTATTAAAATCAATATTTTTTTAAAAAAATCAATAAATAATAAAGTCAACCCATTTAATATCTGTTGAAACATTATTGATTTTATATAAGATTTTACTAATTTTAATTTTAAAAACTATGTTCTGCAGAAAAAACACTTATAGGAATTGTTAACATTACCTTATATGTAATATATGTATTTGAGAAATCATCAATTATTCTTACATAATTAAATATGTCAATTGATCTTATTTTCACCATGTTAAAAAGAAATCCAAAAATATCATTATATAATTTAAATTGTTTAAACCTATTTTGAAATAAAGTAATTGCTTTACCTACTACGGATAAAGAATAATCAATTTTAAATAATTTCTTAGGCTTTGTTTTAGAGTTTGAAAAGGAGGGGAAGGAAGAATTTCAAAAAAATAATTTAAAAAAAAATTAATATACAATGATAAAAGAGTTTATAATTAACATATTTTTTATTTTTGAAATACTATAACATCATTAATTATATTTTCAAAGATTTGTGTAAGCCCTACAAAATCCTTCGAACCTTTCTATTCAAATCGGGTTGCGGTTGTATTATAAGAGACAAGTGTGGTGAGTGCAAAGGTGGATTTTATAAATCCATTGGAAAGTGTAGTACCATCAAAACGGAGTTATGGGGGTATTTATGAAGGATTTTTTTATCACTAAGAACGTTGGATTCAAGAGAGTAATTTTAAGTGTGGAACATAAGGTTGCAAATCTGGCAGTGGATATGGATGAGTACTCACTTATTAAGCGTATAGTATATACTTGTTTACCTTGAAATTTGGCAAACAAGCGCTAGTCTTCCAATTTCTAATGGTGTTGGTTACTTGTAGGATAAACTAGATTGATCCTAGGACGTAAGTGTATATTTTGTATTTTTTAAATTTTTTAGTTCCCTAAATTAGGAGGATTTTGTGTTCTGACTAAACATAAAATCCCCCAAAACCCTCTCAATCAAAATCTTTCTATTCAAATCAAATTCCGGTTGTGTTATAAGAGACAAGCATGGCGAGTGCAAAGGTTGATTTTACAAATCCATTGGAAAGTGTGGTTCCATCAAAGCGGAGAAAGCGAAGTTATGGAGTATTTATGAAGGATTTTTTTATCACTAAGAACCTTGGATTCAAGAGAGTGATTGTGTGGAATATAAAGTTGCAACTCTGGCAGTGGACATGGATGAGTACTTGCTTGTTAAGCGTATAGTATATACTTATTTACCGTAAAATTTGGCAAACAAACGCTAGTCTTCCAATTTCCATTGACTTTGGTTACTTGTAGGATCGACTAGATTATTCCTAGGACATAAGTGTATATTTCGTATTTTTTAAGTTTTAGTGGGTTTCAATCTCTTCGATAGAGATTGTTACTTTGAAAGTAGTAATAAAAAACTTTAAAGTAAAGAATGGAATGTAAAGAAATTTCGATTTAAACTTAAAAGGAATGTAAAAGATTCCAATTGAAAAGGAATGACATTGAATATAAAATTGGTGTTTCATATGTACATTCTCAGCAACTCGTTTCTCGGACGTGTTTGATTAATTCACGATTGCGTTAATCCGTTTTCTTTATTCTGAACTTGCTTTTGATTATAACATGGTTGAACAAAGAACATTAAGAGATTTTTCTGCTCCTAATGTTAATTATAATGGTTTATGTATCGAATATGCTCATATTGTTGTTCCTCTTAAATTTAAATCTGGTTTAATACATTTGTTATCAAGGTTAAAGAAAAAAAGTTAGTATTCATATTTTTTAACGTTAGACTTACTTTGCTTTTGTTATTCTCCACATGTGCTTCATATTGATGAATTTATTGAGATGATGTAATGGTTGATTTTGTTGTGTAATTAGGATTTTTTGTTTTTGTTGCACATTTAATTTAATTTTCTTTAATCATAAATGATTTGTGTGATATATCATATTCCTTTCATTAAGTTTCAATAATTTGAAATTTTGGCTAAAACTACGGTTTATAGATGACATCTTATGAGGGTATGTTTGTTTTTCTCTTCAACAATTGGTTCGGTCTTTTAAACTCAATTCTATTCAAAGCCATAAATCCTAGCTTTCATTTTGATGGATTGGAGTTTTATAATTTCTTTTATTCCTCGATTGCCCCTAATAACTATCATTATTTTCCCTTTCTCTCACTTGCTGCATGTTGCCTCTATCATTTGAAATTCACAGCCACACAAATTGAATTCCCTAGTATGAAAATGTGGAGGGTGATGTTTATGTAATGAGTGAAAAGTAAAATAAAACAGGAAAATGATTATGAAAAGGGAATGGAGAAATAGAGAAAGGAGAAATGGTCTAATGGATAAGCTTGAACCATAAAAAATTAAAATTAATGAAGTTTCTGTAGAAATGTAGAGTGAATGGTGCCATTGAAATAATATTTATTTTGTCAACTATTAAGTTAAAACTATTGATAGGAATAATGTTAATTTTTTTTTATTACTTATGATTTTATATATTTTTTGTCACTTTTGATGATTTATCTCTATAATATATAAAGTCAAATTATTGATAGTAATAATGTTTATTTTACTTCCTATTTTACCACACTTGAATGATTATCAACAATTTGTTGTGCTGATTTGTACAGATACATTTTTCAATAGAATAGCTTTCCATCATTTTCTTATTAAAATTATAAAACTGTATCTCCTTTTGAAATCCACATGTATATTGCTTAAGAGTTGTTAATACAGGTTGTGTGTAGAATGTATAAAAAACAATATTCTTAAACATATATGTATATTTTCTTTAAATATAACACATGTTCTATATTGCTTGAATATATTTTGATGAATTTCATTTTGTTTTGGGGCATCAAAATAGTTTTTTTTACATGTTAGAATGTTTTGAGGCATCAAAATGTTTTTTTAGATGTTAGAATGAATGCATAAAGAGACCTAAATATGTTTCAATAATTGATATGCACAGAAAGAGAAAATTTAGACTTGATTGAATACATGTCACATATCACATATGCATGAATACGTATCATATGTTTTATCATTTTAAATAATTTAAGTTAAATTCAAAATTAAATAAAAAGTATCATGTATAATTCCACACGTCGGCGCACTTAAAAAAAAGCAAGATATGGAGTGCAATTATTTTAATTGACAAATAGTTTAATTTAAAATCAAAATTATAAAAAAAAAACGATATATTATAATTTCTTGCGTTTGTGTACTAAAGTTGACTAGCAAACAAACTTCAGAGTGCATATTTTAAAGTTTATTACACTAATAATTTGAATTAAAATCAAAATTATTTTTGAAAATACCCGCTTATATTTTGACATATGTGCGCAATAAAAAAACGGACAAATAAACACAGAAAAAGAGAAATATATTAATTTAATATCAGAAAATAATAAAATGATGATGATGATGATGATGATGATGATGATGATGATGATGATGATGATGATGATGATGATGATGATGATGATGATGATGATGATGATGATGACGATGATGACGACGATGATGATGACGACGATGATGATGATGACGACGATGATGATGATGATGCGCCAAACAAGACTTTAGACAGCGTTTTTTTGAATTTAGACAGCGTTTTAAAGCGCTGTCTATTCCAGTGCTACTGTAGAAAAAGACAACGCTTCGTTAAAAGTAAAAGCGTAACGCTGTCTATTCCAGTACTACTGTAGTAAAAGACAACGCTTTGTTAAAAGTAAAAACGTTGGCTAAAGGGGGATTTTAGCAACGCTTTTACCTTTAAAGCGATGGCTAAAGGGGGGCCAAGGAGCAAAGGTGGTTTAATTTTTGTTGAGGTGTGACCTACTTTTACTTTAATTTATTATATTTGCAGTGGTCCTTGTTAGGTTCCTGCCGCCACTTGACCTTCTCTTTTTTCTTCTCAGTGGAGTGATCCTTGTTTTTAAAGTTGAAAATAACTTTCAGTTTTGTTTATTAATTCTCATAGTTTAGTTTTGTTTCCATTTCCATGTAACTTTTTAGTCGTGTTTAGCATTTCATTCATTTAAAAAACTAGAATCCAACTGCAAATTACTGAACCTAGAGGGTAAAAACCCAATATTCCCCACTCATTTATTAAGTTCAAAAGCATATTCATTACATTATTCAATACAAAATCCCATTCATTGCCTACAAGTAAACCTCTTCATGAAGAGAAGTTTGAAACTCTGTAAAGTAGAAAATTCTCTTCAAATTAACAAGCTTCTAGAATAAATAACTTGCAGTGTTAAGTGATAACAAGATAACAAAAATGATAGGCAGTCATGAGTTTAATTGATCATAGTGACGTCATTAAATTCTGTTGTTCATTCTTTTTTCTCGTAAACTTTAAGTGTTTTTGTTATAGATGGTGCAGGACTCTTTACTTATTGTTTGTATCTCATGGAAACAAAGCAGCTTATTCAGATGGATTTGTAGAAGGTGCAATTGGATCCATTCTCAGGGAAACTCTTGAAGATTTGGATTATCTTCTCAAATTGAGTAATATTGCGCTTCATTCTAATGGTGAAGTTAAATTTTTTGATATTATGATTTCTGCATTTATGTTTTATATTGAAAATGGTTCAGATCTAGTTTTAGTTCATTTTGGTTCCAAATTATTAAACCTGTTTTTTAACTGTTATGACGGCTATGAGGAACGTAGTTGGGAGGAAGTTGGTTTTAAATATGTATTTGTTCTATAATCCTAATTGAATTTTTTATTTTATTTTAGTTCACCATACCTTTTTGTTTGATTTTAAATGTCACTTTCATTGTTCAAATAGTATTGGAATTTGGTTATCTTCATTTTTGATTGAGATGAAGTTGTATGTTACATTAGTTTTCTTTTTGGTACATGATATAGGGATATTCTTGTTAATAGAAATGGAGTCTGAAAAATCATGACAAAAAAAGTAGAGTTTGTTGTCTTTGCGAATATATAAATCTCCAATGTTATTGAATATGTTTATTTTATATTGGAAGACTTTGTTATTGGAACACTTAATATATTGTCAATTGATGTTGCTGGAATTTCCAATGCAGCAATAGTGTTTATCATCGCCATCAACATCACAATAGGTGAATCAAGCACCCAAGAGGAATAAATGTCTTCCCAAGTTCAAATTAGTAGGTTCTAGTATATCTATATGTAATATATATGGCATGATTTTGAAAATAATGCTAATTAATTATTATCATAATGTTTAAGATGAAATGATTTGTGATGATATATATATATATATATATATATATATATATATATATATATATATATATATATATATATATATATATATATATATATATATATATATATATATATATATATATATATATATATATATATATATATATATATATATATATATATATATATATATATATATATATATATATATATATATATATATATATATATATATATATATATATATATATATATATATATATATATATATATATATATATATATATATATATATATATATATATATATATATATATATATATATATATATATATATATATATATATATATATATATATATATATATATTATAACAATTTTATCAATATGTATAATGGTTTTATAATATAACTTGATATTTGTAATGTATATTACGACGGTTAAAACCCTCATTATTTTCAACCTGAAATCGCCACTTTTAATTGTGAAAGTTACGGTGGTTAGTATTAAACCGCCGCTATTTCCCTTGCGGCAGCCAAATTTACGGCATTTTTAAAAAAAAGTCGTATTTGTAAATTATGACGGTTAAATCCGTCCAATTTACTTGAAATAACTACGGTAATTTACGCGCTTTTTTGTAGTGCATGTCCATGAAATTTGGTGTCATTGTCATGAAAATCAACATTTTTTATGTTATGAAACATCTCTTGGAAGAGCATTTTGTTTTTCAAATAGAGTTGCTTTTTGAAATTGTTGATGAAGCTTATTGTGATTTGTTTTCAACTGAATTTCTATCTTTATATATTTTTGATGATGTTTACTCATGTGATGATTGTACTAACACTAACCTTTGTTTTGTATGTGTTTAGCTTGACTCTGCCTTGCAGAGTGACATTTTTCCTACAAGTGAAGTTGTCGATGAAGCTTTTTATGCAACTGGAGCTCTTGACTTCCTGACTTCCCCAAACACACTATCCATTGAATAACCACCTTTCCTAGAGCTAAAACCACTTCCTGAAAATCTGAAATAAGCTTATTTAGAAAGGAATGATAAACTTCCAGCTGTAATTTCTTCTAACCTTAATTATGATTAAGAAAATAAGCTTTGGCAGGTTTTGAAGAAGCATATGAAGGCGATTGGGTGGTCATTCTATGACATTCCAAGTATCAACCCATTCATGTATATGCACATGATTTTACTTGAGGATGAAGCGAAAATAGTAAGGCATCCCCAAAGGAGGCTTAATCCTTTGGTTTTAAATATGTATTAGTTCTATAATCCTAATTGAATTTTTTATTTTATTTTAGTTCACCATACCTTTTTGTTTAATTTTAAATGTCACATTAGTATTGTAAGTTGTATGTTACATTATTTTTCTTTTTGGTACATGATATAGGGATATTCATGTTAATAGAAATGGAGTCTGAAAAATCATGACAAAAAAAGTAGAGTTTGTTGTCTTTGCGAATATGTCTCTTATAACCTTCAGAGATATATAATCTGCAATGTTATTGAATATGTTTATTCTATATTGGAAGACTTTGCTATTGGAACACTTAATTTTCTATTGTCAATTGATGTTGCTGGAATTTCCAATGCAGCAATAGTGTCTATCATCGCCGTCAACATCACAATAGGTGAATCAAGCATTCAGCAGGAATAAATGTCTTCCCAAGTTCAAATTAGTAGGTTCTAGTATATCTATATGTAATATATATGGCATGACTTTGAAAATAATGCTAATCAATTATTATCATAATATTTAGATGATTAAACTTGATAGCCTTCAAGTTACTAATAACAAGAAGCATTTTAGTAAACAATTGGATTAGTCCTATGTATTGATACAATTTTAAGATGAAATGATTTTTCAGAATGTTTATGGTGCTTGAAAAAGTGCATACACATATTTCAATTCAAGAATCTTTGTTAAGTTGTTGACTATTGCAAATATATATGTGGTGTACTGAAGAACATGTTGTAGTTGAAGGATGATTATGCGTCAATGGTATGTTAAAGATTGAAGGCTGATTCCGCCTTATATATATAGATAATCTCCAATGTTATTGAATATGTTTATTTTATATTAGAGGACACCATCATCGCCGTCAACATCACAATAGGTGAATCAAGCATCCAACAGGAATAAATGTCTTCCCAAGTTCAAATTATTAGGTTGTAGTATATCTATATCTAATATATATGACATGATTTTGAAAATAATGCTAATCAATTATTATCATAATGTTTAGATAATTAAACTTGATAGTCTTCAAGTTACTAATAACAAGAAGCATTTTAGTAAACAATTGGATTAGTCCTATGTATTGATACAATTTTAAGATGAAATGATTTGTCAGAATGTTTATGGTGCTGGAAAAAGTGCATACACATATTTCAATTCAAGAATCTTTGTTAAGTTGTTGACTATTGCAAATATATATGTGGTGTACAGAAGAACATGTTGTAGTTGAAGGATGATTATGCGTCAATGGTATGTTAAAGATTGAAAGCTGATTCTGCCTTTTATTGTTAGTGTTAAATTGTGGAAAAATTTAAATTTATTTTAACATATTTCAAAAATATATTTTTCAAAGTAATTTGACGAAATTTACTATGCGTGGGACCGTAAATAATTTAATAAATGTAAATTGCGATGGTTACCTAAATTAATTTGAAAATATTAGCATATTCATAAATGAATAATACGACTGTTATATATATATATATATATATATATATATATATATATATATATATATATATATATATATATATATATATATATATATATAATTACGGTTTTATAAATATGTACAATGATTTTATAATATAACTTGATATTTGTAATGTATATGACGACGGTTAAACCCCTCATTATTTTCTACTTGAAATCGCCACTTTTAACTGTGAAAGTTACGGTGGTTAGTATTAAACCGTCGTTATTTCCCTTGCGGCAGCCAAATTTACGGCATTTTTTTTAAAAAGTCGTCTTTGTAAATTATGACGGTTAAATCCGCCCAATTTACTTGAAATAACTGCTGTAATTTACGCGCTTTTTTGTAGTGCATGTCCATGGAATTTGGTGTCATTGTCGCGAAAATCAACATTTTTTATGTTATGAAACATCCCTTGGAAGAGCATTTTGTTTTTCAAATAGAGTTGCTTTCTGAAATTGTTGATGAAGTTTATTCCGATTTGTTTTCAACTGATTTTCCATCTTTATATATTTTTAATGATGTTTACTCATGTGATGATTGTACTAACACTAACATTTGTGTTGTATGTGTTGAGATTGACTCTGCCTTGCAGAGTGACATTTTTCCTACAAGTGAAGTTGTCGATGAAGCTTTTTATGCAGTTGGAGCTCTTGACTTCATGACTTCCCCAAACACACCGTCCATTGAATAACCACCTTTCCTAGAGCTAAAACCACTTCCTGAAAATCTGAAATATGCTTATTTAGAAAGGAATGAAAAACTTTCAACTGTAATTTCTTCTAACTTTAATTTTGATTAAGAAAATAAGCTTTGACAGGTTTTGAAGAAGCATAATAAGGCGATTGGGTGGACATTCTATGACATTCCAAGTATTAACTCATTCATGTGTATGCACAGGATTTTACTTAAGGATGGAGCAAAAATAGTAAGGCATCCCCAAAGGAGGCTTAATCCTTTGATCCTCGATGTTGTGAAGAAAGAGGTAACCAAACTCTTGCAAGTAGGTATCATATATCCTATCTTTGATAATAATTGGGTAAGTTAAGTGCAGGTTGTACCTAAGAAATCTTGACTCACTGTGGTAAAAAAAATGAAAAGAATGAACTTGTTCCCACTAGATTTCAAAATAGCTGGAGAGTTTGTATTGATTACAGGAGATTGAACCAAGATACTAGAAATGATCACTTTCCTTTGTTGTTCATTGACCAAATGCTTGAATGGTTAGCTAGTAAATCACATTATTGCTTTCTTGATTGTTTTTCAGGTTACTTTTTGATTCATATTGCACCCGAAGATCAAGAAAATATCACTTTTACGTGACCATTCGGTACATTTTCTTATAGGATGTTGCCTTTTGGTATTTGCAATGCTCCTGGCATATTCCAGTGATGCATGATTAACATTTTTGTTGATTTTATTGAAAATTGCATGAAAGTGTTTATGGATGATTTTACTTTTTATGGCTCTTCATATGATGCGTGTTTGAACAGTTTAAATATGGTTTTTAGAGAGATGCATCAAAACTGACCTAGTTTTAAATTATGAAAAGTGTCATTTAATGGTTGAACATGGAATTGTTTTGGGTCACATAATTTCTGAAAAAGAAATTTCAGTAGACCCTACTAAGATTGATGTGATTTTTACACTGCCTTACCCATCTTGCATTCCCGAGATTCATTATTTTCTTGACATGGAATGTCATACATAGACCTAGAGGTATGACATGAAACAACTGTTCCAAAGGAGTAGTTAAATAAATATAATCATGATTAATCAATTTCAAGAAAAAAATAGCTTCTCGTTGTTGGCTGAAGATTTTGATATTGTGATTCGAAATGAAATGATTGGGCTTTGTTTGAATAAAGCAAGTTTTATGGTTTGGAATGGAAGAGACTATTTTTTCGAATGGAAATATTAAAGTTCAAGGTTTCGAATGATAGTTGTGGAGTGTAAGTCTAAAGAATTTTCGAAATAATGATGAGCGTTCGAGGACGCGTGGAGGCTAGAGGGAAGTAATGCTTTGCATGCTTCGAACGTGGCAGATTATGATAGCAAGACCGTTATGGTCGAAATAGTATAAATAGAGGTCTTAGTGTTAGGATTTCGGGGTGTCATATCTGTTGTACAAATTCAGTAAATATTCAAAATACCGCATGGATAGGGAAACGAATGCTCGAAAGATGTACGTATGATAACACCAACATTTACAATTCAATGAAAACTCTTTATATTTTCCAGTTTTGTCTTTCATTTCCATTTCATTTGTGCTTCAAACATTTTTACGTTCATGCCTTTACATTAAAGCTTTTACATTCAGAGTCATTTATTTCTTTCTGCATTTAAACGTTTTTCTTATGTTCGAATCCTTTAAACATTCAGCAACTTTTACATTCACTCACTTAATCCTGCCATTTACCCAATCTTAAGTCTTTTTACTTTTCTAATGAACATTCCTTATATCATATAGAAATTATCCTTCGAATCATTTAGTGTAGTAATCGAAGTGGATTGGATGTCTTTGAAACACTTTAATTAGAAGTCCTAAATATGAATACCAGTTTTACAATTAGATTTAGCCAAACAACTATGTCCCATAGGATCAATCTAGTCGATCCTGCAAGTTACCAGAGAAATTGAATAACAGTAATTAAGTTTATTCGATAGTTTGGAAGACTAGCGGTTGTTTACCAGAAATCACTGTGAACAAATTGGCACGCCCAGTGGGACTCGTTGTTAAGAAAGTCGAAAGTAAAGATTTTTAGGATATAATCTCGCTGTGTAAGTTCTTTTCTGAGTATCAATTTCGCTGTTATATGAACCTTAGAAGTGGTAAAACAACTAATAGTAACCAACCCTTACCCAGAAGAAAACGTAGTAGTAGGATGTCTAATCCAAGCAATCAACAAGGGGAACAAAATGCCCCACATGGAACAGGCACCAATACGTCTGTTTCGACGGGGACGTCTAACGCGATCCCTACGAACGCATAGTCTGTTGCATCTTCTACCAGTAGTGTGGCCACAAATGGAGCAAGTGGCACGACAACCAACAGTTCGACCCTAGGAAATACAGGGACCACTGGTTATCCTGCGGGATTTGTCCCACCATCAGGGACACAAACCCATTTCGCCACCCCACCACCAACTAGACCACCCGGTTTCGATGGCAATAGACCCATAAATCCCTCTTATGGGATGCCAACATCTTTTATGGCGGGTTTGCACAATTCCACATCAAATTCGTCACCACAATTTGGGTCCGGATCTGGGGCCAACCAATTTATGACAAATACCCAAGGTTCAGTAGGTCATAATACACTGCCTATCTTAACCACAGAAAATCAGATGTCCTTTAGACAATTAATGGATGATAGTAACCATAATATGATAGGAGTTTTAGCACGGACTATGCAAGAAATCTTTGCCCCAATAGTATAAAATGTAACTGTAACCAACAGAGAAAACGCAGACAACATGAGTCGAATAGCAGATTTTTTTGCTCCGCCAGAAAGGCGTAGGCAGAATCAGGCGTTGGTTCGAGCAAACATACCCATCATAGAACAAATTTCTAATGACCCACCTGTGATCGGTGGAAATAGAACTGACTGTTTTAAAGCTGGTTCGCAAAATGTCGCGGTAAGCAAGAGTCGCCACCGTCTTTTATGTTCTCCAACAAGGAAAGGACAAAAGCACAGCAAAATTCCTTTTCAAGATGTCTCTCGGTTCGGGAGGTAGATTATAGAAAGGGAAGGTGTTAGCACCCTTTCTATCTGTGGTTATCCACGGGCTCTTAGGTACTTGCTCACTATGTTTTCAAAAATTGTTTGCTTTTCTTGTGTTTGTGGGTTTTGAAAAAGTTTGCTTTGAAAACTTCTAGGTAACTCTTGTATCAGTCCTCAAGAGTGTATGAAGTGTTTGTTTGAAAACTTTTTGAAAGTGTAGGTGCGAAAAGATGTTTTTGTTTTTGAAAGAGCAAGTACCCAGGAGAAATCTACCTACTCTAAGGAATTAAGCTGTGTAAAAGTCCTTTAGACAGTACTGTCCCACTATTGAGAAGTAGGTAGCACCGTCGTTGGAGTTTGTCGGGTCAATTCGATGATAGGGACATGTGTGGTCACCAAAGCAATAGTAGGACGCCTTAGCGGTAACCATAATGTCTTAGATCCTTTTTTTATCCGAGGCAACCGTTTCGAGGCAACTGGATCTTTAGACAAGAGGGCGACCTCTAAAACACCCTATACTTAATGACCACCTCGAGGCAACCAAGTGAGGCGTACCCTAAGAGTGGCATGTGCACGTGTGTCAAATTCAGTTAAGATTATCTTGTACATGTTATTTGTGAGCTACGCTTTGATTTTACTTTTCAGACAAGTCTTGCATGCATAATTAACAGTTAATAGTTTGCGGGAAATAAAGTGCGGAAAATTGAATCTACGCTATTACAAGGCGCAGGTATATACATCGCCAAAAACATAACCCGTTTGGAAATAAATGCGAGAAAATAAAGAAAGCGGTAAAAGAGGTCCTAATTATCTATTACATTCCTGAGCATATACATAAATATAATCAAAATAACGGATAATGCGCGAAAAGAAATTTAATCAGGACGTCCTTAGGGTTTTGACCCTTTTTGAGAAAAGAATTGAAATTTGTCCCTTTTTTGCAATTAATTGAAATATTAAACCTATTAACTAATTAATTAATTAATTAAAGAAAAAGTATTTTTGTATTTTTATGTTTTAATGAAAATAAAAAGAAATTAAAAAATCAAAAGTTAGTAAAAACCTAAGTCTAATTTATTTATTGTGAAAAATAGTCAAAATTAATCTAATTAAACTAAATCAATTTGGTTAGTATTTATTTACAAAATAATGAATTAAAGTGAAATTAATAATTAATAATAATAAAAAATAGTTACATTTTAATGGTCTGAATTTATTATGAAAATTAATTAATTAGTGAGTTAAATAATAATAATGGTAATTAATAAAAGAAATTAAAAGGAAAAAGAAAACAAAAAGAAATAGCAAACCAGGGGGGTGATGGACCCAATATGATGTGTTATGCTAGCAATTCTGGCCCAATAAGCACATAAGCCTGTTGACTTCTGGAATTGTCTGCACGTTGCATTGACCAGGAATATGGTGTCCATCCATCTTTGGCCATTGGATTGCTGTTAGTGGCCACTTGGCGCCTAATTGTTTGAGAGATATGGTAGAATTCTTTTAAGTGCCTGCACATGATCACATTGGAAAAAATAGGAATAATTATTTGGGTGGACCTGGGAATCGAACCCAGGTCCCAATGGTTGCCAGACAACTCATCCTCCACTACGCCAGCTGAACGCCTTTGATATTATAATAACAAACAAATATATTATTAAGAAGACAAACAATATGCTGGACAAAACACAATCACGCGCGCTTTTTGAATGGTCCAACCATACACGTACAACTCATCATCTTCCTCGTTTATCTGTGAAAAAGACAAAGAGATAGCGGGGGTTTTTAACCCCCATAAAGCAGAACGAGGAAAAATAGTGATTAGGCGTAGAGGCTATATAAATTGTTCGCGAGGGTTGGGTTTAGTTCATCTTGTCCAGGTGGTTTCAACCATGGGTCTTTCAAAGTTTAATTTTTCCTATATCACAAATCCCAAATTTGAGAGCTTGAAAACCCTAAAATCCATCAATGGCGTTTTATGATTCTGGACACCATAATGCAATTCACCTGTACCATTAGCTTCAGAGAGGTTCTAGCAATGCAAAGCACACAAAAATTCTTGTTAATGATGCATGAATAATGAATTACAATTATGAAAGAAATATGCAAACCGTAAGTTCGTGTAGAACGATTTCTTAGGCCTTAGCACTTGGTTTTGATTCCAAAAGGTTTCTGAGAACCTCAGCAATGTATTAGAATCAAGAAAACACTTTGAATCATGTTGGAATGTGGAATTCAGTTTTGAGTTTTCTTTGATTTTTTTGAATATGGTTATGGCTTTGTGCATCAATTTATCACGTGTGCATGATTAGGTTTAGGTTATGCATATATAGTAGAATGGTTTTAGGTCAAATCTTGCACAAGAAATCCCTTGCATTGATGTTTCAATATTTGATTGAAAATCAAATATTTTTCAATCTTTTTGATTGAGAAAACTTGCCAAACATGGAGATTTTGATGTCCTTGAGTGATACACGAATTTTCCAGCTTGCCCTGAGTTTGTTTGCTTCAGAAAAGATTTGAAAAAACATATCTTTGAATTTCCTACATTTTAAATTAATTAAAGGAATTAAAATCAAATAAAAAATCCAATTAATTAATAAAAAATAAGAAAATAATTTCAAATAATCTCAATGGGTCGTGCATAAGCTTTGGACAAAGTTTCAAGAAGGAATTTGAGGCCCATTAGCAAAAATGAGGTGTTTTGGGCAAAGTTGACTTTTGCAAATTCACAAAAATTTCCCAACTTCTCCAATGCATATCTTGCTCAATTTTGATCATATGAACATGTTCTTGGACATTTTGGAAAGGTCTTGAAGTCCTCTAACCAATTCCTTTGGTCCCATGTCATTTGAATTTACCAATCTCAAGTTATAGTCTTTGACTTAAAGTGCATTTTTGTTGACTTTTGAAATTAACCCATAATGTAGAAATTGATAACTTTTTATGAGAGCATTTCTTGGACTTGGAATGTGAAGATGACTTGTAGGAAATGTCATCCTCTTCAAAATGAGCATTGGATGGAATTTTTCTGATGAACCATGAAAAAGTTATGCCCTGGTCAAGTTACAGTTGACTTTTCAACTGTCCAAAAATAGTAACTTTTGCATCTTGATGATTTTTGAGCCATGCTTGTGGAATCATGATCAAGACTTGATCAAATGATGATTGTGAGCTCAAAATAAGATGTTGACCAAAAATTCTGACTTTTGACTGTAAAATGACCATTTTGCCCCTGCAGTTGATTATGAACCAAATGAAGCTTTTGACTATGCAAACTGGCATTGTGAGGCTTGAGACTTGACATGTAGATGCTTGACAATGTATATAGGCCTATGAGACTTGATTGAGCCATTGAAAACCCCAAATTCCTTGCAAGAACCAAAACCCTAATTTTGACTGGCTTAGGAGGCATTTGGACTGTGCAACCCTTGAGCAATCTTGAACCATCTGAAGATGATTCTTGATAAATCTTGAAGAATATGGGAGGGAAAATTTTGGGGTAAAACACCACCCTATAGACCAGCCAGAGAGGAGGTTAACTTGGGGGCAAGGGCACAAAGACAAGAAGCCCCAGTGATTCGAGAGGAACCACAAATGGGAGTTATAGAACCAGGGGCAAGGGTCGAAAGGTTAGAAGTCCCAGAGTTTCGAGAAGAACAACCTAGAGGAGTTGTCATGGTGGGTCGACACCAAGATGCTGATGAAGTCGTTCATAGAATTAGAAATGATAACATCTTGGCAGAAAATAATTTAACCACCATGATAGAAAGGATTATGGCTCAAAACGGTCTCAATACAGGAATTAGAAGGCCAAACTATTCCTCTCCCATAGTAGATTATGTGATGCACACTGATTTACCAAGGGGATATAAGGTCCCTAAATTTACAAAGTTCGCTGGAGACACCAATGAGTCAACAGTCGAACACATAGCCAGGTATCTGACCGAAGCAGGAGACATAGCAAATAATGAGAACCTTATGATTAAATATTTCCCAAGTTCCCTAACTAAGAACGCTTTCACATGGTTCACCACATTGCCTCCTAGATCCATAAATACTTGGACTCTTTTGGAGAGATTATTTCATGAACAATTCTACATGGGACAATCTAAAATAAGTCTGAAAGAGCTAGCCAGTGTCAAGAGGAAGTTTACTGAACCCATAGATGATTATCTGAATAGGTTCAGACTCTTGAAGTCTAGATGTTTCACCGTAGTTCCTAAACATGAGTTAGTCGAAATGGCTGCTGGTGGCCTAGACTACTCCATTCGAAAGAAATTAGATACACAATACTTGAGGGATACGGCCCAATTAGCAGACAGGGTTCGACAAGTCGAAAGACTAAAGGCCGAGAAAGCCAGGGTTTTTAAAAATAACAAGAAAGAAAGGGTTTCCTATGTCGAAACTGAGGAAGCAGAAGATTACCTTGAATTCGAAGAGGTCGAAATTTATCTCACTGAATTGAAACAGGCTCCACCTTACTCTTGTAAATTACTAGTTCCCACAAAAGGGAAAGAAATTATTGAAAATGAGAAAAGTGACAAGTTCCCAAAGAAGGTGTATACCTTCGACGTAACGAAATATGATGAAATTTTTGATTTGATTGTCAAAGATGGCCAACTAATAGTTCCATCGAATGTCAAATTACCACCTTTAGATCAAAGAAAGAAAAGAGGGTTTTGTAAGTATCACAGTTTCTTAGGCCATAAAACCTCACAATGTTTTCTTTTCAGGGATCTGATTCAAAATGAAATCAAGGATGGTAGATTAAGGTTCGCTGACAAGCCAAAGATGAAAGTGGATGATGACTGTTGTACCCCAAAATTTTCCCTCCCATATTCTTCAAAGTTTTGACAAGCATCATATCAATTTGCTCAAGTCTACTCAAGGGTTGCACAGTTCAAACACCCTCCTAAGCCAGTCAAATTAGGGTTTTGGTTCTTGCAAGGAAGTTGAAGTTTTCAAGGGCTCAATCAAGTCCCACGTGCCTATAAACATTGTCAAGCATCTACATGCCAAGTTTCAAGGCTCACAAGGTCAAGTTACACAGTCAAAAACCCTAATTGCTTCACAATCAACTACAGGGGCAAAATGGTCATTTGGCAGTCAAAAGTCAAAAAATTTGGTCAACATCTTATTTTGAAGCCACAATCATCATTTTATCAAGTCTTGATCATGATTCCACAAGAATGGCTCAAAAATCATCAAGATGCAAAAGTTTCCATTTATGGACACCTGAAAAGTCAACTGTAACTTGACCAAGGCATAACTTTTTCATGGTTCATCAGAAAAATCCCATCCAATTCTCATTTTGAAGGGGATGACATTTCCTACAACTCATCTTCATATTCCCAGTCCAAGAAATGCTCTCACAAAAAGTTATCAATTTCAACATTATAGGTCATTTTCAAAAGTCAACAAAAAGGAATTTTAAGTCAAAGACCATAACTTGATATTGGTAAATCAAAATGACATGGGACCAAAGGCATTGGTTAGAGGACTTCAATACCTTTCCAAAATGTCCAAGAACATGTTCATATGATCAAAATTGAGCAAGATATGCATTGGAGAAGTTGGGAAATTTTTGTGAAATGGCAAAAGTCAACTATCCTTGAAACTTCAATTTTTGACAAAAGGGCCCACTTTCTTCCACTTGATTTAGCCTTGTCATGCCACCCACGTGTCCCATGATTAATCTCAAGACCAAATATTTATTTTTTTCATTTTTATTTAATTTTTATGGATTTAATTCATTTTAAATCCATAATAATTCAAATAAATCTAAAAAATTTAATTAAATGGTATCTTGTGGTTTGAATAGCCTTCATGAAGCATTTGCTAGCTTCCAAATTTGTGCAAGCTATTTTTGTACACAAAATCATGGTTGTTGGACCAAGAAAGGAATGTTCTTCAATGGTGGTCAAACAAAATCCAAAATATAATGGCACAAGTTTAAGGCTCCTAATGTGACTTAATTCTCATTGATACATACATATGCAAGCAAGCTATATAGCATTGACGACCGGAACATCTCTCAAATGGCCAAACCAAATTCCAAAAATTCCAAAGAAATTTGAAAACTGAAATCCACCTTTCAGCACAATTCAAAGTGTTTTCTTGATCCAAACACATTGTTAGCCTTCCCAGGGACATTTTGCAATCACAAACAAGCTCCAACACTCAAAGAATCGCTCACCACAGCCCCACGGTTTGTCAAACTTGTCCATAATCGAAACTCAAAATATATGCATCATTCATATGATCTTTTGCTATTTTTGTGTTGCTTGAATCCACAGGAACCTTTTGGCATAAGTCAATTGCATTAAAACACCCAGAATCAGAAACCACCATTAACGAAACCTAGGTTTTCAAAGCTTCCAATTTGGGGGTTTATAGCATAGGTAAAATTAGGACTAATGGCGCCTATGGTTAAATTCGTCAGGATGAGACGAACACATTGATACCCTCGCGCCCTTTTTATATGTGCTACACAGCTAATCGCTATTTTTGCATTTTGCAGTTTGTGGGGGTTTAAAACCCCCGCTATCTAACTTCTATTTTACAAGAAACGCGAAGAAGATGATGGCGTGTTGATATATGGTTGGCTCATTCAAATGAAACGCGCGTGTTTTTTTTATTTCCAGGAATATTGCTTGTATTACATATATTAACCACTTCTTATTTTTATATCAAATGAAGCATGTAGCTCAGCTGGCTAAGGCGTTGGTGTAGGGAGCGCTGGGACCTGGGTTCGAATCCCAGGTCCCCCTAATAATTATTTCATATTTGGCTTAACTTGATCTCATGCAGGCGCTCAAACGTGACCCATCATACACTCTATTTATCCAAACGCCAGGTGGCTGGCAAGGCAAATCCATTGGCCAAAAGGTGGTGACTACCCTATTCCTGGTCAACCAGCGCCCCAGACAACTCCAAAGGTTAAACAAGGCTGGCTTCTTAATGGGTTCAAATTGTCAACAAACTCCCATCCTGGCCAAAACACCCCCCTGGGTTCTTATTTTCTTTTCCTTTTTCTCCTTTTTTTATTTTATTTTCTTTCATAATTTCCCTTTTTATTAATTATTAGTTTTATTAAGTATTTAATTAACCAATTAACATTTTTCACAATAAAATAAAAAAAAAAGGCATTTTTATTATTTATTAACTTATTTTGTAAATAAATATAAATTAAATTAGTTTAATTAGTTAATTTTAATACCTTTTTACAATAAATAAAATAATTTAGACTTAGGCTTTTCTTTTGACATTTTAATTCCTTTTTTTATTTTATTTCATTAAAACATAAAAATACAAAAAAAAACATTTTTTCTTTAATTAAATAATTATTTAGTTAATTAGGTTTAAAATTCAATTCTTATTCAAAAAAGGGTCAACACCCTAAGGACGTTCCCGATTAAATTTCTATTCGCGCGTATTTATTTCTTTTGATTATATTTATGTATCTGTACAGAGTATGTAATGGTTAATTAGGATTTTATCGCCTTATTTAAATTCTCGCACTTTATTTTCCAAAACGGGTTTTTGTTTTTTGGCGATGTATAGACTCGCGCCTTGTAATAGCTAGATTTACATTTCTGCAATTTATTTTCCGCACTCCTAACTATTAATTATGCCTGCAAGAATGTATGAATAATAAAATTAATCCGTAGCTCACAAATAACATGTACAAGATAACCTTAACTGAAACACAACACATAAAGCACATGCCACTCCTAAGGTACGCCTCACTGGTTGCCTCGAACGTGGTCATCAAGTATAGGGTGTCTTAGAGGTCGTCCTTCTGTCTAAAGATCCCGTCGCCTCGAAATGATTGCCTCGGATAAAAGGATCTAGGACATTAGGGTTACTTCTAAAGCGTCCTACCATTGCTTTGGTGACCACACATGTCCCTTATAATGGAATTGACCCGAACACCTCTAACGACGGTGCTACCTACCCCTCAATGGTGGGATAGCACTATCTAAAGGACTCTTACACAGCCTAATTCCTTAGAGTAGGTAGATTTCTCTTAAGTACTTGCTCTTTCAAACAAACAAAACAACTTTTCGCACCTACACTTTCAAAAAGTTTTCAAACAAACACTTCATACACTCTTGAGGACTGATACAAGAGTTACCTAGAAGTTTTTCAAACTAAACTTTTTCAAACCCACACACACTTGAAAAGCAAACATCTTTTGAAAACATAGAGTGAGCAAGTACCTAAGAGCCCGTGGATAACCACGGATAGAAAGGGTGCTAACACCTTCCCTTTCTATAAATCTACCTCCCGAACCGAGAGACATCTCAAAGAAGGAATTTTGCTGTGCTTTTGTCCTTTCCATGTTGGAGAATAAAAGACGGTGGCGACTCTTGCTTACCGCGACATTTCGCGAACCAGCATTTCAAAACAGTCAGTTCTATTTCCACCGATCACAGAACTGGCGACTCTACTGGGGAGTAAATAAGTGGTGTGTACCTTAGGAATAGTTCATCATCATGTTTTCAATTGCTTGATCTGTTTGCTTTAAAATTGTGGGCCTGTTTTGGGAGTTTCATAGATCCTAACCCGGATCCGGGGGATACCTTTTAGAAAGTAGCAACAAACTGTGAGGGAACTGTGCGGGGTATACCGACATGGTTGAAGCAGTTTTCTACGTTGTTGTGGCACTTTGGTGAGTACCGGTAACCCTTGAGTCAAGTCAAGGAGAGTACGGGGCCTCCGCGTGGTGTCGTGAAGCATCAATTGACCTTAGGAACCTTACTTGACCATCCTGGCCTCTTTAGGGGTAGTGAGATGACCGACTTTGGTGCAGTCCGAAGTTGGTAGATACTCGATACTACACTCATTGAGGGTTGTTTTCTTGGGATATTTTGATCACCAGTTCAGTGGCTAAATCAAAACAATGAACACAAAAAATAACCCAATGATATTGAGCTCCTTAGAACCCGGTTACTTTCGATAGGACAGGTTTTTGAGCCCACCAACTTCAAAAGGGTAGTACCCCAAACTTCATGCTGGCCTAAACTCTAAGGGTTGTCTTGTGTGACTCGTGTGCCTTATCATGTTTGCTTTTTGTGAATACTTGTGGTGTGTCCTTATCATAACATCATAGCATCATACAACATCATATGCATTTACTAACCACTTCAAGGGTTCGAATCTTCATCTTTGTTCTTGTTTTGTAGGACATGGAAACTATCCGCAGAAAGACAATTCAGATCAACCTTGTAAGGGTCCCTCCTCAGCTTAAGGAGCTCACATCCAGGATTCCCGAGAACTCTTCCTTCAGTGAAAGACATGGTAGACTCATCAGCTTGGTCAATACCAACATTGAAGAGGATATGGTGAAAGTGTTGTTCCAGTTCTTTGACCCTTTGCACCACTGTTTTACTTTCCCAGATTATCAATTGGTGCCTACTTTAGAAGAGTTTTCTCAGCTTCTAAAGGTTCATATTCTTAGTCAACTACCCTACAACGGTACGGAAAGGGAACCAAAACTTGAAGAGGTTGCTAAAGCACTGCACCTACAGCCATCTGACATCAAGGGGCATTGGGAAACCAAAAGTGGTATCAAAGGATTCTTAGCAAAGTTCCTGTTTGAGAAGGCCCAAGAATGTTGGAATTCCCTTGACCTACAAGCCTTTGAAGAAGTTGTGGCACTCCTTATCTATGGGTTGGTGTTGTTCCCGAATCCAGATCAGCTTATAGACATCAATGCTGTCAAGATCTTCATGTCTAGGAATCCCATACCTCGTTGCTTGGGGACATCCTTCACTTATGTTACACTCGAACCATGAGAAAAAGAGGTGTTCTTATGTGCTGCACTCCTCTCCTGGCAAGGTGGTTTATTTCGCATCTTCCACAATCAGTTTTAAAGAACGAGCGGGGTTTGAGATGGTCACAACGATTAATGACTCTTACACATGCTGATATACATTGGTGTTCCCGGTCCAGAGAGAATGTCACTATCATTGATCGTTGCGGGGAGTTTCCTAATGTTCCTTTACTTGGAATCAGAGGAGGCATTACTTACAACCTGTGTCTGGCTTTGAGACAGTTTGGTTATGCTCGGAGGGATGGCCCTCATGACATGTTGATTCCTGACATAGTTTTTGACTTCGACAATGATGCACAAGGACTTCGCCAGAGATTTATCAGAGCTCGGAGGATGCCCAACAGGGTAGATAGCAAGACACTGGGGCACAAGAACTCCATCCCCCTCGAGCCTTATCTCAAGTGGGTACGAGCCCGCTCCCAGAAGCTTGTGATGCCATATCCACATGTTCTCCCTGTGATCAAAGAGCCAGTTTTGGAAGGAGAGGTGCCCTACACCATCCAACATCCTGACATGCCAACATCTTGGGAAGAAATGCAAAAGAGCTGGATCCAACTCAAGGAAGAACGGAATTCTCTTGAAACCAGTCTACATGCCAGTGAGAAGAAGGTCTTGGAGCTCACCCGCCTACTGCACGAGGAAAAGACTCTCAACACTTACATTGCTCCAAAGAGGATGCGCAGTGTCTTTTGGGATTAATTATTTTGTAATGTTTTGCCCATGAGGCCCTGATGTACTGAACAGATTGTTTCCTAATACAATGTGTGTTCCTTTTTGTCTGCAACGAATTTGAACTTTCGAACCCTTGAATGCATTGCATAAATAGCATATCATGCATCATGTGCATAACAGGTACCCTTTTTCTACAGGTTGCTTAATCTTCTTCGCTGTTTATTTCAGCACTCAATCATCATGAATCCTGAACCTACTACTGAACAAGCTATCAAGGCCCTCCAGGCCCAGAACGCCCAGTTTCAAGAGCTGGTCATTAGCTTAGCCCAAGGACAACAGGAGTTGAAGGCTTTGCTCCTGAAGAAGAAGAAGAAGAAGAGGACTGTGTTGTTCAACACTGGACGCAGACTCGGGAATACACTGCAGAATGAAGCTGAGCTGACTACTCCATCTGTGGGGGAAGGCAGTCACCAGGAGAGAGAGGTTCTTAGTCCTGTGGTCTCCGACAGCGAGACAGATTTCATTGATGAACAGTACCCTCCTGCCGAGGACCGGTACAAACAGCTGGAGGACAGGTTAAAAGCTATGGAGATTCAACGTGTGCCTGGATTGGATTTTGGAGACTTAGGGTTATCTTCTGGGGTGGTGATCCCACACAAGTTCAAGGCGCCTGCCTTTGTGAAGTACGACGGGGATTCCTGTCCTAAACTGCACCTGCGCTCTTATGTAAGGAAGATCCAGCCTTACACTGCAGACAAGAACTTATGGATCCATTTCTTCCAGGAAAGTCTTTCAGGGACTCATCTCGAATGGTTCTATCATCTGGATGGAACCAACATTCGTAACTGGGAGGACTTGGCTACTACTTTTTATAAGCAGTATCAGTACAATTCTGACCTCGCTCCCACGCGTACCCAACTCCAGGGTATGTCACTAGGAACGGGTGAAGGTTTTAAGGAGTACGCGCAGAAGTGGAGAGACCTGGCTGGCAGGGTGCAGCCACCGTTGACTGATCGTGAGCTCGTAGACATGTTCTTAGGGACCCTGTCTGGTCCATTCTTTAATCACCTGATTGGTAATTCCTCTACTGGGTTTACAGACCTGATCCTGACTGGTGAGAGGATCGAAGCTGGTATCAAATCAGGGAAAATACAGAAAGGTGCCTCCTCAAGTACTGAAAAGAAGCCCTTCAAGAAGGAGGCTAGTGCTGTTTATGGTCCTAGGAGACAGAACAAACCGGAACGCCGCCAAGCTGTCAACACGGTGGTAATTTCAAAGCCCGCTGCTGCTCCTCAGCAATACAACCAGCCAAGAGTTGAGAGGCCCAAAAGAGAGTATACTCGGCTCAGCATGACCCTGTCTCAGATTCTGCCGCAACTACTGTTAACCAATCTGGTAACTATCAAGGAAGCTCCGAAGGTGGTAAACACAACATCTCCGAAGTACAACCCCAACGCCCGTTGCGCTTATCACTCTGATAGTCCGGGGCATTCTACTGATGATTGTTGGGCTCTAAGGAATAAGGTTCAGGACCTTATTAATGCTAAAGAAATACAGTTCGAGGCGCCCGAAAGGCCCAATTTTGTGACTGCTCCCATGCCCCAGCATGGAGTGAATGCTGTGGAAGAGGATCTGTATGTAGCTTCTGTGGATGATATTGCTACTCCGCTGTTGACCGTCAAGAGGAACCTGTTTCTAGCCGGTTTATTCCCGGGATGTAGTAAAGGTTGCCATCTATGTGTTGTTTCACCTGTTGGTTGTCCTTTGCTGAAGTCAGGCGTCCAAAACCTGATGGATAGCAAAGAGATCTTGTTCGAAAAGATTGTTATTTCTGCTGTCCCTGCCGAAGAAGTTTCTATTGTCACTATTTTCAACAACCCCCCTAAGGCTCCCTCAAATAAGCATGTCCAAATCATGTCCACACAGAAGATTGCTCCCATCATCATTACTGTTCCGGGGCCCATCCCCTATAAGTCTGACAAGGATGTCACGTGGCACTATGGGGAAGATGTTTATGTTTTGGGAGTAAAGCAAGAGTTTGATACTAGCACTGGTGTCAACAACATCACCGGGCCTGCCAAGGTCACTCGTAGTGGTAGGCTGTTCTCACCAGATATTGCACCTCTAGCTATTCAGAGACCTCTTGTTATCACACTTGCCGGTGTGCCTGTTTCCCCTCCTGATCAAGTTTCTACCCCTGCTGCCGAGTCATCTGACGCTCGGGGCAAAGGGATTGCTACTGATGTGCCTTCCCGGACGGAGGCACCAAAGACCAATGTTGAAGCTTCCAAGCAAGAAATGGAAGAGATCCTCAAAATTATCAAGAAGAGTGATTTAAATGTAGTTGAGCAGCTGGGGAACACCCCGTCAAAGATCTCTATGATATCACTGTTGTTGTGTTCAGAGGCCCATGCCAAGTGTGATACGGTGGGAGAACTGACTTGAGGTTTTGCGTTTGTATTCGCACTTGTTCGGTTTAGCAAGAGTCGCCGCCGACTTTTTATTTTATCCTAAAGGAAAGGTTAAAAAGCACAGGAAAAACCTTTTGAGATGTTTCGTGGGTCCGGGGGGTAGATTATGAAAATGGAAGGTATTAGCACCCTTTTCATCCATGGTTATCCATGGGCTCTTAGTTACTTGGTTTTAGATCACTTGCCTTGATTTTCGATTGCTTGAAATTATGGTGTACGTGTGTGTTTTGAAAATGTTTTTGAAATAGACGCCTTTGTTTCGGCAACCATTGTAATGACTCGTGTTTGAGTATATGCAACGGTGTGTATCTTTTCGAAAAGATGTTTCAAAATGTTTTTGGAAGTTTGTTTGAAAGTGTTTGTGAAGTGAGGTTTTTGAAAAGGAGGCAAGTGTTTTTACAAGTTGATCTCAAGTAACTAAAAGTTTGGTCTACCCCTATTGTACTCAAAGGTTTTCTCTATGTTTTCAACCCTTTTTAACAATTTTGCTCCACCATTGAATTTGATGGACAAGCTTGCGTTTAGGATGTTTAACGGGACGGGCGCGGGTCATCATATGGACCATGAATGCAATGGTGCCAAGTGTCTTTGGCAATTTGCTTGAAGGGACTATGATCATTCCGTTTAGGCAACTTTCGAAAGCGTCATCGAGGGACTTATGATCATTTTGTTTTGCCAAAGAAACTCGACGTGCAAGCATGGCCCATTATGGAAGGCAACATGTGGGATTACCCTAGGGGGTGCAAGTGTGATTGTGTATTGAGTTCATGTATTTGTTTTGTATTAGGTTATCTAGCGTTTGATTTTATGTACATGCAAACCCTAGGTCTAATCATGGTAAAATTCGAAAGCGGTAAATTGCAGGAATTTTAAAGTCTACGCTATTACAAATAGTATCCGGGAGTGGGGGTACAAATTCACAAAGGGGGATGAGACTTAAATAATTACAACCAAATCGAATCGCGATCAAATGTAATCAATATAATGTATAGCAAAGTGTAAGAATAGCAAATGTATAATGTATCGAATGTAAAATGTATTGTGTATGTGTAAGTGTAATTTATTGACAAGTGCGAGATGTGAATTTAATGTGTTATCAAGTATCATTAATTTAATGAAAGGAATTAAATATTTCGTTTGTTTAATTTATGTGTTTTTGTATTTTTGTTTAATATATACAAAAAAAATATTTTAATAAAAAGAAAGGAAAATGTTTTTTTTTTAATTTTATTCTTTTATGTATTTTTCAGTATTAATGTACAAAGTATTTTTAAGAAAAGAAAATGTATTTATTTTAAGAATTATTTTTATGTATTAGTATTTTAATGAACATGTACAAATAAGAAAAATTTAAGAAAAGGAAAAGAATATTTTAAGTTTTATTTCTTATATATTAGTAATTATACTAGCTAAAAAAATAAAAAGAAAAAGATTAAAATGTTTTTATTTACAAAAGAAATAACTTGTATTATGATAATAGTATAAAGGTTTTAAGGTAAAAAGTATATTAATTTGTTTTTAAAAAAGATATAATTTATGTATAAAAAGGATTAATTTAGAAAAAAGAATGGGCTAAGGGGGTTTATCTTGGCCCAAACCTGATCAAAGCAGAAGCAAGGGGGGGTGTTAATTGGGAAAACATTTTGGGCTTAGGCGTTGTGAAAAGGGTTGTGGCCCAAAGGCTTGATACGAATACTTTTGCTTTAGGGTTCGTGAGTTTTTTGTTCATTTGGAACGGATTGGGGTTTGACAGAGGCGCGCCGTTTTCGTTCCATCTTCGTTCGTCATTTCGTTCGCCTTCGCCTGAGTTTCCTTCTTCGCCCAAGCCACCAGCGCCGCCTCTACATTCTCCTCTCCACGGTCAAGCATGCGATGGTTCGTTCAAGGTGACAACTTTTATCTTAGCGTTTTTTAGGGTTTTAACAATTTGTGTCTTGCATGTCATGATTCTTCCATTATTGATTCTGATTTCGTGTTGTTTGTGGTTATTTGAGGTTGTAAAAGGGAAGGAAAAGAAGAGGAATGCTACCTCTTGGAGACGGAAGAGGAATGAAGACGGCGGTGCTCAGGCGGCTTGACGGTGGAGGGACGGTGACGCTGAAACTGGCTTGCTAGAAATTGGTATCCTGTGTTTGGCTCTTCAGGTTTGATGATGATAATGAACTGAGAACCTTTGTTTGATCTCTTTTCCTCTTCTTCTTCGTTGCCTTGATGCCCGCCCTCTTGCTTCTGTATACTTCTTTATCTCCTTCTTCTCGTTGCTTCGCTTATGTTGCTTTCTTGATGCCTTTGAGATGCTTGTTGTTTGCCTATGATGAGGATTCTCTGAGGCCTTTTCGGGTTGCCTTGTATGCTTGATTTTTCTCTTCCTCTCGTTGGCTTGTTGTATGCTCTAGTATGCTTTTGAATCTGTATGCTTGATGATGATTTGTGCCCAGTGATGAAGGTTTTCTGAGGGCCCTTTGTGTTGCCTCCTCTGTATATCTGTTGATGTTTCTTTCTCTTCTTCTTGTTGGCTTGTACGATTCAAATGCCCTGAAACACTTGCCTTGTGTTTGGTTGCCTTGATTATTCTGAGTATGCCTGTTATGAAATGCTTTGATGGTTGAATGTTCTCTGAGGCTTTGTGTGGGTTAGGCTATTTGTTTACAGGTAAAGCTTAGCAGATTTGTGTGCTTGAAAGGCTTCATAGATTTGTGCTTTTTGACAGGGGTTAAGGTTTGAATGTTTTCAATATGGCTTTGGCTTGATGGTTTTAAGGTATATGCAGGTTGGGTGTTTTGATAGTTTTATGTTTAGTGTGAGGTTTGGATGGCTTGTGGTTTCTGTTTGACAGGTTCAGGCTTGTATATGTTACTGGTTTATCAGGTTTAGGATGATTTGCGAGTTTTGTATGTATTGCAGGTTTTTGAGACTTGGACCGTTTGTGTTGTGAACTGGTTTTTCTACAGGGTCCTCTAGGCTTGAGCTTTTGTGATGTTTTTGTATATCTCTAGCCTGTTGAACGCAGGGCCTGCTGTTGTTATATGCCCAAAAAAAAAAGGGTTCAGGGTTTCAATCCGGTTTGAATGGTTTTATTGTGGAAAGATAATTATGTTTCTTTTTATTGACAGTTTTTGTTTGCATTCTGATTTCTTCATATCTCTGCCTTCTGTCCCACTGTTTTATTGCAGTTTTACATATATTGTCTCATGCCTAAACCTGTAAGCCCATTCTTTTCCTCTCTTCTTCTCTCTCCTGACAAATTTTAAACATTTAATATTGTTTACATTTGTCTTTTCTGAAAAAGCAAATGGTTGGAAAGTGATGAAATGGAATTAGTTTGCTTGCATAGGCAGTTTGTTTTGAACTATGCAGTTGGTTTTGAACTATGCAGTTGGCTTAAGAATTTTGAATCTGTGCAAAACTTATAACTTTGTGCATTCATGTTTCATTGCAAACCTTCCATCCTTCTTTGTGAACCGGGAGAAATCCCGCGATTTGCAAAGAGGGTAAAACTGATTCCGGCCATTTGTTTTTAATGATGAAACTTTTTTATCTGTCTGCTTTAACTATTTTTCCTCTACTTTGACTTTTTCTTCCTTTCTTATTCTTTGCAGATAAAATCAAAAGAGCCTCAAGGGAGCATTGGATAGAAGATGAAGATTTAGAATTTTTAGGATATTGTTTTTATTTCAATTTACATTATTGTAACATTATTATTGTAAACAAGTTTGTAAACAATAACAATTATACAAATAATTTAAAGATAAATAAAAGTCCTTTTATTGATCAATCCAATCTTTTTATTCCCTTTTAATTATTGTAATCATCATTTAGAATACTTTGTAAAATACTGTATTCAAATAATAATTGCAACGAATAATTGAAGATAGATAAAAATCCAACTTGATCAATTAATTCTTCTTTCAATTAAATGTTCATTTAATTATTTGAAATTCTTAAAATTAAAATAATTAGAAGTATCCAATTATTCTGACTTTAGAAAAATAATTAACGAACGCTATGGCCTTATCATTGAATAATAAACCTGGCGCTTCAAGTATCCGATGCACAGTTAATCAAACCCGTATCCAAATATTTATCCTTTTACTGATCAAATCAATCACTGTAGATTCCTAATTTAGACGCCTCCACTTTTATCTCATCTCAAATCAAGTGCTTTATCCTTTACTGATTAAACAACAATCTGCAGTTTTCTTGATTCAAACGTCTCAATCCAAACTTCAGAGTAAACTGAAAAGAAACTGTAAAGATAATCCTTTCTGAGAAATACGCGCTTAAAACCCTAGTTCTTGATTAAAAGCCAAAGAAGTGTCCGTCTGGTCAAAGCCTGAGATAAAATCAACCACACCCTAAGCAAACTGTATGAACTGTTCCAGAGCCATGAAAACCCTAATTTTGTCTGACTGATAAGAAAAATCTGTTTGACTGATTCTTACGCCAATCTGAAAAATCAGGAAACGTCTGAAGCTGTGATTTCTTATGGAAAAATACGAGGGCAAATTTTGGGGTACAACAGTTTCCCCTGTTCAATCTTCTTGGACCTGAAGAGTTAGATTGGCAAGTTTGCCTTTTGCGACTCGAAGGTAAAAGGAGATTGGACACTAGAGTGCCCGGAAATTTGCACTCGGTGACGTGACGGTAGAGGGAATAGGCTTAAAGATGCCATTTGGTGACGGGCTTAAAGATGCCATCTAGTGACTGCTGGTAGGAGGATGGGCTTAAAGATGCCATCTGGAAATGTTGGATTGTACGCCACCGGTGAGTGGACGAGTATCAGAAAGGTATCCATGTTTTGGAACATCTCTGAACCGGGGGTCTGAACAAGCAATAGATTGACATCCGTGTTTGGAGAATCCATAAACTGTTTTCAGGAGTTGGAGTTGAATAAGCAAATAGAGCAGCATCTGTTGTTGGGAAGCGTCCGTAAACTGTTTTCAAAAGTTGAGAAGAAACTGAACAAGCGATAGATTAACATCCGGTGTTGGGAAGAATCCGTAAACTGTTTTCAGAAGTCTTGAAGTCGAGAAGGAATGGGTGTAGGGTTTCCTAATGATGAGTCCGTGTAAAACTGCATTTGGATGAATCTGGAACAAGTATCAGAATGTCGCCGTGTCTGGGTCACATCTGAACTGTCTCTGAGTGAATCTGGGATAAGTATCAGGATGTCGCCGTGTCTGGGTCACATCTGAACTGTCTTTGAGTGAATCTGGGATAAGTATCAGAATGTCGCCGTGTCTGGGTCACATCTGAACTATTTATAAAAAGAATCTCGGAAGATGATGGTCTTTGTCTGTTGACTGATCTCACCTGAAAAAGGTAAAGAGTTAATCGTATGCAATGTCATGATGCATGATGCAATGTATGTTAATATGAATGTGATGAATGCGCATGTAAGCTAATGAGTTGTCCTGCTGAGGATGGATGAATCCTGGATGGCTGAAGATAAAGGAATCTTGACTACTATCGGGGAAAATAAATCCTTGGTTGCTGGATAGGGCAAGAATCTTTGATCGTTGAAGATGAGGAGTCCTGGGACTACTGCTGGGGGATCAGGAGTTTGGGTTGTATGCCAAGTTACTGGAGAATTCTTGTCTTGAGGAGGTCCTCACTGAAGAATATTTGAATATTCTGTGAAGAACCGAGAATGGGTCTTCATTCTGCCGATGCTTAACTGTTATCTGGTCGATCTACAGGCTTTCACAGAAGCTTGTATTGTCAACTGGTCGTAATCCAGGCTTCAACGATAACTTAATAAGTTGCTATCCGGTCAAATCCGAGCTTCACGGCTTGTGTTAAAGATATACAACTATCTGGTCGATTCCAGGCTTTGTAGTATTCTTGACTGTTGTCTGGTCGTAATCCAGGCTTCACAGAAATTTGTATTGTCAACTAGTCGTAATCCAGGCTTCACAATAACCTGATAAGCTGCTATCCGGTCGAATCCGGGCTTCGCGGCTTGAATAATGAAGAAACCGCTATCTGGTCGTAATCCAGACTTGGCGATTGTGTGATATTGTCATTCGGTCGCAGTCCGGTCTTCACAATATGCTGTAGAGATTAAGATGTTATCCGGTCGAGTCCGGGCTTCATAACTTGAATTCAGGAGATCCCACTATCTGGTCGTAATCCAGGCTTTGTGGTAATCTGACACTGTTATCCGGTCAAATCCGAGCTTCACGGCTTGTGTTAAAGATATACAACTATCTGGTTGATTCCAGGCTTTGTAGTATTCTTGACTGTTGTCTGGTCGTAATCCAGGCTTCACAGAAATTTGTATTGTCAACTGGTCGTAATCCAGGCTTCACAATAACCTGATAAGCTGCTATCCGGTCGAATCCGGGCTTCGTGGCTTGAATAATGAAGAACCCACTATCTGGTCGTAATCCAGACTTGGCGATTGTGTGATATTGTCATCCGGTCGCAGTTCGGTCTTCACAATATGCTGTAGAGATTAAGATGTTATCCGGTCGAGTCCAGGCTTCATAACTTGAATTCAGGAGATCCCACTATCTGGTCGTAATCCAGGCTTTATGGTAATCTGACACTGTTATCCAGTCGTAGTCCGGTCTTCACAATGACTTGTAGGGGATTAAACTATTATTCGGTCGAATCCGGATTTCATAGCTTGCTCTGAGGGGATACCACTATCTGGTCGCAATCCAGGCTTTGCGGTAGTCTGACACTGTTGTCCGGTCGTAGTCCGGTCTTCACAATGTGCTGTAGAGATTAAGATGTTATCCGGTCGAGTCCGGGCTTCATAACTTGAATTCTGTGAGAATTTGATCTTCGACGACTGTAGCTTCCAACAGATGATGAAGGAGTTTGAACGACCGATCAATCTGAAATGTAACTTGTTTTGGAGAATAAATCATGGACAAATGTTGGGGAAATAAACCCATAATGGAAGAACTCTGGGGTTACTGAGGATGAGAAATCCATGTTGTCTGCCCACTGCCTGGGGAACAAGATCTTCACTTGTTGGGGGATCTTAGGACCACTGCTGGGGATTGGAACTCCTTGGTGACTTGCGGGGTGAGAGAATTCTGATGATCTCTACTGGGGAGTTCAGGACCTGGTAGACTTAAGCTGGAGAGGTAAGATTTGAGAATCTCCAGTCCGGTAGGAAGTATCTCTGTGGGGAGGATGTTCACTGGTCTGGTTCCAATGGGGATTGATAGTTGGAAGCTTTAGCTCTGCTGGGGATAGGATTTTCAGATTTTAGGACTCTACTGGGAGTGCTGAAATTTATCTCTGGGGGAACTAAGCTCTGGAAGGCTCTCTGGTTGGGGAGATCAGTTTTGAGAAAACTCTTGTTCTGCTGGTAATCCTAGAGTTAAACTGTTTGGGGACTCCTTCTGAAAGGGCATAGAGACATCTATCTGTACCTTCCACCTATCAGTAATCGTCTTTTCCTGATTTGGGAGGAAATGACTATGTTCAAATGCATATGCCTACTTAACAAAACATTGGACGTTTCTCAAATAAACATAAGTGTGAAAGAAAGACGAAGCAAATTTGTGTATTTGGAAAATTATTTATATTAACTTTCTATGAGCGTCTTTGTACAAAGGAGACTGGCATCCTAGTAAGAGGATGTCGCCGTAAAATTGAAAGTTTTATACAAAAGCAAGATGGCTATGTGAAATAATTCCATGGGATTCTATTCTGATATAGCCTTCACAACTCTGAATATTTGTCCATTCGATGCTTCGTCTGCCGATGACTGGATTGATCAGAAGCTTGGAGTTCGTTGATGAAGAGATTGTCCTTAAAGTGATCCGACGAGACATAGTCATACGCTTTAATTCCCTAACTTTTGCCTGAACCGCCCTTTCGGGTTTTCGATCCACCGGGAAACCCCTTTTTTCCCAAGCCGCCCTTTCGGGTTTTCGACTTGCCGGGTGTATAGATATTTTTTGTTTTATCCCTAATTTTTGCATGAACCGCCCTTTCAGGTTTTCGGTTCACCGGGATGCCCTTTTTTGCCCAAGTCGCCCTTTCGGGTTTTCGACTTGTCGGGTTATTTCATGCGTAGTATCTTTTGACTATGTCTGCATTCGTGGGGTGCGGCAAATCGTCGCCATCCATGGTGGCCAGAATCATCGCACCACCAGAAAATATGTTCTTGATCACAAACGGTCCTTCGTAAGTAGGAGTCCATTTGCCCCTGGGATCACTTTGTGGCAAGATAATGTGCTTGATTACTAGATCCCCAACTCGATACTCCTGTAGTTTAACTTTCTTGTTAAAAGCCTTGATCATCCGTTTTTGGTATGTCTGACCGTGACAGATAGAAGTAAGTCTTTTTTCGTCAATTAGGTTCAATTGATCAAGTCGAGTCTGGATCCAATCATCTTCGTTCAATCCCGCGTCCTTCATTATTCGGAGAGAGGGTATCTGGACTTCAATAGGCAAGACCGCCTCCATGCCATAGACCAAAGCAAAGGGAGTTGCCCCTGTTGATGTTCGCGCTGAGGTACGGTACCCATGAAGAGCGAACGGTAACATTTCATGCCAATCTTTGTAGGTCACTGTCATCTTCTGCACAATCTTTTTGATATTCTTATTAGCTGCTTCAACAGCCCCATTCATCTTCGGCCGGTAGGGGGAAGAGTTGTGGTGCTGTATCTTGAATTGCTCGCAGAGCTCGGTGATCATCTTGTTGTTAAGATTGGTACCATTATCCGTAATGATCCTCTCAGGTACACCGTAGCGGCAGATCAGGTTATGCCGAATGAATCGTGCCACGACATTCTTGGTTACCGTAGCATAGGAAGCCGCTTCAACCCATTTTGTGAAGTAATCAATTGCTACTAGGATAAAGTGGTGCCCGTTAGATGTTGTAGGTCTGATTTCGCCGATCATATCAATGCCCCACATCGCAAAAGGCCAAGGTGTTATCAAAATGTTTAGAGGAACCGGAGGGATGTGCACTTTATCAGCATAGATTTGGCATTTATGACAGGTTCGGGAATGCTGATAACAATCAGCTTCCATCGTGGACCAGAAATATCCCGCCCGAAGGATTCTCTTTGCCATGGTATGTCCTCTGGAATGTGTTCCAAAGGTACCTTCATGCAGCTCTGCCATGATCTTTTTTGCTTCAGCCTTATCTACACAATGCAGTAAGGTTGAATCATGGTTTCGCTTGTAGAGAATGTCATTGCTGAGGAAGAATTTTGCTGCAAACCTTCTCAGGAACTTCTTGTCATTAACAGATGCACCCTCGGGATATTCTTGAGCTTCAAGGTACCTCTTCACTTCATGATACCATGGTTTTTCTGTTACTTCTTCGATCTCGAGATTGCAGCAATGTGCAGGTTCATCCTTTTTCCAAATAATGATCCGGGGCGCCTCATTGTCCCATTTGACTTTGAACATAGAAGACATCGTAGCTAACGCGTCTACTAACTGATTCTCCTCTCTCGGGAAGTGTTCAAATGTTATCTCTTCGAAATGGGGAACCAATGTCAGCACATACTCCTTGTAAGGAATAAGATTTGGGTGTTTCGTATCCCACTCGCCTTTGATCTGATTGATCACGAGAGCAGAATCTCCGAAGACACTCAGAAATTTGATCCTTAAGTCAATTGCAGCTTGAAGACCCATGATACATGCTTCATACTCTGCCATATTGTTGGTGCAGTCGAAACATAGTCGGGCAGTGAGTGGAGTATGAGTGCCTTTAGAGGATATGATCACAGCGCTGATACCATTACCCGAAGCGTTCGAGGCCCCATCAAAGTGCATGGACCATCGAGATCCTTTCTCAGGTCCTTCATCCGGTCCAGGTACTTCACAATCAGTTACTACCATGATATCCTCGTCTGGAAATTCAAAGTTCATTGGTTGGTAATCGTCTACTGCCTGGTGTGCCAAGTGGTCTGCCAGTACACTTCCCTTGATTGCTTTTTGAGTCGTGTACTGGATGTGATATTCCGTCAAGATCATTTGCCATCTTGCTATTCTTCCGGACAAGGCGGGCTTTTCGAATATGTACTTGATTGGATCCATTTTTGAAATCAACAAAGTAGTGTGAGTCAACATATACTGTCTTAGCCGACGAGCAGCCCATACCAAAGCGCAGTAAGTTTTCTCGAGCAGTGAGTATCGGGTCTCACAGTCGGTAAACTTTTTGCTAAGGTAATAAATAGCATGCTCTTTTCGGCCAGACTCGTCATGCTGCCCCAACACACACCCCATTGAGTTGTCAAGTACCGTCAAGTATAAGATTAGAGGTCTTCCTTCAACCGGTGGCATAAGAATGGGTGGTTCTTGGAGATACTCTTTGATTCTTTCGAAGGCGGCCTGACATTCGTCGTTCCAACGTACTACTTGATCTTTCTTCAGCAGCTTGAAGATTAGTTCGCAAGTAGCGTTTAGATGCAAGATGAATCGGGCAATGTAGTTCAACCGTCCTAGAAAGCCTCTGACTTCTTTCTCTGTCTTGGGAGCCGGCATCTCTTGTATGGCTTTCACTTTGGCAGGATCTACTTGAATACCTTTGTCGCTTACGATGAAGCCTAGCAATTTTCCAGATCTCACCCCAAAGGTGCACTTGTTTGGGTTCAACCTCAGCTTGTACAACTTCAAACGGTCAAACAGCTTTTGTAGGTGGTCAAGGTGTTCTTCCTCAGTTTGGGACCTTGCAATCATATCGTCGACGTATACTTCAATTTCATGATGGATCACGTCACGAAATAAAGCAACCATGGCACGTTGGTAGGTTGCCCCAGCATTTTTCAACCCAAAAGGCATGACCTTGTAGCAAAAGGTGCCCCACTGAGTAACAAAAGTGGTCTTCTCCATGTCTTCAGGAGCCATATTGATCTGATTATAACCGGAAAAACCATCCATGAAGGAGAAAACTTTATGCTGGGCAGTGTTATCAACCAGAACGTTGATATGAGGTAGAGGGAAATCATCCTTAGGGCTCGCCCTATTCAAATCCCTGTAATCAACACACATTCGGACCTTACCATCCTTCTTCGGTACTGGCACCACGTTGGCAACCCACTGAGGGTAAGAAGTCACCGCTAGAAATCTGGCATCAAATTGTTTCATAACCTCGGCTTTGATTTTCTCGGACATTTCCGGACGCATCCGGCGGACCTTTTGTTTTACCAGAAGGCAATCTTCCTTGGTAGGCAGGTGATGAACTACTATATCGGTATCCAACCCAGGCATGTCTTCGTAAGACCAGGCGAAGATTTCGACGTATTCATTCAACAGCTGTATCAGGCGCTCCTTGACACTCGGTTCCAGATTGGCACCCACTTGTACTTCCTTCCGGTCTTCCTCTGTTCCTAAGTTGACAGTTTCCAACAACTCTTCGTGAGGCAAGATGGCCTTTTCTTCTTGCTGTAAAAGTCTGGCCAGCTCTTCCGGTACATCACAACCTTCACCATCTTCATACTCAGCTTGATTGACCAGATCTTCAGAGTTATTGAAGGACATAGCAGAATAGTTACCCATAGAATCCAGAGTGGATGGGTACCTGCATTTGTGAGTGTGGGTGTGTGTAAGGGATAGCCATCCTTAAACAAACAAAATGCAAAGAAGGAAAGAAAATGAACACAACAGTTTATCAATGAAAAACTTCCAATGAATCATTAAACATGGCATATGGATATGAAAATAATCAAAACCCTTACAAATGGACCTGCATGCCCCGGGCAAGACATGAGGTGAAAAAGTAGTGTACGAATTGTTCAAGAGTAAATATTACAAACCAACAGGAAATGTTTGACAGATATTTACTGATTAATAAAAGTAATGGGGACAAAATCCTTTGCCTCCCAGTTGCGTAGTCCTCCTTCTATGGTTGGGTAGATCCAATCTTCAATGTTGGCCTCTTCGTCTTCACCTTCCAAAGCGTTGATTCCATAAGGAGAAATCTTGACGGGCGTTCTTTCAATCTTTGAGCGGCGCATAGCTTTCTGCCCCGTGGCAGTGAATCCTAAACCAAACTTGTCTGTTTTGCGAGGAATATCGGGCAACTGACCCCATGTTGAGCTCTTCCCTTCCTTCAATGCAGCCTTTGCGTCTTTCAGAGATGCCATCCTGGCCACCTGCTTCGGTACCTCGGCTACCACTCTTGCTACTGCCCCTTTAGGAGAGACTTCCTCGAAGTGCTGGAATGGTGTTTCAATGAATTCACCCTCCACCTCTACAAATCAGAAAGAGTTCAGGTGGCTGATCATATACTCCTCTTCACCGTGGACAGTTATGATCTTTCCTTTGACAGGGTACTTCAACATCTGATGCAAGGAGGAGGTGACAGCCCCCGCGTGATGGATCCAAGGCCTACCTAGCAAGCAATAGTATGAGGGACAGATGTCCATCACATAGAACATAGATTTAAACACCTCAGTGCCCACCTTGATGGGAATATCAACTTCCCCATGGACCATTCTCTTCGAACCATCAAAAGCTCTGACAATAATATCACTCGGCTTCAGCTCTAAACCTTCACAATCCAGCCGGTCCAAGGCTTTCTTAGGCAGTACATTTAGCGAAGAACCGGTGTCGACCAAGACATGTGCGAGAGTGGTCCCTCGGCACTCGACTGAAACGTGCAAAGAGTCATTGTGATTTCTGCCTTTAGGAGTTAGGTCGGCATCAGAGAAACCTAATCCATTGTCTGCAGTAAGGCTGGCCACGCAATTTTGGAATTGGTCTGCAGAGGTTTCCTGGGGCACATGGGCTGCCTTTAGGAATTTTATCAATGCTTTAGAGTGTGCCTCAGAGCAAAGCAGTAATGCCAACATGGAGATCTTTGAGGGGGTTTGCCCCAGTTGCTCTACCACGTCATAATCACTCTTTTTAATTATCTTCAGGATCTCCTCCATCTCTTTCTTAGAGGTTTCCGGGATGACCAAAGGTTGAGCCCTCGTCCTGACGAGCTCATCTTGGATCCCTTTTCCCTTATCAGCTGGAGAAGGAGGGATAACAACAGGAATAACAGTTTCTTCAATCAACGGAGTTTCGGCAGAAAGTTTTATTGGCGCAGGATTAACTCTGGCAGCAGCTGAGGGTCCAAATATTGCCCTTGGGGGGCAATCTCTGGAGAAAATATTCTCCCACTCCGGGTGATCTTGCTTGTACCAGCAACGTTTCCAATGCTGGCATCCTCTTCATCAGAGCTTTCTTCGGTCACTTCAACTTGTTTAACACCATGGTAGTAGATGTCTCCACCGTAATTCCATGGTATTGACTTATCAGAACTGTAGGGGACAGGCCCAGGCATAGTTATTTTCAAGGGAACAATCTTTGTACCTGATGTAATCTTAACAGGCTTTCTGACGGCCTTGGAAAGATTGGCGTGAATGGTGATAATTGAGACATCTTCAGTAGGAGTTGGAATAGCAGGAATCTTCTCAAACAGAATTTGTCGACTGTCCATCAGGCTTTGGATGCCTTTCTTCAATGACGGACAGTCAAATGGCAGAGAGTAACAACAGTAGCAGTCTTCTTTGCATCCCGGGAAAATCCCGGCTCTTAGCAGGTTTAACTTGATTGTTAACAGCGGAGTCATCAGGTCATTGACATTAGAAACATACAAATCTTCCTCAACAGCATTGACATTTCGACCATGTTTCGGCATCAGAGCAGATATCACATTCAGCTTCTCTGGAGCATCGAAATCCACCTCTTTTGCATCTATCAAGTCTTGGATTTTATTCTTGAGCACCCAACAATCATTTGTGTCATGTCCGACGCTATCGAAGTGGTAGGCGCACTTAGCATGGGGATGATAGTGCGGAGAAGCAGTATTCACAACCTTTGGTGCTTCCCTAATCTTGGTGAGATTCAATTTCAACGGGTGTGGAAGAACTTGCGCATGTGTCATATTGATACGGGTAAACTGCCGTGGCGGCCGTTCTGCCCATTGCTGTTTAGGTCTGGACTGGTTATTGCGAGGCTGATCATTTGATGGATTTTGGATCATTACGGCCCCCACAGTCGACCGGCGCTCACTTCTTCCTGCTCCTCTCTGAGAGTATACAACAACCATTTCCTTCTTCGCTAGAAATGGTTTCTTAGCAATTGTAGATGCAGAGGTCTCCTTCTGAATCTTCCCATTCTTGATACCGGCCTCTACCCGCTCGCCAGTCAGAATTAACTCAGTAAACCCTGCGGAAGAGCTACCGATCAGGTGGTTAAAGAATGGACCAGACAGGGTCCCCAGGAACATATCAACAAGCTCTCTATCAGAAAGAGGTGGCTGCACCCTTCCAGCCAAATCACGCCATTTTTGGGCGTATTCCTTAAATCCCTCACCTGAGGCCATTCCCATACTCTGTAGCTGAGTACGGGTTGGTGCCAGGTCAGAGTTGTACTGATATTGGAGATAAAAAGCGGCCGCCGAATCCTCCCAACTACGTATCTCTGATCTTTCCGGCTTGTAAAACCAGTCTAACTGAGTGCCAGACAGGCTATCTTGAAAGAAGTGTACCCAAAGGTTTCTGTCAGAAGTGTGAGGTTGGATTCTTCGGACGTATGACCTTAGGTGCATTTTTGGGCAAGACAGCCCATCATATCTGGCAAAAATTGGTACTTTGAACTTCGGAGGGATCACAATTCCAGCGATTAATCCCAAATCTTCGAAATCCAAGCCTGGAACTCTCTGCAGCTCCATAGATGCCAACCTTTCCTTCAAACCTTTATACTTATCATCAGCGGGCGGGTATTGTTGATCCGAGTAGTCTTCGTCCTCTTTAGCCTCCTCTTCTTCCATATCAGACTCGGAAGGTACTGCAGCCGCATTCCCTTTACTGGTTCCCTCCTCTGAAGTAGGGGAAATTCAAGCACTCTTCTGGCTTCACCTGCAAACCTTCTCCACAAGGTAACCACCCCGACTCTCTTCTTCTTTTTCTTTACTTGGTCTTTGTTCCCAAGTAGGGTTTTCAGATCCTCCTGACCCTTAGCCAAGGTCATCAGGAGTTGTTGAAACTGTGCGTTTTGAGACTGCAAGTCCTTGACCGTTTGCTCGAGATCCATCTTAATGAAATAAACAGCAGAAAGATAAGGAAACCTGGTGTGGAGACCTGCTTATGCACATGATGAATGATATGCTTTTGTATGCAATGCATTCAAGGATTTAGAATATTCAAAATTGTTGCAAACAAAAGAGAACGCACGTCATATTAATAAGAAGAAATTTGTTAGTACATAGACGCCCCATGGGCCAAATATTACAAAAACTTCTCAAGGTAAAAAGACATTGCGCATCCTCTTTGGTGCAATGTAGGTGTTGAGGATCTCTTCCTCATGGAGTCGGCGGGTGAGCTCTAAAACCTTCTTCTCGCTGGCGTAGAAGCTGGCTTCAAAGGTATCTCTCTCTTCCCTGAGCTGGATCCAACTCTTCTGCATCTCCTCCCATGACGTTGGCATGTCGGGGTACCGGACAGTGTAGGGAACCTCTCCTTCTTTGACGGGCTCTCTAATCACAGGGAGAACATGAGGGTAAGGCATCATTAGACTCTGGGCCCGGGTTCGTACCCACTTGAGATAAGGCTCAAGAGGGATGGAGTTCTTGTGTCCCAGCGTCTTAGTATCTACCTTGTTAGGCATCCTCCAGGCTCTGATGAATCTTTGGCGAAGTCCTTGCGCATTGTTGTCGAAGTTAAAAACTAGGTCGGGAATCAACATGTCGTGGGGGCCATCCCTCTGTGCATATCCAAATTGTCTCAAAGATAGACAAGGGTTATAGTTAATGCCTCCCCTAATTCCAAGTAATGGAACATTAGGGAACTCTCCGCAGCGATCGACGAGGATGATATTCTCTCTGGACCGAGAGCACCAATGCACATCAGAGTGAGTGAGGGTCATCAACCGTTGTGACCACTTTAGGCCTTGGTCATTCTTCAAAACAGACTGTGGAAGATGCGAAATAAACCACCTTGCAAGGAGAGGAGTACAACACATGAGAACACCCCTCTTTCTCATTGTTCGAGTGTAAAATGAGTGAAGAATGTCCCCAAGCAATGTTGGTATTGGATTTCTGGATAAGAAGATTTTGACGGCGTTGACATCTACAAGCTGGTCAGGATTTGGGAACAAGACCAGCCCATAGATAAGAAGGGCCACAATTTCTTCAAAGGCTTGTAGGTCCAATGAATTCCAACATTCTTGTGCCTTCTCAAACAAGAATTTTGCTAAGAAGCCTTTGACACCGCTTCTAGTTTCCCAATGCCCCTTGATGTCGGATGGTTGCAAGTGTAGTGCTCGAGCAACATCTTCAGGCTTTGGTTCCTTTTCCGTACCGTTGAAAGGTAGTTGATTAAGGATAGGAATTCTCAGGAGTTGAGAAAATTCCTCCAAAGTGGGCACCAATTGGTAGTCGGGTGTGATCGGTGGATCTGGAACTGACTGTTTAACGCTGGTTCGTGAAATGTCGCGGAAGCAAGAGTCGCCACCGTCTTTTATTTTCTCCAAATGGAAAGGACAAAAGCACAGAAAAATTCCTTAAAGAGATTGCTCTCGGTTCGGGAGGTAGGTTATAGAAAGGGAAGGTGTTAGCACCCTTTCTATCCATGGTTATCCATGGGCTCTTAGATACTTGCTCACTTGTGTTTTCAAAAAGGTTTGTTTGCTTTTCAATGTGGGTTTTAAAAAGTTTCTTTGAAAAATTTCAGTTCGACTCGTACGTCAGAGTGTTTGAAAAAATTGCTTTGAAAGCTTTTGAAAATGTGTTGGTGTGAAAAGTATTTTTGTTTGAAATTAGAGCAAGTATCCTTGAGAACCTACCTACCCTAAGGAATTCGTCTATGTAAAAGTCCTTTAAAGTAGTGCCATCCCACCATTGAGAGGTAGGTAGCACCACCGTTGGAGGTGTTCGGGTCAATTCGAGGTTCGGGACATGGTGATCACCAGAGCAATGGGAAGACACCTTAGAAGCTACCCTCATGCCAGGTTCCCGGATCATGAGGACTTACTAAGACATCCTCTACTCGACGATCACCTTTCGAAGGCAAGGCAACAGTGAGGCGTACCCTAGGGGTGGTGTGTGCGATTCGTGTGTCGTTTTCATTGATATTTGTCTTGTCATGTTCATTGTGATCTACGCATTTGATTTTATTATGGCCATTCATTCTTTCATGCTTTTGTTAACAGTTAATATTTGCGGGAAAGGTAAATTCTAAACTATTACAAATGGCGCGGGTCCACATCGCCAAAATTAAACCGGACCCGATTTGACGGAAAAATAAATAAAGCAAAGTAAAAGTGCGAAAAGTATAAAACGTTACAAAGCTTTGGGAGAGATACATGATTATTTAAATGACATAAAATAAATATGCAAAATTAAATAAAATTAAGAACACGGGCGTTGGACCCTTTTGCAAAATTAAATTACAAGAATTAATTAATTAGAATTAATGAGGAATTAAAATTAAAAATTTAAAAGAAAATGTTTTTGGTATTTTTAGTGTTTTTAGGAATTAATGGAAAAAAGAGAATTAATCAAAATTAAAATTGAATGTAAACCCTAATTCTAATGGCTTTTAAATTTATTATGAAAAATATTGAATTTTTAACTAATTTAAACCTAAGTTAATTTACATACATTTTTAATTATGAAAATAAATAAAATAAATATTATTATTGTAAAAAAGGGAAATTAAAAGGAATCAAAATTAATTAAACCTATTTCTACATATTTTTTGTATTTTTGTTATTAAAAGAAATTAAAATTGCAACCTAATTAAACTAAATTTATTTACATGAAAACATTAAAATAAAAATTATTTATCATGTTTTTATCTTTTTCTGATTTTTTAGGCATTTTTTATATATTGTAAAAATAATGAATTAAATTAAAACAATAAAACAAATAAAATAATAATTAAAAATAAAATACAAGAAAAATAAAAAGACTTGCAAACCAGGGGGGGTGGAGGTCCCCAAAGTGGAGGTTTTATTGTGAAATTCTGGCCCAGCAAGCTTTGATCCATTGACTTTTTCCAGATGCAATATGGCACGTTGACTGGGGTTTAGGATGTCCCTTCAATCTCAGCCTTTAGATTGATCTCTAAGTGGACGTGGCAAGTTGGATTGGAGAGACGCATGGTGGTCGCTAGCGCTGAATCTGCATGGGATGACATATAGAAAAATAATATTGAAATATGCAAGACCTGGGATTTGAACCCAGGTCATGAGGGTTAATAACATCACACCTTGCCAGCTGAGCCATTGAACGCGTTTGGTTAATAAATAAACAACAAATATTATGAAAGAAAAGCAACTGGTTTAATGGTTTAACGCGCCAATTTTCAAACGCGCCAATCACTGTGTGACACGAGGTCATCTTCCTCACCATCCCTGTAAAACAAAACACAAAGGCAACGGTTTCAGACGCGTTTCATTAGGTGGTCTTTGGAAAAATAGCGAATAGATCTCAGGGCTCCATAAATTGAGCGCGACTATGGATTTCTCTTCGTCTGGACATGCTGAGTCTAATGGCAATAGTCTTGAGGCTTAATTTTTCCTTGGGTGAAAAGCCCCAATCTAGAACTCTGAAAACCCTAAAAGTCAGTTATGGCATAATCGCGTATGGCTTGCAAAAATTCAATCAAACATATCAGTTAGCTTTGAAATCACATCAGGAACAAGAATCAATAATTGAAATGTCATGAAAATGCATAGAATATAGAATACGATTATGAGTTTTTTGCTGTACAGGGAAGGTCCTCGTTACCAATTCTTGGGGCTTGAATGGATGTTAATGATTGGAATGTGTTCAGGGCAACCTTGGCAAGCTATTGAAACAAGTTTGGCACTTTGAATCGACCTCTAACACTGATTTCAGTTTTGCTTTTTTTTGACAAAAATTCCAAGTTTGTTCTTAGCTTTTGCGCAGCTTCAATGTGTATGGGCATTAGGGTTAAGACCAAGCATATGTAGTGAAGCTATTAGGTCAACAAAACTCAATAAAATCCAATGCAATAATGGTTTGGCATATTTGATTTCTTAAGGATCTTCCATATCTTTTTTCATGTGTATTTTGTGTCAATTATGCTCAAATCAAACCAAATCTTTCCATGTTGGGATGTGCACGAAATATTATGGCTGAAATGTGTATAAAAAGATTGAAAAAATTAGGTTAGACATTTTTCACATATTTAATTTGATTTAAATGAATTAATATGAATAATAATTCAAATAAATAAATAAAAAATGAGAAAATACTTCCCTTTGGGCCAAGTGGTCGTGCACATGCTTAGAATGATGAATCATGGAAGAAAAATGGGCCCATTAGCAATTTTAAGTCATTTGCATCAATGTTGACTTTTCAAAATATCCAAAAATTTCCCAACTTCCACAAGGCATAACTTGCTCAATTTTTAAGCTTTTCTCATGTTCTTGGACATTTTGGAAAGGTCTTTGAGTCCTCTAACCAATGTCTTTGGTCCCATGTCATTTTGATTTACCAATCTCAAGTTATGGCCTTTGACTTAAAGTCCCTTTTTGTTGACTTTTGAAAATGACCTATAATGTTGAAATTGATAACTTTTTGTGAGAGCATTTCTTGGACTTTAAGTATGAGGATGAGTTGTAGGAAATGTCTTTATCTTCAAAATGAGCTTTGGATGGAATTTTTCTGATAATCCATGTGAAAGTTATGCCCTGGTCAATTTCAGTTGACTTTTTCAGCTGTCCAAATATAGTAACTTTTGCATCTTGATGATTTTCTGAGCCAAATTTTGAGAATCATGATCAAGCATTGATCAAATGATGTTTGTGGTTTCAAAATGATATGTTGACCAAAATTTTGAACTTTTGACTATCAAATGACCATTTTGCCCCTACAGTTGACTGTAGTGCAATTTAGGGTTTTGACTGTGCAATTTTGAGCTGAATACCTTGAAACTTGATATGAGGATACTTGACCATATTTGTAGGCATATGAGACTTGATTGGGCCTTTAAAAACTTCATTTTCTTGATCAGAACCCAAACCCTAGTTTTGACTGTATAGGAGACAGTTGGACTGTGCAACCCTTGGGGAACTTTTGCAGCTTGACTTGGCATTTTCTTGGAGAATATGGGAGGGCAAATTTTGGGGTGCAACAGTTGCCCCTGTTCAATCTTCTTAGACCTGAGGATGCAGATTGGCTGACATGCCTTTCGTAATCCGAGGATAGAAGATGATTGGACACTAGAGTGCCCAGAAATTTGCGCTCACATAGTAGCAGTGATGGGGGAATGGGCTTATAGATGCCATTGGGAGGTTGCTGGATAGGATGATGGGCTTATAGATGCCATCTGGATGTTGATTGCGTAAGAGATTCCTTGGCGAGAACCTGCATACCTGCAAAAGAAAAAATGAGTACCTGACACGTTGCCGGAGCTGATTTTAGATGCTTGGTATAGATATGTCCTGACTGGTTACAGGAGCTGAGTCTGGAGCTTCAAACGGAGATGAATGAACCAGGGATGGTTACTATCTTATCATGAATGGTAAGAGAACCTTGGGCGACTTTAACCTCAACAACGCTCGTTTGAGAAAAATCTTAGCGGGAATTACCATCTCTGCAGTATCGGGAAGAGAACCATAGGCACTTATAATCTGAAAGGGAATTGTCACCTCACTCACCGTCGGAGAGGAAACCATAAGAAAAGGAATTATCCCCTCACTCACCGTCGGAGAGGGGACCATAGGAGACTATCACCTCACACTCACCGTCGGAGAGGGAAACATCTTGAAAAAGGAATTACCACCTCACGCACTTGTCGGAGAGGGGACCATAGGAGACTATCACCTCACACTCATCGTCGGAGAGGGAAACATCTGAAGAAGGAATTACCACCTCACGCACTTGTCGGAGAGGGGACCATAGGAGACTATCACCTCACACTCATCGTCGGAGAGGGAAACATCTGAAAAAGGAATTACCACCTCACGCACTTGTCGGAGAGGGGACCATAGGAGACTATCACCTCACACTCATCGTCGGAGAGGGAAACATCTGAAGAAGGAATTACCACCTCACACACCGTTGGAGAGGGAACCATAAGAGACTATCACCTCACACTCACCGTCGGAGAGGGAAACATCTGAAAAAGGAATTACCACCTCACGCACTTGTCGGAGAGGGGACCATAGGAGACTATCACCTCACACTCATCGTCGGAGAGGGAAACATCTTGAAAAAGGAATTACCACCTCACGCACTTGTCGGAGAGGGGACCATAGGAGACTATCACCTCACACTCATCGTCGGAGAGGGAAACATCTGAAGAAGGAATTACCACTTCACGCACTTGTCGGAGAGGGGACCATAGGAGACTATCACCTCACACTCATCGTCGGAGAGGGAAACATCTGAAAAAGGAATTACCACCTCACGTACTTGTCGGAGAGGGGACCATAACTTCTGCTGAGTCTTTATCAGAAAAATCTGTTGGGGAGTCGATTTAGCTGGACTAGAGAAGGCTTTGAAATATGTTTAAGCATTTTAACTGCGCCTTTCCTGAAAGGTAAATGTCAGTCATATGCAATGCATGATATGGATCAAGCGATGATGTTCTCAACATAAATGAGATTTATATGATATGATGCGTCTATGCATGCTATAATGATGTATGTGATGTTTTATGAATGTTTTTGTCTAGGAAAGTAAATCCTTGACGGGTGCCGGGAAGTCATATCCTGGGCTGATGCTGAAGAATAAGCTTTTACTTCCGCTGGGGATGATAGTTGCAAGAACACCGGTAGGAGAAGATGACTCCGTTGCGGAATAAACTTGGCAAATGGAAGATTCTGCAGGGAGAAAAGATGCTCTAGCGACCATGCTGGGAAGCAATACTCTGTGGGAAGAGGGATGCCTTGCTGAGTTGTTGATAGTAACTTGTTGGGGAAACCCTTGTTGTTGGAAGTGTTGATGGACTTCGCTGGGGTAAGAAGGCTTCGTTGACGACGCTCTTTCCGGGGCTTTTGGCTGAGGATAACCCAGTTATATCCTGGTAAGGAAATAACTCTTTAAATCAAACCGGACGACGCGTTCGTGCTCTGCGAGGATAAGCTTCCAGAATCTACTGGGGATAAGCTTACTGCTTGGGGATATGAATTCCAACCTTCCTGGGGAACTTGGATTGGACTCTCCTGGGGAGTTTTGAATTGCAGGGAAATGATTCCTTTGAATAGGGATAAGCCGCCGGGGAACAATCTTCAGACCAAGACTGCCGGGGATGTTTGTTAAGAATATATGCTGCTGGGGAAGTGTTGAGCTCTACGGAGGATACTCAATTTCCTTGAGATTTGATAGTTTTGTTTGGAGAGGAATGCATGGTTTTGCTGAAACACTCTCTGGGGAATTACGATATTTGGTTATGTTATTCAGCTGAACCTACCTTGATACCTTGGAGGATAGAACAATTAGACTGCTCAGACAACTCTTTTATTGCCCCTGTTTCTGGTGTCACCTGCAATTAATTCCTTTGTTTCGTATGCAAATATTTATGAGTTAGCAAATTATTGTCAATGCATATATCACAAATTGAACCTTGGACGTTCTTCGCAAAACAAAACAGAAAAAGAAAAACACTTGGCACGTTTAACTGAAAATATATTTGTATTGATTTTTTTTTTGAATAGCCTGTGAATAGGCGTTTTGTGTACAAGAGGCTGACGTCCTAGTAAGAGGAACGTCGCCGAACAAGATAGTTTTATACAAATTTTGTACAAGAGAAAATAAAACAGCTGTGTGAAATGAATGATCCACTGGGTTTCAACTCTGCTATTGCCTTTATAACTCCGAGCGTCTCATCACTTGATGACCTTGGTTGAAGGTGAAGCTGACTGATCGATGCCGTCTGAACTTGATGTAGGTACCGGATTCTGGATGCAAAGTGATCCAATGAGACATAGTATTACGCTTTTATCCCTAATTTTTGCCTGGACTGCCCTTTTGGGTTTTCAGTCCACCGGGATACCCATTTTTGCCCAAGCCGCCTTTTCAGGTTTTCGACTTGCCGGGTGTACAGATTTTTTTCATTTTCATCCCTTCATTTTGCCCGAACCCTTTTGGTTCGACGGGAAGCCCTAATTTTTGCCTAGGCATGTCAGCCTAGCGGGTCTTTTTTATGCGTAGTATTTTTTTACTATGTCTGCATTGGCGGGGTGAGGAAGGTCGTCACCATCCATGTTGGTTAGAATCATGGCTCCTCCTGAGAACACATGCTTAACCACAAATGGCCCTTCGTACGTAGGGGTCCATTTGCCCCTTGGATCACTCTGAGGAAGGATGATTCTCTTGATTACCAGATCCCCAACTTGATATTCCTGTGGTCTGACCTTCTTGTTAAATGCCCTGATCATCCGTTTCTGATACGTCTGACCATGACAAATAGCAGCAAGTCTCTTTTCGTCAATGAGGTTGAGTTGATCAAGTCGTGTCTGGATCCAATCATCTTCGTTCAGGTTTGCATCCTTCATTATCCGGAGAGAGGGAATTTGCACTTCGATTGACAAGACTGCCTCCATACCATAAACCAAAGAGAACGGAGTTGCCCCGGTTGACGTCCTAGCTGAGGTTCGGTACCCATGTAGAGCGAACGGTAACATCTCGTGCCAATCTTTGTAAGTTACTGTCATCTTCTGCACGATCTTCTTGATGTTCTTATTTGCTGCTTCTACAGCCCCATTCATCTTCGGTCTGTAAGGAGAAGAATTGTGGTGCTGTATCTTGAACTGTTCGCAGAGCTCAGCAATCATCTTATTGTTCCGATTGGTACCGTTGTCTGTAATTATTCTTTCTGGGACGTCGTACCGACAGATCAAGTTGTGCCGAATGAACCGTGCCACAACAGTCTTGGTTACCGTAGCATAGGAAGCTGCCTCGACCCACTTCGTAAAATAATCAATCGCCACTAGGATGAAGCGATGTCCGTTGGATGCCGTAGGTTTAATCTCGCCGATCATGTCTATGCCCCACATTGCAAACGGCCAAGGCGCAGTCATAACATTCAGGGGAACCGGAGGAACATGCACCTTATCTGCATAGATCTGGCACTTGTGGCATGTCCTAGAGTGTTGGTAGCAGTCAGCTTCCATTGTGGACCAGTAATATCCTGCCCGTAGGATTTTCTTAGCCATAGTATGTCCACTGGAATGTGTACCAAAGGTCCCTTCATGTAGCTCTTCCATGATTCTTTCTGCTTCAGTCTTATCCACACAACGCAGTAAGGTTGAATCATAGTTTCGCTTGTACAAGATGTCGTTGCTTAGGAAGAACTTGGCTGCAAACCTCCTCAGGAATTTCTTATCATTGACAGAGGCACCTTCAGGGTATTCCTGAGCTTCCAGATATCTCTTCACTTCGTGGTACCAAGGCTTCTCAGTTACCAATTCAGTTTCGAGATCGCAACAGTATGCCGGTTCGTCCAGTTTCCAGATGATGATCCGGGGAGCCTCATTATCCCATTTGACCTTGAACATAGAAGACATTGTAGCTAACGCGTCCGCTAACTGATTCTCTTCTCTTGGAAAGTGCTCAAAGGTTATCTCTGTGAAGTGGGGAATCAGGGTCAACACACATTCTTTGTAAGGAATCAAGTTTGGATGTTTCGTATCCCACTCTCCTTTGATCTGATTGATCACAAGAGCGGAATCTCCGAAGACACTTAGAAATTTGATCCTTAGGTCAATCGCAGCTTGAAGACCCATGATGCACGCCTCATACTCCGCCATGTTGTTGGTACAGTTGAAACATAGCCGGGCAGTGAGTGGGGTATGAGTACCTTGTGGAGATATGATTATGGCGCCGATACCATTTCCCAAAGCATTGGAGGCTCCGTCAAAGTGCATAGACCATCGGGATCCTGGTTCAGGTCCTTCATCCGGTCCAGGTACTTCACAGTCAGTTACAATCATAATGCTTTCATCTGGAAACTCGAAGTTCATGGACTGATAGTCATCTACAGCTTGATGTGCCAGGTGGTCTGCCAATACACTTCCCTTGATGGCTTTCTGGGTTGTGTACTGAATGTCGTATTCCGTCAAGATCATTTGCCATCTTGCAATTCTCCCAGACAGAGCAGGCTTTTCGAATATGTACTTTATCGGATCCATTTTTGAGATCAACAAGGTAGTGTGAGTTAGCATATACTGTCTCAGCCGGCGAGCAGCCCATACCAAAGCGCAGCAAGTTTTCTCAAGCAGTGAGTATCGGGTCTCACAGTCGGTAAACTTTTTGCTAAGGTAATAAATGGCATGCTCTTTTCGGCCAGACTCGTCATGCTGCCCCAGCACACACCCCATTGAGTTGTCCAGCACTGTCAGATATAGTATCAGAGGTCTCCCTTCAACCGGTGGCATAAGGATGGGTGGTTCTTGGAGATACTCTTTGATTCTGTCGAAAGCATCCTGACATTCATCGTTCCAACGTACTACCTGATCTTTCTTCAGCAGCTTGAAGATTGGCTCACAGGTAGCAGTCAGATGTGAGATGAAGCGAGCAATGTAATTCAGGCGTCCTAAAAAGCCTCTGACCTCCTTTTCTGTCTTAGGAACTGGCATCTCTTGAATAGCTTTGACCTTAGCAGGGTCCACTTGAATACCTTTATCACTGACCACGAAGCCTAGCAACTTCCCAGATCTTACCCCGAAGGTGCACTTGTTCGGGTTCAATCTCAGCTTGTATAGTTTCAACCGGTCAAACAATTTCTGCAGATGATCTAGATGCTCTTCCTCAGTCTGGGACCTAGCGATCATGTCGTCCACATACACTTCTATCTCATGATGGATCATGTCATGAAATAAAGCGACCATGGCACGTTGGTAGGTTGCCCCAGCGTTCTTCAACCCGAACGGCATGACCTTGTAACAGAAGGTGCCCCACTGGGTAACAAATGTAGTCTTTTCCATGTCTTCAGGTGCCATCTTAATCTGATTGTAACCTGAAAAGCCATCCATGAAAGAGAACACCTTATGCTGAGCTGTATTATCAACAAGGACATCAATGTGAGGTAAGGGGAAGTCATCTTTGGGGCTGGCCCTGTTCAGATCCCTGTAGTCGACACACATTCTGACCTTACCGTCCTTCTTAGGTACCGGCACCACGTTAGCAACCCATTGAGGATAAGAAGTTACTGCAAGGAATCCGGCATCAAACTGTTTCATGACCTCGGCCTTAATCTTCTCAGACATCTCTGGACGCATCCGACGGACTTTTTGCTTAACTGGAGGGCAGTCTTCCTTGGTTGGCAAGTGATGGACCACAATATCGGTATCCAACCCGGGCATGTCTTCGTAGGACCAGGCAAAGATCTCCACATAGTCATGTAGCATCTTGGTTAACCGTTGCTTCACGCTGAGCTCTAGGTTGGCACCAATCTTTACCTCTTTCCTGTCTGCCTCAGTACCCAAGTTTATGATTTCCACTGGCTCTTCATGGGGTTGAATTGCCCTCTCTTCCTGAAGCAACAGCCTTGCAAGCTCTCCAGGCACTTCGCAATCATCTTCACCTTCATCTTCGGCTAAGTTGATCGGATTTTCGAAGTCATAATTGGCAGTAGCAGAGTTGTTATCAGTGAGATCCAGAGTGGATTGGAACCTGTATGAGTGAGTGTGTGTGTAAATACAGCTGTTTTGAAAATTATGTAAAGGAAAGGAAGACAGGAAAGGAACACAATATTTGCAATGCGAAAAACGTCCAATATTTTCATTCATGATGTATAAAATGACAGTTTGTATGCCCTCACAAATAGAACCACGGTGCCTCGGGTAAGACACCGGGCCATAGAGTTTATCATTGTTTATTACAAAAATAACAAAACATAGGAATTCATTACTTAGTAACAAAAGAAACAGGGAGATTGTCCTTTGCGCTCCAATTGTTAAGTCCTTCGTCAGTTGCCGGGTAGATCCAGCTATCAAACTCGGCTTCATCAACTTCCTCTTCATCCCCAATAGCATTAACTCCATGAGTAGGTAGGGGAGCTGTCACCACATTAGGCTTGTCAGATGCCTCAAATTGTACCTCCTTAGCGTCAATGAGGTCCTGCAGCTTGTTCTTTAGTGCCCAACAGTCATCGGTAGAGTGCCCCGGGCTATCTGAATGGTAAGCACAACGAGCATTCGGGTTGTACTTGGGAGATGTAGTATTGGGAAACTTCGGGGCTTCCCTGACAGTCACTAAGTTAGTGGATAGCAACTGTGGCAGGATCTGTGATAGGGTCATGCTTAACCGGGTAAACTCTCGCCGGGGTCTTTCGGCCCTTTGAGGATTGTTTGGCCGAGGAGCGGCAGCAGGCTTAGCAATCATCACCGCACTGACAGATTGGCGGTGCTCAGGTCTCTCTGATTTCCTAGAACCATACACGACACTAGACTCCTTCTTAAATGGTTTCTTTTCCGAACTAGATGATGCACCATTCGCAATCTTCCCATACTTCAGCCCAGCTTCAATTCTCTCTCCAGTCAGAATCAAGTCAGTGAACCCAGCAGAAGAATTCCCAATGAGATGGTTGAAAAATGGCCCAGATAGGGTCCTCAAGAACATGTCTACCAGCTCCCGATCAGTCAATGGTGGCTGCACCCTGCCAGCCAGGTCTCTCCACTTCTGAGCGTACTCCTTAAAACCTTCGCTTGCACCTAACGCCATACCCTGGAGTTGGGTACGTGTGGGGGCAAGGTCGGCATTATATTGATACTGCTTATAGAAAGCAGTAGCCAACTCCTCCCAGTTACGAACCTTGGTCCCATCCAGCTGATAGAACCATTCGAGATGAGTCCCTGAAAGACTCTCCTGGAAGAAGTGGATCCATAAATTCTTATCCGCAGAGTACGGCTGAATTTTCCGAACATAGGACCTCAGATGCAGCTTGGGACAAGACGCCCCGTCATATTTGGAGAAGGATGGTGCTTTGAACTTATGCGGGATAATCACACCAGTTGACAAACCCAGATCTCCGAAATCCAGCCCAGGTACCTGTTGAACCTCCATAGCCTTCAACCTGTCCTCCAGTTGCTTATATCTGTCGTCTGCAGGAGGGTACTGTTCTTCATCAAAATCTGTCTCGTTGTCGGAGACTACCGGACTAGGGACCTTTACTTCTGCCTGAGAAGGACTCTTGCCAACAGAAGAACCAGCCTCTTCATGCTGCAGAGTATTGCCAAACCTTCGGCCCGAGTTGAACAGAACAATTCTTCTCTTCTTCTTCTTCTCCTTCTTCAGGAGCATAGCCTTCAGTTCTTCTTGGCCTTTAGCCAGACCCTTGATTAATTCTTGGAATTGTGCATTCTGCACCTGAAGAGCCTTGATTGATGTCTCAGTTGATGTAGATTCGAGATTCATGATGCTGAAATAAACAGCGAAGAACTGTAAGCAACCTGAAAAGAGGAAAAAACCTGCTATGCACATGATGAATGAGATGTGTTCATGCAATGCATTCAAGGGTTCAAAAATTCAACTTTGTTGTAGACAAAAAGGAACACACGTTATCATTAGAGAAATCATTGTTTAATACATTAAAGCCTCATGGGCAAAGGTACAAAAATCAAATCAATCCCAAAATACACTGCGCATCCTCTTCGGAGCTATGTAAGTGTTGAGGTTCCTCTCCTCATGCAACAGGCGGGTGAGCTCCAAGACCTTCTTTTCACTGGCATGCAGATTAGTCTCAAGAGAATTCCTTTCCTCCTTAAGCTGGATCCAGCTCTTCTGCATCTCTTCCCAGGATGTGGGCATATCAGGGTGCTGAATAGTGTAAGACACTTCCCCTTCCGAGACAGGCTCTTTGATTACCGGGAGCATATGAGGATAAGGCATTACTAACTTCTGGGAGCGGGCTCGTACCCACTTGAGATAAGGTTCCAATGGAATGGAGTTCCTGTGCCCCAGTGTCTTGCTGTCTATCCTACTGGGCATCCTCCAGGCTCTGATAAATCTCTGGCGAAGTCCTTGAGTATCATTGTCGAAATCAAAAACTATGTCAGGAATTAACATGTCATGAGGACCATCCCTCCGAGCATAACCAAACTGTCTCCAAGCCAGACATGGGCTATAAGTAATACCTCCTCTGATTCCAAGTAAAGGAACATTAGGGTACTCCCCGCAACGATCAATGATAGTGACATCTTCTCTGGACCTAGGGCACCAATGTATATCTGCATGTGTAAGAGTCATCAACCGTTGTGACCATCTCAAACCCCGCTCATTCTTCAGGACAGATTGTGGAAGGTGCGAAATAAACCACCTTCCCAGGAGAGGAGTGCAACACATAAGGACACCTCTTTTTCTCATGGTTCGAGTGTAACATGAGTGAAGGATGTCCCCCAGCAACGTAGGTATAGGATTCCTGGACATAAAGACCTGAACGGCACTGATATCAATGAGCTGATCTGGATTAGGGAACAACACCAAACCATAAACAAGGAGGGCCACAACCTCTTCAAAAGCTTGCAAGTCAAGGGAGTTCCAACATTCAAAGGCCTTTTCAAACAGAAACTTGGCTAAGAACCCTTTGATACCACTTCTGACTTCCCAATGTCCTTTGAGGTCAGATGACTGTAGGTGCAAGGCTTTAGCAATCTCTTCCAGCTTAGGTTCCTTTTCTGTACCGTTGAAGGGTAGCTGATCAAGGATAGGGATCTTCAGGAGCCGGGAGAACTCCTCCAATGTAGGTACTAACTGATAGTCCAAGAAGGTGAAACAGTGATGCAGAGGGTCAAAGAATTGGAACAGGACCTTTATCATATCCTCCTCAATGTTGGTATTGACCAAGCTAATGAGGCTGCCATGTCTTTCACTGAATGAAGAGTTCTCGGGAATCCTGGATATAAGCTCCTTAAGCTGAGGAGGGATCCTTACAAGACTGACTTGGATTGTCTTTCTGCGAACAGTTTCCATGTCCTACAAAATAAGAACAAAGATGAAAATCCGAACCCCTGAAATGGTTAGTCAATGCATATGATGCTGGATGATGTCATGATGCTATGATTAAACACACCACAGATATTTACAAAGACAAACATGTAGGGCACACAAGGCACACAAGACAAGCCCTTAATGTTTAAGGCCAGCATGGGGTCTGGGTAGTACCCTTTTGAAATTGGTGGGTTCAACCTGTCCTAATCAAAGTAACCGGGTTCTAAGGTTCCCAACATCACGGGATTGCTTTCATTGTTCATCGTTTCGATTTAGCCACTGAACTGGCGACCGAAATATTCCAGGAAAGCAACCCTCAATTGAGTGTAGTATCGAGTATCAACCAACCTCGGACTGCACCAAAGTCAGTTATCTCACTACCCTAAAGAGGCCAAGATAGTTCAATTAAGGTTCCTAAGGTCTGTTGATGCTTCGTGACACCACGCGGAGGCCCCGTACTCTCCTTGACTGAACTCAAGGGTTACCGGTACACACCAAAGTGCCACATCAACGTAGCAGACTGTTTCAACCATGTCGGTATACCCCGCACAGTTCCCTCACAGCCTTGTTGCTACTTTCTAAGAAGGTATCCCCAGATCCGGGTTAGGATCTATAGAACTCCCAAGACAGTCCCACAATTTAAAGCAAACAAGGAAAGCAATTGAAAACACAGTTATGAACTAACCCTAAGGTACACCTCACTTTAAGTTAAGTCCCCAGCAGAGTCGCCAGTTCTGTGATCGGTGGATCTGGAACTGACTGTTTAACGCTGGTTCGCAAAATGTCGCGGAAGCAAGAGTCGCCACCGTCTTTTATTTTCTCCAAATGGAAAGGACAAAAGCACAGAAAAATTCCTTAAAGAGATTGCTCTCGGTTAGGGAGGTAGGTTATAGAAAGGGAAGGTGTTAGCACCCTTTCTATCCATGGTTATCCATGGGCTCTTAGATACTTGCTCACTTGTGTTTTCAAAAAGGTTTGTTTGCTTTTCAATGTGGGTTTTAAAAAGTTTCTTTGAAAAATTTCAGTTCGACTCGTACGTCAGAGTGTTTGAAAAAATTGCTTTGAAAGCTTTTGAAAATGTGTTGGTGTGAAAAGTATTTTTGTTTGAAATTAGAGCAAGTATCCTTGAGAACCTACCTACCCTAAGGAATTCGTCTATGTAAAAGTCCTTTAAAGTAGTGCCATCCCACCATTGAGAGGTAGGTAGCACCACCGTTGGAGGTGTTCGGGTCAATTCGAGGTTCGGGACATGGTGATCACCAGAGCAATGGGAAGACACCTTAGAAGCTACCCTCATGCCAGGTTCCCGGATCATGAGGACTTACTAAGACATCCTCTACTCGACGATCACCTTTCGAAGGCAAGGCAACAGTGAGGCGTACCCTAGGGGTGGTGTGTGCGATTCGTGTGTCGTTTTCATTGATATTTGTCTTGTCATGTTCATTGTGATCTACGCATTTGATTTTATTATGGCCATTCATTCTTTCATGCTTTTGTTAACAGTTAATATTTGCGGGAAAGGTAAATTCTAAACTATTACAAATGGCGCGGGTCCACATCGCCAAAATTAAACCGGACCCGATTTGACGGAAAAATAAATAAAGCAAAGTAAAAGTGCGAAAAGTATAAAACGTTACAAAGCTTTGGGAGAGATACATGATTATTTAAATGACATAAAATAAATATGCAAAATTAAATAAAATTAAGAACACGGGCGTTGGACCCTTTTGCAAAATTAAATTACAAGAATTAATTAATTAGAATTAATGAGGAATTAAAATTAAAAATTTAAAAGAAAATGTTTTTGGTATTTTTAGTGTTTTTAGGAATTAATGGAAAAAAGAGAATTAATCAAAATTAAAATTGAATGTAAACCCTAATTCTAATGGCTTTTAAATTTATTATGAAAAATATTGAATTTTTAACTAATTTAAACCTAAGTTAATTTACATACATTTTTAATTATGAAAATAAATAAAATAAATATTATTATTGTAAAAAAGGGAAATTAAAAGGAATCAAAATTAATTAAACCTATTTCTACATATTTTTTGTATTTTTGTTATTAAAAGAAATTAAAATTGCAACCTAATTAAACTAAATTTATTTACATGAAAACATTAAAATAAAAATTATTTATCATGTTTTTATCTTTTTCTGATTTTTTAGGCATTTTTTATATATTGTAAAAATAATGAATTAAATTAAAACAATAAAACAAATAAAATAATAATTAAAAATAAAATACAAGAAAAATAAAAAGACTTGCAAACCAGGGGGGGTGGAGGTCCCCAAAGTGGAGGTTTTATTGTGAAATTCTGGCCCAACAAGCTTTGATCCATTGACTTTTTCCAGATGCAATATGGCACGTTGACTGGGGTTTAGGATGTCCCTTCAATCTCAGCCTTTAGATTGATCTCTAAGTGGACGTGGCAAGTTGGATTGGAGAGACGCATGGTGGTCGCTAGCGCTGAATCTGCATGGGATGACATATAGAAAAATAATATTGAAATATGCAAGACCTGGGATTTGAACCCAGGTCATGAGGGTTAATAACATCACACCTTGCCAGCTGAGCCATTGAACGCGTTTGGTTAATAAATAAACAACAAATATTATGAAAGAAAAGCAACTGGTTTAATGGTTTAACGCGCCAATTTTCAAACGCGCCAATCACTGTGTGACACGAGGTCATCTTCCTCACCATCCCTGTAAAACAAAACACAAAGGCAACGGTTTCAGACGCGTTTCATTAGGTGGTCTTTGGAAAAATAGCGAATAGATCTCAGGGCTCCATAAATTGAGCGCGACTATGGATTTCTCTTCGTCTGGACATGCTGAGTCTAATGGCAATAGTCTTGAGGCTTAATTTTTCCTTGGGTGAAAAGCCCCAATCTAGAACTCTGAAAACCCTAAAAGTCAGTTATGGCATAATCGCGTATGGCTTGCAAAAATTCAATCAAACATATCAGTTAGCTTTGAAATCACATCAGGAACAAGAATCAATAATTGAAATGTCATGAAAATGCATAGAATATAGAATACGATTATGAGTTTTTTGCTGTACAGGGAAGGTCCTCGTTACCAATTCTTGGGGCTTGAATGGATGTTAATGATTGGAATGTGTTCAGGGCAACCTTGGCAAGCTATTGAAACAAGTTTGGCACTTTGAATCGACCTCTAACACTGATTTCAGTTTTGCTTTTTTTTGACAAAAATTCCAAGTTTGTTCTTAGCTTTTGCGCAGCTTCAATGTGTATGGGCATTAGGGTTAAGACCAAGCATATGTAGTGAAGCTATTAGGTCAACAAAACTCAATAAAATCCAATGCAATAATGGTTTGGCATATTTGATTTCTTAAGGATCTTCCATATCTTTTTTCATGTGTATTTTGTGTCAATTATGCTCAAATCAAACCAAATCTTTCCATGTTGGGATGTGCACGAAATATTATGGCTGAAATGTGTATAAAAAGATTGAAAAAATTAGGTTAGACATTTTTCACATATTTAATTTGATTTAAATGAATTAATATGAATAATAATTCAAATAAATAAATAAAAAATGAGAAAATACTTCCCTTTGGGCCAAGTGGTCGTGCACATGCTTAGAATGATGAATCATGGAAGAAAAATGGGCCCATTAGCAATTTTAAGTCATTTGCATCAATGTTGACTTTTCAAAATATCCAAAAATTTCCCAACTTCCACAAGGCATAACTTGCTCAATTTTTAAGCTTTTCTCATGTTCTTGGACATTTTGGAAAGGTCTTTGAGTCCTCTAACCAATGTCTTTGGTCCCATGTCATTTTGATTTACCAATCTCAAGTTATGGCCTTTGACTTAAAGTCCCTTTTTGTTGACTTTTGAAAAGGACCTATAATGTTGAAATTGATAAATTTTTGTGAGAGCATTTCTTGGACTTGAAGTATGAAGATGAGTTGTAGGAAATGTCTTTCTCTTCAAAATGAGCTTTGGATGTAATTTTTCTGATAATCCATGTGAAAGTTATGCCCTGGTCAATTTCAGTTGACTTTTTCAGCTGTCCAAATATAGTAACTTTTGCATCTTGATGATTTTCTGAGCCAAATTTTGAGAATCATGATCAAGCATTGATCAAATGATGTTTGTGGTTTCAAAATGATATGTTGACCAAAAATTTGAACTTTTGACTGTCAAATGACTATTTTGCCCCTACAGTTGACTGTAGTGCAATTTAGGGTTTTGACTGTGCAATTTAGAGCTGAATACCTTGAAACTTGATATGAGGATACTTGACCATATTTGTAGGCATATGAGACTTGATTGGGCCTTTAAAAACTTCATTTTCTTGATCAGAACCCAAACCCTAGTTTTGACTGTATAGGAGACAGTTGGACTGTGCAACCCTTGGGGAACTTTTGCAGCTTGACTTGGCATTTTCTTGGAGAATATGGGAGGGAAAATTTTGGGGTGCAACATCGGGGAATGTGAAACAATGGTGAATGGGGTCAAAGAACTGAAACAACACCTTTACCATGTCCTCTTCAATGTTGGTGCCGACTAGGTTGAGCAGTCTACCATGTCTTTCACTGAAGGGAGAGTTTTCTGGAATTCTTGATGTGAGCTCCTTGAGTTGATGAGGGATCCTCACAAGGTTGACTTGGATGGTTTTCCTGCGAGGAACTTCCATGACCTATAAAACAAGAACAAAGATGAAGATCTAAACCCTTGAAATGGTTAGTATATGCATATGATGCTTCATGATGTTTATGATGTATGCACAAACATATGTACAGGTAAATCACACAAAACCCTAGTTTCAGGCCTGCATGGGTTTCATAGGTAAGTACCCTCTCGAGTGTAGTTGGCTTAAAAACCTGTCCTATAAATAGTAACCGGGTTCTAAGGAGCTCAATATCATTGGATTGTTTTATGTGTTCATCGTTTTGATTTAGCCACTTAACTGGCGACCAAAATATTCCAAGAAAACAACCCTCAATGAGTGTAGTATCGAGTATCTACCAACTTTGGACTGCACCAAAGCCGGTCATCTCACTACCCCTAATGAAAGGCCAAGATGGTCAAGTAAGGTTCTGGGTCATTAGTGCTTAGTGACATCGCTCAGCGGCCCCGTACTCTCCTTGATAGAACTCAAGGGTTACCGGTACTCACAAATATGTCGCACTAATATAGCTATTGCTTCAACCGTGTCGGTATACCCCACACAGTTTCCACAACGTATTGCTATCTATGAATGTTTCCCAAATCCGGGTGTAGGATTTCAAGCCCAAACAAGAGAACCACAAAGGTAAAGCAAACAAAGCAAACAATTAATCATGCAAGAGGGTGATCTAAAAACCCTAAGGTAACCCCACTTTAAAATTTTTTCCCCAGCAGAGTCGCCAGTTCTGTGATACGGTGGGAGAACTGACTTGAGGTTTTGCGTTTGTATTCTCACTTGTTCGGTTTAGCAAGAGTCGCCACCGACTTTTTATTTTATCCTAAAGGAAAGGTTAAAAAGCACAGGAAAAACCTTTTGAGATGTTTCGTGGGTCCGGGGGGTAGATTATGAAAAGGGAAGGTATTAGCACCCTTTTCATCCATGGTTATCCATGGGCTCTTAGTTACTTGGTTTTAGATCACTTGCCTTGATTTTCGATATCTTGAAATTGTGGTGTACGTGTGTGTTTTGAAAATGTTTTTGAAATAGACGCCTTTGTTTCGGCAACCATTGTAATAACTCGTGTTTGAGTATATGCAACGGTGTGTATCTTTTCGAAAAGATGTTTCAAAATGTTTTTGGAAGTTTGTTTGAAAGTGTTTGTGAAGTGAGGTTTTTGAAAAGGAGGCAAGTGTTTTTGCAAGTTGATCTCAAGTAACTAAAAGTTTGGTCTACCCCTATTGTACTCAAAGGTTTTCTCTATGTTTTCAACCCTTTTTAACAATTTTGCTCCACCATTGAATTTGATGGACAAGCTTGCGTTTAGGATGTTTAACGGGACGGGCGCGGGTCATCGTATGGACCATGAATGCAATGGTGCCAAGTGTCTTTGGCAATTTGCTTGAAGGGACTATGATCATTCCGTTTAGGCAAATTTCGAAAGCGTCATCGAGGGACTTATGATCATTTTGTTTTGCCAAAGAAACTCGACGTGCAAGCATGGCCCATTTTGGAAGACAACATGTGGGATTACCCTAGGGGGTGCAAGTGTGATTGTGTATTGAGTTCATGTATTTGTTTTGTATTAGTTTATCTAGCGTTTGATTTTATGTACATGTAAACCCTAGGTCTAATCATGGTATAATTCGAAAGCGGTAAATTGCGGGAATTTTAAAGTCTACGCTATTACAAATAGTATCCGGGAGTGGGGGTATAAATTCACAAAGGGGGATGAGACTTAAATAATTACAACCAAATCGAATCGCGATCAAATGTAATCAATGTAATGTATAGCAAAGTGTAAGAATAGCAAATGTATAATGTATCGAATGTAAAATGTATTGTGTATGTGTAAGTGTAATTTATTTACAAGTGCGAGATGTGAATTTAATGTGTTATCAAGTATCGTTAATTTAATGAAAGGAATTAAATATTTCGTTTGTTTAATTTATGTGTTTTTGTATTTTTGTTTAATATATACAAAAAAAATATTTTAATAAAAAGAAAGGAAAATGTTCTTTTTAAATTCTATTCTTTTATGTATTTTTCAGTATTAATGTACAAAGTATTTTTAAGAAAAGAAAATGTATTTATTTTAAGAATTATTTTTATGTATTAGTATTTTAATGAACATGTACAAATAAGAAAAATTTAAGAAAAGGAAAAGAATATTTTAAGTTTTATTTCTTATATATTAGTAATTATACTAGCTAAAAAAATAAAAAGAAAAGGATTAAAATGTTTTTATTTACAAAAGAAATAACTTGTATTATGATAATAGTATAAAAGTTTTAAGGTAAAAAGTATATTAATTTGTTTTTAAAAAAGATATAATTTATGTATAAAAAGGATTAATTTAGAAAAAAGAATGGGCTAAGGGGGTTTATCTTGGCCCAAACCTGATCAAAGCAGAAGCAAGGGGGGGGGGGGGGGGGTGTTAATTAGGAAAACGTTTTGGGCTTAGGCGTTGTGAAAAGGGTTGTGGCCCAAAGGCTTGAGACGAATACTTTTGCTTTAGGGTTCGTGAGTTTTTTGTTCATTTGGAACGGATTGGGGTTTGACAGAGGCGCGCCGTTTTCGTTCCATCTCCGTTCGTCATTTCGTTCGTCTTCGCCTGAGTTTCCTTCTTCGCCCAAGCCACCAGCGCCGCCTCTACATTCTCCTCTCCACGGTCAAGCATGCGATGGTTCGTTCAAGGTGACAACTTTTATCTTAGCGTTTTTTAGGGTTTTAACAATTTGTGTCTTGCATGTCATGATTCTTCCATTATTGATTCTGATTTCGTGTTGTTTGTGGTTATTTGAGGTTGTAAAAGGGAAGGAAAAGAAGAGGAATGCTACCTCTTGGAGACGGAAGAGGAATGAAGACGGCGGTGCTCAGGCGGCTTGACGGTGGAGGGACGGTGACGCTGAAACAGGCTTGCTGGAAATTGGTATCGTGTGTTTGGCTCTTCAGGTTTGATGATGATAATGAACTGAGAACCTTTGTTTGATCTCTTTTCCTCTTCTTCTTCGTTGCCTTGATGCCCGCCCTCTTACTTCTGTATACTTCTTTATCTCCTTCTTCTCGTTGCTTCGCTTATGTTGCTTGCTTGATGCCTTTGAGATGCTTGTTGTTTGCCTATGATGAGGATTCTCTGAGGCCTTTTCGGGTTGCCTTGTATGCTTGATTTTTCTCTTCCTCTCGTTGGCTTGTTGTATGCTCCTGTATGCTTTTGAATCTGTATGCTTGATGATGATTTGTTCCCAGTGATGAAGGTTTTCTGAGGGCCCTTTGTGTTGCCTCCTCTGTATATTTGTTGATGTTTCTTTCTCTTCTTCTTGTTGGCTTGTACGATTCAAATGCCCTGAAACACTTGCCTTGTGTTTGGTTGCCTTGATTATTCTGAGTATGCATGTTATGAAATGCTTTGATGGTTGAGTGTTCTCTGAGGCTTTGTGTGGGTTAGGCTATTTGTTTACAGGTAAAGCTTAGCAGATTTATGTGCTTGAAAGGCTTCATAGGTTTGTGCTTTTTGACAGGGGTTAAGGTTTGAATGTTTTCGATATGGCTTTGGCTTGATGGTTTTAAGGTATATGCAGGTTGGGTGTTTTGATAGTTTTATGTTTAGTGTGAGGTTTGGATGGCTTGTGGTTTCTGTTTGACAGGTTCAGGCTTGTATATGTTACTGGTTTATCAGGTTGAGGATGATTTGTGAGTTTTGTATGTTTTGCAGGTTTTTGAGACTTGGACCGTTTGTGTTGTGAACTGGTTTTTCTGCAGGGTCCTCTAGGCTTGAGCTTTTGTGATGTTTTTGTATATCTCCAGCCTGTTGAACGCAGGGCCTGCTGTTGTTATATGCCCAAAAAAAAAGGGTTCAGGGTTTGAATCCGGTTTGAAGGGTTTTATTGTGGAAAGATAATTCTGTTTCTTTTTATTGACAGTTTTTGTTTGCATTCTGATTTCTTCATATCTCTGCCTTCTGTCCCACTGTTTTATTGCAGTTTTACATATATTGTCTCATGCCTAAACCTGTAAGCCCATTCTTTTCCTCTTTTCTTGTCTCTCCTGACAAATTTTAAACATTTAATATTGTTTACATTTGTCTTTTCTGAAAAAGCAAATGGTTGGAAAGTGATGAAATGGAATTAGTTTGCTTGCATAAGCAGTTTGTTTTGAACTATGCAGTTGGTTTTGAACTATGCAGTTGGCTTAAGAATTTTGAATCTGTGCAAAACTCATAACTTTGTGCATTCATGTTTCATTGTAAACCTTCCATCCTTCTTTGTGAACCGGGAGAAATCCCGCGTTTTGCAAAGAGGGTAAAACTGATTCCGGCCATTTGTTTTTAATGATGAAACTTTTTTATCTGTCTGCTTTAACTATTTTTCCTCTGCTTTGACTTTTTCTTCCTTTCTTATTCTTTGCAGATAAAATCAAAAGAGCCTCAAGGGAGCATTGGATAGAAGATGAAGATTTAGAATTTTTAGGACATTGTTTTTATTTCAATTTACATTATTGTAACATTATTATTGTAAACAAGTTTGTAAACAATAACAATTATACAAATAATTTAAAGATAAATAAAAGTCCTTTTATTGATCAATCCAATCTTTTTATTCCCTTTTAATTATTGTAATCATCATTTAGAATACTTTGTAAAATACTGTATTTAAATAATAATTGCAACGAATAATTGAAGATAGATAAAAATCCAACTTGATCAATTAATTCTTCTTTCAATTCAATGTTCATTTAATTATTTGAAATTCTTAAAATTAAAATAATTGGAAGTATCCGATTATTCTGACTTTAGAAAAATAATTAACGAACGCTATGGCCTTATCATTAAATAATAAACCTGGCGCTTCAAGTATCCGATGCACAGTTAATCAAACCCGTATCCAGATATTTATCCTTTTACTGATCAAATCAATCATTGTAGATTCCTAATTTAGACGCCTCCACTTTTATCTCATCTCAAATCAAGTGCTTTATCCTTTACTGATTAAACAACAATCTGCAGTTTTCTTGATTCAAACGTCTCAATCCAAACTTCAGAGTAAACTGAAAAGAACTGTAAAGATAATCCTTTCTGAGAAATATGCACACAAAACCCTAGTTCTTGATTAAAAGCCAAAGAAGCGTCCGCCTGGTCAAAGCCTGAGCTAAAATCAACCACACCCTAAGCAAACTGTATGAATTGTTCCAGAGCCATGAAAACCCTAATTTTGTCTGACTGATAAGAAAAATCTGTTTCACTGATTCTTACGCCAATCTGAAAAATCAGGAAACGTCTGAAGCTGTGATTTCTTATGGAAAAATACGAGGGCAAATTTTGGGGTACAACACCAAGGCTCTAATCTCCTTCCTGAAGACTGCCCATGTGCCACAAGAAACGTCTGCTGATCAATTTACCGATTGTGTGGCCAACCTGACTGCTGATAATGGGTTGGGTTTCTTTGACGCCGATCTGACTGCCAAGGGAAAGAACCACAACGACGCCCTGCATGTCTCCATTGAATGCAGGGGCACTACTCTTGCCCATGTGTTGGTTGACACTGGTTCTTCATTAAATGTATTGCCCAAGAAAGCCCTAGACAGGTTGGATTGTGAGGGTTTAGAGCTCAAGCCTAGTAACATTATTGTCCGGGCCTTTGACGGGTCGAAAAGGATGGTGCATGGTGAAGTTGACATTCCAATCAGGGTTGGTTCTCAAGTTTTTGATTCAACTTTCTATGTGATGGACATTCGTCCATCCTATTCTTGTTTGCTGGGTCGCCCAAGGATCCACAAGGCTGGAGCTGTGACCTCCACTTTACATCAAAAGCTTAAGTACCCGGTCAGAGGGAAGATCGTAACAATTCAAGGGGAAGAGGAATACATGGTCAGCCACCTCAACTCGTTCCAGTATGTAGAAATGGATGGGGAGTTCATTGAGACCCCCTTTCAACACTTTGAAGAGGTGCCTCAGACGTTGGCAGCAGTAGAGACAGTGACTGAAGAGGGTTCTCCTTTGAAGATGGCTTCCTTAAAGGATGCCCGGGCTGTGATTGAGAAGGGTGAGTGCGCAAACTGGGGCCGACTTCCTGATTTCACTCCAAAGACTAACAAATTTGGCTTGGGTTTCACTGCAGAAGCTTAGAGGGCTGTTCGCAAGGAAAGGATTGGAAGACCTCCTGTGTTCATCACCAACCCGGGAGTAAATGCTATTGAAGACGAAGTGGAGGAATCCGAATTTGACAGCTGGATCTACCCAACAACCAACGATGGACCAAGCAACTGGACTGCAAAAGACTTTACACCTATTACTTTTGTCACTCAGTAATGAACTCCTTTGTTTTAAATTTGTAACGAACAATAATTTGAAACTCTATGGCCCGGTGTCTTACCCGGGGCACCGTGGCTTCATTTGTGAGGGCTTGTTATTTGTCACTTTCATATATCATGAATAAAAGCATTGGACGTTTTTCACATTTCAAATCTTGCGCTTCCTTTCTTTCTTTATATATTGCAAAACAGCTATATTTACACACACTCACTCATACAGGTTCCAATCCACTCTGGATCTCACTGGTAACGACTCTGCTACTTCCAGTTATGACTTCGAAAATCCGATCAACTTAGCCGAAGACGAAGGTGAAGATGATTGCGAAGTTCCTGGTGAGCTTGCAAGACTGCTACTCCAGGAAGAGAGGGCCATTCAGCCACATGAAGAGCCAGTGGAAACGGTAAATCTGGGTACTAAGACAGACAGAAAGGAAGTCAAGATTGGTGCCAATCTAGAGCTCAGTGTGAAACAATGGTTGATTCAGATGCTGCATGAATACGTGGAAATCTTTGCCTGGTCTTACGAAGACATGCCTGGGTTGGATACCGACATTGTGGTTCATCACCTGCCTACCAAGGAAGACTGCCCTCCGGTTAAACAGAAGGTCCGCCGTATGCGTCCAGAGATGTCCGAGAAAATCAAAGCTGAGGTTATGAAACAATTTGATGCCGGTTTTCTAGCGGTGACTTCTTACCCTCAGTGGGTTGCTAATGTGGTTCCAGTGTCGAAGAAAGATGGTAAGGTCCGAATGTGTGTTGATTACAGGGACTTGAATAGGGCCAGCCCCAAAGATGACTTCCCTCTGCCTTACATCGACGTTCTAGTTGACAACACCGCTCAGCACAAGGTATTCTCCTTCATGGACGGCTTCTCCGGTTACAATCAAATCAAGATGGCTCCTGAAGACATGGAGAAGACCACTTTTGTTACTCAGTGGGGCACCTTTTGCTACAAGGTCATGCCTTTTGGGTTGAAAAATGCTGGGGCAACCTACCAATGTGCCATGGTTGCTTTGTTTCATGATATGATCCATCATGAGATAGAAGTATATGTCGACGATATGATTGAAAGGTCCCAAACTGAGGAGGAACACCTTGACCATCTGCAGAAGCTGTTTGACCGTCTGAAGTTGTACAAGTTGAGGTTAAACCCAAACAAGTGCACCTTTGGGGTGAGATCTGGAAAATTGCTAGGTTTCGTCGTGAGTGACAAAGGTATTCAAGTGGACCCTGCCAAGGTGAAAGCCATACAAGAGATGGCAACTCCCAAAACAGAGAAAGAAGTCAGAGGCTTTCTAGGACGGCTGAATTACATTGCCCGATTCATCTCACATCTAACTGCTACCTGTGAACCAATCTTCAAGCTACTGAAGAAAGATCAAGTAGTACGTTGGAACAATGAATGTCAGGCCGCTTTCGACAGAATCAAGGAGTATCTCCAAGAACCACCCATTCTTATGCCACCGGTAGAAGGGAGACCTCTAATCTTATACTTGACAGTACTGGACAACTCAATGGTGTGTGTGCTGGGGCAGCATGACGAGTCTGACCGAAAAGAGCACGCCATTTATTACCTTAGCAAAAAGTTTACCGACTGTGAGACCCGATACTCACTGCTCGAGAAAACTTGCTGCGCTTTGGTATGGGCTGCTCACCGGCTGAGACAGTATATGTTGACTCACACTACTCTGTTGATTTCAAAAATGGATCATATCAAGTACATATTCGAAAAGCCTGCCTTGTCCGGAAGAATAGCAAAATGGCAGATGATCTTGACCGAATATGACATCCAGTACACGACTCAGAAAGCAATCAAGGGAAGTGTATTGGCAGACCATCTGGCACACCAGGCAGTGGATGACTACCAATCGATGAACTTTGAATTTCTAGACGAGGATATCATGGTAGTGACTGATTGTGAAGTACCTGGACCGGATGAAGGACCTGAAGAAGGATCCCGATGGTCTATGCACTTTGACGGAGCTTCAAACGGTTTGGGTAACGACATTGGCGCTGTGATCATATCCCCTACAGGCACTCATACTCCACTCACTTCCCGGCTATGTTTCAACTGCACCAACAACATGGCGGAGTATGAAGCATGTATCATGGGTCTTCAAGCTGCAATTGACTTAAGGATCAAGTTTCTGAGTGTCTTCGGAGATTCCACTCTCGTGATCAATCAGATCAGAGGCGAGTGGGATACGAAACACCCAAATCTTATTCCTTACAAGGAGTACGTGTTGACATTGATCCCCCATTTCAAGGAGATAACTTTTGAACACTTCCCAAGAGAGGAGAATCAATTGGCGGACGCGCTGGCTACGATGTCTTCTATGTTCAAAGTCAAATGGGACAACGAGGCTCCCCGGATCATTATCTGGAAACTGGACAAACCTGCACATTGCTGCGATCTTGAGACTGAAGAGGTAACTGAAAAACCTTGGTATCATGAAGTGAAGAGGTACTTGGAAGCTCAAGAATACCCCGAGGGTGCATCTGTCAACGACAAGAAGTTCCTAAGAAGGTTCGCTGCAAAGTTCTTCCTCAGCAATAACATTCTATACAAGCGGAACCACGATTCAACCTTACTGCGTTGTGTGGATAAAACTGAAGCAGAAAAGATCATGTCAGAACTACATGAAGGTACCTTCGGAACACATTCCAGTGGGCACACTATGGCAAAGAAAATCCTTCGGGCAGGATATTTCTGGTCCACAATGGAAGCTGACTGTTACCAACATTCTCGGACATGTCACAAATGCCAGATCTATGCTGATAAGGTGCACATTCCTCCGGTTCCTCTGAACGTCTTGACAGCACCTTGGCCTTTTGCAATGTGGGGCATTGATATGATCGGCGAGATCAGACCTACGGCATCCAACGGGCATCACTTCATCCTGGTAGCGATGGATTACTTCACGAAGTGGGTTGAAGCAGCTTCCTATGCTACGGTAACCAAGAACGTCGTGGCACGGTTCATTCGGCACAACCTGATCTGTCGATACGGTGTACCTGAGAGGATCATTACGGACAATGGTACCAATCTTAACAACAAGATGATCACTGAGCTCTGCGAGCAATTCAAGATACAGCACCACAACTCTTCTCCCTACCGGCCGAAGATGAACGGGGCTGTAGAAGCAACAAATAAGAATATCAAGAAGATTGTGCAGAAGATGACAGTGACCTACAAATATTGGCACGAGATGTTACCGTTTGCTCTTCATGGGTACCGTACCTCAGCAAGGACGTCAACATGGGCAACTCCCTTTTCCTTGGTCTATGGCATGGAGGCAGTCTTTCCTATTGAAGTCCAGATACCCTCTCTCCGGATAATAAAGGATGCAGGTTTGAGCGAAGATGACTTGATCCAGACTCGACTTGATCAATTAAATCTAATTGACGAAAAGAGACTCACCGCTATTTGTCATGGTCAAACGTACCAAAAATAGATGATCAGGGCATTTAACAAAAAAGTCAGACGCCAAGAGTATCAAGTTGGGGATATGGTAATCAAGCGTATCATTCTTCCTTAAAGTGATCCCAGGGGCAAATGGACCCCTACGTACGAAGGGCCATTTGTGGTTAAACATATCTTCTCAGGAGGAGCTATGATTCTAACCACCATGGATGGTGACGACCTTCCTCACCCCGCCAATGCAGACATAGTAAAAAGATACTATGCATGATAAAAGACCCGCTAGGTTGACACACCTAGGCAAAAATAAGGGCTTCCCGGCGAACCAAAAGGGTTCAGGCAAAAATAAGGGATGAAAAATGAAAAATCCGTACACCCGGCAAGTCGAAAACCTGAAAAGGCGGATTTGGCAAAAATGGGTATCCCGGTGGACTGAAAACCCGAAAGGGCGATCCAGGCAAAAGTTAGGGATTAAAGCGTAATACTATGTGTGATCGGTGGATCTGGAACTGACTGTTTAACGCTGGTTCGCGAAATGTCGCGGAAGCAAGAGTCGCCACCGTCTTTTATTTTCTCCAAATGGAAAGGACAAAAGCACAGAAAAATTCCTTAAAGAGATCGCTCTCGGTTCGGGAGGTAGGTTATAGAAAGGGAAGGTGTTAGCACCCTTTCTATCCATGGTTATCCATGGGCTCTTAGATACTTGCTCAATATGTTTTCAAAATTGTTTGTTTGCTTTTCAATGTGGGTTTTAAAAAAAGTTTCTTTGAAAAAATTCAGATCGACTCGTACGTCAGAGTGTTTGAAAAATTTGCTTTGAAAGCTTTTGAAAAGTGTTGGTGTGAAAAGTCTTTTTGAGTTTGTTTTGAGATTAGAGCAAGTATCCTTGAGAACCTACCTACCCTAAGGAATTCGTCTGTGTAAATGTCCTTTAAAGTAGTGCCATCCCACCATTGAGAGGTAGGTAGCACCACCGTTGGAGGTGTTCGGGTCAATTCGAGTTTTAGGGACGTGGTGATCACCAGAGCAATGGGAAGACACCTTAGAAGCTACCCTCATGTCAGGTTCCCGGATCATGAGGACTTACTAAGACGTCCTCTACTCGACGATCACCTTTCGAAAGGCAACAGTGAGGCGTACCCTAGGGGTGGTGTGTGCGAATTGTGTGTCATGTTTCAGTTATTTGTCTTGTCATGTTTGTCGTGTTCTACGCTTGATTTTAATTTGTCCATTCATTCTTGCATGCATATTTAACAGTTAAAAAAGTTTGCGGAAAATAAATCTAAGGCTATTACAAATGGCGCGGGTCCACATCGCCAAAATTAAACCGGACCCGATTTAGCGGAAAATAAATAAAGCGATAAAAGTGCGATAAATAAATGTACATGGCCTTGGGAGAGATACAGAATTATAATAAGCGATAAAGTAAATGCGCAAAAGAAAATAATTAACAAAACTAGGGCGTTGGACCCTTTTGCAGATAATTTAAAATTAATAAGGAATTTAAAATTAAAATAATAAAAAGAATTAAATGTTTTTTGGTATTTTTTGTATTTTTTAGGTTTAATGAGAAAAAGGAATTAATTGAAATTAAATTAAAAGGCAAACCCTAATTCTAATATTTTTATTTATTATGAAAGAATTAAAATAGAATCTAAATTAAACCCTAAATTATTTATGTACATTTAATTATAAAAATAAAATAATAAATAAATAATATTGTGAGAAAAAGGAAAAATTAAAAAGATATAAAAATTATTAATTAACCTAATTCTACATTTTTTGATTTTTATTAAAAAGGAATTAAAATTGAAAACCTAATTAAAATAAATAATTTACATTTTTGTTTATTCATGAAAGTAATCAAAATTAATTATATTTTTTTTGTCTTTTCTGTATTTTTAATGTTTTTATATTTTGTAAGAAAAAGGATACTTAATTAAACCAGAAAATAAATAAACAAATAAATAATTAAAAATAATAAAAGATAAAAGAAAAATTAGAAAAGATAGAACCAGGGGGGGGTTTTCTGTCCCATTATGGAGGTGTTGGCCTGGTAATTCTGGCCCATTTGATTTGGAATTCGTTGACCTTCTGGATCGTGTATGATGCGTTTGACCAGGCGTAGGTGTTCTTCAGCTTCCAACCTTTAGATTGACCTCCAAGTAGACGTGGCATGTTGATGATGGAGGGAATATGGTGTACCTAGATGTTAGCGTTACGTAGGATCAATTATTGAAAAAATATATTAAGCATTTGCCAGACCTGGGACTTGAACCCAGGTCTTGAAGGTTATAAGCGTTGTCCCTGCCAACTGAGCCACTGAACATCAATTGATATATTATAAGGAATAAAAAACAAAAGGAAAAACCAAGCGCACTAATAATTGGGCGCGCGAAATTTAAAACAACCAATCATATCGTGCCAGCATGTCATCGTCTTCATCCTTTTTTTATTTTTTCTGAAACATAAGCATACAGCAACGGTTTTAGAAACGTTGCATTAGGCCAGTTTACAAAAAATAGCGATTAGCTCGTTTCTCAACATAAATTAGGCGCGAGGGTCTAGATTGCTTCGTCCAGATGCGTTGATTGCAATGGCCTAGGTTTGGAATCCTAATTTTTCTTGGCTTGGGAAACCCCAATTTTGTAACCTGCAAACCCTAAGATTTCAAACATGGCATAATCTTGTATGATCAATGAAAACGCAATTAAACACCACAGTTAGCTTTAGAACATTAATATGAACATGAATCAACAAAGAAAAATGCAAAAAGATGATGGAATCATGCTGTGCGATTTCAAAAATTTCAAGGTACAGTTGGACTTAGGGGTACCAATTCAGGGCCTTTTGATTGATGTTAATGATCGAGAAACATTCAAGGACGTCTCAGGATGCTAATAGGACAAGAATTGGGGTCTGAATCGAGCTTGAAACTGGTTTTCAGTGTTTGAGTTTTTGTGAAAAATTTTCAATATGCAATGCTTGTTTATGCGCAGCTTCCAGTCTAAGATCATTAGGGTTCTGTTTCTGAGTATGTATAGAGGCTTTTAGGTCAAGAAAGCTGTACAAAATCTCATGCCATAATGGATTTCAATATATGATTTTACAAGATCTTTTTGAATATTTTTTCATGTGCAATTTGTATCAAATCTGATCAATTCTCATCAAAACTTGCTTAATTAAGAAGTGCACGAAATATTGACCTTGGAATGTGCATAAAAAGATTTTTTTTAGGTTAGGTTTATATTTTTCATGTATTAAAATGATTTAAATGAATATAAATTAATATAAATTCAAATAAATAATTAAAAAATATGAAAATACTTCCCTTTGGGCCTAATGGTCGTGCATAGGCTTGGCATGAAGAAACTTGGAAGAAGAATGGGCCCATTTGCATTTTTAGGCCTTTTGCATCAATGTTGACTTTTCAAAATTCCCAAAAATCTCCCAACTTCCACAAGGCATAACTTGCTCAATTTTTAAGCTTTTCACATGTTCTTGGACATTTTGGAAAGGTCTTTGAGTCCTCTAACCAATGCCTTTGGTCCCATGTCATTTTGATTTACCAATCTCAAGTTATGGCCTTTGACTTAAAGTCACTTTTTGTTGACTTTTGAAAATGACCTATAATGTTGAAATTGATAACTTTTTGTGAGAGCATTTCTTGGACTTGGAACATGAAGATGAATTGTAGGAAATGTCTTTCTCTTCAAAATGAGCTTTGGATGGAATTTTTCTGATAATCCATGTGAAAGTTATGCCCTGGTCAATTTCAGTTGACTTTTTCAGTTGTCCAAATATAGCAACTTTTGCATCTTTGATGATTTCTGAGCCAAATTTTGAGAATCATGATCAAGCATTGATCAAATGATGTTTGTGGCTTCAAAATGATATGTTGACCAAAAATTTGAACTTTTGACTGTCAAATGACCATTTTGCCCCTACAGTTGACTGTAGTGCAATCTAGGGTTTTGACTGTGTAATTTTGAGCTGAATGCCTTGAAACTTGACATGAGGATACTTGACCATCTTTGTAAGCATATGAGACTTGATTGGGCCTTTGAAAAGTTCATTTGCTTGACCAGAACTCAAACCCTAGTTTTGACTGTATAGGAGACAGTTGAGCTGCACAACCCTGGGGGAATTTTGTGACCTTGACTTGGCAACTTCTTGATGAATATGGGAGGGCAAATTTTGGGGTACAACAGTTGCCCCTGTTCAATCTTCTTAGACCTGAGGATGCAGATTGGCTGACGTGCCTTTCGTAATCCGAGGGTAGAAGATGATTGGACACTAGAGTGCCCAGAAATTTGCGCTCACATAGTAGCAGTGATGGGGGGAATGGGCTTATAGATGCCATTTTAGAGGTTGCTGGATAGGATGATGGGCTTATAGATGCCATCTGGATGTTGATCGCGTAGGAGACTCCTTAGCGAGAACCTGCATACCTGCAAGGGAAAAATGAGTACCTGACACGTTGCAGGGGCTGATTTTCAGATGCTTGGTACAGATGTGTCCTGACTGGTTACAGGAGCTGGGTCTGGAGCTTCAAACGTTGATGAATGAACCAGGGATGGTTACTGCCTTAGCATGGATGGTAAGAGAATCCTGAATGATTTCAACCTCAACAACGCTCGTTGAGAAAATCTTGGTGAGAATTACCGTCTTCGTAGTGTCAGGAAGAGAACCAAAGGACATTATAATCTCACAGGGAGTCACCTCACTCACCGTTGGAGAGGGAACTATAGGAAATTATAATCTGAAAGGAAATATCACCTTACTCGCTGCTGGAGAGGGAAACATCTTGAAAGGGAATTACCACCTCACTCGCCGTTGGAGAGGGGACCATAGGAGAATATCACCTCACGCTCATGCCGGAGAGGGAAACATCTGAAGAAGGAATTACCACCTCACTCGTCGTTGGAGAGGGGACCATAGGAGAATATCACCTCACGCTCATGCCGGAGAGGGAAACATCTGAAGAAGGAATTACCACCTCACTCGCCGTTGGAGAGGGGACCATAAGAGAATATCACCTCACGCTCATGCCGGAGAGGGGAACATCTGAAGAAGGAATTACCACCTCACACGCCGTTGGAGAGGGGACCATAAGAGAATATCACCTCACGCTCATGCCGGAGAGGGGAACATCTGAAGAAGGAATTACCACCTCACACGCCGTTGGAGAGGGGACCATAAGAGAATATCACCTCACGCTCATGCCGGAGAGGGGAACATCTGAAGAAGGAATTACCACCTCACACGCCGTTGGAGAGGGGACCATAAGAGAGTATCACCTCACGCTCATGCCGGAGAGGGGAACATCTGAAGAAGGAATTACCACCTCACACGCCGCTGGAGAGGGGACCATAAGAGAATATCACCTCACGCTCATGCCGGAGAGGGGAACATCTGAAGAAGGAATTACCACCTCACACGCCGTTGGAGAGGGGACCATAAGAGAGTATCACCTCACGCTCATGCCGGAGAGGGGAACATCTGAAGAAGGAATTACCACCTCACACGCCGCTGGAGAGGGGACCATAAGAGAATATCACCTCACGCTCATGCCGGAGAGGGGAACATCTGAAGAAGGAATTATCACCTCACACGCCGTTGGAGAGGGGACCATAAGAGAACTTCTACTGAGTCTTTATCAGAAAAATCTGTTTGGAGTCGATTTAACTGGACTGGAGAAGTCCTTGAAATAGGTTTGAGAATTTCAACTGCATCTTTCCTGAAAGGTAAAGGTCAGTTATATGCAATGCATGATATGGATCAAGCAATGGTGTTCTCAATATGGATGCGACTTGTATGATATGATGCGTACATGCATGCTATAATGATGTATGTGATGATTCATGTATGTTTTTGTCTAGGAAAATAAATCCTTGACGGATGCCGGGAAGTCATATCCTGGGCTGATGTTGAGGAAGAGTTTTTGCTTCCGCTGTGGATGATCGTTGCAAGAATACCGGTAGGAGAAGATAACTCCGTTGAGGAATAAACTTGGCAAATGAAATAATTCTGCGGGAGAAAAGATACTCTAGCGATCATGCTGGGGAGTGCTACTCTGTGGGGATAGCGATGCTTTGCTGAGTTGATGGAGATAACTCCGCTGGGGATTCCGTTGATGAGTTATATTGGGAGATTTGATGAATTCCGCTGGGGATATCTTTGTTGTGCTGGAAGTGTTGATAGACTTCGCTGGGGGTAGGAAGATACTTTGCCGAGGACGCTCTTTCCGTGGCTTTTGGCTGAGGATAACCCAGTTATATCCTGTTACGGAAATAACTCTTTAAATCAAGCCGGGACGACGCGTTCGTGCTCTGAGGATAAGCTTCCAGAATCTACTGGGGATAAGCTTACTGCTTGGGGGTATGAACTCCAAATTTCTTGGGGAACTGGATTGGACTCTCATGGGGAGTTTTGATATGCTGGAGGATGATCCCTTAGAAATGTTGATATACCGCCGGGGAACAATCTTTAGACCAAGACTGCCGGGGATGCTTGTTAAGAATATGTGCTGCTGGGGAAGGTTGAGATCTGCTGGAGGATACTCAATTTCCTTGAGATTTGCTTGGAGAAGAATGTATTGTTTTGTTGAACTACTCTCTGGGGAATTAGGATCCTCGGTCATGTTCTTTAGCTGAACCTACCTTGGTACCTTGGAGGATAAAACAATTAGACTGCTCAGGCAACTCTTTATTGCCCCTGTTTCTAGTGTCACCTGCAATGAATTCCTTTGTTTCGTATGCAAATATTTATGAGTTAGCAAATTATTGTCAATGCATACATCACAAATTGAACCTTGGACGTTCTTCGCAAAACAAAACAGAAAAAGAAAAACACTTGGCACGTTTAACTGAAGATATATTTTTATTGATTTTTGAATGGCCTGAATAGGCGTTTTGTATACAAGAGGCTGACGTCCTAGTAAGAGGTACGCCGCCGATCAAAAGAGTTTATACAAGTTTTGTACAAAAAGAAAATAAAAACAGCTGTGTGAAAGATGAATGATCCACTGGGTTTCAACTCTGCTATTGCCTTTATAACTCCGAGCGTCTCATCACTTGACGACCTTGGTTGAAGGTGAAGCTGACTGATCGATGCCGTTTGAGCTTGATGTAGATACCGGATTCTGGATGCAAAGTGATCCAATGAGACATAGTATTACGCTTTTATCCCTAATTTTTGCCTGGACCGCCCTTTCGGGTTTTCGATCCACCGGGATACCCATTTTTGCCCAAGCCGCCTTTTCAGGTTTTCGACTTGCCGGGTGTACAGATTTTTCATTTTCATCCCTTCATTTTGCCCGAACCCTTTTGGTTCGACGGGAAGCCCTAATTTTTGCCTAGGCATGTCAGCCTAGCGGGTCTTTTTTCATGCGTAGTATTTTTTAACTATGTCTGCATTGGCGGGGTGAGGAAGGTCGTCACCATCCATATTGGTTAAGATCATTGCTCCTCCTGAGAACACATGCTTAACCACAAATGGCCCTTCATATGTGGGGGTCCATTTGCCCCTTGGATCACTCTGAGGAAGAATGATTCGCTTGATCACCAGATCCCCGACTTGATATTCTTGTGGTCTGACCTTTTTGTTAAATGCCCTGATCATCCGTTTCTGATACGTCTGACCATGACAGATAGCAGCAAGTCTCTTTTCGTCAATGAGGTTGAGTTGATCAAGTCGTGTCTGGATCCAATCATCTTCGTTCAGATTTGCATCCTTCATTATCCGGAGAGAAGGAATTTGCACTTCGATTGGCAAGACTGCTTCCATGCCATAAACCAGAGAGAAAGGCGTTGCCCCGGTTGACGTCCTTGCTGAAGTACGATACCCATGCAGAGCGAACGGTAACATCTCGTGCCAATCTTTGTAGGTTACTGTCATTTTCTGCACGATCTTCTTGATGTTCTTATTTGCCGCTTCTACAGCCCCATTCATCTTCGGTCTGTAAGGAGAAGAATTGTGGTGCTGTATCTTGAATTGTTCGCAGAGCTCAGCGATCATCTTATTGTTCAGATTGGTACCGTTGTCTGTAATAATCCGCTCAGGGACGCCGTATCGACAGATCAGGTTGTGCCGAATGAACCGTGCCACAACAGTCTTGGTTACCGTAGCATAGGATGCTTCTTCGACCCACTTCGTAAAATAATCGATCGCCACTAGGATGAATCGATGTCCATTAGACGCCGTAGGTTTTATCTCGCCGATCATGTCTATGCCCCACATTGCAAATGGCCAAGGTGCAGTCAGAACATTCAGGGGAACCGGAGGAACATGCACTTTATCTGCGTAGATCTGGCACTTGTGGCATGTCCTGGAGTGTTGGTAGCAGTCGGCTTCCATTGTGGACCAGTAATATCCTGCCCGTAGGATTTTCTTAGCCATAGTGTGTCCACTGGAATGCGTACCAAAGGTCCCTTCATGTAGCTCTTCCATGATTCTTTCCGCTTCAGTCTTATCCACACAACGCAGTAAGGTTGAATCATGGTTTCTCTTGTACAAGATGCCGTTGCTTAGGAAGAACTTGGCTGCGAACCTCCTCAGGAATTTCTTATCATTGACAGAGGCACCTTCAGGGTATTCCTGAGCTTCCAGATATCTCTTCACTTCGTGGTACCAAGGCTTCTCAGTTACCAATTCAGTTTCGAGATCACAACAGTATGCCGGTTCGTCCAGTTTCCAGATGATAATCCGGGGAGCTTCGTTGTCCCATTTGACCTTGAACATTGAAGACATTGTAGCTAACGCGTCCGCTAACTGATTCTCTTCTCTTGGAAAGTGCTCAAAGGTTATCTTTGTGAAGTGGGGAATCATGGTCAACACACATTCTCTATAAGGGATCAAGTTTGGATGTTTCGTATCCCACTCTCCTTTGATCTGATTGATCACAAGAGCGGAATCTCTGAAGACACTTAGAAATTTGATCCTTAGGTCGATCGCAGCTTGAAGACCCATGATACACGCCTCATACTCCGCCATATTGTTGGTACAGTTGAAACACAGCCGGGCAGTGAGTGGAGTATGAGTACCTTGAGGGGATATGATGATGGCGCCGATACCATTTCCCAAAGCATTGGAAGCTCCGTCAAAGTGCATAGACCATCGGGATCCTGGCTCAGGTCCTTCATCCGGTCCAGGTACTTCACAGTCAGTTACAATCATGATGCTTTCATCCGGAAACTCGAAGTTCATTGATTGGTAGTCATCTACAGCTTGATGAGCTAAGTGGTCTGCCAATACACTTCCCTTGATGGCTTTCTGGGTTGTGTACTGAATGTCGTATTCCGTCAAGATCATCTGCCATCTTGCAATTCTCCCAGACAGAGCAGGCTTTTCGAATATGTATTTTATCGGATCCATTTTTGAGATCAACAAGGTAGTGTGAGTCAGCATATACTGTCTCAGCCGGCGAGCAGCCCATACCAAAGCGCAGCAAGTTTTCTCAAGCAGTGAGTATCGGGTCTCACAGTCGGTAAACTTTTTGCTAAGGTAATAAATGGCATGCTCTTTTCGGCCAGACTCGTCATGCTGCCCCAGCACACACCCCATTGAATTGTCAAGCACTGTCAGATATAGGATCAGAGGTCTTCCTTCAACCGGTGGCATAAGGATAGGTGGTTCTTGGAGATACTTTTTGATTCTGTCGAAGGCAGCCTGACATTCATCGTTCCAACGTACTACCTGATCTTTCTTCAGTAGCTTGAAGATTGGCTCACAGGTAGCAGTCAGATGAGAGATGAATCGAGCGATGTAATTCAGGCGTCCTAAAAAGCCTCTGACTTCCTTCTCTGTCTTGGGAATTGGCATCTCTTGAATAGCTTTGACCTTAGCAGGGTCCACTTGAATGCCTTTATCACTGACCACGAAGCCTAGCAACTTCCCAGATCTTACCCCGAAGGTGCACTTGTTCGGGTTCAATCTCAGCTTGTATAGTTTCAACCGGTCAAACAATTTCTGTAGATGATCTAGATGCTCTTCCTCAGTCTGGGACCTAGCGATCATGTCGTCCACATACACTTCGATCTCATGATGGATCATATCATGAAATAAGGCCACCATAGCACGTTGGTAGGTTGCCCCAGCATTCTTTAATCCGAACGGCATGACCTTGTAACAGAAGGTGCCCCACTGAGTAACAAATGTAGTCTTTTCCATGTCTTCAGGTGCCATCTTGATCTGGTTGTAACCTGAAAAGCCATCCATGAAAGAGAATACCTTGTGTTGAGCTGTATTATCCACAAGGACATCAATGTGAGGCAAGGGGAAGTCGTCTTTGGGGCTGGCCCTGTTCAGATCCCTGTAATCGACACACATTCTGACCTTACCGTCCTTCTTTGGTACCGGCACCACATTAGCAACCCACTGAGGGTAAGAAGTCACTGCAAGGAACCCGGCATCAAATTGTTTCATGACCTCGGCCTTAATCTTCTCTGACATCTCTGGACGCATCCGACGGACCTTTTGTTTAACTGGAGGGCAGTCTTCCTTAGTCAGCAAGTGATGAACGACAATATCGGTATCCAACCCTGGCATGTCTTCGTAGGACCAGGCAAAGATCTCCATATAGTCGTGTAACATCTTGGTTAACCGTTGCTTCACGCTGAGCTCTAGGTTGGCACCAATCTTTACCTCTTTCCTGTCTGCTTCAGTACCCAGGTTTATGGTTTCCACTGGCTCTTCATGGGGTTGAATTGCCCTCTCTTCCTGAAGTAACAGTCTTGCAAGCTTGCCAGGCACTTCGCAATCATCTTCACCTTCGTCTTCGGCTAAGTTGATCGGATTTTCGAAGTCATAATTGGCATTAGCAGAGTTGTTGTCAGTAAGATCCAGAGTGGATTGGAACCTGTATGAGTGAGTGTGTGTGTAAATACAGCTGTTTTGATAATTATGTAAAGGAAAGGAAAGATAGAAAAGGAACACAATATTTGCAATGCGAAAATAGTCCAAGATTTTCATTCATGATGTATAAAATGACAGTTTGTATGCCCTCACAAATAGAACCACGGTGCCTCGGGTAAGACACCGGGCCATAGAGTTTATCATTGTCTATTACAAAATATAACGAAACAAAGAAATTTATTACTTAGTAACAAAAGAAACAGGGAGATTGTCCTTGGCGCTCCAATTGTTAAGTCCGTCATCAGCAGCCGGGTAGATCCAGCTATCAAATTCAGCTTCATCAACTTCCTCTTCAACCCCAATAGCATTAACTCCATGAGCAGGCAGGGGAGCTGTCACCACATTAGGCTTGTCAGAGGCCTCAAACTGTACCTCCTTAGCGTCAATGAGGTCCTGCAGCTTGTTCTTTAGTGCCCAACAGTCATCAGTAGCATGCCCCGGGCTGTCTGAATGGTAAGCACAACGAGCATTCGGGTTGTACTTGGGGGAGGTAGTGTTTGAGAACTTGGGCGCCTCCTTGACAGTCACCAAATTGGTGGATAGTAACTGTGGCAGGATTTGCGATAGGGTCATGCTTAACCGGGTAAACTCTCTCCGGGGTCTATCAGCCCTTTGAGGATTATTTGGCCGGGGAGCGGCAGCAGGCTTAGCGATCATTACCGCGCTGACAGATTGGCGGTGATCAGGTCTCTCTGATTTCCTGGAGCCATACACGGCACTGGACTCCTTCTTAAATGGTTTCTTGTCCGAACTAGATGATGCAGCCCCCTTTGCAATCTTCCCAGATTTCAGCCCAGCTTCAATCCTTTCTCCAGTCAAGATCAAATCAGTGAAACCAGCAGAAGAATTCCCAATGAGATGGTTGAAGAATGGCCCAGACAGGGTCCCCAAGAACATGTCCACTAACTCTCGATCAGTCAAAGGTGGCTGCACCCTGCCAGCCAGATCTCTCCACTTCTGCGCGTATTCTTTAAAACCTTCACTTGCGCCTAACGACATACCCTGGAGTTGAGTACATGTAGGGGCAAGGTCAGCATTATACTGATACTGCTTATAGAAGGCAGTAGCCAGCTCCTCCCAGTTACGAACTTTGGTCCCATCCAGCTGATAGAACCATTCGAGATGAGTCCCTGAAAGACTCTCCTGGAAGAAGTGGATCCATAGATTCTTGTCCGCAGAGTACGGCTGAATTTTCCGAACATAGGATCTTAAGTGCAGCTTGGGACAAGACGCCCCGTCATACTTTGAGAAGGTGGGTGCTTTGAATTTATGTGGAATAATCACACCAGTCGACAAACCCAGATCTCCAAAATCCAGCCCAGGTGCCTGTTGCACCTCCATAGCCTTCAACCTGTCCTCCAGTTGTTTGTACCTGTTATCTGCAGGAGGGTACTGCTCTTCATCGAAATCTGTCTCGTTGTCGGAGACCACTGGAGTAGGAACCTTTACTTCTGCCTGAGAAGGACTCCTGCCAACAGAAGAACCAGCCTCTTCATGATGCAGAGTATTACCCAACCTTCGGCCCGAGTTAAATAGAACAGTTCTTCTTTTCTTCTTTTTCTCCTTCTTCAGGAGCATAGTCTTCAGTTCTTCTTGGCCTTTAGCTAGACCCATGATTAGTTCTTGAAACTGCGCATTCTGCGCCTGGAGAGCCTTGATTGATGTCTCTGTTGATTCAGATCCGGGATTCATGATGCTGAAATAAACAGCGAAGAACTGTAAGCAACCTGAAAAGGGGAAAAACCTGCTATGCACATGATGTATGAAATGCGTATGCAATGCATTCAAGGGTTCGAAAGTTCAAATTCGTTGTAGACAAGAAAAGAACACACGTTATCATTAAAGAAAATCATTGTTTAATACATCAAGGCCTCATGGGCAAAAGTACAAAAATCAAGTCAATCCCAAAATACACTGCGCATCCTCTTCGGAGCTATGTAGGTGTTGAGGTTCCTCTCCTCATGCAACAGGCGGGTGAGCTCCAAGACTTTCTTTTCACTGGCATGCAGACTAGTCTCGAGAGAATTCCTTTCCTCCTTAAGCTGGATCCAGCTCTTCTGCATCTCTTCCCAGGATGTGGGCATATCAGGGTGCTGAATAACATGAGACACTTCCCCTTTCAAGACAGGTTCTTTGATTACTGGAAGCATATGAGGATAAGGCATCACTAACTTCTGAGAGCGGGCGCGTACCCACTTGAGATAAGGTTCCAACGAGATGGAGTTCCTGTGCCCCAGTGTCTTGCTGTCTATCCTACTAGGCATCCTCCAAGCTCTGATAAATCTCTGACGAAGTCCTTGAGTATCACTGTCGAAGTCAAAAACTATGTCGGGAATTAACATGTCATGAGGACCATCCCTCCGAGCATAACCAAACTGTCTCCAAGCCAGGCATGGGCTATAAGTAATACCTCCTCTGATTCCAAGTAAAGGAACATTAGGGTACTCCCCACAACGATCAATGATAGTGACATCTCCTCTGGATCTAGGACACCAATGTATGTCTGCATGTGTAAGAGTCATCAACCGTTGTGACCATCTCAAACCCCGCTCATTCTTCAGGACTGATTGGGGAAGGTGCGAAATAAACCACCTTCCCAGGAGAGGGGTGCAACACATAAGGACACCTCTTTTTCTCATGGTTCGAGTGTAACATGAGTGAAGGATGTCCCCCAGCAATGTAGGTATAGGGTTCCTGGACATAAAGATCTGAACGGCACTGATATCAATAAGCTGATCTGGATTAGGGAACAATACCAAACCATAAACAAGGAGGGCCACAACCTCTTCAAAAGCTTGCAAGTCAAGGGAGTTCCAACATTCATGGGCCTTCTCAAACAGGAACCTGGCTAAGAACCCTTTGATACCACTTCTGACTTCCCAATGTCCCTTGAGGTCAGATGACTGTAGATGCAAGGCTTTAGCAATCTCTTCCAGTTTAGGTTCCTTTTCTGTACCGCTGAAGGGTAGCTGATCAAGGATAGGGATCTTCAGGAGCCGGGAGAACTCCTCCAATGTAGGTACCAACTGATAGTCCAAGAAGGTAAAGCAGTGATGCAGAGGGTCAAAGAACTGGAACAAGACCTTAATCATATCTTCCTCAATGTTGGTGTTGACCAAGCTGATGAGGCTTCCATGCCTTTCATTGAATGAAGAGTTCTCGGGAATCCTGGATATAAGTTCCTTAAGCTGAGGAGGGATCCTTACAAGATTGACCTGAATTGTCTTTCTACGAGCAGTTTCCATGTCCTACAAAACAAGAACAAAGATGAAAATTCGAACCCCTGAAATGGTTAGTCAATGCATATGATGCTGGATGATGTCATGATGCTATGATTAAACACACCACAGATATGTACAGAGACAAACATGTAAGGCACACAAGGCACACAAGACAAGCCCTTAAGGTTTAAGGCCAGCATGGGGTCTGGGTAGTACCCTCTTGAAGTTGGTGGGTTCATACCTGTCCTAATCAAAGTAACCGGGTTCTAAGGTTCCCAATATCACGGGATTGCTTTCATTGTTCATCGTTTCGATTTAGCCACTGAACTGGCGACCGAAATATTCCAGGAAAGCAACCCTCAATTGAGCGTAGTATCGAGTATCAACCAACCTCGGACTGCACCAAAGTCAGTTATCTCACTACCCTAAAGAGGCCAAGATAGTTCAATTAAGGTTCCTAAGGTCTGTTGATGCTTCACGACACCACGCGGAGGCCCCGTACTCTCCTTGACTGAACTCAAGGGTTACCGGTACACACCAAAGTGCCACATCAACGTAGCAGACTGTTTCAACCGTGTCGGTATACCCCGCACAGTTCCCTCACAGCCTTGTTGCTACTTTCTAAGAAAGGTATTCCCCAGATCCGGGTTTAGGACCTATAGAACTCCCAAGCAACCCACAATTTAAAGCACACAAGGAAAACAATTGAAAACATAGTTATAAGCTAGCCCTAAGGTACACCTCACTTTATAAAGGGTCCCCAGCAGAGTCGCCAGTTCTGTGATCGGTGGATCTGGAACTGACTGTTTAACGCTGGTTCGCGAAATGTCGCGGAAGCAAGAGTCGCCACCGTCTTTTATTTTCTCCAAATGGAAAGGACAAAAGCACAGAAAAATTCCTTAAAGAGATCGCTCTCGGTTCGGGAGGTAGGTTATAGAAAGGGAAGGTGTTAGCACCCTTTCTATCCATGGTTATCCATGGGCTCTTAGATACTTGCTCAATATGTTTTCAAAATTGTTTGTTTGCTTTTCAATGTGGGTTTTAAAAAAAGTTTCTTTGAAAAAATTCAGATCGACTCGTACGTCAGAGTGTTTGAAAAATTTGCTTTGAAAGCTTTTGAAAAGTGTTGGTGTGAAAAGTCTTTTTGAGTTTGTTTTGAGATTAGAGCAAGTATCCTTGAGAACCTACCTACCCTAAGGAATTCGTCTGTGTAAATGTCCTTTAAAGTAGTGCCATCCCACCATTGAGAGGTAGGTAGCACCACCGTTGGAGGTGTTCGGGTCAATTCGAGTTTTAGGGACGTGGTGATCACCAGAGCAATGGGAAGACACCTTAGAAGCTACCCTCATGCCAGGTTCCCGGATCATGAGGACTTACTAAGACGTCCTCTACTCGACGATCACCTTTCGAAAGGCAACAGTGAGGCGTACCCTAGGGGTGGTGTGTGCGAATTGTGTGTCATGTTTCAGTTATTTGTCTTGTCATGTTTGTCGTGTTCTACGCTTGATTTTAATTTGTCCATTCATTCTTGCATGCATATTTAACAGTTAAAAAAGTTTGCGGAAAATAAATCTAAGGCTATTACAAATGGCGCGGGTCCACATCGCCAAAATTAAACCGGACCCGATTTAGCGGAAAATAAATAAAGCGATAAAAGTGCGATAAATAAATGTACATGGCCTTGGGAGAGATACAGAATTATAATAAGCGATAAAGTAAATGCGCAAAAGAAAATAATTAACAAAACTAGGGCGTTGGACCCTTTTGCAGATAATTTAAAATTAATAAGGAATTTAAAATTAAAATAATAAAAAGAATTAAATGTTTTTTGGTATTTTTTGTATTTTTTAGGTTTAATGAGAAAAAGGAATTAATTGAAATTAAATTAAAAGGCAAACCCTAATTCTAATATTTTTATTTATTATGAAAGAATTAAAATAGAATCTAAATTAAACCCTAAATTATTTATGTACATTTAATTATAAAAATAAAATAATAAATAAATAATATTGTGAGAAAAAGGAAAAATTAAAAAGATATAAAAATTATTAATTAACCTAATTCTACATTTTTTGATTTTTATTAAAAAGGAATTAAAATTGAAAACCTAATTAAAATAAATAATTTACATTTTTGTTTATTCATGAAAGTAATCAAAATTAATTATATTTTTTTTGTCTTTTCTGTATTTTTAATGTTTTTATATTTTGTAAGAAAAAGGATACTTAATTAAACCAGAAAATAAATAAACAAATAAATAATTAAAAATAATAAAAGATAAAAGAAAAATTAGAAAAGATAGAACCAGGGGGGGGTTTTCTGTCCCATTATGGAGGTGTTGGCCTGGTAATTCTGGCCCATTTGATTTGGAATTCGTTGACCTTCTGGATCGTGTATGATGCGTTTGACCAGGCGTAGGTGTTCTTCAGCTTCCAACCTTTAGATTGACCTCCAAGTAGACGTGGCATGTTGATGATGGAGGGAATATGGTGTACCTAGATGTTAGCGTTACGTAGGATCAATTATTGAAAAAATATATTAAGCATTTGCCAGACCTGGGACTTGAACCCAGGTCTTGAAGGTTATAAGCGTTGTCCCTGCCAACTGAGCCACTGAACATCAATTGATATATTATAAGGAATAAAAAACAAAAGGAAAAACCAAGCGCACTAATAATTGGGCGCGCGAAATTTAAAACAACCAATCATATCGTGCCAGCATGTCATCGTCTTCATCCTTTTTTTATTTTTTCTGAAACATAAGCATACAGCAACGGTTTTAGAAACGTTGCATTAGGCCAGTTTACAAAAAATAGCGATTAGCTCGTTTCTCAACATAAATTAGGCGAGAGGGTCTAGATTGCTTCGTCCAGATGCGTTGATTGCAATGGCCTAGGTTTGGAATCCTAATTTTTCTTGGCTTGGGAAACCCCAATTTTGTAACCTGCAAACCCTAAGATTTCAAACATGGCATAATCTTGTATGATCAATGAAAACGCAATTAAACACCACAGTTAGCTTTAGAACATTAATATGAACATGAATCAACAAAGAAAAATGCAAAAAGATGATGGAATCATGCTGTGCGATTTCAAAAATTTCAAGGTACAGTTGGACTTAGGGGTACCAATTCAGGGCCTTTTGATTGATGTTAATGATCGAGAAACGTTCAAGGACGTCTCAGGATGCTAATAGGACAAGAATTGGGGTCTGAATCGAGCTTGAAACTGGTTTTCAGTGTTTGAGTTTTTGTGAAAAATTTTCAATATGCAATGCTTGTTTATGCGCAGCTTCCAGTCTAAGATCATTAGGGTTCTGTTTCTGAGTATGTATAGAGGCTTTTAGGTCAAGAAAGCTGTACAAAATCTCATGCCATAATGGATTTCAATATATGATTTTACAAGATCTTTTTGAATATTTTTTCATGTGCAATTTGTATCAAATCTGATCAATTCTCATCAAAACTTGCTTAATTAAGAAGTGCACGAAATGTTGACCTTGGAATGTGCATAAAAAGATTTTTTTTAGGTTAGGTTTATATTTTTCATGTATTAAAATGATTTAAATGAATATAAATTAATATAAATTCAAATAAATAATTAAAAAATATGAAAATACTTCCCTTTGGGCCTAATGGTCGTGCATAGGCTTGGCATGAAGAAACTTGGAAGAAGAATGGGCCCATTTGCATTTTTAGGCCTTTTGCATCAATGTTGACTTTTCAAAATTCCCAAAAATCTCCCAACTTCCACAAGGCATAACTTGCTCAATGTTTAAGCTTTTCACATGTTCTTGGACATTTTGGAAAGGTCTTTGAGTCCTCTAACCAATGCCTTTGGTCCCATGTCATTTTGATTTACCAATCTCAAGTTATGGCCTTTGACTTAAAGTCACTTTTTGTTGACTTTTGAAAATGACCTATAATGTTGAAATTGATAACTTTTTGTGAGAGCATTTCTTGGACTTGGAACATGAAGATGAATTGTAGGAAATGTCTTTCTCTTCAAAATGAGCTTTGGATGGAATTTTTCTGATAATCCATGTGAAAGTTATGCCCTGGTCAATTTCAGTTGACTTTTTCAACTGTCCAAATATAGCAACTTTTGCATCTTTGATGATTTCTGAGCCAAATTTTGAGAATCATGATCAAGCATTGATCAAATGATGTTTGTGGCTTCAAAATGATATGTTGACCAAAAATTTGAACTTTTGACTGTCAAATGACCATTTTGCCCCTACAGTTGACTGTAGTGCAATCTAGGGTTTTGACTGTGTAATTTTGAGCTGAATGCCTTGAAACTTGACATGAGGATACTTGACCATCTTTGTAAGCATATGAGACTTGATTGGGCCTTTGAAAAGTTCATTTGCTTGACCAGAACTCAAACCCTAGTTTTGACTGTATAGGAGACAGTTGAGCTGCACAACCCTGGGGGAATTTTGTGACCTTGACTTGGCAACTTCTTGATGAATATGGGAGGGCAAATTTTGGGGTACAACACTATGTCTCATTGAATCACCTTGCATCCAGAATCCAGTATCAACTATTAGGTTCAGACGACATCGATCAGTCAGCTTCATCTTCAACTAAGCAACCAAGTGATGAGACGCTTGAAGACATAAAAGCGATAGCAGAGTTGAAACCTAGTGGGATTATTTTTCACATAGTTATTTTGTTCTTTTCACAAAATGTATAAACTCTATTGTTCGGCGGCGTTCTCTTACTAGGACGTCAGCCTCTTTTGACATAAACGCCTATTTACAGGCAAATCTCAAAATCAATACAAATTCACTTTTCTGGACAAATTGCCAACTGTTTCTCCTTTTTCTGTTTTGTCTTGCAAAGAACGTCCAATGTTCATTTTTGATATATGCATTTGACATTAATTGCTAATCATAAATATCTGCATATGAAACAAAGGACTAATTACAGGTGACATCAGAAACAGGGGCAATCAGAATTGTCTAAAGCGATCTAGTTGCTCTGTCCACCAAGGTACAAGGTAAGTTCAGCTGAAGAACGTAACCAGGATACCTCCACTCCCCGCAGAGTAAGACAAGACTCAACAACACTCTCCCCCGAGCAAAGTTGGTCTCCCAATCAGCCCTGAAAAAGGCACAGTATCTCCAGCAAGTCAACGCTCTCCCCAAGCAGAGTTAGGTTACTGTTAGCCTTAAGGAAGTGGGTATCCCCAGAAGATCTCAATATTCCCCAGCGGGGTACGCAGATGTTCCTAAACAAGCATCCTCAGCAGTCTTAACATAAGATTGTTCCCCGGCGGAGTACAAGACATCCCTGTGGAGCCACTTCCCCAGTACAGTTCAAAAGTTTCCCCAGGAGAGTTGAATCAATCTCCCCAGTAGATTCCGGAAGCTTATCCCCAGTAGATTCTGGAAGCTTATCCCCTGCAGAGTACGAACGCGTCTCCCCGGATTTATTCAAAAGTTATTCCCCACCAGAGCTTATAACTGGGTTATCCTCAGCTAATTACCACGGAAAGATCGTCCCCGGCGAAGTTCTTCCTATCCCCCAGCGGAGTTCATCAAATTCCCCTGCATAACTTATCAACGGAATCCCCAGCGGAGTTCTCATCAAAACCTCAGCGAAGTATCTCTCACAGAGCAATTCGCCGCAGAGTAATCTCTCCAACAAGTTTATTCCCCAACGGAGTCATCTTCTCCTAACGGTTTATTCTTGCACTCATCATCCCCAGCGGAAACGAAGAACGCTACTCTTCCAACATCAGCCCAGGATTCAACTTCCCGACATTCGTCAAGGATTTATTTTCCTAGACGAAAATACATTCATAAACATCACATTATCCTACACCATGACGCATGCATATATGCATCATAACACACAACCTCATTTATTTTTGAGAACATCATGACATCATGCATCATGACATTGCATACAACTGATGTTTTGCCTTTTCAGGACAAAGGTCAATCCAAAGATGATTACTATCAACCGTCGTAATTCCAGATTCGATACCTGTATCCAGCCAGGGCATATCTGTAAACGACAAATTCCAGATTCGATACCTGTATCCAGCCAGGGCATGTCTGCATGAAGAGTTTAGAGATTCGACTCCTATATCCAGCCAGGGCATATCTGTAGACGACTAATTCCAGATTCGACACCTGTATCCAGCCAGGGCATATCTGTGAGCGATTGATTGTAGATTCGATACCTGTATCTAGCCAGGGCATATCTGCATGAAGAGTTTAGAGATTCGACTCCTGTATCCAGCCAGGGCATATCTGTAGACGACTAGTTTCAGATTCGATTCATGTATCTAGCCAGGGCACATATGTGAGAAATTGATTGTAGATTCGATACCTGTATCCAGCCAGGGCATGTCTGCATGAAGAGTTTAGAGATTCGATACCTGTATCCAGCCAGGGCACGTCTGTAAGCAACCTTTTGAAGTTCCAGATTCGATTCCTGTATCCAGCCAGGGCACATCTGTGAGCAATTGATTGTAGATTCGACACCTGTATCCAGCCAGGGCGTATCTGCATGAAGAGTTTGAAGATCAACACCTATAACAGGCCAGGAAACCATCTTCCTTTCTCAAGTACGCAAGTTCTCGCTAAGGAATCTCTTACGCGATCGACACCTTCAGATGGCATCTATAAGCCCATCTCCACAACTATCCATCACATTTTCAAATGGCATCTATAAGCCCATTCCCGACAAGGTTCTGTCACATCTCCAGATGGCATCTATAAGCCCATCCTCCTATCCACCATCCCTCCAAATGGCATCTGTAAGCCCATTCCCGACATCACACTGCTGATACTTTACTATGCGAGTGCAAATTTCTGGGCACTCTAGTGTTCAATCATCTTCCACCTTCGGATCACGAAAGGCACACAAGCCAATCTACATCCTCAGGTCTAAGAAGATTGAACAGGGGCAACTGTTGTACCCCAAAATTTACCCTCCCATATTCTTCAAAGTTTTGACAAGCATCATATCAATTTGCTCAAGTCTACTCAAGGGTTGCACAGTTCAAACACCCTCCTAAGCCAGTCAAATTAGGGTTTTGGTTCTTGCAAGGAAGTTGAAGTTTTCAAGGGCTCAATCAAGTCCCACATGCCTATAAACATTTTCAAGCATCTACATGCCAAGTTTCAAGGCTCACAAGGTCAAGTTGCACAGTCAAAAACCCTAATTGCTTCACAATCAACTGCAGGGGCAAAATGGTCATTTGGCAGTAAAAAGTCAAAAATTTTGGTCAACATCTTATTTTGAAGCCACAATCATCATTTGATCAAGTCTTGATCATGATTCCACAAGAATGGCTCAAAAATCATCAAGATGCAAAAGTTTCCATTTTTGGACAGCTGAAAAGTCAACTGTAACTTGACCAAGGCATAACTTTTTCATGGTTCAACAGAAAAATCCCATCCAATGCTCATTTTGAAGGGGATGACATTTCCTACAACTCATCTTCATATTCCCAGTCCAAGAAATGCTCTCATAAAAAGTTATCAATTTCAACATTATAGGTCATTTTCAAAAGTCAACAAAAAGGCATTTTAAGTCAAAGACCATAACTTGATATTGGTAAATCAAAATAACATGGGACCAAAGGAATTGGTTAGAGGACTTCAAGTCCTTTCCAAAATGTACAAGAACATGTTCATATGATCAAAATTGAGCAAGATATGCATTGGAGAAGTTGGGAAATTTTTGTAAAATGGCAAAAGTCAACTATCCTTGAAACTTCAATTTTTGACAAAAGGGCCCACTTTCTTCCACTTGATTCAGCCTTGTCATGCCACCCACGTGTCCCATGATTAATCTCAAGACCAAATATTTATTTGTTCATTTTTATTTTATTTTTATGGATTTAATTCATTTTAAATCCATAATGTTGTACCCCAAAATTTGCCCTCCCATTTCCTCAACATTTTCTCATCACAAGGCCCTTGAAGCTCAAGATCCAATTAGGGTTTCCTCTGCTCAAGATTTCTCCTTGCACTGTTGACCCAAATCAGGGTTTGTGTTTGCACAAAGATATTTTGACCTAAAATGCCTAAGATGACTTTCATGCTTCATGTTGGACTCCCAAGTTTATCCATACCAAGTTTCAAGTCTTGATTCCAAGTTTTGCCCAGTCAATTGGACAGATGACCTAGAAATCAGCTGTATTGGGGAAAAGTCAACTGTGACCAATTGACAGTCAAACCTCATGATATTTGACCCACATCAACATTATGAACTCATATGGACCCTTTGATCAAGTTTGGATCACAATTCCACAAGAAATTTGATCAGATCATCAAAAGGGCAAAATGGTCATTTTTAGGGTTTTAACTGCACAAAGGCAATTTTTGACTGTTTGACCTAGCCAATGGCAAACCAAGCTCACATATGGACTCAAGGACCCCATGGAATTATCTTTACATGCTCAACAAACTCAAAAATCCCAAGTACACAAGATTGACAGTTGAATTTCCCAGTCAATTGATCAATTTTGACTGTATACTGAAAAGTCAAACTTTGACTTTTTGGTCAAAATCAAGAGTCAAGATTCATTTTTCATCAAAACATGCCAAATCATGAAACTTGTTCACCAAGAAACCAAGAAATGCAAATTAGGGTTTGAAATGGAATTTTTCATAACTTAGAATTTTTCTAAGTTATGGAAAACCCTAATTTTTTCCCAACTTTGCCCCACTTTTTCACCAAGATTTATTTGGATTCAAACAAAAGTCAAAACATGAAAGTTGTAGCTTGTTGCATAATCTACAACTTTGATTCACAAAGTTTTCCCAAATGAGGCTTGTATCTCAAGTTACAAATTTTTGAATAAGGGCACTAAACCATTCATAACTTAGTGAAAATTTGACCTATTTTGACAAGGTTTTCTACCTAACTTCAAGGCCATTTTCCATACACTTCCACTTGGAATTTCAATTTGCATTTCAAAGATAGATTGTAGTACACATTCCAATCTTTCCAAAATGTCCAAGAACTCATCAAACAACCTCATGGTTAGGGAGAATCGAATTTCACAATATGGCAAAAATTCACTTTTGTTCTTGACCAAAGCATGTTCATAACTTATGCCATTTGCAAGTCAACTTGGTTTGTGCTGCATTACAGGTCTTTAGACCATCCAACACTCAATAATTTAATGCATGTTCATTGTGTTAAAGTGTTGTTCTATGAGTTCAAGCATTACATACAAGTTTAATCCATTTTTAGATAAAGCAAAATAGCCATTTTTGAAAAGTTATGCTTTATGTCAATTGGTAAATCAAGAAGGTACAGATCAAATCTCTTTAGCACAAGATTATGAACAAATCACTCTGATCAAGAGAAGCTTTGCAGCAGGATTAGGGGTCCTCTACTTACCTAGAAACACAAGTTGGCTTTTGTGGCTTAAGAAAGAAGAAAAGTGTCATAGCATCACACAACTCTCATATCAGCTTAGGCACACTTAGACAAACTTATCAAACACATTCCAAAGATCAGAACCAAGCTTTTGCACGACCCTAAAACCTCTCAAACACTTCCAATCTCAGAATCATCCCAAAACTGTCAAAACAAAAAACACCAAAGAAATATACAAAACTGCTAAGCAAGCATAAACCTGCTAAGCAAGCATAAACCGGCTAAGCCTTTTAACCTGCTAGCAGTGTCAAAAACCAGAAAACCAGTTTTTCAATACAACTTCCACTGGTGGAAGTATAGTATAAAAAGTGTCAAAAACCAGAAAACCAGTTTTTCAATACAACTTCCACTGGTGGAAGTATAGTATAAAAAGTGTCAAAAACCAGAAAACCAGTTTTTCAATACAACTTCCACTGGTGGAAGTATAGTGTAAAAAGTGTCAAAAACCAGAAAACCAGTTTTTCAATACAACTTCCACTGGTGGAAGTATAGTGTAAAAAGTGTCAAAAACCAGAAAACCAGTTTTTCAATACAACTTCCATCTCAGCAAAAACCAGCTTAGGCAAACTTGTCAAACACATTCCAAACAATCACCTTGCCCTAAAACACGAGCTAAACACCTTCCAAACCTCATCAAACCAAAAAAACACCATCAAACTGCAAAAACAGAGTTGTCTTTGCAGATTGAGTTCCAACTCTCAATCCTCTCAAGCATTCTTGCCCAAACCAGTTCACACACCCTCCATACCATCTATGCAAGCTATCCAAAAGCTAAAACACGATCTGTAACACCTCCAAGCCACTTCACCATTTTGATTTTTCTGTTTTGCAGTTGAAGTTCTCTAGCACGATTCAGGGAGTTTCAAGACAAAGTAGAACTTGGAATAGCATCCTCACACTTCAAGGAAGCTATACAAATCATCATCTTGCTCTGAAAACTCCCCCATTGCAAAGCACGATTTCAACTGAACAGTTTTGCTTGAAAGTCCAGGAATTGGAAGATAGAAAACGCGTGTTCATTGTTGTTCATATAGTCTGGAGGTTGAAGAAGGAGTTTTCTGGGCTGGGCCTGTTTGGTTATTTCTGTTTACACCACTCTTTTGCTTTCACACCCCCTAGGCCCATTTGGCTTATTTTTATGATTTTTTTTGACATTTTCTTTTTAGGATTGACTTATTTTTTTTTTCCTCATGATATTAAAAATATAAAAAATATTTTTCTCACCATTTTTGAATTTATTAGGCATTTATTTGTTTTCTTTTAGTTTGTACATAAATAAATAAATACATATATTTTTGTTTAAAATAACTAAATAATGCAAATACATTTTTATTTTCATTTTTTATTTCATTTTATCTCCTGAAAATATTTATATAAAAAAAATACTTTTTTTTTTAAATATTAAATATTATTATTATTTATATATAATACATGTCTAAAATAATACATATATACATATATTTATTAATATATTTAAGTGAATACAAATATATACATTTTTTGTTTTTTTTTTATTATTATTATTATTAATATAAAAAATCATTTTTGACAAATACCTCATTTTATTTTATTTTTGTATAATAAATAAATACTTGTATTAAATTAAATAATAATACATTTCATTCAATAAAAAATTAGGGTTTTGCCCTAAATTTAAAAATACTCCAAAAAATAATATCTTTTTATTTTCTTTTTATTTTTACATAAATAATACTTTTTTTCATACATATAAAAAACCTTTTTTGCATTCTTGCATATTTGTTCTATTTCTATTTTATTTATGCAATTAAATTATCTTGTAAATAATTCAAATCTTGATGTAATAGTTTTAGGTTTAAATTCCTTGTCAAAATCCCCATTTGAACATTTGTACCCCCCTTCCCATATTTGGTTTTGTAATAGCTTAGTAAATTTATTTTCGCGCTTTATTGCTTTCTAATTAAGCCATGTTAGAATTAGGGTTTGTATGCGAAAAAATGACAAAATAGTTGGACCTAATATAAGACAAACAAGCATGAAAATCGACACACAAATCACACTTGCACCCCCTAGGGTATTCCACTTGTTGCCTTTCAAAATTGGGCCATATTGCATGTTAGGTCTCTTTGGGCAAAACAAACAAATTGAATGATCATAGTCCCTCGATAACACTTTTTCAAAATATTGCCAAACACATGATCAAGTCCCTTAAAGAAAATGCCCAAAGATACTTGGCACCATTGCAATTATGGTCCAAACGATGACCCGCGCCCGTCCCTTTCATTTCCTAACATGAGATTGTCCACCAAATACAATGGTGGAACAAACTTATTAAAAGGGTTAAAACATAGCAATAGTCTTTGAGAAATTTAGGAGTAGATAACCTCTTAGTTACTTGAATCAAACTTGCAAAAACAAAACACTTGCCTATTTTCTAAATCACACCTCACAACACTTTCAAAACAACTTTCAAAAACAAAGGAAAACCTTTTCAAAAGACATACATCTTTGTATACATCCCCACATGGATCATTACAAAGGTTTCCACCACATTGGCTTCTTTTCAAAACATTTTCAAACCCATACACACAAGCACTATTTAGAACAATTGAAAACAAAAGGCAAGTGATCTAAGCAAGTAACTAAGAGCCCATGGATAACCATGGATAGAAAGGGTTCTAATACCTTCCCTTTCTATAATCTACTCCCCGAACCCAAGAAAAATCTCAAAGGTTTTTGCTGTGCTTTTTAAACCTTTCCTTAGGATAAAATAAAAAGTCGGTGGCGACTCTTGCTCAACCGAAACATTTGCGAAAACAAACGCAAAACCATAGTTAGTTCTCCCACCGTATCACAGAACTGGCGACTCTGCTGGGGATAACTTATAAAGTGGAGTAACCTTAGGGCCTAGATCACCTTTGTTTTCAACTGTTTGCTTTGTTTGATTTTATATTTGTGGGCTTTGCATCGGAGTTTCATAGATCCTAACCCGGATCTGGGAAATACCCTTTTTAGGTAGCATAATCTGTGAGGGACCTGTCCGGCGTAGACCGACATGGGTGAAGCAGTGGCTACGTTGGTGTGGCATCTTGGTCTGTACCTATATCCCTTGTGTTGCAACGGGGAGAATATAGGTCTTCTAAGGAGTCATTAAACACCAACCAACCTTAGAACCCTAAATTGACCAACTTGGCTATTAGGACAGTAGCAGTATGCTACACTCATTGAGGCTAAACTCTCGAGATGGTTCTGGCTGCGAGAAAAGATTGCGATGCTGGAGTTATGACCGATTGAGGGTAGCCAATGATTTGAGATCCTCTAGAACCCGGTTACTTTTGATAGGACAGGTTTTAACCAACAAAACCAAAAGAGGGTAATACCTGAAATTCATGCTGGCCTGAAACCTAAGGGTGTCTTGTGTGACTTGTGTGCCTTATCATGTTTGCCTGTGTGAATACTTGTGGTGTGCTTCATCATAGCATCATGCCATCATACCATTGCATGCATCCGGTATAATGGACTAACCCATTTCAAAGACAAAAAAGTTTCATCTTTGCTCTGTTTTGTAGGACATCATGATGCCCGTACGTAGGAATACCATCCGGCTCAACTTTGTTCAAACACCAGTTTTACTCAAGGATTTGGTTGGAAGGATTCCAAACACTTCTTCTTTCATCAACAGACATGGTTCTCTCCTTGGCTTGATCACTGCAAAATGGGACCAACAACTGATGAGTGTTCTGACCCAGTTTTATGACCCTCTGTATCATTGTTTCACCTTTCAAGACTTCCAGCTGGTTCCTACCCTGGAAGAATTCTCTTATTTGCTTGGAATCCCTGTCTTGGAACAAACTCCATTCACTGGTTTGGAAAAGATTCCTAGGCCTGAAGAGATTGCTGCAATTCTCCCCTTGACCAAAGAAGAGGTATTAGCTAACTGGGAAACTAGAAATGGGGTCAAGGGCTTTTTGGTCAAATTTCTGGTTGGCAAGGCTAATGATTTCTGGAATGACTTGGACTTCAAGGCGTACGAGGATATTCTGGCTCTTTTGATCTATGGTCTGGTATTGTTTCCCAACCCTGACACCTTTATCAGTATCCATGTCATAAGGATCTTCATGTCTCGAAATCCTGTACCCACTCTTTTGGGAGATATCTTGTAACAACTCTATGCTCGTACTGCTCAAAAACGGGGAACTCCGTGGTGTTGTGCTCCTTTGCTAGTGAGGTGGTTTATTTCGCACCTTCCTAAGTTCGTGCTGAAGAATGAAGAAGGAAAAGGTTGGGCTCGGAGGTTAATGTCTCTCACAGATAAGGATATCACTTAGACTCTCAGAGGTTTGGATGAGGTAGCTGTTATTGACCGTTGCGGAGAATACCCTAATGTTCCGTTGATTGGTATCCAAGGAGGAATCTCTTACAATCCATGCTTAGCTCTCCGTCAGTTTGGAAGAGCCAGAGGAGATGGGCCTCATGAAATGCTGGTTCCTCACTTCCATTTTGAATTTCAGGCAGATAGTGACAAATTACGCCATGGATTCATTAGAGCTTGGGACGGAATTCACAAAGCCGACCCACATGAGTTGGGACCAAAGACTTCTCTGCCATTGGAGCCCTATTGCAAATGGGTCAGCGTCCATGCTCAGAGGTTAGGTATACCGTACGAAGCTGTTAGACCTCTCATTCTTGAATCTCCTGATGAAGATGGGGTTCCTCCAACTGTCCTCCCTCCTCAGATACCCACCGATTTTGACACAATGAAGAGATCTTGGGCGCAGCTAAAGGAAGAACGGGATTTCTATCGGGAGAAGTTCAACGAGCAGGAACGGAAGATCCAGAGGCTGACTAAGCAATTGGAGGAAGAACGGGTCATGAACAACTACATCAGCACTGAAAAGAGGAGGCCATGGGAGCATTGATGAGCTTTGGATATTTCCTTTTATAGTTTTATCTCCTTTCCAGTATTTTTCATTCCTGTAATGCCTAAGGGCAAATTGTTGAACAATTGGAAATTTTAATCTAATGAAGTGTGTTTCCTTTTTGTCTACAAAGTTGAATCTTGTTTGTCTTTGAAAACATAAAACATACGCATTCCATTGCACCATATGCATAGCAGGTACCCTATTTCACAGGTTGCTTAATCTCCTTCGCTGTTTATTTTGAACAGTCATCATGAATCCAGACTCATCCAGTGAGCAAGCAATCAAGGCCCTCCAGGCCCAAAGTGCACAGTTTCAAGAGATGGTCCTAAGCCTAGCCCAAGGTCAGCAAGAGTTGAAGACTCTACTCCTGAAGAAGAAGAAGAAAAAGAGGACTGCATTGTTCAACACCGGACGCAGATTTGGGAACACACTCCATAATGAAGCTGAACCAACTACTTCCTCTGCTGAGAAAAACAGTCCCCAAGGGAGAGGAGCTCCTAGTCTCGCAGTCTCCGACAACGAGACGAACTACAATGACGAACAATACCCACCTGCTGCTGACAGATACAAGCAATTGGAGGACCGCTTGAGCGCCATGGAAATTCAGAATGTGCCGGGATTGGATTTCGGAGATCTGGGGTTATCTTCTGGGGTAGTAATTCCACACAAGTTTAAGGCGCCTGCCTTCGCCAAGTATGATGGGGTCTCCTGCCCAAAGCTGCATCTGAGGTCGTACGTAAGGAAGATCCAACCTTACACGGCATATAAGAACCTCTGGATTCACTTCTTCCAAGATAGCCTCTCGGGGTCACAGCTTGAATGGTTCTACCAATTAGATGGAACTAGCATCCGACACTGGGAAGATTTGGCAACCGCATTCTACAGACAATACCAATACAATTCTGATCTCGCTCCTACGCGTACCCAACTTCAGGGTATGTCTCTAGGAACGGGTGAAGGGTTCAAAGAGTACGCACAAAAATGGAGAGATTTGGCTGGCAGGGTGCAGCCTCCATTGACTGATCGTGAGCTGGTTGATATGTTCTTAGGGACTTTGTCTGGTCCATTTTTCAATCATTTGGTTGGTAACTCCTTTGCTGGGTTTACGGATTTGATTCTAACGGGAGAAAGAATTGAAGCTGGCATCAGGTCAGGCAAGATACAAAAGGTTGCCTCTACAAGTACTGAGAAGAGGCCGTTTAAGAAAGAAGCAAGTTCCGTCTACGGTCCTAGACGACAAGTCAAGCCCGAAAGTCGCCAAGCCGTCAATGCTTTGGTCATCTCAAAACCTGTTGCTGCTCCTCAGCAGTACAATCAACAAAGAAGTGAAAGGCCCAAGAGGCAGTATACTCGGCTGAGTATGACATTATCTCAAATTTTACCCCAACTTTTATCAACCAACTTGGTGACCCTCAAAGAAGCTCCTAAGGTCGTCAACACTGCGTCTCCTAAGTATAACCCAAATGCCCGGTGTGCTTATCATTCTGATAGTCCCGGGCACACTACTGATGATTGCTGGGCCTTGAGAAACAAAGTGCAGGATCTTATCGACGCAAAGGAAATTCAGTTTGAAGCGCCTGAGAGACCAAATGTTGTAACTGCTCCTATGCCCCAGCATAGAGTAAATTCCGTTAAGGAAGAGTTGTATGATGTTTCGGTGAATGAAGTTGTCACCCCTCTTTTGACTGTTAAGAGGAACTTACTACTAGCCGGTTTATTTCCGGGTTGTAGTAAGGGTTGCCTCCTGTGTGCTGTTATCCCTACCGGTTGTCCACTGCTGAAATCAGGCATCCAAAGCCTGATGGATAGCAAGGAAATTATGTTCAAGAAAACTGTTGTTCCGTCTGTTTCCATTGAAGAAATATTTGTTGTCACAATTTACAATCCTGCCAAAGCTCCTGTGAAGAAGCCAGTTCAAATTATGTCTGTTGCACCCATCACTATCACTGTCCCGGGGCCTCTCCCGTATGAGTCTGATAAAGCTGTTCCATGGCATTATGGAGCCGACGTATATGTGCTTGGGGTGAAGCAGGAGTTCAACACCAATACCAATATCAGTAATATCACTGGTCCCGTAAAGATTACCCGCAGTGGCAGGCTCTTCTCGCCTGACATTGCACCGCCAGTTATCCGAAAACCTCTCACCATCACACCCGCAAGTGTGCATGTTCCAATTCAAGTTCCTGTGTCTACTACTGCCGCCGAGTCCTCTGATACCCGGGGCATAGAAGTTGCTACTGATTCGCCTGCCAGGACGGAGGCACCAAAAAGGAAGACTGATGTGGAAGCCTCCCAACAAGAAATGGAGGAAATTCTTAAAATTATCAAAAAGAGTGACTTTAACGTTGTTGAACAATTGGGGCATACTCCCTCTAAAATCTCTATGTTATCATTGCTGCTATGCTCAGAGGCCCATGCAAAGGCCTTGATTTCATTTCTGAAAACGGCCCATGTGCCGCAAGAGACCTCCGCGGATCAATTCACTGACTGTGTGGCTAATTTGACAGCTGACAATGGATTGGGGTTCTCGGATGCTGACCTCACCCCCAAAGGGAAAATCACAATGATGCCCTGCATGTTTCCATAGAATGCAGGGGCACTACTCTCGCACACGTGTTAGTGGATACCGGCTCTTCCCTGAATGTTTTGCCCAAGAAAGCATTGGATCGCTTGGATTGTGAGGGCCTGGAGTTGAAACCCAGTAACATCATCGTTAGAGCCTTCGACGGTTCTAAGAGGATGGTGCACGGTGAGGTAGACATCCCTATTCGTGTGGGTTCCCAAGTTTTCAACTCAACGTTCTATGTAATGGATATTCGTCCATCTCACTCCTGCTTGTTGGGTCGACCCTGGATTCACAAAGCTGGGGCAGTAACATCCGCTCTACACCAAAAGCTCAAATACCCTGTCAAAGGGAAGATTGTTACTGTGCAGGGTGAGGAGGAATACATGGTTAGTCACTTGAATTCATTCCAATATATCGAGATGGACGGGGAGTTTATTGAAACCCCCTTTCAGCATTTTGAGGAGGTACCTCCAATTTTGGCATCAGCTGAAGCAATAGTTGAAGAAGATTTTCCGTTAAAGATGGCGTCCTTGAAGGATGCCCGGGCTGTAATCGAGAAAGGCAATTGTACAAACTGGGGTCAGCTTCCTGACTTCACTCAAAAGAACGACAAGTTTGGGTTGGGCTTCACTGCAGAGGCTCAGAGGGCTGTGCGCAAGGAAAAGATCAGAAAGGCTCCGGTGTTTATCTCCAACCCAAGGGTGAATGCTATCGAGGAGGATGTAGAGGAAACAGAATTTGACAGTTGGATCTACCCGACTACCAGCAACGGACCGAGCAACTGGACGGCAAAGGATTTTACACCTATCACATTTGTCACGCAGTAACTAATTTCTTTTGATTTCCAATTTGTAACAAACAATATGTTAAAACTTTGTTGGCTCGGTGTCCTACCCGGGGCATCGTAGCTCCATTTGTGAGGGCTTTTTGTATGACATTTCCATATATCATCAATCAAAACATTGGACGTTTGTTGCATTTCAAATCTTATGCTCTTTTTTCTTTCTGTGTTATATATATTGCAAAACAGCTATATTTACACACACTCACTTATACAGGTTTCAATCCACTCTGGATCTCACTGGTAACAGCTCTGCTACCGCCAGTTATGACTTCGAGAATCCGATCAACTTGGCCGAAGACGAAGGTGAAGATGATTGCGAAGTGCCTGGTGAACTCGCAAGACTACTACTTCAGGAAGAGAGGGTTATTCAACCGCATGAAGAGCCGGTAGAAACGATTAACCTGGGTACTGAGAAAGATAGGAAAGAGGTCAAGATTGGGGCTAATCTAGAGCTCAGCGTGAAGCAACGATTGATCCAGATGCTACAGGATTACATGGAGATATTTGCTTGGTCCTATGAATACATGCCTGGTTTGGATGCCGACATTGTGGTTCATCACCTGCCAACCAAGGAAGACTGCCCTCCGGTAAAGCAAAAGGTCCGCCGTATGCACCCAGAGATGTCTGAAAAGATCAAGGCTGAGGTTATGAAGCAATTCAATGCCGGGTTTCTAGCAGTAACTTCTTATCCTCAATGGGTTGCCAACGTGGTGCCGGTACCAAAGAAGGACGGTAAAGTCAGAATGTGTGTCGACTACAGGGATCTAAACAGGGCAAGCCCCAAGGATGACTTCCCCTTACCTCACATCGACGTTCTTGTTGACAATAATGCTCAACACAAGGTGTTCTCCTTTATGGATGGTTTTTCAGGGTATAATCAGATCAAGATGGCCCCGGAAGATATGGAGAAGACTACCTTTGTGACTCAGTGGGGCACCTTCTGTTATAAGGTCATGCCATTCGGATTGAAAAATGCCGGGGCAACCTATCAACGTGCCATGGTTGCTTTATTTCATGATATGATCCATCATGAGATTGAGGTATACGTTGATGACATGATTGCAAGGTCTCAAACTGAGGAGGAGCACCTTGACCATCTGAGGAAATTGTTTGACCGACTCAAGTTATACAAGCTGAGGTTGAATCCCAACAAATGCACCTTTGGGGTAAGATCCGGAAAATTGCTAGGATTCATTGTAAGTGATAAGGGTATTCAGGTGGACCCTGCCAAGGTAAAAGCCATACAAGAGATGCCGACTCCAAAGACAGAGAAGGAAGTCAGAGGTTTCCTGGGACGACTGAATTACATTGCCTGATTCATCTCACATCTGACTGCTACTTGTGAGCCAATCTTCAAATTACTGAAGAAAGATCAAGTAGTACGCTGGAACGATGAATGTCAGGCCGCCTTTGAAAGGATAAAAGAATATCTTCAAGAGCCACCCATTCTCATGCTACCAGTGGAAGGAAGACCTCTAATATTATACTTGACAGTACTTGACAATTTAATGGGGTGTGTGCTGGGGCAGCATGACGAGTCTGGCCGAAAAGAGCATGCTATTTATTACTTGAGAAAAAAGTTTACCGACTGTGAGTCTCGTTACTCACTGCTTGAGAAAACTTGCTGCGCTCTAGTATGGGCTGCTCGCCGGCTGAGACAGTATATGCTGACTCACACTACTCTATTAATTTCAAAGATGGATCCCATCAAGTACATATTTGAAAAACCTGCTCTGTCTGGAAGAATAGCGAGATGGCAAATGATCTTGACAGAATATGACATCCAGTATACAACTTAGAAAGCAATTAAAGGAAGTGTACTAGCAGATCATTTGGCACACCAACCTGTGGACGATTACCAATCATTGAACTTTGATTTTCCGGACGAAGACATCATGGTGGTAACTGACTGTGAAGTACCTGGACCGGATGAAAGGGCCTGAGGAAGGATCCCGATGGTCTATGCATTTTGATGGAGCCTCCAATGCTTTGGGTAACGGCGTCGGCGCTGTAATCATATCTCCCAAAGGAACTCATACTCCACTCACCGCCCGATTATGTTTCAATTGCACCAACAACATGGCAGAATATGAGGCATGCATCATGGGTCTGCAAGCTGCAATCGACTTAAGGATCAAATTTCTGAGTGTCTTCGGAGATTCCGCTCTCGTGATCAATCAGATCAAAGGCGAGTGGGATACGAAACACCCAAATCTTATTCCTTACAAGGAGTATGTGTCAACCCTGCTTCCCCACTTTGAAGAAATAACTTTTGAGCACTTCCCAAGAGAGGAGAATCAGCTAGCGGACGCACTAGCTACGATGTCTTCAATGTTCAAAGTTAAATGGGACAATGAGGCTCCCCGGATCATTATCTGGAAGTTGGACGAACCGGCATACTGCTGCGAACTTGAGGCTGAAAAGGTGACTGAAAAACCCTAGTATCATGAGGTGAAGAGGTACTTGGAAGCTCAGGAATACCCTGAAGGTGCATCTGTCAATGACAAGAAATTCATGAGGAGGTTTGCGGCAAAATTCTTCCTCAGCAACGGCATTCTCTACAAACGGAATCATGATTCAACTCTACTGCGTTGTGTGGATAAGGCTGAAGCAGAGAAGATCATGATAGAATTGCATGAAGGTACATTCTGAACACATTCCAGTGGACACACCATGGCTAAGAAAATCCTTCGGGCAGGATATTTCTGGTCCACAATGGAAGCTGATTGTTACCAACACTCTCGAACTTGTCATAAATGCCAGATCTATGCTGACAAGGTGCATATTCCTCCGATTCCTCTGAACGTCCTGACGGCACCTTGGCCTTTTGCAATGTGGGGGATTGATATGATCGGTGAGATCCGACCGGCGGCATCCAATGGGCATCGCTTCATCTTGGTGGCGATCGATTATTTCACAAAGTGGGTTGAGGCAGCTTCCTACGCCACAGTAACCAAGAGCGTCGTGGCACGTTTCATCCGGCATAATCTGATCTGTCGGTACGGCATCCCGGAAAGAATCATTACGGACAATGGTACCAATCTCAATAACACGATGATCACTGAACTCTGAACAATTCAAGATACAGCACCACAATTCTTCTCCCTACCGGCCGAAGATGAATGGGGTTGTAGAGGCGGCTAATAAGAATATCAAGAAAATTGTGCAGAAGATGACAGTGACCTATAAAGATTGGCACGAGATGTTACCGTTCGCTCTTCATGGGTACCGTATCTCAGCAAGGACGTCAACCGGGGCAACTACTTTCTTCTTGGTCTATGGCATGGAGGCAGTCTTGCCAATTGAAGTCCAGATACCCTCTCTCCGAATAATGAAGGATGCGGATTTGAATGAAGATGACTGGATCCAGACTCGACTTGATCAATTAAATCTGATTGACGAAAAGAGGCTCACTGCTATCTGTCATGGTCAAACGTATCAAAAGCGGATGATCAGGGCATTTAACAAGAAAGTCAAACCACAAGAATATCAAGTTGGGGACCTGGTAATCAAGCGCATCATCCTTCCTCAAAGTGATCCCCGGGGCAAATGGACCCCTACATACGAAGGGCCATTTGTGGTTAAGCATGTGTTCTCAGGAGGAGCCATGATCCTAACCACCATGGATGGTGACGACCTTCCTCACCCCGTCAATGCAGACATAGTGAAAAAATACTACGCATAAATAAAAGACCCGCTAGGTTGACATACCTAGGCAAAAATTAGGGCTTCCCGGCGAACCAAAAGGGTTCGGGCAAAAATAAGGGATGGAATGAATAAAAAAATCTGTACACCCGGCAAGTCGAAAACCTGGAAAGGCGGCTTGGGCAAAAATGGGTATCCCGGTGGGCTGAAAACCCGAAAGGGCAGTCCAGGAAAAAGTTAGGGATAAAGCATAACACTGTGTCTCATTGGATCACTTTGCATCCGGAATTCGGCGTCAACTATCTGGCTCAGACTTCGGCATCAACCAATCAGCTTCATCTTCAACTAGGCAGCAAAGCGATGAGACGCTCGGAGACATAAAGGCGATAGCAGAGTTGGAACCCAGTGGGATTGTTCACATAGCTGTTTTGTTTCCTTTTCAAAATTGTAAACTCTATGTTATTTGGCGGCGTCCTCTTACTAGGATGTCAGCCTCTTGTACAAAAACGCCTATTCACAGGCAAAATTCAAATCAATACAAATTCACTTGTCTATACAAATTGCCATTGTTTTTCTCTTTTCTGTTTTGTTTTGCGAAGAACGTCCAATGTTCATTTTTGATATATGCATTTGACATTAAATTGCTGATTCATAAATATTTGCATATAAAACAAGAGATTAATTACAGGTGACATCAGAGACAGGGGCAATGTAAAGTTGTCTGATGCAGTCTGGTTGCTTTGTCCACCAAGGTGCCAAGGTAGGTTCGACTGAAGATTGTGACCAAATCATCTCAACTCCCCGCTGAGTAAGGTAAGATTCATCAATACTTTCCCCAAGCAGAGTTGGTTCCCCGTCAATCCTGAAAAGGCACAACATTCCCCGGCAGGTCTTGAAGCTCATCCCCAGTAGATTCTGGAAGCTGGTTCCCTGCAGGGTACGGACGTCTCTCCCGAGCTTTATTCAGAGTTATTCCTCACAAGGGCTTATAACTGGGTTATCCTCGGCTAATTGCCACGGAAGATCGCCCTCGGCAAAGTTCCTTCAATCCCCGGCAAGAGTCTATCCTCGGTATTCCCCAACGGAGTTTTATCTTTGGTATTCCCCAGCGGAGTTTATCATCATTATCCCCAGCGGAATCCATCATTGAAGTTCTCAGCAGGCCTCTCATCAAAACTTCAGCAAAGTATCTCTGCCACAGAGCAATTCTTCGGCCGTTCATCAAGGATTTATTTTCCTAAGACGGAATTACATTCATAAACATCTCACATTTTCATACATCTTGCTTACATACATGATAAAGTGCATACAACACTATCTCATGTTGAACATCATGACATCATGCATATCATGCATCATGACATTGCATGCAACTTATGTTTTTGCCTTTTCAGGGAAAAAGACAACCCCAAAGACAACTACCTTCAGCTGCCACAATTCCAGATTCGATACCTGTATCTAGCCAGGGCATATCTGAGAGTGATCAGTTTCCAGACTCGACTCCTATATCTAGCCAGGGCACGTCTGAAGAGTTCGAAGATTCGATTCCTGTATCCAGCCAGGGCATATCTGTTGACAACATTTCCAGATTCGATTCCTGTATCCAGCCAGGGCACATCTATCAACTACAACATTTCCAGATTCGATTCCTGTATCCAGCCAGGGCATATCTGTTGACAACATTTCCAGATTCGATTCCTGTATCCAGCCAGGGCTATCTATTAACTACAACATTTCCAGATTTGATTCCTGTATCCAGCCAGGGCATATCTGTTGACCACATTTCCGGACTCGATTCCTGTATCTAGCCAGGGCACGTCTGAAGAGTTCGAAGATTCGATTCCTGTATCCAGCCAGGGCATATCTATTGACGACTATTTCCAGATTCGACTCCTGTACCCAGCCAGGGCACATCTGTGAACAACCGATTGTAGATTCGACACCTGTATCTAGCCAGGGCATATCTGCATAAAAAGATTGAAGATCAAACACCTGTAACAAGCCAGGAAAACATCTGTCTTTCTCAAATACACAAGTTCTCGCTAAGGAATCTTTTATGCGATCAACACTTCCAAATGGCATCTATAAGCCCATTCCCGACAAGGTTCTGTCGCATCTCCAGATGGCATCTATAAGCCTATCTCCCTATCCACCACCTCTCCAAATGGCATCTGTAAGCCCATTCCCAACATCACATTGCTGATACTTCGACATGCGAGTGCAAATTTCCGGGCACTCTAGTGTCCAATCTCCTTTTACCCTCGAGTCACGAAAGGCAAACCTGCCAATCTAACTCTTCAGGTTCAAGAAGATTGAACAGGGGCAACTGTTGTACCCCAAAATTTTCCCTCCCATTTCCTCAACATTTTCTCATCACAAGGCCCTTGAAGCTCAAGATCCAATTAGGGTTTCCTCTGCTCAAGATTTCTCCTTGCACTGTTGACCCAAATTAGGGTTTGTGTTTGCACAAAGATATTTTGACCTAAAATGCCTAAGATGACTTTCATGCTTCATGTTGGACTCCCAAGTTTATCCATACCAAGTTTCAAGTCTTGATTCCAAGTTTTGCCCAGTCAATTGGACAGATGACCTAGAAATCAGCTGTATTGGGGAAAAGTCAACTGTGACCAATTGACAGTCAAACCTCATGATCTTTGACCCACATCAACATTATGAACTCATATGGACCCTTTGATCAAGTTTGGATCACAATTCCACAAGCAATTTGATCAGATCATCAAAAAGGCAAAATGGTCATTTTTAGGGTTTTAACTGCACAAAGACAATTTTTGACTGTTTGACCTAGCCAATGGCAAACCAAGCTCACATATGGACTCAAGGACCCCATGGAATTATATTGACATGCTCAACAAACTCAAAAATCCCAAGTACACAAGATTGACAGTTGAATTTCCCAGTCAATTGATCAATTTTGACTGTATACTGAAAAGTCAAACTTTGACTTTTTGGTCAAAATCAAGAGTCAAGATTCATTTTTCATCAAAACATGCCAAATCATGAAACTTGTTCACCAAGAAACCAAGAAATGCAAATTAGGGTTTGAAATGGAATTTTTCATAACTTAGAATTTTTCTAAGTTATGGAAAACCCTAATTTTTTCCCAACTTTGCCCCACTTTTTCACCAAGATTTATTTGGATTCAAACAAAAGTCAAAACATGAAAGTTGTAGCTTGTTGCATAATCTACAACTTTGATTCACAAAGTTTTCCCAAATGAGGCTTGTATCTCAAGTTACAAATTTTTGAATAAGGGCACTAAACCATTCATAACTTAGTGAAAATTTGACCTATTTTGACAAGGTTTTCTACCTAACTTCAAGGCCATTTTCCATACACTTCCACTTGGAATTTCAATTTTCATTTCAAAGATGGATTGTAGTACACATTCCAAGCTTTCCAAAATGTCCAAGAACTCATAAAACAACCTCATGGTTAGGGAGAATCGAATTTCACAATATGGCAAAAATTCACTTTTGTTCTTGACCAAAGCATGTTCATAACTTATGTCATTTGCAAGTCAACTTGGTTTGTGCTGCATTACAGGTCTTTAGACCATCCAACACTCAATAATTTAATGCATTCTCATTGTGTTAAAGTGTTGTTCTATGAGTTCAAGCATTACATACAAGTTTAATCCATTTTTAGATAAAGCAAAATAGCCATTTTTGAAAAGTTATGTTTTATGTCAATTGGTAAATCAAGAAGGTACAGATCAAATCTCTTTAGCACAAGATTATGAACAAATCACTCTGATCAAGAGAAGCTTTGTAGCAGGATTAGGGGTCCTCTACTTACCTAGAAACACAAGTTGGCTTTTGTGGCTTAAGAAAGAAGAAAAGTGTCATAGCATCACACAGCTCTCATATCAGCTTAGGCACACTTAGACAAACTTATCAAACACATTCCAAAGATCAGAACCAAGCTTTTGCACGACCCTAAAACCTCTCAAACACTTCCAATCTCAGAATCATCCCAAAACTGTCAAAACAAAAAACACCAAAGAAATATACAAAACTGCTAAGCAAGCATAAACCTGCTAAGCAAGCATAAACCGGCTAAGCCTTTTAACCTGCTAGCAGTGTCAAAAACCAGAAAACCAGTTTTTCAATACAACTTCCACTGGTGGAAGTATAGTATAAAAAGTGTCAAAAACCAGAAAACCAGTTTTTCAATACAACTTCCACTGGTGGAAGTATAGTATAAAAAGTGTCAAAAACCAGAAAACCAGTTTTTCAATACAACTTCCACTGGTGGAAGTATAGTGTAAAAAGTGTCAAAAACCAGAAAACCAGTTTTTCAATACAACTTCCACTGGTGGAAGTATAGTGTAAAAAGTGTCAAAAACCAGAAAACCAGTTTTTCAATACAACTTCCATCTCAGCAAAAACCAGCTTAGGCAAACTTGTCAAACACATTCCAAGCAATCACCTTGCCCTAAAACACGAGCTAAACACCTTCCAAACCTCATCAAACCAAAAAAACACCATCAAACTGCAAAAACAGAGTTGCCTTTGCAGATTGAGTTCCAACTCTCAATCCTCTCAAGCATTCTTGCCCAAACCAGTTCACACACCCTCCATACCATCTATGCAAGCTATCCAAAAGCTAAAACACGATCTGTAACACCTCCAAGCCACTTCACCATTTTCATTTTTCTGTTTTGCAGTTGAAGTTCTCTAGCACGATTCAGGGAGTTTCAAGACAAAGTAGAACTTGGAATAGCATCCTCACACTTCAAGGAAGCTATACAAATCATCATCTTGCTCTGAAAACTCCCCCATTGCAAAGCACGATTTCAACTGAACAGTTTTGCTTGAAAGTCCAGGAATTGGAAGATAGAAAACGCGTGTTCATTGTTGTTCATACAGTCTGGAGGTTGAAGAAGGAGTTTTCTGGGCTGGGCCTGTTTGGTTATTTCTGTTTACACCACTCTTTTGCTTTCACACCCCCTAGGCCCATTTGGCTTATTTTTATGATTTTTTTTGACATTTTCTTTTTTGGATTGACTTATTTATTTTTTTTTCTCATGATATTAAAAATATAAAAAATATTTTTCTCACCATTTTTGAATTTATTAGGCATTTATTTGTTTTCTTTTAGTTTGTACATAAATAAATAAATACATATATTTTTGTTTAAAATAACTAAATAATGCAAATACATTTTTATTTTCATTTTTTATTTCATTTTATCTCCTGAAAATATTTATATAAAAAAAATACTTTTTTTTTGAAAATATTAAATATTATTATTATTTATATATAATACATGTCTAAAATAATACATATATACATATATTTATTAATATATTTAAGTGAATACAAATATATACATTTTTGTTTTTTTATTATTATTATTATTATTAATATAAAAATGCATTTTTGACAAATACCTCATTTTATTTTATTTTTGTATAATAAATAAATACTTGTATTAAATTAAATAATAATACATTTCATTCAATAAAAAATTAGGGTTTTGCCCTAAATTTAAAAATACTCCAAAAAATAATATCTTTTTATTTTCTTTTTATTTTTACATAAATAATACTTTTTTTCATACATATAAAAAACCTTTTTTGCATTCTTGCATATTTGTTCTATTTCTATTTTATTTATGCAATTAAATTATCTTGTAAATAATTCAAATCTTGATGTAATAGTTTTAGGTTTAAATTCCTTGTCAAAATCCCCATTTGAACATTTGTACCCCCCTTCCCATATTTGGTTTTGTAATAGCTTAGTAAATTTATTTTCGCGCTTTATTGCTTTCTAATTAAGCCATGTTAGAATTAGGGTTTGTATGCGAAAAAATGACAAAATAGTTGGACCTAATATAAGACAAACAAGCATGAAAATGGACACACAAATCACACTTGCACCCCCTAGGGTATTCCACTTGTTGCCTTTCAAAATTGGGCCATATTGCATGTTAGGTCTCTTTGGGAAAAACAAACAAATTGAATGATCATAGTCCCTCGATAACACTTTTTCAAAATATTGCCAAACACATGATCAAGTCCCTTAAAGAAAATGCCCAAAGATACTTGGCACCATTGCAATTATGGTCCAAACAATGACCCGCGCCCGTCCCTTTCATATCCTAACATGAGATTGTCCACCAAATACAATGGTGGAACAAACTTATTAAAAGGGTTAAAACATAGCAATAGTCTTTGAGAAATTTAGGAGTAGATAACCTCTTAGTTACTTGAATCAAACTTGCAAAAACAAAACACTTGCCTATTTTCTAAATCACACCTCACAACACTTTCAAAACAACTTTCAAAAACAAATGAAAACCTTTTCAAAAGACATACATCTTTGTATACATCCCCACATGGATCATTACAAAGGTTGCCACCACATTGGCTTCTTTTCAAAACATTTTCAAACCCACACACACAAGCACTATTTAGAACAATTGAAAACAAAAGGCAAGTGATCTAAGCAAGTAACTAAGAGCCCATGGATAACCATGGATAGAAAGGGTGCTAATACCTTCCCTTTCTATAATCTACTCCCCGAACCCAAGAAAAATCTCAAAGGTTTTTGCTGTGCTTTTTAAACCTTTCCTTAGGATAAAATAAAAAGTCGGTGGCGACTCTTGCTCAACCGAAACATTTGCGAAAACAAACGCAAAACCATAGTCAGTTCTCCCACCGTATCACACATAATAATTCAAATAAATCTAAAAAATTTAATTAAATGGTATCTTGTGGTTTGAATAGCCTTCATGAAGCATTTGCTAGCTTCCAAATTCGTGCAAGCTATTTTTGTACACAAAATCATGGTTGTTGGACCAAGAAAGGAATGTTCTTCAATGGTGGTCAAACAAAATCCAAAATATAATGGCACAAGTTTAAGGCTCCTAATGTGACTTAATTCTCATTGATACATACATATGCAAGCAAGCCATATAGCATTGACGACCGGAACATCTCTCAAACGGCCAAACCAAATTCCAAAAATTCCAAAGAAATTTGAAAACTGAAATCCACCTTTCAGCACGATTCAAAGTGTTTTCTTGATCCAAACACATTGTTAGCCTTTCCAGGGACATTTTGCAATCACAAACAAGCTCCAACACTCAAAGAATCACTCACCACAGCCCCACGGTTTATCAAACTTGTCCATAATCGAAACTCAAAATATATGCATCATTCATATGATCTTTTGCTATTTTTGTGTTGCTTGAATCCACAGGAACCTTTTGGCATAAGTCAATTGCATTTAAACACCCAGAATCAGAAACCACCATTAACGAAACCTAGGTTTTCAAAGCTTCCAATTTGGGGGTTTATAGCATAGGTAAAATTAGGACTAATGGCGCCTATGGTTAAATTCGTCAGGATGAGACGAACACATTGATACCCTCGCGCCTTTTTTATATGTGCTACACAGCTAATCGCTATTTTTGCATTATGCAGTTTGTGGGGGTTTAAAACCCCCGCTATCTAACTTCTATTTTACAAGAAACGCAAAGAAGATGATGGCGTGTTGATATATGGTTGGCTCATTCAAATGAAACGCGCGTGTTTTTTTTATTTCCAGGAATATTGCTTGTATTACATATATTAACCACTTCTTATTTTTATATCAAATGAAGCATGTAGCTCAGCTGGCTAAGGCGTTGGTGTAGGGAGCGCTGGGACCTGGGTTCGAATCCCAGGTCCCCCTAATAATTATTTCATATTTTGCTTAACTTGATCTCATGCAGGCGCTCAAACGTGACCCATCATACACTCTATCTATCCAAATGCCAGGTGGCTGGCAAGGCAAATCCATTGGCCAAAAGGTGGTGACTACCCTATTCCTGGTCAACCAGCGCCCCAGACAACTCCAAAGGTCAAACAAGGCTGGCTTCTTAATGGGCTCAAATTGTCAACAAACTCCCATCCTGGCCCAAACACCCCCCTGGGTTCTTATTTTCTTTTCCTTTTTCTCCTTTTTTTATTTTATTTTCTTTCATAATTTCCCTTTTTATTAATTATTAGTTTTATTAAGTATTTAATTAACCAATTAACATTTTTCACAATAAAACCAAAAAAAAGGCATTTTTATTATTTATTAACTTATTTTGTAAATAAATGTAAATTAAATTTAATTAGTTTAATTAGTTAATTTTAATACCTTTTTACAATAAATAAAATAATTTAGACTTAGGCTTTTCTTTTGACATTTTAATTCCTTATTTTATTTTATTTCATTAAAACATAAAAATACAAAAAAAACATTTTTTATTTAATTAAATAATTATTTAGTTAATTAGGTTTAAAATTCAATTCTTATTCAAAAAAGGGTCAACACCCTAAGGACTTTCCCTATTAAATTTTTATTCGCGCGTATTTATTTCTTTTGATTATATTTATGTATCTGTACAGGGTATGTAATAGTTAATTAGGATTTTATCGCCTTATTTAAATTCTCGCACTTTATTTTCTAAAACGGATTTTTGTTTTTTGGCGATGTATAGACCCGCGCCTTGTAATAGCTAGATTTGCATTTCTGCAATTTATTTTCCGCACTCCTAACTATTAATTATGCCTGCAAGAATGTATGAATAATAAAATTAATCCGTAGCTCACAAATAACATGTACAAGATAACCTTAACTGAAACACAACACACAAAGCACATGCCACTCCTAGGATATGCCTCACTGGTTGCCTCGAACGTGGTCATCAAGTATAGGGTGTCTTAGAGGTCGTCCTTCTGTCTAAAGATCCCGTCGCCTCGAAATGGTTGCCTCAGATAAAAGGATCTAGGACATTAGGGTTACTTCTAAAGCGTCCTATCATTGCTTTGGTGACCACACATGTCCCTCATAATCGAATTGACCCGAACACCTCCAACGACGGGGCTACCTACCCCTCAATGGTGGGATAGCACTATCTAAAGGACTCTTACACAGCCTAATTCCTTAGAGTAGGTAGATTTCTCTTAAGTACTTGCTCTTTCAAACAAACAAAACAACTTTTCGCACCTACACTTTCAAAAAGTTTTCAAACAAACACTTCATACACTCTTGAGGACTGATACAAGAGTTACCTAGAAGTTTTTCAAACTAAACTTTTTCAAACCCACACACACTTGAAAAACAAACATCTTTTGAAAACATAGAGTGAGCAAGTACCTAAGAGCCCGTGGATAACCACGGATAGAAAGGGTGCTAACACCTTCCCTTTCTATAAATCTACCTCCCGAACCGAGAGACATCTCAAAGAAGGAATTTTGCTGTGCTTTTGTCCTTTCCATGTTGGAGAACATAAAAGACGGTGGTGACTCTTGCTTACCGCGACATTTCGCGAACCAGCATTTCAAAATAGTCAGTTCTATTTCCACCGATCACAATGACCCTTTAGATGTTGCTGACACCATTTACTCTGAACCTGCATACATTGGAGAGATAAATATGGTTGGAGCAAATGAAGGTGACACTCCATCAGAAGAGGAAACCACTGAAGATGAAAACTACGTGTTAGCTGAAGTCGAAAAGGAAGTTACTGAGGACTTCCATAAGGAACAAGAAGCTTTGATCGAAGAAGTTCCTTTGGTTGCTTCAAAAGAGATCCAGGCTACTGAAGGCCAGGAGAACCAAAAACAAAATTTGACACAGGCTACTGAAAGCCTGAGGCGAAAGTTGGAGAAAGTACAGATCACACTGCCAGTTCTTCCTCAGAAAGAAATATGGGATACCTTGGGGGAGCCCAGCGGAAAGTTTGATTACATGGTGAAGTATTCCGCCCCAGAAAGCTCAAAGACCCCAATTGAAGACATCAAACCTACAGGATGGCGAGATACTGATATCAAAGGAGAAGATGTGGATGTTAACATGGTAAATATGGAGCAACCTTGTTCCGAAATGAAGGAAATGGAAAGGTACTTAGAGAAAGAAAAATACAAGATGGAAGACAGTTATGCTAGGGATGCCAGTCTCAAAGACTACCTTATGTTATGCCACAAAGAGAATGTTGTAATGATGTTATGTCCCAGATGCAGCATCATTTGTAATCAGAGAATTGTTGCAGACTTTGAAAAAAGAAAAAGGGCACGAACAGGCGTCAACTGGCGCCATGATAACCAGCTGTTCAGATGCTACCCTAAGGCCGGAGAAAGTCTTTTGGGGTTCTTAGTTCGTTGTCACAAGGGGGCAACCAAATGCCTAGTGTGTCCAAGATGTTCTGCAGTATATGATCAGAAAGTGGCCGAAACCTTCGAAACAGTCCCTTTCGCCCCATGTTGGAACCACGTAGAAACTGGTCAGATGGGCCAACGTTTCGAGAACAACTACACCTAACAGAGGCCTGACATCCCTTATCCTAGAGGCGCTCGAAGGGTAACATTCAAAGTTCCTACTGAGGTACCAACGGACAAGTGGCTACAAGTTAGGGCTGACAAGGGGAAAGACAAGTGGAGGAATAATGAACGAAATGCACGCCATGCCATGGTGTATAGAAGGCAGATCAATATGGCGAAAAGGGAAGAAGTAAGGTTGGAAAACTACAAGGGAAAGAACCCTATGTCAAGGTCACAATGGCGCAGGCAACAAAGAGTTCGAAAAGCTGAGAGAGAAGCTATGATAGACAAAGGAGTGGCTTCGAGCAAGGACAAAGAGGAATCGAGTACCAACAAACCTGCACCAAACAATCAACCTGGGGGCAAACCTCCAGTTAGCAGGAAACTTTTCTCTGAAACAAAGCAAAACGAATCGAAGGAATATACGCCACGTCCAGAGGAGGATGAGGATATGCTGACTGACAATTTCGAATCAGAAGGGGAATCTTCACTCAACATCAACTACAATGTAGTATATGTGTTGCCCTGCGAATTTGGGCAAGAGACTGAAGTCGGAGAGCACGAGGATGATGATGCAATAGACATGACGAAACATAGGCCAGTATGCTATTATGTGATGGATAATGGGGCTGTCGAAGAGCAGAATGCCTTCTTCGAGTACCCAGAACCAGCCATGCAAAATCACCTAAAGCCATTGTTCATTCTAGCAAAAGTTGGTACACATGGCGTAAACAAAGTCCTGGTGGATGGAGGCGCTGCAGTGAACTTGATGCCTCATTTCATGTTGAAGAAGTTAGGGATACAGGATGTTGACATAAAACCATACAATATGGTACTATCAAACTATGAATCAGAGGTTAGTATTAAGCTGCAGACCCACTATGTTCATGGTAATCGAAGCTAAAGCCAACTATAATTTGCTGTTGGGCAGAGAATGGATCCATGGCGTTGGAGCAGTCCCCTCGTCGATGAATCATAGGTTAGTATTATAGAGAGAGGATGGAATTGTTGAAAACATCGAAGCTGACCAAAGCTATTTCATGACAGCAGTCAACCTAGTTGATAAGAGAAACTATGACAAACACTTAGCCAAAATTGCTCCTTGTACCCCTAACGATGAGATCAATGAGACCAGGAACGCGCATTATTACATGACCCTTCGCCATGATGGAATGTATTGGGATCGAAGGATAATCAAGGGAGATGGAGAAGTCGAAGGCGCTGCACAAAGACGGCCAGCAGGCTGGGAATTCGATAGTCCTGCTCATGATTGAGTCCTCCTTCTTCGAAAAGATTTCGACCTACATGGATGAGAACGAATGGAAGGCGGCCTTAGAAGCTGAAGTAGATAGTATGGCTGCAGAAGTAAACAAAACAGGTGGGGATGGCTCAAAAGGATCACCCTTTGAAGAACAAGAAATAGTTGAAATAGATCAAAGGCTAGATGCCATTTATGATAAAGAACCTTTAGGCTTCGAGAAGGACCCCACAGACTCAGGTGTTAAAATGTTAGCGCAGGATCCACTCGAAGAGGTGAACTTGGGAGATGAAAACACAAAAAGAATAACTTACGTGAGCACAAAACTCAATTCAAGCCTCAAGCAGAAAGTGATCGAAGTTCTTAGAAGAAAAAAAAGATTGTTTCGCGTGGGACTATGATGAAACGCCTGGTTTAAAGAGGGAGCTAGTGGAACACAGACTTCCAATCAAGGATGGCAAGAAGCCCATCAAGCAGACCCCTAGAAGGTTCACACCAGCAGTTCTCACGAAGATTAAAGCTGAAATTGAAAGGTTGTTGCGCTGAAAATTCATCAGGACCACAAGGTATGTCGAATCGTTAGCAAATATATTACATGTTATTAAGAAGAATGGCTCTCTAGGAATTTGCATAGATTTTAGAGATTTAAATACTGCTACCCCCAAAGATGAGTATTCCATGCCTGTGGCAGAAATGTTAATAGATTCTGCTGTAGGATTTGAATATTTAAGTATGTTAGATGGATACTCTGGGTATAACCAGATCTTTATTGCTGAAGAAGATGTTGCTAAGACAGTATTTCGTTGTCCAGGAGCCTTAGGCACCTACGAATGGATAGTAATGCCTTTTGGTTTAAAAAACGCTGGAGCAACTTATCAAAGGGAAATGAATTCGATTTTTCATGATTTCATTGAGACTTTTATGCAGGTGTACATTGATGATATAGTCATCAAATCAGTATCTGCAGAAACTCATTTGCATCATTTGAGCCAATCATTTGAAAGAATGAGAAAACATGGCTTAAAAATGAACCCCCTTAAGTGTGCATTTTTCGTGCAGGCTGGAGATTTCCTTGGTTTTGTGGTTCATAAGAAAGGCATTGAAATCAACCAAAACAAGACCAAAGCCATTGTAGAAACGAAAGCACCTACATCAAAAAAGGAGTTGCAATCTTTGCTAGGTAAAATTAACTTTTTAAGAAGGTTCATTTCGAATTTAAGTGGAAGAACCCAGGCTTTCTCTCCGTTACTTTGTTTGAAGCAAGGACAGGCTTTCGAATGGAACAAAGCACATCAGGAGGCGTTTGACAATATAAAAAGATATCTCACTCATCCTCCTATCTTGTCTCCACCTTCATGGGGAAAACCCATGAGATTGTACATATCCGCCTCTGAAGTTACCATAGGTAGTATGTTAGCACAAGAAGATAACAATGGCATCGAAAGAGTCGTATACTATTTAAGTAGGGTGTTGAATGATGCGGAAACCAGATATAGAAACATAGAAAAGCTATGTCTCTGTTTGTATTTCTCTTGTATGAAACTTAAATATTATATAAAGCCTGTTGATGTTCATGTTTCATCTCATTTCGATATTATCAGACACATGCTTTCGAAACCAATAATGCATAGCAGAATTGGTAAATGGGCTTTGGCCTTGACAGAGTATTCTTTGACTTTCATGCCTTTAAGAGCTGTGAAAGGTCAAGTAATTTATGATTTCATTGTTGATCATTCACTGATCGAAGAGACTGTCATGGGTTACGTTGAAATGCAACCTTGGAAATTATACTTTGATGGTTCGACCCATAAAGATGGTAGTGGTGTTGGAGTTCTTATAATTTCTCCCGAAGGAATTCCAACAAAATTCAAGTATAAGTTAGATGGTCCTCGTTGCTCGAACAAAGAAGCTGAGTACGAAGCGCTTATCGTTGGACTTGAAGCTTTGTTGGAATTAGGGGCAACTAGAGTCGAAATTAGAGGAGATTCGGAGCTAGTGGTTAAGCAAATAACAAAGGAATACAAATGCATAAAGGACAATTTGATTACGTATTTCATCATAGTTAATAGGCTACTCAAAAAATTCGAATACATGGATATTAAACATATACCAAGAACAGAAAATCAAGAGGCAAATGACCTAGCACAGTTGGCTTCAGGGTATAAAGTTTCCACCAAAGAATTTGAAGATTTGGTTGAATTAAGAGGAAGGGTTATGGCTACTAGACTCATACCATCAGACTTAGAAAATATAAAGTTAGGTTGTGCTGACAAGCAGGAATTCGAAGTATTAGCCATAGACACCTTGTCAGATGCAGATTGGCGAAGTCCAATTATGAATTATTTAAAAAACCCAACATTGAATGTTGATAGGAAGATAAAATATAGAGCGTTATCATACGTCCTAATGGGAAATGAATTGTTCAAGAAGACCTAGGAAGGCGTATTACTGAAGTGCCTAGGAGAAGGTGAGGCATACTTAGCATTATCAGAGGTCCACAATGGGGTATGTGGGGCACATCAAGCAGGCCATAAAATGAAATGGTTGTTATTCCGATATGGCATGTATTGGCCCAGCATGCTCAAAGATTGTATAGATTTTGCTAAAGGGTGTGAAGAATGCCAGAAACATGCAGGAATTCAACATGCTCCTGCAAGTGAGTTACATTCGATCATTAAACCATGTCCCTTTAGAGGATGGGCATTAGATTTAATAGGAGAGATCAATCCTGCTTCATCTAAAGGACAGAAATATATCTTAGTAGGAATTGATTATTTTACCAAGTGGATCGAAGCAATACCATTAATAGTTGCTGATCAAGAGGCTATTATTGGGTTCATACAGAAACAGATAATTTATAGGTTCGAATTACCAAAGAGTATAACCACAGACCAAGGTTATGTGTTTACTGGTAGAAAGATGCAGGAATTTTCTCAGGATATGGGTTTTAAATTATTAACATCAACGTCATATTATGCTCAAGCAAATGGTCAGGTCGAAGCAACAAACAAAGTGATAATAGGGTTAATTAAAAAACATGTTGGTAAGAAGCCAAAGAATTGGCATAAGACTTTGGACCAAATACTCTGGGCTTGTAGAACATCTCCTAAAGAAGCTACTAACACCACACCTTTCCAACTAACATTTGGCCATGATGCAGTTTTACCAGTGGATATTCATCTGCAATCAGTTCGAATTCAAAGGCAAAATGAGATCCCATCTGCATTATATTGGGAGATGATGATGAATGAGTTAGTTGAGTTAGACGAAGTTAGATTGCATGCATTGGAAATCCTAATGAGGCAAAAGGAAAGGGTAGCCATGGCATACGACAAAAGGGTGAAAGGTAAAACATTCACTGTTAATGACTTAGTCTGGAAAGTCATATTGCCCATGGACAAGAAGAATAAAACATTAGGTAAATGGTCACCTCATTGGGAAGGACCCTTTCGAATACTAAAGAGATTCTCAAACAATGCGTATGAAATCGAAGAGTTAACTGATGACAAACGAATCTTAAAGGTTAACAGAAAATATTTGAAAAAATATAGACCTCGCCTGCAGGAGATTCGAATAATAACAACGTAGCCGAAATATTATAAGGAGATGCCAAAATGGTGCCATACGTTGCCAAAATGGTGTTGTTCAAATATTACAAAATCGAGACTCAAATTAATTCAAATAAGCAAAGATTTAAAAATAAACGTTGTTTCTCAATCTTACGAAGGTGCTTCTAAAGGACTCAAGTCTTTGCTGGGTATATCGTCTCGCTCCTTCCAGAGTAGTTACTTCTCCTTTGATACGCTCTGCTGCTTCTGTTTCAGAAAGGCCCCTGCTAAGAAGTTCTTCGAATTGGTTACTAACAGTGTCAGTTTCGTAAGCCAGTTGCTGTTGTTGAGCTTCTTTGACCTTTTGCTGGAGCTCTTGAATTTGTCCTTCCCAAAAGAGAATAGACCGCGCTCGAACTTCATAGTCAGCCTTCGCCTGTTTAAAACGCGTTGCTTGGTCTTCAGCCTCTTTAGAAAGTTTCGAAGCGCGCTCATAAGCAGCATCCATGGCGTTCCGTTTCTCCTGAACTTTAGCAGCAGCTAATTCATCTTGTAGGAGACATCCAGTCACATCATCCAATAATACTTGGAGGTCAAACAATATAGTGCTGACTGGCAAGGAGCAAGCTGCGAAGTTAACTTGAGTGAGAAGTTCCTTCATGGTATAGCAAGCAGTGTTATCCTTTTTAAGAACTTCGAATAGGTCTACATCAAGGATTGTTTTCCTGACTTTGTTAAGAAGTATAGCTCTAGCATCTGGGGACAATGTGTTGTTAGTTGAACCAGTTCCAACCCTAGTGAAAGGGATGTCCTTTTGGGCCAATTTAGTTTTCATGTACCCAATTGGGTCATTGTGTTTTAGGAGAGCTAGTTCCTCTTCAGTCAGTCGAGGTTGGGAAGTTGGGGGAAGTTCCATGTTCAAAGGAGTCACGTCCATTTCGACCTCCATAGGTTCTTTAGTCTTACCACCATTATCTTCATCCTTGCCTTGCTCATTACTTTCTCCTTCGTCACACAGATCCACCCCATCGACAGTATTGGTCTCGCTACTATTAGCATCAGACTTCGTTTCATCAGCCGAACCACTTTGGGTTTCGTCTTCACCAGATCTTTCTTCTGCAGTTTCTTCACTCTCTTGAGGAGAATCAGCCTTGTCCTTTTCAGCATGAGTGATTTTTGGACTCTCTTGAAGAGTTCCAAGAGGAGATTTCAGAAGGGAAGTTTCTGGTGGATTTTCTTTAGACTTGTTGGGTGATTCTTCGTTTGCTTCCTTCAAAGGAGGTGAGGTGCCTTGATCATCGTGTGCCTCTGAAGTCCCAGTCAGGGCCACCATGTTGGAAGACCCTTTGTTTTGCACGAAGTTGCTGGAGTCCCCATGGAGAGAGGAAGTGATTGGAGCAATGGTCCCGGTTGGAGGAGTTGAAGAAGTAGGAATCGTGTTCGAAGTATCCTGCATGAACAAAGAAAAGTTAAGAATATGTACCAAGGTATGAATAACTATTTTTGTTAGGAATTTGAATTTGAATTACCTGTGGATTATCAGAAGAAATGTTACTGTCAATATGTTCCAATATTACATTGGAGGTCGAAGGTGAAATTTTGGATGTTGTTGAGGGAGCAACGTCTTTGGAATCAAGTCTAGGAATGTTAGTAGGCTCAGGGCCTTTGGAGCTTTCTTTCTTTTGCTTCTTCTTAGAAGCTGTTGGAGAATTTTCACCAGTCTTGAGGTTCTTTTCAGTGGGACCTTGTTTCCTTTTCTTAGGAGTAGTTGGTGGAAGTTTGCTAGTCTGAAAAGGTTTAAACATAAGTTAAATCTAAATCATAAACTTCAGTTTATTCGAAACAACAGGGTTAGTTGATTACCTTTGGAATTGAAATGTCTGCTGCTGCCGGTGTTGTTGTTGTAGTAGTTGTTGTTGTTGTTGGTATTGTTGGAGTTACATCATCGCTAACTTCAATAGCTTGTTGAGAAGTGTTCCCTTCCTTGGGCTTCAAAGTAACGTTTTTTATCCTAATGGCTGAAAAGTGAAACAATTAAGGTAAAATGTTAAGGATAAGGGAATTAGGATACAATTGGAATTTTCCCAAGCATTCGCACCTGTGCCTTGATTAGATGTAATCGAAATGGCAGGAAGGTCATAGCGAAGATGTCCTGGGAAATTATGAAGCCAGTAACGAGCCCATGTCACAGTCTCAGATGGCTTTAGTTTCTTTCGAGATTTGTATTTGAACATTTCTTTGCAAGTAAACCACCAAGGGTATGGAGGAAACCAAGCCAGAGCCAGTTCTGAGGTAGGCAACCTAGGAAATTTAGGTGGATGCATTTCGAGTGCCAACCTATACCTATCCTCAGGTGACAACCCTGAAGGAAGTTTGAACTCAGAAATTTTTTATTTAAATTTTTCCTTCAAGGTCTCGGCCGCTCGATGTACAGTGGTTCCCAAGTGTGTGGGATCATAAGTGGTTTCGAAATAATTTTGAAAAGCCCTAATTTCTTTGACATGAGTGAACATACCTTTCTTGGAGTGTACCTGCACATTGAATGCGCCAGTTAGCTTTTGTTGAATGGTGAGTGTGTCAAACATATATGTCTGGTAGAACTTAGTCCACCATTCAAGAAATCCTTTTGCTGTGAAGTATGTTGGCTCGAAAGGTAAAAGCTCGAACTGAGCAAAATCTTGATATCGCTCCTGTTGTAATTTGGCCTCTCTTGCTTTGAATGTTTTGCCTGAGGTTATGGCACTTTGTGTTTGGAACAAAGGTTCAGGAATTAATTGGCACAAGCCAAATTGTCGAGAAATAAAATTGGGTTGATAAGTCAGGAGGAAAATCTGATTCTTTGTTGGAGTAATTCTTGAGGAAATTAGCCTAGGAAGAAGAAACGCTTTCCAAATGTCCTGCATCTCTCTGCTCTTGATAGCTTCTGAGAGAGACGTTGTGAACCATGATGGTCCACAAGTCCTTTGAGCAAAAGGTGCCATGGACTCTTCGAACTTGTGTCTTTTTGAGAAGATCATGATGTATTTAGAAAAATGGACTTTGAAATCATCCTTGTCATCATTTGGAGTAAGCTTTCGAAGCCTTGTGCCTTTGATGATCCTGTCAGCTATTTCTGGATCTTGTTCGATGATAGTATCAGCAGTTGATAAAGAATATTTGAACATGGCATTAAGCCATAGTTGAAGCAACCAAAAGGGTCCAGCCAGAAGAATGTTCTTTGGAGCATAGGATTTTAAACCAGAAACTGCTGACCTTAAGCTCTCATAAAGATCGACAAGTAGCAGTTCACTCAGGCAGACTTTCCTATTTTCATGGAAATCCCTGGCTAGGGGAATGAACCTACTCGCCACTTGCAAGGATCTGCTGCAGAACACATATCGTGATAGCCACAAGGTAAGGAAAGCGATATGTTCTACGTCTGAGACATCATCCCCTTCAGTATGATAATGGCTGATGAATTTTGAAAATCTAGCTAGTTTGACATTGAAGTCAATGATGCTAGAATATTCTTCGTTATTAGGAATATAAGTTTCCCCCACTGGTGAAAGACCAGTGATGGCAGCTATATCAAAGAAGGTGGGTGTTATCATTCCGCCCGGAAGGTGGAAAGTGTTATAAGTGTTGTCCCAGAAGTACAATGAAGCAAATAGCAATGGGTGACTGTAAGTAAAGCCTGGTTTCGACAGTTTGATTAAATTATAAATTCATAATTCTTCCCATTGCTGGGATTTTTTGGATTCTACTTTAGTGAGCCAATTTTGATATGCTACATCTGAAGTGGGGCAGGATCAAAATGGTTTGAAATTGCTTTTGATGTAATCTAAAATAAAAGGATCTTTTGGAGGTGAGATTGGAGTTTCAGTTGTTTTTGAATCAGATGATTCACTTATGTCTTCAGTTCCTGCCTTAGGGGCATCCATCTTGTTGAATAGGGGTTTGAATTTATAGCAAACGGGAAAAAAATTTCCTAGTATCTTTCAGAATTTCAAAAACGGTTAAAGGACCCATTATGGCAAACCTTTTTCCAGCAACAATGGTAGGGATTAATACCTGAGAAGCATACAACATTTCTTTCTCTTTGGAGATCGCTTGAGGATTGAGCACAGATTGATTCTGATAAGTACCCACCTTGCTCTCCGTGACAGCTTCCGTGTTGTTGTTCTTGTTCTTCCTCTTTGATGATTTCTTCAATTGTGATAATGTTGATGAAGACATTGTTAAGATTGCTGGAAGTTTTAGGGTTTAGTGGAAAAAAAAGAGGGGGGTTTCAGAATTTTGGAGAAAAAGAAGAAAATACTAAACTGATGAGTTTTATAGAGAGTGTAGAAGAGTGAGTGTAAACACCCACTAAATAAGACTAGGGGTACGTGGAAGTCGTTGGTTGGATTCAGAGAGAGGTGGCATAAGATCTAGTGTTGGTAATGAGTGTGATTAATAGTAATCATTATTTTTAAAACCGCACCATGCTGTGGTAACTGGTCCAAGACGGTTAGGTACTCAAAGAGGCATCTTGATTGACGTGGGTAAAGTCATGCACAGTAAATGTCATGATTCTTCAAAAGACCTATCAAAATCTTGTGAATCTATTTAAAATAAGTATTTCTCAAAGGGTTCGAAATACATATTTTAAAGGGGCATTTTGTTGGCTGAATATTTTGATATTGTGATTCGAAATGAAATGATTGGGCTTTGTTTGAATAAAGCAAGTTTTATGGTTTGGAATGGAAGAGACTGTTTTTTCGAATGGAAATATTAAAGTTCAAGGTTTCGGATGATAGTTGTGGAGTGTAAGTCTAAAGAATTTTCGAAATAATGATGAGATTATATTTGTGAAGGTTGTTTTCGAAAATAACCTTTGAAACGAATTCGAAACAAAGGTTCCAAGGCGTTTAAAATTCAAACGTGAGCGGGATATTGGAAATTCAAATACATAAGCGTTGGAGCGTTTGAGGACGCGTGGAGGCTAGAGGGAAGTAATGCTCTGCATGCTTTGAACGTGGCAGATTCTGATAGCAAGACCGTTATGGTCGAAATAGTATAAATAGAGGTCTTAGTGTTAGGATTTCGGGGTGTCATATCTGTTGTACAAATTCAGTAAATATTCAAAATACCGCATGGATAGGGAAACGAATGCTCGAAAGATGTACGTATGATAACACCAACATTTACAATTCAATGAAAACTCTTTATATTTTCCAGTTTTGTCTTTCATTTTCATTTCAATTGTGCTTCAAACATTTTTACGTTCATGCCTTTACATTAAAGCTTTTACATTCAGAGTCATTTATTTCTTTCTGCATTTAAACGCTTTTCTTATGTTCGAATCCTGTAAACATTCAGCAACTTTTACATTCACTCACTTAATCCTGCCATTTACCCAATCTTAAGTCTTTTTACTTTTCTAATGAACATTCCTTATATCATATAGAAATTATCCTTCGAATCATTTAGTGTAGTAATCGAAGTGGATTGGATGTCTTTGAAACACTTTAATTAGAAGTCCTAAATATGAATACCAGTTTTACAATTAGATTTAGCCAAACAACTATGTCCCATAGGATCAATCTAGTCGATCCTGCAAGTTACCAGAGAAATTGAATAACAGTAATTAAGTTTATTCGATAGTTTGGAAGACTAGCGGTTGTTTACCAGAAATCACTGTGAACACTCGTGCATGACCTAGGTAGAATGTGATAGCCACTAAGTATATTTAGGTAATGTGTTTGATATTCTCACGGTCTGGAGAACAAAAGGTTTCCAACGGATCAGGGACATTTCTGACCAAAACATCTTCTGATAATTTGAGATAAACAGATTAAAAGTATTTTGATTAAATCATAATTGTATTCCTTCAGACTATGACTAGAAATCTATCTTCAGCCAAGGATTTTGTAAAAATATCAGCTCATTGATGGTCTGTATCTATAAATTTTAAAGATAGAATCCCTTTCTGAATATAATCTCTAATTAAATGATGTTTGATTTCTATGTGTCTAGCCCTAGAGTGTAGAATATGATTTTTACTTAAGCAAATGGCGGCAGTGTCATTAGAATAGGATTCTAATGACATCTTACTCTAGACAAAAATCCATTCTCAGATTCTTTAGAATAATTAGAAATCTATCTTCAACCAAGGGTTTTATAAAAATATTAGCCCATTTATGGTCTATATCTATAAATTTTAAAGATAGAATCCCTTTCTGAACATAATCTCTAATAAAATGATGTTCTATTTCTATGTGTTTAGCCCTAGAGTGTATAATAGGATTTTTACTTAAGCAAAAGGAGGAAGTGTTATCAATAAAGATAGGGATGTTACTTTCATATATCTGGTAATTTTCCAGCTGATTTTTCATCCATAGCATCTGAGTGTTGCATAGTGCTGTTGATTTGTACTCCGCTTCTGCTGTTAAAAGAGAAATTGTTGATTTCCTCTTGCTTGACCATGAGAATAGATTCTTTCCTAGAAACTAAAAATTTCCAAAAGTGCTTTTTCTCTCTAGTCGATCTCCAGTGTAGTCTGCATCACTGAAGTCAGAAAGAGAATACTCTGATGTTTTTTCATACATCAAGCCAAGGTTAGGGGTTCCTTTTAGATACCTTAGGATCCTTTTAATAGCAGTTAAGTGGGATTCCCTAGGATCAGATTGGAATCTAGTGAAAATATTAACACTAAATAAAACATTAGGTCTAGATGTAGTTAAAAATAGAAGAGACGTGTAGGATGCGTTGGAGTCTTTGCTATAATGTAGTCTGTCATGTTGAATTTCTTCAGAAGTTCTTTGGTGTACTTACTTTGATGTATGTAAGTAGCCTCTGGTTTTTGATCAATATGGATTCCCAGAAAGAACTTCAGTTCCCCCCTCATGCTCATTTCGAACTTGTCCTAGATTAGCTTAGAGAATTCCTCTCAGAGAGATGGATTGGCATAACCAAAAATAATATCATCGACATAAATTTTAACAATTAGAATATCATTTTTGAATGTTTTGCAGAAGAGTGTAGTGTCAACCATTCCTCTGGTAAACTTATTTTCTAGCAGAAAATTGCTCAATCTGTCATACCAAGCTCTGGGAGCTTGTTTCAAGCCATAAAGAGATTTCTTTAGTTTAAAAACATAGCCTAATTATTCAGATTTTTCAAAGCCAGGAGGTTGTTTAACATACACTTCATCTGAAATGTAACCATTCAGAAATGCACTCTTAACATCCATTTTATAATTAATAATGTTATGATTTATGAAAAAGGAACTAATAACCGAATAGCTTCTAACCTGACGACTGGTGCAAAGGTTTCTGTATAGTCTATACCTTTTGTTGACTATAACCTTGTGCAACTAGTCGAGCTTTGTTTCTAACCACTTCTTCATTTTTGTTGAGCTTATTTCTGAATGCCCATTTGGTTCCAATGACATGTACATCTTTAGGTTTTAGAACAAGATCTCATATGTCATTCTTTGAGAATTGGTTCAGTTCTTCCTCCATATCCAAAATCAAATCCTTATCCAGAAGGGCTTCCTTAATTGATATAGGTTCTATTAAAGAGACTAAACCCAGAAGCACTTCATTAGAAGGTTTGAGAGTTGATCTTGTTCTGACTGGAGCATATTTACTTCCAAGGATAAGATCTTAAGGATGAGAGGATGTGTTGTGTTCTTCTTTGGTTGAGTTAGATTAGAAGGACTATCACCATTATCAGAAAGAGCAGCTTCTGATTCTTTATCTTCTTGAAACTTCTCCTTTAGTTTAGTGAATGTTATCGTCACATCTACAAGCTTTTCACACATCTTTGACTTTTCATCGTCAAACTTATCATCAAATTTGACATGAATTGATTCCTCCACAATTTATGATTCTGTGTTATAGATTCTGAAGACTTTAGAGCATTCAGAGTGTCCTAATAGCAGACACTTATGTGCTTTGGAATCAAACTTACCCAGATTCTCTTTATTGTTTAACATATAACAAATACATCTGAATGGATGGAAGTAAGAATGTTGGGCTTTCTATTCTTCCATATTTCATAAGGAGTCTTACACAAAATAGGTCTTATGGAGATTCTATTTTGAATATAGTGTGATGTATTTACTGCTTCTGCCCAGAAATGCTTAGACATTTGAGTTTCTTGGATGGTGGTGCCAGCCATTTACTGTAAAGTTCTATTTTTCCTTTCTACAACCCCATCTTGTTGTAGAGTTATAGGGAAAGAAAAATCATGTACTATGCCATTTGAATCAAAAAGTTTTTCAAAATATTTATTTTCAAATTCTCCACCATCATCACTTCGAACTCTAACTATTCTGCAGCCTTTTTCATTTTGCACTTGGGAACAGAAGGAAGCAAATACAAAGTATGACTCATCCTTGTGTTTCAAGAATTCTACCCATGTCCACCTGCTGTAATCATCAATGATGACAAGTCCATATTTCTTACCATTGACAGAAGTAGTTTTCACTAGTCCAAATAAGTCAATGTGAAGAAGTTCTAATGGCCTAGAAGTAGAAACAATCTTTTTAGCTTTGAAAGAGGTTTTTGAAAATTTTCCTTTATGACAAGCTTCACAAAGAGCATCTAAAGTATACTTCAGATTGGGCAAGCCTCTGACTAATCCAAGTTTATTTAGTTGAGACATTTTTCTCAATATAACATGACTCAGACGTCGATGCTAGATCAACTGCTCTTCTTGAATAGTCAGAAGATATTTTACATTTTGATTATTCAAATCTGAAAAATCGTTTTTTGTAAATATTGTTCTTCTTCTTGCAGTTGAACATAACTGGGCCATTATGCTAACTAACAGCTTTACAGGATGTTTGATTAAAGATGATGTCATAACCATTATGACCAAGTTGACTGATTGGCAATAAGTTATGCATCAGACTTTCGACTAAAATAACATTATTAATATAAGGAAACTTACCATTACAAATTATTCCAAAGTCGATGATCTTTCCCTTCTGATTGCCTCTGAATCTAACGACGCCTCCAGACTTAAGTTCCAAATCTTGGAACATATGCCTTTCACCCGTCATGTGTCGTGAGCATCCACTATCCAGGTACCATGACTGGTGTTTCAATGGCGCCATTAAGGAGATGTGCAATGTAGATTGTTTGATCCTTAGGTACCCATTTTATGGTGTTTCCAGTGCATCAAATTATCTTGCGACACTTCAACTCTTTTTTGTGCCACATCATTTACTTTCTTACGTGGCATCTCTAATAATTCATCTTTAATTTTCAAAGGTTAAAACATATTGTTACTCTCTATAAAAGGTCAAGGATTTGAATCCTCACAAATGCAAAAATAAAATAATCTAATATTTATTTATTAACTTTTATTATTTCAAAAAATATCAAACTAATTTGCACTCAATAAACTTTATAGTTTGGCAGTTTATTTCTTTTAGTTTTAAACTAGTAACAAACCCGTGCTATCGCACGGGTCTCGTCTGGATTCACATTACATTTATAGATTATTAAATTATTAAGTATGTTACCATGTTTTCAGTTGAGTATGTGTCTCATGTAAACCATGTTGGCATTTAACTCCATATTTGTAGCAAGCGTCGGTCCTATCAACAAATCACGTCTGCATGAACAAATAGGAAAAATTATATACTTCTTGAAATACATGGAAAATGTACATACTATATATTTTAATTCAACGGTATCAAGTGATTGGCCTTGGGATTTATTAATTGTTATTGCGTTAGAGACAATAATTAGGAACTTTCTCCTAATCAACTTAAATGGTCACGGTGACTCAAAATGTGACATAGACATTCGAGGGATGTAAAAGATGTTATCTATGTTCTTTACATGCATGACTAATAAATATAGACTAATAATATGCACTTGTTTTTTAAGCATTAATATGTATTTATAATAAATCATACAGACTATTCACTAACTTCAATTATATAAGATTTAAAAGATGAATATTAAAATTAACAATCTATAGCCAGTATCTCGTAGATGTGTTCTCATCTACCCGTGAACTAAGATGATTTAACAAACCCAGTTGAATCCAAATGAATTAGTTCTAAAAATTTATTAAATCTATTTTAGATATCAACCCATTTTTCCAAACCTAAGATATATGACAACTCCCGTCAAATTTATACTTTTATATTATATGTGCTCACATCTACGTGAGTTAACGAACTTCAGTTGAATCTAAATGAATTAATTTTAAAAATTTATTAAACATATTTTATATATTAATCCATTTTTTCAAATTAAAAATGTATGACATCTCCCGTCAAATTTCAGTTTTAAAACTTTTATATTATATCATATTTACATTTTTTTTACAATCTATAATGTATAACAGTTTTCCGTTAAATTACAATTATTTTTAAAAAGAAAATAAAAAATAAATAAAATTTATAGATAAAACGATTGTATATTATTTTCTATATTTATTTAATGAATGAAATTTATTTTAGATGAATTTATTTTAGATGAATTTATTTTCTAATTTGTATTTAAAAATATAACTTAATTGTCATTTAAAACAGTACATTCAATTCTTTAACTTCAATTATCTGGTATGTCATAGATACATTTATTCTACCCGTGAATTTATTTCATGTACTCAGTTGGTTAATATTAATATAATTACAATATATAATCATTTATCAAATTTGAATTTCTCATTTATAAAAATGATTTTAAATTATTCTCGTTTATAAAAATGAACGCGTGTGTCTATTTATAAAAATATATGAAACTTATACTCTTTTATAAATATAATTGTATCAATACTTGAATTTTTCCGGTTTATAAAAATATTTATAATTTATTCATGTTTATAAAAATTATTATAATTTATTTTTAGTTTGTAAAATTAATTATATTAATATGTAGACTTTTTCTCGTTTATAAGTGTCTTTAATCCGTGTGACAATTTATAAAAACATTTTAACTTATTCATGTTAAAAACAATTACATCAATATTTGAATTTTGTTCGTTTATAAAAATATTTGTAAGTTATTTACGTTTATAAAAATAATTGTAAAAATAAATATTTACCATATCATCTTAAATTTATTTATTCAACAGTGATAAATATGTGTCTCTTAGTTAATTACATTTATAAATAAATATCGTGTATTAGTGATATATATTAAATTTATTATCTTAATGTCTAACTAATTAAAATGAGTTTATTATTGTCAATCAAAAATTATAATATTAAATAATAATATAATATTATTATTATATACATGAAAAAGAATAAATTAAATCTAAGAATATCAGAAAATTTATTATAATATTAAATAATAATTTAACATTTATTATTACAATGAATCATATATAACATTTCAAAATTATGTATTTATTTCTTATGTTTTATTATATTCTTTTAGTTTTAAATATTAAAAACTTGCAATTTGTGTTTCATTTTCCCTATCTCCATTTTGCATAATACAATATAACTTCTTTCTCTCCTTTTTTCCAAGAATACTCATCGTCTCATTAATTTCCTTTCTCGTAGTGTCATCTCTCCTTTTTTGTAAGATTGACCATCGTCTCATTAATTTCCTTTTTCAAGTGTCATCTCTCCTTTTTTGCATGAATACTCATCGTCTCATTAATCTTTTTGTCAAATTATCCAGAAGAGCATCTCTCTTTGTTAATTTCATTTCATTTTTGTAATAAATTTAGAAGAGCATCGAAATGTAAAAACATCCATGTGCATTTACTATGATATTGTTTTTTTAATCTTGAACAAGAATTTTTTTTATAAATCATCCATTTTGCTTCTTTTTTTTTATTCAACATTTTTATTAATTTATTATTATTTAAATTTTTTTTAAGAACATGAAAATATGAAAGGAGAGGGAGAGGGAGAGGGATTGGGAGATGGGAGAGTTGTAAATATTCATGGATTGTAAGCATTGTATCTAAAATTTTAAATTCTCATTATAATGGGACGTACATAGAAAACATCCTAAAAGATATACACGCGTTAGCGCGGTAAAAAAAGAGGACAGACTGACACGAGAGTGATGTATAAAATATATGTTATTTTGATTTTGATGTAATATATATTTTTGGGTCATGATTATTGTTGTTGTGTTCTATATATCTTTTATGATTCACAAAACTATATAATAAGATTTATGTAAAATAAAAAAAAATACACTTTTTATTCATAATGCAGTTATTATTGTAACATCCCAATTCTACCCCGGCAAATTATATAATTAAATCAGGGTTATAAAATTCAATCATACAAACGAATCGGAACGTCACAAATTCTTCTATCAAAATTCATTGCATTTATCGTGGATATATAACACTTTCAAAATATCGGATGAACCATCATAGCATCTTTAATTAAATAACTCAACATCTACGCAGCGGAATTCTCAATAACAATTTTATCATCAATACAGCAACTTCAAAACAACACAATTTAATAATAATCAACAATAAAAAACAGCGAGCGTTCATCCCCCCTAGTGTTACATATCAGAGCAATGACACCGACTTGAACTACTGAAGGTATACAGCCTTCACTCTCGATTACCTGCACGTTACCATCATAAGGGCAACATTCAAACAGAAGGGATGAGATATCTAACAATATAATAAAGCGCATGATAACTAATATATTAAATTAGATCAATACACATCACCACTTCCCATCTCGTAATCAACAATAATCACAATAGCAATATACATTCACAGCATCATCACACACTTCTTTATGCAATCATACAATACGACTCAATACTATGCAAATGCATGGGTACCATTGGAGCAGAACTCTCGTCTAAAATTTTTTCCAATTAATAGAGGCATCAACAAGGCATAAGCCTTCATCTCAAAATTCGCCAATACATGCCATCTCAACGGGCATAAGCTTCATCTCAAAAAATGTAATGTATGCGACACAATCATGAATATAATAACAACACCCAAGTTAACAACATCTCAAATTAACAACATCTCAAATTAACATCTCAAAAGCATCTCAATGTCTCTTCATCAACATCTCGTATCATCATAATAATTCATCAAACATCATTTATTTATTATAAATCATCAACACAACATCATTAACAACTCCTCACTAACAACTCAGTTGTACATTAATACTACAGTAACTCATACTGTTATTCTATATTTCTTACATCATTACTATCACTAATCCTACTGTTATAATTCAAACATCAGCTTCTAACCATCTCATTTGCATCATTCTGTACAAAAACCAGTGCAACGATCAACACAGGAATTAACTCTAAATCCTAAATTGGCTACTAGGATTACACTTCCTATCATTCATTTTAATACTCTAGAATAATGTTCATCACGTTAGCTATGCAACACTTCAAACGGCATCTCAAACGGCATCCTAAAACTCAAGTTACAACACTTAAAATTGAATCTGCCAAAAATCAGGCATTATGGGTCGACGCAAAACCCCTTGGATCGACGCGTACTACTCTAACTGGACAACATGAGTTGACGCATCCTCTCATGGATCGACTCATCCTGAGTCTTGCACACAGCATGTATCGACACATGCATCCCACTGATCGACTCATCCTGAGTCTTTCAACCTTCATGTATCGACATAAGCCTCTTCGTGTCGACTCATACTGAGTCTCTAGCCCTCATGTATCGACCCATCAAGTTTGAGTTCGACACATCCTGATTCTTCCTGCATAATTCTGCGATTTCTTCCCTGTATCTCACTACGGGATTGATGTTTTTAACCCTACAAACTTAATATAATCATGATAAATCATCACCTACAATTATTCTATAATACTACATCGATCAAACAACATCAGGACATCATTATTCACCTAAAGTTCATCAAATCTTCCTCATACATCATCATATATATCTAATTCAAGAAAAAACAGAAATCACCTCTAACCCCACATACCAATCATCATGAGCCCAATTATAAAGTCAGAACCCCACCCTTACCTTGGATTGAAGGTCGCTCTATAATTTTCCGGTTGAAACCTCGTTCTGCCGTTTTCCACTTTTTCCAGTAGCTTCATGTTCTCCTTCTTAATCCTTATTCTTCTACTGCTTCTTCTTTCTATTCTTTCTAACAACAATAAAATAACCTATTATTCTTTATTCCTTATTAGGCTCCAAACTAGTACACCCCCTTATCACTTATATTCCTTCAAAATAAGCCCACACCAAATAATATTATAATTCTAATATTATTTATCCACTTAATAAATAAATCCAATTAATCATAACACATCTTCTCAAATATTCCAAAAATAATTTAATTAAATGATTAATTAAATTACGGGCGTTACAACTCTCCCCCACTTAGAATATTTTCGTCCTCGAAAATTTACCTTAAACAAACAATTCAGGATAGGAGTCTCGCATCTTGCTCTTCAACTCCCAAGTCATGCTCTCTCCGGAAGCTCCTAGCCAAACCACTTTAACCAAGGCAATCTATTTGCCCCTCAGAGTCTTTATTTCACGATCCGCGATCCGTACAGGCATCGTCTCCATCGTAAGATTATCTCGTACTTGCACATCGTCCATATGAATCACATGAGATGGATCTGAAATATATTTCCAAAGTTGTGACACATGAAACACATCATGAAAATTCGAGAGATTAGGCAGTAAAGCCACTCTATAAGAAACATTCCCCACTCTCTCTGAAATATGATACGGTCCAATAAAACGAGAAGTGAGCTTCTTAGAATTCAATGCTCGCCCAACACCAGTCACAGGTGTAACTCTCAAAAACACATGATCACCAGCTTGAAATTCTAAATCTTTCCTTCGCTTGTCATGATAACTCTTTTGTCTACTTTGTGAAGCTTTCATCTTTTCTCGAATCAACTTCACCTTCTCAGTAGTCTTACGAACAAGTTCAGGTCCAAGTACTACACTTTCACCAGATTCATGCCAACATAACGGAGTTCTACATATTCGACCATACAATGCTTCAAAAGGTGCCATCCCATACTAGAATGGTAACTGTTATTATAAGTGAACTCTACCAACGGAAGATAGGTATCCCCTGAACCTCTCTGCTCGAGAACACATGCCCTCAACAAGTCTTCCAACGATTGAATCGTTCGTTCAGTCTGACCATCCGTCTGAGGATGATACGATGAACTCAACCTCAACTTAGAACCCAACGCTTCTTGCAAACTCTTCCAAAAAACAGAAATAAATCTTGGATCTCTATCTGACACAATGCACAAAGGAACACCATGCAACTTCACAACCACACTAGTGTAAATCTCAGCCAACTTCGACACTGGAAAACTGATGTTAATAGGAATAAAATGAGCTGACTTCATAAGCCTATCAACAATCATCCAAATCGAATCATGTCCTCTTAAAGTATTAGGCAACCCCGTCACAAAGTCCATTGAAATGCTATCCCCTTTCCATTCTGGAACTTCCAATGGTTGCATCAATCATGCAGGCTTCTGATGTCCAACTTTCGACTTCTGACAAGTCAAACATGCATACACAAATCGAGCCATGCCACTCTTCATCCCAGGCCACCAAAACAAGCCTTTCAAATCTTGATGCATCTTTATAGCTCCTGGATGAATACTTAACTTACTTCTATGGCTCTCTTCAAGTATCACTTTCTTCATCTCAGCATCATCAGGAATACAAATCCGGTTACAAAATCTCAACACACCTTGCGCATCTAGCTTAATATCATTGTTCTCAGACTGATCAATTCTAACCATTAAATCTACCAGTTTCACATCCAACTTCCGAGCTTCTCTGATACTATCTAGAAATTCATTATTGATCTTCAACATACCCAACATAACACTCTGTGGAGTAACCTCACAACTAAGCTCATATCTATGAACTGCTCAATCAATTCCAACTCTTTAATCATCATTGTTGACATATGTAAAGTCTTTCGACTCAACGCATCAGCTACCACATTCGCTTTTCCTGGATGATAATTCAAACCGAAATCATAATCCTTTAACAATTCTAACCATCTTCGTGGCCTCATATTCAACTCCTTCTGATCAAAAAGATACTTCAAACTCTCATGGTCACTAAACACTTCAAATCTATAACCATAAAGATAATGCCTCCAAATCTTCAAGACAAAAACAACTGCAGCAAGCTCTAAATCATGCGTAGGATAGTTCTTCTCATGAGTCCTCAACTGCCTTGATGCATAAGCAACTACCTTACCATTCTACATAAGCACACCTCCTAAACCCATCTTAGAAGAATCACAATACACCACAAAAGGCTCTCCTGAATTAGGCAACGTCAAAATCGGATCTGACGTCAACCTCTTCTTCAATTCTGTAAAACTTTCTTCGCACTGAACATCCCACACAAACGCTCTATATTTACAAGTCAACTTAGTCAACGAAAGTGACAACTTAGAAAATCCTTTGATAAACCTTCTATAATAACCAGCTAATCCCAAGAAGCTTCTAATCTCAGTAGCTGACCTCGGAGTTTCCCATTGCAACACGGTATCAACCTTCGATGGATCTACAACAATGCCACTACCTGAAATCACATGACCAAGAAAACTAACCTCTTTCAGCCAGAATTCACACTTGGACTGCTTTGCATACAACTTCTTTTCTTTCAAAATATGCAATACTACCCTTAAGTGTTTTGCATGCTCTTCTTCTGACTTAGAGTAAATCAAAATATCATCAATGAACACCACTACAAACCGATCCAAATAATTATGAAAGATATGATTCATATATTCCATGAATACTCCCGGCGCATTAGTAACACCGAAAGGCATCACTTAATACTCATAATGTCCATAACGCGTTCTGAAATCCGTCTTCTGAATACCTTCATCCTTCACTTTAATCTAATGGTAACCGAGACTCAAATCAATCTTATTAAACACACGAGCATCCACCAATTGATCCATCAAGTCATCTATTCTTGGAAGCGGATACTTGTTCTTAATCGTCACCTTATTCAATTGTCTATAATCAACACAAAGCCTCATACTTCCATCTTTCTTCTTTACTAACAAGACTGGAGCTCCCCACGGTGACACACTTGGTCTTACAAACTTCTTTTCAAGTAACTCTTCCAATTGCTTCTTTAACTCTGACAATTCAGATGCAGACATCCTGTATGGTGCCATAGACACAGGTCTGGTACCAGGTACAAGATCAATTGCAAATTCAACTTCCCTCTCTGGAGGTACATCAGGAATCTCATCAGGGAAAACTTCAGGAAATTCACATACCACCCGCAATTCCACAATTATAGCTTGAGTCTCTACAAATAGCGACACTATCAATGAAAACATTTGTACTTCTTCTCGCATCAACTTCCTCAACTGTCTAGAAGACAACAAAATACCTCCCTCTTCTTCAGGAGTAGAAAACCTCACAGACTTGTCATAACAGTTAATATGAACACAACTATGCTCTAACCAGTTCATACCCAAAATCACATCTAAACCTCTTAACGGTAAACAAACCAAATCAACAACAAAGTCTCTGTCAAAGATCGACAAGGGACACTTCAAACACGTAGAAGAAGTAGTCACTGACCCCTTGGCTAGAGTATCGACGACCATTTCTCCATTCAAAGAAGACAACATAAGACCCAATCTTTCAACACAATCAGCAACAATAAAACAATGTGTAGCACCAATATCAATAATAGTGATTAAAGGAGTACTATTAATGAAACATGTACCTCTGATAAGTCTGTCCTCAACAGCTGTCTGATCCTCCACTAAAGCAAACACCTTTCCACTAGACTGAGCTCTTTTCAGTTTCAGACAATGGCTACCAATGTGCCATTCTTCTCTACAATTGAAACAAATCACATCTTTGTGTTCACACTCAGATACAACATGTCTGTTCTTACCACAACGGAAACACCTCTTCACTTCAGTAGTGCACACATTACTCTTGTGCCTAGATTTTCCACACTTAAAGCAAACCACACTAGCAGGAGCATTTCCCCCACTAGTCCTCTGACTCTGAGCAACTTTCTGTTCACCTTTACCAGCTGGGGCATCATAAGGCTTACCACGATTATGTTGGTGCTTACCCCTCTTCTCACTGATAATCTTGTAATGAGCATTATTATCCTCTTCATAAATCCTGCAGCTATCAACCAAATCAGCAAAGACACGGATTTTATGGTATCCAACCGCCTTCTTAATCTCCGGGCGCAACCCGTTCTCAAATTTGATACACTTCGAAAACTCAACATCTGCTTCAGCGTAATGCGGATAAAACTTAGCCAACTCAGAAAACTTGGCAGCATACTCAACAACTGACATACTTCCTTGCTTCAGCTCAAGGAACTCAATCTCCTTCTTACCACGAACATCTTCAGGAAAGTACTTTCTTAGGAATTCCCTAAGGAACACAACCCAAATGACATTCTCACCTGCAGCTTCCAACTTCTGACAAGTCTCTAGCCACCAGTCATCAGCCTCGACTGCTAGCATATGAGTCCCATACCGAACCTTCTGGGCTGGAGTGCAGTCCATCACATAGAATATTCTCTCAATCTCTTTCAACCACTCCAATGCTCCGTTAGGATCATACTTTCCCTTGAATGTAGGTGGATTCTCTCTCTGGAAGGTCGCCAAGCTACGAGATCCAGCATTCCCGTCAGCATTCGGCTGATTCTCCATCGCATGAGCCGTTGTTTCTAAAGCAGTAGCAAGTACAACATCATTCCTTCCAGCCATCTCAACTTCTCACTTAAACATAAACAACGATTAGAACTCAAATTAACAATACTCGACTGTTAGACAACTACGACTCAATTATAAGGTTAGACCAACCTTTTGCTCTGATACAAACTTTGTAACACCCCAATTCTACCCCGGCAAATTATATAATTAAATCAGAGTTATAAAATTCAATCATGCAAACGAATCGGGACGCCACAAATTCTTCTATCAAAATTCATTGCATTTATCGTAGATATATAACACTTTTGAAACATCGGATGAACCATCATAACATCTTTAATTAAATAACTCAACATCTACGCAGCGAAATTCTCAATAACAATTTTATCATCAATACAACAACTTCAAAACAACACAATTTAATAATAATCAAAAATAAAAAATAGCAAGCGTTCATCCCCCCCGAGTGTTACATATCAGAGCAATGACACCGACTTGAACTACTGAAGGTATACAACCTTCACTCTCGATTACCTGCACGTTACCAACATAAGGGCAACATTCAAACAGAAGGGGTGAGATATCTAACAATATAATAAAGCGCATGATAATTAATATATTGAATTAGATCAATACACATCACCACTTCCCTTCTCGTAATCAACAATAATCACAATAGCAATATACATTCACAGCATCATCACACACTTCTTTAGGAAATCATACAATGCGACTCAATACTATGCAAGTGCATGTGGTACCATTGGAGTAGAACTCTCATCTCAAAAACTTGCCCATTAATAGAGGCATCAACAAGGCATAAGCCTTCATCTCAAAATTCGCCAATACAAGCCATCTCAACGAGCATAAGCTCCATCTCAAAAAATGTAATGTATGCGACACAATCATGAATGTAATAACAACACCCAAGTTAACAACATCTCAAATTAACAACATCTCAAAAGCATCTCAACGTCTCTTCTTCAACATCTCATATCATCATAATAATTCATCAAACATCATTTATTTATTATAAATCATCAACACAACATCATTAACAACTCCTCACTAACAACTCAGCTGTACATTAATACTACAGTAACTCATACTGTTATTCTGTATTTCTTACATCATTACTATCACTAATCCTACTGTTATAATTCAAACATCAACTTCTAAGCATCTCATTTGCATCATTCTGTACAAAAACCAGTGCAATGATCAACACGGGAATTAACTCTAAATCCTAAATTGGCTACTAGGATTAAACTTCCTATCATTCATTTTAATACTCTAGAATAATGTTCATCGCGTTAGCTATCCAACACTTCGAACGACATCTCAAACGGTATCCTACAACTCAAGTTACAACACTTAAAACTGAATCTGCCAAAAATCAGGCATTATGGGTCGACGCAAAACCCCTTGGATCGACGCGTACTCCTCTAAATGCACAACATGAGTCGACACATCCTCTCATGGATCGACTCATCCTGAGTCTTGCACACAGCATGTATCGACACATGCATCCCACCGATCGACTCATCCTGAGTCTTTCAACCTTCATGTATCAACGCAAGCCTCTTCGTGTCGACTCATACTGAGTCTCTAGCCCTCATGTATCGACGCATCAAGTTTGAGATCGACACATCCTGATTCTTCCTGCATAATTCTGCGATTTCTTCCCTGCATCTCACTACGGGATTCATGTTTTTAACCCTACAAACTTAATATAATCATGATAAATCATCACCTACAATTATCCTATAGGCAAAATACCCTTTTTAGTCCTTTAAGTTTACCCCAAGGTCCATTTTGGTCCTTTATCTAAAAAAAGTGTCAAACTGGTCCTATAATTCTTTCAAAAGGACCATAAGAGTCCTTTCCGTCCATTTTGGTCCTTTTTGGTTCAGCCCATCCTTCTTTATTTCAATTTGTAACTCCATTATCTTATGTTTCAGCCCATCCTCCCTTTCCTTTAGATGATGTATCTCCATCTTTGCTCCATCAAGCTCATTTTGCAGCTTCTCCAATGAACCAAAAAGGACCAAAATGGACGGAAAGGAATCCTATGGTCCTTTTGAAAGAATTATAGGACCAGTTTGACACTTTTTTTAGATAAAGGACCAAAATGGACCTTGGGGTAAACTTAAAGGACTAAAAAGGGTATTTTGCATATCCTATAATACCACATCGATCAAACAACATCGGGACATCATTATTCATCTAAAGTTCATCAAATCTTCCTCATACATCATCGTATACATCCAATTCAAGAACAAAATAGCAATCACCTCTAACTCCACATACCAATCATCATGAACCCAATTATAAAGTCAGAACCCCATCCTTCCCTTGGATTGAAGGTCGCTCTATAATTTTCCGGTTGAAACCTCGTTCTGCCGTTTTCCACTTTTTCCAGCAGCTTCACGTTCTCCTTCTCAATCCTTATTCTTCTACTGCTTCTTCTTTCTATTCTTTCTAACAACAATAAAATAACCTATTATTATTTATTCCTTATTGGGCTCCAAACTAGTATGCCTCCTCATTACTTCTATTCCTTCAAAATAAGCCCACACCAAATAATATTATAATTCTAATATTATTTCTCCACTTAATAAATAAATCCAATTAATCATAACACATCTTCTCAAATATTCTAAAAATAATTTAATTAAATGATTAATTAAATTACGGGCGTTATAATTATCACACCATTCATTATTTCAACTGTGATAAAATAAATTTTGTGTGGTAGTGTTTAATGCTCTTTTTTAGTTTAATATTTTACTATCTTATTAGATGCACACTATAATTTAGAGAAACAAATAGAGATAATTAAATGATTAATTAAATTACGTGCGTTATAATTATCACACCATTCATTATTTCAACTTTGATAAAATAAATTTTGTGTGGTAGTGTTTAATGCCCTTTTTTAGTTTAATATTTTACTATCTTATTAGATGCACACTATAATTTAGAGAAACAAATAGAGATAAATGAAGAATAAAACTAATTATAGATGAAAGAAGTATGGATTTATATTATTATTTTATTTGATTCCAATGATGAAGCTAAAAAATATATTGTAAATTCGATATTTATTCTTTATTCTTTTAGCCTCTCGATAAATAAGGTTTGGAATTACATTGCAACATATGAATGGTGTGATACGGTGGGAGAACTGACTTGAGGGTTTTGCGTTTGATCGTAAATGTTGCGGTTAACAAGAGTCGCTACCGACTTTTCTTTTATCCAAAAGGAAAGGTGAAAAAGCACAAGAAAGACCTTTGAGATTATTTCTTGAGTTTGGGGGGTAGATTATGAAAAGGGATGGTATTAGAACCCTTTTCATCCATTGGTTTCCATGTGCTCTTAGTTACTTGATAGATCACTTGCTTTTGTTTGAAATTATGCTTTGTGTGATTTTCTTGAAAGTATTTTGTAAAGAGGCCATTGTTTAGGCAATCTTTGTAATGATTCTTGTTTGTAAGAATGTATACAAAGATGTTGATCTTTTGAAAATGTTTTCAGGTTTGTAAGATGTTTGAAAGTGTAGGTGATTAGTTTTGAAAATAGCAAGGATGTTTGTTTTGAAATAGAGCAAGTAATTATGAGTATTCTACCTATTCAAAAAGTCTTTCTTGTTCATTTTCTTTTCCTTTGACATTGTTGTCTTACCATTGATTTGGTAAGCAACTCTATATTTGGATGTAAACGGGACAGGCATGGGTCATCGTATAACCATGATTAGCAATGTTGCAAGGTATCTTAGCATTCTTTTTTAGGGACTAAGATCATTTGTAAGGCAACTTAGATAGCGTCATCGAAGGACTATGATCTTGTATTTATTTTGTTTTTGTTAAGATACCTTACACGCGTAATATGTCCATTTTGTATAAGGAAACCAAGTGGGATAACCCTAGGGGTGGTTGTGTGCAAGTGTATCATTTTCATGCTTGTTTTTGTCTTGAATGAGGATTTTCTAAGTATTGATTTTAGTCTTTCCATACAAACTCTAATTACTAGAATTTTATATAAAAGCGATATATTACGAAATTTAGAGTTACTACGTGTGATACGGTGGGAGAACTGACTTGATTTTTGCGTTTGTTTTCGCAAATGTTTCGGTTGAGCAAGAGTCGCCACCAACTTTTTATTTTATCCTAAGGAAAGGTTAAAAAGCACAGCAAAAACCTTTGAGATGTTTTCTTGGGTTCGGGGAGTAGATTATAGAAAGGGAAGGTATTAGCACCCTTTCTATCCATGGGCTCTTAGTTACTTGCTTAGATCAACTTGCCTTGATTTTCAATTGTTTGAAATGGTGCTTTGTGTGTGGGTTTGAAAATGTTTTGAAAAGGGGCCAATGTGGTGGCAACCTTTGTAATAATCCATGTTGGGATGTATACAAAGGTGTATGTCTTTTGAAAAGTTTTCAATGCTTTTGAAAGTTGTTTTGAAAGTGTGTTGTGAGGTGTTTTTTTTTTAAAATAGGCAAGTGTTTTTGTTTTTGTTTTTGGCAAGTAACCAAGAGTTGTCTACTCCTAAATTTACTCAAAGATCTTTGCTATGTTTTTAACCCTTTTAACAATTTTGTTCCACCATTGTATTTGGTGGACAATCTTGTGTTAGGATGTGAACGGGACGTGCGCGGGTCATCGTTTAGACCATGATTGCAATGGTGCCAAGTATCTTTGGGCAATTTTTCCTTTAATGGACTTGATCATTTTTAGGCAACTTTCGAAAGCGTCATCGAGGGACTATGATCATTTGAATTGATTTTGTTTTGCCAAAGATACCTAACATGCAACATGACCCATTATTGAAGGAAACAAGTGGAATAACCCTAGGGGGTGCAAGTGTGATTGGTGTTTGTTCATTTTCATGCTTTTATCTTGGAATTAGGTCAAGCTATTTGTTTTGGTTGATTTTTGCATACAAAACCCTAAGTCTATCATGGTATAATTAGAAAGCTTTAAAGTGCGAAATTTAAAGGTCCTAAATTATTACAACACAATCATGGGATGGGGGGTACAAATGTTCAAATGGGGATATTTTAGCAAGAAATTAAAACTAAACTATTACATCCAAATTGAATTATACAAATTATTTAATATACAACAATTAAATAAAAATACAATAAATATGCAAGATGCAAAAAAATGATTTTTTATATGTATGTGTTGTACCCCAAAATTTTCCCTCCCATTTCCTCAACATTTTCTCATCACAAGACCCTTGAAGATCAAGACCCAGTTAGGGTTTCCTCTACTCAAGACTTCTCCTTGCACTGTTGACCCAAATTAGGGTTTGTGATTGCACAAAGATATTTTGACCTAGAATGCCTAAGATGACTTTCATGCTTCATGTTGGACTCCCAAGTTTATCCATACCAAGTTTCAAGTCTTGATTCCAAATTTTGCCCAGTCAATTGGACAGTTGACCTAAAAATCAACTGTATTGGGGAAAAAGTCAACTGTGGCCAATTGACAGTCAAATCTCATGGAAATTGACCCACATCAACATTATGAACTCATATGAACCATTTGGTCAAGTTTGGATCACAATTCCACAAGAAATTTGATCAGATCACCAAAAGGGCAAAATGGTCATTTTTAGGGTTTTGACTGCACAAAGGCAATTTTTGACTGTTTGACCTAGCCAATGGCAAACCAAGCTCACATATGGACTCAAGGACCCCATGGAATTATCTTGACATGCTCAACAAGTTCAAAGGATCCCAAATACAAAAGATTGATAGTTGAATTTCCCAGTCAATTGATCAATTTTGATTGTATACTGAAAAGTCAAACTTTGACTTTTTGGTCAAAATCAAGGGTCAAGGTTCATTTTTCACCAAAACATGCCAAATCATGAAACTTGTTCACCAAGAAATCAAGAAATGCAAATTAGGGTTTGAAATGAGAATTTTTCATAACTTAGAATTTTTCTAAGTTATGAAAAACCCTAGTTTTTTCTCAACTTTGCCCCACTTTCTCACCAAGATGCATTTGGATTCAAGCAAAAGTCAAAACATGAAAGTTGTAGCTTGTTGCATAATCTACAACTTTGATTCACAAAGTTTTCCCAAAAGAAGCTTTTATCTCAAGTTATAAATTTTGGAACAAGGGTGCCAAACCATTCTTAACTTAGTGAAAATTTGACCTATTTTGGACAAGTTTTCTACCTAACTTCAAGACCATTTTTCATACACTTCCACTTGGAATTTCAATTTACATTTCAAAGATAGATTGTAGTACACATTCCAAGCTTTCCAAAATGTCCAAGAACTTCTCAAACAACCTCATGGTTAGGGAGAATCGAATTTTGCAAAATGGGAAAAAGTCACTTTTGTTCTTGGCCAAGACATGTTCATACATTGGTGCCATTTTGAATTCAACATGCTTAAGCTACATTGCAGGCCTCTAATCCAATTTTCACTCAATAATTCAATGCAAAACCATTGTGCCAAGATGTTGTTCTAAGCATTTGGACATTACATGGAGAATTAACCCTTAATTAGAAAAAGCATTATTTCCATTTTGAAAAAGTAGAACTTTATGTCCATTTTGCAAATCCAAGTGGTACAGTCCAAATCTTCTTGGCACAAGTTTAGGAGCAAATTGCACTGATCAAGGCCAATGTGTGCAGCATAGTGTGAGGGCCTGTACAGGCTAGAAACATCAAGTGGCCATTGCTTGCTTAAAGTTCAAGTAACATTGCATATGATATACCAACTTCCATATCAGTCAACCAAGCCTTAGAGAAAGATATCAAACACATTCCAAACATTGATCCTAAGCTGAAGCACGAGCCTTTCACCTCCAATACCTTCACAAACTCAGAACCACCATCAAACTGCAAAAATAGAGTGACCTCTGCAGATTGAGTTCCAACTCTCACCCCTGTCATGCTTTCTTGCTAAAAGCTCTTCACACACCTTCCCTACCATCAATGCAAGCTAACCAAAACCTAGAACACGACCTGTAATTCCTCTAACCAGTTCCACCATTTTCATTTTCTTGTTTTGCAGTTGAAGTTCTCTAGCACGACTCAAGAAGTTTCAAGACAAAGTAAAGCTTGGAACATCATCCCTGGACCTCAAGGAAGCTATACCAATCATCACCTTGCACTGAAAGCTTCTCCATTGCCAGATACAACTTCAACAGAACAGGTAAGTTCATGAACTCGTATCTCTCTTATTAGGCATTGTTAGCTTTAGGTTTGTGAAGAAAACATGCCACAATCATAGCCCTGAACATGCCCATATGATTAGATTTCATTTATATTATGTGTGCTGCAAGAATTTTGAGTCTGAACATTGATGGAAAACTAGGTCAGAAATTGGGGGAGAAGAAATTCTCCCTCATCTTAGAGAGTTAAGTCAAGTTCTTTACATGGTTGGATTCGTCTTCTCATGCTCTACATTTTTCATGTTATGAGTTTTGCTTGAAAGTCCAGGAATCAAGAGATGGAAAACGCGTGTACTGGTTGTTCATACAGGTCTGAAGTTGAAGACAAAGTCTTCTTGGGCTGGGCCTGAGTTGACTTTTCTATTTGCACCATATTTTTACTTCTGCACCACCTGAGCCCATTTTGTTTATTTCTTTGACTTTTTGACTTTTTCTTTTTTGGATTGACTTATTTATTTTTTATCATGATATTAAAAATATAAAAAATATTTTTCTCACCATTTTTGAATTTATTAGGCATTTATTTGGTTTTCTTTTAGTTTGTACATAAATAAATAAATACATATACTTTTATTTAAAATACTAAAATAGTGCAAATACATTTTTATACATTTTTATTTTGTTTTACTTTCTGAAAATATTTTATAGAAAAAATACTTTTTTATTTAAATATTAAATATTATTAATTTGTATATATAATACATATTTAGTAAATTATATATATATATATATATATATATATATATATATATATATATATATATATATATATATATATATATATATATATATATATATATATATATATATATATATATATATATATATATATATATATATTAATATATTTAGGGTTAAAATGCAAAATTCATACACTTTTTATTTTTATTAATATTTAAATATAAAAATATCTTTTGACAAATATACTTCATTTTATTTTATTTTTGTATACAATAAATAAATACTTGTACATAATAAATAAATAATGCATTTTATTTAATAGAATTAGGGTTTAACCCTAAACATGAAAAACTCCCAAAAAAATAATACTTTTCTTTTTGTTTATTTTGACATATAAAAATACTTTTTTTCATATATACAAAAATCATTTTTTGCATCTGGCATATTTATTCTTATTTTATTTAATTTATGCAAATTAATTATCTTGTAAGTAATTCAATATTGATGTAATAGTTTAGGTTTAAATTCCTTGTCAAAATCCCCATTTGAACATTTGTACCCCCCTTCCCATATATGGTTTTGTAATAGCTTAGTAAATTTATTTTCGCACTTTATTGCTTTCTAATTATACCATGTTAGAATTAGGGTTTGTATGCGAAAAAACAACGAAAATAGTTTTGACCTAATTTCAAGATAAACAAGCATGAAAATGGACACACAAATCACACTTGCACCCCCCTAGGGTATTCCACTTGTTGCCTTTCAAAATTGGGCCATATTGCATGTTAAGTCTCTTTGGGCAAAACAAACAATCAAATGATCATAGTCCCTCGATGACGCTTTCAAAATGTTGCCTAAACAAATGATCAAGTCCCTTAAAGAAAATTGCCCAAAGATACTTGACACCATTGCAATTATGGTCTAAACGATGACCCGCGCCCGTCCCTTTCACATCCTAATATGAGATTGTCCACCAAATACAATGGTGGAACAAACTTGTTAAAAGGGTTAAAACATAGCAGTAAACTTTGAGAAATTTAGGAGTAGATAACCTCTTAGTTACTTGAATCAAACTTGCAAAACAAAACACTTGCCTACTTTCTAAAACCACACCTCACAACACTTTCAAAACAAACTTTCAAAAACAAATGAAACCCTTTTCAAAAGACATACATCTTTGTATACATCCCAACATGGATCATTACAAAGGTTGCCACCACATTGGCTTCTTTTCAAAACATTTTCAAACCCACACACACAAGAGTACCATTTCAAATAATTGAAAACAAAAGGCAAGTGATCTAAGCAAGTAACTAAGAGCCCATGGATAACCATGGATAGAAAGGGTGCTAATACCTTCCCTTTCTATAATCTACTCCCCGAACCCAAGAAAACATCTCAAAAGGTTTTTGCTGTGCTTTTTAACCTTTCCTTAGGATAAAATAAAAAGTCGGTGGCGACTCTTGCTCAACCGAAACATTTGCGAAAACAAACGCAAAACCATAGTCAGTTCTCCCACTGTATCACAGAACTGGCGACTCTGCTGGGGATAATTTTAAAAGTGGAGTAACCTTAGGGCTTAGATCACCTTTGTTTTCAATTGTTTGCTTTGTTTGCTTTTATATTTGTGGGCTTTGCATCGGATTTTCATAGATCTTAACCCGGATCTGGGAAATACCCTTTTTAGGTAGCATAATCTGTGAGAGACCTGTCCGGCGTAGACCGACATGGGTGAAGCAGTGGCTACATTGGTGTGGCACCTTGGTCTGTACCTATATCCCTTGTGTTGCAATGAGGAGAATATAGGTCTTCTAAGGAGTCATTAAACACCAACCAACCTTAGAACCCTAAATTGACCAAACTTGGCCATTAGGACAGTAGCAGTATGCTACACTCATTGAGGCTAAACTCTCGCGATGGTTCTGGCCGCAAGAAAAGATTGCGATGCTGGAGTTATGACCGATTGAGGGTAGTCAATGATTTGAGATCCTCTAGAACCCGGTTACTTTTGATAGGACAGGTTTTAACCAACGAAACCAAAAGAGGGTAATACCTAAACTTCATGCTGGCCTAAAACCTAAGGGTTGTCTTGTGTGACTTGTGTGCCTTATCATGTTTGCCTGTGTGAATACTTGTGGTGTGCTTCATCATAGCATCATGCCATCATACCATTGCATTGCACCCTGTATAAAGGACTAACCCATTTCAAAGACAAAAAAAGTTTCATCTTTGCTCTGTTTTGTAGGACATCATGACGCCCGTGCGTAGGAATACTGTCCGGCTCAACTTTGTTCAACCACCAACTTTGCTCAAGGATTTGGTTGGTAGAATTCCAAACACTTCTTCCTTCATCAACAGGCATGGTTCTCTCCTTGGCTTGATCACTGCAAAATGGGACCAACAACTGATAAGTGTTCTGACCCAGTTTTATGACCCCCTGTATCATTGTTTCACCTTTCAAGACTTCCAGCTGGTTCCTACCCTGGAAGAATTCTCTTATCTGCTTGGGATCCCTGTCTTGGATCAAAATCCATTCACTGGTTTGGAAAAGACTCCTAGGCCTGAAGAGGTTGCTGCAGTTCTCCCCTTGACCAAGGAAGAGGTATTGGCTAACTGGGAAACTAGAAGTGGAGTTAAGGGCTTTTTGGTCAAATTTCTGGTTGGCAAGGCTAATGATTTCTGGAATGACTTGGACTTCAAGGCATACGAAGATATTCTGGCTCTTTTGATCTACGGTCTGGTATTGTTCCATAATCCTGACACCTTTATCAGTATCCATGCCATAAGGATTTTCATGTCTCGGAATCCTGTACCCACTCTTTTGGGTGATATCCTGCAACAACTCTATGCTCGTACTGCTCGAAAGCGGGGAACTCCGTGGTGTTGTGCTCCTTTGCTAGTGAGGTGGTTTATTTCGCACCTTCCTAAGTTCGTGCTGAAGAATGAAGAAGGAAAAGGTTGGGCTCGTAGGCTAATGTCTCTCACTGATAATGACATCACTTGGACTCTCAGAGGTTTGGATGAAGTAGCTGTTATTGATCGTTGCAGAGAATACCCTAATGTTCCGTTGATTGGTATCCAAGGAGGAATCTCTTATAATCCATGCTTAGCTCTCCGCCAGTTTGGAAGAGCCAGAAGAGTTGGGCCTCATGAAATGTTGGTTCCTCACTTCCATTTTGAGTTTCAGGCAGACAGTGACAAACTACGCCATGGATTCATTCGAGCTTGGGACAGAATTCACAAAGCTGACCCACATGAGTTGGGACCAAAGACTTCTCTACCAATGGAACCCTATTGCAAATGGGTCCGCATCCGTGCTCAGAAGTTGGGTATGCCGTACGAAGCTGTCAGACCGATCATTCTTGAATCTCCTGATGAAGATGGGGTTCCTCCAACTGTCCTCCCTCCTCAGATACCTACTGATTTTGACACAATGAAGAGATCTTGGGCGCAGCTAAAAGAAGAACGGGATTTCTATCGGGAAAAGTTCAACGAGCAGGAACGGAAGATCCAGAGGCTGACTAAGCAATTGGAGGAAGAGCGGGTCCTGAATAACTACATCAACACTGAGAAGAGGAGGCCATGGGAGCACTGATGGGCTTTGGATATTTCCTTTTATAGCTTTTATTTCCTTTCCAGTATTTTTCATTCCTGTAATGCCTAAGGGCGAGTTGTTGAACAATTTAAAATTTGAAACTAATGAAGTGTGTTTCCATTTTGTTTACAAAGTTGAATCTTGTTTGTCTTTGAAAACATAAAACATACGCATCTCATTGCACCATATGCATAGCAGGTACCCTATTTCACAGGTTGCTAAATCTTCTTCGCTGTTTGTTTTGAACAGTCATCATGAATCCAGACTCATCCAGTGAGCAAGCAATCAAGGCCCTTCAGGCCCAAAGTGCCCAGTTTCAAGAGATGGTCCTGAGCCTGGCCCAAGGTCAGCAAGAGTTGAAGACTCTACTCCTGAAGAAGAAGAAGAAAAAGAGGACTGCGTTATTCAACACTGGACGCAGGTTTGGGAACACACTCCATAATGAAGCTGATCCAACTACTTCTTCTGCTGAGAAAAACAGTCCCCAAGGGGGAGGAGCTCCTAGTCCTGCAGTCTCTGACAACGAGACGGACTACAATGACGAACAATACCCACCTGCTGCTGACAGATACAAGCAATTGGAGGACCGCTTGAGCGCCATGGAGATTCAGAATGTGTCGGGGCTGGATTTCGGAGATTTGGGGTTATCTTCTGGGGTAGTAATTCCACACAAGTTTAAGGCGCCTGCTTTTGCCAAATATGACGGGGCTTCCTGTCCAAAGCTGCATCTGAGGTCGTACGTAAGTAAGATCCAACCTTACACGGCAGATAAGAACCTTTGGATTCACTTCTTCCAAGATAGTCTTTCAGGGTCGCAGCTTGAATGGTTCTACCAACTAGATGGAACTAGCATCCGACACTGGGAAGATTTGGCAACCGCATTCTACAGACAATATCAATACAATTCTGATCTCGCTCTTACGCGTACCCAACTTCAGGGTATGTCTCTAAGAACGGGCTAAGGGTTTAAAGAATATGCACAAAAATGGAGAGATTTGGCTGGCAGGGTGCAACCTCCATTGACTGATCTTGAGCTGGTTGATATGTTTCTAGGGACTTTGTCTGGTCCATTTTTCAATCATTTGGTTGGTAACTCCTCCGCTGGGTTTACGGATTTGATTCTGACGGGAGAAAGAATTGAAGCTGGCATCAGGTCAGGAAAGATACAAAAAGCTGCCTCCCCAAGTACTGAGAAGAGGCCTTTCAAGAAAGAAGCAAGTGCAGTCTATGGTCCTAGAAGACAAGTCAAGCCAGAAGGTCGCCAAGCCGTCAATGCTTTGGTCATTTCAAAACCTGTTGCTGCTCCTCAGCAGTACAATCAACAAAGAGGTGAAAGGCCCAAGAGGTAGTATACTAGGCTGAGTATGACCTTGTCACAAATTTTACCACAACTGCTATCAACCAACTTGGTGACCATCAAAGAAGCTCCTAAGGTCGTCAATACTGCATCTCCTAAGTATAACCCAAATGCCCGTTGTGCTTATCATTCCGATAGCCCCGGGCATACTACTGATGATTGCTGGGCCTTGAGAAATAAGGTGCAAGATCTTATCGACGCGAAGGAAATTTAGTTTGAGGCGCCTGAGAGGCCAAATGTTGTAACTGCTCCTATGCCTTAGCATAGAGTAAATGCCATCGAGGAAGATTTGTATGCTGTTTCAGTGAATGATGTTGCTACCCCTCTTTTGACTGTTAAGAGGAACTTACTACTAGCCGGTTTATTTCCGGGTTGTAGCAAGGGTTGCCTCTTGTGTGCTATTATCCCTACCGATTGTCCACTGCTGAGATCAGGCATCCAAAGCCTGATGGACAGTAAAGAAATTATGTTCAAGAAAACTGTTGTTCCATTTGTTTCCGCTGAAGAAGTATCTGTTGTCACAATTTACAATCCTACCAAGGCTCCCATGAAGAAACCAGTCCAAATTATGTCTGTTGCACCCATTACTATTACTGTTCCGGGGCCTCTCCCCTATGAGTCTGATAAAGCGGTCCCGTGGCATTATGGGGCCGACATGTATGTGCTTGGGGTGAAGCAGGAGTTCAACACCAATACCAGTATCAGTAACATCACTGGTCCCGCCAAGATTACCCGCAGTGGCAGGCTCTTCTCGCCTGACATTGCACCGCCAGTTATCCGAAAACCTCTCACCATCACACCCGCAAGTGTGCATGTTCCAATTCAAGTTCCTGTGTCTACTACTGCCGCCGAGTCCTCTGATACTCGGGGCAAAGAAGTTGCTGCCGATTTTCCTACCAGGACGGAGGCACCAAAAAAGACTGCTGTGGAAGCCTCCCAACAAGAAATGGAGGAAATTCTTAAAATCATCAAAACGAGTGACTTCAATGTTGTTGAACAGTTGGGGCATACTCCCTCTAAAATCTCTATGCTATCATTGCTGCTATGCTCAGAGGCTCATGCAAAAGCCCTGATTTCATTTCTGAAAATGGCCCATGTGCCGCAAGAGACCTCTGCAGATCAATTCACTGACTGTGTAGCTAATTTGACAGCTGACAATGGATTGGGGTTCTCGGATGCTGACCTCACCGCCAAAGGGAAAAATCATAATGATGCCCTGCATGTTTCCATAGAATGCAGGGGCACTACTCTCGCACACGTGTTAGTGGATACCGGCTCTTCCCTAAATGTTTTGCCCAAGAAGGCATTGGACCGCTTGGATTGTGAGGGTCTGGAATTGAAACCTAGTAACATCATCGTTAGAGCCTTCGACGGTTCTAAGAGGATGGTGCACGGTGAAGTATACATTCCTATTCGTGTGGGTTCCCAAGTCTTCGAATCAACGTTTTATGTAATGGATATTCGTCCATCTTACTCCTGCTTGTTGGGGAGACCCTGGATTCACAAGGCTGGGGCATTAACATCCACTCTACACCAAAAGCTCAAATACCCTGTCAAAGGGAAGATTGTTACTGTGCAGGGTGAGGAGGAGTACATGGTTAGTCATTTGAATTCATTCCGGTATATCGAGATGGACGGGGAGTTTATTGAAACCCCCTTTCAGCATTTTGAGGAAGTACCTCCAACATTGGCATCGGCTGAAACAGTGGTTGAAGAAGACTTTCCGTTGAAGATGGCGTCCTTGAAGGATGCCCGGGCTGTAATTGAGAAAGGCAATTGTGCAAACTGGGGTCAGCTTCCTGACTTCACTCAAAAGAATGACAAGTTTGGGCTGGGCTTTACTGCAGAGGCTCAGAGGGCTGTGCGCAAGGAAAAGATCCAAAAGGTTCCAGTGTTTATCTCACACCCAAGGGTGAATGCTATCGAGGAGGACGTAGAGGAAGCAGAGTTTGACAGTTGGATATATCCAACTACCAGCAACGGACCAAGCAACTGGACGGCAAAGGATTTTACACCTATCACATTTGTCACGCAGTAATTAATTCTTTTGATTTCCAATTTGTAACAAACAATATGTTAAAACTTTATTGGCTCGGTGTCCTACCCGGGGCATCATAGCTCCATTTGTGAGGGCTTTTTGTATGACATTTCCATATATCATCAATCAAAACATTGGACGTTTGTTGCATTTCAAATCTTGTGCTTTTTTTTTTCTTTCTGTGTTATATATTGCAAAACAGCTATATTTACACACACTCACTTATACAGGTTTCAATCCACTCTGGATCTCATTGGTAACAGCTCTGCTACCACCAGTTATGACTTCGAGAATCCGATCAACTTGGCCGAGGACGAAGGTGAAGATGATTGCGAAGTGCCTGGTGAACTCGCAAGACTGCTACTTCAAGAAGAGAGGGCCATTCAGCCGCATGAAGAGTCGTTGGAAATAGTGAACCTGGGTACTGAGACAGATAGGAAAGAGGTCAAGATTGGTGCCAATCTAGAGCTCAGTGTGAAGCAACGATTGATCCAGATGCTACATGATTACATGGAGATATTTTCTTGGTCCTACGAGGACATGCCTGGTTTGGATGCCGACATTGTAGTTCATCACCTGCTCAACACAAGGTGTTCTCCTTCATGGATCGTTTTTCAGGGTATAATCAGATCAAGATGGCTCCGGAAGATATGGAAAAGACTACCTTTGTGACTCAGTGGGGCACCTTCTATTACAAGGTCATGACATTCGGGTTGAAAAATGCTGGGGCAACCTATCAACGTGCCATGGTTGCTTTATTTCATGATATGATCCATCATGAGATTGAGGTATACGTTGATGACATGATTGCCAGGTTTCAAACTGAGGAGGAGCACCTTGATCATCTGAGGAAGCTGTTTGACCGACTAAAGTTATACAAGCTGAGGTTGAATCCCAACAAATGCACCTTTGGGGTGAGGTCCGGAAAATTGCTAGGTTTCATTGTAAGTGATAAAGGTATTCAGGTGGACCCTGCCAAGGTAAAAGCCATACAAGAGATGCCAACTCCAAAGACAGAGAAAGAAGTCAGAGGCTTCCTGGGACGACTGAATTACATTGCCCGATTCATCTCACATCTGACTGCTACTTGTGAGCCAATCTTCAAATTACTGAAAAAAGATCAAGTAGTACGCTGGAACGATGAATGTCAGGCTGCCTTTGAAAAGATAAAGGAATATCTCCAAGAACCACCCATTCTTATGCCACCAGTGGAAGGAAGACCTCTAATCCTATACTTGACAGTACTTGACAACTCAATGGGGTGTGTGATGGGGCAGCATGACGAGTCTGGCCGAAAAGAGCACGCTATTTATTACCTGAGCAAAAAGTTTACCGACTGTGAGTCTCGTTACTCACTGCTTGAGAAAACTTGCTGCGCTCTGGTATGGGCTGCTCGCCGGCTGAGACAGTATATGCTGACTCACACTACTTTGTTAATTTCAAAGATGGATCCCATCAAGTACATATTTGAAAAGCCTGCTCTGTCTGGAAGAATAGCAAGATGGCAAATGATCTTGACAGAATATGATATCCAGTATACAACTCAGAAAGCAATTAAAGGAAGTGTACTGGCAGATCATTTGGCACACCAACCTGTGGACGATTACCAATCATTGAACTTTGATTTTACAGACGAAGACATCATGGTGGTAACTGATTGTGAAGTGCCTGGACCGGATGAAGGACCTGAGGAAGGATCCCGATGGTCTATGCATTTTGACGGAGCCTCCAATGCTTTGGGTAACGGCGTCGGCGCTGTAATCATATCTCCCAAAGGAACTCATACTCCACTCACCGCTCGATTGTGTTTCAACTGCACCAACAACATGGCAGAATATGAGGCATGTATCATGGGTCTGCAAGCTGCAATCGACTTAAGGATCAAATTTCTGAGTGTCTTCGGAGATTCCTCTCTCGTGATCAATCAGATCAAAGGCGAGTGGGATACGAAACACCCAAATCTTATTCCTTACAAGGAGTATGTGTTGACTTTGCTTCCCCACTTTGAAGAGATAACTTTCGAACACTTCCCAAGAGAGGAGAATCAGCTAGCGGACGCACTAGCTACGATGTCTTCAATGTTCAAAGTTAAATGGGATAATGAGGCTCCCCGGATCATCATCTGGAAATTGGACGAACCGGCATACTGCTGCGATCTTGAGGCCGAAAAGGTAACTGAAAAACCCTGGTATCATGAGGTGAAGAGGTACTTGGAAGCTCAGGAATATCCTGAAGGTGCATCCGTCAATGACAAGAAGTTCATGAGGAGGTTTGCAGCAAAATTCTTCCTCAGCAACTGCGTTCTCTACAAACGGAATCATGATTCAACTCTACTGCGTTGTGTGGATAAGGCTGAAGCAGAGAAGATCATGATAGAACTGCATGAAGGTACATTCGGAACACATTCCAGTGGACACACCATGGCAAAGAAAATCCTTCGGGCAGGATATTTCTGGTCCACCATGGAAGCCGACTGTTACCAACATTCTCGAACTTGTCATAAATGCCAGATCTATGCTGACAAGGTGCACATTCCTCCAGTTCCTCTGAACGTCCTGACGGCACCTTGGCCTTTTGCAATGTGGGGCATTGATATGATCGGTGAGATCCGACCAACAGCATCCAACGGGCATCGCTTCATCTTGGTGGCAATCAATTACTTCACGAAGTGGGTTGAGGCCGCTTCCTACGCAACAGTAACCAAGAGCGTCGTGGCACGTTTCATCCGGCATAATCTGATTTTTCGGTACGGCGTCCCGGAAAGAATCATTACGGACAATGGTACCAATCTCAATAACAAGATGATCACTGAACTCTGCGAGCAATTCAAAATACAGCACCACAACTCTTCTCCCTACCGGCCGAAGATGAATGGGGCTGTAGAGGCAGCTAATAAGAATATCAAGAAAATTGTGCAGAAGATGACAATGACCTATAAAGATTGGCACGAGATGTTACCGTTCGCTCTTCATGGGTACCGTACCTCAGCAAGGACGTCAACCGGGGCAACTCCTTTCTCCTTGGTCTATGGCATGGAGGCAGTCTTGCCAATTGAAGTCCAGATACCCTCTCTCCGGATAATGAAGGATGCAGACTTGAACGAAGATGACTGGATCCAGACTCGACTTGATCAATTAAACCTGATTGACGAAAAGAGGCTCACTGCTATCTGTCATGGTCAGACGTATCAAAAACGGATGATCAGGGCATTTAATAAGAAAGTCAAACCACAAGAGTATCAAGTTGGGGACCTGGTATTCAAACGCATCATCCTTCCTCAAAGTGATCCCCGGGGCAAATGGACCCCTACATACGAAGGGCCATTTGTGGTTAAACATGTGTTCTCAGGAGGAGCCATGATCCTAACCACCATGGATGGTGACGACCTTCCTCACCCCGCCAATGCAGACATAGTGAAAAGATACTACGCATGAATAAAAGACCCGCTAGGTTGACATACCTAGGCAAAACTAAGGGCTTCCCGGCGAACCAAAAGGGTTCGGGCAAAAATAAGGGATGAAATGAAAAAAAATCTGTACACCCGGCAAGTCGAAAACCTGAAAAGGCGGCTTGGGCAAAAATGGGTATCCCGGTGGATTAAAAACCCGAAAGGGCGGTCCAGGCAAAAGTTAGGGATAAAGCGTAACACTATGTCTCATTGGATCACTTCGCATCCGGAATTCGGCATCAACTATCTGGCTCAGATTTCAGCATCGACCAATCAGCTTCATCTTCGACCAAGCAGCAAAGTGATGAGACGCTTGAAGACATAAAGGCGGTAGCAAAGTTGGTCCCCCGTCGATCCTGAAAAGGCACAACATTCCCCAGCAGGTCTTAAAGCTTATCCCCAGTAGATTCTGGAAGCTTGTCCCCTGCAGAATACGGACGTCTCTCCCGAGCTTTATTCAAAGTTATTCCTCACAAGGGTTTATAACTGGGTTATCCTCAGCTATCTGCCACGGAAGATCGCCCTCGGCAAAGTTCTTCCTTTTCCCCAGCGGAGTTTATCTTTGGTGTTCCCCAGCGGAGTTTATCATCATTATCCCCAGCGGAGTCCATCATTGAGGTCCTCAGCAGACCTCTCATCAAAACTTCAGCAAAGTATCTCTTCCACAGAGCAATTCCCCGGCCAGTCGTCAAGGATTTATTTTCCTAAGACGAAAATACATTCATAAACATTTCATATTTTCATACATTTTTGCTTACATACATGATAAAGTGCGTACAACACTATCTCATGTTGAACATCATGACATCATGCATATCATACATCATGACATTGCATACAACTTATGTTTTTGCCTTTTCAGGGAAAATACAATCCCAAAGACAACTACCTTCAACTATCACAATTCCAGATTCGATACCTGTATCTAGCCAGGGCACATCTGAGAGTGATCAGTTTCCAGACTCGATTCCTGTATCTAGCCAGGGAACGTCTGAAGAGTTCAAAGATTCGATTCCTGTATCCAGCCAGGGCACATCTATCAACTACAACATTTCCAGATTCGATTCCTGTATCCAGCCAGGGCATATCTGTTGACCACATTCCCAGACTCGATTCCTGTATCTAGCCAGGGCACGTCTGAAGAGTTCGAAGATTCGATTCCTGTATCCAGCCAGGGCATATCTATTGACGACTATTTCCGGATTCGACTCCTGTATCCAGCAAGGGCACATCTGTGAGCAACCGATTGTAGATTCGATACCTGTATCTAGCCAGGGCATATCTACATAAGAAGATTGAAGATCAAACACCTGTAACAAGCCGGGAAAACATCTGTCTTTCTCAAATACACAAGTTCTCGCTAAGGAATCTCTTATGCGATCAACACTTCCAAATGGCATCTATAAGCCCATTCTCGACAAGGTTCTGTCGCACCTCCAGATGGCATCTATAAGCCCATCTCCCTATCCACCATCTCTCCAAATGGAATCCATAAGCCCATTCCCGACATCACATTGCTGATACTCCAACATGCGAGTGCAAATTTCCGGGCACTCTAGTGTCCAATCTCCTTTTACCCTCGAGTCACGAAAGGCAAACTTGCCAATCTAACTCTTCAGGTTCAAGAAGATTGAACAGGGGCACCTGTTGTACCCCAAAATTTGCCCTCCCATTTCCTCAACATTTTCTCATCACAAGACCCTTGAAGATCAAGACCCAGTTAGGGTTTCCTCTGCTCAAGACTTCTCCTTGCATTGTTGACCCAAATTAGGGTTTGTGATTGCACAAAGATATTTTGACCTAGAATGCCTAAGATGACTTTAATACTTCATGTTGGACTCCCAAGTTTATCCATACCAAGTTTCAAGTCTTGATTCCAAATTTTGCCCAGTCAATTGGACAGTTGACCTAGAAATCAACTGTATTGGGGAAAAAGTCAACTGTGGCCAATTGACAGTCAAATCTCATGGAAATTTACCCACATCAACATTATGAACTCATATGAACCATTTGGTCAAGTTTGGATCACAATTCCACAAGAAATTTGATCAGATCACCAAAAGGGCAAAATGGTCATTTTTAGGGTTTTGACTGCACAAAGGCAATTTTTGACTGTTTGACCTAGCCAATGGCAAACCAAGCTCACATATGGACTCAAGGACCCCATGGAATTATCTTGACATGCTCAACAAGTTCAAAGGATCCCAAATACACAAGATTGATAGTTGAATTTCCCAGTCAATTGATCAATTTTGACTGTATACTGAAAAGTCAAACTTTGACTTTTTGGTCAAAATCAAGGGTCAAGGTTCATTTTTCATCAAAACATGCCAAATCATGAAACTTGTTCACCAAGAAATCAAGAAATGCAAATTAGGGTTTGAAATGAGAATTTTTCATAACTTAGAATTTTTCTAAGTTATGAAAAACCCTAGTTTTTTTCCAACTTTGCCCCACTTTCTCACCAAGATGCATTTGGATTCAAGCAAAAGTCAAAACATGAAAGTTGTAGCTTGTTGCATAATCTACAACTTTTATTCACAAAGTTTTCCCAAAAGAAGCTTGTATCTCAAGTTACAATTTTTGGAACAAGGGTGCCAAACCATTCTTAACTTAGTGAAAATTTGACCTATTTTGGACAAGTTTTCTACCTAACTTCAAGACCATTTTTCATACACTTCCACTTGGAATTTCAATTTGCATTTCAAAGATGGATTGTAGTACACATTCCAAGCTTTCCAAAATGTCCAATAACTTCTCAAACAACTTCATGGTTAGGGAGAATCGAATTTTGCAAAATGGGAAAAAGTCCCTTTTGTTCTTGGCCAAGACATGTTCATACATTGGTGCCATTTTGAATTCAGCATGCTTAAGCTACATTGCAGGCCTCTAATCCCATTTTCACTCAATAATTCAATGCAAAACCATTGTGCCAAGATGTTGTTCTAAGCATTTGGACATTACATGGAGAATTAACCCTTAATTAGAAAAAGCATTATTTCCATTTTGAAAAAGTAGAACTTTATGTCCATTTTGCAAATCCAAGTGGTACAGTCCAAATCTTCTTGGCACAAGTTTAGGAGCAAATTGCACTGATCAAGGCCAATGTGTGCAGCATAGTGTGAGGGCCTGTACAGGCTAGAAACATCAAGTGGCCATTGCTTGCTTAAAGTTCAAGTAACATTGCATATGATATACCAACTTCCATATCAGTCAACCAAGCCTTAGAGAAAGATATCAAACACATTCCAAACATTGATCCTAAGCTGAAGCACGAGCCTTTCACCTCCAATACCTTCACAAACTCAGAACCACCATCAAACTGCAAAAACATAGTGACCTCTGCAGATTGAGTTCCAACTCTCATCCCTGTCATGCTTTCTTGCTAAAAGCTCTTCACACACTTTCCCTACCATCAATGCAAGCTAACCAAAACCTAGAACACGACCTGTAATTCCTCTAACCAGTTCCACCATTTTCATTTTCTTGTTTTGCAATTGAAGTTCTCTAGCACGACTCAAGAAGTTTCAAGACAAAGTAAAGCTTGGAACAACATCCCTGGACCTCAAGGAAGCTATACCAATCATCACCTTGCACTGAAAGCTTCTCCATTGCCAGATACAACTTCAACTGAATAGGTAAGTTCATGAACTCGTATCTCTCTTATTAGGCATTGTTAGCTTTAGGTTTGTGAAGAAAACATGCCACAATCATAGCCCTGAACTTGCCCATATGATTAAATTTCATTTATATTATGTGTGCTGCAAGAATTTTGAGTCTGAACATTGATGGAAAACTAGGTCAGAAATTGGGGGAGAAGAAATTCTCCCTCATCTTAGAGAGTTAAGTCAAGTTCTTTACATGGTTGGATTCGTCTTCTCATGCTCTACATTTTTCATGTTATGAGTTTTGCTTGAAAGTCCAGGAATCAAGAGATGGAAAACGCGTGTTCTGGTTGTTCATACAGGTCTGAGGTTGAAGACAAAGTCTTCTTGGGCTGGGCCTGAGTTGACTTTTCTATTTGCACCATATTTTTACTTCTGCACCCCCTGAGCCCATTTTGTTTATTTCTTTGACTTTTTGACTTTTTCTTTTTTGGATTGACTTATTTATTTTTTCTCATGATATTAAAAATATAAAAAATATTTTTCTCACCATTTTTGAATTTATTACGCATTTATTTGGTTTTCTTTTAGTTTGTACATAAATAAATAAATACATATACTTTTATTTAAAATACTAAAATAGTGCAAATACATTTTTATACATTTTTATTTTGTTTTACTTTCTGAAAATATTTTATAGAAAAAATACTTTCTTTATTTAAATATTAAATATTATTAATTTGTATATATAATACATATTTAGTAAATAATACATATATATATATATACATATATATATATATATATATATATATATATATATATATATATATATATATATATATATATATATATATATATATATATATATATATATATATATATATATATATATATATATATATATATATATATATATATATATATATATATATATATATATATATATATATATATATATATATATATATATATATATATATATATATATATATATATATATATATATATAGGGTTAAAATGCAAAATACATACACTTTTTATTTTTATTAATATTTAAATATAAAAATATCTTTTGACAAATATACTTCATTTTATTTTATTTTTGTATACAATAAATAAATACTTGTACATAATAAATAAATAATGCATTTTATTTAATAGAATTAGGGTTTAACCCTAAACATGAAAAACTCCCCAAAAAATAATACTTTTCTTTTTGTTTATTTTGACATATAAAAATACTTTTTTTGATATATACAAAAATCATTTTTTGCATCTTGCATATTTATTCTTATTTTATTTAATTTATGCAAATTAATTATCTTGTAAGTAATTCAATATTGATGTAATAGTTTAGGTTTAAATTCCTTGTCAAAATCCCCATTTGAACATTTGTACCCCCCTTCCCATATATGGTTTTTTAATAGCTTAGTAAATTTATTTTCGCACTTTATTGCTTTCTAATTATACCATGTTAGAATTAGGGTTTGTATGCGAAAAAACAACGAAAATAGTTTTGACCTAATTTCAAGATAAACAAGCATGAAAATGGACACACAAATCACACTTGCACCCCCCTAGGGTATTCCACTTGTTGCCTTTCAAAATTGGGCCATATTGCATGTTAAGTCTCTTTGGGCAAAACAAACAATCAAATGATCATAGTCCCTCGATGACGCTTTCAAAATGTTGCCTAAACAAATGATCAAGTCCCTTAAAGAAAATTTCCCAAAGATACTTGACACCATTGCAATTATGGTCTAAACGATGACCCGCGGCCGTCCCTTTCACATCCTAATATGAGATTGTCCACCAAATACAATGGTGGAACAAACTTGTTAAAAGGGTTAAAACATAGCAGTAAACTTTGAGAAATTTAGGAGTAGATAACCTCTTAGTTACTTGAATCAAACTTGCAAAACAAAACACTTGCCTACTTTCTAAAACCACACCTCACAACACTTTCAAAATAAACTTTCAAAAACAAATGAAACCCTTTTCAAAAGACATACATCTTTGTATACATCCCAACATGGATCATTACAAAGGTTGCCACCACATTGGCTTCTTTTCGAAACATTTTCAAATCCACACACACAAGAGTACCATTTCAAATAATTGAAAACAAAAGGCAAGTGATCTAAGCAAGTAACTAAGAGCCCATGGATAACCATGGATAGAAAGGGTGCTAATACCTTCCCTTTCTATAATCTACTCCCTGAACCCAAGAAAACATCTCAAAAGGTTTTTGCTGTGCTTTTTAACCTTTCCTTAGGATAAAATAAAAAGTCGGTGGCGACTCTTGCTCAACCGAAACATTTGCGAAAACAAACGCAAAACCATAGTCAGTTCTCCCACCGTATCACAGTATGTAAAAGTGTTTTTTATGTGACAAACAAACAAAAATAAAAAGGTTTAATTTTTTTGATTTTTTAGGTTTTAGGGCAAAAACCCTAATTTACTAAATAAAAATGTGTTTATTATTTATTATATGCAATATTTATTAATTATGTACAAAAAATAAATAAAAAGAAAGTATATTGTAAAAGGTATTTTTGAGGTTAAAAATTAATAAAAATAAAAAAATGTATTATTTTGTATTTTTATCCTAAATATTCTAATAAATATATAAGTTTTTATTATATTTACTAAATATATTAAATATGTACAAAAAATGAAATATTTAATATTTACAAAAAGAGTATATTTTTAGAAAATGTTTTCAAGAGATAAAATAAAATAAAATCAGAAAATAAAATGTATTTTGGATTATTTTTGGTATTTTGAATAAAAAGGATATTATGTTTATTTATGTACAAAATTCAAATAAAACAAGCAAAAATCCAAATAAAATGCAAAAGTGGTTAAAAAAATATTTTTAATATTTTTTATGTTTTGTCAAAAAATATCAAGTCAGAATAAAAAAGAAAAAGTCAAAAAATGATAAAAATAAACACAATGGGCCAAGGGGGTGTGTGTGTGAAACAGTGGTGCAAAAAGGAAGAACAACACAGGCCCAGCCCAAAGAGGTTGTCTTCAACCTCCAGCAACAAATTTGTCAAAAACGCGCGCCTTTCCCACCTTGTTCAAACATCCTGATTCCTGGACTTTTAGCACAAACTTATAACACAAAAAATGTCAAGCATCAAGCCACGAATCCATACATACCAAGAACTTGATCTAACTCTCAGAAATGAGAGAGAATTTCTTCTCCCCCAATTCTTGACCTAACTTTTTATCAATGTTCAGGTCTTAAATTCTCTCAGCATATGCAATATAAATGGAAAGTGAGGATATGGGTGGCTTCAGGGACATGAGTATGACACTTTTCATTCATAAATCTAAACCTAACTCTTCCTAGATTGAGAGATAGAATTCCATGAACTTACCTGTTCAGCTTGGATCGTGTATGACAATGGAGGCACTTTCAAGGCAATGTGAGGATTTGTACAGCTTGCTTGAAGTTCAGGGATGCTTCTCCAACCTTTAGCTTGCCTTGAAACTAAATGAATCAAGCTATGGAAGTCAATCTGCAAAACAGAAAAAGTGAAAATGGTGAAGTTGGTTAGGGGTGTTACAGTTCGTGTCCAATGCTTGGGATAGTTTGTATAGGTGGTATGGAGTATGTATGAACTGGTTTTGGCCAAGGCGCACGAATGGATTGAGTTATGGACCTCAAACTGCAGGGATGCCCTGTTTTTGTGCAGTACAATGGTGTTTTGAGGTTTAGGGAGGTATGGGAGGTAGTTAGCTCGTGCCTTAGCTCAGGTTTGATGTTTTGAATGTGTTCAACAAGTTTGTCTAGGCTTGTGGTTGCAGCAATGTGAGATAGATGTCAATATGCCAAGTTTCTTCTCATGTAAGTCAAAAATGCCAAGTTGGTTTCTAGGCTTATGCAGGCCCCTCAAGTATGCTGCCTCAATCCCTCTTGATCAGTGTGATATCTCCATGAATCTTGTGTCCAAAGATATGCATTGTACCACTTGGATTGCAAATTTGACATAAAGTGTAACTTTACAAAAATGGATAAATTGCTTTTTCCAATTAAGGCTTAATTCTTTGTGTAATGACTATATGAACAAAACAAAGCTAGAACACAATGGATTGGCATTTAATTTTTGAGTGTAAATGAGATTAGAGGCTTGTAATGTAGCTTGCATATGCTGAATTTGAAAATGCACAAGTTATGAACATGGAAATGGCTCATGAACAAAGTGACTTTTGCCCATATTGCCAAATTCGATTCTCCCTAACCACAAGGGTGTTTGAGAAGTTCTTGGACATTTTGGAAAGCTTGGAATGTGTACTACAATCCATCTTTGTAATGCAAGTTGAAATTCCAAGTGGAAGCATGTGAAAAGTGGCCATGAAGTTAGGCAAAAATCCTGCCTAGAATAGGTCAAAATTTTTCTAAGTTAAGAATGTTTTGCACCCTTGTTCCAAAAATCATAACTTGAGCTACAAGCTTCTTTTGAGGAAACTTTGTGAATCAAAGTTGTAGATTTTGCAATGGAATATAACTTTTATGTTTTGAGTTTTCCTTGAATCCAAATGTATCTTGATGAAAAAATGGGACAAAGTTAGGAAAAAATTAGGGATTTTCATAACTTAGAAAAATTCTAAGTTATGAAAATTCTTCATTTCAAACCCTAATTTGCAATTTTTGATTTCTTGATGAACAAGTTTCATGATTTGACACGTTTTGATGAAAAATGAATCTTGACACTTGATTTTGACCAAAAAGTCAAAGTTTGACTTTTCAGTATACAGTCAAATTTGGCTCAGTTTACTGGAAAATTCATCTATCAATCTTGTGCATTTGGGATCTTTTGAACTTTTTGAACATGTCAAGACAATGCCATGGGGTCCTTGAGTCCATATGTGAGCTTGGTTGGCCATTGGCTAGGTCAAACAGTCAAAAATTGCCTTTGTGCAGTCAAAACCCTAAAAATGACCATTTTGCCCTTTTGGTGATCTGATCAAATTTATTGTGGAATTGTGATCCAAACTTGACCAAATGGTTCATATGAGTTCAATATGTTGATGTGGGTCAAAAATCATGAGGTTTGACTGTCAATTGACCACATTTGACTTTTTCCCCAATACAGCTGATTTCTAGGTCAATCGTCCAATCGACTGGGCAAAGATTGGAATCCAGGCTTGAAACTTGGTATGGATAAACTTGGGAGTCCAATATGAAGCATGAAAGTCATCTTAGGCATTTTAGGTCAAAACATCTTTGTGCAAACACAAACCCTAATTTGGGTCAACAGTGCAAGGAGAAATCTTGAGCAGAGGAAACCCTAACTGGATCTTGAGTTCCAAGGGTCTTGTGATGAGAAAATATTGAGGAAATGGGAGGGCAAATTTTGGGGTACAACACTACGCTATCACAATATTTGGGGGGGGGGGGGGGTATACAAATTCATGAATGGGGATTGCAAGAATTTAAACCTAATTAGCATACTACAACCATATTGAATTGATATCAATGTAAAAGGAAATATGTAAATACAAAGTATAAAATGAATAAATGTAAAAAAAATGCAAAATGTAAAGAAAATGTATCTTTGTTTGATTTTCATGAAAAAGGGGATTTTGTCTTAACCTAATTAAATAAAGAAAATAATTAATTAAAATTGAATTTTATTAAGAAAAGATTTTTGAATAAAACCCTAATTCTATTTAGTTGATTAAAAGAAAATAAGTTTAAGAAAAATGTATTTTTTGGTATTTTTGTCTTGAAAATATTTATAACATTATAAAATATTTTTGGATCCTTTTTATATTAAAAATAATGTATTTTAAATGGTGTGAAAAATAAATAAATAAAAACATAATATTAATTAAGTTTACAAGATTATTTAATAAAATGAATAAATTATAATAAATAAAATATTTTTTGTGAGAAAAATAAAATGAACTAAGTCAAAATATAAATATATCATTTTTTGTTGTTTATGATTTTTTTAGTATTTAGAAAATATATTTAAGAAAATAAAAAATGAAAATAAAAAATAAAATAAGTAAATTTGGGCCATGGGTGTCAATGGGAAACAGGGAGGTCAACTAGCAAAATAAAAAAATAAGCCAGGCCCAAAGAGGCCCAGCGCCCTGCAAACAAAAAAATTCAGAATTTGTAAAACATGTAAAAATGCAAAAGGGTACCACTAGGGCTCGAACCCAAGTCCCATAGGTTACAGGAGCACGCTTCTACCACTGGAGTGGCTATACATCTGTTAATACAAGTAAAACAAGAAATATGTAAGGCAAAATGCGCCCTGAAGACTTCATCTTCAACCTCCAGCCAGATCATGTGTAACTTACTCATTTCTCATCAAAAATAAAAACTGTAAACATGAAACTTGTAGAAAATTTTCTCACGGTTCTAAAAATGTAAAGTATTAAAATTATAGATCAAAGATAAGCATGAATTTTAATGTCCCTAATCTGAACCCTAAAAATTTCAGAAGTTTCAGTTTCAAAATTCTATAAGCTCAAGCAAAATTAATGGAAACTATGGACATGGTTAGCTTCAGGGCAATGGTATCTACATGTTTTATTCACAAATAAACTATTAAGGATGCCTGTATGAAGAATTCCAAGTTGAGAAAACTTACCTCAAAACTAGAAATCGTGTTTGGAGTTTGAGCTTGTTTCAGGCAGTGGTGATGATCAGGTTAGCTTCCTTGAGGTCCTAGGAAGCTAATGCAATGGTTTGCTTGAGTTAAGAGTGGCTGAAATGACCTGAAGAAGTCCAAATGCAATTCTATATTTTTGGATATGGAAGTTGATGAAGATGGAGTTACAGTTTGCAAACATGGACAGGGATGGTCTGTATTTGATATGAGGAAGCTTTTGAAACAAAAAGGCCAAGAAATGCACGAGTGGTTTTGAAGATTGAAGTTCAAAATCAGAAATGACACAAAGATGGAGGTTTTATGCAATATCTGTTTTCAGGGAGTTTTGGAGGCTTATTTTAATCGTTTCCCCCTTGCAAATAACTTATGTGGTTATATGAAAAAGATTAGAGGACTTGAGGAGGTCATAAAAGCAAGATATAGACTTATGGCTATGTTACTTGATTTTGAAGAAAAGTGACAATATAGTTCCAAGATGAAGTACAAGCATGGCCTGAGTTTATGGAAGGCTCTAGACATGTTGCTTTTGTCATTGACATTGCTTTTGATCAAAAGGAACAAGTTAGGAGCTCTATGCATTGACTTTGTGATTAAATCCTCTTTGAAAGAATGTAATGGTTACTTTGTGCCATAAATGGAAAATTTGCTTGGATAAAGCTTGAATCAAGTGGATAATAGCTCAAAAGCAAGTGTAATCTTCTGATTATGGAGAGATCTTGAGGTTCAGAGGCCTGCAAAACAAGATTGTGCAACATAGGTTTGAAATTGAATTCTTGTTCATCACAAAATGCCTTGTAATTCAACTGATAAAACCCTAACTTCATCTCTTAGATTCTCCATACTCAAGAATGATCTCAAGGAGTTCTTTGACGTTTTAGAAAGCTTGTAATGTTATATACAATCCATATTTGAATTGATTTTGAAGATTACCCTTGGAACTATATGAAAAAGTGCCATGAAGTTAGGTCAAAATCCTGACCAAATTAGGGCAAAATTTCACTAAGTGTTTAGTTTCATAACCACATGTTTATAAAATTATAACTTGAGATCCAAGAATTTTTGGAAGGATTTGTGTAAAGAAAAGTTGTAGAACTCATGTAGATTTACAACTTTCATGTTGGAAGTTTCTCTTGAATCATCTTGCATCATGGTGAAAATTTTGTTCAAAGTTATGAAAAAACATGAAATTTTCAACACTTAGAAAATTTTCTAAGTTTAGAAATTTTGACTTTTCAAAATGAAATCTTGACTTTTTGATTTCTTGATGAATAAGTTTCATATTTTGACATGTATTGATAAATTTTTATTTTTGGCACTTGAATTTGACCAAAAAGTCAAAGTTTGACTTTTCAGTATACAGTTGACTTTTGATCAGTTGACTGAAAATTTCATCTGTCAATCCAATGGACTTGCAATGTTTTGAACCATGTCATTAGGTTAAAATGATTCAATTTTACTCTTGAGATCATGCCTTAAACCAATTGACCATTTGCTAGCTCAAAAATCAGAAATTGCCCCTTCTTAGTCAAAACCCTAATTTTGACTATTTTGCCCTTTTGATGATTTGATCAAATTTCTTGGGGAATTGTGGTCCAAACTTGATCAAATGACACATATAAGTTTAAAATGTTGGTATGGATCAAAAATTAATAAGTTTTACTGTAAATTGGCCATAGTTGACTTCCCCCCCATATAATTGATTTTAGGTCAACTGCTCAATTGACTGAGCAAAAATGTGATCCAAGGCTTGAAACTTGACATGAGTGATCTTGGGGGTCCATAATGATCCATGAAATTCATATGGGGCATTGGAAGTTCAAATGTCCTTGTGCAAACTCAAACCCTAGTTTTGGTCATTAGTGTTTGAGGAGGTGTCTTAAGCTGATCAAACCCTAGTGCGGTCTTGAGCCCAAGGAGATCTTGTGAGCAAATTCTTGATAAGTGAGAGGGCAAATTTTGGGGTACAACAAATGGGATACCAAATACAACATTATTCAGAAAGACAATAGACATTTATGTTCTACCCTAATTTTTGCCCCTAAGATCCTTCTATCATCTCATGTCAATTCAATCACAACAAGATCACATTAGGGTTTGGTTTTTCTCCTTATCTTTAGCTTTGCTCATGGGAAATCACAAAGCAACTTAATGTGTATATTGTGATCATCTATGTTTTGTATTGATTAACTTTTAACTAATAATACAATGAATTTTTGTCCTAATTGATGATATTATAGGTGAAAGCACAACACATTCTATCAAGTTGATCTATAGGTTCATGAGTTTATTTCCATGCCTTCTTCAACAAAGATTCATTGAGATTCAAGACTCATCATTGAATATATTTTAAAGTAATATCACGAAAAAGTCTATTATGATTCATCATGCCTCAAGTTGTCAAAGATAGTTCAAAGATATAAGGGTTGATTGAGAAATTTGACCTAATTGGACAAGTTCTTGATTTCTTGGTCACAAGTGCATTTTTTTCTCAATTCTTAGGTACTGAAGAGGACAAGAAAGAAGTCAAGATAGGTTTCGATCTGGAGCATAGTGTCAAGGAGCATTTGATTCAGATGCTACATGACTATGTTGAGATTTTTTCATGGTCATATGAGGACATGCCAGGACTTAACAGTGATATCGTGGTCCATCGTCGTCGACAGGGACTCCTATGTATGCCCTTCAGATCCACCAATACATGTCCTTTGAAGGGGGCCACCAACCATGTATGCCGAAGGTTGTTAAGGGTGGAATTGAAGCATACAAAAGGGAAATGTTATCCAGTCTAAGCTAGTATAAACACAACCAATTCCCTGTCAAAGCCTGCATGCAGGAGGTCACCATTTTACAAACATATAAGAGTCCATTGCTCAAACGAAGGTTTTCGATGAAGAGTAAGTGCCATGTCAAAGCCTGCATGCAGGGGGTCACTACTTTGTGACTCAAGGCAAACATGTAAGGGGCCAATAGTGCAATCTAAGTTTGCGTGCAGGAGGCTTTTTTGCCTTATGCCTGCTGGCCTGGTGGGAGCCTCTTGTGCGCAAGAAATAAGTTATGGCTCAATCAAAGGCTATATACAGCCAGTCATCAACTTGTCTTTGCAAGTATCAAATGTCAAATCGAAAGCAGGTATACAGGCCAACATTACATTGTGAACCATGTGAGGTCAAAGATGCAGTCGAAGGTTGCATGCAGGAAGCTCCTGCCTTGTGAATCAAAGCCAGCGTGTCAGAGGCCAATGCCCAGTCGAAGGATGCCAGCCAAGCTTGCATCGAAAGAGGCCAAAAGGCCAATCGGATGAGGTGAATTGAAAAATACTTGTTTTTCTCCAATTTGTCAAAAATATTATTTTTATCTATTTCCCCCTTTTTTAACAACTTCCTCTTTAATTTGATGCTGAAAAATCCAATTGTACTTGTGCAAGCTTGAATTTTGAGAATCCTTGTGAGAAATGCCTTGAGAAATGAGAGGGCGAATTTTGGGGTACAACACTAGACATGTATGGAAATACTGAAAACAAAACGTTAGCAAACCTAATAACAAAGTCAAATGAACTGAACTGAATCACTTGCACATATACACCTCTAGGGTACGCCCAATTTGGTTGCCGTTTGGAAAGCAAAACGGTCATGTCCCTCGAAACGGGGACGCTTTAGCAAAGACCCGTAAATCAAAAGATCATAGTCCCTCAATGACCCTACAGTGTTGCCTTTCGGTAAATGATCTCGTCCCTTGAACAAAATTGCTAAAGCGCCTCCATATGTTTCCTTTATGATTGTACGTCCCTGCGAATGTCCCTAAAAAATCCAACGATACGGATACCTACTCACTAATAGTAGGATAGCACTATCTAAAGGATATGAGGAAAAGAATAAATTTTTTCGAGTATAAGTAGACAATTTCTAGATGCTTGCTCAAAACAAATTTTCACACTTACACATAAACATTTCAAAACACTTTCAAAAACATACGCTTTGTCAACACTCTTGAGGACTGATACAAGAGTTATCATAAAGAGAATTGTCGCACTAAGGCATTTTCAAATACTTTTCAAAAGTAAAAAGCACAAGGTATTTAAAAAATGAGCTAAGCATCTAAGAGCCCATAGAAAACTATGGATCGAAAGGGTGCTAACACCTTCCCTTTCCATAATCTACCCCCCTTACTCAAAATTCTCGAAAATGTCTTTTTCTGTTCTTTCCACCCTTTCCTTAATTGGATAAAAGAAAAGTTGGTGGCGACTCTTGCTTACCACAATATTTGTAAATACAAACGCAAAACCAGTATAACAGTCGGTTCTGCCACCGTATCACACCATTCCTTTTGGAAAAAATAAAGTGTGGTGGCGACTTTCAGTGATATGAGTTAAGTCAATTAATGACTTAGTCTCAACTTTTTGCCGCTACAACAGGAATTAATCAGATTCATGAAATAGGTTCTTGAGATTTCTTAACAAATGATGTTGCACTCTGGTAAAACATCTAGACTCTTGAATTCTAATTAAAGGATAAGCAATTAAATACTTGTGGATGACACAAATAACAATTGATTTTAAGTCCTTGTCAACATAAATTATGTAATCACTCGTTTGTCAAGAACAGTGTTGAGACATCAAGGAAGACATCCTAACATAACTGGAAAAACCCTATCAACCTTTCCTTGAGAAGGAGCACATCATAACAAATAGATTAAGTTCTAGGACATCCTTCATTAGAAATCTGAAATCAAGCTCTTCAAGAGCAAAAAAAAAATTATCCTGTCTTCCTAGAGTGTCTTCATCTTGATTACTTTCTCTTATGAGCTTTTTTCACAAATAGAAGAGCATTTATGAGTGGAGTTGAGAGAGATTTCAAGTATATTTGGCTAATTTATACGCGATAAGAGTACTTATGGGTCGGAATATGGAAGAATCAACACAACCTCTTCTATTTGTCTTACTCCCAACTGGTCTTGTACTTTTATAAGCAGCTCCACCATCTTGCTTAATTAATTTGGGATGTGAGTAGAAGTGAGCTCAAAATATATTGAGAGTGACTAATGAGACATTGACCATAATACCCATCTTTATCACTTTTGTAGATAAAGAACGCCTCAAGATATTCCAAGAGTATATATTCCTTGAACCATACCTTAAAGAACACACATCAGATACATATGCAGCGGAACAAATCACATCCTCTACAACCTCCAAGCAAGATGTCAGAACCATCTTATAGGACATCATGCAAAACAGATATTCCCAGAAACAGCCAATAGTTAGTGATAAGAGTATATGGATATAACTCCACATGTCATGCTTAATTCAATCTCCTCCTCAAGGGAAGATCACCAGAATACAAACCAACATGAACACCACAGGTTCACACATCAGAGGCACATGTAACAGAAGAAAAAAAGGCCTCACAATTAACAACCCAACCATAGAAGTAGATACAACCAAAAATTTACTCCTTCAAGTCCATTGTACAAGAAAGTATCTTCTTTAGATCTCACCCAGAACAAAATAGGATGTCTACTCTAACACCAATTGAAATTCTGGTATACAGATAACAAATGTCCTAACACATGTAAGACACTGATCTCCGTTGAACATCACAAGGACAAGAGAAAACATACTAGTATCGTGATAGATGCTCCAACGTCTTATATGACGTGACAATAAATTAAGAAACAAAACTGAACAATACAGAATAATATTAACACAAAGATATGATGACCTAATTCGGTGTACAACAACACCTACTCTGGGGGCTACCAAGCCAGGAAGAAGATTACACTATCACTACTATTATTTTATGTAAAAAACCTTTGTTTTACCTAATCACTACCCAATGCAATCTTTATCTCAAAAACCCATCCAAGATAAGAGAAACTCGTCTCACTCCCTAAATCACCTCAGTGATATCTAACAATCACAACCTCTAGTGACTGCATCAAACTACTTGAAAGATACCCCTTTCAAAATAAAGTTCATCCATGACTCTTAACTAACAAACACACTTGGATTTTCTTTAAAGCTTCATCCAAGAATAATATACAATTTATTACCTAAAGACTTTTGAATCCATATAGAAATAATGTCTACCATAATGTATCAAACCGATACAAAGGGTGACTTACAATCCAAGAAAGTACACGACTCTCAAAACCCTAAACCCTTATTTTTTCTTTACAAAAGTTTTATACAAGAATTAGTTTATTTTCCCTAGGTCTAAGTCTTCATTTTTTAATCTTTAAGGGACTGGATTGGGGCTTCAAAATCGCAGTTGATCTATGGCAGAAAATCAGCAGAACCTTTTCCATGAAGATAAGGCTTCAATGATTTGTTTCCAAAAATGTCTCAACAAATCAATCTTCTAATATCCCTTTAAAAATAAAGTTTAACCAAGACTCTTAACTAACAAACACACTTGGATTTTCTTCAAAGCTTCATCCAAGAACAATATACAGTTCATTACCTAAAGACTTCTGAATCTGTATAGAAACAATGTCTACTACAATTTATCAAACCGATATAAAGGGTGACTTACAATCCAAGAAAGTACAAGACTCTTAAAACCATAAACCCTTATTTTTTCTTTACAAAAGTTTTATACAAGAATTATTTTATTTTCCCTATGTCTAAGTCTTCCTTTTATAATCTTTAAGGGACTGAATTTTGGCTTCAAAACCGCAGTTGATCTGTGGCAGTAAATCAGCAGAACCTTCTCCAAAAAGATAGGGCTTCAATGATTTTTTTTTCCAAAAATGTCTCAACAAATAAATCTTCTAATATCCAGAAGATATCTCTTATTCTTCAGTTTTGAAATCCATATAGGATTACTTAATATTCCCAAAATATTCAATAATTTGCAACAATTGTATCCAAACAATAAGATAACTGTAACAGACCAGATGTCTTATACTGCTGGTTAAGACATCATATTTAACATGTTGAACCAGCAAGTCGAAACATCTTGTTAAGCATATTTCTACCAAGTTAGTGTTACCAAAATTTATTCCAATTACAAAAACATAGAATTAACAAATGTGACGGAAACCCTAACATTCATGGAATTCCATGCCTCAACCTTGATTTGGCTTCTCCTCTGTTCTTCCTTTTCTAGGAAACTCATTGTTCTTTCTGATGTCATATGAGATGTTCTTGACATCTGGTCTAGACCTTCTATCCAATCTCCTCAGTACCTTGTTAAATTACCTCTCAAGTAACACAACAACATTGTATAACCCTTCATTAGTGATCCAGATCATATTTCTTCTCTTCATCTATAATATTGTAGACAAAAGTTATGCCTTGTTCTTCTTTTTCAGATCTATCATTGATAGCCAATTCAAAAGTTTGAATAAACCCAATAAGGTCCTCCACTTTTATGTTGGAGATGTCTTGGATTTCTTCAATAGTTGTGAACTTCATGTCAAACTTCTTAGGCAAGGACCTGAGGATTTTTCCAACAAGCTTCTCCTCTGACATCTTCTCTCCTAAGACACTAGATGAATTGGCAATATTAAGATTTCTCATGTGAAAGTCATGAGTAGATTAATCATCCTTCATCCTGATATTCTCAAATTGAGTAATGAGAAGCTCAAGTCTTAATATTTTCACCTTAAATGTGCCTTCATGAGTGGTCTTGAGAATTTCACAAACATCTTTGGCCACAGTACACGGATTTATCAGTCTAAACATATTTTTATAAACTCCATTGAATATGGCATTCAATGTTTTGGAGTTTCCAAGAGCACGTTCATATTCTACCTTAGACCAGTTCTCTTTTGGCTTTAATTCAATTGTACCTTTCACCACAGGGTATTCCCAACCTTTGATAGCTGCTTTCCAGGTTTTGCTATCAATAGATTTTAGAAAAGGCATCATACTAATATTCCACCAATCATAGTTGGTTCCATCCAAAATAGATAGCTTGTTAACATATACTCTTTCCATAGTACCAGAAAATATCTTCCCTGGAGCTCACCCGATAAATAGAACATGGTGTCTTCTCTGATACAAATTGAATTTCGGGCACGCACACAATATCAGAAGATAAAAATAATGCCTTAATAACACACAATGTCACAATAACTATTATGACATCCGCTGACAGAACATCAAATAAAATACCAACACAACAAAATTATAACTTGCAGAAAAAGAAAGAACACATCGATATGTTAACCCAGTTCAGTGCTAACTCACCTAATTTGGGGGCTACCAAGCCAGGAAGGAAATACACTATCAATAGTACTAGTTCAAAGCTAAACTCCCCCGTTTACCACTTCTCGCCTAATTTCTATCCAGTGTAACTTCTACCTAGCCACCTCCTAGATATGAGAAATCGTCATCGCATCTCTAATAATCACCGTGATAAAAAAAACCACTCTCAGTCCCAGAGAATGTCTCAAGAAACCAAAAAGAAGAACACACTTCCAAATTACAAATACTTAGTTTGCTTAAAAGCTTCACCAAGAACAAGACTCAACTCTTGCTTACAAGCTTCGAGGAGGACAATAACTTGATAACAATCAAGTAACGATACAAAGAAAGTCCAATTCTAATATCAAAGTTATAATAGAATGACTCACAATAAACACAGTTCAACTCTACTATAGAGTGGATCACAAATAACAAAAAACATATTAAACCCTAAAATTCTTCTTTTAATACATGGCTTAACTGCCAAATTAGGTTTAGAAACGTCATTTAAATAGATTTATGATATGCATGGGCTTGGAATTTTCATTTAAATAAAACGCATATCCAAAGCAGCAACTGTAAATAAATTTCATAATTTTCTGCACAAGTTAAGATGTAAAAATAAAAAGTTTCTTAATTTTTCTCAACAATCAATTTTAGAAACTTTTGTACAGTTTGAGATCAAATCAATTGTTCAAGACTAAATCTTCTTGACCTTCTAAAATGTATGAGATATATCCCAAAAGAATCACTCAAATATCAAATCAAATCATGTCAAGAGATACCAAAACAACACAGCAGAGTCTATTGTATCAGACCAGAATGTCATGACATTGTCTTCGACATCTGGTTAAAAACACATAACAACATACCTATTATAACCAACTATATTTTGCCAAAATTTAATCAATCATAAAGCCATGGTACTAACAATTTTAAATTCATTTAATAAAATGAAATATGAATAAGAAATGTATATTATTGACTTTTTATGAAATATTTGCTTTTTATAAATTTGTGAAGATGCTGAAAGATTCATTACGTTAGTACAAACTTGTGACTTAAGGTGTGGTTCTAATTATTCTTTAGTGATATCTATATATGTATAGAGTGACTTAAAAATTGGACATATGTACTTATTCAAATTTGTGAATACATCAAACATATTCTTCTTGTTTTCAATGATCTATTTGAATTTATCTTTCATAGTCCACAATTGAAGAACTTTGTTACATACTTTTACCATATAAGAGGGTGGATCGGATGTTCGAAAAATTTGGACTAAGTTTGTTAATTTGTTTTGGTTTTCAAAACTTCAAAATTTAGTTAAATTTATTGTATTAGTTAAATTTTGGATAGTCCGAAGAGAAATCTTTTTTGTATATATTGAATGAGACCATGAACCGTACATTCTATCGTGATGAGAAATTGTAGTTTGTTTTCTTCCATTATTTAGGCCTACATAAACGGTTGTATACACTCACTCGTTTATCTTTTAGCCGACATGATACACCGAGAAATTACGGGGAAATCTTGGTGTTCATTTAATGTCTAGCATATATGTTGAGTTCTTCCAAATGAAGTATGTATATTGTGGTTCATTATTCAAAGCATTTGCGTGACAATATGGTTAGTTACAAGAAAGGATGATTTTTATTTACAAGAAATTGATAAAATGTTTTTCTTCTTGCAAGAAGGATGACTTGAGATTGCTAGCATCTTAAAATGATCAATTGTAGAAGTCAAAGAGGTTATAATATAGAAGTCAGATTTCTGTTGAGATTGCTACACAAATTGTAACGATTGAAGAGAGAGAAAATGTAAAGAATGATGCTGGAGTTGTACGAGAGAAATGTCACAAAGTAAATAAATATACACAAGACTAAGAGAGGCAATTGAGAAAATTGGTTGAGAGTGTTGCTTCTATCTAAGGTGACCGACGTTGTCGTCATCTAGATTATGAAGAGTATGATTCCTACAGTGATGATGACTTTGATGATGACTCTATTGACAACATGCAAGATTAAATTATGCTTTACTTGTTTTTATAGAGATTAATTTAATATTCAAATATTATGTTTTTCTTGAGATTTATTTATTTTGTTCGAGGTTTATTTACATCAAACTTACTGAATTAGTAGTTTTATATTTGTGGATTGACATTAAAGTGTGATTTTGGATTTTATTTTATATTTCGTTGATTACATAAAGATCAATGGTTAAATATAGGATTTTGTTGATGATGTAAAGTGGATTATGAAAAAATTATTCATATATAAGACGTGTTAGTACGCATTGCTACTACTTTCTCAAAAAAAAAAAAATCTCATATAAGGCATGGGAGTAATTTGTTGGTATTTTAATTCCAAAAAAAAAAGTTAATGTTACAGATGGTTTAATCGTCTGTTATATTATATATGAAATCACAAAATTTATCGAAGACATTTGCCCTGAGTAAGATTACTGACATCTTAGTCATGGGTAATATAACAAAGTTAATTGCATGTTTACCCATAACCTATTCACGATTTGACCGAGGATAATATTGAGGGCTTTTTTGACTGTCGGTAAATATTATTAAGGAGAGATTTACTGAAGGCCACATAGTAGTTGGTAAGCCCTGGGTCATTTACCTTTTCTCACGGCTTTCTCTTGTTACAGAGGACTTTTGGCCCTGTGTATTGATAAAATTTCTTGTAATGGAATGAATTGTATGAATAATGACATAATCAGGTGTATGCTCTCTCATGCAAAATTATCAAAAGTTTCTTCGGGTGAAGCAATGACAACTACAGAGGATTTGATCAATATTTCTCCTTATGTTCCACCTAATGGTGATGTTTCAAGTAGAGTATGGACGAGGAAAAATGTCTCTTATGGTTACTTGAGAGTGTTTGGCTGCAAGTGTTTTGCTCACATTCCAAGAGGTGAGAGATTCAAGCTTGATAAAATATCTAAGCAATGTGTGCTTGTAGGTTATGGTCATGAAGAGTTAGGTTATAGATTGTGGATCCAGTTGACAAGAAAATTATCAGAAGTTGTGATGTGATGTTTCTTGAAGACCAAATTATTGAAGATTTTGATAAAACATAGAAGTCAAAATTTGATTGTAGAGGTTACACTAATGTTGTGCCTAAACGTCCTAATAGAAATTTTGTTTATGGCAGAGACATACATGTAGATGATGAGAATGTAACCAATGAGAAGGAAACTTATCTTGATGAGCAAGTTGTAGAGGTTCGATCTGAGCCACCAGTTGAACCTAAGTTGAGAAGATGTACTAGAGAGCACCAAGTTTCTCAAAGATATTCGCCACATGAGTATGTGATGATCACTGGTAATGGAGAGCCAGAATACTACCAAGAGGATATTTGAGTTGGTAAAATTTGATAAGGCTATAAAATACTCAAGAATAAATGGGTATACAAGATAAAGTCTGAAGAGAATAAATGTCAACCAAGATACAAAGCAAGACTGGTTGTGAAAAGTTTTAATTAGAGAAAAGATATTTACTTTGAAGAAATTTTCTCACTTGTGGTGAAAATGACATCTATTCGAGTTGTGCTAGGATTAACAGATAGCTTGAATCTAGAGGTTGAACAACTTGATGTGAAAACTTCTTTTCTTCATGGTGATTTGGAGGAACATAACTATATGAAGTTCCCTGAGGGCTTAGAAGTAAAAGGTAAATAAGAGCTTGTTTTTAGATTGAAGAAAAGTTTGTATGGACTTAAGAAAGCTCCACGAAAATGGTACAAAAAGTTTGATTCTTTCATGGAAAGAAATGGTTATAGTAAAACTACTACTAATCATTGTATGTTTGTGAAGAAATTCTCTGATGGTGATTGTATTATTCTCTTGTTATATGTTAATGACATGTTGATTGTATGTCACTAAGAAAGTTTAAAGCTTATAGAAAGAGTTAAGCAAGTCCTTTGCAATGAAGGACTTGGATACTACACAACAAATCCTTGGCATAAGAATTTCTCGTGACAGGAAGACAGGTAAATTTAATTGTCTCAACACAATTACATTGAGAATATGTTAAAGAGGTTTAACATGCGCAATTCAAAACCTGTGAGTACTCCAGTTTCTAGCCATTTCAAATTGAATTCTTAGCAATGCCCTACAAGTGAAGAAGATAAAGATTATATGGAGAATGTTCCTTATACATATGGAATTGGTAACTTGATATATTCTAAGGTATGCACAAGGCCAGATATTACTCATAGTGTTGGTGTTATAAGTCAGTTTCTCTCTAATCCTGGTAAAGGTCATTGGCAAGTAGTGAAGTAGATTATCATATATCTTAAAGGTACTTCCAGAGTGTGTTTATGCTTTGGGAGCGGAGTCTTGTGTTAGATGGCTACACATATGCATACATGGTAAAAGATATTGATTCTAAAAAAATCTACTTTTAGATACATGATGACTTTTGTAGGGGGTGGTTGTCATACCCCAAAGTTTCTCTACCCTTATATTATATTTAGGTTTCTTTTTAAATAAATCGTATTATATAGTTTTTATTTTTATGGGGGAGTAAAACATGAAAAAGGGGTGTGTCGATTTAAAATGGACCATCAAATGGCCTATTAGGTTATTTAAAAAAGGATTCCATTTCAAAATATTGGGAAAAGGGTGTATAAAGTAATGCATTTTGTTTAAATCCCAATAGGGAAGGCCTGCCCAGTTTCATTGATTTGTTCTATTTTAAAGATTACATTATTAGTATTATTATTATTTTATAATTATTCTTTATCAATTATTAGTAGTACTGATTTTCTTTTTAGATCATTATTTTATAACTTAATTAAAAAGAAAAGAGAGGAATCGTTACAGAAAAGAAAAAACAATCGTTAGGAGGAGGAAAATTGACAAAAGGAAAACAAATTATAGAGGAAGAATTAACAGAAGAGATTATGATAGAAAGAAGAAGAGTTGACAGAAAGTTGAAGAAGGGATCTGAGTTTCAACCTCTGAAACCCTAGATCTGAGACGCTCCAATGCCCTCGTCCTCCAATCTCACGATCGTGCCACCGTTCAATCAACCATCATCATTCGCCATTACCTGTCAAACACGAGCAAAAGGAAATCAGAAGGAGAATCATGAGAAAGAAGCTCGAAGAACATTCAGTGAGGGTAAAACACTTAGCTTAAGTTTTTTGTTTGATCTTTGTAATAATTGTTGGGGTTCCAGAATCGTTTTAGGGTTAGGTTGTAGTGGAATCAGAGAGGAAGCGACAGATTTGGATGTCGCGCCGCCGCGGTTGGGTTTGACAAAGGAGGCTAGTGTTTTATGTGTTGGTGAGAGAGAGTGAAAAAGAGGATTGGGATAAAAAGAGAGAGACAAGCGCAGAAGGAAAAGAGAGATAATAATAATAAGTGAATAATTTGTTTTGTAAAAATGTAATGATCCAGTACACGCCGTCCAACAGCCTTACCGTGCTCCCTTTAAATGCCACCGTATGATCATCATCATGTGTCCCCTACACTATGCCAAAAATAAGTTTTATCAGCACACATACGAAAGCGCTTTTAGGAAAAAGCGCTGTTGTAGGTTTAAAAAAAATTCGCTTAAAAAAAGCGCTTTCAAGGGTGCCTTAAGAAAGCGCTTTTCAAAAGCGCTGCTAAAGGTCACCCTTAGAAAGCGCTTTTTGAGAAGCGCTGCTAAAGGGTGCCTTTCAGAGGGTACCTTAAGAAAGCGCTTTTCAAAAGCGCTGCTAAAGGTTAGCCTTAGAAAGCGCTTTTACAAAGCGCTGCTAAAGTTGGCCTTTAGAAAGCGCTTTTAAAAGCGCTGCTATAGGATATGCTACGAAAGCGCTTTTACATTAAAAAGCGTTGTTATAGGTGACCTTTAGAAAGCGCTTTTAAAAGCGCTTTCGTAGGTAGTTTTATAATAAAAATCAAAAATTTGTATCATCACTTTTCTATTGTTCTTCACGAAATCATCAAAGCCCTAAACCAGAGCTATGCCGCCGTTAGCATCTACGAGGAGATTTTCGTCACGATCACCACTTGCCACTTTTCTATTCGTCATCAGGACATCTGCCGCCTTCTTCTTGTTCAGGACCACCGGGGCAGTTTCTGTTCTTCTTCATCAGGACCTCCGCCTCCGTTCATCAGTACTCTTTCATCAGAACCTCCACAAGAGAAACGCAAGGTGAATACCATTCATTTCCTGCTCCATAGCTTACTCTATAGTTTAGTTTTGATAGTAAATACCATTCATTTCCTGCTCCATAGATTACTCTATAGTTTAGTTTTGTAGAGTGTGTGTATGATTTTTTCTCTAATACAACACAATGTAAATGTCATCTCTAAGTTTTCACATATAACAGACATATGATTTAAATATGTACTATATGCACTATTGTAAACCAAAATATTTAGCCTCGCTATATATGTTTAGAAGTCAAAAGATTTTACGAGAATGAAGGAAGCATCCATGCAAATGTACATTTCCCCTATTTTCATCATTACTTGTAGCATACATTCCATTGATAGTACAACTGAACTGCAAAATTTTATCTTTTTTGAGTTTGAGTACACACATAATTTATGATTGATTTTGAGCAATGATAGTTTCTTGTTTATGGTTTCTTGTGTTATACTTGTGTACTAAAGTAGTTGATAGAATAAAATGAATTTAGTGAAAAGTATTGAGTATTGGTTTTGTTATATGGTTGTGCAAGAGCAAGTGCAAGTTTTGAGTATTGGTTTTGTTTTCTAATTTATCATTTAGCTCAGATTGACTCAGAAATCGTAAACCATGGATAAGACATGGATGTATTCCAATCGATTGTCGAAAGAGTACGATAACAGGGTATCGGAATTCGTTAAGTTTGCTGTTGCGCATGTCGAAGACCCCGTTCGAATGACATGTCCTTGTTTGTGTTGCTGTTATGGGAATCGGGTTGACGCGGTTCAGTTGGCATCGCATTTAATACAGTATGAAATTGATAGAAGTTATACATGTTGGAATATGCATGGTGAGAAAAGTGACGGGAATGATGAATTGGGGGATAATAGGACCTATGCTTCAAACGACAATGGCACAGATACATACGATTATGATCGAGTTAAAGAGATTGCAGAAGCGCTTGAAGAAGATCTTAATGATTGTCCCAAAATGTTTGAGAGGTTGGTAAGCGATGCAGAGAAACCGTTGTATAATGGTTGTACAAAATTCACAAGATTGTCTATGGTATTAAAGTTGTACAACTTAAAGGCGGGCAATGGATGGTCGGATAAAAGTTTCAGAGTTATTAGCCCTTATGAAAGATATGCTACCAGAGGATAATGTTCTCCCCAATCGAACGTATGAGGCCAAAAAGATGTTGTACTCTATTGGCATGAGCTATGACAAGATACATGCCTGTCCAAAAGATTGCGTTTTGTTTCGAAACGAGTATGCATCGTTAAATGAGTGTCCTAAATGCGGTGCCCCTCGATATAAGAAAAAGTTGTCTCCGGCAAAAGTCTTATGGTATTTTCCTATAATTCCGAGATTTAGACGGATGTATCGTAGTGAAACCGATTCAAGACACTTAACTTGGCATGTAGATGAAAGAATTGTTGATGGAAAGTTTCGACATCCGGCAGATTCACCACAGTGGATGAAAATTGATAATGATTATCCTGAATTTGGAAAAGACGCAAGAAACCTTCGCTTGGCATTGTCTACTGATGGAATGAACCCACACGGTATTCAAAATATCTCGCATAGCACATGGCCTGTAATTCTTATGATTTATAACCTACCTCTGTGGCTATGTATGAAGCGTAAGTACATGATGTTATCTATGTTAATTTCTGGGCCTAAACAACCAGGAAATGACATAGACGTATATTTGGAACCTTTAATCGAAGATTTGAAGATTTTGTGGGAGAACGGTGTGGAGGTTTATGATGGGTATAGGAAAGAAAGTTTCAACTTGAGGGCGACGTTGTTTGGAACAATTAACGATTTTCTAGCCTACGGAAATCTATCCGGGTATAACATTAAAGGTGAAAAAGCGTGTCCTATCTGTGAAGATGGAACTGATACGATGCGATTGAAACTTTGTCAGAAGAATGTCTTTCTCGGTCATCGTAGATTCTTAAATTCTAAACATCAATATCGTGGATGGAGAAAAGCGTTCAACGGAGATACCGAACAACGTAGAGCTCCGCCTGGATTGACAGGTGATCAATTATTTGAAAAGGTGAAAGATGTGAGTGTTATACCCCAAAATTTTCCCTCCTCTTTTTCACAAGAAATCACAGCTTCGAGCTTTTCCTGATTTTTCAGATTGGCTCAAGAATCGGTCAAACAGACTTTTCTTATCAGTCAAACAAAATTAGGGTTTCCATTGACTTTTGAATCAGTCCAAGTAGATTATTAGGGTTTTTATTGATTTGGTTGAGTTTGGCTCAGGGTTTGAGCAGGCGGACGTTTCTTTGACAGTAAATCCAACATTAGTGTTTGCACACGCATTCTCAGAAGGAATTGAGTCCACAGTATTTCAATCGACTGTCACATTGTCTTGACGCTTGTTCGAAATTTCTGTTTGTCTCTCAAAGTCTAAACATCTGGGATATGGGTTGAGGCTTCTTATTGAAAGTTTGAAGTTTAAGTTTGATCAGTGAAGTAAAAGACATATGGACGTTTGTTTGTTTAATTGTGCAATGCTTTTGGTTATTTGGAATGTCGGGCGTATTGTTGCTTAATGCGAAGTTGCAAGACTACAGTGTTTAGTAATTATTTATTTTATCTAAGTTAAAACAATTGGGATGCATTTCCAGTCGTTTTAATTCAAGAGATTTAAATAAATAAATAAACAGTGTAAAGTAAAGAATTATCCGGCAAAAGATTTTTTATTCATTTTCAATTGTTGTTACAAGTGTTATATGAATACAATAAATTTATTTACAGTGTTGCAATGACGTTTATTACAATGATTAAAAATAAATTAAATCTACATCCTAAGTTTCTTCAAGTCTTCATCTTTTACTGCTGCTTCCCTTGGCCCAATTGATGTTTACCTGCAAAGCCAGAAAAAGAGAAGTCAATAACAGTTAAATTGGAAAGGCATTTTTCAGACAGTTAATCATAAAAGTTCATCATTAAAGGCTGTTGGCCGGAATCAGATTATTTTGGGTTTTCATCATATTTTGCTCATCCTCTTTGCAAAACACAAGAAAATTCCTCTTCTTGGTTCACAAAGAGGAAAGTAAATTTTTTTGCAAGCATGGAATTAATTAAATACAAAGCTGCATAAATTGCAAACTGAAAATGCCAAACCAAATTGCATTTTCAAACTAGGCGAACCAAACTGTCAAGAAAGATATCAAAGCTGTCAAAAACTGTCAAGAAAGATATCAAAGCTGTCAAAATTGTCCAAAGAAGCTACCAAACTGTCAAGAAGATATCAAAAGATATCAAAATCTATCAAACTATCATCAAAGAAAAGAAGAAAGTACAGAATGCAGAGGAAAGCTAAATTGCAAGCAAGCTTGTAAAACCAATTTCATCATTTTCTAGCCACAACCTTTTCAGAAAAAAGTACAGTTAAAGCAATAAAATATGCTTTTCTGGAGAGAGAGAAAGAGAAAAAAGCAGGCTTACAGTTTTTGGGCAGGCTAAGAGATATAAATAAATATAACAAAGATCTCAGTTTAGAAAAAGGGGGCAGAAGACAAAAAGAAAAAGGCCACAAACTGTAAACAGAAACACAACCTGCATAAAACATTCAAGCCTATACCAGTTGCAAAACTTATAAAAACAAGCCTGAACCAGAAAACCTGTGTTCAAACTCAACAAGCCTGCCTAACCAACAAAGCTTGCCTGCATAAACAAACTGCAAAAACCTGCTTGTATCAGTAGCCTGCCTCAAGCCAAACTGCATAATAAGCCTGCCTCAAGCCAAGCACAATAAACCTGAACAAACTCAGTGTCCAAGCCTGCATAAGCTCCCACCTGTATAAAAACTCAAAGCAGAACAAACAAAAACCAGAAACAAATCTCCAAACTCGCCTCAAGCCTGTCAAACACAAGCAAGCCTGCATATAACCTCAAGCCTGCAGAACCTTCAACAAGCCTCAAAACTGCCTTCAATCCAAACCAAACTCAAACAAATCCAAATACCCTCAGAACAAATTCATCATAGGGCCAACATCATCAAACTCAGAAACCAATCAACATCAGAAAGAATCATCATAAGCCAAATTATCAAAAGCATTCTCAGAACAAGCAGCTCATCACATAATCATCAAAAGCATCACAAAAGCAAGTATTCAGAGAGGAAGAGATTCAGAAGTTGGTGGAACAGGTTTTTCAGATTTATAGCATTTCATAATAAAACCGCTCAAAAGGAAAGATACGAGGTTACCAGAAATCCAGCAAGAACAAAGCTTTCATCAGCGTCTCGCTCCCTCGTCCCGCCGCCTGAGAAGCACCTCCGTCCAACTCCCCCATCGCTTCTCCAGAAACGGTCATCAAGGTATCTATCCCCTCTTACTGTCTTACATCTCGCATAAACATAATAATAATCAAAGATCAAAACAAGGAAAAAGCTGAAACATGCATGAATATTCAAACCCTAAAACAGAAATCAATACCTTTTCTTGTCACCACCTGGTACAACCATGGAGAGAGGAGAATGGAGGTGGTGTCTGGTGGCCTAAGGCGCGAGGAGAGGAGACATCAGAAGCCATTGTTAGAGAAGGATGAAGAGGACGATGAAGAAGAAAGGAGAGCGGCGCCGTTCGTTCAAACACAAACCCTATTCTGAACAAAACACAACAAACCGTAACAATAAAATTTTGTAACGCGTTTTGGGCCTGCCCCCTTGAACAAATGCCTAAGCCCATTCAATTCTGGCGCCTGCACCCCCCTCTTGTCCTCTTTCAACACACTTTTTTTTGGGCCAAGCATAATCCCCTAAAGCCCATTTAACCTTTTTTTATATATACAAACTAATACTTTTTTTTACCTTGTTTCTTTTTTTTCATAACTTATCTTGTTAAATAAAATAATATATTGACTTTTTTTACAAAATTTTCTTAATGTTTATTACATTTTAAAAAATATGTAAATAATAGATTTTTGTTTTAAAGACTTTTGTTTAATAAATCTTTTTATATAAGTTCCTAAATAACATTAACAATACTTTTTTTTATTACACTTGAAATACATAAAAATAGATTTTATTAAGTTATTTGATTTTCTCTTTAAAACCTTTTTTTTTGTTTATATAACATTAACAAAAAAACACAAAAATAATATTAATACTTAATATTGCATTAGGTTAACATTTTGATCATTTGTAAATAACCATATGCATTGCACAATACTTTTATTTCTCTTTGGTTCTTATACCTTGCTATATTTTTACATTGAGAATGCGACAATTCGATTTGGTTGTAAATAATATTTAGACACTACTATTCTGATAAGACTCATCCCCATTTGTAAACATTTGTACCCCCATCCCCGGATACTTATTTGTAATATCTTAGAATTTAAATTCCCGCAATTTATCGCTTTCCATATACTGTATAGTAATTAGGGTTTGTATGCGAAGATTCAAAATCAACCGCTAGATAACCTAATACAAGACAAATGCATGAAATCAATACACAATTCACACTTGCACTTCTAGGGTAACCTTGCTTGTTGCTTCAGAAAAATGCAATCATGTCCCTCGAGTATGAGACACTCTAGCAAATGTCCCTTCGATAAACAAAGATCGTTAGTCCCTCGATGACCCTCGATGTTGCCTTCGATAAAACGATCTCGTCCCTTATAAAATTTCTAGAGTGTCTCACAAGTTGCCTTCAATGATTGTATACGATGACCCGCGCTCGTCCCGTTAACATCCTAACGCAAGGTTGTTCACCAAACACAATGGTGAAACAACACTGTTAAAAGGGTTAAAAACATAAGAAAGACCTTTGAGTAAAATAGGGTAGACAACTCTTAGTTACTTGATCAAACTTGCAAAACATCCTTGCCATTTTTCAAACACACATCTCCACACAATTTCAAAACAACTTTCAAAAACATTGAAACATCTTTTCAAAAAGACAAACACCTTTGTATATACTCAAACATGAGTCATTACAAAGGTTGCCTAGACAAGGCATCTTTTTCAGAACATTTTCAAAACCACACACACAAAGCACCATTTCAAACAATTAAAAAGCAAAGGCAAGTGATCTAAAACAAGTAACTAAGAGCCCATGGATAACCATGGATGAAAAGGGTGCTAGAACCTTCCCTTTTCATAATCTACCCCCCGAACCCACGAAAACATCTCAAAGGTCTTTCTTGTGCTTTTTGACCTTTCCTTAGGATAAATAAAAAGTCGATGGCGACTCTTGCTAAACCGAACAAGTGCGAACACAAACACAAAACCTCAAGTCAATTCTCCCACCGTATCACAGAACTGGCGACTCTGCTGGGGAATTCTTCCGAAAGTGGGGTTACCTTAGGGTTTTAGATCACCTATACATGCTTGCTCTGATTGCTTTGATTGCTTTACTTTTTGGGTTCCTTGTTTGGGTTTGTTGTAAATCCTACACCCGGATTTGGGGGCACCTTTTTAGGTAAATAGCAATAAACTGTGAGGGAACTGTGCGGGGTATACCGACACGGTTGAAGCAGTAGCTATGTTAGTGTGACATATTTGTGAGTACCGGTAGCCCTTGAGTAGTCAAGGAGAATACGGGGCCGCTGAGCGATGTCATGAAGCACTAACGAACTCTTAGAACCTTACTTGACCATCTTGGCCTTTTTAGGGGTAGTGAGATGACCGACTTTGGTGCAGTCCGAAGTTGGTAGATACTCGATACTACACTCATTGAGGGTTGTTTTCTTGGAATATTTTGGTCGCCAGTTAAGTGGCTAAACCAAAACAATGAACATAGAAAATAATCCAATGATATTGAGCTCCTTAGAGCCCGGTTTCTATTTTAGGACAGGATGAGCCAACTAACTTCAAGAGGGTACTTACCTACAAACCCCATGCAAGCCTAAGGACTTGTTTGCTCTATGTGAATATGATTACCTGTATATACACTTACTTGCTTTTGCATACATGTACATAAGATCATACCATAGCATTTACAATAACTGTTTCAAGGATCTCGAGGGTCTTTTGATGCAGGGTCACGTTGAACCAGACGTCTACCAAAGGGCAAGGGGGTTTTCCTCTAAACAAACGCCGTCAAAGATCAAGTGCAACAACTTGAATCAGGGGCTATGACCCACTTGACATGGTGAGCTTGATTCTCGTGGAAAGACATCCACCATTACAAAGTTATCCAATCAAAGATGTTGATTCAACCTCTAACATTTTCTTGTGTTTACCCCACGAGATCCTTGAAAACATGCATCCACATATCATGCATTGCATCGTAACAGGTTTTCCTTTTCAGGTTTCCTTATTTCTCCTACTGTTTATTTCAGTAGAGATGGCTCCAGAGCAGACTATCAAGGACGTTCAGGCTCAAAATGCTCAACTCCGAGAAATGTTCTTGAACCTGTCCCAGGGGCAAGAAGAAGTGAAAGCTCTCCTCACAAGGGGCATGGTCTTGGGGAATTCAGGCAGTGTCAGGAATAATCAGTTGGAAAGACTGCAGATTGAGCTGGCAACAATGAAGATCCAGATGATGGGACAGCTGTTGGGCCAGATGGCTCTCATTCAAGACTTAGCTCAAAGACAAGAAGAGCTCAGGGTCCTCGTCAACAAGCTGCTTCAAAACAACCAAGTGGGGAAAACACCTAAGGTTGAAGATCAAGTCATCATTCCACCCCCTTTGAGACAAGAAGACAAGGGAAAAGCTCCTCAACTTGCTTCAGGGTCACAAGCCCAGCAACAACCTCGCCAGCATCAACGGGGTAATCGGCGCAAGCGAAATGTACCTGGAAGACATTTCTCTGAGGCTGAGATACCGTCATCTCTAATACTGAAACGCTTGTTGGAGGTCAATCTGATTACTTTAAAGGATCCTCCCTGGAATCCCAACACCTCTGCTCCTACCTATCACTCCAATGAAAGGTGTGCATACCACTCCCATAGTCCTGGACATGACACCGGCGACTGTTGGACTCTGAAGAACAAGATCCAAGACTTGATTGACGAAGGAGTGCTGGAATTCATGCCAGATGGTGAGATGAAAATCTTCCGCCAAGGTTTCTCCATTTGAAATGACAAAGCTCAAACTGAGAGACTTTTGTTCCATTTGAATTTTCAAGTTGTAATTTCTTTTGTTATTCAAACAATTATCTGTTGATGTCAAACTCTGTTTCATTAATGCATTGCATATGTTTGTCTTGAATTCATCCATTGGTTTTCACTATTCTTATGCTTTCTTTATGACATTTAACTCTTGCTAAAAGTTACAAGCCTTTAGAGGGAGGATGACGAAACAATACCATAATCTCATACGGTATGCTTTTGAACAGACCTTGCTGACGATGTACAGGCATTTCTTTCAAATCCTAAACACCGGAGTTATAAGGAAGATAATCCCTAGTCAACCCCTTCGAGCCAAAGAAGTAAGAGTTTTTTGTTTTAAACACAAATTGAAACCTTTGATTTAAACCTGGGGCAGGGTAGTCTCTCAGTTAATTCAAAAAGAATGCGCATTAAAGTCGTAAACTCTCAGTTTGTAATACAACGAACGACATAAAAAAAACATTCCTTTGGAATCAAAAAGACAGTGATGGTTCCCTATCTCATAGGCAGTCAATCTCTCAAAAGAGAAAAGCCCACTAAGCCAAAACCTACAAAGGAGGCTTAAGAAAGCTGGGACATCCCGCTGATTGTAATCTCGAAAACAGGAACAGTCAGGCAAAAGTTAGGGATAACAAATCAAAAGAAAGAGGTCATTATAAATCCTCAACAATAGGAAAAATGTTGCAAAAATGATGACTGCCTTCCCATAAAATTCAATTGGTGAACCATCACCAAAACATCGTTCCAAACTCGAACAGAGTTCGACGCACAATTAACTGAGCTTAGGATTAAAGAACATCACGAAGAGCGGGTGGGTACAAATATACTTTGAGCCTTTATCCTTTGTTTCTTAAATCGTGAACCAAGCCACGTTACAACCCTTCAAAAGTCCTAATTGAAGCATGGGTTAGTTCGAAAGCATACTATTACGAAAGGTATCCTGACTCCTGTAAGGCTTTGCCCTAAATCTTGTGTTGAATTTGTCTTATAAAAAGTTTGCTGCTAAAAAACGCATTTTTCAAAACTTCAAGACAAGCATAAACGTTGCATTACTTGAATATCATTGTTTACATATGGCTATTTGTTTGACAGCGGAGAAATTCACACAATGAATGTCCGATGAACGAAAGCTCTCTCAGTGAGCAAAATCACTTCAAAAAGGATGACACTTTCATTGACAAATCTCCTATCAACAAGGGGGCATGACATGTCACTATCCAGCACACCTGGGGCAGTCCAGTCAAGATTTCAGCAGATCTTTCAAAGTTCAGTTAACCTGGGGCAGTCCAGTCAAGATTTCAAGAAATCTCTCAATTGCAGGATAACCTGGGGCAAGTCTCCCTCACCATCACTTGGGGAATTTAAACGTCAATCTCATCAAAGGGTTACGTGCAGTCCAAGTGTCTTGACAATATCACAAACATCTGATACTAGGGGCAATGACAAGTCTCCCCAAAGTCCTTCTCATGGGATGACTCCTCAGCAAGGGTTTAATCTCTAAACACCAGGATTACCCAGCTGGATCAACCTCTAGAATCCTCGAGGACTTCCCCCAACAAAGATGTCACCTCTCTAGCGGACTGACGACAAGGTTTATTTCCCTAACAACACCAGGATTCCCCAGCTTGAGTTTGCCTCTCTGACTACTACAAATCAAAGGACCACAACTCCTCTTCTCCAGTAGACTACTCTACAATCCCCAACAAGTTACTGCGGAACCTGGACCCGACCAGATATCAGTTCAACTTCGACTCCCCAGTAGAGAAATGGACGACTAAGACTCTTAAACTCCTTTTCCCAAGCAGAAATAAGCATACTCCCCACAGATGTTTTACTCCCCAACAAAATCAAGATCATCATATTCCAGATTTCCTTCTAGAGACAGTTCAGATGTGACCCAAATATGGTGACATTCTGATACTTATTCCAGATTTCCTTCTAGAGACAGTTCAGATGTGATCCAGATATGGTGACATTCTGATACTTATTCTAGATTTCCTTCTAGAGACAGTTCAGATGTGACCCAGATATGGCGATATTCTGATACTTATTCCAGATTTCCTTCTAGAGACAGTTCAGATGTGACCCAGATATGGCGACATTCTGATACTTATTCCAGATTTCCTTCTAGAGACAGTTCAGATGTGACCCAGATATGGCGACATTCTGATACTTATTCCATATTTCCTTCTAGAGACAGTTCAGATGTGACCCAGATATGGTGACATTCTGATACTTATTTCAGATTTCCTTCTAGAGACAGTTCAGATGTGACCCAGATATGGCGACATTCTGATACTTATTCCAGATTTCCTTCTAGAGACAGTTCAGATGTGACCCAGATATGGCGACATTCTGATACTTATTCCAGATTTCCTTCTAGAGACAATTCAGATGTGACCTAGATATGGCGACATTCTGATACTTATTCCAGATTTCCTTCTAGAGACAGTTCAGATGTGACCCAGATATGGCGACATTCTGATACTTATTCCAGATTTCCTTCTAGAGACAGTTCAGATGTGACCCAGATATGGCGACATTCTGATACTTATTCCAGATTTCCTTCTAGAGACAGTTCAGATGTGACCCAGATATGGTGACATTCTAATACTTATTCTAGATTTCCTTCTAGAGACAGTTCAGATGTGACCCAGATATAGCGACATTCTGATACTTGTTCCAGATTTCCTTCTAGAGACAGTTCAGATGTGACCCAGATATGGAGACATTCTGATACTTATTCCAGATTTCCTTCTAGAGACAGTTCAGATGTGACCCAGATATGGCTATATTCTGATACTTATTCCAGATTTCCTTCTAGAGACAGTTCAGATGTGACCCAGATATGGCGACAATCTGATACTTATTCCAGATTTCCTTCTAGAGACAGTTCAGATGTGACCCAGATATGGCGACATTCTGATACTTATTCCAGATTTCCTTCTAGAGACAGTTCAGATGTGACCCAGATATGGCGATATTCTGATATTTATTCCAGATTTCCTTCTAGAGACAGTTCAGATGTGACCCAGATATGGCGACATTCTGATACTTATTCCAGATTTCCTTCTAGAGACAGTTCAGATGTGACCCAGATATGGCGACATTCTGATACTTATTCCAGATTTCCTTCCAGTTACAGTTTTAGATACACTCCAGACACGAAAGTCATGCTGCTACTTATACAGATCTCAATCCTAGTTACAGTTTCAAATACACTCCAAACACGGAAGTCATGCTGCTACTTATACAGATCTCAATCCCAGTTACAGTTTCAGATACACTCCAAACACGGAAGTCATCCTGCTACTCATACAAATCTCAAATTCCAAGATACAGTCCAGATATGCTCCAAACACGGTTGCCATTCTGTCACTCATTTATAATTTATCCTCAACCCAGAGATGCTCCAAAGGCAGATACCTTCCTGCTTCTCAACATACAATTCAACTTCCTGATGTTCCCGATAGAATGAAGATTCTCATTCTCAAAGTGGCATACAACCTAAAACTCCTGAACTTCTTCCAGACAAGAATAAACTTTATCCAGAATCCCGTGTTTTACTCTCCGACAGGATAACTACCTTTCAACAGTATGGCTATTCCCCACAGAATTCTTATTCCCCAAGCAGAATGAAGACTCTCATTCTCAGTTCCTCACAGAATATTCAGATATCCCCCAATGAAGATCTCCTCAAGCCAGTAATCCCCAGTAGATTGGCATACAACCCAAGCTCTTGATTCCCCAACAGTGGTCCCAAGACTTCTCATTTTCAACGATCAAAAGATTCTTGCAATCCCCTGCAGCAGTCAAGGATTCACTTTCCCCGACAGCAATCAAGATTCTATTATCTCCGACTATCCAGGATTCATCTATCCTCAGCAAGACAGCTCATCAGCTTACATGCGCATTCACTACATTCATATATCATAAACATTGATATAACATATATATTGCATCATACATTTCATGCAACATAACTTTGTGTTTCAGCTAATAGTTTACCCTTTTCAGGATAAGATTAATAAGCTTCAACTTCAACTTCTGAAAACAGTTTACGGGTTCTCCAACATGGATGCTGATCTATTGCTTATTCAACTTCAAGACTTCTGAAAACAGTTTACGGATTCTCCAAACACGGATGTTAATCTATCGCTTGTTCAGACTCAACTTTTGAAAACAGTTTACGGACGCTTCCCAACATGGATGCTGATCTATTGCTTATTCAACTTCAAGACTTCTGAAAATAGTTCACAGATTCTCCAGATACGGATGTTAATCTATCACTTGTTCGGATTCAACTTTTGAAAACAGTTTACGGATGCTTCTAGATACAGATGTCAATCTATTGCTTATTCAGACCCCCAACTCAGAGATATTCCAAAACATGGACACCTTTCTGATACTCATTTCTTTCACCTACAACATACATTCCAGATGGCATCTCTAAGCCCATCCCCCGACAAGATTCTGTCACATCTCCAGATGGCATCTTTAAGCCCATCTCCAAATGGCATCTTTAAGCCCATTCCCTCAAACTACGCTTTGACGAGTGCAAATTTTTTGGGCACTCTAGTGTGCAATCTCCTTTTAACTTCGAGTCGCGAACGGCAAAACTGCCAATCTAACTCTTCAGGTTCAAGAAGATTGAACAGGGGCAACTGTTATACCCCAAAATTTGCCCTCCTCTTTTTCACAAGAAATCACAGCTTCGGGCTTTTCCTGATTTTTCATATTGGCTCAAGAATCAGTCAAACAGACTTTTCTTATCAGTCAAACAAAATTAGGGTTTCCATTGACTTTTGAATCAGTCCAAGCAGATTATTAGTGTTTTTATTAATTTGGTTGAGTTTGGCTCAGGGTTTGAGCAGGCAGACGTTTCTTTGATAGTAAATCCAACATTAGTGTTTGCACACGCATTCTCAGAAGGAATTGAGTCCACAGTATTTCAATCGACTGTCACATTGTCTTGACGCATGTTCGAAATTTTTGTTTGTCTCTCAAATTCTAAACATATGGGATATGGGTTGAGGCTTCTGATTGAAAGTTTGAAGTTTAAGTTTGATCAGTGAAGTAAAAGACATATGGACGTTTGTTTGTTTAACTGTGCAATGCTTTTGGTTATTTGGAATGTCGGGCGTATTGTTGGTTAATGCGAAGTTGCAAGACTATAGTGTTTAGTAATTATTTATTTTATCTAAGTTAAAACAATTGGGATGCATTTCCAGTCATTTTAATTCAAGATATTTAAATAAATAAATAAACAGTGTAAAGTAAAGAATTATCCGACAAAAGATTTTTTATTCATTTTCAATTGTTGTTACAAGTGTTATTTGAATACAGTAAATTTATTTACAGTGTTGCAATGACGTTTATTACAATGATTAAAAATAAATTAAATCTACATCCTAAGTTTCTTGAAGTCTTCATCTTCTACTGCTGCTTCCCTTGTCCCAATTGATGTTTACCTGCAAAGCCAGAAAAAGAGAAGTCAATAACAGTTAAATTTGAAAGGCATTTTTCGGACAGTTAATCATAAAAGTTCATCATTAAAGGTTGTTGGCTGGAATCAGATTATTTTGGGTTTTCATCATATTTTGCTCATCCTCTTTGCAAAACACAAGAAAATTCCTCTTCTTAGTTCACAAAGAGGAAAGTAAAATTGTTTGCAAGCATGGAATTAATTAAATACAAAGCTGCATAAATTGCAAACTGAAAATGCCAAACCAAATTGCATTGTCAAACTAGGCGAACCAAACTGTCAAGAAAGATATCAAAGCTGTCAAAAACTGTCAAGAAAGATATCAAAGCTGTCAAAACTGTCCAAAGAAGCTACCTGTTATACCCCAAAATTTGTCCTCCCATTTCCTCAACATTTTCTCATCACAAGACCCTTGGAGCTCAAGAACAAGTTAGGGTTTACTCTGCTCAAGACCCCTCCTTGCACTGTTGACCCAAATTAGAGTTTGTGTTTGCACAAAGATGTTTTGACCTAAAAGGCCCAAGATGACTTTCATGCTTCATGTTGGACTCACAAGTTTATCCATACCAAGTTTCAAACCTTGATTCCAATCTTTGCCCAGTCAATTGGACAGTTGACCTAGAAATCAGCTGTATTGGGGAAAAAGTCAACTATGGTCAATTGACAGTCAAACTTCATGACTTTTGACCCATATCAACATATTGAACTCATATGAACCATTTGATCATGTTTGGATCACAATTCCACAAGAAATTTGATCAGATCACCAAAAGGGCAAAATGGTCATTTTTAGGGTTTTGACTGCACAAAGGCATTTTTTGACTGTTTGACCTAACCAATGGCAAACCAAGCTCACATATGGACTCAAGGACCCAATGGCATTGTCTTGACATGTTCAACAAGTTCAAAAGATCCCAAATGCACAAGATTGACAGATGAATTTTCCAGTCAACTGAGCCAAATTTGACTGTATACTGAAAAGTCAAACTTTGACTTTTTGGTCAAAATCAAGTGCCAAGATTCATTTTTCATCAAGACATGTCAAATTATGAAACTTGTTCATCAAGAAATCAAAAATCACAAATTAGGGTTTGGAATGAAGAAATTTCATAACTTAGAATTTTTTCTAAGTTATGAAAATTCCTAATTTTTTCCTAACTTTGTCCCATCTTTTCATCAAGATACATTTGGATTCAAGGAAAACTCAAAACATGAAAGTTGTAGTCCATTGCAAAATCTACAACTTTGATTCACAAAGTTTCCTCAAAAGAAGCTTGTAGCTCAAGTTATGATTTTTGGAACAAGGGTGCAAAACATTCTTAACTTAGAAATTTTTTGACCTATTTTAGGCAGGATTTATGCCTAACTTCATGGCCACTTTTCACATGCTTCCACTTAGAATTTCAACTTGCATTACAAATATGGATTGTAGTACACATTCCAAGCTTTCCAAATTGTCCAAGAACATCTCAAACACCCTTGTGGTTAGGGAGAATCGAATTTGTCAATATGGGCAAAAGTCACTTTGTTCATAAGCCATGTACATGTTCATAACTTGTGCATTTTTGAAATCAGCATGTGCAAGCTAGTTACAGGCCTCTAATCTCATTTACACTCAATAATTAAATGCCAATCCATTGTGTGCTAGCATTATTTTGTGCATTTGGTCATTACATGAAGAATTAAGCCATATTTGGAAAAAGTGACTTATCCATTCTTGTAAAGTATGGCTTTATGTCAAAACATGAATCAAAGAAGTACAATGCAAATCTCTGAGGCACAAGTTATTGAACTAATCCCACTGATCAAGACTAACTTTGCAGCATGTTTAGGGGGCCTGCATAAGCTTGTAAACCAACTGGACAACTTTTGCTTACATTAGAGGAAACTTGCATTTTGAAACACAGCATTACATTCCTGTCAACACAAGTCTAAGCAAACATTGTGAACACATTCCATACATCATAACTGAGCTAAAACACGAGTTAACCACCTCCAATACCTCCTCAAACACATAAACACCTCCTTGCTGCAAAAACAGAGTCCCTTCTGCAACTTGACTTCCACAAACACTTCCACTCGTGTGTTTTGGCTGAAACCTTTGCAAACACATTTCATAACATCCATACAAACTATTCCAAGCATTGAACTGGAACTGTAACAGCCATAGCCAAGTGTGCCATTTTCATTTTTCATCTGTGCAGGTTAACTTCTGTAGCTCGATTCAGCAAGATTCAAAGCAAGCTAAGCATAGAGGAAGCATCCCTGGACCTCAAGCAAGCTGTACAAGTCCTCAAATTGCATTAAAAGTGCCTCCATTGCTGCACACGATTCAAGCTGAACAGGTAAAAGTTTGAACTTCTATCTCTCTATCCAGGCATAGTTAGGTTTAAGTTTGTGAAGAAAACATGTTCTAATCATAGCGCTGAAGCCATCCATATAGTTACTTTTCATTTATATTATGTGTGCTAAGAGTATTTTGAATCTGAACATCTGAAAAAAACTAGGTCAGGAATTGGGGGAGAAGAAATTCTCTCTCATTTCTGAGAGTTAGATTAATTTTTTTATATATTTGAAATCGTGGCTTCAAGCTCTACAAGTTTCATGTTTTAAGATTTGTCAAAGGATCAAAGAATCAGGAGTTAGGGAGATGAACAAGAAGGCGCGCGTTTTGTGTTTGAACCTGGCCAGAGGTTGAAGACAAAGTCTTTGGGCTGGGCCTGTGTTGTTCTTTCTATTTGCACCACTTTTCCACACTTGCACCCCCTTGGCCCATTGTGTTTATTTTTATCATTTTTGATTTTCTCTTTTTTGTTTCTGACTTATTATTTTTAGTTAAAATATAAAAAATATAAAAATTATTTTTTTTCAACCATTTTTGCATTTTATTTGGATTTTATTTGTTTTATTTGAATTTATACATTGTAAATAACATATATCCTTTTATTAAAAATACCAAAAATAATACAAAATACATTTTGTTTTCTGATTTTTATTTTATTTTATCCTTTGAAAATATTTTCTAAAAAAACATACTTTTTTTGTAAATATTAAATATTTTATTTTTTATATATATTTAATATATTTAGTAAATAATATAAATACTTATATATTTATTAGAATATTTAGGATAAAAACATAAAAATAATACATTTTTATTTTCATTAATATTTAACTTAAAAAATCACTTTTTTACAATATACTTCCTTTTATTTATTTTTTGTACATAATTAATAAATATTGCATATCATAAATAATAAATACTTCTTACTTAGAAAATTAGGGTTTTGCCCTAAAATGTAAAAATATCCAAAATTATTCATTTTTATTTTTGTTTATTTGTCACATGAAAAATACCTTTTTACATACATATGAAAATCATTTTTGCATCTTGCATATTTATTTTATTTTATTTAATTATTGTGCAATTAAATAATTTAAATATTCAATTTGGATGTAATAGTTTAGATTTAATTTTTCTTGCTAAATATCCCCATTTGAACATTTGTACCCCCCATCCCATAATTGTGTTGTAATAATTTAGGACCTTTAAATTCCGCACTTTAAAGCTTTCTAAAAATGCCATGATAGACTTAGGGTTTTGTATGCAAAAATCAACCAAACAAATAGCTTGATCTAATTCAAAGATAACAAAGCATGAAAATGGACAACACCAATCACATTTGCACCCCTAGGGTTACTCCACTTGTTGCCTTCAATAATGGGCCATATTGCATGTTGGGTGTCTTTGGCAAAACAACAAATATCAAATTATCATAGTCCCTCGATGACGCTTTCAAAAGTTGCCTAAACAAATGATCAAGTCCCTTAAAGGAAAAGTTTCCAAAGACACTTGGCATCATTGCAATCATGGTCTAAACGATGACCCGCGCCCGTCCCGTTCACATCCTAACACAAGATTGTCCACCAAATACAATGGTGGAACAAAATTGTTAAAAGGGTTAAAACATAGCAAAGATTTTTGAGTAAATTTAGGGGTAGACAACTCTTGGTTACTTGCCAACTTGCAAAACAAAAACACTTACCTATTTTCTCAAAACCACACATCACAACACACTTTCAAAACCACTTTCAAAAACATTGAAAACTTTTCAAAAGACATACACCTTTGTATACATCCCAACATGGATCATTACAAAGGTTGCCACCACATTGGCCTCTTTTCAAAACATTTTCAAACCCACACACACAAAGCACCATTTCAAACAATTGAAAATGCAAGGCAAGTGATCTATGCAAGTAACTAAGAGCCCATGGATAACCATGGATAGAAAGGGTGCTAATACCTTCCCTTTCTATAATCTACTCCCTGAACCCAAGAAAACATCTCAAAGGTTTTTGCTGTGCTTTTTAACCTTTCCTTAGGATAAAATAAAAAGTTGGTGGCGACTCTTGCTCAACCGAAACATTTGCGAAAACAAACGCAAAACCTCAAGTCAGTTCTCCCACAGTATCACAGAACTGGCGACTCTGCTGGGGAAAATTTTAAAGTGGAGTAACCTTAGGTCTTAGATCACCCTCTTGCATGACTAATTGTTTGCTTTGATTGCTTTATATCTTGACTCTCTTGTTTGGGCTTGAAATCCTACACCCGGATTTGGGGAAACATTCATAGATAGCAATATGTTGTGGAAACTGTGTGGGGGTATACCGACACGGTTGAAGCAATAGCTATATTAGTGCGACATATTTGTGAGTACCGGTAACCCTTGAGTTCAATCAAGGAGAGTATGGGGCCGCTGAGTGATGTCACTAAGCACTAATGACCTAGAACCTTACTTGACCATCTTGGCCTTTCATTAGGGGTAGTGAGATGACCGGCTTTGGTGCAGTCCGAAGTTGGTAGATACTCGATACTACACTCATTGAGGGTTGTTTTCTTGGAATATTTTGGTCGCTAGTTAAGTGGCTAAACCAAAACAATGAACATGGAAAACAATCCAATGATATTGAGCTCCTTAGAACCCGGTTACTATTTATAGGACAGGTTTTTAAGCCAACTACACTCAAGAGGGTACTTACCTATGAAACCCCATGCAAGCCTGAAACTAGGGTTTGGTGTGAATTGCTTGTACATATGTTTTGTGCATACATCATGAACATCATAAAGCATCATATGCATATACTAACCATTTCAAGGGTTTAGATCTTCATCTTTGTTCTTGTTTTGTAGGTCATGGAAATTCTTCGCAAGAAAACTATCCAAGTCAACCTTGTGAGAATCCCTCCTCAACTCAAGGAGCTCACATCCAGAATTTTGGAAAGCTCTCCCTTCAGTGAAAGACATGGTAGACTGCTCAGCCTAGTCAACACTAACATTGAAGAGGACATGGTAAAGGTGTTGTTCCAGTTCTTTGACCCTCTTCACCACTGTTTCACTTTCCCCGACTACCAATTAGTGCCCACTTTGGAGGAATTCTCTCAACTCCTGAGAATTCCTATTCTTAATCAACTACCCTACAATGGTACGGAAAAAGAACCAAAGCCTGAAGATGTTGCTCAAGCACTACACTTCCAACCATCTGACATCAAGGGGCATTGGGAAACTAGAAGCGGTGTCAAAGGCTTCTTGGCAAAATTCTTGTTTGAGAAGGCACAAGAGTGTTGGAATTCATTGGACCTACAAGCCTTTGAAGAAATTGTGGCACTCCTCATTTATGGGTTGGTCTTGTTCCCAAATCCTGACCAGCTTGTAGATGTCAACGCCGTCAAAATCTTCTTATCCAGGAATCCAATACCAACATTGCTTGGGGACATTCTTCACTCATTTTACACACGAACAATGAGAAAGAGGGGTGTTCTCATATGCTGTACTCCTCTCCTTGCAAGGTGGTTTATTTCGCACCTTCCACAATCTGTTTTGAAGAATGACCAAGGATTAAGGTGGTCACAATGGTTGATGACCCTCACTCACTCTGATGTACATTGGTGTTCTCGGTCTAGAGAAAATGTCATCATCGTCGATCATTGTGGAGAGTTCCCTAATGTTCCATTGCTTGGCATTAGAGGAGGCATTACCTACAACCCTTATCTAGCTTTGAGACAATTTGGATATGCACGGAGGGATGGCCCTCATGACATGTTGATTCCTGACCTAGTTTTTGACTTCGACAACGATGCGCAAGGACTTCGCCAAAGATTCATCAGAGCTTGGAGGATGCCTAACAAGGTAGACAGCAAGACACTCGGGCACAAGAACTCCATCCCTCTTGAGCCTTATCTCAAGTGGGTACGAACCCGAGCCCAGAGTCTAATGATGCCTTACCCTCATGTTCTCCCTGTGATTAAAGAGCCCGTTAAGGAAGGAGAGTTTTCCTACACCATCCTATATCCTGACATGCCTACATCGTGGGAGGAGATGCAGAAGATTTGGATCCAACTCAAGGAGGAACGGAACACTTTTGAAGCCAGCTTCTACGCCAGTGAGAAGAAGGTTTTGGAGCTTACCCGCCGACTCCATGAGGAAGAGACCCTCAATACCTACATCGCACCAAAGAGGATGCGCAACGTCTTTTTACCTTGAGAAGTTTTTTGTAATATTTGGCCCATGGGGCATTTATGTACTGACAAATTTCTTCTTATTAATATGACGTGCGTTCTTTTTGTTTGTAACAATTTTGAATTTGCTAAATCCTTGAATGCATTGCATACATAAGCATATCATTCATCATGCGCATAAGCAGGTCTCCACACCAGGTTTCCTTATCTTTCTGCTGTTTATTTCAGTAAGATGGATCTCGAACAGACGGTCAAGGACTTGCAGTCTCAAAACTCACAGTTTCAACAACTCCTGATGACCTTGGCAAAGGCTCAGGAGGATCTGAAAGCCCTGCTTGGGAACAAAGAGCAAGTGAAGAAGAAGAAGAAAAGAATCAGGGTAGCTACCCTAGGAAGAAGGTTTGAGGGTGAAGCCAGAAGAGTGCTTGAATTTCCCCCTACATCTGAAGAGGGAACCAGTAAAGGGAATGCGGTTGCGGTACCTTCCGAATCCGAAGCTGAAGAAGGAGAGGCTGAAGAAGACGAAGACTACTCTGAGCAACAATACCCGCCCGCCGATGATAAGTACAAAGGCTTGGAAGACAGGTTGGCAGCTATGGAGCTGTAGAGAGTTCCCGGCTTAGATTTCGAAGATTTGGGATTAGTTGCTAGAATTGTGATCCCCCCGAAGTTCAAAGTGCCAGTCTTTGCAAGATATAACGGGCTATCCTGCCCGAAGATGCATCTCAGATCATATGTAAGGAAGATCCAACCTTACACTGCAGACAAGAACCTGTGGATCCATTTCTTTCAGGATAGCCTTTCAGGGGCTCAACTCGAGTGGTTCTATCAGCTGGATGGAGCCAGTATCCGAAACTGGGAGGACTTGGCTACTGCATTTTATAAACAGTATCAGTACAATTCTGACCTCGCTCCCACGCGTACCCAACTCCAGGGTATGTCACTAGGGACGGGCGAAGGATTCAAGGAGTATGCGCAAAAGTGGAGAGACCTGGATGGCAGGGTGCAGCCACCGCTGACTGACCGTGAACTTGTTGACATGTTCCTAGGGACCCTGTCTGGTCCATTCTTCAACCATCTGATTGGTAATTCTTCTGCTGGGTTTATAGATCTGATCTTGACTGGTGAGAGAATAGAAGCTGGTATCAAGTCGGGGAATATACAGAAAGGTGCCTCCGCGAGTACTGAAAAGAAGCCCTTCAAGAAAGAAGCCAGTGATGTTTATGGTCCTAGAAGACAAGTTAAGCCGGAACGCGCGCCAAGCTGTCAATGCATTGGTAATTTCAAAGCCTGTTGCTGCTCCTCAGCAGTTCAACCAACCAAGGGGTGAGAGGCCCAAAAGGCAGTACACTCGGCTTAGCATGACCCTGTCTCAGATTTTGCCGCAACTACTGTCAACCAATCTGGTAACCGTCAAGGAAGCTCCGAAGGTGGTGAACACAGCTTCTCCAAAGTACAACCCCAACGCCCGTTGCGCTTATCACTCTGATAGCCCAGGGCATACTACGGACGATTGCTGGGCTCTGAGGAATAAGGTTCAGGACCTTATTGATGCCAAAGAAATATAGTTTGAGGCGCCTGAAAGGCCCAATGTTGTAACTGCTCCCATGCCCCAGCATGGAGTGAATGCTGTGGAAGAAGACCGGTATGTAGCCTCCGTGGAAGAGATTGTTACTCCGTTGATGACTGTCAAAAGGAACCTGTTGCTAGCTGGTTTATTTCTGGGTTGTGGTAAAGGTTGTCTTCTATGTGCTGTTTCACCTGTTGGTTGTCCTTTGCTGAAATCAGGTATCCAAAGCCTGATGGATAGCAAAGAAATCTTGTTTGAGAAAATTGTTGTTCCTGTTATCCCTACTGAAGAAGTTTCTATTGTTACTATTTTTAACAAACCTCCTAAGGCTCTCTCAAAGAAGCCTGTCAAAATCATATCCACTCAGAAGATTGCTCCTATCATCATCACTGTTCTGGGGCCCTTCCCCTATACATCCGACAAAGCTGTCCCATGGCACTATGGGGCAGATGTTTATGTGCTTGGAGTAAAGCAAGAGTTTGATACTAGTACCGGCGTCAGTAACATCACCGGGCCTGCCAAAATTACTCACAGTGGTAGGTTGTTCTCGCCAGATATTGCGCCACCAGCTATTCAAAAACCTCTTATCATCACACCTGCAAGTGTGCCTGTTCCCCTTCCTAATCAAGTTCCTGTTTCTACCCCTGCTGCCGAGTCATCTGACGCTAGGGGCAAAGGGATTGCTACTGATTTGCCTGCCCTGACGGAGGCACCAAAGACAACCACTGTTGAAGCTTCCCAGTAAGATATGGAAGAGATTCTCAAGATCATTAAGAAGAGTGATTTCAATGTGGTTGAGCAGTTGGGGCACACCCCATCGAAGATTTCTATGCTATCACTGTTGTTGTGTTCAGAGGACCATGCCAAGGCCCTGATCTCCTTCCTGAATGAAGACGGCCCATGTGCCACAAGAAACGTCTGCTGATCAATTTAATGATTGTGTGGCCAACTTGACTGCCGATAATGGGTTGGTTTTCTCTGACGCCGATCTGACTGCCAAAGGAAAGAACCATAACGACGCCCTGCATGTCTCTATTGAATGCAGGGGCACTACTCTTACCCATGTGTTGGTAGACACCGGTTCTTCATTGAACGCATTGCCCAAGAAAGCCCTAGACAGGTTTGATTGTGAGGGTTTGGAGCTCAAGCCTAGTAACATTGTTGTCCGAGCCTTTGACGGTTCGAAAAGGATGGTACATGGTGAAGTTGACATTCCAATCAGGGTTGGTTCTCAAGTCTTTGATTCAACGTTCTATGTGATGGATATCAGACCATCCTATTCTTGTTTACTGGGTCATCCATGGATCCACAAGGCTGGAGCTGTGACCTCTACACTACATCAGAAGCTTAAGTACCCGGTCAGAGGGAAAATTGTGACAGTTCAGGGGGAAGAAGAGTATATGGTCAGCCACCTCAACTCGTTCCGGTACATAGAAATGGATGGGGAATTCATTGAGACTCCATTCCAGCACTTTGAAGAGGTGCCTCAGACACTGGCATCAGCTGAAACTGTGATTGAAGACCCTCCTTTGAAGATGGCTTCCTTAAAGGATGACCGCGCTGTGATTGAGAAGGGTGAGTGCACAAACTGGGGCCGACTTCCTGACTTCACTCCAAAGACTGACAAGTTTGGTCTGGGTTTCACTGCAGAGGCTCAGAGAGCTGTTCGCAAAGCAAGGATTGGAAAATCTCCTGTGTTCATCACCAACCCGGGAGTGAATGCTATTGAAGACGATGTGGAGGAATCTGAATTCGACAGCTGGATCTACCCAACAACCGACGGTGGACCAAGCAACTGGACTGCCAAAGACTTCACACCTATTACTTTTGTCACTCAGTAATGAACTCTTTTGTTTTGAATTTGTAACAAACAATATGTTGAAACTTTTATGGCTCGGTGTCCTACCCGGGGCACCGTGGCTTCATTTGTGAGGGCTTTTGTGTGTCATTTTCATATATTCTCAATAAAAACATTGGACGTTTGTTGCATTTCAAAATCTTGCGCTCCTTTTCTTTCTTTACTATATATTGCAAAACAGCTATATTTACACACACTCACCTATACAGGTTCCAATCCACTCTGGATCTCACTGGTAACAACTCTGCTACTGCCAGTTATGACTTCGAAAATCCGATCAACTTAGCCGAAGACGAAGGTGAAGATGATTGCGAAGTGCCTGGTGAGCTTGCAAGACTGCTACTCCAGGAAGAGCGGGCCATTCAGCCCCATGAAGAGTCTGTGGAAACGGTAAATCTGGGTACTGAGACAGACAGAAAGGAAGTCAAGATTGGTGCCAATCTAGAGCTCAGTGTGAAGCAACGGTTGATTCAGATGCTGCATGACTATGTGGAAATCTTTGCTTGGTCTTACGAAGACATGCCTGGGTTGGATACCGACATTGTGGTTCATCACCTGCCTACCAAGGAAGATTGCCCTCCGATAAAACAAATGTTTGCCGTATGCGTCCAGAAATGTCCGAGAAAATCAAAGCTGAGGTTATGAAACAATTTGATGCCGGGTTTCTAGCAGTGACTTCTTACCCTCAGTGGATTGCCAACGTAGTTCCAGTACCGAAGAAGGATGGTAAGGTCCGAATGTGTGTTGATTACAGGGATTTGAACAGGGCCAGCCCCAAGGATGATTTCCCTCTGCCTCACATTGATGTTCTGGTTGACAACACTGCTCAGCATAAAGTTTTCTCCTTCATGGACGGCTTCTCCGGTTATAATCAGATCAAGATGGCTCCTGAAGACATGGAGAAGACCACTTTTGTTACTCAGTGGGGCACCTTTTGCTACAAGGTCATGCCTTTTGGGTTGAAAAATGCTGGGGCAACCTACCAACGTGCCATGGTTGCTTTATTTCATGATATGATCCACCATGAGATAGAAGTATACGTCGACGATATGATTGCAAGGTCCCAAACTGAGGAGGAACACCTTGACCATCTACGGAAGCTGTTTGACCGTCTGAAGTTGTACAAACTGAGGTTGAACCCAAACAAATGCACCTTTGGGGTAAGATCTGGAAAACTGCTAGGCTTCATCGTAAGCGACAAAGGTATTCAAGTGGACCCTGCCAAAGTGAAAGCCATACAAGAGATGCCAACTCCTAAGACAGAGAAAGAAGTCAGAGGCTTTCTAGGACGACTGAACTACATTGCCTGATTCATCTCGCATCTAACTGCTACCTGTGAACCAATCTTCAAGCTGCTGAAGAAAGATCAAGTAGTACGTTGGAATGATGAATGTCAGGCCGCTTTCGAAAAGATCAAAGAGTATCTCCAAGAACCACCCATTCTTATGCCGCCGGTTGAAGGGAGACCTCTAATCCTATACTTGACAGTACTTGACAACTCAATGGGGTGTGTGCTGGGGCAGCATGACGAGTCTGGCCGAAAAGAGCACGCCATTTATTACCTTAGCAAAAAGTTTACCGACTGTGAGACCCGATACTCACTACTCGAGAAAAATTGCTGCGCTTTGGTATGGGCTGCTCACCGGCTGAGACAGTATATGTTGACTCACACTACTCTGTTGATTTCAAAAATGGATCCAATAAAGTACATCTTCGAAAAGCCTGCTCTGTCTGGAAGAATAGCAAGATGGCGAATGATCTTGACGGAATACGACATCCAGTACACGACTTAGAAAGCAATCAAGGGAAGTGTATTGGCAGACCATTTGGCACACCAAGCAGTGGAAGACTACCAGTCTATGAACTTTGAATTTCCAGACGAGGATATCATGGTAGTGACTGATTGTGAAGTACCAGGACCGGATGAAGGACCTGAGGAAGGATCCCGATGGTCTATGCATTTTGACGGAGCCTCAAATGCTTTGGGCAATGGTATCGGCACTGTGATCATATCCCCCAAAGGCACTCATACACCACTCACCGCCCGGCTAAGTTTCAACTGCACCAACAATATGGCAGAGTATGAGGCATGTATCATGGGTCTTCAAGCTGCAATCGACTTAAGGATCAAGTTTCTGAGTGTCTTCGGAGATTCCGCTCTCGTGATTAATCAGATCAAAGGCGAGTGGGATACGAAACACCCAAATCTTATTCCTTACAAGGAGTATGTGCTGACGTTGCTTCCCCACTTCGAGGAGATAACTTTTGAACACTTCCCAAGAGAGGAGAATCAGTTAGCGGACGCGTTGGATACGATGTCTTCTATGTTCAAAGTCAAATGGGATAACGAGGCCCCCCGGATCATTATCTGAAAGTTGGATGAACCTGCACATTGCTGTGATCTTGAGACCGAGGAGGTAACTGAAAAACCCTGGTATCATGAAGTGAAGAGGTACCTTGAAGCTCAAGAATACCCCGAAGGCGCATCTGTTAATGACAAGAAGTTCCTGAGAAGGTTTGCGGCAAAGTTCTTCCTCATCAATGGCATTCTCTACAAGCGAAACCATGATTCGACCTTACTGCGTTGTGTGGATAAGACTGAAGCAGAAAAGATCATGGCAGAGCTACATGAAAGTACCTTCGGAACACATTCCAGTGGACATACCATGGCAAAGAAAATCCTTCGGGCAGGATATTTCTGGTCCACAATGGAAGCCGACTGTTATCAGCATTCTCGAACTTGTCATAAATGCCAGATCTATGCTGATAAGGTGCACATCCCTCCGGTTCCTCTGAACGTCTTGACAGCACCTTGGCCTTTTGCAATGTGGGGCATTGATATGATCGGCGAAATCAGACCTACGGAATCCAACGGGCATCGCTTCATCCTAGTAGCAATTGATTACTTCACGAAGTGGGTTGAAGCAGCTTCCTACGCTACAGTAACCAAGAACGTTGTAGCACGGTTCATTCGGCACAACCTGATCTGTCGATACGGTGTACCTGAGAGGATCATTACGGATAATGGTACCAATATTAACAACAAGATGATCACTGAGCTCTGCGAGCAATTCAAGATACAACACCACAACTCTTCTCCCTACCGGCCGAAGATGAATGGAGCTGTCGAAACAGCGAATAAGAACATCAAGAAGATTGTGCAGAAGATGACGGTGACCTACAAAGATTGGCACGAAATGTTACCATTTGCTCTCCATGGGTACCGTACCTCAGCACGGACGTCAACAGGGGCAACTCCCTTTTCCTTGGTCTATGGCATGGAGGCAGTCTTGCCTATTGAAGTCCAGATACCCTCTCTCCGGATAATGAAGGATGCAGATTTGAGCGAAGATGACTGGATCCAGACTCGGCTTGATCAATTAAACCTAATTGACGAAAAGAGACTCACCACTATTTGTCATGGTCAGACGTACCAAAAACGTATGATCAAGCATTTAACAAGAAAGTCAGACGACAAGAGTATCAAGTCGGAGACCTGGTAATCAAACGCATCATTCTTCCTCAAGGTGACCCCAGGGGCAAATGGACCCCTACGTACGAAGGGCCATTTGTGGTTAAACACATCTTCTCAGGAGGAGCTATGATTCTAACCACCATGGATGGTGACGACCTTCCTCACCCCGCCAATGCAGACATAGTAAAAAGATACTACGCATGAACTAAAGACCCGCTAGGTTGACACACCTAGGCAAAAATAAGGGCTTCCCGGCGAACCAAAAGGGTTCGGGCAAAAATAAGGGATGAAAATGAAAAAATCTGTACACCCGGCAAGTCGAAAACCTGAAAAGGCGGCTTGGGCAAAAATGGGTATCCCGGTGGACTGAAAACCCGAAAGGGCGGTCCAGGAAAAATTTAGGGATAAAGCGTAATACTATGTCTCATTGGATCACCTTGCATCCAGAATTCGGCATCAATCAATCAGCTTCATCTTCAACTAAGCAGCAGAGTGATGAGACGCTTGAAGGCATAAAGGCGATATCAGAGTTGGAACCCAGTGGGATTATTTTTCACATAGCTGTTTTGTTTCCTTTTCACAAAATTGTATAAACTCTATTTTGCTCGGCGGCGTTCTCTTACTAGGACGTCAGCCTCCTGTACACAAAACGCCTATTTTCAGGAAAATTCAAAATCAATACAAGTTCAATTTTTCAGAAAAATTATCCATTGTTTTTCCTTTTTCTGTTTTGTTTTGCGAAGAACGTCCAATGTTCATTTTTGATATATGCATTTGACATTAATTGCTAATCATGAATAATTGCATGCGAAACAAAGGACTGATTACAGGTGACATCAGAAATAGGGGCAATTTAGAATTGTCTAAGCGATCTAGTTGCTCTGTCCACCGAGGTACCAAGGTAAGTTCAGCTGAAGAATTTGACCAAAATACCTTCACTCCCCACAGAGTAAGACAAGATTCAGCAATACTCTCCCCAGGAAGAGTTGGTCTCCCATCAGCCCTAAAAAGGCACAATATTCCCTAGCAAGTCAGCGATACTCTCCCCAAGCAGAGTTAGTCTACTGCCAGCCTTAAGGAAGTTGGGTATCCCCAGAAGATCACAATATTCCCCAGTGGAGTATACATGCATTCCTCAACAAGCATCCCCGGCAGTCTTAATATAAGATTTGTTCCCCGGCGGAATACAGACACCCCAGTGGAACCATTCCCCAGTACAGACTGAAAGGTTTCCCCAGGAGAGTTGAATCAATCTCCCCAGTAGATTCTGAAGCTTATCCCCAGTAGATTCTGGAAGCTTATCACCTGCAGAGTATGAACGCATCTCCCGTATTCACTCAAAGGTTATTTTCCCATCAGGGCTTATAACTGGGTTATCCTCAGCTAATTACCATGGAAAAATCGTCCTCGGCGAAGTTCTTCCTATCCCCAGCGGGGTTCATCAAGTTCCCCAACACAACATCAGTGGGATCCCCAGTGGAGCCCTCATCAAAACCTCAGCAAAGTATCTCTTCCCACAGAGTAATTCCCCGCGGAGTAATCTCTCCAACAAGTTTATTCCCCAACGGAGTCATCTTCTCCTACCGGTTTATTCTTGCAACCGTCATCCCCAGCGGAAACGAAGAACTCTACTCTTCAACATCAGCCCAGGATTCAACAAGTTCTCGGCACTCGTCAAGGATTTATTTTCCTAGACGAAAATACATCCATAGACATTTCACATTTCATACATCTTGTTTACATACAGGATAAAGTGCATACAACCCTATCTCATTTTGAGCATCATGACATCATGCATTTCATACATCATGACATTGCATACAACTGATGTTTCGCCTTTTCAGGAAAAGGTCAATCCAAAGATGATTACTATCAACTATCGCAATTCCAGATTTGATTCCTGTATCTAGCCAGGGCACATCTGTGAGTGATTGATTGTAGATTCGATTCCTGTATCTAGCCAGGGCACATCTGTGAGTGATTGATTGTAGATTCGATACTTGTATCTAGCCAGGGCATATTTGCATGAAGAGTTTGAAGATCAACCCCTGTAACAGGCCAGGAAATTATCTTTCATTCTCAGGTCAGAGGTTTACACCTGTATCCAGCCAGGAAATCTATCTCTACCAACCTTTTGCAAATTCCAGATTCGATTCCTGTATCCAGCCAGGGCATATCTGTAGACGATAATTTCCAGATTCGACACCTGTATCTAGCCAGGGCACATCTGTGAGTGATTGATTGTAGATTCGATACCTGTATCCAGCCAGGGCACATATGCATGAAGAGTTTCCAGATTCGACACATGTATCCAGCCAGGGCACGTCTGTAAACAACCTTTGGAAGTTCCAGATTCGATTCCTGTATCTAGCCAGGGCACATCTGTGAGCAACTAATTGTGGATTCGACTCATGTATCTAGCCAGGGCATGTCTACACGAAGAGTTTGAAGATCAACACCTGTAACAGGCCAGGAAACCATCTTCCTTTCTCAAAATACGAAAGTTCTCGCTAAGGAATCTCTTACGCGATCAACCCTTCCAAATGGCATCTATAAGCCCATTCCCGACAAGTTTCTGTCACACCTCCAGATGGCATCTATAAGCCCATCCTCCTATCCATCCTATCTCCAAATTGCATCTATAAGCCCATTCCCGCCATCACATTGCTGATACTCCAGTATGCGAGTGCAAATTTCAGGGCACTCTAGTGTCCAATCTCCTTTTACCCTCGAGTCGCGAAAGGCAAACTTGCCAATCTAACTCTTCAGGTTCAAGAAGATTGAACAGGGGCAACTGTTGTACCCCAAAATTTGCACTCCCAGTTCCTCAACATTTTCTCATCACAAGACCCTTGGAGCTCAAGAACAAGTTAGGGTTTACTCTGCTCAAGACCCCTCCTTGCACTGTTGACCCAAATTAGGGTTTGTGTTTGCACAAAGATGTTTTGACCTAAAAGGCCCAAGATGACTTTCATGCTTCATGTTGGACTCACAAGTTTATCCATACCAAGTTTCAAGCCTTGATTCCAATCTTTGCCCAGTCAATTGGACAGTTGACCTAGAAATCAGCTGTATTGGGGAAAAAGTCAACTGTGGTCAATTGACAGTCAAACTTCATGACTTTTGACCCACATCAACATATTGAACTCATATGAACCATTTGATCATGTTTGGATCACAATTCCACAAGAAATTTGATCAGATCACCAAAAGGGCAAAATGGTCATTTTTAGGGTTTTGACTGCACAAAGGCATTTTTTGACTGTTTGACCTAACCAATGGGAAACCAAGCTCACATATGGACTCAAGGACCCAATGGAATTGTCTTGACATGTTCAACAAGTTCAAAAGATCCCAAATGCATAAGATTCACAGATGAATTTTACAGTCAACTGAGCCAAATTTGACTGTATACTGAAAAGTCAAACTTTGACTTTTTGGTCAAAATCAAGTGCCAAGATTCATTTTTCATCAAGACATGTCAAATTATGAAACTTGTTCATCAAGAAATCAAAAATCACAAATTAGGGTTTGAAATGAAGAAATTTCATAACTTAGAATTTTTCTAAGTTATGAAAATTCCTAATTTTTTCCTAACTTTGTCCGATCTTTTCATCAAGATACATTTGGATTCAAGGAAAACTCAAAACATGAAAGTTGTATTCCATTGAAAAATATACAACTTTGATTCACAAAGTTTCCTCAAAAGAAGCTTGTAGCTCAAGTTATGATTTTTGGAACAAGGGTGCAAAACATTCTTAACTTAGAAATTTTTTGACCTATTTTAGGCAGGATTTTTGCCTAACTTCATGGCCACTTTTCACATGCTTCCACTTGGAATTTCAACTTGCATTACAAAGATGGATTGTAGTACACATTCCAAGCTTTCCAAATTGTCCAAGAACATCTCAAACACCCTTGTGGTTAGGGAGAATCGAATTTGTCAATATGGGCAAAAGTCACTTTGTTCATAAGCCATGTACATGTTCATAACTTGTGCATTTTTGAAATCAGCATGTGCAAGCTAGTTACAGGCCTCTAATCTCATTTACACTCAATAATTAAATGCCAATACATTGTGTGCTAGCATTATTTTGTGCATTTGGTCATTACATGAAGAATTAAGCCATATTTGGAAAAAGTGACTTATCCATTCTTGTAAAGTATGGCTTTATGTCAAAACATGAATCAAAGAAGTACAATGCAAATCTATGAGGCACAAGTTATTGAACTAATCCCACTGATCAAGACTAACTTTGCAGCATGTTTAGGGGGCCTGCATAAGCTTGTAAACCAACTGGACAACTTTTGCTTACATTAGAAGAAACTTGCATTTTGAAACACAACATTACATTCCTGTCAACACAAGCCTAAGAAAACATTGTGAACACATTCCATACATCATAACTGAGCTAAAACACAAGCCAACCACCTCCAATACCTCCTCAAACACAGAAACACCTCCTTGCTGCAAAAATAGAGTCCCTTCTGCAACTTGACTTCCACAAACACTTCCACTCGTGTGTTTTGGCTGAAACCTTTGCAAACACATTTCATAACATCCATACAAACTATTCCAAGCATTAAACTGGAACTGTAACAGCCATAGCCAAGTGTGCCATTTTCATTTTTCATCTGTGCAGGTTAACTTCTGTAGTTCGATTCAGCAAGATTCAAAGCAAGCTAAGCATAGAGGAAGCATCCCTGGACCCCAAGAAAGCTGTACAAGTCCTCACATTGCATTGAAAGTGCCTCCATTGCTGCACACGATTCAAGCTGAACAGGTAAAAGTTTGAACTTCTATCTCTCTATCCAGGCATAGTTAGGTTTAAGTTTGTGAAGAAAACATGTTCTAATCATAGCCATGAAGCCATCCATATAGTTACTTTTCATTTATATTATGTGTGCTAAGAGTATTTTAAATCTGAACATCTGAAAAAAACTAGGTCAGGAATTGGGGGAGAAGAAATTCTCTCTCATTTCTGAGAGTTAGATTAATTTTTTTATATATTTGAAATCGTGGCTTCAAGCTCTACAAGTTTCATGTTTTAAGATTTGTCAAAGGATCAAAGAATCAGGAGTTAGGGAGATGAACAAGAAGGCGCGCGTTTTGTGTTTGAACCTGGCCAGAGGTTGAAGACAAAGTCTTTGGGCTGGGCCTGTGTTGTTCTTTCTAATTGCACCACTTTTCCACACTTGCACCCCCTTGGCCCATTGTGTTTATTTTTATCATTTTTTATTTTCTCTTTTTTGTTTCTGACTTATTATTTTTAGTTAAAATATAAAAAATATTAAAAATATTTTTTTCAACCATTTTTGCATTTTATTTGGATTTTATTTGTTTTATTTGAATTTATACATTGTAAATAACATATATCCTTTTATTAAAAATACCAAAAATAATACAAAATACATTTTGTTTTCTGATTTTTATTTTATTTTATCCTTTGAAAATATTTTCTAAAAAAACATACTTTTTTTGTAAATATTAAATATTTTATTTTTTATATATATATTTAATATATTTAGTAAATAATATAAATACTTATATATTTATTAGAATATTTAGGATAAAAACATAAAAATAATACATTTTTATTTTCATTAATATTTAACTTAAAAAATCACTTTTTTACAATATACTTCCTTTTATTTATTTTTTGTACATAATTAATAAATATTGCATATCATAAATAATAAATACTTCTTACTTAGAAAATTAGGGTTTTGCCCTAAAATGTAAAAATATCCAAAATTATTCATTTTTATTTTTGTTTATTTGTCACATGAAAAATACCTTTTTACATACATATGAAAATCATTTTTGCATCTTGCATATTTATTTTATTTTATTTAATTATTGTGCAATTAAATAATTTGAATATTCAATTTGGATGTAACAGTTTAGATTTAATTTTTCTTGCTAAATATCCCCATTTGAACATTTGTACCCCCCATCCCATAATTGTGTTGTAATAATTTAGGACCTTTAAATTCTGCACTTTAAAGCTTTCTAAAAATGCCATGATAGACTTAGGGTTTTGTATGCAAAAATCAACCAAACAAATAGCTTGACCTAATTCAAAGATAACAAAGCATGAAAATGGACAACACCAATCACATTTGCACCCCTAGGGTTACTCCACTTGTTTCCTTCAATAATGGGCCATATTGCATGTTGGGTGTCTTTGGCAAAGCAACAAATATCAAATGATCATAGTCCCTCGATGACGCTTTCAAAAGTTGCGTAAACAAATGATCAAGTCCCTTAAAGGAAAAGTTGCCAAAGACACTTGGCATCATTGCAATCATGGTCTAAACGATGACCCGCGCCCGTCCCGTTCACATCCTAACACAAGATTGTCCACCAAATACAATGGTGGAACAAAATTGTTAAAAGGGTTAAAACATAGCAAAGATCTTTGAGTAAATTTATGGGTAGACAACTCTTGGTTACTTGCCAACTTGCAAAACAAAAACACTTGCCTATTTTCTCAAAACCACACATCACAACACACTTTCAAAACCACTTTCAAAAACATTGAAAACTTTTCAAAAGACATACACCTTTGTATACATCCCAACATGGATCATTACAAAGGTTGCCACCACATTGGCCTCTTTTCAAAACATTTTCAAACCCACACACACAAAGCACCATTTCAAACAATTGAAAATGCAAGGCAAGTGATCTATGCAAGTAACTAAGAGCCCATGGATAACCATGGATAGAAAGGGTGCTAATACCTTCCCTTTCTATAATCTACTCCCCGAACCCAAGAAAACATCTCAAAGGTTTTTGCTGTGCTTTTTAACCTTTCCTTAGGATAAAATAAAAAGTCGGTGGCGACTCTTGCTCAACCAAAACATTTGCGAAAACAAACGCAAAATCTCAAGTCAATTCTCCCACCGTATCACACTACCAAACTGTCAAGAAGATATCAAAAGATATCAAAAGCTATCAAACTGTCTTCAAAGAAAAGAAGAAAGTACAGAATGCAGAGGAAAGCTAAATTGCAAGCAAGCTTGTAAAACCAATTTCATCATTTTCTAGCCACAACCTTTTCAGAAAAAAGTACAGTTAAAGCAATAAAATATGCTTTTCTGGAGAGAGAGAAAGAGAAAAAAGCAAGCTTACAATTTTTTGGCAGGCTAAGAGATATAAATAAATATAACAAAGATCTCAGTTCAGAAAAAGGGGGCAGAAGACAAAAAGAAAAAGGCCACAAACTGTAAACAGAAACACAACCTGCATAAAACATTCAAGCCTATACCAGTTGCAAAACTTACAAAAAAAAGCCTGAACCAGAAAACCTGTGTTCAAACTCAACAAGCCTGCCTAACCAACAAAGCTTGCCTGCATAAACAAACTGCAAAAACCTGCTTGTATCAGTAGCCTGCCTCAAGCCAAACTGCATAATAAGCCTGCCTCAAGCCAAGAACAATAAACCTGAACAAACTCAGTGTCCAAGCCTGCATAAGCTCCCACCTGCATAAAAACTCAAAGCAGAACAAACAAAAACCAGAAACAAATCTCCAAACTCGCCTCAAGCCTGTCAAACACAAGCAAGCCTGCCTATAACCTCAAGCCTGCAGAACCTTCAACAAGCCTCAAAACTGCCTTCAATCCAAACCAAACTCAAACAAATCCAAATACCCTCAGAACAAATTCATCATAGGGCCAACATCATCAAACTCAGAAACCAATCAACATCAAAAAGAATTATCATAAGCCAAATTATCAAAAGCATTCTCAGAACAAGCAGCTCATCACATAATCATCAAAAGCATCACAAAAGCAAGTATTCAGAGAGGAAGAGATTCAGAAGTTGGTGGAACAGGGTTTTCAGATTTATAGCATTTCATAATAAAACCGCTCAAAAGGAAAGATACGAGGTTACCAGAAAGCCAGCAAGAACAAAGCTTTCATCAGCATCTCGCTCCCTCGCCCGGCCGCCTGAGAAGCACCGCCGTCCAACTCCCCCATCGCTTCTCCAGAAACGGTCATCAAGGTATCTATCCCCTCTTACTGTCTTACATCTCGCATAAACATAATAATAATCAAATATCAAAACAAGGAAAAAGCTGAAACATGCACGAATATTCAAACCCTAAAACAGAAATCAATACCTTTTCTTGTCACCACCTGGTACAACCATGGAGAGAGGAGAATGGAGGTGGTGTCTGGTGGCCTAAGGCGCGAGGAGAGGAGACATCAGAAGCCATTGTTTGAGAAGGATGAATAGGACTATGAAGAAGAAAGGAGAGCGGCGCCGTTCGTTCAAACACAAACCCTATTCTGAACAAAACACAACAAACCCTAACAATAAAATTTTGTAACGCGTTTTGGGCCTGCCCCCTTGAACAAATGCCTAAGCCCATTCAATTCTGGCGCCTGCACCCCCCTCTTGTCCTCTTTCAACACACTTTTTTTTGGGCCAAGCATAATCCCCTAAAGCCCATTTAACCTTTTTTTATATATACAAACTAATACTTTTTTTTACCTTGTTTCTTTTTTTTCATAACTTATCTTGTTAAATAAAATAATATATTGACTTTTTGTACAAAATTTTCTTAATGTTTATTACATTTAAAAAAATATGTAAATAATAGATTTTTGTTTTAAAGACTTTTGTTTAATAAATCTTTTTATATAAGTTCCTAAATAACATTAACAATACTTTTATTTATTTATTTTTATTACACTTGAAATATATAAAAATAGATTTTATTAAGTTATTTGATTTTCTCTTTAAAACCTTTTTTTGTTTATATAACATTAACAAAAAAGCACAAAAATAATACTAATACTTAATATTGCATTAGGTTAACATTTTGATCATTTGTAAATAACCATATGCATTGCACAATACTTTTATTTCTCTTTGGTTCTTATACCTTGCTATATTTTTACATTGAGAATGCGACAATTCGATTTGGTTGTAAATAATATTTGGACACTACTATTCTGATAAGACTCATCCCCATTTGTAAACATTTGTACCCCCATCCCCGGATACTTATTTGTAATAGCTTAGACTTTAAATTCCCGCAATTTATCACTTTCCATATACTGTATAGTAATTAGGGTTTGTATGCGAAGATTCAAAATCAACCGCTAGATAACCTAATACAAGACAAATGCATGAAATCAATACACAATTCACACTTGCACCTCTAGGGTAACCTCGCTTGTTGCTTAGGAAAAATGCAATCATGTCCCTCGAGTATGAGACACTCTAGCAAATGTCCCTTCGATAAACAAAGATCGTTAGTCCCTCGATGACCCTCGATGTTGCCTTTGATAAAACGATCTCGTCCCTTACAAAATTGCTAGAGCGTCTCACAAGTTGCCTTCAATGATTGTATACGATGACCCGCGCTCGTCCCGTTAACATCCTAACGCAAGGTTGTTCACCAAACACAATGGTGAAACAACACTGTTAAAAGGGTTAAAAACATAAGAAAGACCTTTGAGTAAAATAGGGTAGACAACTCTTAGTTACTTGATCAAACTTGCAAAACATCCTTGCCATTTTTCAAACACACATCTCCACACAATTTCAAAACAACTTTCAAAAACATTGAAACATCTTTTCAAAAATACAAACACCTTTGTATATACTCAAACATGAGTCATTACAAAGGTTGCCTAGACAAGGCATCTTTTTCAAAACATTTTCAAAACCACACACACAAAGCACCATTTCAAACAATTGAAAAGCAAAGGCAAGTGATCTAAAACAAGTAACTAAGAGCCCATGGATAACCATGGATGAAAAGGGTGCTAGCACCTTCCCTTTTCATAATCTACCCCCCGAACCCACGAAAACATCTCAAAGGTATTTCCTGTGCTTTTTGACCTTTCCTTAGGATAAATAAAAAGTCGGTGGCGACTCTTGCTAAACCGAACAAGTGCGAACACAAACGCAAAACCTCAAGTCAGTTCTCCCACCGTATCATAGTGAGTATTCAGTTTGGCAAGCCTTTTGCACATAAAGTTGTTACAGGTGGGTGGAAGAAGAGGTCGATTTTTTTTGAATTGGCCATATTGGAAATCTTTGTACGTAAGACATTTTATTGATGTTATGCATATTGAAAAAAATGTATTTGACAGTGTTATTGGTACGTTACTCAATATAAAAGGGAAGTCTAAGGATGGTCTTAAAGCAAGGGAGGACATGGTAGAGATGGGAATAAGAACTGAATTGGGACCCGTGAAAAAAGGAACACGAACATATCTATCACCTGCTGTTTACACTCTATCCAGAAAGGAGAAAAAAATATTGTGTAAGTTCCTAAGTGAGGTTAAAGTTCCAGAAGGCTACTCATCAGATATTAGAAGACTTGTGTCTATGCAAGACCTCAAGTTAAAGAGTTTAAAGACGCATGATTTCCATGTTATAATGGAACATTTTCTACCGATAGGTATACGTTCTATTCTTCCAGAAAAAGTAAGAAGCGCAATACCTAAACTGTGTTTTTTCTTCAAGTCAATTTGCAGAAAGGTGATCGATCCTGAGATCTTACCAATATTGCAAAAAGAAATAGTTGTTACTTTGTGTGATCTTGAAATGTATTTCCCTCCCTCGTTTTTTGACATAATGGTTCATCTTGTCGTTCATCTTGTCAAAGAGACACAACTGTGCGGACCAGCTTATATGAGATGGATGTACCCTACTGAACGTTATATGAAAATATTAAAAGGGTATGTGAAAAACCAAAGTCGACCAGAGGGTTGTATTGCTGAACGATATATTGTTGAAGAAGCGGTTGAGTTTTGTACTGAATATCTGTCGAATGTTCAATCAATTGGACTCCCCAAATCTCATGTTGTTGAAAAAAAAGAAGGTAAGAATCTAATTGGAAATAAAGTTGTGACAGTATCAATGGTTGAACGGGATCAAGTGCATTTGTATGTTCTGCATAATGAGCTTGAAGTTGAGCCGTATGTTGAAATTCACAAGGGTGTTCTTTGAGGTTTAAATCCGAATAGAAATGAGAATTGGATTGTACGAGAGCATAATCGAAGTTTCATACCATGGTTTAAGGAACATATTTATTCAAAGTATCATTCAGATCATGCTTCAGTAACAGAAAGATTGAGATGTTTAGCATACGGTCCAAGTTTAGTTGTGTTTTCTTATAGCGCATATGCAATTAATGGATACACATTTTATACCAAAGAACAGGATGAGAAAAGTACTATGCAAAATAGTGGTGTCACCTTGATCGCTGAAGCAATGCATATATCAAGTGTGAAGGACTTAAACCCAAAATTTGCAAACCTGTCATATTTTTGGGTTATCGAGCGCATTTGGATGTTTGATTACGAGAAGTTTTAGATTCCTATATTTGGTTGCAAGTGGGTTGAAAATAATAATGGCATACGAATGGATAAGTCAGGTTTTTTGCAAGTGGATCTTAATAGGGTGGGGTACAAAGATGAGCCTTTCATTCTAGCCTCTCAAGCTAAACAAGTGTTCTATGTCAATGATCCGACAAGTATGAAATGGTCTATAGTGTTATTATCTAACAAAGTAATTGATGAAAGCATTGGAGATCAAAGTGATATTGGTGTTGACATTGAATCTTTAACCATAACTGATCAAAATGATAATGAATCATGTATTAGAAACGATCATAATAAGGGTATTTGGATCAATCCAACTGTCCGCGTTGTTAAGAGACGAGTAGAACATATTCCTACCAAGAAAAGAAAGAGACCTTAGTGAAAAGGGTAATAGTATATATAATTATAGCCTATATCATCCAATAAAATTTAATTTGTCATTTCATTTTTATTTGCCACTTCATTTTTATTTGTCATTTCATTTTTATATTTGTCATTTCATTTTAATTTGCCATTTCATTTTTATTTGTCATTTCATTTTTATATTTGTCATTTCATTTTTATTTTCCATTTCATTTTTAGTTGTCATTTCATTTTTATTTTTTTTCATTATTACAGGTCAAATGGCTAGTAATCAAGAAAACTCAAAAGATGCAAATGCTCTTGAAAATGCTCCTGAAAATACTCCAGAAAATACTTCAGAAAAGACTTCAGAAAAAGATATTACACGAGGTATAACTATTATGAGGGGAATCATCTGTGATAGAGATATAGGAGTAACATATAATGTAGATTGGAATGATAATAACCAATTAATTGGGTCTAATGCTGCAAAGTTGACAAGCTACATTGGTACGCTTGTTCATATACACATTCCGATCACCACTCCTAGATGGAAAATAGGAGAGTTGGATGAGGCTAAGGAGAAAGTTTGGACTGAGATAAAGGTGCATATATGGTTTTTGTTATTTGCTTTATCTTGACGATAATATGTGTTTAAATTTCTTTTACTAACACACTTTATGCGTATGTTTTTTTGTAGAGGTCTTTTAACATTGAAGATACCCGTAAAAAGTATATAATGGGTTTGGCTGGAAAAAGACACAGAGGGTGGAGAACATTTTTAACAAACAAGTATCTTAAAGATGATGAAGGAAATTTTCTTGAAGAGGATCCGGAACATCCAAAGAAATATGAGAACTTCATTACACCTGAAGAATGGGTTGGTTTTGTAGGCCAAAGAAGAGACGAGAATTTCAAGAAAGTGAGTGCTATCAATCGCGAGAGAGCGTCAAAACCCGCATATCCATACAAAAAAGGGCGTTTGGGATATGCTCGCTTAGAGGAAAAAATTGTAAGTAAATATAAACTCTACGATCTTATTAATTCTCTCAATGTGTTATAGTTGATGATCTTAAGACTTCTGTCATTGCGTAGTTAGAAGAGACGAAAAGTGACGCAACATCACTACCGACACATTTGTTGTGGAAGGAAGCCCGTGTGGGCAAGGATCAAGCTGTTAATCCCGATATTCAACATGTGTATGATGAATGTGTAAGTATAAGATTGTGTCTTTAGTTAAATCAATTAATGTTTATTAATATTTAAATAATTTTTTATCTCCACTAATAATTTTTTATATGTAAATGAATTACAGGAGACCTTGTTGCAATCGGTATCCCCAAGTGAGGATCATCAGGATGCCAGGAGCGTACTTAGTCGAGCACTAAATATTGCTGAGTATCCGGGTCGGGTGAGGGGTAAAGGTCATGGTGTGACTCCAACCTCTTTGTATAAGCATCCAAGGAGAAGAAATCCTAGCAATGCAGAAGTGATGCAAACATTGCAGGATTTACAAGCTCAAGTCCGTGAATTGCAGAAGGATAAAGAGAGATATATGGCGGAAAAGAGCAGTTCACAATTGAAAGAAACTAGTGACAAAGCTAGTATCAAATGTCAGCATAAATTTCCCGAGGTAATTTTCAATATATATCCGTTATTATTATAGAATATTTTTTTGTCACTTCTAACGGTTATTATTGGTTTAGGGCATTTCATCTTGCCAGCTATACCTATCGTCGCCGACTTATCGACTAGTTGGCAAGGGAAAAGTCCATAACACTTCGGGAGATTTACTTCATAATAGACCGCTTATGGATGGACACATGAAAGTATCAGTTGACATTGCTTTAGATATGGATGCGTTGCTGCCGGTACCTGACATTGTTGCTGAGACCACATTGCTGCGAGATGCAATAGGATCTTTTGTTGCATGGCCATCGGACCTCATTTTCATAGATGATCAGGTATGTTGAAAACAATTATGAATCTTTAAGTCTTCAACTGTCAGTTCTGACCTGAGTTATTTCCACGGTAATTATAGACTCCTACAACACCCGCATCTAAGGGTAAACGGATTTTGCGGCACAACGAGTCTGACGTATCACCAAAAGAGGTACGTTTAAAGTGTTAATTATATGATCCGAATCAAAAACTACATAATTTTATAATTTAACTGAGTTTATATGATTTTTAGGTACCTTTTCATGGGTCACAACAAGTGAGCCAGAAAATCATTGGCGTACCACCCAAGTAAAAGGTGCCTACTAGATTTTTCCCTCGATACCGGCAGTGTCTTGAAACAATAATGGGAACAACAGATTTGATGGATGGTGGTATTCGTCAAATGGATATGGATCAAGGTATCTTTGGTTTTCCTTGCACCGAAATAATTGGACATGAGGACGTGGAACAAATTTTCCGTCATAAAGAATTGGGCGTCAGTATTATACACGCATACATCCGGTAACCCCATCTTTATATTATGTAATTAGCTGAAATCTTTTTTAAACATTTCAATGAATATACTCTAATATTAATTATGTTTTTATTTAAGGTTGTTATATGACAAATTGATGCGCGGGAATCAATTGTCAAACATATTCCATTTCGTGTCTTCCTCCCGTGTCAGCGAAGCGACAATTGGTAGGGAAACAGAATCAGTAAGAGAGCACTTAGTAGAAAGATTCATGGCAACTGGCAGTACAAAAAGCTTATATCTTTGGGCGTATAATACTATTCCTACAGGGTTAGATTTTCATTCTAAGTTCATTTTAATATTTGTAATTTTTGCGTAGAAAAATTTCTTCTAAACTGTTGTTTTAATTTATAGACGTCACTGATTGTTGGTTGCTATCGATCCTATAAAAGAAGTGGTCTATTATCTGAATTCGGTTGACCGTGATTGGACAAATTATCCGGATATGAAGTTAATGATTGATACGTAAGTGAGATTATTCTAAATATTTGTGTGTATTTATGTATTTAATTATTTCTGTGACATTGTTCTAAATATATATTTTTATTTTGTTAGAGCGATACAAGTATTCCGGTGTCAAAGAGAAGTTCGGGTACGACGGTCTAAATCAAACAACATTAATTGGATCAAAGTGCAGGTATATTAATTTCCACTATTTTGCTTATAATATTTACGCTATTTGATAAAACAATACAACTATATATTCTTATTTGTTTCTCTATGTAGTGTCCTCAACAGCAAAACGATATAGATTGCGGATACTTCGTTATGCGGTTTATCAAAGAAATCATTCAACTGAATCAAATAGAGATTCCAGTCACGGTATGGATTTATAACTTAGGATTTGTTTTATTATTTCTCGGATATTTCATATAATTTTTTACTTTTAACTAAATCATGCATATTATGTTTTGTTATGTAGTACTTCGATGAGTACAAATGTGCATATTACACGAAACTTCAATTGGAAGAAACCAAAGAGGAGTTGTGTCAATATTTTATTGAGCAGAGAATCATATAAGGACTGGTTTAGTTGTTGTTAGGGTTGATTTTGTAAGACTGATTTTGAGTTACAATGCTGATAACAATAATTTATATATAATTTGAGGTACAAAAATGGTGTATATATATTTTGGATTACAATGCATTACCGTTGTTTATGAATTACAAGTTATGGCAACTGGTTCATATAAATAATATGCTGCAAACAATGCAGGTATATGAATTATATAAATTATACCTCTAAAAAAAACACCCTATGAAAGCGCTTTTTGGAGATAAACGCTTTCATAGGTAGACCTATGACAGCACTTTTTCACATAAAGCGCTGTCTAAGGTAAACATATGACAGCACTTTTCCAAGAAAAAACGCTGCTAAAAGACAACCTATGAAAGCTCTTTTCCAGAAAAAAGCGCCACCAATGAAAGCACTTCTTCATAAAAAAGCGCTGCCAAAAGCCTACTTAAGAGAGCGCTTTTTAGAAAAAGCGTTGCCAAAAGCCTACTTAAGAGAGTGCTTTTTAGAAAAAGCGCTGCCAAAAGCCTACTTAAGAGAGCGCTTTTTAGAAAAAGCGCTGCCAAAAGCCTACTTAAGAGAGCGCTTTTTAGAAAAAGCGCTGCCATAAGGGTACTTAAGAGAGCGCTTTTTAGAAAAAGCGCTGTCATAAGTAGACCTACGAAAGCGCTTTTCATTAAACAAAAAGCGCTGCTAAAACCTATAGCAGCGCCACCTTAGAAAGCGCTTTTAAGCGCTTTTAAAGGCCAAAAAAAGCGCTTTCGTAGGTCTTTTTTGGCGTAGTGCTAATACGCACACCTATGATCTTACAATGATCCTGCCTGCACACAGTCCTAACAGACTTAAATTTGAGTTGGGTCTGGCCCATATCTAAATGCACCCTCTATTTTATTGTTTTTACTTAGCAACACAAAAAACATACCTTGATTTAATGGGTCAAGTCCAAAATCTGGACTTTGACCCTTGGCTTTCTACACCCCCCATTTTTACTACCTTAGCATGTTTTACACCCCCCATGTTTTCAAATTATTTTCTTTTCATTTTACCATATTTATTATTTTTACATTTTCCTTTTTATATATTTATAAATCATAATATTATATTACCTATTATTTTTATAAATCATATTATTTTCCAAACTCATTCAAATTTATCTATTTTATTTGCATTAAAAAATATTGTTAATCATACATTTAAATAAAGATGTTTTCAATAATTAATATTTAAAAAAAACACTTAACCAATAACAAATAATTTTCATAAATCAAATTAATTCAACAACCAACTTTTCAAAGAGATTGCGAATATATTTAAGTCAATTGCGCATATTCGTCTAACAAACTCTGTTATTCACACTCCTAGACTACATATGCGGGAAATTCAAATACATTTCTCAATCCATAAAAAACACAAATCAACTGTGAACTACGAAATGAGACTCTGATTCCTCTTAAGAGGATACGTAGGCATACGATAAAAAATCGTGGCAAGTTACTCTAATAAAACTTAAAACCCTATTTCTAAAATCGAGCTTCTAAACCTAGTATCCTTGCGAACAAGGTGGATAAGGGGTGCCTAACACCTTCCTCTCGTCTAGAACCGAGTCAACAATCTAGAATCTCTGAACTTTTAGAGTTATTCCTTTATACCCCCTTCCTTTAGGATAAAAATTAAGGGTGGCGACTCTTATTTTAAAACTAGTTACAACAATGGTGTCTTGGGAATCAAGATTACAAAAGTGTGGTTATATATCTACTATCAAGGATGAGTATATTGCAGCAACTGGAACGACTAAAGAACTTTTGTGGATGAAGAAATTCCTTCAAGAGTTAGATGTAGAGAAAAAGAAGTTTGTGTTGTTCTGTGATAGTCAATGTTTAATTCATCTCGTTAAGAACCCGAAGTTTCACTCCAGGTCAAAACATATTAAGGTGTGGTATCATTGGATATACGAGATGCATTAGAGACGAAGTTGTTTTTACTTGAAAAGATCCATTATGACGAGAATGGTTCAAATATGATAACAAAGATTATCAACTGCAGAAAGAAGGCAGACATGGTGGAGCAGCTCCTTCCCATTTGAGTCGTAAGGGGAAGATTTATAGGGCAGACCCACTCATAGAATGGGACCCATCGTCTATTTAGAAAAAGAAAGAAGAAAAAAAGAGAAAAAGAATACAAAAAATATTATATTAGATTTGTTTTATTTGGGAAAAATCTATTTGACATCTATTTAAAAGAATCTTTATAATCCTAAAGTAACACAACAAATAAGCAATTTATAAGGGTTTAAGAGAAAAGGAAATTGCACCAGTGATAGAAGGGTCTATTTGAGCTACAAATTTAATATGTTATTCCTATAATTTAGCTTATTTTATTGATATCATTGCTTTTTTCTTTTTTTCTTTTTTTAATATTGTGCTATGAAATTGGTTATGCTGGTTACCCGTTAAAATTGCACTGACTTGAGAAAGTACTCCGCTTAAAAATATTCTGATTATTTAATTATTTTCCAACAATCTCTTATGTAAAACATAACCATATGTATTAAAATTTTATTATTGAATATAAGGGTTAAATAAGTGTGTGGTCTTTTTAAATACTAGTATGATACCTGTGCGTCTTCACGGATAAATTTATTTGATACAATATAAAATATATTTTATATGCACCTTAAAATTTGTAATGAGTTACTTAATTGTTAAATGAATGGGAATCATATAAATTAAATTTTATTAAATAATCATAAAAGAATAGACTCGTGTCATGAAAAAAGAAAGAAAAGAAACTTTTAACACCTAAAAATAATGAAGTCAATTGCTTATTAAAATAAAATAACATTGTGTTAATATTGATCGGTGAGATAGAATATTTTATAATAATGATAATATTAAAATAATATAGTATAATATTAATTTTTTTAAACAATCAATTTACAATAATTTATTTTCTAATAATTAAGCAAAGAAAGAATATTTTTAATATTTCAAATTACTACTTGTTATTTGATGGCAATATACATGTATTATAATTGAAGAAACAACATGAAAATTATTGATGATTAAAATAAAATAGATATTGTGCTAGTGAAATGAAAAATGTGTTGTCTGCAACAATAGAATTATAGTTAATTTAAAAATGTGTTGTCTGCAATAAAAAATTATCATTCTCCCTGAAATTTTAAGAGAAATATAAATTGAGAGAAAAAAAATGAAAATAGCCATAATAAACTATATAATAATGAAGTTATAAAAAAATGAAGAGAGATAAAAAACATGAGTAAAAAAGAAAAGTAATGATACGGAAAAAAACATCATGAAGTTATTATTAGGATATAAAATGTTTATAAAATGATACTTGCATTTTCTTCTACATTTTAACATCTCTGTCCGCAATTATATCATTTAATTTAAGTAGTTGATTAATAATAGTCATAAATATTTATTATTTACATTGATTATGTTTTCCACTCACCAGTATCAATATTAATAGTCTTCATTATTATTGTAATGTTCTTGACTTACAATATCGATAGTAATAACTAAATTTTTTATTGTATTTTTTTTTTTGAAGAAGATAAAATAATATATTACCACCAAAAAATCTTTCACACACAAAGCATATTTGAAAGATTACAAAAAGTTGTTACAACACCATCCTAGTACCCCAAACACACAAAAAAACACTAAAAAATAAGAAAAATATAATACATTAAACGAAATTTGCCAAATACAATACACCTCTAACTTTGATACTCAACTTTGAAACTCACAAAATGAGCTTTCAACCACCAATAAAATTTAAGGTTTTACCTTTTCACAGATTGAGGACATTGACAAACTCAAAATTTGAAAAATCCTATGATTTTGCGCCTTTCAAATAGTTTACATAGCAGTTATAATGATATGAAAAATAATACGACAATCTTTTAACCCCGCTCAAAGCTATAAATTGATCATGATGATCCATGCACTGACTCTGGAAAACTGACATGAACCCTAACCATCCAGATAGCAATTGCCAAACTTTTCCAAAATGATCACGTCGGAAAAAAATATGATACATATTCTCAATCTGAATACACGCATTATGACAAATCTGATTCTCAGCGGATAAAATATTACGCCTAACCAAATTATCCTTAATCGGTAATCTATTCTGAAACAACCGCCAAAGAAAAAGGTTTACCTTGAGTGGCACAACTTTAGACTATCAAACATGAGAACTCCAAAAAAGAAGAGCATCCTCTTTGCCAACAAATGGTAAACACTACGAACATTGTAACAATTTAAATAATAAAGACGCCATACCCAAGAATCTTCCACCGCCTCCTGCAAAACTACAAAATCCAACAACCGGATGCACTTCCCACCAACTCTTCCTCCCACACAAATAACCTCATACGCCAACTCCAAACCTCTCCGCCCAATCCCCACTCAAAAAGCCTTTGAAATCTATCCATCAACACTCCTCATTCCTACGCCTAACAAAATTATCCTTAGTCGGTAATCTATTCTGAAACAACCGCAAAAAAATGCACCTTGAGTGGCACCGCTTTAGACCATCGAACCTGAGAACTACCAAACAGCAGAATATCCTCAGTCTTTGTCAACAAATGGTAAACACTATTAACATTGTAACAATTTAAATAATGGAGACGTCATACCGAATAACCTTCCACCGTCTTCTGCAAAACCACAAAATCCAACAACAGGATGCACTCCCCCGCCAACTCTTTCTCCCACACAAATAACCTCATACGCTAACTCCAAACCTCTCCGTCCACTCTCCACTCAAAAAGTCTTTGAAAACTTTTTATCAACACCCCTCCTTCCAATCAAGAGTCCCTCCGTAAGAAAGAGTTTTCATTGTATATTTTATTTATTCTTTTAAATTCAAAGTAAAAAATAAAAAAATAAAAGAATAAATTAGTGATTTATTTAATAATTATTTTCATATAATTAAAATATTATTCTTGTTAAAATATTATTTATTATTTAAAAATTATTTCTATAAAACTTAAATATTACATTGTATTTCATTTAAGTATATTCTATTTTGGATAAAATATTTACTATGTAAATACCATAAATTCATCATAAATGACATAAAATATTGTTAAAATATTTGAAAGTATATTCTATTTTGGATAAAATATTTACTATGTAAATACCATAAATTCATCATAAATGACATAAAATATTGTTAAAATATTTGAAATGTTGAATAGATATTTGAACTTTCAATTTCCTTTTATCATAAACACGCGCCTCTTTTAACTATTTGGACATGGAATTTCTATATTTATGTTAAAAAAATTAATTAACTTAATATATATTTAATTTTATATATTTAATATTTTACTTGTTCTCTGAAGTCATTTTATTTTTTTATATGGATAAATAAGAGTATTCTTTAATCTATGCATTTAAATTTTTTTTAAGAGTCTATTGAAAAATTCATACTAACGCTTTAAGTATAGATAAGAGGAAAAGTGCACGTTTATATTAATTATTTTGACAGTTTTTTAATACCATTTTTGATGGACTTTATGTACAAAGTTAATATTTTGGTATTTATTTAAATATAATATAATAAAATTAACTAAAATTTAAAATTTTAATTTTAACAAAATAGTTAATAAAAATAATAATTTAAATTTTTTTTTATAAAAACAATTATTAAATAAAAATTAATTGTAAAAAAAATTTAAAAGAATTAATCAAAATTAAATTAGAGACATATTTAGAGGCAAAACTAGCAACTATTTTCAGATTATTTGTGATTTCATCTTTTGCAGCAAAATTAGGTGGCATATTTTGAATTTTAAAATGAATCTTCATCATTTCCATCTTATGCAACATATATAGCGATCAAATTATTGTCTCTATATTTTATTTTGTTTTGAAAGGCAAATATGATATATATAAATAAAAATATAGGTATTACAACCACTGTATAAATAATCTCGGGGAAAGACACAAGTAGTATCAATTTCGGAATCAAAACCAAGGGAAAAACATTATACAACTACCAATTACAGTAATCCCAACTACCAAAAATAAAGAACTAACACAAAAACACACAGAAAACATACAGGAAAATCAGCATCAAGCAAAACTACATCTCTTGGATTTGAGGACACCTGAAAAGAGCAACAAAAATATAAAAGATGAAACAAGAACACATCCAATGGATATCAAAGATACTCACCCCTCTATTGGCTTAGAAATTAGATAGGATTATCAAGTCAGGCCAAGAAACAATAGGAGTTATCGACAGACCTGCCAATATACCATTCCCAAGCCAAGAAGATGTTGATGTTTTTCACGAAGGGATAAACATATAAAAAATGGTCAAAGTATCTCTAGGAAAAATTATACACCATCCCAACCACTTGAAAATACTGAACTAAACAAAGGATGCAACCTCACAGGTCAGAAAAAGATGTGAGGAAGACTCAATGTGCAATAGGCATAAGGGATAGGAAAAAATCCCAGAGGTTTAGGGGATTCCCCACTTAAATAAGTTTCCATTAGTTGGATTACGATCCTGAAGAAGTTGCCAAGAGAAACTACAATTTTAGAGGAGGCCCAGCTACACCAAATGGTCGGAAGAAATAACTCTACATGAGAGACCTAAGGACCCGGGGGAAACACTCGAGGCAGAAGAGAGGAGTAGGCGGAAGTCACATATTAAATCTCATCGCTCAATTCACACCACCTCCACTTATCACTCTTAACAGAAGGGGTGAAACCTATAAGCAAAGACTGGAGATCGCTAAAAAGATCCAACTCAAAATAAAAATAAAAGGCACGACTATAAATAATGCATGTAACGTCGGTTGCGAAATGTGTTTTATCTCGGCTACCCAGGTGAGGTAACGAAGGGAGACATGCAAAGCTAGCACTTAATACCTTGGTGTTTTAAATACTAAGGTTATAATTTAAAAGGTCATGGGTTCGATCCCTAGGAACTGCAGATTTTTATTTTCTACATTTTATTATGCGCGTCATATACCTTTAGAATTTATTTATAATATCAAGTAATAAGGTATTCATTTACCTCGGTTTTCTGCAATATCCGGGGGTTTAAAATGAAGCTTTTTAGCTATATTTATTAATTTCACTGACCTGTATAATTTTTTTCCTGTATATAATTTTCATTGGCCGGTATCATATCATTATAAATCTATTAGTCTGCCAGTATCATTTTTTACACAGAAACTATAAAATATATAACAAAATTGGAATATATCATATCGTTTTAAATCAAATGTGCAAAATTAACATTGTTATCATCAAGACATAATACACTCATTTGACATGATCATATCTGCACATCAAAATGTCAAAACCTCTGCTCATATACAAAATAAGATTATAGAAACCAAGAAAAACTATTGTTGTGGTTTCGAGCTTCATAATGAGATAAGAAGACATTGGTCCAACGTGATCGGATGTCATCAATATCTTCTTTTGAATATGGATTTTTGGATGCTAAACTCCTACAATTAGAATAAAATTTAAGTCGTGATAAGCTAAAAACAACAACATTAACTTAAGAAATATACACACTACAAAAAATTATGAAAAATGTGGTGGTCAAAAATGTCATATTGTAGTGGTTTTAACCGACTTAATCAACAAAATTGACGGTTTCTAAAAAGGTCGTAAATTTTGATGTCGCAAGGAAAAAAATAACGGCTTATCATAAACCGCCATACACAATACCATAATGTAGTATGTTAAAAATGGCGTTTTTTTGGTTGTAAATAACGATGGTTTTAACTGCCATAATTTACACTTCTTTTACAAAAAACTCAAAATATTGACTATTAAAATAAAGTTATTCCTAATACTATATCCAAAATAAATAATATTAAATTAATAAAATAATCATTCTAATTTAAATAATAAACCAACAAAATTAACATACATAGTATAAACTGGTGCGAATTGCCTAAACAACAACAAAGGCAACACAATAGTACATAAATCCTACCATAGTTTACAAATCCAACCAAGTACAACAACAAATAAAACTCTAAACCAAATATGCATACATGGACACCACCTTGCAATCACTAAAGCCATTGCTCCTGACAAACTATGACAACTTCAGATAAAATAGAACAGAGCAGGTGGATGATGTTATTGAATAAAGCATGTTACAACCTCTACCGAACATCTCGACTTGAGAAAATATGCATGATAGCAGGTATTGAACTAACACGTGGACCATACTAAAGCCTCTGTGGAAAAATCCGTGTAAATCACCAGCCAATATGGAACAAACTCACCCTCAACACAGTAGAGCTGCAATTTTGCAGCAACTCAATCTCTAGAATCAAACTACATGTCAAGAGAAACTCAGAAAAGTAACAGTTTGACAGTGCTACCATTGACATCTCTTAAACAAGAGATCGAGAGACTTGTTAACAAAACATTAAATATCTAAATTTTATATAAAAAAATTGTTCAAGACACTCTCCTATAAAAATATAATGTTGATCACTCCAAACCCACTCTCATGTATTACTTCATCGACACTTCAAGAATTTAAACTGATAGTTGATGTTATTCATTTCTATGCCCATGGTCTCTAAGACGCACTGCGAGGTGATGATGTGTCTCCCTACCAGGTACATCATGACGATCAATAGCAGCTGATACCTCGTCAACTCAAACCTCAGCAGCAAGCAACTCAACTTCATTACTTACCTCACCAGCCTTAGCAGGCCTAGGTAGGGCATCAACAATCCTCCTTTGGGCAGCATGGTCGCGTCTTGCAACTTCCAAATGAGCTGGGCTATGCACATATTTAGTTAAATCCTCTAAAAATTTGTCTACTATCTCTCTCTTTTCCCTTCTCCCCTCCTACACCACTATAAACTCATTAACAAGTACAAAGTTGAAACACACAACCACTTCATACAATATTACCTAACCAAATGATTCCAAAGTATATAGTTTCAAATCTTGAATCACCCAATTAAAAATATGTATAATTCAAGTTATAAATAAGCTAATAATTAATTATCCAAAACAATTAAAATAGTATGCTGAGTTTTGGACTTATGTAGAGAACATAGTCGGTTGCATAAGCAACACCTCTGACATATTGCTAACAACTATTAACAGTTGTCACTAACATCAGAGACACATTAGAGCATGGTCCAGTTCATCATATAAACAAATAAACAAATACTCTAGCAATTATTTAGGACGAAATAAGTAACTTGTTCTAAATTAAATACAAAAGAACCCCAGTGCCAATACAGTTCAACCTGCTTTCCTATTAATACTAATAAGGTTCAAATGATTGGTAGTGTTGATTGTTAGGGTTCCATATTAATACTAATACTGAAATTCTAACTTCAAATCATTGTTAGGGTTTGAAATTAAATGATTTACGGTTGAATATCGATTGAAAAGGAAAGAAAGTGAATAAAAGAAAGTTGAAATTGAAAAAAGATTAACGATAATCGAATGATAGAGAGGAAGGGTTCAAGATTAGGTTTTCTCTTAGAAGAGGAACGTGTTCTTGGAAGAAGAAGTGGGAGGAGTTAAAATTAGGTTTTATTTTCTCATTAATGGATATTTTTATTATTATTATTATTATTAATATTATTATTATATCATTATTTAATAACAATTAAAATTTATTCTATTATATAAATAAAAAAATACGATAAATTAAATAAAAAAAAGGAGAGAGTAGTTTTGTAAAAAAAAAAATATTAGAGGGAAGGGTGAAAAGAAGCGTGTTATATCACTGCCAAAATTTTAAAACAACAAAGTAAATAATGGCGTTTGAAACCACCATTTCTTTACTAAAATTCTGTCTTTATTAAAACCGTCGCAATTAATCATTCTTTATTAAAACCGTCGTAATCAACTGTAAATTATTGAGGTTTTTACTAAACATCATATTTAAACAGCCGTAATTTACGCATTTTTTATTAATGTCTTATTCTTCATCCATCTTTGTGTAATGCATCCGGAGACAATATGAAGCTTATATCTCATAACATAACATTCACAAGAATGATCGTCGGTTTGTTTTCGCCACTACAAACAAAATTCATTTATTTTTGTCACACTAATACACACAAATAATATAATATCAAAAAGCACAAGTAATATACTTACTCTTGGTTAAACATAGACTGAATTTTTACCAGTAAGATCTCTTCTACGTGCATTAAATTCCTCCATCGCTTTACACATGTAGGTTAAATTTAAACATGAATAAAAACTATTCAATTCTAAATTTAAATTTGAGTATTATAAATAATACACTTACCCATTCAAAGCGGTAACCATAACATCGAGCAATGTTGAGTACACCGAGCAAAACACAACTATATTATTTTTCTTGGGACATATAATAAGTAGTTGCCAATGTCGGTTGCATAAACATTTAAAATAATTAATAATAGATAAAATTGATTTATTAATGAAAACACAAATTAATATATACTTACTCGCGGTAAAATGGGGCCACATAATAATCTTTGATGTTCTCTTTCTCCATCAACTTCTCTTGTAAGTAATTTTTTATTTCGTGTCCTGGTGAATCGTGAGTAAGAGCAATCCTCGCAGCATCTAAGATGCAATACTTGTTTAGAAACTTCCTTTCAACATAGAACTCATGAATATATCTGCAAGGTCAAATCATTATGTTAAAGTACAAGAACGTATGAATATAAATAGAAATAAATATAAAATTATACTTACGAGCTCCAAATTTGCAATATGGAATTGTCTATATCCTCATCTCTCTTCAAAAAATCATGTATAGAAATCTTGTTAAGTATAAAATATTGTCTTGGATCATGGCTTAATTTAATACCAGTGCATGTGGTTTCAATAATCGGCATCATCAGCTCTAGTATATAAAGGCAATCTAGATTTGATGGTGAAGGTTCAACACTGCCCTGCTTGGCAGAAAAACTATGTGTTGCGCTTGTACCGCCCGTAACTTTCTCAACTACATTCTCTTGAATTTTCAACTGATTTGAATTTGTGTGGCTGAATATACCCAATAAACTCAATTTCTGCATCATAAAAACAACATAAACACAATCCAAAATTGAAATATGAAAACAATAATAACAATAACATAGAGCTTATACCTCAAGAACATCGCGGGTACACTTCTCAGACACCTTCTCCTCATTCATCCTCCCTTGCTCATCTTGCTTCTTTTGGAAACTCTTCTGCACCATATGCAATAACTTCCCTCCCCCCTCCAAGAACTTATCTCGCACCGTCTGTAACAACCTCTCCCTCTTCTTCTCCAAGAACTTCTCATGCATCGTCTACAACCAGATCTCCCTCTCATCCTCCAAGAACTGATCATGCTCCTCCTTCCACTTCTCGTTTTTCTTCCCCAACTCAACATCAACAATCTCTTCAACCTCTCTCTTACTAATTTTCTCTCTAGATAATTTAGAGCGTCCAAAATATACCTTGAAGTCAACGCCTCTACAAAGATCACAGACACGTCCAAGATTCTCCTCGGTTTCATTCGCTTATACCAAGATGTCATGACTATCTTGTGAAGTGAACTAGCCAGCTTTAGTTTGTTCAACAAGATCATCCTACAACACATGAAATATCATCTTTACCAAATTAATTTAACTAAAATAAGTATTGTTGAAAAATATCTACTTACAATCCTTTGAGCCACTTCGCGTGTAGCATCTGATGTGTACTCGCCGTCTTTTCTTTGGCGTTCCCTCTTCTATTTCTCGTGGGATAATTGTGGAGATGGAGTGAGATCAAGACTTATAGAATCTCCCAACTCTTTAACATTTTTTTTCTTTTTTCTTTCATCAAATTTTTTTCAAGTCTTTGATATCCTCCACGAGACAACATATATGAATAGATATTTCTAGCTCGATTTTCCTTTCCTTTTTGGCTCTTTGCCATGAAGGTAGGAGTGGTGCTAGTCTCTACAAACCTCTCCCAAGTATCTTAATCAATAAATGAATACACCTCATGTGATACGGTGGGAGAAATGACTTAGTTATTTTTGCGTTTGATCGCAAATGGTGCGGTTATCAAGAGTCACCACCGACTTTTTTTTATCCAAAAGGAAAGGTGAAAAAGCACAGGAAAGACCTTTGAGATTTTTTCTCGAGTTCGGGGGATAGATTATGAAAAGGGAAGGTATTAGCACCCTTTTCATCCATGGTTTTCCATGGGCTCTTAGTTACTTGCTAGATCACTTGCTTTTGTTTGAAAATGTGCTTTGGTGTGGTTTTCGAAAGTATTTTGTAAAGATGCATTTGTTAAGGCAAACTTTGTAATGATTATCGTTCGTAAGAATGTATACAAAGTGTTTGATATTTTGAAAATGTTTTCAAGTTTGAAAGATTTTTTTGAAAGTGTTGGTGTTTATTTTGAAAATATCAAGGATGTTTTTGTTTTGAAATTTAGCAAGTAACTAGAAACATTCTACCTACTCAAAAGTATTTCATGTTCATTTTCTTTTTCCTTTGACATTGTCATCTTACCATTGATTTGGTAAGTAACCTTATCTTTTGATGTAAAAGGGACGGACGTGATTATCGTGTAATCATGATTAACAATGTTGCAAGGTATCTTAGCATTTTTCTTTAGGGACTAAGATCATTTTGAAAGGAAACATAGATAGCGTCATCGAGGGACTATGATCTTGTATTTTGCTTGTTTTTGCTAAGATACCTCACATGCATAATATGGCCATTTTTTGTAAGGCAACAAAGTGGATTTACCCTAAGGGTGTTTGTGTGCAAGTGTATTAATTTACATGTTTGATTTGTTTTTTATTAGGGTTTGCTACTTGTTGGTTTTAGTCTTTCCATACAAAACCCTAATTACTAGCATTTATATATAAAGAGATAAATTACGGAAATTAAAATTACTACACTATTACATCATTTAGGGGAGGGGGTGTACAAATTACAAATTGGGAATATTGCAAGAAATTAAATCTAAATAATTATTACAACCATATTAAATTTTGAATAAATGTACAAATTTGAACAAATAATACAAGAATGTAAATATAAAAAGAAATGTGATTTTTGTTTGGGTTTTCATGAAAAGGGTTTTTTGACCTAGTTAACTAAAAAAATGACTAACTAAAAATAAGGAAATTAAGATTAAGTTAGTAAAATAAATTAATTTAAAGAAATACAAATGAGAATTAATTAATTAAAATAAACCTAAGCCCTAAATTAATTTTATTCACAAGATAATAATATTATAGTCAAACCCTAGTCTACATATTTATTGAATAAAGATAAATTAATTTATTAAGTGAAAATGTTTTTGTTCTTTTGTTTTTATGAAGAAAAATAAACTAAATAAATATAAATAATAAAATATAAAATATTTTTGGATTTTTATTAATTAATAAAAAAAAAATATTAATAATAATACTAATAATAATAAGAATAATAAAAGATGAAAATAAAAAAGAAAATAAAATAAAATAAAATATAAAGAAAGTCAGGGGAGGTTAAAAAATAGTCAGGAGTGTGCAAGTGTAGCAAAAATCCCAAGCTCAATGGAGGAAGGCCCAAACGCCTGTTTCAACAAAAAATGAAGAAAAATGTGAATAAAGTGCAAAAGGTCACGTTGGGGCTTGAACCCAGGACCTAAGAGTGACAGTCGCGCGCTTTAACCACTGGGGTGGTGATACATCCATCAAATTATGTCAAATCATAAATATATATTAGAAACTGCTTCCTGAAAACAACTTCATCTTCAACCTCTAGCCATACCACCTGCATCTTGTTCGTTTCTCATCCATTTGCAAAAATGTAAACATGAAACTTGTGGCAAATTTCACCACGGTTCCACAAATGTAAACAACTTAAACTAATTCTCAAAAATGAGCGTGAATTTTGAATGGTACCAAATTCTGACCTAACTTTTCCAGGATGTTCAGATTCAAAATTCTAACTACTCAAGCAATATAAATAAAATCTAAAGACGTGGTTAGTTTCAGGACAATGATGTCTACATTTTTCATTCACAAATTAACCATTAATGATGCTTGTATGAAGAGTTCAAAAGTCAGAAAACTCACCTTGCAAGAGGGTATTGTGTTTTGAGTTTGAGCAGCTTTTAGTGAGTTCCAATGATTGGATTAGCTTCCTCGAGTTCCCAGGAAGCTAATGTAATGTTTAGCTTGAGCTGAAAGTGCCTGAGGAGTTCTGGAGAAGTCAAGGTGCAAGGTGCTTTTTTTGAAAATGGTGGATGATGATGGAGGTGTTACAGTTGTGTTGCAGGTGTTGGAATTGTTTGTGTATGTTATTTAGAAGCTTTTGAAAGTAAAAGACCAAGAAACGCACGAGTAAATTTGGAGATTGGATTCAAAACTCACAAATGGCAAGTTTTGAGGTGTTTTTGGTGATTATGTGTTTTAGAGAGTTTCAGGGTTTTAGCATGCGTGCATTTTGTTGCCAAGGACTTGTGTATCTGTAAGCAAAAGGTTGGAGAGGTTTTGCACAAAGGATTTCTAAGTTATAGAGTTATGGTTAGGTTGCTTGATTTTAAAGAAAAGTGAAAGTATGGTTCCAATATGAAGTACAAGCATGGGCTGAGTGATTGTATGGCTTGAGACAAACTTCTCTTGATTTATAGGACGTGTATGATCAGAAGAAAACAATTTCAAGTCTCAAGAACAAGTTTTGTGCATAAAACTACTTTTTCAAAATGACATTATGCACTTTCTTCCTAAAATGGGCATAAAGCATGGAATTGCATTGAATGCTTGAGTTGAGGCCTCTAACACCTGTTCAAGTATTTAATTATAGAGTTCCTAACAAGTTTGAGGCCTACAAAGCAAAGATTATGCAGCATAGGTTTGAGATTTGAATTTTGTTCATCACAAAATTTGCCTTGTAAAACAACTTGAAACCCCAACTTTTGACCTTCAATTCTCTTTGCTCACAAATGATCTCAAGGATTTCTTTGACTTTTTAGAAAGATTGTAATGTTATTTACAACCCCTCTTTGAATCACTTTTGCAAAATCCAAATGGAACTAGGTGAAACTTGGGTCAAAAGTTAGGTCAAAATCCTGACCAAAAATGTTCAAAATTTCCCTAAGTGTTTAGTTTCATGACCATGACTTCATGAATTAATAACTTGAGATCCAATAATTCTAGTAGAATTTGTATAAAGAAATGTTGTATATCTCTTGGATATCTACAACTTTCATGTTGAAAGTTTCTTTTGAATCATCTTGCATCATGGTGAAAAATTGGCTCAAAGTTGTGAAAAAACATGTAGTTTTCAACACTTAGAAAAATTTCAAAGTTTGAAAACTTTGACTTTTCAAAATGAAATCTTGACTTTTTGATTTCTTGATGAAAAAGTTTCATATTTTGACATTTTTTGATGAATTTTGATCTTTGACACTTGATTTTGACCAAAAAGTCAAAGTTTGACTTTTCAGTGGACAGTTAACTTTTGATCAGTTAACTGAAAATCAATTATCAATCAAATGATCTTGAGCAATGTTTTGAGTCATGCCATGAGGTCAAAATTATGCAATTTAACTCTTGAGATTATGCTTCAAACCAATTAACCATTTGCTAGGTCAAAAATAAAAAATTGTCCTTTCTCAGTCAAAACCCTAATTTTTACCATTTTGCCCTTTTTTTTATTTGATCAAATTTCTTGAGGAATTATGGTCAAAACTTGATCAAGTAATACATATGAGTTTATAATTTTTATGTGGATAAAAAATTATGATGTTTGACTGTAAATTGGTCACAATTGACTTTTCCCCAATACAGTTGATTTTTAGGTCAACTGCTCAATTGACTGAGCAAAAATGTGATCCAAGGCTTGAAACTTGACATGAGTAATCTTGGGGGTCCATAATGATCCATGAAAGTAATATGAGGCATTGAAAGTTCAATTATCTTTGTGCAATCTCAAACCCTAATTTTAGTCATCAATGCTTAAGGAGGTGTCTTGAGCTGATCAATCCTTGTGTAGCCTTGAACCCAAGGAGATCTTGTGGGAAAATACTTGATAAATGAGCAGGAAAATTTTGGGGTACAAAACCTCGTATAAATGGAATTCTTTATCTTATCCTTGTTTAATATAATCATGGGTGAGATGTGTCTTAAACCCCCTCCAATGTTTACCATAATAAGCAAGCATTTTCTTTTTCACGTAATTATCATTTGGAGTAATACTAAACACATCCTATGGTTACACAATATAGATGTTATTAGTATTGCACAAAAAATATACTTGTAAAACAAATGATAGAATACAAAATAAATATCGTAATATCGGCCCATATGTCTTCTTTCAATTCATCATCAACACCATGACAACTATATTTCAAAATACTCACTTTACTTCTACCTAGTAACACAATGTAACCCAAAAAATCATCAGCATGTTCACCATAAGCCTTGCCAGTTTCTGCATCAACTCTAATCGGGTAGCGAACACTAGTTTCATTAACTTTTTCACCTTTGTATACATCGTGGAACATCTAGTTTTTATTTTACATTTTGTATTAACAGAGTTTACAACAAATGTTGTATGAGAGGTGCTTGTCGAATCGACCATGACTATCAAGAGATAAACCTAAATTAAGCAGTAATGTTTCAATGAAAAAATTTTAAAAATCATAGATACAAAATGATCAATAAAAAAACTAACTTAGAAACCCTAAACAAAATGATCAAGAGGTTATTTTAGTAACAAACAAAGTGATATATAAACGGCTTCAGTGAAGAACAATCCTATTGCAAAAATGACGTTTGATGAATATCTGTTGGAAGAGTTTTGATGAATATCATCTTGAAAATTGCCTAGGGTGTTTTGCAAAATGAGAGTGACGAACTGAAGTTTGAGCATTGATAGGTAAATGAAAAGTTAGAAACTGGACAGTAGTCTGAAGTGTTTCATGCAAAATAAGTGCCACATCTGTTTTACACGAAAATCGACGTGATAGTTTTAATTAAAAATATAAAATATAAAAAAACCACCACAGGGCCATATTTTGGAATTCATTTAAAAGTATATCACGTCGGTTTTTTATGAAAATCGAGGGGTTATTTTTATATAAATAAATATTTTGAAATTAGTAATATGAAATTATTAATGCAAAATATATTACCTCTCAGTTGGACCGTGTAGTCGAGGTAAGTACTAATGGAACAAATAAAAATAAATAAAAATGGAAATTGGAAAGGTGTGTAGCGGTAGAAATGTTTAAGACTAAGCCATTGGATTGACTAGACTTTATACAAATCAAAATGAAAATCGCCACCACGCTTTATTGTTTCCAAAGGAATGGGAAAAGAGCAAATAACCCAAAAAGAGGGGGGGAAATTCAAGGTAAGGGGGTTGGTTATGCAAAGGGAAGATATTATCACCCTAAACATCTACGGTACTCCGCAGGAGCCTCTTTGTAAAATATGTATATTTTGGCTATAAAAATTGTTGTATATAAAAAGTGGATGGTGGAGGTGAGGAAAGAAGCATATTTATTTAATAATTTTTGCACCCGCCACGGTTGTGAACCTTTAGTGCCTACGTACCACCTTTCGTGCAATAGGGGACCAGGGTACACGTAGTTCCTCTTTTAAAAATTTGAAACACAAATGCGTTGGTTAATATTATGAGATAAATATCATCGTCATTGTCCGTGTGGAAAACATACCTACTACCCACAACCATGAGAAAGGAGAATTTGCATCATCTCAAAGTGGAGGATATGGCTTGGATTTTAAAATCAACAATTCCTCACTCAACACCCAAGTGGAAAATCTCTCTCTTCACTATATATTGTAGAAGTATAGTTGTTTCCATCACTACAAGGATTGACAAGAGTCTAATCTTTTGAGAAAAATTTAAAGATAAAAAGCCAAAATGGCAAGATGGTTTGAAATGAGATTGATTAACTTTTAGTCTTCTCACAAAAAATGTCAAGGTATCATTAAGTTAATTGGGGTTTATTTATGAAAATATTTTGAAAATACATGGACATAAGTCCAAGTTTATTATAAAAGTGGTTCAAGTTCAAAAACAAGAAGAGTTTTTTTTTCAAAAAAAAAAAGGGAGGAAGAAGATTTTTGAAATTGAAGAAGATGGGAGGAGAAGAAGGGACTATCCTAAAGCATAAAATAAAAACTATGGATAAGAACCATCTAACCAACAAGAAGCCAATACTTGACATTATGAGCCAAGATAGAATTCCCATTCCTTGGATTAAAACCAAGCAAGCAAAAATACTAGACCTATTGAGAGAACCAAACTTCAAGTGTATTAAGTCTTCACAAAAATTGGGCAGAGTAACGGCTGTATACGGGTGAATTCCAGATTACAAACAGAGGGTGTAATCACAAAAACCTGCACACAAAAACAAACAAGCAACTCAATGTATTAAGGTGAACCTCAAGAACTCCAGACAAAATAATCAGATAAGGTCACAAATTCTCCAAGATAGGCCAAGGTTTCTAATTCCAAGTCAAAGAAAAGTCTCATGCTCCATAATACCAAGGATAGTAACCAAATAGTCCAAGTACCATTAAAGATTTTTTAGGGTTTATGTTAATTATTAAGTATCTTAAGAAAAGAAAAGAAAAGCTCAAGTGAGCAAAGTAAAAATGGCAAGAAAGTAAATGCTCAAATGAGCAAAGATGAAAATAGAATGAAATGTAAATGATAAAAGTAAATGGTTAATAAAGCATGAAAAAGAATGAAAGCATAAGGTCAAACAAGTCAATAATTAGTGGTTAGTTGGATGACCATCTTGAAGCTTGCATTTGGAACTCATTAGAGGATTGGTAGAACCAAAGCCTCCGCACAATAAATTGTATTTGCTTTTTGTCAAGTATATCATCCATTTGGAATTCTCATAAGTACCATTTAATGATTAACGATGTTTAAGTGATCTGCATTGACCAAAGGTGTTGTAGATCCATTAGAGGATTGGTAGAACCAAAGCCTCCACGCAATGAATCTCAAGGTTATTGGATCAAAGAGATCAAATTAACATGCCTGGGCTTGCAATCATAAGTTTGGGCCATGAATGATCATTTATTCGAATCAGGACAAAATTTAGCGCTATGTTAAGCAATCGTAAGTGGACTTATATAAAAGTCGCACCTATTTTGAGGCCGGTCAATAGCAATTTATGCACCATTTGTTTTTAGACATGTTATAGAGATCATGCTCCAACAAGATCTACTGCAATAAAAAGGGGATGAGATGAAGAGGGATGGGGAAAAAATATACAAACCACATTTGAATTAATTTTTAATCAAACTATTATTAAAATAATTCATCCATTTTTGTGGAATTAAACTCAACACCATGGATCTAATGATGTTAATAAAGTTCATGATCCAAAATCTAACCCAAGATCAGCCAGAAAATAGTCACAAAATAATATCACATTTTAATATACATAAAAGGGTTTAAAAATAATGTTTAAAAATAGAAAATAAAGAGAAAAATATCAACTATGTTCAAATTAATCAAGAAATAAAAAAGTAAGACCATAGAAAAATCTGAAAAAGGCTCAAATAATTTTACAAATTTTTTGGTAATTTTTCAAGTCAGAAACTATTTTTAACATTAAAATAAATGGGTAAAATAAACAAAAAATGGTAAAAAAAAATAGTAAAGTCAGAAACAAAAATAAAATAAGGTCACCAATATCTGTCACAATATCATTGGATCATTCCATAATTTTTTCAGAATTTTAAAATGTATAAAAGTATTTTTAAACATTTAAAACAAATCAAATAAGTGTAAAATTTATAAAAAATACAAAAACACAAAATTAAATTATGGAAAAATAAAAATCAGAAAGAGAATAATCAAAAATATTTTTCATAATTTTTTCAGATTTTTTGGACTAAAAGTGAATTTTCTATGATTTTTTGAAATTTAAAACAATTAAAATATAAAAATCAGAAAAAGAAAATAAAAGTAAAATATGTGGACCATTGGATGAGAGTCAAAATGCGTTAGTAATCAAATCCAAGGGATCTGACGTGCTGTGCATATCATGGTCATTAGTGAATATTGTACATAATCATTAATGAAATCAGGATTTGAAAAATACAGATGGCGCGCCTTTATTGGTTGGAAGATGACACGTTGGTCATCTTCAACCTCCAGCCATCACGAATTGTAGGTTTCTCAAACTGTAAAATCAGAAGCTCGGACCTATGCCATTCGCTTCGTCTCTTCAAGACGAAGACAACCACACCCTCGCGCCAAATTTATATAAACTGTAGCTCAAGCAATTTGGAAGGAAAGTTTTAAAAAGGGATTTGAAATTTCATGGTCAAAACGTGTTTCCAGTAAAAGGTAAGTGTTGCAAATAGAAACAAGGCAATGAGAGCAACACAATGATATCAGAGTTTTGAAGAATTGATGAAGGAATCTACCTATTGAAGTTGAGTTGCAGAGCTCTGAAACTGGACTTCTATGATGCAGTATAGGGCACGATTCTTGAATGTAATTATGTGGTTAGCTTCAGGGAAGATCAAGGAAGGTGAATTGATGGAAAAATTGGATTGAAAAAAGCTTGATAATGTATTTTGAAGTTACATAAAATTGAGTTATGGAGGAAGTTTGGCAGGGTGATTCTGGCTATCCAAGCTTGGGAAAATGAATGGGATAGTTCATGTATTTATAGAAGAAGCGAATGGGATCAAAAGGAAGAGTGAATGATGCGTTTTGGAGGGAATTCGTGCAAACCTGATGCACGAGTGAAGTGTGATCCAAACTTCACCAAAACTCATCCAATTCTCGCATTTTGATGCACTAATCCACTTGGGAAAGTTGGCTAATCATGTTTAGACCCAAAACACGTGTTAATTTTAGGTTTAGAGGTTGTAACATGAAATTCAAATTCTGACTTGCAAGGAAACTTCAATTCCAAGTTATAATTTTTGAAACTATGGCATTCTCAGCTCAAGGGGTCTTAAGGCATGATTCTTGATGCTTTAGAAAGATGAGGTTACAAGCTTTGCAATGTAAAAAGAATGAAGTTAAATGGATGCTTGAGCTGAAAGTTATATTAAGTCAAAGTTGAAGAAAAAGGGTTGACTTTCCATACTTAGAAATATTTCAAATTCTTCATCAAAAATGTCCTATAATGTCTTGCATCCAAACATGGCCTTCCACTTGGAATTTTCTCTTGATCAAAAAATATGGCATGAAGTAGATCTCTTGAATGACATTTCTAAACTTGAATAATTCCAAATATCCAAAATTTGAGCAAGTTATGACTTGTTGAAGTTGGCAAAATTTCATGAAATGGCCTATAATCTTTTGTATCTTTAAGGCAACTTCCATTCATTTTCCCACTTTGCACATAAAAGAAGGCATAAAGTTCACATCCTCAAGATCATTTTGGAAAAAGAATAGGCTCAAGGTGATAAAATTAACCAATTTATGATCATTTGAACTCACACATGGAAAATTGGGGATTCATCTGGAGGACTTGTAATCTTTCTTCTTCACCAAGTTTCTTCCACATGAAAACTCTTTGGAACTTTTGAAGTTATTTATTGATAACCCTTTGAAGAGAAGGATGTCTTTGGAATCATTCAAAAATACCAAAAGGTGAGCAAGATATGCTCCTTTGAAGTTTAAAACCCTAGCTCCTAGATCAAGAAAATGCTTTGAAGAACTTTGACAAGCTTGAACAAACTTCTTGTACCAATACTCTTGCTTTGTGAATAGAAGTTGTTAAGGATGATAATGAGGATTCATAGCTACAAAAACCACTTCCATATATTGAAATTTGAGAGAAATATGCTCATGTGACTAATGGGAACAAAACCTTGTCCAAACATGACAACTTCTCCAATCAAAACTCCTTGTACTTTTGAGTCAAATCTAATAAACTTGAAATGTGATGAACCAAAGCAACCTTGCCATGCAAATCCTTCCAAAACCAATTCAATGGTGAGGTTTGAACTTCTCAAGCTTTATTTACTAGGGCATAGAAATAAACTCATGAACCCATGGAGTAACTTGTTAAATCTCATTGCCCTTACCTACATGGATAATAAGCAAGACAAGCCAACATTGCATTTTATTAGTTAAATGAAGAAATCAAAACAATATTCATGATCACAAAAGGAACATAAGTCAAGGTGCTTGGTAATCCCTCAAAAGAAGCAAAACTCAAAGTAGGGAGGGGAACCAAGAATCCTAGTGTAATCCTGTTGTGAATAAACCAACATGGTATGATGAAGGGATCTTAGGGGGGGAAATTAGGGTACAACAGCTGCCCTTATTTAAGTTTCTTCTATCCAGAGATACGAAGGTTAAAAATCTTCATGTCGACATGATCGAAGATACTTAAATATAAAACAAACCCTACTTTTGGCCCTAAGATGCCATGCAAATGCTTATGCATATGAATGCATATGAACAGGACCAAAGAGACGCAAAGTATCATTGGGGATGTAACAATAATAAAGAAACAAAGGAGCAACCCCACCAGGAAAATAAATCACCGTAGACCAAAAGAACTGAATCAAAGAGGATGGTAGAATGGTCAAAGGATACACCAACTTCTACCGAAGACGAAGCTACCAACGTTTACTGAAGGCAGAGAGAAAGATAACAAACATCGACGTCCACTGCCGATAGTCTACCAACTTTCACTGAAGGTAGAAAGAGAAAATATCATAGCACCGCCGTTCACTGACGATGAAGTACCAACGTTCATTGAGGGTAGCAAAAAGATAATAAACATCGACATTCACTGCCGATGGTCTACCAACTTTCACTGAAGGTAGAAAGAGAATATATCATAGCACCTTCGTTCACTGACGATGAACTACCAACATTCACTGAGGGTAGCAAAAAGATAATAAACATCAACGTTCACTGCCAATGGTCTACCAACTTTCACTGAAGGTAGAAAGAGAATATATCATAGCACCGCCGTTCACTGACGATGAACTACCAACGTTCACTGAGGGTAGCAAAAAGATAACAAACATCGATGTTCACTGCCGATGGTCTACCAACTTTCACTGAAGGTACAAAGAGAATATATCATAGCACCGACGATGAACTACCAACGGTCACTGAAGGTATAAAAAAGATAATAAACATCAATGTTCACTGCCGATGGTCTACCAACTTTCACTGAAGGTGGAAAGAGAATATATCATAGCACCGTCGTTCACTGACGATGAACTACCAACATTCACCGAGGGTAGCAAAAAGATAACAAACATTGAAGTTCACTGTCGATGGTCTACCAACTTTCACTGGAGGTAGAAAGAGAATATATCATATCACCGCCGTTCACTGACGATGAACTACCAACGTTCACTGAGGGTAGCAAAAAGATAATAAGCATCGACGTTCACTGTCGATGGTCTACCAACTTTCACTGAAGGTAGAAAGAGAATATCATATCACCGCCATTCACTGACGATGAACTACCAACGTTCACTGAGGGTAGCAAAAATATAACAAGTTTCCCCAAGATTCTGGTGTTTCACCTAGAACGAGTCTCAACTTCTTCTTTAACCAAGGCGCTCTACCTGAAAAGGATAACATATGAGTTGTCTCAAATAAAGAGATTTGCTACTTGTTGTCACGGAATATTGTAAAAAGAAATGGATTTTTGGGAAGGAGGTATGACTTCCTGGGGAGATGCCATGATATTCTTGCTGAGGGGATAAAGTCTTCTCGTGCAAAATAAATGCACCAACCAAAATATGGAGTTTTCAGAAATCTAAAGTAAATAACGTTGTCGTGGAACCACAGATTCAAACCAGAAATAAACTGGAATGAAACAGTCAACCAGAGTACATCCTTTCAGAAATAAAATCAAGAGGGAAAACCAAATCCAACCAAACAAGAAGTTGTACCAAAAGGCTAAAGCAAAAATCTTCCATGAGGGAAAACTCAGTGGGGACAATGAAAGAATATACGCTTTCTGCTTAGGACCAACACTCTGTTGAAGAGAGGACAACATAAATCTGCAAAACAGGGTAATATGTCAACAAAAATATTAACAAATGTTAATGAACAATGACTTGCAAATTTTAGCTATGCATGATGTATGCATGAATTTATGAGTGTTATCGTGCGTATGCTGACACAACAGATATATAACATTAGGAACAACCAGGTAAAATTGCCTCGGGCACTAACAAAACTCGACTAAACTTCATCCAGGATGATCATTCCAAGAAAGGTAAAGGCCAGCTGAGGAAACAAAACCTATTGCCCGCTTTAACTTTACTGAGGAGAAACATGATCCGGAGGTAGATAAATCAAAGTGATGAAATAGTACGGATACAGGGATAGAACATCCTTCTTCAGGCTTCACCGGGGAAACAAGTATTTTTGAAAGTAACATTCCTACTGGAGATTACAAAGCGAGTCTCAAGCAAAGCAGACTGACACCAAAACATCTGAACATTCATTGGGGAAATCAGACTCACTTCATTTGTGAGGTTAACATCATATTTACAATACGTCATTCATTTGGAGAAACCAGGGACCTACGTTCTTCAAGAGCGGGTATGGTACTAATCCCTCTGGAAAAAAGAACTTCTATCGGGCCAAATGAAAACTTCATTGGAGAAAATGCTGATTGAAACTTCACATCATGAAAACTCGGAAAAGAGGAGAAATGAATCCAAACTTGATCGAGGATACCGGAACCATAAACCCAATACGACGAAAAAACCCGAGTAGACCTTCCCGAGGGGAAAAAAAACTTCTCAAAGCAACTGGAGTTTGTCCATTCTTGGGATCACCATTTTTGTTTTCATTGTTTCATCACAAATCTCAAAGTAAAAGCAGAATGTAAAATCTCTTTTTTTGAAAAGTCAATTTTGTTATTTAATCTTTTTTTTTTCTTTGAAAGTTATTATCAATAATAAATGGAGTCTTTGCAAACTAAATAAAAATAAGAAGTACAAAGAATTGGGTAAAAGCTCAAATTTCATTAATAGAATGGTAGTCTATGAATGACGAGACTCCATAGATGATTACAAAGTCCGGAAAATGGTAATATATATTGGAAAAGATACATTGAGATACAATGACCACTGTCCCCTCTATCAACTTTTGAAATCCTGAGCAGCGACTTGTGTTAAAGTATGGTGAGGATCTAAGAAGAGTGTTACTTCAATGATCAAATCTTGTCTGACGTAGTTACTTGCCAAGAAAGTCCCTAACTTTTTCCTAAGCTTCCCTTGCGGGTTTTCAACTTAGCGGGGATTTTATTCTGTCTATGTCTCTAATTTTTGCCTAGACCTCATGTGATCGGTGGATTTAGAACTGACTGTTTAACGCTGGTTCGCGAAATGTCGCGGAAGCAAGAGTCACCACCGTCTTTTATTTTCTCCAATATGGACAGGACAAAAGCACATCAAAATTCCTTATGAGATAGTTTCTCGGTTCGGGAGGTAGATTTATAGAAAGGGAAGGTGTTAGCACCCTTTCTATCCATGGTTATCCATGGGCTCTTAGATACTTGCTCATTGTGTTTTCAAAAGTGTTTGCTTTTCAATTGTGAGTGGGTTTGAAAAAAGTTTCGTTTAAAGATTTCAGATCGACTCTTGTATCAGTCCTCAAGAGTGTTTGAAAAATTGTTTTGAAAGCTTTTTGAAAGTGTCGGTGTGAAAAGAATTTTGATTTGTTTTTGAATAGAGCAAGTATCCACGAGTCATCTACCTACCCTAAGGAATTAGGCTGTGTAAATGTCCTTTAGGTAATGTCATCCCACCATTGAGGGGTAGGTAGCACCACCGTTGGAGGTGTTCGGGTCAATTCGTTTGTAGGGACAGTGTGGTCACCAGAGCAACAGTAGGACACCTTAGAAGCTACCCTTATGCCATTGATCCTTTTTAATCTGAGGCAACCGTTTCGAGGCAACTGGATCATGGACATAAGGACTTACTAAAACGTCCTATACTCGACGACCACGTTTCGAAGGTAAGGCAACAGTGAGGCGTACCCTAGAAGTGGTGTATGAATTTGTGTGTTGTTTTCAGTTTAGCATTTATCTTTTGATCATGGCATGGTGAGCTACACATTGTTTTTAATTAGTCATTCATTCTTTCATGCGATTGGAATTTAAAAGTGCGGAAATTTAAATGCGGAAAGTAAAATCCTACGCTATTACAAGGCGCGGGTCTATACATCGCCAAATTACAAAGACCCGTTTGGTAAGAAATGCGGAAAGTAAAACCTAGTTACTATTACATGGCTTGAGCAGTTACATAATATTCGGAAGGAAAATAAGAATAACGTGAAAGAATAAAAAATAGAACGTTCGAGGGCGTTGGACCCTTTTGAAATTAAATTGAATTAAAAGTTAATTAAGTATTTAATAAAAGAAAAGAAGTGTTTTTTATGGTTTTTGTATTTATGAAAGTAAAGAAAATTGAAAATCAAGAGAAACCCTAATTCTAAGTTGTTTTTAATTATTAATGAAAAATATTAAAGTTTAACCTAATTTACTAAATAATTAATGTACATGTTTATTTACAAAATATTTAGTAATTAATAATAATAATAATGATGAGAAAATTATTTATTAAAAAAGGATGAAAAAGTTAAAAACCCTAATTTCTACATATTTTAATTTATTAAGAAAAAGATTAAAATTTTAACCCTAAATTAAACTAAATTAATTATTTAACATTTATTTACAAAAATATTTAAAAATTAATTAACATTAAATATTAGACATTTTTTTGTTTCTGATTTTTATTATGGAAAAAATGTTTTGGGTGAATAAAATAATTAAAACAATTTAAACAATTAAAAAGAAAAGAAAAGGAAATTAAAAAAAATACAAATATTGGGGGGTGTCTGGCCCATTTAGGAGGTTTGTTTGAAGCATTTTTGGCCCATCAGAACAAAGGCCTGCTTGACTTTCTAGCGCGTGTGTATGTGCATTGACTGAGTGTACACCCTGGAATTCACGTGATGGCCATTGGATTGATCATCAGGGACACTTGGCAAGCCTAAGCGTTAGGACATATGGTAGGACGTTTGAAGGAAACTGCATGGGAACGTGTTAATACAAAAATTATCAAACATATGGGGGGACCTGGGAATCGAACCCAGGTCCCAATACCTGCAGGACAACTCATCCACCAACCGAGCCAACGCGTTTCTTTGTATACATAATGGATGATAATGATTATAAAGAAAAAACAAGCGTTAGTGGTGTAAAGCAAAAAAACGCGTTGAATTATTTGAATTGTCCAACCACATGAAGACACGCATGCGTCTTCTTCCTCTTTATCCCTGTAATATAAACAAATAGCGGGGGTTTTAAACCCCCACTAAACGAGACCTGTAAAAATAGCGAATAGCAGCTGGGTTAATATAAAAAAGGCGTGAGGTATTGGTTTGTCTTGTCTTAAGGTCACGAATTCAATGGCATAGGTTTTAAGGTCTAATTTTTTCATATGAGGAAAGCCCCAATTTAGAGCTTCTGAAACCCTAAGTTCCAACCATGGCAGATTTGGATACACGCATCATTAGTTCAATTAAATATTACCAATAGCTTCAGAATATCATTGTTAGTATAAATCAACAAATAAAATACATGAATAATGCATGGAAATTTAAAAACGATTATGGATATATTCACGAAGAAGACGATTCTGTTCTACCAATTCCTGGAGTATGGGGACTAGAAAGTGGTTGCAATCGATTCCTAGCAATGTCAGGAATGTAATGGACTGCTTTTTGTGCTTTGAAACGCCTTGTAACTATGATTTCAGTTTTCAATTTTTTGATGAAATTTTGCAAATTCGTATGCAGCTTTTGAGCAGTCTTTCGTGTATAATGCATTAGGTTTTAGTTGTGCCTATGTATCTGAATGGAATTAGGTCAAAAAACCAAGCCCATAGTCCATGAATTAAAGTTTTGAATATTTGATTTTGTTCATATCTTTTCCAATCCTTTTCCATGCAATTCTTGCTAATTATGGAAGATTTGGTCTTGTTGATTGATGCACGAAATCCCTAGCATGTGATGGACATATTTGCTGCACAAAAAAGATTTAAAACCATTGGTTAATATTTTTCTCATAATTAAATTTAATTAAATGAATTAATAAGATTAAAAATTCAATTAATTAATTAAAAATAAGAAAATAAATCCCTTTGAGCTTAATGGGTCGTGCATATGCTTTGGGTAATGATTCATGGAAGAATTTGTGGCCCATTAGCAATTTTGAAGCTTTTGAAGCAAAGTTGACTTTTCAAAATTCCCAAAAATTTCCCAACTTCTACAAGGCATATCTTGCTCAATTTTGAAGCTATGATCATGTTCTTGGACATTTTGGAAAGGTCTTGAAGTCCTCTAACCAATGTGTTTGGTCCCAAGTCATTTTGATTTACCAATCTCAAATTATGGTCTTTGACTTAAAGTGCCTTTTTGTTGACTTTTGAAAATGACCTATAATGTTGAAATTGATAACTTTTTGTGAGAGCATTTATTGGACTTGAAGTGTGAAGATGAATTTTAGGAAATGTCATTCTCTTCAAAATGATCTTTGGATGGAATTTTTATGATAAACCATGAGGAAGTTATGCCCTGGTCAATTTGCAGTTGACTTTTTCAACTGTCCAAAAATAGAAACTTTTGCATCTTGAGACTTTTTGAGCCATGCTTTGAGAATCATGATCAAGAATTGCTCAAATGATGTTTATGGCTTCAAAATAAGATGTTGACCAAAAATTTTGACTTTTGACTGTCAAATGACCATTTTTCCCCTGCAGTTGACTGTGAAGCATTTAGGGTTTTTGACTGTGCAATTTGATGTTGTGAGTCTTGAAACTTGGCATATGGATGCTTGACAATGTTTGTAGGCATGTGGGACTTGATTGGACCCTTGAAAACCTCAATTTCTTTGCCATAACCAAAACCCTAATTTTGACTGTGTTAGGAGGCAATTGGACTGTGCAACCTTTGAGAGATTTTGAACCATGATCTTGGCAACTCTTGAAGAATATGGGAGGGCAAATTTTGGGGTACAACAGTTGCCCCTGTTCAATCTTCTTAAACCTGAGGATGTAGATTGGCTTGCGTGCCTTTCGTAATCCGAAGGTGGAAGATGATTGAACACTAGAGTGCCCAGAAATTTGCACTCACATAGTAGAATGTCAGCAGTGTGATGGCAGGAATGGGCTTACAAACGCCATTTGGAGACTGATGGATAGGAGGATGGGCTTATAGATGCCATCTGGAAGTGTGACAGAACCTTGTCGGGAATGGGCTTATAGATGCCATCTGGGTGTCGATCGCGTAAGAGATTCCTTAGCGAGAACTTGCGTACCTGAGAAAGAAAATAATTACCTGGCCTGTTACAGGAGCTGTTACAGGAGTTGATCTTCAAACTCTTTATGTAGATGTGCCCTGGCTGGATACAGGTATCGAATCTTTAAACCCTTTATGTAGATGTGCCCTGGCTGGATACAGGAATCAAATCTTTAACCTTTTATATAGATGTGCCCTGGCCGAATACAGGAATCGAGTCTACAAACTCTTCAGACGTGCCCTGGCAAGATACAGGAATCGAGTCTGGAATGTAGTCGTCAACAGATACCCCCTGGCAAGATACAGGAATCGGATCTTCGAACTCTTCAGACGTGCCCTGGCAAGATACAGGAATCGAGTTTGGAATATAGTCGTCAACAGATACACCCTGGCAAGATACAGGAATCGGATCTTCGAACTCTTCAGACGTACCCTGGCTGGTTACAGGAATCGAGTCTGGTAGTCTAGTCGTCAACAGATACCCCCTGGCAAGATACAGGAATCGGATCTTCGAACTCTTCAGACGTGCCCTGGCAAGATACAGGAATCGAGTCTGGTAATGTAGTCGTCAATAGATACACCCTGGCAAGATACAGGAATCGGATCTTCGAACTCTTCAGACGTGCCCTGGCAGGATACAGGAATCGAGTCTGGGATTAGTCGTCAACAGATACACCCTGGCAAGATACAGGAATCGGATCTTCGAACTCTTTAGACGTGCCCTGGCAAGATACAGGAATCGAGTCTGGAATATAGTCGTCAACAGATACACCCTGGCAAGATACAGGAATCAGATCTTCGAACTCTTCAGACATGCCCTGGCAAGATACAGGAGTCGAGTCTGGAATAGTCGGCAACAGATACACCCTGGCGAGATACAGGAGTTGGATCTTTAGTTGTGACCGTTGATAGTAATCATCTTGGTATTAACCTTTGTCCTGAAAAGACAAAACGTTAGTTGTATGCGATGTCATGATGTATGACATGCGTGATGCTCTCAGAATAAATGAGATTGTATGTTCATGATGCGTATATGCATGCTATAATGTATGAAGATGTGTTTATGAATTATGTTTTTGTCTAGGAAAGTAAATCCTTGACGGGTGTCGGGAAGTTGAATCCTGGGCTTGATGTTGAAGAGTAGCGTTCTTCATTTCCGCTGGGGATGATGGTTGCAAGAATACCGGTAGGAGAAGATGACTTCGTTGGGGAATAAACTTGGCGAATAGATTACTCTGCGGGGAGTGAACTCTGTGGGGAGAGAGGTACTTTTTTGAGTTTTGATGATAACTCCGCTGGGGATACCATTGATAAGTTATGTTGGAGGATTTGATGAACTCCGCTGGGGGATAGGAAGACTCCGTCGGGGACGATCTTTCCGTGGCAGTTGGCTGAGGATAACCCAGTTATATCCTGGTGGGGAAATAACCTTTGAATAAAGTCGGGGAGACGCGTTCGTGCTCTGCAGGTGATAAGCTTCCAGAATCTACTGGGGATAAGCTTCCTGCTGGGGAGTTTGATTCAACTCTCCTGGGGAATCCTTCGGACTGGACTCTCCTGGGGAAATTTTGAGATGTACTGGGGAAGTGGCTCCACTGGAGTGTTTGGTAAACCGCCGGGGAACAATCTTAGATCAAGACTGCCGGGGATGCTTGTTAGGAATGTTTGTATACTCTGCTGAGGAATGTTGAGATCTGCTGGGGATACCCAACTTCCTTAAGGCTGACAGGATAACTCTGCTTGGGGAGAGTGTGTTGACTTGCTGGCTCATTCTCTGGGGAATTAAGGCATCTTGGTTATGTTCTTCAGCTGAACTTACCTTGGTACCTTGGTGGACAGAGCAATTAGATCGCTTAGACTACTCCTTATTGCCCATGTTTCTAATGTTACCTGTAATTAATCCTTTGTTTCGTATGCAAATATTTATGAGTTAGCAATTAGTGTCAAATGCATATATCAAAAATTGAACATTGGACGTTCTACGTAAATAAAACAGAAAAAGGAAAAACAATTGGCAATTGGTCTGAAAAGTGAATTTGTATTGATTTTTGAATTTGCCTGTAAATAGGCGTTTATGTACAAGAGGCTGACGTCCTAGTAAGAGAACGCCGCCGAACAACAGAGTTTTATACAATTTTTTCAAAGAAAACAAAACAGCTATGTGAAAAGAATAATCCCACTGAGTTCCAACTCTGCTATCGCCTTTATATCTTCGAGCGTCTCATCACTTGGCTGCTCAGTTGAAGATGAAGCTGATTGATCGATGCCGTTTGAACTTGAGGTTGATACCGGATTCTGGATGCAAGGTGATCCAATGAGACATAGTATTACACTTTTAATCCCTAATTTTTTCCTGGACCGCCCTTTCGGAATTTCAGTCCACCGGGATACCCATTTTTGCCCAAGCCGCCTTTTCAGGTTTTCGACTTGCCGAGTGTACATATTTTTTCATTTCATCCCTCATTTTGCCCGAACCCTTTTGGTTCGCCGGGAAGCCCTAATTTTTGCCTAGGTATGTCAACCTAGCGGGTCTTTTATCATGTGTAGTATCTTTTTACTATGTCTGCATTGGCGGGGTGAGGAAGGTCGTCACCATCCATGGTGGTTAGAATCATGGCTCCTCCTGAGAACACATGTTTAACAACAAATGGCCCTTCGTACGTGGGGGTCCATTTGCCCCTGGGATCACTTTGAGGAAGAATGATGTGCTTGATTACCAGGTCCCCAACTTGATACTCTTGTGGTCTGACCTTCTTGTTAAATGCCCTGATCATCTGTTTTTGGTACGTTTGACCATGACAAATAGCGGTGAGTCTCTTTTCGTCAATTAGGTTTAATTGATCAAGTCGAGTCTGGATCCAGTCATCTTCACTCAGATCTGCATCCTTCATTATCCGGAGAGAGGGTATCTGCACTTCAATCGGTAAGACTGCCTCCATGTCGTAGACCAAGGAAAAGGGGGTTGCCCCGGTTGACGTTCTTGCTGAGGTACGGTATCCATGAAGAGCAAACGGTAACATCTCGTGCCAATCTTTATAGGTCACTATCATCTTCTGCACAATATTTTTGATATTCTTATTCGCTGCTTCTACAACCCCATTCATCTTCGGCCAGTAAGGAGAAGAGTTGTGGTGTTGTATCTTGAATTGCTTACAGAGCTCAGTGATCATCTTGTTATTAAGATTGGTACCATTGTCCGTAATGATCCTTTCCGAGACGCCATATCGACAGATCAGGTTGTGACGAATGAACCGTGCCACAACGTTCTTGGTTACTGTAGCGTAGGAAGCTGCTTCAACCCACTTTGTAAAGTAATCGATCGCTACCAGGATGAAGCGATGCCCGTTGGATGCCGTAGGTTTAATCTCGCCGATCATATCTATGCCCCACATTGCGAAAGGCCAAGGTGCTGTCAAGACATTCAGAGGAACTGGAGGAACGTGCACCTTATCTGCATATATCTGGAACTTGTGACATGTCCGAGAGTGTTGGTAACAGTCGGCTTCCATTGTGGACCAGTAATATCCTGCCCGAAGGATTTTCTTCGCCATGGTGTGTCCACTGGAATGTGTTCCGAAGGTACCTTCATGCAGTTCTGCCATGATCCTTTCTGCTTCAGTCTTATCCACACAACGCAGTAAGGTTGAATCATGGTTTCGCTTGTACAGAATGCCGTTGCTGAGGAAGAACTTCGCTGTGAACCTTCTCAGAAACTTTTTGTCATTGACAGATGCACCCTCGGGATATTCTTGAGCTTCCAAGTACCTTTTCACCTCATGATACCAGGGTTTTTCAGTTACTACCTCAGCCTTAAGGTCACAATAATATGCAGGTTCGTCCAGTTTCCAGATAATGATTCGGGGAGCCTCATTGTCCCACTTGACTTTGAACATAGAAGACATCGTAGCTAACGCGTCCGCCAACTGATTCTCCTCTCTTGGGAAATGTTCAAAAGTTATCTCTGTGAAATGGGGGATCAATGTCAACACACATTCTCTGTAAGGAATAAGATTCGGATGTTTCGTATCCCACTCGCCTTTGATCTGGTTGATCACGAGAGCGGAATCTCCGAAGACACTCAGAAACTTGATCCTTAAGTCGATCTCAGCTTGAAGACCCATGATGCATGCCTCATACTCCGCCATGTTGTTGGTGCAGTTGAAACATAGCCGGGCAGTAAGTGGAGTATGAGTGCCTTTCGGGGATATGATCACAACACCGATACCGTTACCCAAAGCGTTGGAGGCTCCGTCAAAGTGCATAGACCATCGGGATCCTTCCTCAGGTCCTTCATCCGGTCCAGGTACTTCGCAATCAGTCACTATCATGATGCTCTCGTCTGGAAACTCAAAGTTCATTGACTGGTAGTCATCCACTGCCTGGTGTGCCAAATGGTCTGCCAATACGCTTCCCTTGATAGCTTTCTGAGTCGTGTACTGGATGTCATATTCTGTCAAGATCATTTGCCATCTTGCTATTCTTCCAGACAGAGCAGGCTTTTCGAATATGTACTTTATTGGATCCATTTTTGAGATCAATAGAGTAGTGTGATTCAGCATATACTGTCTCAGCCGGCGAGCAGCCCATACCAAAGCGCAGTAAGTTTTCTCGAGCAGTGAGTATCGGGTCTCACAGTCGGTAAACTTTTTGCTAAGGTAATAAATGGCGTGCTCTTTTCGGCCAGACTCGTCATGCTGCCCCAGCACACACCCCATTGAGCTGTCAAGTACTGTCAGGTATAGTATTAGAGGTCTCCCTTTAACCGGTGGCATAAGAATGGGTGGTTCTTGGAGATACTCTTTGATTCTGTCAAAAGAGGCATGACATTCATCATTCCAACGTACTACCTGATCTTTCTTTAGCAGCTTGAAGATTGGTTCACAGGTGGCAGTTAGGTGGGAGATGAATCGAGCAATATAATTCAGACGTCCTAGAAAGCCTCTGACTTCTTTCTCTGTCTTGGGAACTGGCATCTCTTGTATGGCTTTAACCTTGGCAGGGTCCACTTGAATACCCTTGTCGCTTACGACGAAGCCTAGCAACTTTCCTGATCTTACCCCAAAGGTACACTTGTTCGGGTTCAACCTCAGCTTGTACAACTTCAGACGGTCAAACAGCTTTTGCAGATGGTCAAGGTGCTCCTCCTCAGTTTGGGACCTTGCAATCATATCATCGACATACACTTCAATCTCATGATGGATCATGTCATGAAATAAAGCAACCATGGCACGTTGGTAGGTTGCCCCAGCATTTTTCAACCCGAATAGCATGACCTTGTAGCAGAAGGTGCCCCACTGAGTAACAAAGGTAGTCTTTTCCATATCTTCAGGAGCCATCTTGATTTGATTATAACCTGAAAAACCATCCATGAAGGAGAACACCTTGTGCTGAGCAGTATTGTCAACCAGAACATCAATGTGAGGTAGGGGAAGTCATCCTTGGGGCTGGCCCTGTTCAAATCCCTGTAGTCAACACACATTCTGACCTTACCATCTTTCTTCGGTACCGGAACCACGTTGGCGACCCACTGAGGGTAAGAAGTCACTGCTAGAAACCCGGCATCGAATTGTTTCATAACCTCAGCTTTGATTTTCTCAGACATCTCTGGACGCATACGGCGGACCTTTTGCTTAACCGGAGGGCAGTCTTCCTTGGTAGGCAGATGATGGACCACAATGTCAGTATCCAACCCGGGCATGTCTTTGTAGGACCAGGAGAAGATTTCCACATAATCATGCAACATTTGAATCAACCGTTGTTTTACGCTGAGCTCCAGATTGGCACCAATCTTAACCTCTTTTCTATCTGTCTCAGTACCCAGATTTACCGCTTCCACTGGCTCTTCATGTGGCTGAATGGCCCTCTCTTCCTGGAGTAACAGTCTTGCAAGATCACCAGGCACTTCGCTATCATCTTCACCTTCGTCTTCGGCTAAGTTGATCGGATTTTCGAAGTCATAACTGGCAACAGCAGAGTCGTTACCAGTGAGATCCAGAGTGGATTGAAACCTGTATGAGTGAGTGTGTGTAAATATAGCTGTTTTGCAATATATAAAGAAAGAAAGAAAGAAAGGGAGCACAAGATTTGAAATGCGAAAAATGTCCAATGTCTTTATTCATGATATATGGAAATGACAAGTAATAAGCCCTCACAAATGAAGCCACGGTGCCCCGGGTAAGACACTGGGCCATAAAGTTTCAATTCATTGTTTATTACAAATTAAAAACAAAGGAATTCATTACTGCGTAACAAAAGTAACAGGTATGTGGTCTTTTACAGTCCAATTGTTCAGTCCACCGTCAGTCGTCGGGTAGATCCAGCTATCAAACTCTGATTCCTCCACATCGTCTTCAATAGCATTCACTCCCGGGTGGGTGATGATCACGGGGGGTCTTCCGATCCTTGCTTTGCGTACAGCCCTCTGAGCCTATGCAGTAAAACCCAGCCCAAACTTGTCAGTCTTAGGAGTAAAATCAGGGAGCCTGCCCCAGTTAGCACATTCACCTTTCTCAATCACAGCCCGGGCATCCTTCAAGGAAGCCATCTTCAAAGGAGAACCCTCTTCAGCCACTGCTTTTGCTGCTGCCAATGTTTGAGGTACCTCTTCAAAATGTTGAAAGGGGGTTTCAATAAACTCCCCGTCCATCTCAATATACCGGAAGGAATTCAGATGACTAACCATGTATTCTTCCTCCCCCTGCACAGTAACAATCTTCCCTCTGGCAGGGTATTTGAGCTTCTGGTGTAGAGTGGAGGTCACAGCCCCAGCTTTGTGAATCCAAGGTCGACCCAGCAAACAGGAATAAGATGGACGAATGTCCATCACATAGAACGTCGAGTCGAAGACTTGAGAACCAACACGAATCGGAATATCCACTTCACCATGAACCATCCTCTTCGACCCGTCAAAGGCCCGGACGATGATGTTACTATGCTTCAACTCCAGACCCTCGCAATCCAATCTGTCTAAGGCCTTCTTGGGTAATACATTTAGGGAAGAACCGGTGTCCACCAACACGTGTGCGAGAGTAGTGCCCCTGCATTCTATGGAGACGTGCAGGGCATCATTGTGGTTCTTTCCCTTAGCGGTAAGATCAGCATCTGAGAAACCCAAACCATTGTCGGCGGTCAGATTGGCCACACAGTCGGTAAATTGATCTGCAGATGTCTCTTGTGGCACATGATCCGTCTTCAGAAATGAAATCAGGGCCTTGGCATGGGCCTCTGAGCACAGCAGCAAGGATAGCATAGAGATCTTGGAGGGGGTATGCCCCAGCTGTTCTACGACGTTGAAATCGCTTTTCTTGATTATCTTAAGAATTTCCTCCATCTCTTGCTGGGAGGCTTCAACATTGACAGTCTTTAGTGCCTCCATCCTGGCAGGCACATCAGCAGTCCCTTTGCCCCGAGTGTCAGATGACTCGGCAGCAGGGGTAGAAACTTGATCAGAAGTGGAAACAGGCGCACTTGCAGGCGTAATTATAAGAGGTATTCAGATAACTGGTGGCGCAATGTCAGGCGAGAAGAGCCTGCCACTGCAGGTAACTTTGGCGGGACCAGTGATGTTACTGATACCGGTACCGGTGTTGAACTCCTGCTTCACCCCAAGCACATACACATCTGCCCCATAGTGCCATGGGACAGCCTTGTCAGATTCATAGGGGAGGGGCCCCGGAACAGTAATAATGATGGGTGCAACAGACATGATTTTGACTGGCTTCCTCGGGGGAGCCTTGGTAGGATTGTTGAAAATTGTGACGACAGATACTTCTTCGGTAGGAACAAAAGGAACAGCGGTCTTCTTGAACAAAATTTCCTTGCTGTCCATCAGGCTTTGGATGCCTGACTTCAGCAACGGACAACCAGTAGGGGAAACAGCACACAGAAGGCAACCCTCGCTACAACCCGGAAATAAACCGGCCAGCAACAGGTTCCTCTTAACAGTCAATATAGGGGTAGCAACATCATCCACAGAAACGGCATACAAGTCTTCCTCAATGGCATTTACTCCATGCTGAGCCATAGGAGCAGTCACAATGTTTGGCCTTTCAGGTGCCTCAAATTGTATTTCCTTCGCGTCGATAAGGTCTTGAACCTTATTTCTCAGGGCCCAACAATCATCAGTAGAATGCCCCGGGCTATCAGATTGATAAGCACAGCGGGCATTGGGATTATACTTCGGAGAGGTCGTGTTCACCACCTTCGGAGCTTCTCTAACGGTTACCAAGTTGGTCGATAGCAGTTGCGGCAAGATTTGTGACAAGGTCATACTCAGCCGAGTGTATTCTCTTCTGGGTCTCTCAGCCCTTGGTTGGTTAGGTTGCCGAGGAGCGGCAGCAGGCTTTGCAATCACCACCGCATTGACAGCTTGGCGGCGTTCTGGTTTGTTTTGCCTTCTAGGCCCATACACAACACTGGCCTCCTTTTTGAAAGGTTTCTTCTCAGAACTTGAGGACGCACCTTTCTGAATTTTCCCTGATTTCATGCCAGCCTCTATCCTTTCCCCAGTCAGAATGAGATCTGTAAACCCTGCAAATGAATTACCAATGAGATGATTGAAGAATGGCCCGGATAGGGTCTCCAAGAACATGTCTACAAGTTCACGGTCGGTTAATGGTGGCTGCACCCTGCCAGCCAGGTCCCTCCACTTCTGCGCATACTCCTTAAAACCTTCTCCCGATCCTAGCGACATACCCTGGAGTTGGGTACGCGTAGGAGCGAGGTCGGCATTATACTGATACTGCTTGTAAAAAGCAGTAGCCAACTCCTCCCAGTTACGAACCTTGGTTCCATCCAGCTGATAGAACCATTCGAGATGAGTCCCTGAAAGACTCTCCTGGAAGAAGTGGATCCACAAGTTCTTATCCACAGTGTATGGTTGGATCTTTCGCACATAAGATCTGAGATGTAGCTTAGGGCAGGACGCCCCGTCATACTTTGCGAAAGATGGTGCTTTGAACTTGTGTGGGATGACCACACCAGAAGATAGACCCAAGTCTCCTAAATCCAAACCAGGCACCTGTTGAATTTCCATGGCATTTAGACGGTCTTCCAACTGCTTGTACTTGTCTTCAGCTGGAGGATACTGCTCCTCATTGAAATCAGTCTCGTTGTCAGAGACCACTGGACTAGGAACTCTTCCCCCCTGGGGATTGCCTTTTCCCACAGAAGAACCAGCTTGATCAACCTCATTCTGCAGTGTGTTGCCAAACCTCCGGCCCGTGTTGAACAATACAGTTCTCTTCTTCTTCTTCTTAACCAGCAGAGCCTTCAACTCCTCTTGACCTTGGGCCAGACTCATGATCAGCTCCTGGAACTGGGCGTTCTGAGCCTGAAGGGCCTTGATAGACTGCTCGGTAGATGATTCAGGGTTCATGATGCTGAAATAAACAGTGAAGAACATTAAGCAACCTGAAAAGAAAAGTACCTGCTATGCACATGATGCATGATATGTGTTTATGCAATGCATTCAAGGGTTCGAAAGTTCAAAGTTGTTGTAGACAAAAAGGAACACACGTTATCATTAAGAAATAATTGTTCAGTACATCAAGGCCTCATGGGAAAAACATTACAAAGTAAATCAATCCCAGAAGACACTGCGCATCCTCTTTGGAGCAATGTAGGTGTTGAGAGTCTTTTCCTCGTGCAGTAGGCAGGTGAGCTCCAAGACCTTCTTCTCACTAGCATGTAGACTGGTCTCAAGAGAATTCTGTTCTTCCTTAAGCTGGATCCAGCTCTTCTGCATTTCTTCCCAGGACATAGGCATGTCAGGATGTTGAATGGTGTAGGACACCTCTCCTTCCAATACTGGCTCTTTGATCACAGGGAGAGCATGAGGATATGGCATCACTAGTTTCTGGGAGCAGGCTCGTACCCACTTGAGATAAGGCTCCAATGGGATGGAATTCCTGTGCCCCAGTGTCTTGCTGTATATCTTGTTAGGCATCCTCCAAGCTCTGATAAATCTCTGGCGAAGTCCTTGGGCATCATTGTCGAAGTCAAAAACTATGTCAGGAATTAACATGTCATGAGGGCCGTCCTTCCGAGCATAACCAAACTGTCTCCAATCCAGACACAGGTTGTAAGTAATACCTCCTCTGATTCCAAGTAAAGGAACATTAGGAAACTCCCCGCAACGATCAATGATAGTGACATCCTCTCTGGACCAAGGACACCAATGTATATCAGCATGTGTAAGAGTCATTAATCGTTGTGACCATCTCAAACCCCGCTCATTCTTCAAAACTGATTGTGGAAGATGCGAAATAAACCACCTTCCCAAGAGAGGAGTGCAGCACATAAGAACACCTCTTTTTCTCATGGTTCGAGTGTAACATGAGTGAAGGATGTCCCCAAGCAACGTAGGTATAGGATTCCTGGACATGAAGATCTGGACAGCACTGATATCTATAAGCTGATCGGGATTCGGGAACAAAACCAATCCATAGACAAGGAGGGCCACAACTTCTTCAAAAGCTTGTAGGTCAAGGGAGTTCCAACATTCTTGGGCCTTCTCAAACAGAAACCTGGCTAAGAACCCTTTGATACCACTTCTAACTTCCCAATGTCCCTTGATGTCAGATGGTTGTAGGCGTAATGCCTTAGCAATCTCTTCAAGTTTGGGTTCCCTTTCCGTACCGTTGTAGGGTAGTTGACTAAGGATAGGGATCTTCAGAAGCCGGGAGAACTCTTCCAATGTAGGCACCAGTTGATAATCCAGGAAGGTAAAACAGTGGTGCAGAGGGTCAAAGAACTGGAACAGGACCTTTATCATATCTTCCTCAATGTTGGTGTTGACCAAGCTGATGAGTCTTCCATGCCTCTCACTGAAAGAAGAGCTCTCAGGAATCCTGGATATAAGTTCCTTAAGCTGAGGAGGGATCCTTACAAGGCTAATCTGAATTGTCTTTCTGCGAACAGTTTCCATGTCCTACAAAACAAGAACAAAGATGAAGATTTGAACCCCTGAAATGGTTAGTCAATGCATATGATGATGTATGATGTCATGATGCTATGATAAAGCACACCACAAATATTCACAAGAAGCAAACATGATAAGGCACACAAGTCACACCACAACCCTTAGAGTTTAGGCCAACATGGGGTTTAGGTATTACCCTCTTGAAGTTGGTGGGCTCAACCTGTCCTATCAGAAGTAATCGGGTTCTAAGGGTCCCAATATCATTGGATTGCTTTCATTGTTCATCGTTTCGATTTAGCCACTGAACTGGCGACTGAAATATTCCAAGAAAACAACCCTCAATTGAGTGTAGTATCGAGTATCAACCAACCTCGGACTGCACCAAAGTCAGTTATCTCACTACCCTAAAGAGGCCAAGATGGTTCAATTAAGGTTCCTAAGGTCAGTTGATGCTTCACGACACCACGCGGCGGCCCCGTACTCTCCTTGACTGAACTCAAGGGTTACCGGTACACACCAAAGTGCCACATCAACGTAGCAGACTGCTTCAACCATGTCGGTATACCCCGCACAGTTCCCTCACAACCTTGTTGCTACTTTCTAAGAAGGTATCCCCCAGATCCGGGTTAGGATCTATAGAACTCCCGAGACAGTCCCACAATAATAAAGCAAGAAATTCAGACAATTGAAAACACAAGTGATCTTATTCTTAAGGTACACCTCACTTTCAATACTCTCCCCAGCAGAGTCGCCAGTTCTGTGATCGGTGGATTTAGAACTGACTTTTTAACGCTGGTTCGCGAAATGTCGCGGAAGCAAGAGTCGCCACCGTCTTTTATTTTCTCCAATATGGACAGGACAAAAGCACAGCAAAATTCCTTATGAGATAGTTTCTCGGTTCGGGAGGTAGATTTATAGAAAGGGAAGGTGTTAGCACCCTTTCTATCCATGGGCTCTTAGATACTTGCTCATTGTGTTTTCAAAAGTGTTTGCTTTTCAATTGTGAGTGGGTTTGAAAAAAGTTTCGTTTAAAGATTTCAGATCGAATCTTGTATCAGTCCTCAAGAGTGTTTGAAAAATTGTTTTGAAAGCTTTTTGAAAGTGTCGGTGTGAAAAGAATTTTGATTTGTTTTTGAATAGAGCAAGTATCCACGAGTCATCTACCTACCCTAAGGAATTAGGCTGTGTAAATGTCCTTTAGGTAATGCCATCCCACCATTGAGGGGTAGGTAGCACCACCGTTGGAGGTGTTCGGGTCAACTCGTTTGTAGGGACAGTGTGGTCACCAGAGCAACAGTAGGACACCTTAGAAGCTACCCTTATGCCATTGATCCTTTTTAATCCGAGGCAACCGTTTCGAGGCAACTGGATCATGGACATAAGGACTTACTAAAACTTCCTATACTCGACGACCACGTTTCGAAGGTAAGGCAACAGTGAGGCGTACCCTAGAAGTGGTGTGTGAATTTGTGTGTTGTTTTCAGTTTAGCATTTATCTTTTGATCATGGCATGGTGAGCTACGCATTGTTTTTAATTAGTCATTCATTCTTTCATGCGATTGGAATTTAAAAGTGCGGAAATTTAAATGCGGAAAGTAAAATCCTACGCTATTACAAGGCGCGGGTCTATACATCTGCAAATTACAGACCCGTTTGGTAAGAAATGCGGAAAGTAAAACCTAGTTACTATTACATGGCTTGAGCAGTTACATAATATTCGGAAGGAAAATAAGAAAAACGCGAAAGAATAAAAAATAGAACGTTCGAGGGCGTTGGACCCTTTTGAAATTAAATTGAATTAAAAGTTAATTAAGTATTTAATAAAAGAAAAGAAGTGTTTTTTATGGTTTTTGTATTTATGAAAGTAAAGAAAATTGAAAATCAAGAGAAACCCTAATTCTAAGTTGTTTTTAATTATTAATGAAAAATATTAAAGTTTAACCTAATTTACTAAATAATTAATGTACATGTTTATTTACAAAATATTTAGTAATTAATAATAATAATAATAATGATGAGAAAATTATTTATTAAAAAAGGATGAAAAAGTTAAAAACCCTAATTTCTACATATTTTAATTTATTAAGAAAAAGATTAAAATTTTAACCCTAAATTAAACTAAATTAATTATTTAACATTTATTTACAAAAATATTTAAAAATTAATTAACATTAAATATTAGACATTTTTTTGTTTCTGATTTTTATTATGGAAAAAATGTTTTGGGTGAATAAAATAATTAAAACAATTTAAACAATTAAAAAGAAAAGAAAAGGAAATTAAAAAAAGAATACAAACATTGGGGGGTGTCTGGCCCATTTAGGAGGTTTGTTTGAAGCATTTTTGGCCCATCAGAACAAAGGCCTGCTTGACTTTCTAGCGCGTGTGTATGTGCATTGACTGAGTGTACACCCTGGAATTCACGTGATGGCCATTGGATTGGTCATCAGGGACACTTGGCAAGCCTAAGCGTTAGGACATATGGTAGGACGTTTGAAGGAAACTGCATGGGAACGTGTTAATACAAAAATTATCAAACATATGGGGGGACCTGGGAATCAAACCCAGGTCCTAATACCTGCAGGACAACTCATCCACATACCGAGCCAACGGGTTTCTTTGTATACATAATGGATGATAATGATTATAAAGAAAAAACAAGCGTTAGTGGTGTAAAGCAAAAAAACGCGCTGAATTATTTGAATTGTCCAACCACATGAAGACACGCATGCGTCTTCTTCCTCTTTATCCCTGCAATATAAACAAATAGCGGGGGTTTTAAACCCCCACTAAATGAGACCTGTAAAAATAGTGAATAGCAGCTGGGTTAATATAAAAAAGGTGCGAGGTATTGGTTTGTCTTGTCTTGAGGTCACGAATTCAATGGCATAGGTTTTAAGGTCTAATTTTTTCATATGAGGAAAGCCCCAATTTAGAGCTTCTGAAACCCTAAGTTCCAACCATGGCAGATTTGGATACACGCATCATTAGTTCAATTAAATATTACCAATAGCTTCAGAACATCATTGTTAGTATAAATCAACAAATAAAATACATGAATAATGCATGGAAATTGAAAAACGATTATGGATATATTCACGAAGAAGATGATTTTGTTCTACCAATTCCTGGAGTATGGGGACTAGAAAGTGGTTGCAATCGATTCCTAGCAATGTCAGGAATGTAATGGACTGCTTTTTGTGCTTTGAAACGCCTTGTAACTATGATTTCAGTTTTCAATTTTTTGATGAAATTTTGCAAATTCGTATGCAGCTTTTGAGCAGTCTTTCGTGTCTAATGCATTAGGTTTTAGTTGTGCCTATGTATCTGAATGGAATTAGGTCAAAAAACCAAGCCCATAGTCCATGAATTAAAGTTTTGAATATTTGATTTTGTTCATATCTTTTCCAATCCTTTTCCATGCAATTCTTGCAAATTATGGAAGATTTGGTCTTGTTGATTGATGCACAAAATCCCTAGCATGTGATGGACATATTTGCTGCACAAAAAAGATTTAAAACCATTGGTTAATATTTTTCTCATAATTAAATTTAATTAAATGAATTAATAAGATTAAAAATTCAATTAATTAATTAAAAATAAGAAAATAAATCCCTTTGAGCTTAATGGGTCGTGCATATGCTTTGGGTAATGATTCATGGAATAATTTGTGGCCCATTAGCAATTTTGAAGCTTTTGAAGCAAAGTTGACTTTTCAAAATTCCCAAAAATTTCCCAACTTCTACAAGGCATATCTTGCTCAATTTTGAAGTTATGATCATGTTCTTGTACATTTTGGAAAGGTCTTGAAGTCCTCTAACCAATATCTTTGGTCCCATGTAATTTTGATTTACCAATCTCAAATTATGGTCTTTGACTTAAAGTGCCTTTTTGTTGACTTTTGAAAATGACCTATAATGTTGAAATTGATAACTTTTTGTGAGAGCATTTCTTGGACTTGAAGTGTGAAGATGAATTGTAGGAAATGTCATTCTCTTCAAAATGAGCTTTGGATGGAATTTTTATGATAAACCATGAGGAAGTTATGCCCTAGTCAATTTGCAGTTGACTTTTTCAACTGTCCAAAAATAGAAACTTTTGCATCTTGAGACTTTTTGAGCCATGCTTTGAGAATCATGATCAAGAATTGATCAAATGATGTTTGTGGCTTCAAAATAAGATGTTGACCAAAAATTTTGACTTTTGACTGTCAAATGACGATTTTGCCCCTGCAGTTCACTGTGAAGCATTTAGGGTTTTTGACTGTGCAATTTGATGCTGTGAGTCTTGAAACTTGGCATATGGATGCTTGACAATGTTTGTAGGCATGTGGGACTTGATTGGACCCTTAAAAACCTCAATTTATTTGCCAGAACCAAAACCCTAATTTTGACTGTGTTAGGAGGCAATTGGACTGTGCAACCTTTGAGAGATTTTGAACCATGATCTTGGCAACTCTTGAAGAATATGGGAGGGCAAATTTTGGGGTACAACACCTCCCTTTCGGGTTTTCGGCCTACCGAGACGCTCCTTTTTTCCTAAGCCGCCCTTTCGGGTTTCAACTTAGCGAGTTATTCTTTTATTTCTTTAGGCAAAGTATTTATTGACTATGTCAGCATTCATGGGACGTGGGAACTCTTCGTCATCCATAGTTTCAAGAATTAATGCACCGCCAGAGAAGGCTTTCTTGACAACGTATGGGCCTTCAAAATTGGGAGTCTACTTTCCCCTAGAATCAATGTTGAAATACATGATCTTCCTGAGCATGAGGTCGCCTTCTCTACATTCACGAGATTTGACCCTTTTATCAAAAGCTTTCTTCATTCTTCTCTGATATTATTGGCCATGACACAAAGCTGTCATTCTCTTCTCCTCAATCAAATTCAATTGGTCAAACTTGTTCTGGACCCATTCAGCCTCTGTCAATTTGGTTTCCATTATCACACGCAGTGAGGGAATCTCTACCTCGATAGGGAGTACAACTTCCATTCCATACACCAGGGAGAAAGGGGTTGCTCCTGTTGAAGTGCGGACAAATGTTCGATATCCATGCAGAGCAAAAGGAAGCATTTCATTCCAATCCTTATAAGTAACAACCATTTTATGGATAATTCTCTTGATATTCTTATTAGCAGCTTCAACAGCTCCATTCATCTTAGGCCTGTATGGAGATGAATTATGATGGACAATCTTTAATTCTTCGCACAGTTCTATCATCATCTTGTTGTTCAAATTCGAGCCATTGTCAGTGATAATCCTACTTGGAACACCATACCGACATATAAGGTTATTCTTAATGAAGCTCACAACCACCTGCTTAGTAACATTGGCATATGAAGCAACCTCCACCCACTTGGTGAAGTAATCAATTGCTACTAAGATAAAATGGTGTCCATTCAAAGCTTTGGGTTCTATCATCCCAATCATGTCAATACCTCACATAGAGAAAGGCCACGGCGAGGAAATCACATTGAGAAGTGTCGGAGGCACATAGACCTTGTCTGCATAAATCTGGCATTTATGACACTTCTTTGCAAACTTATAACAATCAGATTCCATTGTCAACCAATAGTAACCTGCCCTTAGCATCTTTTTAGCCATTGAATGTCCATTGGCATGAGTGCCAAATGAACCTTCATGAATCTCATGCATCAACATGTCTGCTTCGTGTTTATCCACGCATCTGAGCAAGACCATGCCATGATTTCTCTTGTATAACACCTTTTCATTGAGGAAGAAACTGCCACCCAATCTTCTCAGTGCCTTTCTATCTTTCTTTGATGCACCGATCGGGTATTCTTGAGTCTGAAGAAAATGCTTGATATCATGATACCAAGGTTTTTCATCTGCTACCTCCTCTGTTGTAAATACATGAGCGGGCTTATCCAGCCGTCGAACCGCAATTCAGGGTATATCATTCCAAGTATTCACTGGGTACATATAAGCCAGGGTTGCCAGAGCATCCGCCATTTGATTTTTGTCTCTAGGGATGTGACAAAATTCAAGTTTATTGAAGAATAGTAATAATCTTCTAGCATAATCTGTTAGAACAAAGTTTGAATCTACTACCCTAAGTTTAAGTTTTGATGATAACAAAATGCTAAGATACATTAATTGTATGATTCATGTAAGACACATATGCTATCTAAAAATTACATTCTGTTTTACAGAAACTCTGATGGGTATCAGCATGAGAACATCCTCATCAACATCAGAAAATTGGATATCAACATCAGCATCAGAAGATGTTATATCAGATACCAGAATCAGAAGATCAACTTGCGCTTATGCTGAAGCTTGATGAACAGATCTGCGCTCAACACTCTGAACTCTGATAAAGACAACAACAGTTCATCAGCACCTAAGCAGCGGCAGAATGAGCCAAAGCCAGAACACGCTTAAGTGGCAACGGTACGGTGCATTCAAGATGATTTAATGCCAACAGCATCATTCCAGACAAGATCTGCTTATTAAGGAAAGAATGTTATTGGCATTGAAACAAAATTATTACTCCAACGTACACTAATTCCAATGCTATATAAACAAGTCAATGAAGATTGAATTGGCTAATGCTCTACAACAATCTACACGCCTAAAAGCTATTCATCATCTTCCTCACTCTCAGTTTGCTAAAAGCTATCAAATTCCTTACTCAATTATTTTAGCACTCTAGTTCTCTTAAGCTTAATTTGTGTAGTATCACAGTTGTGATAAACAGTTTTGTAGAAAACATTCACACACCTAGATTTCAATTCTTTGTAAGAAAGTATTTCCTTGAGAAACCGGCTTGTGGTTTGCATCAAGAAGGCTTTAGCAGTTGTTAAAGCAGATTGTAATATTCAGTTGAATATAGTGGATTAAGACCTCGTTGGAGAGAGGCGAAATCACCTTGACGGGTGGACGGGAGTAGTTTGAGATCAAACGAACCAGGATAAAAATATCGTGTTGATTGCAATTGATTTCCAGTTTTTACAATTCAACCCCCCTTCTTGTGTTTTTCACTTCTTCAATTGGCATCAGAGCGCCTGGTTCTGAGCTAAAACACTTAACCGTGTCAGTACAAGATCCAGCGTCAGAAAAACACAATGGCAGGAACTTATCAACACATCAGCAATGACAACAATGAAGACAGAGACAGATTCAGCGGCAAACCTCCAGTCTTTGATGGAGAAAATTTTGATTACTGGAAAGACAGAATTGAAAGCTTCTTTCTGGCACATGATGCTGATCTGTGGGACATGGTGACAGATGGATACACGCACCCTATGAATGCAAGCGGTCAGAAGATTGATAGGAAAGCAATGTCTGACCAACAAAAGCGTGACTTCAAAAATCACCACAAGGCCAGAACCATCCTTCTCAGCGCCATCTCTTATGCTGAATATGAAAAGATCTCTAACAGAGACACAACAAAGAACATGTTTGACTCACTCAGAATGACGCATGAGGGCAACGTTCAGGTCAAAGAAACTAAAGCTCTTGCGCTCATTCAGAAGTATGAGGCATTCAAAATGGAAGAAAGTGAATCCATTGAAACAATGTTCTCAAGATTCCAAATTCTGGTAGCTGGTCTCAAGGTTCTGGACAAAGGATACTCTACTGCTGATCACGTCAAGAAGATCATCAGAAGCTTACCAAAGCAGTGGAGGCCAATGGTTACAGCTCTGAAGCTAGCAAAAGATCTCAACAAAATTTCTCTGGAGGAACTTATCAGCTCCCTCAGAAGTCATGAGATAGAGCTAGAAGTTGATGAACCTCAGAAGCAAGGTAAGCCTTTAGCATTAAAATCTAACAAAAAATCTGAGTCTAAAGTTTTGCAGGCAGTTGAAGAAACATCTGATGGATCCTCATCAGAAGAAGACGAACTTTCTCTCCTCTCTAGAAGAGTGAACCAACTGTGGAAGCAGAGGCAAAGGAAGTTCAGGAATCCCAGAAGATCTGATCAGAATGAGTCCTCTTCCAGATATAGAAGGACAGATTCTTCCTCTGGATACAAAAGATCTGAAGGCTCCTCAGGAAGCAGAAAGCCAAACACCAAGGACATCATCTGCTATGAGTGCAATGAGCAAGGACACTACAAGAGTGACTTCCCAAAGCTTCAGAGGGAAAAGCCCAAAAAGAAGTTTGGAAGAGAAAAGAAGAAAAGTCTCATGGCTACATGGGATGACTCTGACTCGTCTGAAGCTGACTCAGAATCAGATGATGAGAGAGAAAACATAGCTCTCATGGCCAACATTTCAGAAGACAGTGAAGCTTCTGAATCAGGCTCAGAATCAGATACTGAAGAGGTATTTCCTGACTTTGCAATTAATTTTACTAAGGCTGAACTTGCTGAAAGCCTTAATGAAATTCTGGAAAGGTACCAGCAGATTAGAGTTAAATTCAGAAACCTGAAAAGGAATCTTGAATCTGACTCTGATAAGACTGAGAGTCTTAAATTGAAAAATTCTGAGCTGAGAAATAAAATTTCAAAATTAGAAAATGTTTTACAAAACTCTCAGAAGGAACCAATTTCTGAAACTCCCAGCAGCGCTGATGAGATCATCAAGGAGTATGATCACAGTTTCCAGAAGTTCCTTGCTAAAAGCATAGATAGAAGCAAAATGGCTTCAATGATCTATGGAGTTAGCAGAAACGGCAGGAAGGGAATAGGATACCAAGGTAAGGTTCGTACACCAAAGAATGTCATAGATTTAACCATTAAACACACTCCTCTGAACTCACATTTTGTGTATGGTCACACACATGATATTAAATACACTAGCAGTAAGTATTCTGTGAAACCAAAATTCAACCAGAGTTTTGGTAAATCTAACAAATCAGGACCCAAGAAAATCTGGGTACCTAAGGATAAAATAATACATGTTACAGATATCTTTAGCAGCAAATCAGAAACACCAGTCATGGTACCTGGACTCTGGATGCTCGTGACACATGACGGGAAGAAGGCATATGTTCCAAAGCCTGAAACTTAAGCCTGGAGGCCACGTTGGCTTTGGAGGCAATCAGAGGGGAAAGATCATTGGCTCTGGAACTGTAGGTAATGGAAATCTTCCCTCTATAAATAATGTTCTGCTAGTAGATGGATTAATGCATAATCTGTTATCCATAAGTCAATTAAGTGATAACGGTTATGATATAATCTTTAATCAAAAATCATGTAAAGCTGTTAGTCAGAAAGATGGGACTATCCTGTTTAATGGAAAGAGGAAAAACAACATCTATAAAATCAAACTTTCTGAACTGAAAAGTCAGAATGTAAAGTGTCTTCTGTCTGTTAACAACGAGCAGTGGATCTGGCACAGAAGATTGGGGCATGTTAGTATGAGAAGAATATCTCAGATTAACAAACTCAATCTGGTCAGAGGACTTCCTAATTTGAATTTCAATTCAGATGCTCTGTGTGAAGCATGTCAGAAAGGCAAGTTTGCAAAACCTTCTTTCAAATCTAAAAATGTTGTTTCTACCTCTAAGCCATTAGAACTTCTGCACATTGACTTATTTGGACCAGTTAAAACTGCTTCAGTCAGTGGCAAGAAGTATGGGTTAGTAATCGTAGATGACTATAGCAGATGGACATGGGTAAAGTTCTTAAGACACAAGGACGAGTCACACTCTGTGTTTGTTACCTTCTGTAACCAAGTTCAGAATGAAAAGGATCTTAGAATCGTTAAAGTCAGAAGTGATCATGGTGGAGAGTTTGAAAACAAAGATTTTGAGTCATTCTTTAATGACAGAGGCATTCTGCATGATTTATCTTGTCCTAGAACTCCCCAACAAAATGGAGTTGTAGAACGAAAGAACAGAACATTGCAAGAAATGTCCAGAACCATGATCAATGAGACAAACGTTGCTAAGATCTTCTGGGCAGAGGCAATAAACACAGCGTGCTACATTCAGAATAGAATCTCAATAAGACCTATTCTGGAAAAGACTCCATATGAATTGTGGAAGAACAGAAAGCCCAACATTTCATATTTTCATCCATTTGGATGTACTTGTTTTATGTTAAATACAAAGAATTATTTGAACAAGTTTGACTCTAAAGCACAGAAGTGTATTATGTTAGGATACTCTGAACGCTCAAGAGGGTACAGAGTATACAATACAGAAACACAAATTGTGGAAGAATCAATCAGTGTTCATTTTGATGATAAGCTGGACTCTGAAAAGTCAAAGCAGAATGAAGTTTTTGCAGGTATGGAAACTGAATTTACAGGTTCTGAAGACAAGTCATCAGAAGCTCTCAACACAGACACTCCTTTAACATCTGAAAGGAGCACTGCTAGCAATCCTACAACAGCTGCTGATCAACCTCAGAAGAGACCACCCAGAAGCAGCTTGGATCACCCAGAAGAAACTATCTTAGGAAGAAAGGAAGATCCAATCAGAACAAGAGCAAGTTTCAGAAACTCTGAAGAATCCCTCATGGGACTTGTGTCTCTGATTGAACCTTCTTCTATTGATGAAGCACTTCTGGACAACGACTGGATTCTAGAAATGCAAGAAGAGCTTAATCAATTCACCAGAAATGACGTATGGGATCTTGTTCCCAGACCAAAAGGATTCAACGTCATTGGAACAAGATGGGTGTTCAGAAACAAGCTAAATGAACAAGGTGAAGTCATCAGAAACAAAGCACGACTGGTAGCACAAGGTTATAGTCAGCAAGAGGGGATAGACTATACAGAAACCTTTGCTCCAGTCGCCAGGTTAGAATCTATCAGACTTTTAATTTCATTTGCTGTTAATAGAGGCATCACTCTGTATCAGATGGATGTCAAGAGTGCATTCTTAAATGGTTATATATAAGAAGAGGTTTATGTGCACCAACCCCCTGGTTTTGAAAATACAAAACATCCAGAACATGTTTTCAAACTAAAGAAGTCACTATATGGTCTGAAACAAGATCCCAGAGCTTGGTATGAAAGACTAAGTAACTTTCTGTTAGAAAATAAATTCACCAGAGGGAAGGTGGACACTACCTTATTCTGTAAGTCAGTTAAGAATGACATCTTAGTCTGTCAAATTTATGTTGATGATATTATTTTTGGATCTACTAATCCTTCTCTTGGAAGAAAATTTGCTAAGTGTATGCAGGCAGAATTTGAGATGAGCCTCATGGGGGAACTGAAATTCTTTCTAGGAATTCAGATCAATCAAACTCCAGAGGGAACTTACATTCATCAGAGCAAATATGTCAGAGATCTTCTGAAGAAATTTGACCTCTCAGAATGTAAGCCATCAAAGATTCCAATGCATCCCACGTGCATTCTGGAAAGAGAAGAGGTAAGCAAAAAGGTAGAACAGAAAGTCTACAGAGGTATGATTGGTTCTCTCCTTTATCTGACAGCTTCAAGGCTTGATATCTTATTCAGCGTATGCATTTGTGCTAGATTCCAATCAGATCCTAGAGAATCTCACTTAACAGCTGTTAAGCGAATTTTCAAGTATTTGAAAGGTACTACTAATCTGGGTTTATTTTATAGAAAATCTAGTGATTACAGCTTAGTAGGCTACTACGATGCTGACTTTGCTGGAGACAGAGTAGAGCGTAAAAGTACTTCTGGAAGCTGCCAGTTTCTGGGAGAAAATCTGATCTCTTGGTCCAACAAAAGGCAATCCACAATTGCGTTATCAACAGCAGAAGCTGAGTACATAGCAGCAGTAGGATGTAGCACACAAATGCTCTGGATGAAAAGTCAGCTTGAAGACTTCCAGATTTTTGAGAGTAACATCCCTATACTCTGTGACAATACTTCTGCTATTTGCTTAAGTAAGAATCCCATTTTACATTCTAGGGCTAAGCATATAGAAATAAAACATCACTTCATTAGGGACTACATTCAGAAAGGAATTTTGAACTTAAAATTTATTGATACAGACCATCAATGGGCTGATATCTTCACTAAACCCCTTTCTGAAGATAGGTTCAATTTCATTCTGAAACATCTCAGCATGAAAATCTGCCCAGAGTGAAAATGCTTTAACTCTATATATTATCCTTCAGAATGTATTTGTTTTACTGTGAACTTCTGATCAATCTCTTTTCAGAAAGATAGACATGCAGATTGTATCAGATGCTATTCTTAAAGATCTGAGCGTTTCAGCTCAAGGATAGACGTGTTGCTCACTAAATCAAACAAGTGTCATCCAATCATCAGCAAATCTCTGAAGCAGAACGCGTGCACGCTTCTGAGAAGGCAAAACGCTGATTGGGTGCATTGAGACACATGTCTGGTAACCGTTTCAAGTATCTTTCTCAAATCCCCCAAAATCAGCAAGCATTAAATGAAAGTAATCATGTTTTAAAACGTAATCATGAATTATTTCTCTTTCTTGAAACCGTTTACACTTTCAAAAATTATTTTGAAATCTATTTAAGCACATTAACATCTCACATTAATCCTTTACCGTTTCTTACAATCTTACAAATATTTTCTGCATTTTCCTTGTGTGTTCATCTCTCTCAAAAGAAACCCATTTTTTCAGTTTTCTCAGAAAAAACCCTAAGTGTGAACATGGCAACCTCCAGCAATGTCTCTGCAGGTTCTCAGAAGGAGGCTTCTTCTGAACAATACCAAGTTCCTTTCAGAACACTCCTTACACCAGTGAAGAATTTGGAAGTGTTGTCTGAACTAATTGTTGACTTCTCTAGTCTGAAAGAAAATGTATTTGACTTGACAGAAGAAGTTAGGGCACAGGGATGGGAGAGATATTTCGATAGGTTGGTTGGACCAACGTTCCCAGTCTTGGTCAAGGAGTTCTGGATTCATGCGTACTCTTCAACACATCAAGTTACCTCCTACATAATGGGAAAGAAGATTGTGATCACTGAGGATCACATAGCAAGATTGATTGGATACAGTGGTGGTGGTATCCGTTGTATCAACATGGCTGAAAGATGCTCTGACGTTGCTGTCATTGCAAGGCAGATTTTCACCCATGGGGTCCCCAGCAGCAAAATCAGAGACTTAAAGGATCAAGACAGAATATGGGCGAAGATTATTCTGGGGTGCTTTAATCACAGAAAGCCAACAAGATCTCCTGATTACATAAATATAGATCAGCAGTTTCTGATCTATTTTATTAATCAGAAGGTAAAAATTAATTTGGCTCATCTTCTGTTTAATCACCTCAGGACCAGCGTCAAGGAGACAAGGGAAGAAGAAAGGACAAAGAGGGACTGGATACCCTTTGGCAGGTTAATATCAGATATTCTGACTAAGAATAGGCTGATAGAACACCTCACAGAAGCTCAGGAATTAAGTTCTATTGAACCTACTGTTGGCAAGCCTCTGAACGCCAAGAATCTGAAGAAAATGAAACTGATAGAGAATATCAGAAAGGAGCCCATCATTACTCCTCTTGCTGACATCACCAGTAGAAGAGTCCCACTAAACGACTTTCCACTATTCTCTGAGATTGAATCAAAACCAGTTGTGGTTCTCAGATACTTGGACGCTTGCAAGGCTGATGGTACAGATCCCAAACTGAATATTAAAGATCTGCACCAACAACAACCAGAAGTTACTATGAAGAAGACGAAGAAAAGAAAGGCCACTTCAGAAGGACCATCCCAGCAGACCCCTAAGAAAAGAGGTAATTTATCTGCTGCTTCTGTTTTAAATTCTTCTGCTATTCCAACATCAATCCCAACCCCAGCTTCACATGAACTTCCAATCCCCATACCAACTATTGATGAAACCGAACCAGAAGATGACCCTTCTGAGTCACTGACTCTCAGGAGACCCCGCACCAAAAATCCAAAACCCACACCATCAACAGAATCAGAACTTGACAAAGTTCTGTCTGAAATTGATGAACGTGTTTCCGCTCACCTCTCAAATAATCCAAACACTCAACCAGAGATTACCCACTCTCCTCAACCAGAACATACTCTCTCACCCATACCAGAAGAACCACAAATTCCACAACAACCAGAAATTCAACAAGAAATTCCACCTCCTTCTCCACAACCAGCAATTCCTCCTCCCTCTCCTCAACCAGAAATTCATCCATCTTCACCTCAACCATCACCTCCACAACCTGAGTTTCATCATTCTGAAACTCCATCACCTGAACCTCATTCTCCTCAATCCTCTGAGCCATAACCCTTGGCAATTCAGCTGCCATGTGGAACAACTGTAACCATGTCCCAACTGCCATCCTCGCCAGAAACTACCCCTCAAAACACTCCAAACAGTCCAATTATTATCTCTGATTCTCCCACTCCATCTCCCAAACAAACTACAGAAAACCACAGCAGGACCTTCATCGATTTAACAATCCTTGACCGTCTTGTTGATCTCAAAAATAAAATAGCCATTCCAAAACCAAAACAGCTAGATGTTGGCTCTGGCATTGTGAATTTTGAAACAGGCTTGCAGCAGTGGATTGCTTCTCTAAAGCAAGTTTGCCCTGGAATGATTGATACTGCTGCCTCAGACCAACTCTGGACACGATTCAGAATATGGGTACGTGCTGAAGCCCTCAAATTGCAAGATATCAATTATGAGCAGGCACAACAGAATTTCAGCAAGCTGCTGAAGGAAGTTGGAAGTCAACTACTGAAGGAAGAAGTGCTCCTTCTGGATAGTGAGCCATGGTCTGAGAAGTGCCCAGCTTCAAAAGTACAGCCAGAAGAAGATCAGACAACTCAAGCTGAAGAGGTTAGACAAGCTGAAGATGTTGCAGAAAGCTCTCAGAAGCTTCCTGCTTCTGATGTTTCTCAAGCTGCCTTGGACAGGCAGACTCTGGAAGAGCTAAGGCTGAATGATATTCGTCTGCAGCAAAGAATGGATGAAAATGATCAGAAGATGAAGGAAAGGATAGATGTGCAAGATAGCAAGATAGATACAGTAGTCAGCATGGTGCACAAGCAGAATGAAACTGCTGATCAGATTAAGGCAATGCTGGAGACTCTATTCACACGCTTACCACCCCAACCTTAGTTTCTCATTCATGATATTTTCAATGTTTTCTTTGCATATCATCTGTACTGTTTGTCTGGCTCTGAATTTAATATAACAAGTTTTTCTGCTCTGATCGTTTTAGCACATCACTTACACTTTTTGATTGCTGACAAAAAGGGGGAGAACAAGAATGATATTTTTCAATAACGGATTACTGAGACAAAAAGTCTCAAACATTATAACACTCTGATATACTTGAATGTTTTCTGTTTTTGCATAAGTCTACAGGTACAAGAAGTTAATCACCTCTGATACACTGAAGCTCGAAGCTCTGATACTCTAATCTGAAGCTCTGATATTCTGATGTTCAAAGAAAGTCAATAAAGATCTGATCCTGAAGAACTCTTGGAATTAAAAAGGGAAGTAATAAATTCAGGGGGAGTATCTCTGATCTAAACTCTGATATCTCTTTATCCCTTATCTTTGATAACTTCCTAATTAAATCTGATACAACTTATTATTTAGTTATCTCTGATACTTTTCACGCTATTTTCAATTAAAAAATATCTAGTTTTTGTCATCATCAAAAAGGGGGAGATTGTTAGAACAAAGTTTGAATCTACTACCCTAAGTTTAAGTTTTGATGATAACAAAATGCTAAGATACATTAATTGTATGATTCATGTAAGACACATATGCTATCTAAAAATTACATTCTGTTTTACAGAAACTCTGATGGGTATCAGCATGAGAACATCCTCATCAGCATCAGAAAATTGGATATCAACATCAGCATCAGAAGATGTTATATCAGATACCAGAATCAGAAGATCAACTTGCGCTTATGCTGAAGCTTGATGAACAGATCTGCGCTCAACACTCTGAACTCTGATAAAGACAACAACAGTTCATCAGCACCTAAGCAGCGTCAGAATGAGCCAAAGCCAGAACACGCTTAAGTGGCAACGGTACTGTGCATTCAAGATGATTTAATGCCAACGACATCATTCTAGACAAGATCTGCTTATTAAGGAAAGAATTTTATTGGCATTGAAACAGAATTATTACTCCAACATACACTAATTCCAATGCTATATAAAAAAGTCAATGAAGATTGAATTGGCTAATGCTCTACAACAATCTACACGCCTAAAAGCTATTCATCATCTTCCTCACTCTCAGTTTGCTAAAAGCTATCAAATTACTTACTCAATTATTTTAGCACTCTAGTTCTCTTAAGCTTAATTTGTGTAGTATCACAGTTGTGATAAACAGTTTTGTAGAAAACATTCACACACCTAGATTTCAATTCTTTGTAAGAAAGTATTTCCTTGAGAAACCGGCTTGTGGTTTGCATCAAGAAGGCTTTAGCAGTTGTTAAAGCAGATTGTAATATTCAGTTGAATATAGTGGATAAAGACCTCGTTGGAGAGAGGCGAAATCACCTTGACGGGTGGACTGGAGTAGTTTGAGATCAAACAAACCAGGATAAAAATATCGTGTTGATTGCAATTGATTTCCAGTTTTTACAATTCAACCCCCTTCTTGTGTTTTTCACTTCTTCATAATCTTTGTAAGGGATCAAGTCGGGGTGACGAGTATCCCATTCTCCTTTAATCTGATTTATTACCGAAGTTGAATCACCATACACATCGAGAATTTTAATTCTGAGATCAATAGCTTCTTCGAGACCCATGATGAAAGCCTCATAGTCTGCCATATTATTAGTATAATCGAATGTTAACCTTGCAGTAAAAGGAATGTGCGGACCATGAGGAGTGACAATCACAACACCAATTCCTTTACCATAGGCATTCACAGCTCCATCAAATATCATACTCCAACGAGATTCAGGGTCAGGGCCTTCCTCAGGCAACGACTCATTACAATCCTTCGCTTTCAGGAACATCACATCCTCATCGGGGAATTCATATTCTACAGACTGGTGATCCTCCACTGGTTGGTGAGCAAGATAATCTGCCAACACACTACTTTTAATAGCCTTTTGAGTGCGGTATTCGATATCGTATTCAGATAACATTATCTGTCAGTGAGCAATTCTTCCAGTAAGAGCACGATTTTCAAAAATGTACTTGATTGGGTTCATTTTGGAGATCAACCAAGTGGTGTGATTCAACATATACTGCCACAAACACTTTGCCGCCCAGGCCAAAGCACAACATGTTTTTTCTAGCATGGAATACCGCAACTCACAATCAGTGAATTTTTTATTGAGATAATAGATGGTGAACTCCTTCTTCCCTGTTTCATCTTGTTGTCCCAGAATACAACCCATGGATTTATCTAACACTGTCAGATATATAATCAACGGTCTTCCTTCTACGGGAGGGATCAAGATAGGAGGTTCAAGCAGATATTCCTTAATACTCTTAAATGCCCTTTGGTAGTCATTCGTCCACACACAACCTTGATCTTTCTTTAACAACTTAAAGACCGGTTCACATGTTGCAGTCATGTGGGAAATGAATCTGGAAATATAATTCAAATGCCCGAGGAAGCCTCTGACTTGCTTTTTAGTTCTCGGTGCTAGAATTTCGTGAATTTCCTTGACTTTATCAGGGTCAACTTGAATTCCTTTCTGGCTAACAATGAAACCCAACAATTTCCCTGATCGAACACCGAAGGTGCATTTATTTGGATTCAAGCGGAGACGATACTTCCTCAAACGTTGAAACAGCTTCAACAAATCTTCTATATGCCCTTCTTTAGTCTGGGAATTGGAAATCATATCATCAACATATACTTCAATTTCCTTGTGCATCGGATCATGGAATAGGGTTGTCATAGCTCTCTGGTACGTCGCACCAGTGTTCTTCAACCCGAAAGGCATCACTCTATAACAGAATGTTCCCCAGGGTGTGATAAACGTTATTTTTTTCCATGTCCTCTGGAGTCATTCTTATTTGATTATACCCGGAAAATCCGTCCATGAACGATAATACTTTGAATTTTGCTGTGCTATCCACTAACATGTCGATGTGAGGCAACGAAAAATCATCTTTTGGACTAGCTTTATTTAAATATCTGTAATCTACGCACATGCGGACATTTCCGTCTTTTTCGGTACTGGGACAATATTGGAAATCCATTGAGGATACACTGACGTCACAAGAAAACCAGCATTAATCTGCTTTAGAACCTCCTCTTTGATCTTTATTGCCATATCTGGGTGAGTTCTTCTCAACTATTGTTTAATTGGTGGACACTCTGGCTTTAATGGCAAATGGTGCTCGACAATATATGTATCTTGACTGGGCATATCTTGGTAAGACCAAGAAAAAATATCCACATACTCTTTCAACAGCTCAATCAACCTGCTCTTCATATCAGGATGCAATGATGCTCTAATCTTGACTTCCTTTGGATCTTCTTCTGAATCCAAATTGATTACTTCCAAAGGATCTTTATATGGCTAAATGGTATTTTCCTCGTGCTCAAGCAACCGTGAGACCTCTTCTGGAATCTCATCATAATATTCTTCTTCAGCCCCATACACAGGACATTCAAAGTTGGGAGAGGGTGCAGGGTCATTGTATTCAACGAGTTTTTTAATTAATCTGCACATATGATTTGTGATTGCATTTAGAAACTGACACATATAACAAGTGATCATGCAGATTAAATTTCAGTTATTATTTATTTTGAAAGGTTTTTTTTATTACCATTTTCCGAGAAAAAGCAGAAAAATAAAGACATAATTTGGGAAGCAAAGATAACTTTTATTATTGATCTTAACAGTCACAGCAAACAGATAGGCCCTACAACATTAATACTTCCACCTTGGGCAGAGTGAAAGCTTTTCAAAAGAAAGATTAACAAATCAAATTACTTTGAAACATGTATGCAAGAGAGAACATCAATGGTGATCCAGTTCTGAACCATGACTCCGTGCGTCACATAATTTGGCATTTCTGGCTCTGCTTCATCTTCCACGATGGCATTAATCCCAGAAACAGGGTTTCTGTTCCACATTTCAACTCCTTCTTCTTATTAATCAGCACATCAATAATTTATTCAGTATTTAACAAACAGCAGGTCAGAAAGATAAAAGCACAACAATTTATATAAGTTTAAATCTCTAATTTGAGCCTAGCCCTAATCAATAAGTTCTGATCCACATTTTTCCTACTTATGCAATGATATGGACAACATTAATACTATGATATTTACATATTTTAATGATGTTCTAAATGAAAAGATGCAAAGTTAGAAAGACTTACCTTGAACCTAGAGCGTGGGCTTGGAACTTGAACTACTGCCTTCATATGTTCTGGAATCAGCAAGAGCAACGGAAGAGAATATGCCAAGTTCTTTGACTCAAAGGGAAGAACAAGAGTTTGGTTTTCTGTTTGGGAATTTCTGGATTTTTATGAAGGTTTCACAGTTTTCTTTTCTCTCTTTTGACAATTTTCTCTCTCCAAAAGCCAACCCCTTGAACGTGTGATGGAGCAAATTATTTATAGATGGGTTTGCTGTAGTTTTTTGGGGAAAAACAAATGGGATTCAAACCTTTTTGGTATATTGTTTTATTGCTTTTTAATCACAGTTTTCGTATGCTAATTTGGTGCAAATACAGGGTTTGGGAAAAATGCAGGCGTGGACTAGATCAGCAGCAATTTGGAGTGTTGTGGCAGCTGGTTGCAGGACTGTGCTATAGTAGTGCATCAGGCTGTCAAACAAGGTTTTAGGGTTTTGTGATGTTCTGATCAAAGAAGACCAGAATGAAACTCGAAGGGTGATGCTCTGATCGAAGCATATGCTAAAGAGTCATGTTCTAATTGAAGAACTATGTTCTGAACCATGTTTGCAACTTCTGACTGCACTTGCGTGGAGGCTGGCTCAGAAGTTCTGAAGTATCATATTCTCTTAACACTTAGAAAATTTTCTAAATGTTTAGAAATTTGATTTTTTCAAAGTAATTTCTGACTTCTAATTTTTTGATGAACCAATTTCATGTCTTGATGAAAATATAATTGTTGAAACTTGATTTTTGATCTAAAAGTGAAAGTTTGACTTTTCAGTGTACTTTTGACAATTTTGCCCTTGTGGATGATTTTCTTGAAAAGTTGTAATTCAAGACTTGAAACTTGATAGAAGCAAACCTGAGAGTCCAGGATGATCCTTTGAGAAATGAGAGGACAAATTTTGGGGTACAACAACCCATATTAGACAGTGCTTCACATAAGTACTGCCTAAAGTCATGTTATTAAAAAAAATAAAACACGCCCAAACACACAGTAACTTTATTATTTCCAGAAGCTCTTCTCACGTGAACCCTCTTTGCTCTCGCCCAAGACAGCAACGCCTGAAGTTCTCTTTTTTCCGTTTGATTCTAAACAATATTATCTCCTATTTGTTCCACATCATTCAAGGTTCTCACCCTTCTTCCATTCAAAACCATTTCATCCTTTCTTCCATTCACAACCAAGGTTCTCTTCTCCTCTTGGTATGATTTTTTATATATTTGATAATGTTGATATATAATGCTGCATTTGGTTTAGTTGATAGTGTTAATTTAGTGTTGTTTTAGTGATGATAATGTTTATGTTGTGTTTTGTGTGACATGTGGTTTTTGCATGTAAGGTGTTTGCAAAAATGTCACAATGAGTTTTGCATGTAAGGTGTTTGTGTAAATGTCACAATGAATATTGCATGTATTGATTGAGAGAAAATATGTTCCTATACAATTAATCGAGCTATACATTTTGGTTTGAGAGGTTGTCGTAATAACACTTATAATGTTTAAATTGAAAGCACTTCACATATAATTGAAAATGAAATTGAAAGAACTCATATAGTTGATGGTGTAAAGTTGATAATATAAGTGAAACCCTAATTTGAGGTAGACTGCCTTAGGAGGGAGCTTGTCTGGTCAACCCTTGGACTACCTTGAGCAACTTGAGGATCTTTCTTGAAATGTTTTGAGAAATATGGGAGGGAAAATTTTGGCATACAACAGCTGCCCCTATTCAATCTTCTTAAACCCGAGGGTGTAGATTGGCTTTTCTACCTTTCGTGATCCGAAGGTGGAAGATGATTGAACACTAGAGTGCCCAAAAATTTGCACTCGCATGAAGTGGTACTTGTCTTGTGATGTTGGCAATGGGCTTAAAGATGCCATTTGGAGATTGATGACGGGAGATGGGCTTAAAGATGTCATCCGAAGGAGTGTCGATTGCATAAGAGATTCCTTAACGAGAGCTTGTGTACCTGTTGTTGAGGAAGATTCTGCTGGGGAATGTTGATCTTTGTCTTTGGAGAAATAGAATTTTAGGAGCTTCAGTCGTCCGTTATTCTACTGGGGAATCATCTCTATTTTGAGAAAAGTTGAATTTTAGGAACTTCGGTCGTCCGTTATTCTACTGAGGAGTCGTCTCTTAGCTGAAGAGGTGAGAATGAACTACTATCTGGTCGTCATCTAGGCTTCATAGTGATAAGGCCGACTGCTATCTGGTCGTAATCCAGGCTTTACAATGACTTTACTGGGGAGATGAGATCAATCTTGCTATCCGATCGTAATCCAGGCTTCGCAATTTCTCAATTCTTATCTGGTCATAATCTAGGCTTCAGAAGGAATTAAGTTGTTCTCCGTCCGGGCTTCAACTTGAATTTAGGGCACACTAATATCCGGTTGACTCTGGGCTTCTTAGTATCTGTCCAGGTAAACTGCTATTTGGTCGAAACCCAAGCTTCGCAGTGTCTTGTACTGTTATCTGGTTGAAATCCAGACTTCAGTCCTTTTGTCGTTATCTGGTCGTAATCCAGGCTTCACGATGCTTTATACCATTATCTGGTGGAATCCAAGCTTCATGGTGTTCTGTACTGCTATCTGGTCGTAATCCAGGCTTCACAATACCCTACTTCTTATCTGGTCGAAATCTAGGCATCAGAAGAAATCAAGTGGTTATCCGGTCGCCTCCGGGCTTCCCTTTGACTGTTGGGCCTACTAATATCCGGTCGAATCCGGGCTTCATAGTAATTGGCCGTGTGAACTGTTATTTGGTCGTAATTCAAGCTTCACAGTGTCCCTCATTGTTATCTGGTCGTAATCCAGGCTTCATTGTCTTGTACCGTTATCTGGTCATAATCCAGGCTTCACGATGTCTCATACCATTATCTGGTCGAATCCAGGCTTCATGGTGTTCGGAGAAATCAAGATACTATACGGTTGAATCTGGGCTTCATAACTTGTATTAAAGATATACCACTATCTGGTCATAATCCAGGCTTCGTAGTACTCTTGGCTGCTATCTGGTCGTAATCCAGGCTTCACAATGTCTTCTACCATTATCTGGTCGTAATCTAGGTGTGATCGGTGGATATGGAACTGACTGTTTAACGCTGGTTCGCGAAATGTCGCGGAAGCAAGAGTCGCCACCGTCTTTTATTTTCTCCAAATGGAAAGGACAAAAGCACATAAAAATTCCTTAAAGAGATTGCTCTCGGTTCGGGAGGTAGGTTATAGAAAGGGAAGGTGTTAGCACCCTTTCTATCCATGGTTATCCATGGGCTCTTAGATACTTGCTCATTTGTGTTTTCAAAATTGTTTGTTTGCTTTTCAACTGTGGGTTTTAAAAAAGTTTCTTTGAAAATTCCAGTTCAACTCTTGTATCGGTCCTCAAGAGTGTTTGAAAAATTGCTTTCGAAAGCTTTTGAAAAGGTGTCGGTGTGAAAAGTATTTTTGATTTGTTTTGAAATTTAGAGCAAGTATCTAGAGTCGTCTACCTACCCTAAGGAATTCGTCTGTGTAGATGTCCTTTAAAGTAGTGCCATCCCACCATTGAAAGGTAGGTAGCACCACCGTTGGAGGTGTTCGGGTCAATTCGAGGTTCGGGACATGGTGATCACCAGAGCAATGGGAAGACACCTTAGAAGCTACCCTCATGCCAGGTTCCCGGATCATGAGGACTTACTAAGACATCCTCTACTCGACGATCACCTTTCGAGGCAAGGCAACAGTGAGGCGTACCCTAGGGGTGGTGTGTGATTTGTGTGTCAGATTCATTTATTTTTGTCTTGTCAGGTTATGGGTGATCTACGCGTTTGTTTTTATTTTTGTCATTCATTCTTGCATGCCATTATTAACAGTTAAAAAAAGTGCGGAAAGATAAAAGTTCTAAGCTATTACAAAGGCGCGGGTCCACATCGCCAAATTAAAATCCAGGACCCGATTTGACAGAAAATAAAGAATTAAAGTGCGAAAGATAAATATTACACGGCTTTGGGAGAGTTACATAAATAATTAAAGGAAACAAAATAAAACGCGCGAGTTGGAATTAAAATTGAAAGTGAGGGCGTTGGACCCTTTTTAATGAAATTAAATTATTATTAAGCAAATTAATTAAATTAAAATAAAAAAGAAAAGATTTTTGAGTTTTTTGTATTTATGACTTTTTATGAGAGAATTAAATAAAATTAAGAAATTAATTAATCCTAATTCTAACTATTTTTATTTATTAAGAAAAAATATTAAAATTACTCTAATTTACTAATTAATTAATATGCATGTTTATTTATAAAAATAAATAGTAATAATAATAATAAATAAATGAGAAAAAATTGATTAAGAAAAGGATGAAAAAATGTTAAAAAAACCTAATTCTATATATTTTTATTTATTAAGAAAAGATTGAAATTTAAAACCTAAATTACACTAAATTAATTGTTAGTTATTTATTTACAAAAAATAGATTAATGATGAGATTAATAATAATTAAACATATTTTGTATTTTGATTTTATTAGGAAAAAAATGTTAATTGGTTAGTGATTAATAAAAATAATAACGATTAATTAATTAAAGGAACATAATACAAATAGAGAGGGAGTTTAGGAGTATACGAGCCTGATTGGAGGGTGAAACAGCTATTGGCGTCATGTGTAAACTGTTTTGTTTTGGCCATTTGGCTTCTGAACATGACGCAAGTAAACTTCTGTCACAAATTTTCTGCACGAAAATACTTGATAAATCCACATTTTTGAAGACCTTATGATCGAAATTGGCTTCCAGCCGTGAGAGATGAAAACGTAGATAATGTCAAGACGGAATTTTGGCCACCGGAACGGGTTCAAAACGAGCCACGATCTTTAAGTTATGAATTTTTTAGCGCGTAAAAACTGCACTTTCAGCACACTTTTTCACCATATTTCTTCGAGAAAACTCACATATTCGGATACCTTCTTTAAAGAATTGACTCTTGAGCCGAACCTGAATTTGAGAATACGTTATCAGAGATATCTTGGTGAAAGAATACCTGAATATGACGCGCCGGGTTGGACTTGTGAATTTTTCTTGAAATATTTTGAGAAATATGGGAGGGCAAATTTTGGGGTACAACACCAGGCTTCATGGTCTTGTATTGCTATCTGGTCGTAATCCAGGCTTCACAATAACTTGTTGAGCTGTTATCCGGTCGTAATCTGGGCTTCACGGCTTGTGTTTATAATATACCACTATCTAGTCGTAATCCAGGCTTCATGGTACTTGCTGAGCTGCTATCCGGTCGTAATCCTGGCTTCACGACTTGTGTTTATGATATACCACTATCTGGTTGTAATCCAGGCTTCATGGCATTTGTTGAGCTGCTATCCGGTTGTAATCCGAGCTTCATGGCTTGCTGGGGATTAAACTATTATCCGGTCGAATCTGGGCTTCATAGCTTGCTTTTAAGAGATACCACTATCTGGTCGTAATCCAGGCTTTGCGGTAGTTTGATACTGTTATTCGGTCATTCTTCGGACTTCACAATATGAGGGAGAAATCAAGATATTATTCGGTCGAATCCGGGCTTCATAGCTTGAACTTTGTGAGAATTTGATTATATCTTTCCTGAAATGTAAAGAGTTAGCTGTATGTAATGCATGATATGTATCAGGAAATGATGTTCTCAAAATAAATGAGATTGTGCTGTATGATGCATATGCGCATGTCATGATGTATGGAAATGCAATGTTTTTTATGATATTCTCTAGCTGGGGAAAATAAATCCCGGATTGCTGCTGGAGAGTATAAAGAATTTCGCTCGCTAGGGAAAACGACCGAAGATGATTGGGAGAATAATCCTGCTGGAGAATACATTGGTGAGAGAATAACTCTATGGGGAAGAGATACTCTGTCAGAAGATCTGCTGATTTGGAGAAATAACCTCGGCTGGGGATGAATTACCGTTGCTGGAGATGATGATCTTTGTCGGGGATAAAGCTTTGTTTGTGCAAGAAATAAACTCCACTGGGGATGGTCTTCCATTGCTGGTGATAGGTGAATTCTGGTTGGGGAGAGTCTTACCGATTCATTTGCGATTGTGAATCTCAGCTGGGGAGAATTAACACCACTGTCCTTATCTTACTTTGCGGGGAGTGAACGTACCTTCAGTCGTATTCTCCAACTAGGTATATCCCTATACCTGGTGGACAGAGCAATTGTAAAGCTTGGACATTTCTTGTTTGCCCCTGTTCCTGCTGGAGAAAGTGCCTGCGAGGCCTTGTGGATTGAGTGTCATCCCAACTTATGAGGTGCTTGGTAACTTCTGATTGGAATGATAAGTCTTCTACTAATAGGCAAGTGACAAGATAACAGGACATAGTCGTACGCTTTCTCTAACTTTTGCCTGGACTCTCTTTTCAGATTTTTAGTCCACTGGGATACCCTTTTTTACCCAAGTCGCCCTTTCGGGTTTTCGACTTGCGGGTGTATAGATTTTTTCATTTTTTATCCCTAATTTTTTCCCGAACCCTTTTGGTTCACCGGGATGCCCTTATTTTTTCCTAGGCCAGTCAACCTAGCGGGTCTTTGTTCATGCGTAGTATTTTCTGACTATGTCTACGCTCTCAGGGTGTAGGGAGTTGTCAACGTCGGTAGTGTTGTATTGCCACACTACCAGAAGATGTTTGTTTGATCGTACAGGATTCGTTGCTGGAACTCATACCCAATTCTCCAAGGGCTTCAGATGGAGATCTGCCCCTGCCTATTTGGCGTCTTTGAGAGATTCCTTGAATCTTGACTTGACTTCCCCAAATGATGGACAACGATCATGCCGTGCCCCTTGGTTGGAAGTGTTTTTTCCACTTGAAGTGATCCTTTTTATTGAGAAGGTTTTTGTTCACTAGATATTCGTCATGCGAATTTCTCTGCTGTTGAACAAATAGTCATATGCAAACAATATTACTTTAAGAATGCAAAGCTTATGTCTGTCTTGAAATTTTTGAAAATGCATTTTTCAGTAAAACAGGCAAATTTTGTAAAATGTGATGTTAACTCAGGATTTACAGCAAGTCCTACAGGAGTCAGGATACCTTTTGTAACAGTATGCTTTCGAACTAACCCATGCTTCAGCTAGGACTTTTAAGGGTTATAACATGGCCTGGTTCACGGTTTAAGAAACAAAGGATAAAGGCTCAAATTTTATTTGTACCCACCCGTTCTTCGTGATGTTCTTCGATCCTAAACTCAGCTAATTATGCATTTAGATCCCGTTTGAGTCTTTGCTCTGATATTCCAGTGATGGTTCGGATACTGACAATTTATTTTGAATAGGCAGTCATTTTTGTTGAGAGTTCGTAGGACCTCTCTATAGCGGTGAAAATCGGAGATCAAGCTATTAATTAACTTGACTCACAAAAGCAAGAGTCGCCACCGCGCTTTATTATTTCCAAGTGGAAAAGGGAAAAGAGCGAAATAAAACCCTAAAACGTGCAATGTAAAATAATGAATATACAATGCGTTTTGGAAAGAGATCAAGAGTTCGGGGGTTGGTTATGCAATGGGAAGGTATTAGCACCCAATGCATCTGCGGTACTCCGCAGGAACCTTTTGAAATTTGTTTAAAATTGTTTGTTATATACAAGGGTGTATCTATCTATAACTATGTTTGCCTAAGGGAATAAATGAGTTTTTTATTATTGCGTTCGTGAGGGTTTCGCGACCCTTTACCTACGTATCCAATGAAGGAATTAAAACACCGTAGTTCCTCTAGAAAAAAGTTGATTTGTTTGTGTTTTTTAGTGGGCGACATTAACGCACGCATTCTAGCAATAGGCACGGCCGGTATCGCGGTAGAACAGAGTTAACATGCCCTTGGGGGGAGTTTTGATTTGTTGAGTGTTTTTGCATTTTTTAAAGTATGTTCAAGTAATGATTAAAGAGTATTTTTTTGGATTTTTTTGGTTTGTTTACTGGTTGATTTTATCTTGCCTATTTATTAAAATTTGTACAAAGTAAATAAAAATGCAGGAAGATAAAAACCTACGCTATTACAAACATATCAAAAGCATAAAAAATATGAAGGAAAAGAAAAAAAGTAAGAAAATTGAGTGTCTTTCGACCCAGGCAGTAGCATCCTTCGACTGGCATTTTGTTGGCCTCCTTCGATTGGGGCTGGCAACAACAAAGTCATGTCCTTCGATTGGGCCTTGGCAGGGGCGAGGTCCTGTCCTTCGATTGGGCAAAGGAAGCAGCAAGTTGTATCCTTCGACTGGGAGTTCGCACCAGTGAGGTTCTGTCCTTCAATTGGCCTGGAAGTCAGTGTATGGCGAAGTCTTTTGATTCTGCCTTGTTACCTTCTTCGACTGGGGGGTTGAAAGCAGTGAGGGAGTGCCTTTCAATTGGACATGGTTTGCCTCCTGGTTGTCTCTTTCGTTCGCCCTGGAGAAAGGGGGTAGAAGCCAGAAGCTTCGTTTCCTATTTCCTGTTTCCTGTTTCTTTCATTTCAAACATTAAATGACAACATGGCCTGAGGCCATGCTAGTATTTTTTTGGTAAACAGTTTAACAATTAAAGCAAATTCAGGCAAACGGAAAGCAAAAACGAAAGAGCTCAGTTCTAAAAAAAATATGTTAAAAGGGTGGAAACGAAAGGAAACAAAGTGTTATGTACATGTTTTGAACGAACAAAAGTATTATTTACATGTTATGCCATGAAACGAAAAGTTCAAGGGTAAGAGTGACTTACCTTGCTTCAGGCTGGAACGTGTGTTGGGCCTGGATGCTGGATTCGAAAGAGGGGTCACAGGCTGTGCTTGGAGTGCTGGATTTGAAGGAAAAGAAAAAGCAAGTGTGATGCTTCTTTGATTCGAAGGAGACTGAAGTGTGGTTGTTCTTTATAATAGAAGGAAGTAAGTGTTTGGGGATTCTGGGTTTTTTCTCACAAGTATTGAAGGGACTTGAGAGATTTTTTGTGTTTGAGAAAATTTGGTTTTTTTTGAGAATTTTCTGAAGATTTGTTCGCCTAGCCCAGAAGGTCTTCTCCTAAAAAAAATGTGTTGTAGCCTCTTTATTTATAGGCGAGCTTTGATATGGTTTTGGGGGGAAATCAAATAATATTTGAACTATTTGGGTATATTGCCCCCTTGTTTTCTTTAATGCAGCTCTTGTGCACTCCTTTTTTGTGCAAGTACAGGACTGAGACAACGCAGGCCTGTCAGCATTTTGGAGCTTAGTGGCAGGTTGGTGCAGGACTGCTGCATAGCAGCACAACTGGCTTGAGTTTGGCAGTATATGGGACTTTAGTCAACAAACTCCTTGAATACTTCCCTCTTTCGTTTTGATCACTTCGACCAGCTTCATGATTACACAAAAATGTTTGTTTCCAAACAATGTGTGCTCTAAGTACATTGCTTCGAAGGGTTTAGTGGTCCAATTTGTGAATCGAATGAGGCTCTTGCTCAAAACGAAGGATGTAATCCAAGTTGCATTCGAAAGAGACCTGTCAGCACATGAAATCAAAGAAACAAAAAACACACATTTCGTGCTTGATTAGTGATACATAGGCTAAGAATGTTCAAAACACTTGACAATTTCTGCATAATCAATGCTCGAAGGTGAGAGGTTAAAACCAACTGTATTTAGTGACCTTGACTTATGTTTAAAAATGCAAAAATAAAAATGGGATCTTAGGTCAAAAATTGGGGTATGACACTCTCTCTTTTTGATTTTATTATCCCTGTCTTTTGCCTGAACTGTTTTTTTTATTACAGTCAGCGGGATGCCCCATTTTTTCTCTTAAGTCTCCTTCAAAGGTTTTGACTTAGTGGGCTTTTATTTCGAAAGATAATGATTGCCTGCTTGGATAATTATGTGGAACCATCACCGTCTTTTGATTTGGAAGGACGTCTTTGATGCGATTTATTGTGCACCTAGATTAACTGAGGAAACTACCCTGTCCCAGGTTGTGATTAAGGGTTTTAATTTGTGTAAAAAGAAAAACTCCTACTTCTTTGGCTCAAAGGGGCTGACTAGGGATTATCTTCCTTATAACTCCACTGTTTAGGATTTAAAACAACACCTGTACATCGTCAGCGGGGTCTGTTCAAAAGCATACTGTAGAGATTTTGATATCATTTTTGTCATCCTCCCTCTAAAGGCTTAGAGTTTTTAATCGATAGTTAAATATCACAAAAGGAAATAAGAACACATTTTTGAAATAGTGAATACGAATGAATTGATTCAAGACAAACATGTGCAATGCATTGATGAAATAACGAGGTTTGATATGAATAAATGTTTAAACAATCAAAAGAAAATTACAAATTGAAAATTCTAATGAACGAAAAGTCTTCTCTTGTCAGAACTTGTCACTTCAAATGGTGAGCCTTGGAGGATTGACAAAAACATTCAAGTTGACCATCTTGTGTGAATTCCAATGCTCCTTCATCAATCAGGTCTTGAATTTTGTATTTCAACTTCCAACAGTCGTCAGTATCATGCCCCGGGCTGTTGGAATGGTATGCACACCTTGCATCAGGATTGTAGTTAGGTGAAGAAGTCTTGGGATTCGGATGAGGTCCTATCAATGTCACCAGATTCATCCTCAATAGGTGTTGTAAAGCTTGAGACAGCAGTATGTTGAGCTTGGTAAACTGCCTCTTGGGTGTATCTGGCTTACTCTGATTAGCTCGTTGTTTTTAGCGAGGTTGTTGTCGGACCCGCGAGGTAGTAGAAAGTTGGAAAGGTCCACCCTTCACCAAACCAAACTCTTGTCTTCTTGGAAGTTGATCAATGACTTGGTCCCCGGCCTCGACTGTTTGCTTCATACTGTTGTATATGTCTTGATGAAGCTGGTTGATAATGGCTCTCAGCTCTTCTTGTTCCCGGGCTAAACCTTGGATAAGAGGCATCTGCCCCAATATTTGGGTTCTTATTACATCTACCTCAGCTTGCAGTTGTTCCAACCGCTCGTCTTTATTGTCTTCAGGAATTTTCTTGACCAAGTTCCCAACGAGGAGTGTTTTCAACTCTTCCTGCCCCTTGGATAGGTTTAGGAATATGTCCCTGAACTGAGCTTCTTGAGTTTGAAAATCTTTGTTGTCTTGTTTGAGAGCCATTGCTGAAATAAACAACGAGAACATGAGAGACCCGTATTGGAAGACCTGTTATGCAATGATATATATGATATATGTATGCAATGTTTTCAAGGATCTCGCGGGGTAAACAAGAAACTGTTAGAATTTGATTGCAGCTTGATTGAAGAAACTTCGTGTCGTTAAGAGCCCTTCTTCAAGAGTCAAGCTCACCATATCGAGTGGGTTATAGCCACTGACTCAAGTTATCGTGTTTTAATCTCTAGACGACATTGGCTAGAGGAAAATAAATCCCCTTTCCCCTTACTAGACATTTGGTTCATCATAACCTGCACCACAGGCCCTTGAGATCCTTGAAATGGTTAAGGAAATGTTATGGTATGATGTTATGATGTGTATGCTATGCGTTTAAGAAAAAGTGCGAGGTGATGTAAGCAAGTAAACTCGGCAAGAAATCCAAGTTATTGGATAAGGACTGTAAACAAAACCTGCAAGGAACTCATGTTGTCAGATAATAAAAATGTTCAAGTAGTTCAAGTTGAAAGCACACAAGTCACACAAACAGCCTTAGGTTAAGGCTTGCATGAGGTCAAAGGTAATACCCTCTTGAAGTTAAGTTGGTTCAACCTGTCCTAATAATAGTAACCGGGTTCTAAAGGTTCTCAATATCACTGAACATCCTCCACCGGTCATGGTTTCAGCTCACACAATCTTTTCTTGTGGCCAGAACTATCTCGAGAGTATGGTCTCAATGAGTGTAGTATCGAGTATCAACCAGTTCTCAGATCTATACCGAGGCCGGCTATCTCACTACTTCCTATGGCCAAGTTGGTCAATTATAGGTTCTAAGGTCAGTTGATACTTAACGACCCATATGGCAGCCCTGTATTCTTATTGTTTCTCCACAAGGGATACGGGTACCAACCAATGTGCCACATCAACGTAGCTACTGCTTCAACCGTATCAGTCTACACCATATAGTTCCCTCACAGTTTATTGCTACTTACCTAAAAGGTGTCCCCAGATCCGGGTTAGGATCTATAGTAACTCCAATACAAAGCCCTCAAAAGTAAAGCAATCAAATCAAACAATAGAAGCAATATGATGAACTAATCCTAAGGTACACCTCACTTATTAAGTCCCCAGCAGAGTCGCCAGTTCTGTGATACGGTGGCCAGAACCGGGACTGTTTTAGGAATGATGGTTTGCGTTTTGCGTTTGTATTCGCAAAATTTCACGGCAAGCAAGAGTCGCCACCGACTTTTATTTTATCCAACAAGGAAAGCAAAAAAGCACAAAAAAATTCCATTTTCGAGATTTTCTGAGTACGGGGGGTAGATTATAGAAAGGGAAGGTATTAGCACCCTTTCTATCCGTAGTTATCTACGGGCTCTTAGGTACTTGCTCATCATTTTCAAAATTTCTTCTTTGTGTGTTTGTGTGATTTGAAAAGTTTTTATTTTGACTTCGATTTAGCCCTTGCTTTTGTCTTCAAGAGTGTTACGAAGTGTTTTTTTGAAAATTTTGTTTTGAAAGGAGTGTAAGTGTGAAAAAGTTTGTTTGGATTGAGCAAGTACTTAAGAACTAATCTACCTACTCGGAAAAAAGAATTGTTCTATGCTTGTTTCCTTTAGATAGCGCTATCCCACTATTAGTGAGTAGGTAGCACCATCGTTGGAGTTTTTAAGGTTCAATTCGAAAGGGATGTACGGTCACTAAAGCAATGTTAAGACGTCTTAGTTGTAACCCTAACGTCTTAAGATTAATATTCGAGGCAACAATTCTGAGGCAACCTTTCTAAGGCAACTTTGATCTTTTGGACAAGAGAGCGACCACTAAAATATCCTATACTTTAATGACCGTTTACCGAAGGCAACCGAAGTGGGAGTGTACCCTAGGAGTGCGCATGTGCGAGTGATTCAATTTCAAGTTATTTATCTTTGCACATTTAGGGTTTGCTAACCGTTTTAAAGTTAATCATACATTCTTGTCATGCATCCCTATCATCATACATCTAACAGTTTAATGTTTTGCAGAATTTAAAGTGCGGAAAATAAGCTACGCTATTACAAGGCTTCGGGTATTTACATAGCCAAAAACAAACACTTAAAAAAACGATAAATGAAAGTAAAAGGTCCTAATTAAGCTATTACAACTTGTGAGCAATTACATTAATAGGGTAAAAATAAATAATAAAGCGCGCGCGAGGAAATTAAGGACGATAAGAAATTAGGGTTTTGACCCCTTCTAACCTAATTGGAATAAGACATGTTTTTGTTGTTTTTAATTGTTTTTTTAAGAAAAAGAATTAGGTTTTTAAATTAAATACAAAATTAATTAGTTAATTAAATTAATTAAAGAAAAATAATTTACATGGCCTACTTTTTGTATTTTTTGTTATTTTCAGAAAAAAGAAAATATAATTAAGTTAAACCCTAATTGTTCTAATTAATTTTAATTATTTACAAAAGAAATTAAAATTACCCTAAAATTAAATAACCTAATTAAATTAAATAGTTTTTTTTATAAGAAAAACCTAAATATAATTGGATGAATTTTTTTATTTTTTTTTGTGATTTTTTGATAAAAAATAAAAATAATTTTTATGTTAGTAAAATAAATAAATAAATTAAATAATGGAAATATAAAAAGAAAAGAAAAGAAACTTGGGCCTGCAACCAACAATTTGGGGGGTGTGAGAATCAGATTCTGGGCCCAAAAGAAGGTGACCCACGTTGACTTCCATGCCCTCATGCGCTGCATTGACTGGGGTGTACCATGGACACCACATCATGGCCATCAGATCTGGCCTCTTGGACACTTGGCAGATTGGATGATGAAGCCACATGGTGGTCTCTACGCCTTGTGGAACATGGAATCTGTAGAGAAAAATCAAGAAAAATGCAAATGTTGGAGGCAGGGGTCGAACCCCTGACCTCAAGCTCTCCAATGCCTTAGCGCTTATCTGGCCACCACTGGGCCAATTGGTTCAATTGATTATCAAATGAAACAAAAATAATAAAAAGAATAAAATAACACTAGCTGTAAAACATGCGCATGAATTCAAATGCACGAATGGGATGGAGCCACGTATGTCATCTTCCTCCTTGCTCCGTTGGTAAAAGTCACAGACTTTTACCTACGGCCATTTGTCCATGGCTACAAGTCCTGCAATTCTTAAAATTCAATACCAGCATGATAAATAAAAACTAAGACCATGGATAGATTCGTCTAGACCTGCTGAGCACAATGGTGCCTCTTTCATGGCCCAATTTTACATGTGCACAAAGATCCCAAATCGAAGCTACAAACCCTAACAATGGTGAACTCTAATACAGTCCATGAAAACGCAATTAAATGTTACAGAAAGCTTGCAAATATGTTAAGTAACAAGAGTATGTGATTATCTCATGCTATAAGTGCCAGAATTATGCAAATCGATTTCAAAAAAAGTTCAATGTCGTGACTGCCTTACAGTGGTTTCTAGCGCCTGAAATTGCTTGTTCTTGATTGGTATAGGTTCCTTGTGATCCCAGGAAGCGATTTGGATGGCTAGAGAGTCTTGAGAATGCTTGGAAATATGAAATCGTGTCTGCACTTTTTGTGATTTTTTTCAAGTTTGATTCTTGTCCTTACGCCTCTCTCTAGCCTTGTTTTAGGTCTGCAAATGTTCAATATATATCAAGGATTGGATTAGGGTTCAAAACATGTTCTCAATCTTTCTCCATTATTGATTTTGATCTTGATTTGACTCCCTTAAAAACCCTTCCAAAAATAGGCCAAATTCAATCTTTTTGTGCACTCAAAGTCCTTGCACGAATTCAATCACTTGCCAACTAGATATAGGACCTGAAACATTTACGAAATCTTGAGTTTTCAATGTTTTGGATTTTTCCATAATTTGTTTTGATTTAAATTGATTTAATTCAAATAAAAATCAAAATAAATAATAAAAATAAGATAATGACAAGTGGCAAAGGCTAGGGCTCGTGGACCATGCTACCAACTCAAGACAAGTGCAAAAAGTTAGGCCCATTTAGCAAAAATTGCAATTTTAGGCATAGTTGACTTTTTACAATTTTGCAAAAAGGGCAAACTTCACCAATGCATAACTTCCTCAATTTTGACTCTTTGAAAGGTGTTCTTTGACTTTTTAGAAATCTTGATATGTCCTATAAGCAACCCTTTTGGTCTTATCTCAATTTGGTATTCCATGTTCATGTATGAAGCTTTGACAAAAAAGGTGTTTTTGCTGACTTTTCAAAATGACCTATAATGTCAAAATTCATATCTTCTTGTGAGTGCATATTTTTAACTTGGGAGATGAAGATGGATTGTATATAATTGCATCCTCTTCAAAATGAGCTTTGGATGGGTCATTTATCATAAAGTATGATAAAGTTATGCTTGGTCAAAGTTGAGTTGACTTTTCCTACAAAACCCTAATTTAGCAACTTTTGGTCCTGATGAATTATGAGTAATCCTTGATGAATCATGATCAAACCTTTATAAAATGATGAAATATACTTCAAAATGAGGATGTTGACCAAAAATCTTGAAGTTTTACTGTATGTGGGCCACAATTGACTTTTACCCTAACATTGTCGATTTTCAGGCCTTTGAGCAATTGACTGAGCAAACTTTCTCTGCAAGGCTTGAAACTTGACATGGATGATCTTGAGAACATATTAGGACAATGGTGAGCATTTGGGATCCCTTGGACTCAATTATCTTGATGCAACATGAAACCCTAATTTGAGATAGACTGCCTTAGGAGGGAACTTGTTTGGTCAACCCTTGGACTACCTTGAGCAACTTGAGGATCTTTCTTGAAATGTTTTGAGAAATATGGGAGGGAAAATTTTGGGGTACAACAGTTACTGTTGCAATAATTTTGGTCACTATGCCAAATATTGCTGGTCAAACAAAGAAATAAAGTCAAAATAAGCAAATATAGCCAGAGGAGAGTCAAATGATGAACCTATGTTATTGTTGGCTTCTGAACCTGATGATCTGAATTCATCAGAATGGTGATATGTGGATACAAGGTTTTCAAACCATCTTACTGGAAACAAGAAATGGTTGGTTGATTTTGACTCTGGCAAGAGTATAAAGATCAGATGTGCTGATGATAAATACCTCAATGCAGAAGGTATAGGAAATGTCAGAATCATTCTAAACAATGGGAAAGCAGCAGTGATCCAGAATGTATGGTATGTACCTGGTATGAAAAGAAATCTGATGAGTGTGGGACAACTGATTGAAAAAGTTTTTTCAGTTACCATGAAGGACAATCTTCTGAAGTTGTATGACTGTAATCAGAAGCTGATTATGGAGTCAGAACAGGGAAGGAACATAACATTCAAGGTGAATGTTATAACTGCAGACTCTGAATGTCTTAGTGCAAGAAGTGTTTCCAAGGAGAGTGAGTTGTGGCACCGAAGATTTGGTAATATGAATTTCAGAAGTTTAGGGCATCTGAAATCAAAGAATCTGGTACATGGAATTCCTACAATCAAGAAGCCTGAAAAGTCATGCAAGGTGTGCATGGAAGGGAAGCAACCAAGATTACCATTTTCATTAGAAGTAGCTCAAAGAGCAAAACATGCCTTGGGAGTAGTGCATTCTGATGTGTACGGTCTTTTTCCAATAGCATCAACTGGAGAGAATAAATATTTTGTGTCATTTGTTGATGAGTTCACCAGAATGACATGGGCATCTCTCATAAAGTTCAAACGCGAGGTGTTTGCTGAATTCAAGAAGTTCATACTGAAGGTTGAGAATCATAGTGGCCAGACTCTGAATATTCTTATAACTGATGGTGGTGGTGAATATAACTCCACATAAATTTAGAAGATTCTGTGAGGAGAATGGAATTGAGCATGAGGTTATTGCTCCCTATAATCCTCAACACAATGGTCTTGCTGAAAGAAGAAACCGTACTTTTCTTGATATGGTGAGAAGCATGCTGAAAGAGAAGAAGCTTCCTCATACTTTGTGGGGAGAAGTTGTTGCAACTGCATGTTATGTTCTTAATAGATGTCCAACAAAGAAATTGAAGGAAATAGTTCCTATTCAGAAGTGGACTGGAGATAAGCAAAGTGTTAGTCATCTGAAGGTTTTTGGTTCTGTATGTTACAAACATGTTCCAGAAGCCAGAAGACAGAAGTTGGATGATAGAAGTAAATTAATGTTACTGGTGGGGTACCACAGTACAGGTTCGTATAAACTTTATTGTCTAGAAACTAACAAAGTTGAGTTTAGAAGAGATGTCATTTTCAAGAAATCAGAAGTTTGGAATTGGGAAAGGTCTCATCCTGACTCTGATGAGAGAACTCCTGAAGAAAAGTCAGAAACACATGTTTCTGAAGCTGGTAAAGACTGACTCTGAAGAAGATACAGAAGGAGAAGATGATTCAGACTCTGACTCCAATGTGATCCAGACTCTGAAGACAATCAAGGTTCTTGAGAAAATACAATTTCTGAAGCAGGTGCTTTTGAAGGGGAAAGTTCTGGTGTCCAAAGTTTTGAAGGTCCAGTTCAGAGGCAACAAAGAGTCAGAAGCATCCCAAGAAGATTTTCAGAGTTTGATATGTTGCAAGACACTGAAGTAGACTCTGAATGAGAAGTTATTCAGTGTGCAATGCTAGTAGACTCTAAACCCGTGAGTACGGAAGAGGCTCTTAAGCAGCAAGTTTGGTTACAGACCATGAAAGAAGAACTTGGTGCTATAGAGAGAAACAAGACTATGAAGCTGACAGAACTTCCAAAAGGCAAGAAAGTCATCAGCGTCTGTGATCGGTGGATCTGGAACTGACTGTTTAATGTTGGTTCGCGAAATGTCGCGGAAGCAAGAGTCGCCACCGTCTTTTATTTTCTCCAAATGGAAAGGACAAAAGCACAGAAAAATTCCTTAAAGAGATTGCTCTCGGTTCGGGAGGTAGATTATAGAAAGGGAAGGTGTTAGCACCCTTTCTATCCATGGTTATCCATGGGCTCTTAGATACTTGCTCATTGTGTTTTCAAAAATGGTTTGTTTGCTTTTCAACTGTGGGTTTTAAAAAGTTTCTTTGAAAATTCCAGTTCGACTCTTGTATCAGTCCTCAAGAGTGTTTGAAAAGTTGCTTTCGAAAGCTTTTTGAAAAGGTGTTGGTGTGAAAAGTATTTTGATTTGTTTTGAAATTTAGAGCAAGTATCTACGAGAACCTACCTACCCTAAGGAATTCGTCTGTGTAAATGTCCTTTAAAGTAGTGCCATCCCACCATTGAGAGGTAGGTAGCACCACCATTGGAGGTGTTCGGGTCAATTCGAGGTTCGGGACATGGTGATCACCAGAGCAATGGGAAGACACCTTAGAAGCTACCCTCATGCCAGGTTCCCGGATCATGAGGACTTACTAAGACATCCTCTACTCGACGATCACCTTTCGAAGGCAAGGCAACAGTGAGGCGTACCCTAGGGGTGGTGTGTGCGAATTGTGTGTCGTTTTCATTTGCATTTATCTTGTCATGTTATTGGTGTTCTACGCTTGTTTTTATTTAGGGCCATTCATTCTTGCATGCTTTGTTTAACAGTTAAAATATTTGCGAGGAAAAGTAAATCTAAAGCTATTACAAATGGCGCGGGTCCACATCGCCAAAATTAACCAGGACCCGATTTGACAGAAAATAAATAAACAAAGTAAATAAAGAATTGAGCGTACGAGAAGTAATTTACATGGCTTTGGGAGAGGTACATAATTATTTAAGCAAAATAAAATAAATATGCGAAATAAGAATTAAATCGGAACGAGGGCGTTGGACCCTTTTTTGCAAAATAAAAGTTAATGATGAATCAATTAATTAAAAGAAGAAAGGAATTGTTTTTTTTTTTGGTATTTTTAGTATTTTAGGATTTAATGAAAAAGGGAATTAATTAAAATTAAAATAAAATGCTAAACCTAATTCTAATTATTTTTAATTTATTAAGAAAAATGTTGAAGTTTTTTAACCTAAATTAAACCTAATTTTTATGCAAATTAATTCATGAAAATAAATATTTAGTTATTTAATTATTGTAAAAAGAGAAAAAAAAGAAAAAATTAAAAAAGGAATAAAACATTAATTAAACCTAGTTCTATATTTTTTAGATTTTTGTTATGAAAGGAATTAAAATTAAAACCCTATTTTAAACTAATTAATTTACATGCATTTATTTACAAGAAAAATATTTATTATATTTTTTTATCTTTTCTGATTTTTTATGATATTTTGTATTTTATAAAAAATAATTAATTAACTAAAAAAGTAATAATTAAAATAAAAATAGAATAAAAAAAAAAGATAAAAAAGAAATTATGCAAACCTAGGGGGTTCAGACCCCAAATTAGGAGGTATGGCCTTAGTAATCTGGCCCATTTAGCAAGGCCTGGTGGACTTTTACTGGGCACGTGCAGAGGCGTTGACTCAAGCCTATGGTGCTCATCAATTCTCAGCCTTTGATCTGATCTCCAGGAGTACGTGGATGGCTGGATTAAGAGGTGTATCATGATCCTCAACATAAGCGCTGCACGTGAACATTAAAGGAAAAATATCATAGAAATTATTGAAGACCTGGGGCTCGAACCCAGGTCATGGACATTGCAAACGTGTACACCTACCACTGAGCCATCCCAAATACATTTAACATATAATGGCAAATAAATATTATAAAAGAAAATTGTCAATGGCTTTGGAAACGCGCGCGAATTTTAAATGATCCAATCGCTCCCTGCCACGAGTTCGTCTTCTTCACTATCCCTGAAATACAAAAACATGAGGCAACGGTTTTCTGAATGTTCTTTTAGGCCGGTTTTGAGAAAATAGCGATTAGGCCTATAGGGTCCATAAATTAGGCGCGATGGTATATTTGAGATCGTCCAGATGCACTGATTCTAATGGTGGTGGTCTTGAGGGCTAATTTTTCTTTAAATAAGAAACCCCAATTTTGAGGTCCTGCAAACCCTAGAACACAAACATGGCATAATCGCGTACACAGCATAAAAAGACAATTAAATGCATTGGTTAGCTTCAAAACTTCATAATGAACACGAATCAACCATTAAAATGCTATGAGAATGTCTAGAAATTAAAATACGATCATGGATTTTTCTTGATACAGTTTGCGTTCATGTTACCAATTCCTCGTGTTTTGATGGTTGTCTTTGATTGGAATGTGTTCAGTGATCTCCAAGGAAGCTAATGGAACAAGAATTAGGTCTTGAATCGCCCTGGAAGGATGTTTTCAGAATTGACTTTGTGGAGAAAAATTTCAAGTTTGCTTTGTGTTCTTTTGCGCAGCTTAGTGTGTGTTCTGATTAGGGTTGTGTTCTAGCATATGTAGTGAGTCCATTAGGTCAAGAAAAGTAGAACAAATCCAATGCAGTGATGGTTTTGAAGATTGGATTTTCAAGCTTTGTTTTTTCAATCTTTTCCATACAATTTTGTATCAATTAGGATCCAATCAAACCAAATCTTCCCATATTTGAATGTGCACGAATTATTGAGACTAAAACATGTGCAAAAAGATTTGTTAGGTTAAATTAAGTATTTTTCATATATTTAAATGATTTAAATGAATCAATATAAATAAAAATTCAAATAAATAAATAAAAAATGAAGAAATACTTCCCTTTGGGCCAAGTGGTCGTGCACATGCTTAGAATGATGAATTGTGGAAGAAAAATGGGCCCATTAGCAATTTTAGGTCATTTGAATCAATGTTGACTTTTCAAAATATCCAAAAATTTCCCAACTTCCACAAGGCATAACTTGCTCAATTTTTAAGCTTTTCTCATGTTCTTGGACATTTTGGAAAGGTCTTTGAGTCCACTAACCAATGCCTTTGGTCCCATGTCATTTTGATTTACCAATCTCAAGTTATGGCCTTTGACTTAAAGTCCCTTTTTGTTGACTTTTGAAAATGACCTATAATGTTGAAATTGATAACTTTTTGTGAGAGCATTTCTTGGACTTGAAGTATGAAGATGAGTTGTAGGAAATGTCTTTCTCTTCAAAATGAGCTTTGGATGGAATTTTTCTGATAATCCATGTGAAAGTTATGCCTAGTCAATTTCAGTTGACTTTTTCAGCTGTCCAAATAAGGAAACTTTTGCATCTTGATGATTTCTGAGCCAAATTTTGAGAATCATGATCAAGCATTGATCAAATGATGTTTGTGGCTTCAAAATGATATGTTGACCAAAAATTTGAACTTTTGACTGTCAAATGACCATTTTGCCCCTACAGTTGACTGTAGTGCAATTAGGGTTTCTGACTGTGCAATTTTGAGCTGAATGTCTTGAAACTTGATATGAGGATGCTTGACCATGTTTGTAGGCATATGAGACTTGATTGGACCTTTTGAAACTTCAATTTCTTGATCAGACTCAAAACCCTAATTTTGACTGTATAGGAGATCTTTGACTGTGCAATCCTTGGGGAACTTTTGAAGCTTGACTTGGCAATTTCTTGAAAATATGGGAGGGAAAATTTTGGGGTACAACAGTTGCCCCTGTTCAATCTTCTTAGGCCTGAGGATGCAGGTTGGCTGACGTGCCTTTCGTAATCCGAAGGTAGAAGATGATTGGACACTAGAGTGCCCAGAAATTTGCGCTCACATAGTAGCAGTGATGGTGGAATGGGCTTATAGATGCCATTTAGAGATTGTTGGATAGGATGATGGGCTTATAGATGCCATCTGGATGTTGATCGCATAAGAGATTCCTTAGCGAGAACCTGCATACCTGCAAAAGAAACATGAGTACCTGACACGTTGCAGGAGTTGATTTCAGATGCTTGGCATAGATATGTCCTGACTGGTTACAGGAGCTGGGTCTGGAGCTTCACAAGATGATGAATGAACCAGGGATGGTTACTACCTTAGTATGAATGGTAAGAGAACCTTGGGCGACTTTAACTTCAACAACGCTCGTTGAGAAAAATCTTAGCGGGAATTACCATCTTTGCAGTATCGGGAAGAGAACCATAGACAATTATGATCTGAAAGGAATTATCACCTCACTCACCGTCGGAGAGGGAACCATCTGAAAAGGAATCATCACCTCACTCACCGTTGGAGAGGGAAACATCTGAAAAGGACTTACCACCTCACTCACCGTCGAAGAGGGAACCATAGGAGACTATCACCTCACTCACCGTCGGAGAGGGAAACATCTGAAAAGGACTTACCACCTCACTCACCGTCGGAGAGGGAACCATCGAAGATTATCACCTCACTCACCGTCGGAGAGGGAAACATCTGAAAAGGACTTACCACCTCACTCACCGTCGGAGAGGGAACCATAGGAGACTATCACCTCACTCACCGTCGGAGAGGGAAACATCTGAAAAGGACTTACCACCTCACTCACCGTCGGAGAGGGAACCATCTGAAAAGGACTTACCACCTCACTCACCGTCGGAGAGGGAACCATAAGAGACTATCACCTCACTCACCGTCGGAGAGGGAAACATCTGAAAAGGACTTACCACCTCACTCACCGTCGGAGAGGGAACCATAAGAGACTATCACCTCACTCACCGTCGGAGAGGGAAACATCTGGAAAGGACTTACCACCTCACTCACCGTCGGAGAGGGAACCGTAAGGAAAGGAATTACCACCTCGCTCACCATCGGAGAGGGAACCATCTGAAATTATAAGCTGGGATAACTTCTACTGAGTCTTTATCATAAAAATATGTTGGGAGTCGATTTAGCTGGACTAGAGAAGGCCTGGGACTGGATAAGAAATCTTTGGAGTCGATTAACTGAACCGGTCTAGGTCGTGAAATATGATTGAGAATTTCAATTGCATCCTTCCTGAAAGGTAAAGGTCAGTCATATGCAATGCATGATATGGATCAAGCAATGATGTTCTCAACATAAATGCGATTTGTATGACATAATGCGTCTATGCATGCTATAATGATGTATGTGATGTTTTATGAATGTATGTTTTCGTCTAGGAAATTAAATCCTTGACGGGTGCCGGGAAGTCATATCCTGGGCTGATGTTGAAGCATAGATTTTGCTTCCGCTGGGGATGATAACTGCAAGAATACCGGTAGGAGAAGATGACTCCGTTGAGGGATAAACTTGGCAAATGGAAGATTCTGCGGGGAGAAAAGTACTCTAGCGACCATGCTGGGGAGTGATACTCTGTGGGGAGAGAGATACTTTGCTGAGTTGATAATAACTTGCTGAGGATATCTTTATTGTGTTGGAAGTGTTGATAGACTTCGCTGGGGTAAGAAGACTTCGTCGAGGACGCTCTTTCCGTGACTTTTGGCTGAGGATAACCCAGTTATATCCTGTTAAGGAAATAACTCTTTAAATAAAGCCGGGCGACGCGTTCGTGCTCTGCGAGGGTAAGCTTCCAGAATTTACTAGGGATAAGCTTACTGCTTGGGGAGATGGACTCCAACTTTACTGGGGGATTAGATTGGACTCTCCTGGGGAGATTTTGGACTGTAATTTTGTAAGTTGAAAGAGGGAACCTATGTAGGGTTTCCTGCTGATGAGCTCGTGTAAAACCGTATCTGAAATGGAGAAGGAACCTGGGTAGGGTTACTTTGATGATGAGTTTGTGTAAAACTTCGTTCTTGGAAAGGGAGAACCTGTGTAGGGTTTCTGGGTAACGAGTCCATGTAAAACTGCATCTTGAAGAGAGGGAACCGATGTAGGGTTGCTTGGTGAGGTAAGTTCATGTAAAACTTCTTGACGAACCGAGGTAAGGTCATCTTGAGATAGGTCCATGTGAGACTCTTGGAGGAAACCGGGGTTAGGTTACGGCAGGATAAGTTTGTGTAAAACTTCTTGATGAACCGGGGTTAGGTCATCTTGAGATAGGTCCATGTAAGACTTCTGGAGGAACCGGGGTTAGGTTACTTGGATAAGTTTGTGTAAAAACTTCTTGATGAACCGAGGTAAGGTCATCTTAAGATAGGTCCATGTGAGACTCTTGGAGGAACCGGGGTTAGGTTACTTGGATAAGTTTGTGTAAAAACTTCTTGATGAACCGAGGTAAGGTCATCTTGAGATAGGTCCATGTAAGACTTCTGGAGGAACCGGGGTTAGGTTACTTGGATAAGTTTGTGTAAAAACTTCTTGATGAACCGAGGTAAGGTCATCTTGAGATAGGTCCATGTGAGACTCTTGGAGGAACCGGGGTTAGGTTACTTGGATAAGTTTGTGTAAAACTTCTTGATGAACCGGGGTTAGGTCATCTTGAGATAGGTCCATGTAAGACTTCTGGAGGAACCGGGGTTAGGTTACTTGGATACGTTTGTGTAAAAACTTCTTGATGAACCGAGGTAAGGTCATCTTGAGATAGGTCCATGTGAGACTCTTGGAGGAACCGGGGTTAGGTTACTTGGATAAGTTTGTGTAAAAACTTCTTGATGAACCGAGGTAAGGTCATCTTGAGATAGGTCCATGTAAGACTTCTGGAGGAACCGGGGTTAGGTTACTTGGATAAGTTTGTGTAAAAACTTCTTGATGAACCGAGGTAAGGTCATCTTGAGATAGGTCCATGTGAGACTCTTGGAGGAACCGGGGTTAGGTTACTTGGATAAGTTTGTGTAAAACTTCTTGATGAACCGGGGTTAGGTCATCTTGAGATAGGTCCATGTAAGACTTCTGGAGGAACCGGGGTTAGGTTACTTGGATAAGTTTGTGTAAAAACTTCTTGATGAACCGAGGTAGGGTTATTTGTGATAAATCCATGTAAGATTTCTAGAGGAACCGGGGTTAGGTTACTTGGATAAGTTTGTGTAAAAACTTCTTGATGAACCGGGGTAGGGTTATTTGTGATAAATCCATGTAAGATTTATAGAGGAACCGGGGTTAGGTTACTTGGATAAGTTTGTGTAAAAACTTCTTGATGAACCGGGGTAGGGTTATTTGTGATAAATCCATGTAAGATTTCTAGAGGAACCGGGGTTAGGTTACTTGGATAAGTTTGTGTAAAAACTTCTTGATGAACCGGGGTAGGGTTGCTTGTGGAGGGTGAGTCTGTGTAAGACCTTGTCTGAAAATTGAGAAGGAACCGGTGTAGGGCTGCATGATTTTGATTAAGTGGATGATTGTCCTGTTTGGTTTCGGATGTTAACCCACGATCTGGAATTTGTAAAGGTAGATGGTAATCATCCTTATGTTGATCTTTCCTTTGTACTTTGGTTGACAGAGCAATTGGATCGCCTGGATAACTCATTATTGCCCCTGCTTCGGAGATGAGGGAAGAGGATACCTGTGTGGGTGATTGACAAATCTTCGGGTAGACAAGTGACGAGGTGCCGGGACATAGTCGTACGCTTTGATCCCTAATTTTTGCCTGGACCGCCCTTTCGGGTTTTCAATCCACCGGGATACCCATTTTTGCCCAAGCCGCCTTTTTAGGTTTTCGACTTGTCGGGTGTACATATTTTTCCGTTTTCATCCCTTATTTTTTCCCGAACCCTTTTGGTTCGACGGGAAGCCCTTATTTTTGCCTAGGCGTGTCAACCTAGCGGGTCTTTGATTATGCGCATTATTTTTTCGACTATGTCCACGCTCTCAGAATGTAGGGAGTTGCCCCTGTTGGAAGTATTTTGTCATGCCCCAGATACTGGGCAATGCTCCCACTGTGCCCCTTGATAGGAGGTACTTTTGTTCACAAGGTGTTCATCGTGCAAATTTCCCTGCTGTTCAAACAAACAGTCATATGCAAACAAGGTTATTTTAAGAATGCAAAAGCCTATGTCTGTCTTGAATTTTGAAAATGCATTTTTTGTAATACAATGCGGTGTCAACTCAAGATTTTACAGCAAACCTTCAGGAGTCAGGATACCTTTCGTAACAGTATGCTTTCGAACTAACCCGTGCTTCAGCTAGGACTTTTAAGGGTTATAACGTGGCCTGGTTCACGGTTTAAGAAACAAAGGATAAAGGCTCAAATTTTATTTGTACCCACCCGCTCTTCGTGATGTTCTCCAAACCTAAACTCAGTTGATCATATGTTAGACCTTGTTTGAGTCTTTGCTTTGATATACTAGTGATGCTTCAGATATTGAACGTTTATTTGAATAGGCAGTCATCTCCTTTTTTGCTGAGGGTTTGTAGGACCTCTTTCTTTTTGATTTCGTTATCCCTATTTTTTTTTTGCCTGAACTGTTTCCTTTTTGGAACTACAGTCAGCGGGATGCCCCAGTTTCATAAGTCCCTTTTTATAGGTTTTGACTTCTTGGGCTTTTCGTTTATGATTTTTTTTTATAATGATTGCCTGTCCTTTTGATTGTTCTGAACCATCACTGTCTTTTTTTTCGTAAGGATCTCTTTGATGCCATTCGTTATGCACTTGGGTCAACTGAGAGACTACCCTACCCCAGGTTATAATTAAGGGTTTTAAATTTCGAAAAGAAAAACTCCTACTTCTTTGGCTCAGAGGGGTTAACGAGGGATTATCTTCCTTATAACTCCAGTGTTTAGGAACTGAAACAATGCATGTACCTCATCAGCGGGGTCTGTTCAAAAGCATACTATAGAGATCGTGGTATCGTTTTCGTCATCCTCCCTCAAGAGGTTTAGAATTTTCAGTCAGGAGTTGATCGTCACAAAAATATGAAAGCAGTTTTAAGTATAGTAGACATAATTAATTCAGGACAGACATGTGTAATGCATTCATGAAATAAAAGAGTTTAACATAATAATTGTTTGTTTGAATAAGAAAAGAAAGATACAACTTGAATTCAAATGAACAAAAATCCCTCAATCCTAGCCATGTTTTGGCAAGGGAGCAGTGATCACGTTGGGGGTCTCAGTAGGATCGAACTCGATCTCTTTGGCATCGATCATGTTCTGAATCTTGTACTTCAGTGCCCAGCAGTCCTCAGTATCGTGCCCCGGGCTATCAGAATGATAAGCACACCTCGCTTCTGGGTTGTAGCTTGGAGAGGAAGTCTTGGGATTTGCAGGAGGGTTGATCACCGCAATCAGGTTCATTTTCCACATGTGCTGCAATGCTTGTGACCATGGCATGTTAATGTTGGTGAATTGTCTTTTAGGCTCGTCCGGCCTTCGCTGGTTTCCCTTTTGTGGTTGGCGGCGTGGTGCAGAACCAGAAATCATGACTGCCCCTGCATGTTGGTTACGACGACTCTTTTGGCTGTATGCAGCATTAGATTCTTTCTTTCCCGTGTAAGGCTTTTTGTGGTCAGAAGGTGTGGCCTCTTGGATTTTCCCACTCTTGATACCAGCTTCAATTCTTTCGCCAGTCAGGATGAGGTCGGTGAATCCTGCAGATGAATTACCAATGAGATGATTGAAGAATGGCCCGGATAGGGTCCCCAAGAACATATCAACGAGTTCCCGGTCAGTTAATGGAGGCTGCACCCTTCCAGCAAGGTCTCTCCATCTCTGCGCGTATTCCTTGAAACCTTCACTTGACCCCAGCGACATACCCTGGAGTTGGGTACGTGTAGGAGCAAGGTCGGCATTGTACTGGTAATGTTTGTAGAAAGCAGTGGCTAGGTCTTCCCAGGTATGGATGTTGGCTCCATTCAATTGATAGAACCACTCGAGCTGAGTCCCTGAAAGACTCTCTTGGAAGAAATGGATCCATAAGTTTTTGTCAGCTGTATAGGGCTGGATCCTCCTTGTGTAAGCCCTGAGATGCAATTTAGGACAGGATGCCCCGTCGTATTTAGCAAAGGCAGGTGCCTTAAACTTTTGCGGGATCACTACCCCAGAAGATAGACCTAGATCCTCGAAGTCCAGGCCAGGCACTTTTTGTATCTCCATAGCACTGAGCCGGTCTTCCAACTGTTTGTACCTATCCTCAGACGGAGGGTACTGTTCGTCGTTGAAATCTGTCTCGCTGTCGGAGACCACTGGACTGGGAACCCTTTCCTCTTGATGACTGCCTTTCCCCACAGATGGAGTTGTCCTCTCAGTTTCATCCTGCAGTGTATTCCTAGATCTGCGTCTAGGGCTGAACAAAACAGTCCTCTTCTTCTTCTTTTCCTTCTTCAAGAGCAGAGCCTTCCGATCTTGTTGCCCCTGGGTCAAATTCATGATCAGCCCTTGGAACTGGGCGTTCTGAGCCTGGAGGGCCTTGATAGTGTGCTCGGTTGAGGATTCAGGATTCATGACGAGACTGCTGAAATAAACAGCGAAGAAGGTAAGCAACCTGCAGAGAATGGATACCTGTTATGCAATGATGTGTATGATATGCATGCAATGATTTCAAGGACCTCGCGGGGTAAACAAGAAAATTTGTTAGAATTTGGGTCCGGTAGCTTGATTGAAGGAAACCCATGTTATTGAGAATTCTTCTTCAAGGGTCAAAGGCTCACCATATCCAGTGGGTCATAGCCTCTGACAATTTTGTCTAGAGGAAAATAAATCCTCTTTGCCCCTTGTTGGGATAGCTGATTCACCATGACCTGCATCACAAGCCCTTGAGATCCTTGAAATGGGTTAGGATGTATGCAGGATGCATGCAATGGTATGATGTTATGCTATGCATGGGGTAATGTAGGTAAAACCTGTTATGAGTCCCAATTAAGGACTATAAACAAAACCTGCAAGAAACTCAAGTGTCAGATAACAAGCATGCAAGTAGTCAAGTACGAAGGCACACAAGTCACACAAGAGAAGCCCTTAGAGTTTAGGCCAGCATGAGGTCTAGGTGTTACCCTCTTTCAGTTGGTGGGTTCAACCTGTCCTAATCAAAGTAACCGGGTTCTAAGGTTCCCAATATCACGGGATTGCTTTCATTGTTCATCGTTTCGATTTAGCCACTGAACTGGCGACTGAAATATTCCAGGAAAGCAACCCTCAATTGAGCGTAGTATCGAGTATCAACCAACCTCGGACTGCACCAAAGTCAGTTATCTCACTACCCTAAAGAGGCCAAGATTGTTCAGTTAAGGTTCCTAAGGTCTGTTGATGCTTCATGACACCACGCGGAGGCCCCGTACTCTCCTTGACTGAACTCAAGGGTTACCGGTACACACCAAAGTGCCACATCAACGTAGCAGACTGTTTCAACCATGTCGGTATACCCCGCACAGTTCCCTCATAGCCTTGTTGCTACTTTCTAAGAAGGTATCCCCCAGATCCGGGTTAGGATCTATAGAACTCCCAAGCAACCCACAATAATAAAGCACACAAGGAAAGCAATTGAAAACACAGTTATGAACTAGCCCTAAGGTACACCTCACTTTATAAAGCATCCCCAGCAGAGTCGCCAGTTCTGTGATCGGTGGATCTGGAACTGACTGTTTAATGCTGGTTCGCGAAATGTCGCGGAAGCAAGAGTCGCCACCGTCTTTTATTTTCTCCAAATGGAAAGGACAAAAGCACAGAAAAATTCCTTAAAGAGATTGCTCTCGGTTCGGGAGGTAGATTATAGAAAGGGAATGTGTTAGCACCCTTTCTATCCATGGTTATCCATGGGCTCTTAGATACTTGCTCATTGTGTTTTCAAAAATGGTTTGTTTGCTTTTCAACTGTGGGTTTTAAAAAGTTTCTTTGAAAATTCCAGTTCGACTCTTGTATCAGTCCTCAAGAGTGTTTGAAAAGTTGCTTTCGAAAGCTTTTTGAAAAGGTGTTGGTGTGAAAAGTATTTTGATTTGTTTTGAAATTTAGAGCAAGTATCTACGAGAACCTACCTACCCTAAGGAATTCGTCTGTGTAAATGTCCTTTAAAGTAGTGCCATCCCACCATTGAGAGGTAGGTAGCACCACCATTGGAGGTGTTCGGGTCAATTCGAGGTTCGGGACATGGTGATCACCAGAGCAATGGGAAGACACCTTAGAAGCTACCCTCATGCCAGGTTCCCGGATCATGAGGACTTACTAAGACATCCTCTACTCGACGATCACCTTTCGAAGGCAAGGCAACAGTGAGGCGTACCCTAGGGGTGGTGTGTGCGAATTGTGTGTCGTTTTCATTTGCATTTATCTTGTCATGTTATTGGTGTTCTACGCTTGTTTTTATTTAGGGCCATTCATTCTTGCATGCTTTGTTTAACAGTTAAAATATTTGCGAGGAAAAGTAAATCTAAAGCTATTACAAATGGCGCGGGTCCACATCGCCAAAATTAACCAGGACCCGATTTGACAGAAAATAAATAAACAAAGTAAATAAAGAATTGAGCGTACGAGAAGTAATTTACATGGCTTTGGGAGAGGTACATAATTATTTAAGCAAAATAAAATAAATATGCGAAATAAGAATTAAATTGGAACGAGGGCGTTGGACCCTTTTTTGCAAAATAAAAGTTAATGATGAATCAATTAATTAAAAGAAGAAAGGAATTGTTTTTTTTTGGTATTTTTAGTATTTTAGGATTTAATGAAAAAGGGAATTAATTAAAATAAAAATAAAATGCTAAACCTAATTCTAATTATTTTTAATTTATTAAGAAAAATGTTGAAGTTTTTTAACCTAAATTAAACCTAATTTTTATGCAAATTAATTCATGAAAATAAATATTTAGTTATTTAATTATTGTAAAAAAAGAAAAAAAAAGAAAAAATTAAAAAAGGAATAAAACATTAATTAAACCTAGTTCTATATTTTTTAAATTTTTGTTATGAAAGGAATTAAAATTAAAACCCTATTTTAAACTAATTAATTTACATGCATTTATTTACAAGAAAAATATTTATTATATTTTTTTATCTTTTCTGATTTTTTATGATATTTTGTATTTTATAAAAAATAATTAATTAACTAAAAAAGTAATAATTAAAATAAAAATAGAATAAAAAAAAATAAATAAAGATAAAAAAGAAATTATGCAAACCTAGGGGGTTCAGACCCCAAATTAGGAGGTATGGCCTTAGTAATCTGGCCCATTTAGCAAGGCCTGGTGGACTTTTACTGGGCACGTGCAGAGGCGTTGACTCAAGCCTATGGTGCTCATCAATTCTCAGCCTTTGATCTGATCTCCAGGAGTACGTGGATGGCTGGATTAAGAGGTGTATCATGATCCTCAACATAAGCGCTGCACGTGAACGTTAAAGGAAAAATATCATAGAAATTATTGAAGACCTGGGGCTCGAACCCAGGTCATGGACATTGCAAACGTGTACACCTACCACTGAGCCATCCCAAATACATTTAACATATAATGGCAAATAAATATTATAAAAGAAAATTGTCAATGGCTTTGGAAACGCGCGCGAATTTTAAATGATCCAATCGCTCCCTGCCACGAGTTCGTCTTCTTCACTATCCCTGAAATACAAAAACATGAGGCAACGGTTTTCTGAATGTTCTTTTAGGCCGGTTTTGAGAAAATAGCGATTAGGCCTATAGGGTCCATAAATTAGGCGCGATGGTATATTTGAGATCGTCCAGATGCACTGATTCTAATGGTGGTGGTCTTGAGGGCTAATTTTTCTTTAAATAAGAAACCCCAATTTTGAGGTCCTGCAAACCCTAGAACACAAACATGGCATAATCGCGTACACAGCATAAAAAGACAATTAAATGCATTGGTAGCTTCAAAACTTCATAATGAACACGAATCAACCATTAAAATGCTATGAGAATGTCTAGAAATTAAAATACGATCATGGATTTTTCTTGATACAATTTGCGTTCATGTTACCAATTCCTCGTGTTTTGATGGTTGTCTTTGATTGGAATGTGTTCAGTGATCTCCAAGGAAGCTAATGGAACAAGAATTAGGTCTTGAATCGCCCTGGAAGGATGTTTTCAGAATTGACTTTGTGGAGAAAAATTTCAAGTTTGCTTTGTGTTCTTTTGCGCAGCTTAGTGTGTGTTCTGATTAGGGTTGTGTTCTAGCATATGTAGTGAGTCCATTAGGTCAAGAAAAGTAGAACAAATCCAATGCAATGATGGTTTTGAAGATTGGATTTTCAAGCTTTGTTTTTTCAATCTTTTCCATACAATTTTGTATCAATTAGGATCCAATCAAACCAAATCTTCCCATATTTGAATGTGCACGAATTATTGAGACTAAAACATGTGCAAAAAGATTTGTTAGGTTAAATTAAGTATTTTTCATATATTTAAATGATTTAAATGAATCAATATAAATAAAAATTCAAATAAATAAATAAAAAATGAAGAAATACTTCCCTTTGGGCCAAGTGGTCGTGCACATGCTTAGAATGATGAATTGTGGAAGAAAAATGGGCCCATTAGCAATTTTAGGTCATTTGAATCAATGTTGACTTTTCAAAATATCCAAAAATTTCCCAACTTCCACAAGGAATAACTTGCTCAATTTTTAAGCTTTTCTCATGTTCTTGGACATTTTGGAAAGGTCTTTGAGTCCTCTAACCAATGCCTTTGGTCCCATGTCATTTTGATTTACCAATCTCAAGTTATGGCCTTTGACTTAAAGTCCCTTTTTGTTGACTTTTGAAAATGACCTATAATGTTGAAATTGATAACTTTTTGTGAGAGCATTTCTTGGACTTGAAGTATGAAGATGAGTTGTAGGAAATGTCTTTCTCTTCAAAATGAGCTTTAGATGGAATTTTTCTGATAATCCATGTGAAAGTTATGCCTAGTCAATTTCAGTTGACTTTTTCAGCTGTCCAAATAAGGAAACTTTTGCATCTTGATGATTTCTGAGCCAAATTTTGAGAATCATGATCAAGCATTGATCAAATGATGTTTGTGGCTTCAAAATGATATGTTGACAAAAAATTTGAACTTTTGACTGTCAAATGACCATTTTGCCCCTACAGTTGACTGTAGTGCAATTAGGGTTTCTGACTGTGCAATTTTGAGCTGAATGTCTTGAAACTTGATATGAGGATGCTTGACCATGTTTGTAGGCATATGAGACTTGATTGGACCTTTTGAAACTTCAATTTCTTGATCAGACTCAAAACCCTAATTTTGACTGTATAGGAGATCTTTGACTGTGCAATCCTTGGGGAACTTTTGAAGCTTGACTTGGCAATTTCTTGAAAATATGGGAGGGCAAATTTTGGGGTACAACAGCGTCAGATGGGTTTTCAATCAGAAGCTAAAGCCATATGGATCAATTGGAAAATGCAAAGCAAGATTAGTAGGAAGAGGATTTCTAAAAAAGCCCGGGCTGGATTACTTTGAAGTGTTTGTACCTGTAGCGAGACATGAAACAATCAGACTAGTGATTGCAATAGCCGCTAATAGGAATTAGCCTCTAATGCACTTAGATGTAAAATCTGCATTGTTGAATGGTCCATTACAAGAAGAGGTATACGTATCATAACTTCTTGGATTTGAGAAAAAGAATCAGGAAGGGATGGTGTTCAAATTACACAAAGCCTTGTATGGATTGAAGCAAGCGCCAAGAGCTTGGAATTTGAAGATTGATTTGTTTTTCAAGGAACAAGAGTTTCAGAAGCGAGAGATGGAGTATGGTTTTTATGTTCGGCACACTTCAAAAGGTAATATGATTCTGGTCTGTTTGTATGTTGATGACATACTACTCACAGGAAGTTTTGAACAAGAGATAGTTGTGTTCAAGAAAGTTCTGATGAATGCGTTTGAGATGACAGATCTTAGGAAAATGAGTTTCTTTCTAGGGATGAAATTTATGTACTCTGAGAAAGGAATCATTTTGCATCAGATGAAATATGAACTAGAGCTGCTGAAGATAATTGAGCTAGAGAATTGCAAAGTTTCTATCACACCTGCTGATACGAATCAGAAGTTGGACTCTGATTCTGATGGAGAGGATGTGGATGCTACAACCTTCAAACAACTGGTTGGTTCTCTGAGGTATTTGTGTAATATCAGACCTGATATTTTCTATGCAGTTGGAATGGTTAGAAGATTTATGAGTAAACCAAAGTGGTCTCATTACCAAGCTGTTGTCAGGATTCTAAGGTATGTGAAGGGAACTCTGAAGTATAGAGTGTTATTTCCGTCTGGAAGAAAGATCGAATCAGAACTTCTGAGTTATTCAGACTCTGATTAGTGTGGAGATAGAGTTAATAGAAGAAGTACTTCTGGATACTTATTCAAATTTTTGAGAGGTCCTATTTCTTGGTGTTCCAAGAAGCAACTTGTTATTGCGCTGTTAACCTGTGAAGCTGAATATATTCCAGACGCTCTGACTGCATGTCAAACTGTGTGGATTCTGAACTTGTTGCAAGATCTGAAGTTTGAAGTAGCCACACCTATTAAGCTGGTGATTGATAACAAGTCTGCAATCAATCTTGCCAAGAACCCAATGCTGCATGGGAGAAGCAAGCATATTGAGACCAAATATCACTTTCTGAGGAATCAAGTTCAAAGCGGAATATTAGAAGTTGTGCACTGTAGCACCTAGAAGCATCTGACATATGTTCTAACAAAGACTATCAAGATTGATTAATTTTTTCGCTTGAGGGATGGTATTGGTGTTGTCGGTTTTGAAAAAAATATAAATTAAGGGATGATGTTAGATTTAATCTATAATTTAAGAATATCTTTTTAGAAGATATTATTATATCTTTTTATATCTTTGTTAGAGAATATTTATGATTTTATTTTGGGTATAAATAGCATAGTGAGGTAGCTCAATGTAATTCATTGTAAATCATTATTCTTTATTTTTGTAGTCGTCATTTAATATATTCTTTTTACCTTTAATCTCTTCTTTGTGCACAAAAAGTTTAAACTACAAATTATATGTGTGATTTGTGCTCTGCTTTTAGTTTCAACAAATAAATTAATATATATTGGATCAGGTAACCAGTTTTGAGATAGAATAAAAAACTTCCAAAAGGATGAAAAAGTTTTACACCTCTGCTGCCAAAATGCAGTAATAAAGAAGACAAATATTTTTGCAAGTACATTGCGAATGGACCTCATAGTTAATATGTATTATCAAACTTTTGTCTCCCACACCTCTAAAGCATCAATTTTTATCTTGGAGGTTTACTTTTCTTCCTGATTGTCATGTTAATCCTTTTCTGATTGTGAAATCCGTTTATTTTATGATCCCTTTGCCAATGGAATTGCTGATTTGAGGTCCATAAAGGTAGTTTTTTTTTTATTTGTCGAAGAATTTCTTGCCTTCAAGATTGAAAGTATGTTTATATGTGTTCTGCTTGTTCATATGTATTCAGTTAGAAACTGTCATTTCAAGATGATCTTGGTAGGTAGTATCATACTCTAATCAGCATTTTGAAATTAGGAGCTCTGATCATATTGATAAGCATCCACTGTGAAAAGGAAGTTGCTTTTGAAATCTCTCTATAGGGAGAATTTTGCATGGCTTCAGAATTGCAGCTTGTCTAGGTTTATCATTATCCAGGAAGGCTGTGGCAGTATTCTGGACATGTTCTTCCCTAGTTAAGGATTAAACAAGGTATATCATTTGGAACTTTATGATGATATGCTGCCTGAGTTTGGCACAAGAAATTTTTTGTTATCTTTTAGTTTTACTGGTAATGGTTCTCCTTGTATTTATTGTCCCAGTGCTTTGTAGAAATGCCTTTTTCTTATTTGCATTTCAGTATACTTTTCATTGACAATCATAATGAGTAAAGCTGTTTATTTACTACATGCACTTAAATTTTTTTTTTGAATGTCAAATTAGTTACTCATCTTGCCTGTTCTTTATATATTTCAGGATAAAATGATGACTGAATTAAACTATATGTTGTCTTATGGAACTTTTGAGCCATCTCTCTGCTTACTCTGGAAATTCAAATTGCTACAGTTTTGGCTGCCAGTGAAGCAGACGTCCATCCCTAAGGTATTATTTATGAGAAGCCAACAAACTGTCCATCCCGCAGGGAGATCTGGAAGAAGAACAACACCCTTCTCTATGTTGTTACCATTGACTTACTGCAACTATTTTGTTTTGCTTCATTTTCTGAATTTTTCGAATGCATTATATTTTGTTGGGGTAATTTAGTTATCAAGGTTTAGAGGTTGTAGGCATCATAAATTCAGGTGCTTACATTGAAGCTGTTTCTAATGTTGTTTTGTTTTATACAACACATTAAATGTTTTTCATTCGTCCTCCTGCATCTCTGCTTTACTAACCGCCTCGACGTTGATTTTGAAAATTTCAGGACCAATTTCAGCTGTTTTTCTCTGACTGGCTTCGACTGATGTTAGGTTTAACTCAATTTTTAGACTTAATTACTTTATGATAATCCGATACCATTTGCACTAAAAATAAAAAGAAAGAAAATAGTCATGTCTGCATTGATGATTATGACATGTCCCTTGTAGAATATTTAGAAAATTCATCCTTTGAAATATAACATTGGTCAAGTTTTGTTAGAAGTTTGTTCCAGTCATTTTGTTGTTAAAAATTGTGTCTTCAACTGTGCTCCTAGAGGAGCTTTCAAGAAATGTGATCGTGTTGTCATGAGTCTTCAACCGAAGTCGTTGTTTGTGAGGTTTACTTGGTTAGTACCAATCATGCCTTGACGATGTATCATGCTGTACCGGTTTATTTATTTTTGTTATTTTAGTCTAGAATAAAAAAATCTTCATAACCATGTATTTCTTTTGGTTTTTCAATTTTTTGTACTAAGCACAATTTTTACTAATTATTTGTTTGCTTGTAGGTAGCAAAATCTTGTTTTATGGCCCTGTGATTACTTTGGTAAGGTAAAATCAGCAATGCATAACATTGTTACCACTGCATTTTCTATTGTGCTTCATATACCTTAAGTTTTTTACTTCTTGACCTTGAATTGATTTTTGACTTGACCTTGAATTGATTTTTGACTTGTGTGATGTAATGAATTTGAAATAACATTTTAAGTATGTTTTTAATAATATGGATGTGTTGTCAATTTTGTGTTAAATAATATAGATATGAATGTTATCAACTAATGATTTATTTATAATTGAGAAAAAGTAGGCAGGATTTAAAAAAAATAAAAAATTTCAGAATGACACTTTTACCGACGGTAACAGCTAAAAATAAAATTTTTAACAAACAAGAAAAACTGTAGGTAAAGATGCATGTGTCGGTAAAATATTAACCGACACACAAAAATTCATGACTGGTCGTGCAGTATAGTACACGGACAACATAGTTGTTGGTGATTTATAATTCATCTTTTACCTACGGCCAAAGGACATATAATGACGAATTTCTGTCACTACAAGTCAATTTTCTTGTAGTGACATACATAGCCTCCCTTCAATTTTTTCTTCTTCTTTGACTTGCAATAGAAGAACCAAAACACAAAGAAAGGAGAACGGGTATAGAAACGGAAAAGTAGAGAAGGATATGAAAATAAAAATCAAATCTACAAGAGTGGCTATCTCCTAAGTCAATAGTCTTACAAGAAACATCTCCGTCTATTTTGAGTTGAATTTCATCATTTTCAATTGCCTTTATCACTAACAACAACCCTAAATCTCCATTGTCTCCCTCCCAATCAACATTATAAGCTAGTGTTAAGTTACATCAACTACAAAATTTTATACCTAAATTTTATAGTATTCCAATTTTTATGTTCTCTTTCTACAAGAAGCCTAAAGCAATCATTAAAGAGATTATTATGCTTCAAAGATCCTTTCCTTTGGGAAGATGATGAAGCGAAGAGGAAGATTAATTGGATTGCTTGATATATGATTTGTTTATCCAAGAAAGAGGATGGTCTTGGTGTTAAACATTGTGGGAAATTTAACTTGACTCTTCTTAGCAAGTGGAAGTGGCGCATTTTGAACGAGGAGGACTTTATTTGGACTAACCTTTCTTTCTTGTAGGTAAAGAGATATCAAAACTTCTATTCTTGATAATGTGGCGTTAATTCTGAGAAATAAAGTGTTTCTTTGGTGGAGGGGTCTTTGTGTGGTTGATAGAGTAGATTCAAAACCAAGGTCCAATTGGTTTTCTTCGTCTATTTCGTGCAAGCTTGGAGATGGAAAGAATATTTATATTTGGCGGGATAGGTGGATTAGTCCGTCTCCTTATTTGTACCTTGTTTTCGGATTTGTTTCTTTTGGCGGATCCTCTTTATCTGAAAGTTTCACATATGGAGGATTGGGATGGTGGAGTTTGGTCTTGGGTGATTAAGTGGAGTTTTATTTCCGCGACCCGGTTAGCGATTTCTCAACACGGGGAGCTTCGAAATTTGTTGTTTCCGATTCACCCTATTTGTTCAAGAGCAGATTCTTTTGTGTGGTGGAGGAATGATCATGGTTTTTCGGTTAGCAACTGTTATGACTGCATTTTGAAAGAAGAAGCGGGTTCTTGGGAGTTGAATGTTCATAACTCTTTGTCTTTGGTGATTTTGTGGAAGACTTCGGCTCCTGGTAGAATTCAAATTTTTGGTTGGAGATTAATTTAGAATAGACTTCCAACGAAGACGGAGCTTTTCAAGCGTGGAGTATTAGGGGGCGAACAATTTGGTTTGTCCTCTTTGTGCCAGTGTTGAAGAAAACTGAGATCATCTTTTTTTGGCTTTCCCCGTTTTGAAAGCGTGGTGGATAAAGACTTGTCAATGGCTTCGAGTAACGTTCCCTTCATCTTCTTCTCTCATTTTGGATCATCTAATTTCGTTGGAGCACACTTGTAAGTCCTCCTTTGCGATGGATAACATTGATTTTTTGGTTTAATCACTTGTTAGATAATTTGAAAATGTAAAAATCATATTCTTTTCAAAGGAATTACTTTGCAAAACTTTGATGGGATATGATTGATAAAATTGCTTACTTGGGATTAGTTTTTTTCTAGTTTCAAAATTAAAAATTCTTTGTTTTGATCGGACTGGTCTGAAGATTTGAGAAGAACTTTGAATTGATTCTTTTATTGGATCCTTTGTTGGTTGTTTCGAGCTATATTGTTTTCGATTTTTTCTTTTTTTGTAACTATGAGTTGAGCATCCCTTATGTTTTTTATTAATATCCCTTTGATTATCTTAAAAAAAATACATTTAAAATGTCAATATGAACAAAGGAAGAAATGTAATATCACTCCAAGAGACTTGCATTCTATAATTTAGTGGGAGACATTCAAGATAAAAGAAGAAGAAGTTTATATATTTTTTTTATTGATTCCAATGATGAAGCTAAACAATACTTGTATAAGCTAGTGCATAATATAGCTACATCGACTACAAAATTGTAGGTCTAGCAACTAATAGAGTCATTATTCTTCAACATATGAAGGCCAATAGCATATTATTTAGATAGACAACCAACATTTGGAATAGTATTTGTAGCAGTTCCATGAGCATTTCTACAAAAAGCAGAAGCCGTCTTTCCAGGAAATACAATGTTGTTTTGTTCCAATAAAATGTCAAAACATCCGGATGAGCTGCAATTTAAATTAATAGCAAACTCACAACTAGAAGTTCCGGTAAATCTTCGATATGTCACAGAACTCACCAATACCGATGTATCCTAATAATTAGAAGAAAAAAAACAAAGATAATAAATTAAACCTAGTATTAGTATATATTATGTAAGAGTCTGACGAGTGACTCTTAACATATTATGTATATAAAACTAGTAAGCAATAAAATAGTATAGAGTGTAGAGTTAAATATGTACATCTAGACGAGCATTGTATGCTTGATCAATAAATATTGGGTTCCTAACATTTTGAAGTTTTATTTGCTCATATGTAATATTTTTTGCATAGCCCGATCCACCCTGAAATAATATTAATGTACATGTAAACTTGAAAGATTCATGATTTTATATCAACTATAAATATATTTAACTTAATTAGTTAAGTGCTCACCTGAACTGTCTTGATTCTTGCTCCATTTTGAGTTCCCGTAAAAGTGCAATTTCGCACATAAACATTAGAAACTCGATCATCAGGCCTCTTTATTCCAAGGCTACCAACACTGATGAAATTTAAATATGTATATTTTTATGTGATCAAACATTCAAACTCTAACAGCTAAAACATGTTTGTTGAAAAACATACAGATTTTTAATATTAAAAAATTAGTTTAAAATAAAATTTAGATAATTAATTGTATGATATTTTCACATGGTAATTTGAGAATTCAACTTAAAAGATATAATATTTATAAACCTTATCCCGTGTCCCGGTCCACAATAAACTCCAGTAACATTGATAAAAGATGAGCCACCATTTATGGCAATACAATCATCACCTGTGTAAAAAAAACAGTTAAAAAAATTAAACATTCATAAATAAATTTTTTACAAATGTTAATCATTTTAAGAATAATCTATAAAAAACAATTTATTTTTTGCTCATTTATGATATTTATTTGAAATTAACTATTCCTCTTTTTTCATAACAAAATCATGCTTGAAATTTTGATGAAAAAACAAAATTCTTTTATAAGACAGACTAAAAGTTTAAAATATCATAAGATAATACATAAACTTTAATTACCAGCTTTTATGTTGGAATCTTTTATCAAGACATAAGTGGAAAAAGAAATGTCGAATCCATCTGTGTTGGGACTCGTAGCAGGTGAATCAATGGATATACCAGAGAATGTTGCATGATTGCATTGATTAACAGATACATGAGCTTTTGGACTATTACTGATTTTCAGTTTATTAACACTGAGATCATTGCATGCATGAAAATACAAGACCTGTATCATACGCTAGTCAAAATAATAATAATAATAATAATAATAATAATAATAATGATAATAATAATAATAATAATATATCAAAGTGAATAATGAAATAACAAATTACCCCAGGTCGATTACAACTTTTACAATCCCACCAAGTAGAACCATCTCCATCAACTCCTCCTTGATCATTGCCATCAATTGTAAGTCCATTTACACGTTCGATGCTAATGAAATATGCCCCACTTTTCCACCCATCTTTAGGAGGTGCAATTATTTTTCCTTGGAACTGATAAAAGTAAAATGAATGTGATCTATTTAATTATGAAAAATATTTGTTTCAAATTTTTCATTTCAGAAGAAAAAATAAATATAAATTTGGTCTTCTATTTTAATTTATTTTGATAATGATCATTATTTTCCTTTAAAGAAGCACATACACAAAGATTGTTAATAAGTGTTACATCAAGGATGTTAGATAATATATACCTGGATGAGAATTTTAGCATTGCAAGGACCATAAAAATTTAGAGTTCTAACAAAGAATGATTTTCCTGATGGTATAACTAATGTTGACATCCCTCCTGCTTTACATGCTTTACTCCATGCACTTGCAAATGCCTACAATTCAACATATAATTTAAAAATATATATATATATATATATATATATATATATATATATATATATATATATATATATATATATATATATATATATATATATATATATATATATATATATATATATATATATATATATATATATGCGCGCATTGTTAAGGGTCACACAATTAATCATAAAATGATATGAAATAAATAGATATTTAAATTATAAAAAAATGCAGGAACATATACTTGAGTATCATCAGTTTTGCCATCACCAACTGCTCCATATTGCATTACATTATAAGTATCATTTGTGGTTCCAACATTTGAGAGTGTACTTAAACAAGGTGAAATAAAACAAAGAATCAAAATATAAGTAATGAATATTTGCATGTTGAGTGGAGTGGAAAATAAATCTAGCAAGATTATGAGTTACTATAATGATTTGTGATGAAAATAGAGTAGTGATGTGGGGGTTAAATAGAAAATACAGAGAGTATATTTTATTAAGAAAATAAGAGACTAGTTAAAAAGGAAACGAGAAAAATATTTTAATTAATGAAAAAGTGAATAGTAGATATATAATATTGAATGTTTGAAATTTTAATTATTTTTATAATTATTTAAATTACTATAATAAGGAAAATGGATCCCATTTTTGTGTGTCCATATTTAGTTTCTAATTTTGTAATACTGCATTTTATATTTGTTTATGACTTTTTTTAAAGTTAAATATATTTAAGGATATAAAATAATAAAAAATATTGGAGGACATTTATCTTCTGAAAAAGAAAAAACTATCTTTAAATTACCATAGATTTTTACCTCTTGTATTAGTATGACCCCTTCTATTAGTATGATGTAACTAAATTTACTTTTTAAATATTTTTTATTGATAAAGAAGGATGGAAAATAGATTTAGGTAGTTTGGAATATGTAGAGAGAAGATCTATAGAGTTTATGATAAGAAGAGTATATTAGATGAAGAGGAGTCAAACAATTAGAGAAAGAAGAAGACTTAAAAATATTATAAGAGAAGTTATTAAAAAAAATCTTTAAATTAATGATTTGAATAGAAATATAGTCTTGAATAGAATTTTATGCCGAAAATCGACCATTTAGCTTACTAGTGAGATAAGACTTGATTGTGGTTGTGTTAATATTTTTTATTTGTCTTAGACAACACTGTAGGGTGGGCCTACTCCTAAAGTGGAACTCATGGTTTATTTAGAAAGAAAAAAATATAAAAAATTATTTGATTTGTTTTATTTGGGCCAAATACATTTGACTTCTATTTAAAGGAATTTTTTAATCCCTAAAATAACATAGCAAATAAACAATTTACAAGGGTATTAGAAAAGAGCATACGGGTTTTAGAGAAAAAGAAAATGCACAAGTGATAGAAGGTTCTGTAGCAAATCTTATTAGTTTGAACTACAAATTCAGTATGTTGTTTCTATCAGTTAGCTAATTTTATTGATATTCTTGCAATTTTATTTTTTTATTATTATTATTGTGCTTTTGAATTGGTTATGTTGATTGTCTGTTTAAACTGCACAGAATATTCCGCTTGAAAACTATTTTGATTATTTGATTATTTTTTAACAAAGTAGTATCTAGAGCTCTAGTTGGCTTGTTTGTGCATTTTAAATAGAAAATAATCAAGAGCTCAATATGATTAAGCTCATCTCTACTAATTATACACTCTAAATGACTCTCATGGAAGATATGTGTAGCGGTAGAAATGTTGAGACTAAGTCATTGGATTGACTTGACTCGCACAGATCAAATAAAAATCGCCACTGTGCTTTATTGTTTCCAAAGGAATGAGAAAAGAGCGAATAACCCAAAAAAGAGGGGGAGATAATCTAAGTTAGGGGGTTGGTTATGCAAAGGGAAGGTACTAGCATCCTAAACATCTATAGTACTCCGTAGGAATCTCTTTGAAAATTTGTGTATTTTGGCTATAAAAGTTGTATACAAAAATATATGGTGGGGATTAGAAAAGAAGTATTTTTTACAATTTTTGCATCCGCCGCGGTTGTGAACCTTTAGTGCCTACGTACCATCTTCTGTGCAATAAGGGATCAGGGTACTCATAGTTCACCTTTAAAAATTTTAAAACACATGTGTGTTGGTTAATTTTAAGAGACGAGACATCATCGTCTTATTCGTGTGGAAGAACATACTTACTACCCACAATTATGAGAAAGAAGAATTTGTGTCATCTCAAAGTGGAGAATATGGCTTGAATTTTAAAATCAACAAAGCCTCGCTCAACACCCAAGTGGAAAATATCTCACTTCACTAAATATCGTAGAAGTATAGTAGTTCGCATCACTACAAGGTTTGACGAGAGTCTAATCTTTTGTGAAAAGTTTTTAAAGTAAAGAGCCAAAGTGGGAAAATGGTTTGAATGAGATTGATAAACTTTTAGTCTTCTCACAAAAATTTCAAAGTATTATTAAGTTGTTTAGAGTTTAATTAAGAAAACATTTTTGAAAAGGGCATGGACCTAAGTCCAAGTTCATTGCGAAAGCGGTTCAAGTTTAGAAAGCAAGAATAGTTTTGAATAGGAGGGAGAATATTTTTGAAATTAAAGAAGATGGGAAGAGATGAAGGGACTATCCTAGAGCATAAAGTAAAAGCTAAGGAAAAGAACCATCTAACGAACAAGAAACCAACACTTGACACAATGAGTCAATTTAAAATTCTCATCCTTTGAATTGAAACCAAGACAATAAAACCTCTTAAGAAAACCTAGCTTCAAGGCATTAAGTCTTCACAAAAATTGGACAGAGTAATGACTGTATACAGATGAATTCATAATTACAGACAAAGCACATAATCAGAATAACTCACACACAAAGAAAACAAACAACCCAATGTCTTGGCGTAAACCTCAAGAACTCTAGACAAAATTGCAATAGAAGTCACAAGGTCTCAAGGTAGGTCAAGGTCTCTAGTCCTAATTCCAAGAAGTCCATAACTCCAAAATATCAAGGATAGTACCCAAATAGTCCAAGTAACATTAAAGTTTTTTTATGGTTCAAGTTGATTATTAGGTATCTTCAAAAAGAAATGAAAAGCTCAAGTGAGCAAAATAAAAATGACATAAGGATAAATGCTCAAATAAGCAAAGATGAAAATAGAATGTGTTGTACCCAAAAATTTTCCCTCTCACTTATCAAGAATTTTCTCACAAGATCTCCTTGACTCAAGACTGCACTAGGGTTTGATTAGCTCAACACACCTCCTTAAGCACTGATGACCAAAATTAGGGTTTGAGTTTGCACATGGATTTTTGAACTTCCAATATCCCATGTGACTTTCATGGATCATTAGGGACCCCCAAGATCACTCATGTCAAGTTTCAAGCCTTGGATCACACTTGTGCTCAGTCAATTGATCAGTTGACCTAAAAATCAATTGTATTGGGGAAAAAGTCAACTATGGCCAATTCACAGTCAAACTTCATAATTTTTTACCCACGTTAAAATTTTAGACTCATATGTATCATTTGATAAAGTTTGGACCATAATTCCTCAATAAATTTGATCAAATCTCCAAAAGAGCAAAATGGTCAAAATTAGGGTTTTGACTAGGAAAGGGCAATTTCTGATTTTTTTTTACCTAGAAAATGGTCAATTGGGTTAGGGCATAATCTCAAGGGTCAAATTGCATCATTTTTACCTAATGACATGGTTCAAAACATTGCAAGTCCATTGGATTGACAAATGAATTTTGCAGTCAACTGATCAAAAGTCAATTGTATACTGAAAAGTCAAACTTTGACTTTTTGGTCAAATTCAAGTGCCAAAGATTACAATTCATCAAAACATGTCAAAATATGAAACTTATTCATCAAGAAATCAAAAAGTCAAGATTTCATTTTGAAAAGTCAAAATATCTAAACTTAGAAATTTTTCTAAGTGTTGGAAATTTCATGTTTTTTCATAACTTTGAGCAAAATTTTCACCATGATGCAAGATGATTCAAGAGAAACTTCCAACATGAAAATTGTAGGTATCCATGAAATATACAAATTTGATTTACACAAATCATTCCAAAAATGCATGGATCTCAAGTTATAATTTTATGAACATAGAGTCATGAAACTAAACACTTAGTGAAATTTTGCCCTAATTTGGTCAGGATTTTGACCCAACTTCATGGCACTTTTTCATATAGTTCCAAGGGGAATATTCAAAATAAATTAAAAGGTGGGTTGTAGAGCACATTGCAAGATTTCCAAAATGTCCAAGAACTTCTTGAGATCATTCTTGAGTAGGGAGAATCGAAGAGATGGAGTTAGGGTTTCATCACTTGAATTACAAGTCATTTTTTGATGAACACATGAACCAAATCCATGCTAGGCTGCATAATCTTTGCTTTTCAGGCCTCAAACTTGTTTTTCACTCCATAATTAAATGTTTACACAACTGTTAGGGCTTTGATCCAAGCAATTGAGCTATTATCCAAGTTGCATTTTCATTAATGGCACAAAGTTAACATTGCCATTCTTGTAAAGCAAGATTTTTGCATAAAGTCCATTCTTGAGCCTCTAACTTGTTCCCTCTGATCACCCCCCATCCACAAAGTCAGAAGCAAGCTTGTTTAAAGCATAACCACTCAATGAACCAAGTACAAGGCATGGAAACTTGTTTTGTCAAACAAATCACATGTTGAACTTAAACATATAAATTTGAATTTTGATCAACTAGAGCACTCCAAACTTGTTGCTTATAAATAGAGTCACTATTTGTGAGCTAAGGGACGCGTTTTAGCACCCTGAAACACTCCCAAATTCCCTCTAGCCAGAAATTGCACAAAAAACTCCATTGATACACAATTTTGACCTTAAACTTGTATCTCCCATTTCCCTCGTGCGTTTTCCCTCAAATTCATTCCTAAAGCTTCCTTACATCAAATGCAACTCATCCCCATCCTTATTCCAGAACTGTAACACCATTTATCATAACCTCCATAACCAAAAACAGAGTCTGCAACTTGACTTCTCCAGGCCATTTCAGCCACTCCCAACTCAAGCAAACCATTATATTAGCTTCCTAGAACCTCAAGGAAGCTAACCTGATCATCACCACTGCCTAAAACAAGCTCAAACTCAAAACATGATTTGCAGTTTTGAGGTAAATTTTCTCAACTTGGAACTCTTCATACATGCATCATCAATAGTTTATTTTTGAACAAAACATGTAGATATCAATGCCCTGAAGTTAACCATGTCCATAGTTTCCATTAATTTTGCTTGAGCTTAGAGAATTTTGAAATTGAAATTTCTGAAAATTTTAGGGTTCAGATTAGGGCCATTAAAATTCATGCTTATCTTTGATCTACAATTTTAATACTTTACATTTCTGGAATCGTGAGAAAATTTGCTATAAGTTTCATGTTTACAGTTTTCATTTTTTATGAGAAATGAGCAAGTTACAGTTGGTCTGGCTGAAGGTTGAAGATGAAGTCTTCAGGGCGTGTTTTGCCTTGTATATTTATTGTTTTGCTTATATTAACGGATGTATAGCCACCCCAGTGGTAGAAGCGTGTGCCTGTAACCTTTGGGACCTGGGTTCGAGCCCTAGTGGTACCCTTTTCATTTTTCACATTTTCACTTTTCTGATTTTTTGGCTTTTTGGCAGGCGCTGGGCCTCTTTGGGCCTGGCTTGTTTTTATTTTTACTAACCAACTTCCCTGCAGGCTATTGGCACCCCTGGCCAATGATTATTTATTTTCTTTTTTTATTTTCATTTTTATTTTCTTAAATATATTTTCTAAATACTTAAAAATCATAAAATACAAAAAAAATGATAGATTTATATTTTGACTTAGTTTATTTTATTTTTCTCACAAAAAATATTTTTTTTAACTATACTTTATTTATTTTTTTACTTATTATCTTGTAAATATAATTAAAATTAGGTTATTAGTTATTTTATTTCATACTAATTTAAATATATTATTTTTGATATAAAAAAGGCCAAAAATATTTTATAATATTATAAATATTTTCAAGACAAAAATACCCAAAATACTTTTTTCTAAACTTATTTTCTTTTAATCAACTAAATAGAATTAGGGTTTTATTCAAAAATATTTTCTTAATAAATTTAAACTTAATTAATTATTTTCTTTATTTAATTAGGTTAAGACAAAATCCCTTTTTCATGAAAATCAAACAAAGATACATTTTCTTTACATTTTGCATTTTTTGTACATTTATTCATTTTGTACTTTGTATTTATTTATTTCCTTGTACATTGATATCAATTCAATATGGTTGTAATAGACTAATTAGGCTTTAAATTCTTGCAATCCCCATTCAATTTGCACACCCTCCTCCCCACAGATGTTGTAATAGCGTAGTAACTTTAAAATTCCGCAATTTATCGCTTTTATATACAAATGCTAGTAATTAGGGTTTGTATGGAAAGACTAAAACCAATCAATTAGAAAACCCTAATCAAAGACAAAAACAAGCATGAAAATGATACACTTGCACACAAGCACCCCTAGGGTTATCTCACTTGGTTGCCTTATACAAAATAACCATATTACGCATGTAAGGTATCTTAGCAAAAACAAGTAAATACAAGATCATAGTCCCTCGATGACACTATCTAAGTTGCCTTACAAATGATCTTAGTCCCTAAAAAAGAATGCTAAGATACCTTGCAACATTGCTAATCATGGTTATACGATGATCCACGCCCTTCCCGTTTACATCCAAAAATAGGGTTGCTTACCAAATCAATGGTAAGACAACAATGTCAAAGGAAAAGAAAATAAACAAGAAATACTTTTGAGTAGGTAGAATGCTCCTAATTACTTGTTCCCTTTCAAAACAAACATCCTTTCTATTTTCAAAACAATCACATACACTTTCAAACATCTTACAAACTTGAAAACATTTTCAAAAGATCAACATCTTTGTATACATTCTTACGAACGAGAATCATTACAAAGATTGCCTAAACAATGGCCTTTTTACAAAATACTTTCAAAAACCACACAAAGCACAATTTCAAACAAAAGCAAGTGATCTAGCAAGTAACTAAGATCCCATGGAAAACCATGGATGAAAATGGTGCTAATACCTTCCCTTTTCATGATCTACCCCTAGAACTCAAGAAATAATCTCAAAGGTCTTTCTTGTCTTTTTTCACCTTTCCTTTTGGATAAAAGAAAAGTTGATGGCGACTCTTGCTAAACTGTAACATTTGCAATCAAACGCAAAACCTTCAAGTCAGTTCTCCCACCGTATCACAAAACTAGCGACTCTACTGGGTAATTTTAAGAAGTGGGGTTACCTTAGGGCTAGATCACATTTACTTGCTTACATTGTTTGATTTGTTTGCTTTACATTATGGTTCTTTATTTGGGTTTGAATCCTCTACCCGGATTTGGGATACATTATAGGTAAGTAGCAATACATTATGGAAACTGTGTGGGGTATACCAACATGGTCTAAGCAATAGCTACGTTAGTGCGACATATTTGTGGGTACTGGTAGCCTTTGAGTTAATCAAAGAGAATACGGGGCCGTTGAGTGATGTCATGAAGCACTAATGAACTTTTAGAATCTTTACTTGACCAAATTGGCCTTTAGGATGTAGTGAGATGACCGACTTTGGTGCAGTCCGAAGTTGGTAGATACTCGATACTATACTCATTGAGGTTTGGTTTCTTGGGATATTTCGATCGCCATTAAAGAGGCTTGTGCTGAAACAATGATCAAGGAAACAATCCAGTGATATTGAGCTCCTTAGAACCCGGTTACTATTACTAAGACAGGTTTAAGCCAACGAAACTTCAAGAGGGTACTTACCTATAAGACTCCATGCAAGCCTAAACCTAAGGAATTGTTTGTTTTGTTTGTATATACATACTTGTATATAACATCATGAACATCATAACATCATACTCATTCACTAACCTTTTCAAGGATCTTGGGATTTATCTTTGTTCTGTTTTGTAGTATATGGATTCTCTTCGCAGGAAAACTATTCAAGTCAACATTGTAAGGATCCCTCCATAACTTAAGGAGCTAGCTTCAAGAATTCCTGAAAATTCTCCATTCACTGAGAGACATGGTCTCCTACTCAACTTGGTCACCTCCAACACAGATGAGGACATGTTGAAAGTGATTTTTCAGTTCTTTGATCCTTTACACCATTGCTTCACATTTCTCGATTATCAACTTGTGCCAACTTTGGAAGAATTCTCCCAACTCTTAAGGATTCTCATTCTCAATCAACTACCTTTCAACGGTACGGAAAGAGACCCAAAGCAAGAAGAGATTGCTCAAGCTCTACACTTGCACTCATCTGATGTCACAACTCATTGGGAAACAAGGAGTGGTGTCAAAGGTTTCCTAGCAAAGTTCCTGTTTGAGAAAGCCTAAAGTTGTTGGAATTCCTTGGATCTGCAAGCCTTTGAGGAAATTGTGGCTCTCCTCATCTATGGGATGGTTTTGTTTCCAAATCCTGACCAACTCATAGATGTAAACAGCGCCAAAATCTTCATATCCCACAACCTGGTGCTTACATTGCTAGGAGACATCCTACACTCTTTTCACACTCGCACAATAAGGAAAAGAGGTGTCCTTATGTGTTGCACTCCTCTCTTGGTAAGATGGTTTATTTCGCATCTTCCCCGATCTGTATTGAAGAACGAGCAAGGTTCAAGGGGGTCACAAAGGTTGATGATGCTAAAAAATTCAGACATCCATTGGTGCTCCAGATCTATTGAGAATGTTACTATTATCGACGTTTGTAGAGAGTTTCCTAATGTCCCCTACGTGGAATTAGAGGAGGTATCACCTACAACCCCTGCTTAGCCTTAAGACAGTTTGGTTACGCCCGGAGGGATGGTCCGTATGAGATGTTGATTCAAGGTTTGGTATTTGACTATGAGAACGACGATCAAGGTCTTCGCCAGAGATTTATCCGAGCTTGAAGAATGTTGAACAAGGTAGATAGCAAGACACTGGGGCACAAGAATTCCATCCCTCTTGAGCCTTACCTCAAATGGGTACGAACTCGTGCTCGGAGTCTTATGATGCCTTATCCCTCCGTTCTCCCGGTAATCATTGAGCCTGTCATGGAAGGAGATGTTCCCTACACTATCCTACATCTTGACATGGCCACCTCTCTTGAAGACCTACAAAGAGATTGGATACAACTCAAGGGTGAGCAATATAATTTTGAAGCCCAATTCTACACAAGCAAGAAGAAGGTTTTGGAAATCACTAAGCTACTTCATGAGGAGCAGACTCTGAATGCCTACATTGCACCAAAGAGGATGCGCACTACCTTTCTATCTTAGAGTTTCTTGTATTTGCTTTGCCCAAGGAGGCATTATTGTACTCAAGCTTTAATTTATTAATATAACGCATGTTTCCTTTTTGTATAAAATGAATTTGAATCTTTAAGATCCTTGAAATCATTGCATATGCGTTTACCATGCATCATAACATAAGCAGGTTTCTTGCAACAAGTCTCCTCATCTCTCTACTGTTTATTTCAGTAAGATGGATCTCGAGCAAACAATGAAGGACCTCCAAGCTCAGAATGCACAGTTTCAACAATTGTTCTTAACTCTAGCCAAAGGACAAGAAGAGTTGAAGACCTTGCTAGTTGAAGAGAAGAAAAATAAGACAAAGAAAATAACCAGAGTTCTAAACATGGGAAGAAGATTCCAAGGGCAGACAAGAAGGGCTTTAGACTTTGCAACGACATCTCTTGAGAGAGACAATCAAGATGGGAAAGGCAAAGAAACAGTGGTCCAGTCAGACAGAGGAGGAAGAGGAAGAAGAAGATTATTCTGAAGAATAATACCCTACAGCCAACGACAAGTATAAGCATCTAGAAGAACGGTCGAATGCAACGGAAATCCAAAAAGTGCCTGGCTTGGACTTCGAGGAGTTGGGATTAGTATCAGGGATTGTTATTCCTCCAAAATTTAAAGCACACGTATTCGCCAAATATGATGGAGTCTCATGCCCTAAAATGCATCTCCGATCCTATGTAAGGAAAATCCAGCCCCATACCGCTGACAAAGACTTATGGGTACACTTCTTCCAAGACATTCTATCTGGAACTCAACTTGATTGGTTTTATCAGTTAGAAAGAGCCAATGTTCCTAACTGGGAAGATCTTGTTGCAACCTCTTACAAACAATACCAGTACAATGCTGATCTTGCGCCTACCCGTACTCAACTCTAGAGTATGGCCATGGTTTCGAGTGAAGGCTTCAAGGACTATGCGCAAAAATGGAGAGACTTGGCCGGAAGAGTTCAACCTCCCCTATCTGAAAGAGAGTTGGTAGACATGTTTTTGGGCACCTTGTCTAGTCCTTTCTTCAATCACTTAATTGGGAATTCATCGGTAGGTTTTACTGAACTGATATTGATCGGAGAAAGGGTAGTAGCCGGGATAAAGAATGGGAAGATTCAGAAAGATGCATCCTCTGCTGCTGTAAGGAAGCCATACATCGGAAATAAATAAGTGGGTGTTGTATATCCTTAGAGAAATCAAGATAGGGCCGAACGCCGTCCAATGGTGGGGGTTGTGATGATTCCTAAACCTGCACCTGATCAGCAAAGAAACAATCAGCCAAGAATGGAAAGACCAGTCAGACAGTTCACCAGAATTAATATGACATTATCTCAGGTATTGCCACATCTGTTAAGACCCAATCTAGTGACCTTGAAAGAAGCTCCAAAGAACCCTAACACAACATCTCCTCACTATCATACTAATGTTCGTTGTGCATGCCATTTTGAAAGTCCCGACCATGACACTAATAATTGTTGGGCTCTAAAGAACAAAGTACAAGACCTCCTTGAAGCAAAAGAGATTGAATTCAATGCGCCAGAAAAGCCCAATGTCATTTCTTCCCCTATGCCAAAATACGGCCATAATGCCAATGCCATTGAGGAAGATGTGTTTGTTACTTCAGTTGATGAGCTTGTGACCCCACTCCTAACTATCAAAGAGAACTTATTGATTGTCGGTGTCTTCCCGGGCTGTGATAAAAGCTGTCATTTCTGTTTGTCCTCACCAACCAGCAGTCCTTTGTTGAAAACAGGCATTCAGTGCCTAATAGATAACAAGGAAATTTTATTCGAAAAGACTTTTGTTCTAACTGTTTCTTATAATGATGTTTCCATCGTGACCATTTCCGACAATTATTCCAGGGTCTCCACCAAAAGACCCGTTAGAATTACATCAGTTCCAAAATTAGCTCCTTTGATAATTACAATGTCTAGACCAGTCCCGTATTCGTCAGACAAAACCGTACCATGGAATTATGGAGGGGATGTCTACTATCACGGTATCAAGCAAGATTGGCCAGTAGATTCAAGTTCTGAGAAAGGTGACTCCGATATTAGTAATATTGCAAGGACTAGTAAGATTACCCGAAGCAGAAGGATTTTCTCTCCAAAAATTGCTCCCCCAAAGGTTGTTTCTGGGCCCATAATCATTCATGTTGTTGTTGCTACTCCAAAGGTTATTCCCAGTCGTACAATCATCTCTACTAATACTCCAACTGACAAAGCTGATACAACCCTTGTTATCACTCCTACTGACATTCCTGCTACCGAGTTAACTGAGACTCGAGGAAAAGGTGTTCTGGTTGAGTCAGTCAAGACGAAGACACAATCATTGGCTATCCCCGAGACCCCCCGGAAAGAGATGGAGGAAATTTTAAAGATCATAAAAAGAAGTGACTTCGATGTATTCGATCTAAAATTTCCATGTTGGCTTTACTACTATGTTTCGAGGCGCATGCAAATGCCTTGGTAAAATTCCTGAAAACTGCCCATGCACCCCAAGAAACATCTACCGATCAGTTCCAAGACTATGTAGCAAGCTTAACTGCAGATAATGGTTTAGGTTTTTCGGATGTTGATTTAACGCCAAGAGGGAGGAAGCATAATAAGGAATTGCATGTCTCAGTGGAATGCAGGGGCACAACTTTGGCTCATGTGTTGGTTGACACCGGTTTGTCTCTAAATGTTTTGCCTAAAAAGGCTCTTGATAGGCTTGACTGCGAAGGATTGACATTGAAACCAAGAAATATAGTAGTGAGAGCCTTTGACGCCTCAAAAAGGATGGTGCATGGGGAAGTGGATATCCCCATAAAGGTTGGAACCCAAACATTCGATTCAACTTTTTATGTAATGGATATCTGCCCTTCATATTCCTGCTTGTTAGGTCGATCGTGGATTCACAATGCTGGCGCTGTTACTTCTACGTTACACCAAATGCTGAAGTATCTGATTCAAGGGAAGATTATCACTGTTCATGGAGAAGAAGAGTATATGACCAGCCATCTCAATTCCTTCAAATATGTGGAGTTAGATGGTGAATTTATTGAAACTCCGTTCCAACACTTTGAAGAAGTCCCACAAGATGTGGCAGTGACCAAGTTTGTGTCTCAAGTTCCTAAGATTACAAGGCCTCCACTCAGGATTTCATCTTTGAAGGATGCCAAGGCAGTGATAAAAGAAGGTGGGTGCACTATTTGGGGACAACTCCCAGATATCCCATACAAATCTGACAAGTTTGGCTTAGGTTTCACTTCAGGTTCTCAGAAGGTTGTACGCTGCGCTCGTGCTGGAGGACCGCCAGTGAAGATCAGCAACCGTGAAGTTAACGTGGTAGAAGATGATGAAGATGGCTACTGTTGTACCCCAAAATTTGCCCTCCCATATTCTTCAAGAATTGCCAAAGTCAAGCTTCAAAATTCCCCAAGGGTTGCACAGTTCAAAGGCCTCCTAACAGTCAAAATTAGGGTTTTGGTCCTGATCAAGAAAATGAAGTTTCCAAAAGTCCAATCAAGTCTCACATGCCTATAAATATGATCAAGCATCCTCATACAAAGTTTCAAGACTTTCAGCACAAAATTGCACAGTCAAAACCCTAATTGCACTACAGTCAATTGTAGGGGCAAAATGGTCATTTGACAGTCAAAAGTTCAAATTTTTGGTCAACATCTCATTTTGAAGCCACAAACATCATTTGATCAATGCTTGATCATGATTATCAAAGCTTGGCTCAAAAATCATCAAGATGCAAAAGTTTCCTTATTTGGACAGTTGAAAAAGTCAACTGTAAATTGACCAGGGCATAACTTTCACATGGATTATCAGAAAAATTCCATCCAAAGCTCATTTTGAAGAGAAATACATTTCCTACAACTCATCTTCATACTTCAAGTCCAAGAAATGCTCTCACAAAAAGTTATCAATTTCAACATTATAGGTCATTTTCAAAAGTCAACAAAAAGGGACTTTAAGTCAAAGGCCATAACTTGAGATTGGTAAATCAAAATGACATGGGACAAAAGGCATTGGTTAGAGAACTCAAAGACCTTTCCAAAATGTCCAAGAACATGAGAAAATCTTAAAAATTGAGCAAGTTATGCCTTGTGGAAGTTGGGAAATTTTTGGATATTTTGAAAAGTCAACATTGATTCAAATGACCTAAAATTGCTAATGGGCCTCTTTTCCTTCCACAATTCAACATCCAAGACATGCACACGACCATTTGGCCCAAAGGGAAGTTTTTCTTCATTTTTTATTTATTTATTTGAATTTTTATTAATAATAATTCATTTAAATCAATTAAATACATGAAAAATACTAAACTTAGGTTTTAAATCTTTTTATGCATATTATATCCTCAAGATTTCGTGCCTAGCCAAATATGGAAAGAACCAATGGAATTGGATGTGATTTGTATCAAAAAGCATGTGAAAAAGATTTGAAAATCATGGTTTAAAAATCAAATATCATATTCATTAATTCATGGATTTTGATCAAGTTTTTTAACCCTAATTCACTCCATACATAAGCCTGACCAAGACCTAATGCTTCCTAACACAAAGCTGCGCAGAAAACACCATTTGAACACTTGAAATTTATCACAAAAAAAACCAATTCTGAAAACCTAGTTCTAGGACGATTCAAGGCCAAACAGCTATTCCATTAGCTTCCTTAAGGATCATAGAACGTGTTCCAATCATTCCCTAAGCCCCATACTCAAGAAAACGCGAAATCACCATTGGAGTTGGTAAGGAAAATTTCACAATTGTTTTCAATCATTCATGCATTGTTAACATGTTTCATTGTTGTTTTTATGTTTAGAATGATGTTTGCGAGCTAACTGCATAGTTTGATTTGAGTTTCATGCCAAAACGAAGAATCCACCATGGTCGTATCTTAGGGTTTGCAAAATTGTGAATTGGGGGTTTTCGTTTAAGGAACAATTGGCATACAAGACCTAGACCATCCAACTCAGTGCACTTGGACGAAAAGAATGAGACTATCGCGCCTAATTTATGAAGCCCCAGGGGCTAATCGCTATTTTCTAATAGGTCGCCTAAGGGAACAATATGAAAACCGTGGCCAATGTTTTATATTTTTCAGGAAAACAAAACAACGCGAGGAAGATGATGATGTGTAGAACGATGGTTGGCTGGTTTAAACTTTCGCGCGGAAAACAAAGCATTAACGCGTTTTTGTTTTATTAAGTTTATTAATCATATTATTTACAGATGAATGAGACAGCTCCACTGGCAAGCGCGTTGGTTGGCAAACTACAGGACCTGGGTTCGAGCCCCAGGTCCTCACCCCCTTTCATATTATTTTTTCTTTAATACTTGCATGCAGTTTCCGCGTAGTAGAGCACCATACATCCATAAAATCTATCCATCCACGTGCCCAATGGAGCGATCAGAAGGCCAAGAATTGAAGAGCACGATGCACTCTAGTCAACGCGTATACACGCGTCCTGAAAAGTCAAAGAGGCCAAGAATTTAAATGGGCCAGATTGCTAAGGATTTCACCTCCACTTTGGGGACAAATACCCCCCTAGGTTTGAATTTTTATTTCTTTTCTTTATTTTACTTATTTCAAATATTATTTTTTTTAATCAGTTTCTTTAACTTAATATTTTCACAAATAATATAAAAAAACAAAAAAAATCAGAAAAGACAAAAAATTAAATATAATATTTTGTAAATAAATTCCTTAATTAACTAGTTTTAAATTAGGTTTTAATCTTAACTTTTAATAAAAATCTAAAAAATATAGAATTAGGATTTAATTAATTTTTTATCTCTCTTTATTTTCTTTCATAATAATTAAATATAAAATATTATTTATTTTTATTAAAAATTGCATGTAAAATAACTAGGATTAATTTTAGGTTAAACTTTAACATGTTTTCATAATAAAATAAAAATTGTAGAATTAGGTTTAATTGCATTTAATTCTTTTTCCCATTAAAATCATAAAATACTAAAAAATACCAAAAACAATTTCTCTTCCTTTTTTTATTAATTTCATCATTTAATTTAATTTTGCAAAAAGGGTCCAACGCCCTCGTTTAATTCTTATTTAATTCGCGCGTTTATTGTTTCTTTTAATATTTATGTATCTCTCCCAAAGCCGTGTAATTAATTTCTCGCACTTTATTTTCTTTACTTTCTTTATTTTTCTGTCAAATCGGGTTCAAGAAATTTTGGCGATGTGGACCCGCGCCTTTTGTAATAGCTTAGGATCTTTTATTTCTCGCACTTTTAACTGTTAATCAAGGCATGAAAGAATGAATGGATAAAAATAAAAACAAGCGTAGATCACCAATGACATGACAAAAGACAAAATATCTGAAAACGACACACAAATCACACACCACCCCTAGGGTACGCCTCACTGTTGCCTTGCCTCGAAAGGTGATCGTCGAGTAGAGGATGTCTTAGTAAGTCCTCATGATCCGAGAACCTGGCATGAGGGTAGCTTCTAAGGTGTCTTCCCATTGCTCTGGTGATCACCATGTCCCGAACCTCGAATTGACCCGAACACCTCCAACGGTGGTGCTACCTACCTCTCAATGGTGGGATGGCACTACTTTAAAGGACATTTACACAGACGAATTCCTTAGGGTAGGTAGACGACTCGTGGATACTTGCTCTAATTCAAAACAAAACAAATCAAAAATACTTTTCACACCAACATATTTTCAAAAAGCTTTCGAAAGTAATTTTTCAAACACTCTTGAGGACCGATACAAGAGTCGAACTGAAATTTTCAAAGAAACTTTTTAAAACCCACAGTTGAAAAGCAAACAAACCATTTTGAAAACACAAATGAGCAAGTATCTAAGAGCCCATGGATAACCATGGATAGAAAGGGTGCTAACATCTTCCCTTTCTATAACCTACCTCCCGAACCGAGAGCAATCTCTTTAAGGAATTTTTCTGTGCTTTTGTCCTTTCCATTTGGAGAAAATAAAAGACGGTGGCGACTCTTGCTTCCGCGACATTTCGCGAACCAGCGTTAAACAGTCAGTTCCAGATCCACCGATCACAGAACTGGCGACTCTGCTGGGGATATAACTTAAAGTGAGGTGTACCTTAGGGCTAGTTCATAACTGTGTTTTCAATTGTATTGATTTGCTTGCTTTACTATTGTGGGTTGCATGGGAGTTACATAGATCCTAACCCGGATCTGGGGATACCCTATTTAGGTAGCATAAGCTGTGAGGGAACTGTGCGGGGTATACCGACATGGTTGAAACAGTCTGCTACGTTGATGTGGCACTTTGGTGTGTACCGGTAACCCTTGAGTTCAGTCAAGGAGAGTACGGGGCCTCCGCGTGGTGTCGTGAAGCATCAACAGACCTTAGGAACCTTAATTGAACCATCTTGGCCTCTTTAGGGTAGTGAGATAACTGACTTTGGTGCAGTCCGAGGTTGGTTGATACTCGATACTACACTCAATTGAGGGTTGCTTTCCTGGAATATTCCGGTCTCCAGTTCAGTGGCTAAATCGAAACGATGAACAATGAAAGCAATCCAGTGATATTGGGACCCTTAGAACCCGGTTACTTCTAATAGGACAGGTTGAGCCCACCAACTTCAAGAGGGTAATACCCAGACCCCATGCTGGCCTAAACTCTAAGGGCTTCTCTTGTGTGACTTGTGTGCCTTCGTACTTGACTACTTGCATGCTTGTTATCTGACACATGAACTACTTGCAGGTTTTGTTTATAGTCCTTAATTGGGACTCATAACAGGGTTTACTAAGTTTCCTGCAGGTTTTGTTTATAGTCCTTAATTGGGACTCATAACGAGAGTGTACTAAGTTTCTTGCAGGTTTTGTTTATAGTCCTTAATTGGGACTCATAACAGGGTTACTAAGTTTCTTGCAGGTTTTGTTTACAGTCCTTAGTTGGGACTCATAACAGGGTTTACCTACATTACCCCCATGCATAGCATAACATCATACCATTGCATACATCCTAACCCATTTCAAGGATCTCAAGGGCTTGTGATGCAGGTCATGATAAATCAAACACCCAGCAAGGGGCAAAGAGGATTTATTTTCCTCTAACTAAGGTTGTCAGGGGCTATGACCCACTTGATATGGTGAGCTTTGACACTTGAAGAAGATTCCCCTAGCCAAGGTTGTCAGGGGCTATGACCCACTGGATATGGTGAGCCTTTGACCCTTGAAGAAGGACTCTCAACAACATGAAGTTCCTTCAATCAAGCTACCGATTCAAACGCTAACGATCTTCTTGTTTACCCCGCGAGATCCTTGAAAACATTACATGCATATCATACACATCATTGCATAACAGGTACCCTTGTCGCAGGTCACTTACCTTTCTCGCTGTTTATTTCAGCAATGGCTTTCCAACAAGATAACCAGGACCTTCTTGCTCAAGAGACTCGGTTCGGGGAAATCCTTCTGAATCTATCCAAGGGGCAGGAGGAGCTAAGGACACTTCTCATGGGGACCTTTGTCAGGAACAGTGCTGAGGATGAAAGGCTGAAACACCTACAAGCTGAAGTGGATGCATTGAAGGTCCAGATGCTGGGGCAGGTGACTGCCATTCAAGGGTTAACTCAAAGACAAGATGAGCTCGGGGTTCTTGTCAACCAACTGCTTCAGGGTAACCAACTGGGGCAAACGTCTAAGGGTAAAAAGCCAGTCATCGTTCAACCACCTTTGAGACAAGGAGATAAGGGGAGAGCTCCTCAAATGGCTCCGGTGTCACAAATTCAGCATCAACCTCACCGGCTTCAGCCAGACAAGTCCAGAAGGCAATTCACCCCGCTCAACATGTCGCTGTTTCAAGCTTTACAACGACTGTTGAGATTGAATTTGATCACATTAAGGGCTCATCCCCTGAACCCCAACACGGCACATCCTGCTTATGATCCCAATAAAAGGTGTGCCTACCACTCTGCATGTCCAAGACATGATACAAATGAGTGTTGGGCTCTGAAGAACAAGATCCAGGACCTGATTGATGAAGGAGCACTGGAGTTCACTCAAGATGGTCAGACTGAATTTTTCTACCATCCCTCCAAGGCTCACCATTTGAAATAACGAGCCCTGAGATGAAAAGACTTTTGTTCATTCGAATGTTCAAGTTGTAATTCTTTTTTATTGTTCAAACATTCCATTCATATCAAACATTGTTATTTCATTAATGCATCGCCTATGTCTGTTCTGAAACAATATATTCGTATTCACTATATGCAAATTATTTTCATATTTTTTCTGATGATCAACTCTTAATTAATAATTCTAAGCCTCTTGAGGGAGGATGACGAAAACGATACCATAATCTACAGTATGCTTTTGAATAGACCCCGCTGATGAGGTACAAGCATTGTTTCAATCCCTAAACACTGGAGTTATAAGGATGATAATCCCTCGTCAACCCCTCTGAGCCAAAGAAGTAGGAGTTTTTCTTTTCGAAATTTAAAACCCTTAATCATACATAACCTGGGGCAGGGTAGTCTCTCAGTTGATCCAAGTGCATAACGAATGGCACCAAAGAGGTCCTTACAAAACAAAAGACAGTGATGGTTCTGAACAATCATAAAGACAGGCAGTCATTATCTCAAAAAATAAAAAACCCATTAAGTCAAAACCCATGAAGGAGACTTACAAAACTGGGGCATCCCGCTGACTGTAATTCCAAAAAAGGAAACAGTTCAGGCAAAAAAAGAAAGGGATAACAAAAATCAAGAAAGAGGTCTTACAAACCCTCAACAAAAAAGGAATGACTGCCTATTCAAAATAAGTTATCAACATCCGAATCATCACCGGAAAATCAGAGCAAAGACTCAAACAAGGTCTAACGTATGATCAACTGAGTTTAGGTTTGGAGAACATCACGAAGAGCGGGTGGGTACAAATAAAATTTGAGCCTTTATCCTTTGTTTCTTAAACCGTGAACCAAGCCACGTTATAACCCTTAAAAGTCCTAGCTGAAGCATGGGTTAGTTCGAAAGCATACTGTTACAAAGGTATCCTGACTCCTTAAGGCCTATGGTAAATACGGAGTTGACATCATGTTTTACAAACATTCACTTGTTTTATGAAAAAATGCATTTTCAAAATCTTCAAGACAGACATAGGCTTTGCATTTTTAACATAACTTTGTTTGCATATGACTTTTTGTTTGAACAGCATAGAAGTTCGCACGACGAAAGTCTAATGAACAAGCATTTCCAATCGAGGGGCATGACATGATCATGGTCCATCATCTGGGGCAATCCAATCAAGATTCGGAGAATCTCTCAAGAGGCCAAGTAGCCTGGGGCAAATCTCCGCCTGAGTCACTTGGGGCATTCCAACAACGAATCTTTCCTGATCAAACACTTTCTGGTGGCATGACACTTCTAACAGGGGCAACTCCCTACATTCTGAGAGCATGGGCATAGTCGAAAAAATGCTACGCAAAATCAAAGACCCGCTAGGTTGACACACCTAGGCAAAAATAAGGGCTTCCCGGCGAACCAAAAAGGTTCGGGCAAAAATAAGGGACGAAATGAAAAAAATTGTACCCCCGGCAAGTCGAAAACCTGAAAAGGCGGCTTGGGCAAAAATGGGTATCGCGGTGGACTGAAAACCCGAAAGGGTGGTCCAGGCAAAATTTAGGGATCAAAAGCGTACGAATATGTCCTGTCATCTTGCCACCTGCCTATCAGAAGAAGGTTTGTCCATCAACGACTATTAACACCTCACAGGTCTTCTTCTCCCACCTCAGAAACAGGGGCAGTAATGAGTTGTCCAAACGGTCTAATTGTTCTGTCCGCCAAGGCATCAAGGTGAGTTCAGCTAAGGAACATAACCAGTATACCTTAATTCCCCAGAGAGTGAGCCAGCAAGTCAGTACACTCTCCTCAAGCAAAGCTACTATCATCTTAAAGAAGTTGGGTACCCTCCCGCAGAGCTCAACATTCCCCAACAGCATACACATATTCTTAAACAAGCATCCCCGGCAGTCTTGGCCTAAAGATTGTTCCCCAGCGGTATATCAAAAATTCAAAGGGGTCACTTCCCCGATGCAGTTCAAGCTTCCCCAAGAGAGTCCAATCCAGTTCCCCAGGAAAGTTGGAATCCATCTCCCCGAGCAGCAAGCTTATCCCCAGTAGATTCTGGAAGCTTATCCCTTGCAAAGTACGAACGCGTCTCACGACCTTATTCAAAGAGTTATTTCTTCACCAGGATATAACTGGGTTATCCTCAGCCAAAAGCCACGGAAAGAGCGTCCTCAACGAAGTCCTCTTAGCCCCAGCGAAGTCTATTAGCACTTCCAACACAGCAAAGGTATCCCCAGCAAGTTATTATCCACAACTCAGCAAAGTATCTCTCTCCCCACAGAGTATTGCTTCCCAGCAAGATCGTTAGAGTACTTTTCTCCCCGCAGAATATTCCATTCGCCAAGTTTATTCCCCAACGGAGTTATCTTCTCCTACCGGTATTCTTGCAACCAACATCCCCAGTGGAAGCAAAGATCTATTTGCCAACATCAGCCCAGGAGTGACTTCCCGGCACCCGTCAAGGATTTACTTTCCTAGACGAAAACATACATTCCTAAACATCACATACATCATTATAGCATGCATAGACGCATCATACAAATCTCATTTATGTTGAGAACATCATCGCTTGATCCATATCATGCATTGCATATGACTGGCCTCTATCTTTCAGGAAAAATTCAGCTAAATTCTCAATCATATTTCAAGACTCTAAGACCTAGACCGGTTTAGTTAATCGACTCCAAAGATTTCTTATCCAGTCCAAGGCCTTCTCTAGTCCAGCTAAATCGACCCCAAACAGATTTTTCTGATGAAGACTCAGTAGAAGTTATCCCAGGTTTTTCTCAATGAATGTTATTGAGATTATAATTTCCTATGGTTCTCTCCCCAATGCTGCGGAGACGATAATTCCATCCCAGGTTTTTCTCAAACGTCCGCTTTTGAGATTATAATTTCCTATGGTTCTCTCCCCAATGCTGCGGAGACGATAATTCCATTCCAGGTTTTTCTCAATGAATGTTATTGAGATTATAATTTCCTATGGTTCTCTCCCCAATGCTGCGGAGATGATAATTCCATTCCAGGTTTTTCTCAAACGTCCGCTTTTGAGATTATAATTTCCTATGGTTCTCTCCCCAATGCTGCGGAGACGATAATTCCATCCCAGGTTTTTCTCAAACGTCCGCTTTTGAGATTATAATTTCCTATGGTTCTCTCCCCGATACTGCGGAGACGATAATTCCATCCCAGGTTTTTCTCAAACGTCCGCTTTTGAGATTATAATTTCCTATGGTTCTCTCCCCAATGCTGCGGAGACGATAATTCCATCCCAGGTTTTTCTCAAACGTCCGCTTTTGAGATTATGATTTCCTATGGTTCTCTCCCCAATGCTGCGGAGACGATAATTCCATTCCAGGTTTTTCTCAAACGTCCGCTTTTGAGATTATAATTTCCTATGGTTCTCTCCCCAATGCTGCGGAGACGATAATTCCATTCCAGGTTTTTCTCAATGTTTGCTTTTGAGATTATAATTGCTTATAGGTTCTCTCACCGTTCCTGCTGAGGCAGTAACCACCCCTGGTTCAGTCATCATCTTTTGAAGATCCAGACTCAGCTCCTGTAACCAGTCAGGACACATCTATACCAAGCATCTGAAGACCAGCTCCTGCAACATGTCAGGTACTCATTTTTCTTTTGCAGGTACGCAAGTTCTCGCTAAGGAATCTCTTACGCGATCAACATCCAGATGGCATCTATAATCCCATCATCCTATTCATCAATATCTAAATGGCATCTATAAGCCCATTCCCATCATTATACTGCTACTATGTGATCACAAATTTCTGGGCACTCTAGTGTTCAATCATCTTCTACCCTCGGATTACGAAAGGCACGCCAGCCAATCTGCATCCTCAGGTCTAAGAATATTGAACAGGGGCAACTGTTGTACCCCAAAATTTGCCCTCCCATATTCTTCAAGAATTGCCAAAGTCAAGCTTCAAAATTCCCCAAGGGTTGCACAGTTCAAAGGCCTCCTAACAGTCAAAATTAGGGTTTTGGTCCTGATCAAGAAAATGAAGTTTCCAAAAGTCCAATCAAGTCTCACATGCCTATAAATATGATCAAGCATCCTCATACAAAGTTTCAAGACTTTCAGCACAAAATTGCACAGTCAAAACCCTAATTGCACTACAGTCAACTGTAGGGGCAAAATGGTCATTTGACAAACAAAAGTTCAAATTTTTGGTCAACATCTCATTTTGAAGCCACAAACATCATTTGATCAATGCTTGATCATGATTCTCAAAGCTTGGCTCAAAAATCATCAAGATGCAAAAGTTTCCTTATTTGGACAGTTGAAAAAGTCAACTGTAAATTGACCAGGGCATAACTTTCACATGGATTATCAGAAAAATTCCATCCAAAGCTCATTTTGAAGAGAAATACATTTCCTACAACTCATCTTCATACTTCAAGTCCAAGAAATGCTCTCACAAAAAGTTATCAATTTCAACATTATAGGTCATTTTCAAAAGTCAACAAAAAGGGACTTTAAGTCAAAGGCCATAACTTGAGATTGGTAAATCAAAATCACATGGGACCAAAGGAATTGGTTAGAGGACTCAAAGACCTTTCCAAAATGTCCAAGAACATGAGCAAATCTTAAAAATTGAGCAAGTTATGCCTTGTGGAAGTTGGGAAATTTTTGGATATTTTGAAAAGTCAACATTGATTCAAATGACCTAAAATTGCTAATGGGCCTCTTTTCCTTCCACAATTCATCATCCAAGACATGCACACGACCATTTGGCCCAAAGGGAAGTTTTTATTCATTTTTTATTTATTTATTTGAATTTTTATTAATAATAATTCATTTAAATCAATTAAATACATGAAAAATACTAAACTTAGGTTTTAAATCTTTTTATGCATATTATATCCTCAAGATTTTGTGCCTAGCCAAATATGGAAAGAACCAATGGAATTGGATGTGATTTGTATCAAAAAGCATGTGAAAAAGATTTGAAAATCATGGTTTAAAAATCAAATATCATATTCATTAATTCATGGATTTTGATCAAGTTTTTTAACCCTAATTCACTCCATACATAAGCCTGGCCAAGACCTAATGCTTCCTAACACAAAGCTGCGCAGAAAACACCATTTGAACACTTGAAATTTATCCAAAAAAAAACCAATTCTGAAAACCTAGTTCTAGGACGATTCAAGGCCAAACAGCTATTCCATTAGCTTCCTTAAGGATCATAGAACGTGTTCCAATCATTCCCTAAGCCCCATACTCAAGAAAACGTGAAATCACCATTGGAGTTGGTAAGGAAAATTTCAGAATCGTTTTCAATCATTCATGCATTGTTAACATGTTTCATTGTTGTTTTTATGTTTAGAATGATGTTTGCGAGCTAACTGCATAGTTTGATTTGAGTTTCATGCCAAAACGAAGAATCCACCATGGTCGTATCTTAGGGTTTGCAGAATTGTGAATTGGGGGTTTTCGTTTAAGGAACAATTGGCATACAAGACCTAGACCATCCAACTCAGTGCACTTGGACGAAAAGAATGAGACTATCGCGCCTAATTTATGAAGCCCCAGGGGCTAATCGCTATTTTCTAATAGGTCGCCTAAGGGAACAATATGAAAACCGTGGCCAATGTTTTATATTTTTCAGGAAAACAAAACAACGCGAGGAAGATGATGATGTGTAGAACGATGGTTGGCTGGTTTAAACTTTCGCGCGGAAAACAAAGCATTAACGCGTTTTTGTTTTATTATGTTTATTAATCATATTATTTACAGATGAATGAGACAGCTCCACTGGCAAGCGCGTTGGTTGGCAAACTACAGGACCTGGGTTCGAGCCCCAGGTCCTCACCCCCTTTCATATTATTTTTTCTTTAATACTTGCATGCAGTTTCCGCGTAGTAGAGCACCATACATCCATAAAATCTATCCATCCACGTGCCCAATGGAGCGATCAGAAGGCCAAGAATTGAAGAGCACGATGCACTCTAGTCAACGCGTATACACGCGTCCTGAAAAGTCAAAGAGGCCAAGAATTTAAATGGGCCAGATTGCTAAGGATTTCACCTCCACTTTGGGGACAAATACCCCCCTAGGTTTGAATTTTTATTTCTTTTCTTTATTTTACTTATTTCAAATATTATTTTTTTTAATCAGTTTCTTTAACTTAATATTTTCACAAATAATATAAAAAAACAAAAAAATCAGAAAAGACAAAAAATTAAATATAATATTTTGTAAATAAATTCCTTAATTAACTAGTTTTAAATTAGGTTTTAATCTTAACTTTTAATAAAAATCTAAAAAATATAGAATTAGGATTTAATTAATTTTTTATCTCTCTTTATTTTCTTTCATAATAATTAAATATAAAATATTATTTATTTTTATTAAAAATTGCATGTAAAATAACTAGGATTAATTTTAGGTTAAACTTTAACATGTTTTCATAATAAAATAAAAATTGTAGAATTAGGTTTAATTGCATTTAATTCTTTTTCCCATTAAAATCATAAAATACTAAAAAATACCAAAAACAATTTCTCTTCCTTTTTTTATTAATTTCATCATTTAATTTAATTTTGCAAAAAGGGTCCAACGCCCTCGTTTAATTCTTATTTAATTCGCGCGTTTATTATTTCTTTTAATATTTATGTATCTCTCCCAAAGCCGTGTAATTAATTTCTCGCACTTTATTTTCTTTACTTTCTTTATTTTTCTGTCAAATCGGGTTCAAGAAATTTTGGCGATGTGGACCCGCGCCTTTTGTAATAGCTTAGGATCTTTTATTTCTCGCACTTTTAACTGTTAATCAAGGCATGAAAGAATGAATGGATAAAAATAAAAACAAGCGTAGATCACCAATGACATGACAAAAGACAAAATATCTGAAAACGACACACAAATCACACACCACCCCTAGGGTACGCCTCACTGTTGCCTTGCCTCGAAAGGTGATCGTCGAGTAGAGGATGTCTTAGTAAGTCCTCATGATCCGGGAACCTGGCATGAGGGTAGCTTCTAAGGTGTCTTCCTATTGCTCTGGTGATCACCATGTCCCGAACCTCGAATTGACCCGAACACCTCCAACGGTGGTGCTACCTACCTCTCAATGGTGGGATGGCACTACTTTAAAGGACATTTACACAGACGAATTCCTTAGGGTAGGTAGACGACTCGTGGATACTTGCTCTAATTCAAAACAAAACAAATCAAAAATACTTTTCACACCAACACATTTTCAAAAAGCTTTCGAAAGCAATTTTTCAAACACTCTTGAGGACCGATACAAGAGTCGAACTGAAATTTTCAAAGAAACTTTTTAAAACCCACAGTTGAAAAGCAAACAAACCATTTTGAAAACACAAATGAGCAAGTATCTAAGAGCCCATGGATAACCATGGATAGAAAGGGTGCTAACACCTTCCCTTTCTATAACCTACCTCCCGAACCGAGAGCAATCTCTTTAAGGAATTTTTCTGTGCTTTTGTCCTTTCCATTTGGAGAAAATAAAAGACGGTGGCGACTCTTGCTTCCGCGATATTTCGCGAACCAGCGTTAAACAGTCAGTTCCAGATCCACCGATCACAGCTACAACCTGGAGGATTGGATCTTCCCAACTGTCAGTGAAGGGCTCAGCAACTGGGAGGCTAGAGATTTTGTCCTAATCACTTTTATCCCACAATAATTTGTCTTTACATTTTGTTGGATCTGTAATATTAAAACAATTCAGACTCTTAAAACCTTGTGTCTTACCCAAGGCACAATGGTCCATTTGTAAGGGTTATTATCTCATTTCCATATGACATCAATGAATCATGGACGTTTTTGCATAGAAACTTTGTGCTCATTGTTTTTCTTTTTTACATTTTTATTCCTTTCAAGGATAGCTATACTCTTACACACACTCACACTCACAATGCAGGTCTACATCCATTCGGGATCTCATGGGTAACGGTTCTGCTATGGCCTTATGTGACTATGAAAAATCTAATCTACCAAGCCGGAGACGAAGGTGAGGAAGATTGTGAAGTACTAGGGGAACTTGCCAGATTACTACAACAAGAAGAGAGAACCATTCAGCCCCACGAGGAACCCGTGGATACAATCAACCTAGGTACCGAAGAAGACAAAAGAGAATTCAAGGTGGGTGTCAATCTGGAACCCAGTGTCAAGGAGCGCCTGATTCAGTTGCTACACGAATATGTTGAAGTCTTTGTCTGGTCGTATGAAGACATGCCAGGACTTGATGCAGACATCGTGGTACATCGTCTACCTACAAAAGAGGACTGCCCACTAGTAAAACAGAAGGTCCGTCACATGCGACCAGATATGTCGGAGAAGATCAAAGTAGAAGTCATGAAACAATTCAATGCTGGATTCTTGGTTGTCACCTCTTATCCGTAATGGGTTTCCAATGTTGTTCCTATGCCCAAAAAAGACAGTAAAGTGAGAATGTGCATGGACTACAGAGATTTGAATAGGGAAAGCCCTAAGGATGATTTCCCACTTCCCCATATTGACATCCTATTTGACAATACGGTACAGCACAAAGTGTTTTCCTTCATGGACAGTTTCTCAGGTTACAACCAAATCAAAATGGCGCCTGAGGATATGGAGAAGACAATATTTGTCACACAATGGGGCACATTCTGCTACAAGGTTATGCCATTTGGACTGAAGAATATGGGGGCAACCTATCAACGTGCCATGGTAGCCTTATTTCACGACATGATACATCACGAAATAGAGGTCTATATGGACGACATGATAGCTAGGTCTCAAACATAAGAAGAGAATCTTGATCATTTACAGAAACTATTTGAGAGACTAAAGAAGTATAAGCTGAGGTTAAACCCAAATAAATGTACGTTTGGAGTAAGGTCTGGTAAGCTCCTAGGCTTTGTCGTCAGCAATAAGGGTATTTAAGTAGATCCTGCCAAAGTGAAAGCGATACAAGAGATGCATGCTCCTCGTACTGAGAAGGAAGTCAGAGGATTCTTGGGACGTTTGAACTACATTGCTAGATTCATTTCTCATCTGACAGCTACTTGTGAGCCAATCTTCAAATTACTGAATAAAGATCAAGTAGTCAAATGGAATGATGAGTGCCAAACTGCTTTCGACAAGATCAAAGAGTACCTACAATAGCCTTCTGTTTTGTTGCCACTAGTCGAGGGAAGACCATTGGTCATGTATCTGACTGTTTTGGAAAATCCAATGGGGTGTGTGCTGGTATAGCATGACGAGTCTGGCTGAAAAGAGCATGTTATTTATTATCTGAGCAAAAAGTTTACCGGCTGTGAAACAAGACATTCACTGCTCAAGAAAACTTGCTGCGCTCTGGCATGGGCTACTCGTCGGCTAAGACAGTATATGCTGACCCATACTACCTTGTTGATATCTAAAATGGATCCAGTAAAATACATCTTCGATAAACCTGCTCTCTGGGAGAATAGCGAGATGGCAGATGATCCTAACAAAATATGACATATAGTATACTACCCAAAAAGCAATAAAGGGTAGTGTACTAGCTGATCACCTTGCTCACCAAGCTGTGGAAGACTACCAGTCCATGAAGTTCGAATTCCCAGATAAAGGAATCATGATGGTAAACAACTGTGAAGAACTCAGGCCATATAACATACCTGAACAAGGATCCCGATGGACCCTGGTTTTTGATGGGGCATCTAACGCACTCGGCAATGGTATCGGCGATGTACTCATATCTCCGGATGGATGTCATACTCCTTTTACTGCAAGACTCTGCTTCAATTGTACAAACAACATGGCAGAATATGAAGCTTGCATCTTTGGTCTTAAAGCTGCCATAGATTTGGGGATCAGATCCTTAAATATATTCGGAGATTCAGCTTTAGTTATCAGCCAGATCAAAGGGGAATGGGACACCAAACACCCTAACCTTATCCCTTACAAAGAACATGTTTTGACATTGCTCCCACTTTTTGAGAAGATTACCTTCGAGCATTTCCCGTGAGAAGAAAATCAGCTAGCAGACGCGCTAGCCACAATGTCATCTATGTTTAAACTTAAATGGGATAACGAGGCTCCCCAGATCACTATTGAACTAATGGATGAACCAGCACACTGTCACGAGATTAATACTGAAGAAGTAGTGGACCAGCCTTGGTTTCACGGAGTCAAGAGGTATCTTGAGGCTCAAGAATATCTAGAAGGAGCTTCAGTCAATGATAAGAAGTTCTTAAGGAGATCCTCTGCTAAGTTTTTCCTTAGCAACGACATTCTTTACAAACGCAACCATGAATCTGTGTTACTTTGGTGCGTAGACAAGGTTGAAGCTGAAAGGATCATGGCTGAATTACATGAAGGCACTTTTGGCACCCATTCCAGTGGGCATACGATGGAAAAGAAAATCCTACGGGCAGGCTATTATTGGTCTACCATGGAATCAGACTGCTATCAACACTCTCGAACTTGCCATAAGTGTCAGATCTATGCTGACAAGGTGCACGTACCTCCGGTTCCTCTGAATGTCTTAACGGCTACTTGGCCCTTTGCTATGTGGGGAATTGATATGATTGGGGAAATCAAGCCAACAACCTCTAATGGACACCGCTTCATCTTAGTGGCCATTGACTATTTTACAAAGTGGGTGGAGGCAACTTCTTTCACTTCTGTGACCAAGAATGTTGTCGCCCGGTTCATCAAGCAGAATCTCATTTGTCATTACGGTATCCTGGAGAGGACCATTACAGACAATGGTACGAACCTGAACAATACTATGATCACCGCCTTGTGCGAGCAGTTCAAGATCCAGTATCACAATTCTTCACCTTACCGGCCGAAGATGAATGGTGTTGTCGAAGCCGCAAATAAGAACATTAAAAAGATCATACAGAAAATGACAGTCACATACAAAGACTGGCATGAGATGTTACCATTCGCTCTCTACGAGTATCATACCACAGCTCGCACATCAACCGGGGAAACACTCTATTCTCTGGTATACGGCATGGAGGTTTTCTTGCCTATTGAGGTTCAGATCCCCTCTCTAAGAATTATGAAGGATGCGGAGTTGAATGAAGACGACTGGATCCAGACTCGACTTGATCAACAAAACTTGATTGATGAGAAAAGGCTTGCTGCTGTCTGTCATGGTCAAATGTATCAAAAATGGATGATCAAGGCTTACAACAAAAAGGTCAGACGCCAAGTATATCAAGTTGGGGATCTGGTGATCAAGCACATCATATTGTCGCAAGGTGATCCCAGGGGCAAATGGACTCCTACATACGAAGGATCATTTGTAATCAAAAACATATTCTTTGGTGGAGCAATGATTCTAACCACCATGGATGGAAATGATCTGCCACACCTTGTGAACACAGACATAGTCAAAAGATACTACGCATAAGAGACCCGCTAGGTTGATACACCTAGGCAAAACAAGGGCATCCCGACGAACCAAAAAGGTTCGGGAAAAAATTAGGGATAAAACAAAAAAAAACTGTACAACCGGCAAGTTAAAAACCCGAAAGGGCGACTTGGGCAAAAAAGGGGTTTCCCGATGGACTGAAAACCCGAAAGGGAGGTCCAGGAAAAAGTTAGGGAATTAAAGCGTATGACTATGTCCCGTTGGATCACCTTACAGACAACCTTTGGCTTCCATTGACAAACTCAAAGGTTCTGATCAATTCAATCATATTCGGGCGAGGCAACCAATAGACAAGGTGCTCAGAGACATGAAGGCTATAGCAGAGTTGGAACCCCATGGGATTATTTCACATAGCTATCTTTTCTTTGTATCAAAATTTTCATTTTTTTACGACAACATTCTCTTACTAGAATGTTTGTCTCATTGTATAAAAATACTTACCCAAAGTCAATACAAAGATATCCCTTTGAAAGTACAAAACTATCTGTTTTTCCTTACTCTTGTGTTTTGTTTACAAAAACATCCAATGATTTATTTTTGAACATATGCATTTGAAAATAATTACTGTTTACAAATAAACAAAATAGAAAGACAATCACTGATGGCTTTAAGAGATAGGGAAATCTCTCTAAGCTGTTTCCATAAGATCCCTCGTAGTGTGCAGTTTAATTCCCAGCAGAACAAAGCTTCCAATTATCAATCCCCAGTAGAAGTCGTCCAATCTCTCAGGATTCCCCAACAGGATTTTACAAGCAGTACACAACATTTCCCTTACAACAAAATTTGTTTCTCTAAGCAGAAATTCATCAACACTTCGACTTCACAACATGAAGACTTACACTCCATATCCTCAGTAGTGGTCAGGGATTTATTTTCCCCAATCCAACAACAGCGCAACATATTAGCTCACATACGCATACATTGCATGCATATATCATAAACATTGATAACACAAATGCATTATACCATGCATTTCATACAACATGACTTTGCATTTTAGCTAACATTTTACCCTTTTCAGGATAAGGTTAACAGCTACCATTGACAATATTCAAAGTTTTCATATACAGTTCAGATACGCTCCAAATACAAACGCCATTCTGATACTCATTCAGAGTCAACTTTCAGATACAGTTCGGATACGCTCCAGACGCGGATGCCTTTCTGATATTCATTCAAATTCAACTTTCAGATACAGTATAGATACGCTCCAGACACGGACGTCATTCTGATACTCATTCAGAGTCAACTTTCAGATACAGTTCAAATACGCTCCAGACACGGATGCCATTCTGATACTCATTCAAATTCAGCTTTCAGATACAGTACATATACGCTTTAGACACAGACGCCATTCTGATGCTCATTCTTTCAGCTTACAAATTACAATCAACAATCACTTTGGATGGCATCTACTAGCCCATCTCCAACAAGTTTCTACCAACTTTCCAAATGGCTTCTTTTAAGCCCATTCCCTCTAGCATCACATCATCGAGTGCAAATTTTTGGGCACTCTAGTGTCCAATCCTCTTCCACCTTCGAGTCACGAATGGAAAAACTTGCCAATCTAACTCTTCAGGCTTTAGAATATTGAACAGGGGCAGCTGTTGTACCCCGACATTTTCCCTCTCACTTATCAATAATTTGCTCACAAGATCTCCTTGACTCAAGACTGCACTAGGGTTTGATTAGCCCAATACACCTCCTTAAGCACTGATGACCAAAATTAGGGTTTGAGTTTGCACAAGGATTTTTGAACTTCCAATATCGCATGTGACTTTCATGGATCATTAGGGACTCCCATGAGTGATCTTAGAGGTCCCTAATGATCCATGAAAGTCACATGCGATATTGGAAGTTCAAAAATCCTTGTGCAAACTCAAACCCTAATTTTGGTCATTAGTGCCTAAGGAGGTGTCTTGAGCTGATCAAACCCTAGTGCAGTCTTGAGCCCAAGGAGGTCTTGTGAGCAAATTCTTAACAAGTGAGAGGGTGAATTTTGGGGTACAACAGCTGCCCCTGTTCAATCTTCTTAAGCCTGAAGAGTTAGATTGGAAAGCTTTGTCGTTCATGACTCGAAGGTGGAAGATAATTGGACACTAGAGTGTCCAGAAATTTGCACTCAGCGATGTGATGGTTGAGGGAATGGGCTTAAAGATGCCATTTGGAGAGGTGATAGAAAGTTATTGGAGATGGGCTTGTAGATGCCATCCAAGAGTGGTTGTTGAATTGTAACTTGTAAGCTGAAAGAATGAGTATCAGAATGGCGTCTGTGTCTGGAGCGTATCTGAACTGTATCTGGGGGATGATTTTGAATGAGTATCAGAATGGCATCCGTGTCTGGAGCGTACCTGAACTGTATCTGAGAGTTGAATATGAATGAGTATCAGAATGGCATCCATGTCTGGAGCATATCTGAACTGTATCTGAAAGTTAAATCTGAATGAGTATCAGAATGGCATCCGTGTCTGGAGCGTATATGAACTGTATCTGAAAGTTGAATCTGAATGAGTATCGGAATGGCATATGTGTTTGGAGCGTATCTGAACTGTATCTGAAAGTTGAATCTGAATGAGTATCAGAATGGCATCTGTGTCTGGAGCGTATCTGAACTGTATCTGAAAGTTGAATCTGAATGAGCATCAGAATGGCATCCGTGTCTGAAGGGTATCTGAACTGTATCTGAAAGTTGAATCTGAATGAGTATCAGAATGGCATCCGTGTCTGGAGCGTATCTGAACTGTATCTGAAAGTTGAATCTGAATGAGCATCAGAATGGCATCCGTGTTTGAAGGGTATCTGAACTGTATCTGAAAGTTGAATCTGAATGAGTATCAGAATGGCATCCGTGTCTGGAGCGTATCTGAACTGTATCTGAAAGTTGAATCTGAATGAGTATCCGAATGGAATCCGTGTCTGGAGCATATCTGAACTGTATCTGAAAACTCTAAACATTGTTAATGATAGTTGTTAATCTTATCCTGAAAAGGGTAAAATGTTAGCTAAAATGCAAGGTCATGTTGTATGAAATGTATGATATAATGCATTCGTTTTATCAATGTTTATGATATACGTATGCAATGTATGCATATGTGAGCTAGTCTATTGTGCTATTTATTGGATTGGGGAAAATAAATCCCTGAATGTTGTTGAGTATATGTAAGTCTTCATGTCTTGAAATCGAAGTGTTGGTGAATTTCTGTTTAGAGAAATAAACTCTGTTGTAAGGGAAATGCCATGTACTGCTTGAAAAATCTGTTTGGGGAAACTGGAGAAATTGGATGATTTCTACCGAGGATTAATAATTAGAAACTTTGTTCGGCTGGGGATTAAACTGTACACTGCAGGTAATTTTTATTTTTTATTTTTTTTGGAAAATAACTTGGAGAGATTTCCCTATCCCTTAAAGCCATCAGTAATTGTCTTTTATTTTTTTTATTTGTAAACAGTAATTATGTTCAAATGCATATGTTCAACAATGAATCATTGGACGTTTTTGTAAACAAAACACAAGAGTAAAGAAAAACAGATAGTTTTTTACTTTCAAAGGAATATCTTTATATTGGCTTTGAGTAAGTATTTGTGTATAGTGAGAAAAACATTCTAGTAAGAGAACACCGTCGTAAAAAATGAAAATTTTAATATAAAGAAAAGATAGCTATGTGTAATCATCCCATGGGGTTCTCATTTTGATATAGCCTTTGTATCTCTAAGCATCTTGTATATTTGTTGCCTTGTCCGAAGATGATTGAATTGGTAAGAAATGTCGAGTTTGCAAGTTGTCCGTAAGGTGATCCAATGGGACATAGTCATACGTTTTAGTTCCCTAACTTTTTCCTGTACCGCCCTTTCGGGTTTTCAGTCCACCGGGATACCCTTTTTTGCCCAAGTCGCATTTTCGGGTTTTCAACTTGCCGGGTACAGATTTTTTTGTTTTATTCCTAATTTTTTCCCGAACCTTTTTGGTTCGCCGGGGTGCCTTTGTTTTTCCTAGGTATGTCAACCTAGCGGGTCTCTTATGCGTAGTATCTTTTGACTATGTCTGCGTTCGCAGGATACGGTAGGTCGTCGCCATCCATGGTGGTCAAGATCATTTCCCCACCAGAGAATATGTTTTTGATTACAAACGGTCCTTCATAGGTAGGAGTCCATTTTCCCCTGGGATCACCTTGTGGCAGTATGATGCGTTTGATCACTAGATCCCCAACTTGATACACTTGGCGTCTGACTTTCTTATTGAAAGCCTTGATCATCCATTTTTGATACATTTGACCATGAAAACAGCATATGTGTGGATAACAAAGGCCCCAAATGCTCTCCAAGGACCTAATATGTTCCCAAGATTCTCCATGTCAATTCTCATGCCTTGCACAAGAAGTTTTCTCATTCAACTGCTCAGATGTTGAGAATCGACTGTATTAGGTCAAAAGTCAACTGTGACCCACATACAGTCAAACTTCAAGATTTTTGGTCAACATCCACATTTTGAAGTTACTTTCATCATTTGATCAAGGATTGACCATGATTCCCCAAGGAATGCTCCAAATTCATCAAAACCCAAAAGTTGTTAAATTAGGGTTTCTTAGTAAAAGTCAACCCAACTTTGACCAAGCATAACTTCCACATGCTTTATCAAAATTTTTCCATCCAAAGCTCATTTTTAAGAGGATGCAATTCCCTACAACTTATCTTCATCCTACAAGTTCAAAATATGCACTCATAAAAAGATATGAATTTTTGCACTATGGATCCTTTTGAAAAGTCAATTAAAACACCTTTTGGGTCAAAGCTTCATACATGAACATGGAAGATCTAATTGAAATGAAACCAAAAGGGTTGGTTAGAGGACATCCTAAGATTTCTAAAAAGTCCAAGAACACCTCTCTAGGATCAAAATTGAGAGAGTTGTGCATTGTCAAAGTTGGAAATTTTTGGAAAATTGTCAAAAGTCAAGATTGATCAAATTGACATTTTTTCCAAAGGGGCCCATGTTTTCTTGCTTGAAACATGTTTCTAATAGGATCCACGACCCCTGAGCTTTTCCACCTATTATTTTATTACTTTTATCATTTATTTTTATTTTTTATTCATTTAAATCTAAATAAATCAAATTAAATGGTAAAATAATGAAATCAAATCATGGATTTTTTGTGCATCTTTTGAGTCCATGTACAGCTAGCATGATGATCAATTCGTGCAAGATTCATTTGGATTGGAAAAGATTGGATAGAAGCTTATTTTGGGAAGATATCATATATAAAGAGCAAATCAAATCACTTTTTCATTATTTCTCAAGATATGATGCAATTTTATTGACCTAATTCGTTTTCTTATATGTATTGAACAATTCCAAATCAAAAGAAAAAAAGGTTGGCGAGCGTGAGAAATAAGAACAAAGTTCCAATTTTTCAAAGAAAAGTGTTGATCAAATCTTGCTCCATGGGCTGTTTCAAGCATTCCTAAAGATCAATTTATATCCCTGGGCATTCACTGAACCTGTAGCAAGCATTTGCAAGGCCTGAAGCGTCCAGAATCGCGCCCATCATCAACCACGGTTTGCACAAAATTTCAATTCTGATTTCTTTGATTTTGTCATCATAAGCATGTTTTGATTATACCATTGTGTTTGTATTAATGTTTTCAAGCTACCTATGTCCTTGAATTGGATTTATAGTGCAGGAATCACAATACGCCATTGTTAGGGTTTATAAACTTGTTTTGTGATTTTTGAATACAGGAACAATTGGCTCTTAAGATGGGTACCATGATGATTAGGGCTTCAAGCCCAATTGATTCATGGTCACAAATTTAATTTATCTTGCATGTACATGATTTTTGAGATGCACAGGGTTATAGCCATGGCCAAAATCCGTAGGTAAAAGTTGTTACCTAAGACAACAGTCCCAGAGAAGAAGACAATGGTGTGGCAAGGCGTGACTGGTCCATTCAAACTTCGCTTGTTTTTTCTGGCAGGACACTTGATTTGGCTTTTGTTTTTATTTGTTTATTATATTTACAACTAATAATTCCAGCGCATATGGTAAGGGTCAAAGTATGCAATGCAAACGTCCTGGGTTCGATCCCAGGCGTGTGCATTTTGCATTTTCTCAATTTGTTATTCCAGATCCCATGCGCTCCCTTGCTAGATGTCCATCATACGCTCCCCAGATCCAGCCATTGGATCATCTCCAATCTAGATCTGACGCCCTGCAAAATGCATCACATGGTAGACCCCCAGAAAGCAGCAACATTGGATCTGGCGCAGGGATTTGGGCTCAACAACTTTGGGCCTTGCAAATTGCATTTCACACCCTCCAAATTTCCAACAACAACAGGCCCAATCTCTTTTCTTTTTATTATTTCAATTTTCTTTATTTTAGTTTATTTATTTATTTGTTTTAAAAAATCATTTTTAATTAAATCAAAAAGTCACAAAAATTAGAATTAGGGTTTTTATTACTAAATTTAATTTTTGTTAATTAAATAGATTAATGTAATTTAGGGCAATTGAATTCCTCTTTTCACAATTAAAATCAATTAGAAAATTAGGCTTAAATTCTTGATTTAATTATTTTCTTTTCAAATAAAAAAACACAAAAATAGGTTAATTATGTTTTCATTGTTAGTTTAATTATTTTCCATTAATTAAAATTAATTAGTAATTAGAACATTTATGCAATTTAATTCCATTCCTTATTTCCTTAAATAAGAAATAATAAAAAATGATTATTTCTTTAATTAATCCAATTAGGTAGTCAAGGGTCAAAACCCTAATTCTGGTGTTTAATTTTATCGCGCACATTATTTTTTGATTAATTTTGTAACTGCTCCGAGTTTGTAATACTCAATTAGTTTACTATTTCGCATTTACTATTCTCCCCCCAAGTTTTGGTTATGTAATCCCCATTCCCCGAAGCCTTGTAATAGCTAGGTTTATCTTCTCGCATTTTTAATTCCTGCAAATATTTAATTATCTAGATGTATGCTAATAGGACTGTATGGCAAGAATGTGTGGAAATTTAAAACGGTAGATCACCTAATGTGCAAAGATTAAATAACTGAAAAAATTCATATGCACATATTCACTCCTAGGGTTTACCTCACTTCGGTTGCCTTCGGTAAACAATCATTAAGCATAGGAGATTTTAGTGGTCGCCCTCCAGTCTAAAAGATCAAAGTGTCCCATTCGAATGTTGCCTCAGAAATGTTGCTTCGGAAATGTTGCCTCGGAAATGTTGCCTCGAAAAGATCTTAAGACTCTAGGGTTACTACTAAAGTTTTCTAACTATTGCTTAGTGATTGTACTTATACCTTTCGAATGTCCCTTACAACTCCAACGACGGTGCTACCTACTCCTTAATAGTAGGATAGCGTTGTCTAAAGGAAATAGAACGAACAATCTTTTTTCGAGTAGTAGAATCTTAAGTACTTGCTCGATAAAAACTTTTCACACAAACACCTTTCAAAACAAATTTTCAAAACAACTTCATCACATCCTTGAGGACTGATACAAGGGTTATCACAAAGTAAAACATTTTCAAAACAAGCACACACAAGCAATTTGAAAAAATGAGCAAGTACCTAAGAGCCCATGGAAAACCATGGATAGAAAGGGTGTTAACACCTTCCCTTTCTATAATCTACCCCCCGTACTCAGAAACATCTCGAAAAAGGTTTTTTTGTTCTTTTTCCTTTTCCATGATTGGATGAAATAAAAGTTGGTGGCGACTCTAGCTTACCGCGACATTTTGCGAACAAAAAACGCAAAATGCAAACTAGTAAAAACAGTCGATTCTGCCAACGTATCACACATTGAATTCGGAAGGCCCAAATTATGGGGGTAGGGTACCTTTGAATTGTTAACAACCTTTGTTTTGCAGGTACAAGAAAAGGAGTCATCGGAGAAGACGATCGGAGCTAGGGCTCCATAGCCTCTCCGGCCCAGGCAATAATGTTGATTATATATTTAATTGGTTCCACTGAATGACCGGATGAAACATCTACCCTAGTGGCAAGCATGCGTGTTGTACCCCAAAATTTTTCCTCTCATTTCTCAAGAAATCACCCTGGATCCTCAGGTTTGCTTCCATCCAATTCCAAGCTTTGAATTATAAATTTTTCAAGAAAGTCGCCTACAAGGGCAAAATGGTCATTTTCACACTAAAAAGTCAAACTTTGGCTTTTGGACCAAAACCAAGTTTCAAGAATCCTATTTCATCAAGACATGTTGAAATATGAAGTTTGTTTCATCAAGAAAATTAAAAGTCAATTTACTTTGGGAAAAGTCAAAATTTTAAATACTTAGAACTTTTCTAAGTGTTTAAGAAGCATGACAAAACTCAGAACTTCTGGCCAGATTTTCACCTTGATGCAAGTTGATTCTGGATCAGCCTCTGACACAAGAGTTATAGACCCCCACAAGATCTAGAACACTGTTGAACAAAGCTTCTCCTAGAAATGCTGGGATTTCAAGTTATAACTCCTCAGAGACACGTCCTTGAAACTGAAACACTCAACAAATTCTGGACACTTTCAAGACAGAGTTTGGTCAGAACTTCTGGGCAAGTTTTCACAAAGCTTCAGCCAGATTTTGCAAAGGTAAATCAAGGAAGGTTATAAAGCGTGATACAAAGCTTCCTGGAAAGTCTGAAAGTTCCTTCAGAACATGCTGGAGCCAGAAGATAAGAGGATAAGAAGATTGGATGCTACGCTGAAGCAAAACTTCTAATCCAGAGTTTGCAAAGGTAAATCAAAGAAGGTTACAAAGTGTACTGCAGGCTTACTGGAAAGTCTGGGCGGTCCTTCAGAGCATGCTGAGGCAACAAGATACAAAGATCAGAAGTTGGATGTTTGTTCTAGGTTACGCTGAAGTGGAACTTCTGATCCAGAATTAAGCAATATTGCAAAATCTCACGTTGCAGGATTTTTGATTTGACAAATATCATCATCATTTAATGCTCATTTAATTCTCACAACCACTTTTGAGTCTTTATCCAAAGGATCTCCCCACGTGTGGCATAGAAAGTACCTTTTCTATCCTTAAAAGCAAATTTTGTATAGAAATATGTGAGGGCCCATGCGTGCTTTTGTTTTTTTGGGTTTACTTTTCCTTAATCCCTGCTTGCTAATCCAGTCTAGGCTAAAAACTGCCAACTATCACACCTTTTTGAACTTGCTTCAAGAACAAGTCAGCATCTAGCGTATGATGTTGGCGCCACTTGACCTCTCCAAACTACAAAAGCTTTGCCTATAAATAGAACACCTTTGACCATTGAAAAGGGGTCGAAAAATTAAGAAAGGAAAAGCCTTAAACCCCTGCTAAAATTCCAAGAGCCCAAAGCTGTAACACAAGATACAAAACTTGTTTAATTTTTGATTTCTTGCCTTCAAACTCCATCTGCTCTCAAGTGTCTCTTGACTAAAAACACCCCCCACAATTTCTGATTCATATATTCAAAAACCATCCTAACTTCTGTAGCCAAGCTGTAATACCCTCTCCATCCGCCTCCACCTCAAAGAAGTCAGAACATCACCCTTGGGCTGTTCCAGAAATTGAAAACTTACATCCTGCTGAGTGCATGAAGAAGGGGCTCAGAACATCACCAGAATTCAGGACCAACCTCCAATTCACAGAATCTTTTCAGCTGCAAGGTAAGCTTCTGCTGACTCTTATCACGTTACTTAAGCATTACCGGATTTGCATGTTCAAAAATACAATGTAGACATCATGTTTCTGATGTTGTACATATTCCGAGGCTTCACGTGTTTATCTGCCTAAGTATGGAATAAATCAGTTCAGAACTCCTGGAAGAAATTAGGACTCAAAATTAGGATTAGCAAATTCACGCTTGCCTCTGATTTATAGTTATGATATTTCTTGTTTCTGAAATTCTATGAAACTTGCCATAACTGTCATATGCGTATCTTCTGTCTTGTTGGGAAATGACTAAGTTGCAGATGTTTTGACTAGCATGAAGGGGGAGATCAAGTTCTATCAGTGGCATCAGAATTTTTGAAAACTCTTGTGTCCTCAGCAGATCCAGAACATCTGACCCTCCCTATTTCTATTAATGTTTGTTTCTATTTATGCAGCAAGTCAGAGTCAGAACTTCTGACCTCTTCCTTTCAGCAGTTGCGCTGATTCTATTTTCTTCCCTTTTATTATTTCTACCATCACTTTTATTTTTCATTAATCAAAAAGACCAAAAATATTTTCTTAAACAAATTTATTTCTTTTCTTAAACGAAACAAACATTTTACATTTCCTGTACATTCTTATCCATTCAATATGGTTGTAATAGATAATTAGGACTTAAATTCCTTGCAATCCCCATTTGAAATTTGTACACCCCATCCCCCTAATAATTGTAATAGCGTAGAATCTTTATTTTCCGCACTTTTACTGTTTTCATATACTATTAGTAATTAGGGTGTGCATGGCAAGACTAAAACCAATGTTTAGTAAACCCTAAATCAAGACTAAAATGCATTCAATCAAATACACTTGCACACTAGCACCCTTAGGGTAATTTCACTCGTTGCCTATCGGGAAAATAGTCATGTCCCTCGAACATGGGCGTTTTAGTAAATACCCTCGATAAAAGATCGTAGTCCCTCGATGACCCTCGATGTTGCCTTCGGTAAACGATCTAGTCCCTAAAACGACATTGCTAAAACGTCACATAGGTTGCCTTCTATGACTATACAAACGTCCCAATGCCCGTCCCTTCACATCCAACGATGGGGCTTCTTACCAAAACAATGGTAAGATAGCAATGTCTAAAGGAGGAGGAAAAGCACATCTAAGACTGTTTGAGTAGGTAGGTTCGCTCTCAGTTACTCGCTTTCTCACGACAAAAACATTTTATACACCCACACTCTCATCTTTGAACTATTTTCGAAACAAACACTTTGTATGCGTTCTTATAGAAACGAGAATCATTACAAAGTTACATTTTCAAAATACTTTCAAAAACACATCTCACAAACACACCTTTGAACTATTTTCGAAACAAACACTTTGTATGTGTTCTTATAGAAACGAGAACCATTATGAAGTTCCATTTTCAAAAATACTTTCAAAACCCACACCACAAGCACATTCAAACAAAAGCAAGTGATCTAGCGAGCAACTAAGAGCCCATGGAAAACCATGGATGAAAAGGGTGCTAACACCTTCCCTTTTCATAATCTACCCCCCGAACTCAAGAAAACATCTCTAAAGGTCTTCCCTTCAGGGTTTATCTACCACCTCTTCAGTCTCAATGGCACATCAATGTGCAGGTTTGTCCAAATTTTCAATGGTAATCTGGGGAGCCTCATTGTCCCACCTGACCTTGAACATAGAAGACATGGTAGCTAGCGCGTCCGCTAACTGATTCTCCTTTCTTGGGAAATGTTCAAAGGTTATTTCCTCAAAATGTGGAAGCAACGTCAATACACACTCTTTGTAAGGAATAAGATTTGGGTGCTTCGTATCCCACTCGCCTTTGATTTGACTGATCACGAGAGCAAAATCTCAGAATACACTTAAGAACTTAATCCTTAGGTCAATTACTACTCGAAGGCCCGTGATGCATGCTTCATACTCCGCCATGTTGTTGGTGCAGTTAAAACATAATCGGGCGGTGAACGGAGTATGACAGCCTTCAGGAGATATGATCACGGTGCCAATGCCATTACCCAAAGCATTTGAAGCTCCGTCAAAATACATAGACCATCGGGATCCTTCCTCAGGTCCTTCATCCGGTCCAGGTGTTTCACAGTCAGTTACCAACATGATGTTCTCATCCGGAAACTCGAAGTTCATAGACTGGTAATCATCCACTACCTGATGTGCCAAATGATCTACCAACACACTTCCCTTGATTGCTTTTTGGGTTGTGTATTGAATGTCATACTCAGTCAAGATCATCTGCCATCTTGCTATTCTTCTGGACAAGGCATGTTTTTCGAAGATATACTTGATTGGATCCATCTTTGATATCAACAGAGTAGTGTGAGTCAGCATATACTGTCTCAGCCGGCGAGCAGCCCATGCCAAAGCACAACAAGTTTTCTCAAGCAGTGAGTATCGGGTTTCACAGTCGGTAAACTTTTTGCTAAGGTAATAAATAACATGCTCTTTTCGGCCAGACTCGTCATGCTGCCCCAACACGCACCCCATTGAATTGTCGAGTACTATCAAGTATAAGATCAGAGGTCTCCCCTCAACTAGAGGCATCAGAATAGGAGGCTCTTGGAGATATTCCTTGATCCTTTCGAAAGCGGCCTGACACTCATCATTCCACTTTACCACTTGATCTTTCTTCAATAGCTTGAAGATTGGCTCACAAGTAGCGGTCAAATGTGAAATGAATCGGGCAATGTAGTCCAGACGTCCCAGAAAAGCCTCTGACTTCCTTTTCTGTTCGGGGAGCTGGTATTTCCTGTATAGCCTTCACCTTTGTAGGGTCTACTTGAATACCTTTATCACTAATGACGAAACTCATCAGCTTACCAGACCTCACCCCGAAGGTGCACTTGTTCGGGTTTAACTCCAGCTTGTACAACTTCAACCTGTCAAATAGCTTCTGGAGATGGTCAAGATGTTCCTCTTAATTCTGGGATCTTGCAATCATGTCATCAACGTATAACTCAATCTCATGATGAATCATGTCGTGGAACAAAGCGACCATGGCGCACTGATACGTTTCCCCAACATTCTTCAATCCGAACGGCATGACCTTGTAGAAAAAGGTACCCCACTGCATAACGAACGTCGTCTTTTCCATGTCTTTGGGAGCCAACTTAATCTAATTGTAACCAAAAAAACTGTCCATAAAAGAAAAGATCTTATGATGTGTGATGTTGTCAACCAGAACGCCGATGTGAGGTAGAGGGAAATCATCCTTGGGGCTTGCCCTGTTCAGATCCCTATAGTCAACACACATTCGAACCTTACCATCTTTCTTCGGTACGGGGACCACATTGGAAATCCACTGCGGGTAAGAAGTAACTGCTATAAAACCGTCATCAAACTGTTTCATAACCTCGGCCTTAATTTTCTCAAACATTTCTGGGCGCATTCGGCGAACTTTCTGTTTCACTGGAGGACAGTCTTCTTTAGTTGGCAAGCGATGAACCACAATATCGGTATCCAAACCAGGAATATCTTCATAATACCAGGCAAAGATCTCAACATAGTCACGCAACATTTGTATCAACCGTTGCTTGACACTAGGCTCCAGATTTGCACTGATCTTGACCTCTTTCTTGTCTTCTTTCGTACCCAGATTCACTGATTCCACTGGCTCTTCATGGGGCTGTATAGCCCTCTCTTCCTGAAGTAACAGTCTAGTAAGTTCACCAGGAACTTCACAATCATCCTCACCTTCATCCTCGACTTGGTTGATCGGACTTTCAAAGTCATAACTGGCAGTAGCAGAGTCATTATCAATGGGATCCAGAATGGATGTGGACCTGTATTATGATATGTGAGTGTGTGTAAGACTATAGCTGTTTTGATAAAGTGTAAGATAAAAAGGAAAAACAAGGAGCGCAAAATTTCTAATGCAAGAAAAACGTCCAATGCTTTATTGATGATATATGGAAATGACAAACATTAAGCCCTCACAAACAGAGCCACGGTGTCTCGGGTAAGGCACCGGGCCGTAAAGTTTTAAATTGTCTGTTACAAATCTCAAAACAAAAGTCTATTACTGTGTAATAAAAGAAATGGGCACGAAGTCCTTTGCCGTCCAATTGCTTAATCTGCCGTTGGTAGTCGGGTAAATTCAGCTGTCAAACTCAGACTCTTCATCATCATATTCAATTGCATTCACTTCCGGATTACTGATATGCAGGGGAGGTCTTCCAACCCGCGCACGCCGAACAGCCCTTTGAGCTTCTGCAGTAAAATTCAAACCAAACTTGTCAGTTTTGTGTGCGAAGTATGGGAGTTGGCCCCAATTTTCACACTCACCCTTTTCAATAACAGCCCGGGCATCCTTGAGGGAAGCCATCTTCATTGGAGGATCTTTAGCAACAGTTTCAGTCGACGCCAGAGTCTGGGGGACTTCTTCAAAGTTTTGACACAGGGTTTCAATGAACTCCCCGTCCATCTCCATATACCGAAAAGAGTTAAGGTGGCTCACCATGTACTCCTCTTCTCCTCGTACTGTAACAATTTTCCCCTTCATTGGGTATTTCAACATCTGATGGAGCGTGGAAGTCACTGCCCCAGCTTTATGAATCCACGGGCGACCCAACAAACAAGAATAAGATGGTCGAATGTCCATTACATGGAATGTAGATGTGAAAGTCTGGGAACCAACTTTAACAGGGACATCCACCTCCCCGTGTACCATCCTTTTGGACCCGTCAAAGGCCCTAACCACTATATTACTTGGCTTCAGAACCAACCCTTCACAGTCCAACTGATCTAACGCTTTCTTGGGTAAAACATTTAACGAGGACCCAATATCCACCAGTACGTGGGCCAGAGTAGTGCCCCTGCACTCGATTGAAACATGCAGAGCGTCATTGTGATTTTTCCCTTTGGCAGTCAGATCTGTATCGGAGAAACCTAACCCGTTGTCAGCGGTCAAACTTGCCACACAGTCTTTGAATTGATCAGCAGATGTTTCCTGTGGCACATGCGCAGTTTTAAGGAAAGCGATTAAAGCCTTTGCATGGGCTTCTGAGCACAACAATAAAGATAACATGAAGATCTTCGATGGGGTTTTCCCCATCTGTATGACTATGTTGTAGTCGCTTTTCTTGATGATCTTCAAAATCTCCTATATCTCCTGTCTAGAGGTTTCAACAATAATCTTCTTCGGTGTCTGCATCCGGGCAGGCTCACTTGTGATCCATTTGCCCCGAGCATCAGATAACTCGTCGACAGGGGTAATGATTGGAACATGAACAGGGACAGTAGCAGATGTACTGGCAGGTGGAGTAGTAATAGGTTTCCAAACAGTTTGTAGGGAAATTTCAGGAGAGAAAAGTCTTCCGCTGCGGGTGACCTTGCTAGACCCGACGATATTGCTGACATCAGTTTTTGCCTCTTCAACCTTCAAGTCTTGTTTGATCCCGTGATAATACACATCGGCCCCATAGTGCCATGGGACAGCCTTATCTGAAGTGTAAGGGATAGGGCCATGGATAGAAATGATCAATGGAGCAACTCTTGTAACAGGTGTAATCCTAACAGGCTTTCTCAAGGAAGCCTTGGAAGAATTGGCGGAAATGGTTATTATGGAAACATCTTCAACAGGAATCAATGGAACCAAAGTTTTCTCGAACATGATTTCTTTGTTATCCATCAGGCGTTGAACACATGACTTCAATAGATGGCAACCAGTAGGTAGGATGGAACACAGATAGCAAGCTTCGCCACAACCCGAAAATAAACTGGCTGATAATAAGTTCTTCTTTACTGTCATCAACAGAGTAGAAACGTCTTCCACAGAGGTTACAAATGAATCATTGTCCACATCATTTACTCCATGCTTGGTGTTGTACCCCAAAATTTTCCCTCTCATTTTTCAAGTACTTACTCACAAGATATTCTAAGACGTCAAGTTTGCAGCACTGATACATCAATTTAGGCTTGAAATTGGCCCAAGGGAAAATGGTCAATTGCATACTGGAAAGTCAAACTTTGACTTTTTGGTCAACATTACAACCCAAAGATCAAATTTCATCAAGACATTCAAAAATATCAAGCTTGATCATTAAGAAGTCAAGAGAATCAAAATCCAACTTTGCAAGACTTTGAGATTTTTTCTAAGTATTCTCTATACTTGGTTAATTTCATTTGCTTCATGGCATTTTACTACAACTCCAAATAATTCAAGATGATGCAAGTAATTCAAGTTATTACAAAGTGACATTTTGCAAAAATTACAAATTCTAAAACTATGTCTTGATTAAAACCTTGTTAAAATATTTTTGCTTTTGACATAATGTGAACAAGACTAAATTTGTGACATGTTACAACTATGCTGTCCAAAATTGAAGAAAATATGATATATCACATGCTATAACTATGTTGTCCAAAATTGAAGAAAATATGATATATCACATGCTACAACTATGCTGTTTAAAATTGAAGAAAATAGGATATATCACATTGCCACAAAACCTACATTGTTGTCCTATATAATCCAAAATATGTCCACAAAACCAGTCAAAAACTACTCTATGCAGTCTGCCCAAGCCTGCACTATGACAGCCCCAAACTTGCACCAAAATGGCAAAGGAAATTTGTGTGCAGAAAGCATCAAAACAGCATGCAAAAACAATTCAAAATGAATTATCAAAATGGGGTCTACAAAAGGAAGGCTGTCTCATAAGACAAAGGGTTGGATGGGGAAGAGAGGATATATATATATATATATATATATATATATATATATATATATATATATATATATATATATATAGAGAGAGAGAGAGAGAGAGAGAGAGAGAGAGAGAGAGAGAATAGAGAGTCTCATTGGGCAGAAAACCAGTATTCTTGTGAACCTTGACTGATTTTTCAAAATCAAATCTGTTCTTGTTCAAAACAGAATCCCAACCTCTTACTCTACCATACAAACTCTCCCTAAGCCAAACACTTCATACAAATTTTGTCCAAACATAAAAATAGCTGCTGTGTTTCTATTCATCTCCATCTTCAAAACACCAAAAATATTACAGTACAGTCCAACTCAGTTCTAGCCGTCCAGAGCAGCTTCCTGAAGACTCACAAGGTTATCACATCCTTTGGAAAAGAATTCAGATCTAAAACAACCAATGCAGCCCAAAGGTAAGTCCTCTTGACTAGATACCTTGTCATTACATCATTAACAAGCTGTTATTCTTTGAAAACAAGATGTAGTACTTTAATATCTTTTTGAACTAGTCATATGTACTTTTTTTAGGCTTATTCAGGCATTTGTTGTTCATGTTTATCCATCACATGCCATGAAATAACCTGTGCAGTCAGTGAAATAATGTTTAAGGCAGGAAAATGAAGCATGTATCGACACATATCCTCATGTATCGACTCGTCCTAGTGAAAAAACAGGGTATGAGTCGACACATAACCCCCATGCATCGACTCATATTGATTCCAGGTTACAAAACAGAAGTGGGAAAAGACTATATATCGACACATACGCGCTTCGCATCGACACAAGAAGGGTGCATGAGTCGACACATCCCATTATGTGTCAACTCATACTGAGTCATTTTTGTTTTACAGGAGCAGGGAAAAGCCTATGAGTCGATACATACGCGTTTTGCATCGATACAAAAAGGGTGCATGAGTCGACACATCCCCTTATGTGTCGAAACATACTGAGTTATTTTGTTTTGCAGGGGCAGGGAAAATCTATGTGTCGATGCATAGCAGCATGGGTCAACACATAGTAGTTCAAAGTGCAGTTTTCCTTTTATTTTACACTGTTTTTACATTATTTTCATTGTCATTCGATATGGTTATAATATTTCAGTCTCCACTTCATCCCCATTGTAAATTGTATCCCCATCCCCCTAAAGTGATGTAATAGCTTAGGATTTTTTTCCGCATGTTTATTTGCTTTCATATATTGCCAGTAATTAGGATGTATGACAAGATAAAATCAGAAAATAGACAACCTTTAAATACAAGACAAAATGCATGCAAACTAAAACACTTGCACACTTACACCCTCTAGGGTAATCTCACTTGTCGCCTTTCGGAAAATAGTCATGTCCCTCGAACATGGGCGTTTTAGCAAAGACCCTCGATAAAAGATCATAGTCCCTCGATGACCCTCGATGTTGCCTTCGGTAAACGATCTAGTCCCTAAAACGACATTGCTAAAACGTCCCATATGTTGCCTTCTATGATTATACAAACGTCCCAACGCCCGTCCCTTCACATCCAACGACGGGGCTTCTTACCAAATCAATGGTAAGATAGCCACATCTAAAGGAGGAGGAAAAGCACATTTAAGACCTTTCGAGTAGGTAGATTCTCTCTTAGTTACTCACTTGCTCACAACAAAAAAAACATTTTTATCCACACTCTCATCTTTGAAATATTTTCGAAACAAATACTTTGTAGGCGTTCTTATAGAAACGAGAACCATTACGAAGTTCCATTTTCAAAATAATTTCAAAAACACATCTCACAAACACACTTTTGAACTATTTTCGAAACAAACACTTCGTAGGCGTTCTTATAGAGACGAGAACCATTACGAAGTTCCATTTTTAAAATACTTTCAAAAATCACCACCATAAGCACACATTCAAACAAAAGCAAGTTGATCTAGCAAGTAACTAAGAGCCCATGGAAAACCATGGATGAAAAGGGTGCTAATACCTTCCCTTTTCATAATCTACCCCCCGAACTCAAGAAAACATCTCTAAAGGTCTTTCCTGTGCTTTTTCACCTTTCCTTTTTGGATAAAAGAAAAGTCGGTGGCGACTCTTGCTAAAGCGCAACATTTTGCAAACACAAACGCAAAATCCTCAAATCAGTTCTCCCACCGTATCACAGAATTGGCGACTCTGTTGGGGACTAAAACTAAAAAAAGTGGGGTTACCTTAGGGTTAGATCACCTTTACTTGCTTTCATTGTTTGATTTGTATGCTTTACATTTTGGTTCCTTGTTTGGGTTTGTTTTAAATCCTACACCCGAATTTGGGGACACCTTTTAGGTAAGTAGTAATAGACTGTGAGGGAACTGTGCGGCGTATATCAACATGGTTGAAGCAGTAGCTACATTGATGTGGCACTTTGGTTGGTACCGGTAACCCTTGATTTGAATCAAGGAGAATACGGGGCCGCCGCGTGGTGTCATGAAGCATCAACTGACTTTAGAACCCTAATTGAACCAACTTGGCCATTAGGACGTAGTGAGATAACCGGTTTCGGTGTAGAGCTGAAAATTGGTTGATACTCGATGCTACACTCATTGAGACCGGGCTTTTGGGATATCTCGGCCGTAAGAAAAGATTGATTGAGCTGAGACAATGCCTAAAAGAAAGGTCAGTGATATTGAGACCCCTTAGAACCCGATTACTATTAGCTAGGACAGGTTGAGCCAACTAAACTTCAAGAGGGTACTTACCTACAAGACTCCATGCAAGCCTGAAACTAAGGACTTGTCTGCTTTGTGTGAATGTAATTATTTGTATGTAAATTTGCTTACCTCGCATACTTGTGCATAACATTATGAACATCATACCATAGCATTTGCAGTAACCATTTCAAGGATCTCGAGGGCCTATGATGCAGGGTCACGTTGAACCAGACGTCTAGCAAAGGGAAAGAGGATTTATTTTCCTCTGACCAAACACCGTCAAAGATCAATTAAAACAAACTCGAGTCAAGAGCTATGACCCACTTGATATGGTGAGCTTGATTCTCGTGGAAGGACGTCCTCTGATACAAAGTTCTCCAATCAAAGTTGTTGATCAAAATTCAATCTCTAACTTTTTCTTGTGTTTACCTTGCGAGATCCTTGAAAACATTGCATATATATCATACATATCATTGCATAACAGGTTTCTCATCTCCTCCAATGTTTATTTCAGCAATGGATCTTGAACAAATAGTGAAAGACATCCAGGCTCAAAATGATCAACTTCAAGAGATGTTCTTGAACCTATCCAAGGGGCAGGAAGAGTTGAAAGCACCCCTCGCTGGGAACCTAGCTAAGAAAAATCCTGAGGGCAACAAAGATGACCAGTTGGAACAGCTACAAACCGAGATAGCCATAATGAGGGTCCAAATGATGGGACAACTGGTGGTCCAGATGGCTCTCATTCAAAACCTGGTACAAGGACAAGAAGAGCTGAGGGTCCTCATCAACAAGCTTCGTCAGGATGGATGTAACCAAATGGGGAAAACATCTAGGATTAGGGATCAAGTCATCATTCAGCCTCCCTTGAGACAAGAAGCCAAGAGGAGACCTCCCTAATTTGCTTCAGCGTCACAAATCCAGCAACAACCTCACCAACAACAACAGGGTAATCGGCGTAAGCGGAATACAGCTGAAAGGCGTTTTACCGAAATCAACATGTCATTGTCTCAAGTACTGCAACACATATCGGAGGCCAAGCTGGTTACGTTGAAAGACCCCCCTCAGAATCCAAACACAGCCTCTCCGAGGTACAATCCAAATGCAAGATGTGCATACCACTCCAACAGTCCCGGACATGACACCAATAGCTGTTGGACATTAAGAAATAAAATTTAAGACCTGATTGAAGAAGAAACGTTGGAGTTCACACAAGATGGCCAGACTTAATTCTTCTGCCAAAGGCACTTCACCCAAATTAACATGTCATTGTCACAAGCATTATAACACATGTTGAGGATGAATCTGATTACGGTGATAAACCCTCATCCGAGCCCGAAGACTTCCTCTCCTAACTATAATCCAGAGGCAAGGTGTGCTTATCATTCTGATAGCCCTGAGCATGATACAAATGATTATCGGGCGTTGAAGTATAAGATTCAAAACCTGATTGACGAAGGAATGCTGGAGTTTACACAAGATTGTCAGACTGAGTTCTTCTGTCATCCTTCAAAGGCTCACCATCTAAAGTGACAAGTTCAAACAAAGAAGCTTTTGTTTATTTGAATTTTCAAGTTGTAATCTTTTTTGTTATTCAAACAATTATCTATTAATGTCAAACTTTGTTTCATTAATGCATTGCATATGTTTGTCTTGATTTGATCCACTCATTTTAGTTACATTTAAACTATGCTTTTTACTCTCTTTATGACATTTAACTCTTGCTAAGAGTTACAAGCCTTTAGAGGGAGGATGACGAAAACAATGCCATAATCTCATACAGTATGCTTTTGGACAGACCTTGATGACGATGTACAAGCGTTCTTTCGAATCCTAAACACTGGAGTTATAAGGAAGATAATCCCTAGTCAACCCCTTCTGGCCAAAGAAGTAGAAGTTTTTCTTTTTCACAAAATTAAAACCTTTAAACAAAACCTGGGGCAGGGAAGTCTCTCAGTTAATTCAAACGCGCATTAAGCCGCAAACTCTCATCTCGTAATACAACGAATGACGTCAAGAAACATTCCTCTGGAATCAAAAGATGGTGATGGTTCCCTATCACATAGGTAGTCATTATCTCTCAAAAAGAAAGACCCACTAAGTCAAAACCTACGAAGGAGACTTAAAGAATAAAAACGGGGGCATCCCGTTGACTGTAATCTCAAAACAAGAACAGTCAGGAAAAATTTAGGTGTGATGCGGTGAGAAGAACTGACTGTTTTTTGGAATGCTGGTTTGCGTTTTGCGTTTGTTTTCGCAAAATGTCGCGGTAAGCAAGAGTCGCCACAGACTTTTATTTTATCCAACAAGGAAAGGAAAAAAGCACAGAAAAATTCCTTTTTTCGAGATATTTCTCGGGTTCGGGGGGTAGATTATAGAAAGGGAAGGTGTTAGCACCCTTTCTATCCGTGGTTATCCACGGGCTCTTAGGTACTTGCTCATATGTTTTCAAAATATTGCTTTCTTTGTGCTCGTGGGTTTGAAAAAGTCTTTGTTTGAAAACTTCGATTTAACTCTTGCTTTTATCCTCAAGAGTGTATGAAGTGTTTTTGAAAACTTTGTTCGAAAAGTGTAAGTGTGAAAAGTTTTTGTTTTTGAAGGAGCAAGTATCTAAGAACCATCTACCTACTCGAAAAAGGAATCGTTCTATGCTATCTTCCTTTAGACAATGCTATCCTACTATTGATGAGTAGGTAGCACCGTCGTTGGAGTTTAAGGGTCAATTCGAATTTAGGGACTTACGGTCACCAAAGCAATGTTAGGATGCCTTAGCGGTAACCCCAATGTCTTAGATCATTTGTTTTGAGGCAACAATATCCGAGGCAACCGTTTCGAGGCGACTATGATCTTTGGACAAGAGGGCGACCTCTAAAACAACCTATACTCAATGACCGCGTACGAAGGCAACCAAGTGGGATGTACCCTAGGAGTGTGCATGTGCGAGTGTGTTGTTTTCGGTTAATTTTATCTTTGTACATGTTAATGGTGATCTATCTTGATTTTAGGTTAAAACATTCAATCTTGTCATGCATACCTATTATCAAACATCTAACAGTTATATTTTGCGGGAAATAAATTGCGGAAATTAAATTACAAGGCGTCGGGTATTTACATCGCCAAAAGCAACCCTTTGAAATTAAAATGCGGAAAATAAATAAAGCGATAAAAATATTTAAAGTCCTATTAAGCTATTACATTCCGGGAACAAATACAATATTGAATAAAATGGATCGCGTGCAGGAATTTAAATCGGGCGCAAGTTTTAGGGTATTGACCCTTTAATTATTAAAGAAAAGATTTTTTTTTGGTTATTTTTGAATTATGAATGAAATTAAACTAAGTTAATTATGAAATTAAATCAATTAATTAATTAATGAAAATAAATATTTTTGGGTTTTTGATATTTTAAGAAAGAAAAATAAAATTGATCAATGTTAATAAAAACCTAATTATGTATAAGTTAATTTTAATTATTGAAAAAAAACATATTAAAGTTATTCCTAATTAATGGCCTAAATTAATTAAATTAATATTTGTTAATAAAAATAAAAATTTGATTTTATGAAGAAAATATTTTTGGATTTAATTTTATAAAGAAAAGATTTGATTGGTTAGTTAATAATAAAAATAATTAAACAAAAAAATAAATAAAATAAAAATGAAATAGAAAGAGTTAGGGGGGTTTGGGCCTGAATAGGAGGTCAAAATGGCAATTCAGAGGCCCAATAACATGCTGGCCTGGTTGACTTGGAGAGATCCAGTGGATGCACGCTGACTTGGTCCATGGCAGACTCTCATTTTCTGGCCACCAGATTTGGCCCATGGCCATCTGGCCATCATATGCTTGATGGTGTATGGTGTGCTTCACGTTTGGATTTGCATGGGCATACCTGAAAGAAAAATATAACAAATAACATGAGGGACCTGGGATTCAAACCCAGGTCCTGTACGTGACTGCCAGCTCCCCTTTCCACTAGGCCATTCGCTTCATTTTGTTAATCATACAAGAATAAAACATAATATGGGAAAATACTTTAATATGCCAGAATATAAAAAAAGTGCGCGAAGATTCGAATGGTCCTTTGGGGATCTGCCACGTCTCTATCCCCTACCTCCAGCCCCTGTAAATTTACCTGCGGATTTAGATCCGCAGCTAAATTCGTAGGTCAATCCCAAAATCAATTCTAGGCCATGAAAACGACCCCCAAGGACATGGTTAGGTTCGTCTCCCTCTCCTAAGTGCAACCATGTCCATCACGAGATCCAATTTCACCTGCAACGCAAATCCCTAAAATCTAACACAAAACCCTAGCCATACGGTTATGGGGTCACAGTCCATATAAACGAAATCAAATATTGCCAAAAGTTCAGAAATCTCATAAGCATCACAAATATGTCCATGATTTGCCAGAATGATGCAAAAATAGAGAGCGATGATTTTAAAAACAGGGCCAAGAAACGTGATACTTACAGTGCGTTTTGATGCGTATGAGAGCTTTCTTTGGATTGCAGAAGGTTGAGTAGACACCCAGCAATCGATTGGTGTTGAGTTTTGCTTCTGTAAACGCCTCCAAATAGGATTTTGGTTTCACACTTTTTTGTGAATTTTTCAAGTTTTGTTTTCAGTGTTCTTGCAGCCTCTAGGTCTCAATTTCGTGCCTTTGCCTTCTATAGGTAATATACAATGCATTAGGTCAAGAATTATGCTTTGAATCTTTGCACATCAATGCCATGGGATTTGATTTGATCCACCATTGAAAGCTTGCCTAATTTGTCAAAAATACAATCTTTTTGCACATGGAATGCTTGATACAAATTTGATACACTTTATGATGATGATTCAATCCTGAAATAGCCAAAAAGAGATCAAGTAATCAATATTTGGATTTTATTTGATTTAATTTGATTAAAAATGAAATAATTCATTAAAAAATAAAATAAAATAATAAAAATGACAAATGGATACAAGGATGAAGCTAGGACACGTGTGCAATGTGGAAAGTCCAAATCAAGTGGAAAAGAATGAGCCCATTCGACAAAATTTGAAGTTTTGGGGATAGTTGACTTTTGGCAATTTTGCAAAAATGCCCAACTTCAACAATGCATAACTTCTTCAATTTTGAACTTTTGGAAGTGTTATTGGACTTTATAGAAAGCTTGAGATGTCCTCTAACCAACCCTTTTGGTCTCATCTCATTTTTATATACCATGCTCAAGTTATAATCTTTTACAAAAAAGGTTTTTTGTTGACTTTCAAAAATGACCTATGATGTCCAAATTTATAACTTTTTGTGAGTGCATTTTATGATCTTGGGGTATGAAGATGGATTGTAGGAAATCACATTCTCTTAAAAATGAGCTTTGTATGGGTCATTTATCAAAAAGTATGAGAAAGTTATGCTTAGTCAAAGTTGAGTTGACTTTTCCTACAAAACCCTAATTTAGCAACTTTTGAGTCTTGATGAATTTTGAGCAATCCTTGAGGAATCATGATAAACCCTTGATCAAATGATGAAATATACTTCAAAATGAGAATGTTGACAAAAAATCTTGAGGTTTGACTGTATTTGGGTCACAGTTGACTTTTGCCCTAGCATAGTCGATTTTTGGATCCTTTAAGCAATTGACTGACCAAACTTCCTCTGCAAGGCTTGAAATTTGACATGGATGACTTTGAGAACATATTAGGACATTAGGGAGCACTTGAGGTCATTTGGTTTCAAGGATCTTGATGCAACACAAAACCCTAATTTGAGGTTGACTGCCTTAGGAGATAGCTTGACTGTCCAACTCTTGAGCAATCTTGAGCAACTTGGAGATTTTCCTTGCAATGTTTTGAGAAATATGAGAGGGAAAATTTTGGGGTACAACAGCTGCCCCTGTTAAATCTTCTTAAACCTGAGGATATAGATTGGCTTTCGTGCCTTTCTTGATCCGAAGGTGGAAGATGATTGAACACTAGAGTGCCCAGAAATTTGCACTCACATGATGTGGTATCAGCCTGGTGATGTCAGGAATGGGGTTACAGATGCCATTTGGAGACTATTGATAGGAGGTCTGAACTTCGACTGGAATACGAATCAGGGAGATCTTAGCGTCGATCTGACTGAACCAGAGAAAGTCTTGGATTAATTTTGACTGGATAAGAATCAGAAAAATCTTAGAATCGATTTAACTGAACCAGACAAAAGTCTTGGAATATCTTCAACTGGAATAAGAATCAGGGAGATCTTAGCGTCATTCTGACTGAACCAGAGAAGGTCTTGGATTAACTTTGACTGGATAAGAATCAGAAACAATCTTAGAATCGATTTAACTGAACCAGACGAAAGTCTTGGAATATCTTCAACTGGAGTAAGAATCAGGGAGATCTTAGCGTCGATCTGACTGAACCAGAGAAGGTCTTGGATTAACTTTGACTGGATAAGAATAAAAAAAATCTTAGAATCGATTTAACTGAACCAGGCGAAAGTCTTGGAATATCTTCAACTGGAATAAGAATCAGGGAGATCTTAGCGTCAATCTGACTGAACCAGAGAAGATCTTGGATTAACTTTGACTGGATAAGAATCAGAAACAATCTTAGAATCGATTTAACTGAACCAGACGAAAGTCTTGGAATATCTTCAACTGGAGTAAGAATCAGGGAGATCTTAGCGTCGATCTGACTGAACCAGAGAAGGTCTTGGATTAACTTTGACTGGATACGAATCAGAAAAATTTTAGAATCGATTTAACTGAACCAGACGAAAGTCTTGGAATATCTCCAACTGGAATAAGAATCAGGGAGATCTTAGCGTCGATCTGACTGAACCAGAGAAGGTCTTGGATTAACTTTGACTGGATAAGAATCAGAAAAAATCTTAGAATCGATTTAACTGAACCAGACGAAAGTCTTGGAACATCTTCAACTGGAATAAGAATCAGGGAGATCTTAGCGTCGATCTGACTGAACCAGAGAAGGTCTTGGATTAACTTTGACTGGATAAGAATCAGAAAAATCTTAGAATCTATTTAACTGAACCAGATGAAAGTCTTGTGAGAGCATCTTTCTGAGGAATCCGCTGAAACAACCCTCAATAGTTGTAGTTTTTGAGGGGACTACTAGGTCATATAAGTAGTCAACGGTGTTTATTAATTCGTCTTTCCCTGAAAAGGTAAAGAGTTAGTCATATGAAATGTCATGATGTATGAAATGCATGATATATATCAAGCAATGATGCTCTCAAAATAAATGAGATTGTGTGGTATGATGCGTATATGCATGTATCATGATGTATGGAAATGTAATGTTTCTAGCTGGGGAAAATAACTCCCAGATAGCTGCTGAAGAATAGAGCTGGATTCTTCGTTTCCGCTTGGGATGGCGAACGAAGAGAATAAACCTGCAGGAGAGGATGACTCCGTTGGGGGAATAAACTGATGAGGAGATTACTCTATGGGGAAGAGATATTCTGCTGAAGATTCCACTGATAAATTCCGCCGCGATGAATTATCATCGCTGGTGATATTGAATCCTATTGGGGATTGAATTCCTGTTTGTGAAAGGAAGGAACTCCGCTGGGGATGATCTCTCAGTGGCGACTTCACTGGAGATAACCTGTTAGACTTTTGTGGGGATAATCCTTTGAGCTTTGTTGGGAATGATCCTTTGAACTCGGCTGGGGAGATTTATTTTTGTACTCCGCTAGGGATAAACTTCCAGAGTCTACTGGGGATGATTCTCCCAACTCCGTTGGGGAAGCTTTTTCAGACAGCGCTGGAAAATTTTAACTCCACTAGGGATATCTTATACCCTTCCGGGGAGCATTCTTATATTCTGTTGGGGAATATTAAGACTGCCGGGGATATCAAGCCTTTTAGTGCTGATGGTAGATAAACTCTACTTGGGGAGAATATTACCGATTCATTCACAGTTACAAGTCTCAGCTGGGGAGAGCTATCATTATTGTCTTGCTATGCAGGGAGTGAAGGTATCTTAGCCATATTCTTCATCTGAATCTACCTTTGTACCTGGCGGACAGAGCAATTGTATAGTTTGGACAATTTTCATTGCCCTTGTTTCTGATATTACCCGTAATCGTCTTTTGTTTCGCATGTAAATATTCATGAGCAACAATTAATGTCAAATGCATATATCAAAAATGAACATTGGACGTTCTTTGCAAAACAAAACAGATGAAGGAAAAACAGTTTGAAATTTCTTTAAAAATGAATTGTATTGATTTTGGAGTTTGGCCTGTAAATAGGCATTTTTGTACAAGAGGCTGATGTCCTAGTAAGAGAACGCCGCCGAATAAATATAGAATTTACACAATTTGTGAAAAAGAAACAAAGCACCTATGTGAATAATTCCACTGGGTTCCAACTCTGCTATTGCCTTTATGTCTTTGAGCATCTCATCACTTTTCTACTTGGTTGAAGATGAATCAGATTGATTAGTGTCGTCCGAGCTTGATAGTCGATACCGAAATCTGGATGCAAGGTGATCCAATGAGACACAGTGTTACGCTTTGATCCCTAATTTTTGCCTGGACCGCCCTTTCGGGTTTTCAGTCTACCAGGATACCCTTTTTTGCCTAAGTCGCCTTTTCAGGTTTTCGACTTGCCGGGTGTACAGATTTTTCATTTTCATCCCTTATTTATGCCCGAACCCTTTTGGTTCGCCGAGAAGACCTTATTTTTGCCTAGGCCAGTCAACCTAGCGGGTCTTTGATTATGCGTAGTATCTTTTCACTATGTCTGCATTGACAGGGTGAGGAAGGTCGTCACCGTCCATGGTGGTTAGAATCATAGCTCCTCCTGAGAAAATATTCTTAACCATAAATGGCCCTTCGTAAGTAGGGGTCCATTTGCCCCTGGGATCACCTTGAGGTAAGATAATGCGTTTGATAACTAGGTCCCCAACTTGATACTCTTGTCGACTGACTTTCTTGTTAAATGCCTTGATCATCCGTTTTTGATACATCTGGCCATGACAAATAGCAGTAAGTCTCTTTTCGTCGATTAAGTTCAGTTTATCAAGTCGGGTCTGAATCCAATCATCTTCGCTCAGACCTGCATCCTTCATGATCCGAAGAGAGGGTATCTGAACTTCAATGGGCAAGACTGCCTCCATGCCATAAACCAAGGAATAGGGTGTTGCCCCTGTTGATGTCCGTGCTGAGGTACGGTACCCATGAAGAGCAAACGGTAACATCTCATGCCAGTCTTTGTATGTCACCGCCATCTTCTGCACAATCTTCTTAATGTTCTTATTAGCCGCTTCTACAGCCCCATTCATCTTCGGCCGGTAGGGAGAAGAGTTGTGATGCTATATCTTGAACTGCTTGCAGAGTTCGGTGATCATTTTATTATTGAGATTCGTACCATTGTCCGTTATGATCCTCTCTGGTACACCATATCGACAAATCAGATTGTGCCGAATGAACCGTGCCACAACGTTCTTGGTCACAGTAGCAAATGAAGTTGCTTCAACCCACTTCATAAAGTAATCAATTGCTACCAGGATGAAACGATGCCCGTTGGATGCCGTAGGTCTGATCTCGCCGATCATATCAATGCTGGAGGTATGTGCACCTTATCAGCATAAAATTGGCACTTGTGACATGTTCGAGAATGCTGATAACAGTCGGCTTCCATTGTGGACCAATAATATCCTGCCCGTAGGATTTTTTTTGCCATGGTGTGTCCACTAGAATGAGTCCCGAAAGTACCTTCGTGTAAATCTGCCATGATCCTTTCTGCTTCATTCTTATCCACACATCGCAGTAAGGTTGAATCATGGTTACGCTTGTAAAGAATACCATTGCTGATGAAGAACTTCGCCGCGAACCTCCTCATAAATTTCTTGTCATTAACAGATGCACCCTCGGGGTATTCCTGATCCTCAAGGCATCTCTTCACCTCATGAAACCAGGGTTTATCTACTACCTCTTCAGTCTCAATATCACAGCAATGTGCAGGTTCGTCCAATCTTTCAATGATAATCCCGGGAGCCTCTATGTTCCAATTGACTTTGAACATAGAAGACATCGTAGCCAGCGCGTCTGCCAACTGATTCTCCTCTCTAGGGAAGTGTTCAAAAGTTATCTCCTTGAAATGGGGAAGCAATGTCAACACATACTCCTTGTAAGGAATAAGATTTCGGTGTTTCGTATCCCACTTGCCTTTGATCTGACTGATCACAAGAGAGGAATCTCCGAAAACACTTAGAAACTTAATCCTTAGGTCAATTGCTGCTTGAAGACCCATGATGCATGCTTCATACTCTGCCATGTTGTTGGTGCAGTTGAAACATAGTCGGGCGGTAAACGGAGTATGAGAGCCTTTAGGAGATATAATTACGGCGCCAATGCCATTACCCAAAGCGTTTGAAGTTCCATCAAAGTACATAGACCATCGGAATCCTTCCTCAGGTCCTTCATCCGGTCCAGGCTCTTCGCAGTCAGTCACAATCATGATATTCTCGTTCGGAAATTCAAAGTTCATAGACTGGTAATCATCCACTGCCCGATGTGCCAAATGGTCTACCAACACACTTCCCTTGATTTCCTTCTGGGTTTTATATTGGATGTCATACTCAGTCAAGATCATCTGCCATCTTGCTATTCTTCCGGACAAGGCAGGCTTTTCGAAGATATACTTGATTGGATCCATCTTTGATATCAATAGAGTAGTGTGAGTCAGCATATACTTTCTCAGCCGGCGAGCAACCCATGCCAAAGTGCAGCAATTTTTCTCGAGCAACGAGTATCGAGTCTCGCAGTCGGTAAAATTTTTGCTAAGGTAATAAATAGCATGCTCTTTTCGACCAGACTCGTCATGCTGCCCCAGTACGCACCCCATTGAATTTTCGAGTACCGTCAAGTATAAGATCAAAGGTCTCCCTTCAACTGGAGGCATCAAAATGGGAGGCTCTTGGAGATACTCTTTGATCTTTTCCAAAGCGGCCTGGCATTCATCATTCCATCGTACCACTTGATCTTTCTTTAGTAACTTGAAGATTGGTTCACAAGTAGCAGTCAGGTGCGAGATGCATCGGGAAATGTAGTTCAGACGTCCCAGAAAGCCTCTAACTTCTTTCTCAGTTTTGGGAGCTGGAATTTCCTGTATAGCCTTCACCTTTGCAGGATCCACTTGAATACCTTTATCACTTACGACGAAACCCAACAACTTACCAGATCTCACCCCGAAGGTGCACTTGTTCGGGTTTAACCTCAGCTTGTACAATTTCAACCTGTCAAATAACTTATGCAGATGGTCAAGGTGTTCTTCCTCAGTCTGGGACCTTGCAATCATGTCATCAACGTATACCTCAATCTCATGATGGATCATGTAATGGAACAAAGCAACCATGGCACGCTGATATGTTGCCCCAGCATTCTTCAGTCCAAAAGGCATGACCTTGTAGCAAAAGTTACCCCACTGAGTAACAAAAGTTGTCTTCTCCATGTCTTCGGGAGCCATTTTAATCTGATTATAACCAGAGAAACCATCCATAAAGGAGAATACCTTATGCTGGGCAGTGTTGTCAACCAGAACATCGATATGAGGCAGAGGGAAATCATCCTTGGGACTCGCCCTGTTCAGATCCCTATAGTCAACACACATTCGAACCTTACCATCCTTCTTCGGTACAGGAACCATGTTGGCCACCCACTGTGGGTAAGAAGTAATTGCTAGAAAACCGGCGTCAAACTGTTTCATAACTTCAACCTTGATTTTCTCAGACATCTCTGGGCGCATTCGGCGGACCTTCTGTTTCACTGGAGGACATTCTTCTTTGGTAGGCAGGCGGTGAACCACAATATCGGTATCCAACCCAGGCATATCTTCATAAGACCAGGCGAAGATCTCAACATAGTCACGCAACATCTGAATCAACCGTTGCTTCACACTAAGCTCCAGGTTTGCACCAACCTTGACCTCTTTCTTGTCTACCTCTGTACCCAGATTTACTAACTCCATCGGCTCTTCGTGCGGCTGGATGGCCCTCTCTTCTTGAAGTAGCAGTCTAGCAAGTTCAACAGGAAATTCGCAATCATTTTCACCTTCGTCTTCAGCTAAGTTGATCCGACTTTTGAAGTCATAACTGGCAGTAGCAAAGTCGTTACCAGTGAGATCCAGAGTGGATGTAGACCTGTATATGTGAGTGTGTGTAAAATAGCTATTTTGCAATGTATAATAAAAGAAAAATAAGGAGCGCAAAATTTGAAATGCAAGAAACGTCCAATGCTTTTATTAATGATATATGAAAATGACACACATAAAACCCTCATAAATGAAGCCACAGTGCCCCGGGTAAGACACCGGGCCGTAAAGTTTAAAACATTGTTTGTTACAAATTAAAACAAAAAGTCTCATTACTGGGAAATAACAGAAACGGGCATAGAATCCTTCGCTGTCTAGTTGCTTAATCCACCATCGGCGGTTGGGTATATCCAATTGTCAATATCAAACTCTTCATCATCGTCATCCCCGATAGCATTCACCCCTGCGTCTTGTTTAGGATTTTCTGGTGCTCCGAACTCGATCTCCTTAGCATCAATTAGGTCCTGTATTTTGTTCTTCAAAGCCCAACAATCATCTGTATCATGTCCCGGGCTTTCAGAGTAAAAAGAACAGCGGGCATTAGGATTGTACTTAGGCGATGCAGTGTTGGGATTCTTCGGGGCCTCCCTCGGAATCACCAAGTTGGTTTTCAATAATTGTGGCAGAATCTGAGATAATGTCAGGTTGAGCTGAGTGAACTGTCTTCGAGGTCTCTCGGCCTGTGACTGATTGTTACGCTGAGGAGCACCAGCAGGTCTTGAAATAACAACCGCATTAACAACTTGGCGGCGTTCAGGTCTATTCTGGCTTTTCGAACTGTAAACAGCACTGGACTCCTTCTTAAAAGGCTTCTTCTCGGTGCCTGATGAAGTGCCCTTATGTATTTTACCAGACTTAATACCAACCTCAATCCTTTCACCGGTCATAATTAGCTCTGTAAACCCAGACGAAGAGCTTTCAATCAGATGGTTGAAAAACAGACCAGACAAGATCCTCAGAAACATATCCACTAGCTCCCTATCAGCCAAAGATGGTTGCACTCTTCCAGTGAGATCCCTTCACTTCTGAGCATAATCTTTGAAACCTCCACCCATTCCCATAGACATACCCTGGAGTTGGGTACGCGTGGGAGCGAGGTCGGCATTATATTGGTACTTCCTGTAGAAAGCAACAACCAAAACTTCCCAACTACGGACACTGGCTCCTTCTAACTGGTAAAACATTCAACCTGAGTCCCTGAGAGATTGTCTTAAAAGAAGTGGATCCATAGGTTCTTATCAGCGGTGTACGGCTGAATATTTCTTACATACGTCCGGAGGTGCAGTTTCGGACAAGAAAATCCGTCGTACTTATCAAAGGCTGGTGCTTTGAATTTGTGGGGGATCACCACCCCAGATGATAGACCCAGATCACTAAAGTCCATACCAGGCACTCTCTGAACTTCCATCGCACTCAAACAATCTTCCAGTTGCTTGTATCTATCCTCAGCTGGAGGATACTGGTCTTCATAGAAGTTCGTCTCGTTGTCTGAAACCACAGGGCTAGGAGCCCTCCTTTTTTCCTAACTATCTTTCCCTCCAGATGAGGTGGTCAAATCAACTTCATCTCGTAGTCTGTTTCCAAACCTGTGACCTGTGTTAAACAGGACTGTCCTCTTCTTCTTCTTCTTCTCTTTCAGAATAAGGGCCTTTAGATCTTGCTGACCCTTAGCTAGATTCATGAACAGCTCTTGGAATTGGGCATTTTGAGCCTGCAGAGCCTTGATTGCTTGTTCAGTCGATGGTTCAGAAGACATGATGCTTAAATAAACAGCGAAGAAGATGAGAAAACCTGTAAGGGTACCTGTTATGAGGTGCATGGAATGAAATGCGTATGATATGATTTCCAAGACAATCAGAGATTCAAATTCGTAAACAAGAAATGAAACACACTTTTATTAGATAAACTTGGAATTCAAATTGTTCAACAAATGCCCTTAAGGCGTTACAAGAAAGGAAATACTGGAAAATAAATAAAACTGGAAATAATCAAAGGACATCAACGCTCCCATCGTCGTTTGCCATTAGTGCTGACATAGTCATTGATGATTTGCTCTTTCTCCAACTGCCTAGTCAACTTCTAGATCTTTCGCTCTTTCTCGTGATACTTTTCTCGGTAAGTATCCCGTTCTTCTCTCAGCTGCATCCAGGACCTCTTCAATGCCCCAATGTCAGTAGGCATGTAAGGGTGTAAGATAGTAGGAGGAACCCCTTCCTCATCAGCAACTTCAACAATGATAGGCAGGATGGCTTCGTAAGGCATTCCCAGCTTTTGGGCACGGATGCGAACCCATCTGAGATATGGCTCCATCTGAAGTGAAGTCTTTGGAGCCAGCTCGTGTGGATCAGATCTGTGAACTCTATCCCAAGCCCTTATGAATCTGTGACGTTGCTCGTCACTATCGCCTTGAAAATCAAAGATGATACTAGGCATCAGCAATTCATGAGGTCCTTCCCTTCTGGATCGCCCAAACTGACATAAGGCCAAGCATGGATTGTAAGTAATCCCTCCATGGGTTCCTATCAATGGAACATTGGGGTACTCCCCACAGAGATCAATAACGGCCACCTCATCCATACCCTTAATAGTCCAGATGATGTCATTATGAGAGAGAGACATAACCCTATAAGCCCAGCCCATGCCTTTTTTGTTCTTTAAAACTGACTTGGGAAGGTAAGAAATAAACCACCTTGCCAATAATGGAGCACAACACATCAAGGTTCCCCGCTTTCGAGCAGTACGGGCATAAAGCTGATGAAGAATGTCACCCAAGAGAGTGGGTAAAGGATTACCAGAGATGAAGATTTTTACCGCAATCACATCAACAAAGGAGTCAGAGTTAGGAAACAATACCAAGCCATATATAAAAGGAGCCATAATATCTTCGAATGCTTGGAAGTCTAGACTATCCCAGAAATGATTAGCCTTACCAACCAAGAACGTAGTCAAAAAGCCCTTTGCTCCACTTCTAGTTTCCAAATTATCCATTACCTCAGCCTTTGTCATATGAAGGGCTGAAGCAATCTCTTCCGGCCTAAGGATCTTCTCCCAACCTGTAAACGGGGTCGGCTCCAGAATAGAGATACCGAGCAGATCAGAGAACTCTTCCAAGGTAGGGACCAACTGGTAGTCCTGAAAAGTAAAGCAATGGTACAGTGGATCATAGAACTGGACTAGGACACTCATCATCTGCTCGTCCAATTTGGAGGTGACCAAACTAAGAAGATGCCCATGTCTTCTGATGAAGGAGGTAGTATCAGACATCTTTGCAACCAATTCTTTAAGCATAGTGGGAACTTGGACAAAGTTGATCCGGATGGTATTCCTACTGTTGTACCCAAAAATTTGCCCTCCCATATTCTTCAAGATTTGCCAAGATCAAGCTTCAAAATCATTCAAGGGTTGCACAGTCCAATTGCCTCCTAACACAGTCAAAATTAGGGTTTTGGTCCTGGCAAAGAAATTGAAGTTCCCAAGGGTCCAATCAAGTCCCACATGCCTACAAACATTGTCAAGCATTCATATGCCAAGTTTCAAGGCTCACAGCATCAAATTGCACAGTCAAAAAACCCTAAATGCTTCACAGTCAACTGCAGGGGCAAAATGGTCATTTGACAGTCAAAAGTCAAAATTTTTTGTCAACATCTTATTTTGAAGCCACAAACATCATTTGATCAATTCTTGATCATGATTCTCAAGGCATGGCTCAAAAAGTCTCAAGATGCAAAAGTTTTTATTTTTGGACAGTTGAAAAAGTCAACTGCAAATTGACCAGGGCATAACTTCCACATGGTTTATTAGAAAAATTCCATCCAAAGCTCATTTTGAAGAAAATGACATTTCCTATAACTCATCTTCACACTTCAAGTCCAATAAATGCTCTCACAAAAAGTTATCAATCTCAACATTATAGGTCATTTTCAAAAGTCAACAAAAAGGCACTTTAAGTCAAAGACCATAACTTGAGATTGGTAAATCAAAATGACATGGGACCAAAAACATTGGTTAGAGGACTTCAAGACCTTTCCAAAATGTCCAAGAACATGATCAAAGCTTAAAAATTGAGCAAGATATGCCTTGTGGAAGTTGGGAAAGTTTTGGGAATTTTGAAAAGTCAACTTTGCTTCAAATGCCTCAAAATTGCTAATGGGCCTCAATTTCTTCCATGAAACATTACCCAAAGGCCATGCACTACCCATTAAGCTAAAAGGGAGTTATTTTCTTATTTTTAATTAATTAATTGAATTTTTAATCCTATTAATTCATTTAATTAAAATTAATTATGAAAAAAAATACTAAAATAAAGGTTTTGAATCTTTTTGTGCAGCATATCTTTCCATCATGACCTAAATATTTCGTGCACATGCTCAAGGGAACCAAATCTTCCAAAATAGGCAAGTTTCCATGGCAAAAAGGATTGGAAAAGATTATGCAAAATCAAATATTCAAAATCATTAAACAATGGATCATGGGCTTGTTTTTCTAACCTAATTCATTCACACATATATGCATAATCAAAACCTAATGCCCTAAACACAAGAAGCTGCGCAGAAGGCATAGAACAAACTTGCACTTTTTCACAAAAAAAACTGAAAACTGTTTTCATACATAGAGGTTGCTTCAAGGCCTCAAAGAGATTCCAAAAGCTTGCTGACACCACCAGGAAGAGATTGCAATCAAGAACATAGCCCCTGACCTCAAGAATTAGTAGAACCACGTTGCCCTGTTCATAAAATTTTCCATATTCGTGTTTGCATTTTCATACATTATTAATGTCTTTTAATGATTGATTTATACTAACATGATGATTCTGAAGCTATTGGTGTTCTCCAATTGGATTAATACTGCCTGTATCGAAAGATGCCATTGATGGTTGCTAGGGTTTCAAAACTACAAATTTAGGGCTTTATGCATCTAGAAAAATTGGACAATAAGACCAGTACCATTGAAATCAGGAGATCCAAACGAATTGATCTCACTATTCGCGCCCTTTTTATGTTTGCATATGCTCTATTCGCTATTTTTGTAGGTGCCATTTAGTGGGGGTTTAAAACCCCCGCTATCCATTTATTGTTTTCAGGCAAAAACGAAGAAGCAAGGAAGGAGACGCTGAGGTGTTGAACGGTGGTTGGCCAGTTTGAATAATTGGCGCTTTTTTTGATTTGTCCAGCATAATGTTTGTTTTCCCATTATATTAATTGTGTTCTATTATACTAACAAATAAATGCGCTAGTCCAACTGGTTGGTGCGCTGTCATGCAGGCACTGGGACCTGGGTTCGATTCCCAGGTCCCTCATATTCTCTATAATTTTGCTTGTAACGTGATCAAGTGTAATTCCTACCCAGTGACCCACCATACATGCATATGCCTGTGCTTGCCACCTATGCATAAGGATCAAACCAAAGGCCAAGATGTGGAGACTATCATGCATGCTCAGTCAACCATAAGCACGTGATCACTGGAAAGTCAAAAAAGGCCAGATTTCTTGGGCCAAACTGCTTTCAACAAACCTCCATTTGGGTCCAGACACCCCCAGAGTTTGCTCAATCTTTTATTCTTTTTCTTTTATTATTTTTTCCCTTTTATTCTTTTTAATTTGTTTTATTGTTTTAATTAATTCACCAAAATAATTTTCATAAAACCAAAAAAATCAGAAATCAAGAAAATAAAAAATGTTTATTTAATATTTAATGCATTAATATATTTTGTAAATAAATTTTAAATAATCAAACTAGTTTAATTTTAGGTTTTTCAACTTTAATGTTTTTCTTAAATAAACTAAAAAACATAAAAATTAGGTTTTTAGCATTTTTATTCTTTTTCTCAATAAATAAATTTTTCTTCTTATTATTATTATTAATTATTAATTAATTTTGTAAATAAGCATGTAATTAAATAATTAGTATAAATTAGGTTAAAACTTTAATTCTTTTCTTTAACAATTAAAAACATGTAGAATTAGGGTTTCTTTTCCTTTTAATTTCCTTTATTTCATAAATACCAAAAAAACCATAAAAAAATATTCCTCTTCTCATTAAATGATTAATTAACTTCCAATTCCAATTTAATTCATTTAAAGGGTCCAACGCCCTCTCACTTTCGATTCCAATTTCTTTTCGCGCGTGTATTCTTATGTTTCTTTTTAATATTATGTAATTGCCCCAAAGCTTTGTAATAGTAATTAGAACTTCATTTATTTTCCGTATTTTATTCAAAAAAACGGGTCTTTGTTAATTTGGCGATGTATAGACCCGCGCCTTGTAATAGCGTAGGACTTTTATTTTCCGCATTTTAATTTCCGCACCTTTAAACTGTTAATCACATGAAAGAATGAATGGCCCAAATAAAATCAAAGCGTAGCTCACACAATGCGTGATCAAGATAAAACATAACTGAAAATGACACACTATTCACACACCACTCCTAGGGTACGCCTCACTGTTGCCTTGCCCCTCGAAAGGTGGTCGTCGAGTATAGGACGCTTTAGTAAGTCCTCATATCCATGAACATGGCATGGGGGTAGCTTCTAAGGTGTCCTACTGTTGCTCTGGTGACCACACTGTCCCTAAAATCGAATTGACCCGAACACCTCCAACGGTGGTGCTACCTACCTCTCAATGGTGGGATGGCACTACCTTAAGGACTTCTACACAGCCTAATTCCTTAGGGTAGGTGGATGACTCATAGATACTTGCTCTATTCAAAAACAAATCAAAACTTCTTTTCACACAGACACTTTTCAAAAAGCTTTCAAAAACAATTTTTCAAACACTCTTGAGGACCAATACAAGAGTCAATCTGAAACTTTCAAAGAAACTTTTTCAAACCCACTCACGATTGAAAAGCAAACAAACATTTTGAAAACACAATGAGCAAGTATCTAAGAGCCCATGGATAACCATGGATAGAAAGGGTGCTAACACCTTCCCTTTCTATAAATCTACCTCCCGAACCGAGAGCTAATCTCATAAGGAATTTTGCTGTGCTTTTGTCCTGTCCATGTTGGAGAAAATAAAAGACGGTGGCGACTCTTGCTTCCGCGACATTTCGCGAACCAGCGTTAAACAGTCAGTTCCAGATCCACCGATCACAGAACTGGCGACTCTGCTGGGGATATCTTTTAAAGTGAGGTGTACCTTAGGATAGTTCATAACTGTGTTTTCAATTGTTGTGCCTGTTTGCTTTATTATTGTGGGACTGTCTTAGGAGTTCTATAGATCCTAACCCGGATCTGGGGATACCTTTCTTAGAAAGTAGCAACAAGGTTGTGAGGGAACTGTGCGGGGTATACCGACATGGTTGAAGCAGTCTGCTACGTTGATGTGGCACTTTGGTGTGTACCGGTAACCCTTGAGTTCAGTCAAGGAGAGTACGGGGCCTCCGCGTGGTGTCATGAAGCATCAACTGACCTTAGGAACCTTAATTGAACTATCTTGGCCTCTTTAGGGTAGTGAGATAACTGACTTTGGTGCAGTCCGAGGTTGGTTGATACTCGATACTACACTCAGTTGAGGGTTGTTTTCTTGGAATATTTCGGTCGCCAGTTCAGTGGCTAAATCGAAACGATGAACAATGAAAGCAATCCAGTGATATTGGGACCCTTAGAACCCGGTTACTTCTGATAGGACAGGTCGAGCCCACCAACTTCAAGAGGGTAATACCCAGACCCCATGCTGGCCTAAACTCTAAGGGTTGTGGTGTGACTTGTGTGCCTTACCATGTTTGCTTCTTGTGAATATTTGTGGTGTGTTTAATCATAGCATCATAACATCATACATCATCATATGCATTGACTAACCATTTAAGGGGTTCGAATCTTCATCTTTGTTCTTGTTTTGTAGGACATGGAAACTGTTCGCAGAAAGACAATTCAGATCAGCCTTGTAAGGATCCCTCCTCAGCTTAAGGAACTTATATCCAAGATTCTCGAGAGCTCTTCTTTCAGTGAAAGACATGGAAGACTCATCAGCTTGGTCAACACCAACATTGAGGAAGATATGATAAAGGTCCTGTTCCAATTATTTGACCCTCTGCATCATTGTTTCACTTTCCTGGATTATCAACTGGTGCCTACATTGGAAGAGTTCTCCCGGCTTCTGAAGATCCCTATCCTTAGTCAACTACCCTACAACGGTACGGAAAAGGAACCCAAGCTGGAAGAGATTGCTAAAGTCTTACACCTACAACCCTCTGACATCAAGGGACATTGGGAAGTTAGAAGTGGTATCAAAGGGTTCTTAGCCAGGTTTCTGTATGAGAAGGCCCAAGAATGTTGGAACTCCCTTGACTTACAAGCTTTTGAAGAAGTTGTGGCCCTCCTTGTCTATGGTTTGGTGTTGTTCCCGAATCCCGATCAGCTTATAGATATCAGTGCTGTCAAGATCTTCATGTCCAAGAATCCTATACCTACACTTCTTGGGGACATCCTTCACTCATGTTACACTCGAACCATGAGAAAAAGAGGTGTTCTTATGTGCTGCACTCCTCTCCTGGGAAGGTGGTTTATTTCGCAACTTCCGCAATCAGTTCTGAAGAACGAGCGGGGTTTGAGATGGTCACAACGATTGATGACTCTTACACATGAAGATATACATTGGTGCTCTCGGTCTAGAGAGGATGTCACTATCATTGATCGTTGCGGGGAGTACCCTAATGTTCCGTTACTTGGAATCAAAGGAGGTATTACTTACAACCCGTGCCTGGCTTTGAGACAGTTTGGTTATGCTCGGAGGGATGGCCCCCATGACATGTTAATTCCTGACATAGCTTTTGACTTCGACAACGATGCCCAAGGACTTCGCCAGAGGTTTATCAGAGCTTGGAGGATGCCCAACAAGATAGACAGCAAGACACTGGGGCACAGGAATTCCATCCCGTTAGAGCCTTATCTCAAGTGGGTACGAGCCTGCTCCCAGAAGTTAGTGATGCCATATCCTCATGTTCTCCAGGTGATCAAGGAGCCAGTATTGGAAGGAGAGGTGTCCTACACCATTCAACATCCTGACATGCCCACATCCAGGGAAGAAATACAGAAGAGTTGGATCCAGCTCAAGGAAGAACGAAATTCTCTTGAGACCAGTCTACATGCCAGTGAGAAGAAGGTCTTAGAGCTCACCCGCCTACTGCACGAGGAGAGGAATCTCAACACCTACATTGCTCCGAAGAGGATGCGTAGTTTCTTTTGGTATTGATTTGCTTTGTAATGTTTGCCCATGAGGCTTTGATGTACCAAACAATTATTTCCTTAATAATAACGTGTGTTCCTTTTTGTCTACAACAAATTTGAACTTTCGAACCCTTGAATGCATTGCATAAACACATATCATTCATCATGTGCATAGCAAGTACTCTTCTTTTCAGGTTGCTTACTGTTCTTCGCTGTTTATTTCAGCATCATGAACCCTGAATCATCAACCGAGCAGTCCATCAAAGCCCTTCAGGCGCAGAACGCACAATTTCAAGAGCTGATCATGGGTTTGGCCCAAGGACAGGCAGAACTGAAGGCCCTGCTGGTTCAGAAGAAGAAGAATAAGAGAATTGTTCTGTTCAACACGGGCCGAAGGTTTGGTAACACACTGCAGAATGAGGAAGCTGGTTCTTCTGTAGGCAAAGACAATCCCCGGGGGGGAAGGGCTCCAAGTCCGGTGGTCTCTGACAATGAGACTGATTTTAATGAGGAACAGTATCCTCCAGCTGAAGACAAATACAAGCAGTTGGAAGACCGTCTGAACGCCATGGAAATTCAGCAAGTGCCTGGTTTGGATTTCAGAGACTTGGGTTTATCTTCTGGTGTGATCATCCCGCACAAGTTCAAAGCACCATCTTTCGTAAAGTATACCGGGGCGTCTTGCCCTAAGTTACACCTCAGATCTTATGTGCGGAAGATTCAGCCGTATACAGTGGACAAAAACTTGTGGATCCACTTCTTCCAGGAGAGTCTTTCAGGGATTCATCTCTAATGGTTCTATCAGCTGGATGGGACCAAGGTTCGTAACTGGGAGGAGTTGGCTACTGCTTTTTACAAGCAGTATCAATATAATGCCGACCTTGCTCCTACACGTACCCAACTCCAGGGAATGTCGCTAGGATCAAGAGAAGGTTTTAAAGAGTATGCGCAGAAGTGGAGGGATCTGGCTGGCAGGGTGTAGCCACCATTAACAGACCGTGAATTGGTAGATATGTTCTTGGGGATCCTATCCGGGCCGTTCTTTAATCATCTCATTGGCAATTCATCTGCAGGGTTCACAGACCTCATTCTGACTGGGGAAAGGATAGAGGCTGGTTTGAAGTCGGGTAAAATTCAGAAGGGTGCATCTTCAAGTGCTGAGAAGAAACCTTTCAAGAAGGAGGCCAGTGTTGTGTATGGGCCTAGGAGACAAGACAAACCAGAGCGCCGCCAAACTGTCAACGCGGTGGTAATTGCTAAGCCTGCTGCCGCTCCTCGGCAACTCAATCAACCAAGGGGTGAGAGACCCAGAAGAGAATTTACCCGGCTGAGTATGACTTTGTCACAAATCTTGCCGCAGCTGCTATCAACCAACCTGGTGACTGTTAGAGAGGCCCCGAAGGTTGTGAACACTACCTCTCCTAAATATAATTCAAATGCCCCAACCTTATGGAAGTTGGGTATCCTCCAGCAGATCTCAACATTCCCCAACAATATACAGGCATTCTTAACAAGCATCCCCGACAGTCTTAACCTAAAGATTGTTCCCCGACGGTATATCAAACATTCAATGGAGTCACTTCCCCAATATAGTTTAAAATTTCCCCAGGAGAGTCCAATCCAGTTTCCCCAGGAAAGTTGGAATCCATCTCCCCAAGCAGTAAGCTCATCCCCAGTAGATTCTGGAAGCTTATCCCTCGCAGAGCACGAACGCGTCCCCCGGCTTTATTCAAAGGTTATTTCCCTACCAGGATATAACTGGGTTATCCTCAGCCAAAAGCCACGGAAAGATCGTCCTCGGCAAAGTCTTCTTATCCCCAGCGAAGTCTATTAACACTTCCAACACAACAATGGTATCCCCAGCGAAGTTACCATCAACATTTCAGCAAAGTACCTCTCTCCCCACAGAGTATTGTTTCCCAGCAAGATCGTTAGAGTACTTCTCTCCCCGCAGAGTAATCCATTCGCCAAGTTTATTCCCCAACGGAGTTATCTTCTCCTACCGGTATTCTTGCAACTATCACTCCCCAGTGGAAACAGAAGCTCTACATCAGCCCAGGATGTGACTTCCCGGCACCCGTCAAGGATTTATTTTCCTAGACAAAAACATACATTCAAAAACATCACATTTCTATACATTATAGCATGCATATATGCATCACATCTTACAAATCTCATTTATGTTGAGAACATCATTGCTTGATCCATATCATGCATTGCATATGACTGACTTTTACCTTTCAAGAAGATCCAGTTAAGTTCTCAGCTACATCTCAAGACCTTGTCCGGTTCAGTTAAATCGACCCTAAGATTTTTCTGATTCTTATCCAGTCAAAGGCCTTCTCTGGTTCAGTCAGATCGGCCCTAAGATCTCCCTGATTCTTATCCAGTTGAAGATTCCAAGACCTTGTCCGGTTCAGTTAAGTCGACCCTAAGATTTTTCTGATTCTTATCCAGTCAAAGGCCTTCTCTGGTTCAGTCAGATTGACCCTAAGATCTCCCTGATTCTTATCCAGTTGAAGATATTCCAAGACCTTGTCCGGTTCAGTTATATCGACCCTAAGATTTTTCTGATTCTTATCCAGTCAAAGGCCTTCTCTGGTTCAGTCAAATCGGCCCTAAGATCTCCCTGATTCTTACCCAGTTGAAGATATTCCAAGACCTTGTCTGGTTCAGTTAAATCGACCCTAAGATTTTTCTGATTCTTATCCAGTCAAAGGCCTTCTCTGGTTCAGTCAGATCGACCCTAAGATCTCCCTGATTCTTATCCAGTTGAAGATATTCCAAGACCTTGTCCGGTTCAGTTAAATCGACCCTAAGATTTTTCTGATTCTTATCCAGTCAAAGGCCTTCTCTGGTTCAGTCAGATCGGCCCTAAGATCTCCCTGATTCTTATCCAGTTGAAGATTCCAAGACCTTGCCCGGTTCAGTTAAATCGACCCTAAGATTTTCCTGATTCTTATCCAGTCAAAGGCCTTCTCTGGTTCAGTCAGATCGACCCTAAGATCTCCCTGATTCTTATCCAGTTGAAGATATTCCAAGACCTTGCTCGGTTCAGTTAAATCGACCCTAAGATTTTCCTGATTCTTATCCAGTCAAAGGCCTTCTCTGGTTCAGTCAGATCGACCCTAAGATCTCCCTGATTCTTATCCAGTTGAAGATATTCCAAGACCTTGCCCGGTTCAGTTAAATCGACCCTAAGATTTTCCTGATTCTTATCCAGTCAAAGGCCTTTCTGGTTCAGTCAGATCGACCCTAAGATCTCCCTGATTCTTATCTAGTTGAAGATATTTCAAGACCTTGTCCGGTTCAGTTAAATCGACCCTAAGATTTTCCTGATTCTTATCCAGTCAAAGGCCTTCTCTGGTTCAGTCAGATTGACCCTAAGATCTCCCTGATTCTTATCCAGTTGAAGATATTTCAAGACCTTGCCCGGTTCAGTTAAATCGACCCTAAGATTTTCCTGATTCTTATCCAGTCAAAGGCCTTCTCCGGCTCAGTCAGATCGACCCTAAGATCTCCCTGATTCTTATCCCAGTAGAATACATCCAAGATTCTCTCATCGTTACTGTTGAGGTAGTAATCACCCCAGATTCTCTCATCGTTACTGTTGAGGTTGAAGTCGTCCAAGGTTCTCTCACCGTCTCGTTGAGGTAATAACCATCCCTTGTTCATTCATAACCTTTTGAAGCTACAAACCCAGCTCCTGTAACCAGTCAGGACACATCTACATAAGAGTTTGAAGACCAGCTCCTGTAACAGGCCAGGTAATCATTTTCTTTTTCAAGTACGCAAGTTCTCGCTAAGGAATCTCTTACGCGATCGACACCCAGATGGCATCTATAAGCCCATCTCCCCATCCATCAATCTTCAAATGGCATCTGTAAGCCCATTCCCATCATCACACTACTATGTGAGCGCAAATTTCTGGGCACTCTAGTATTCAATCATCTTCCACCCTCGGATTACGAAAGGCACGCTAGCCAATCTGCATCCTCAGGTCTAAGAAGATTGAACAGGGGCAACTGTTGTACCCCAAAATTTTCCCTCCCATATTCTTCAAGATTTGCAAAGAGCATGCTTCAAAATCTCCCCAAGGGTTGCACAGTCAAAAACCCTAATTGCTCAGCAGTCAACTGCAGGGGTAAAATGGTCATTTGATAGTCAAAAGTTCAAATTTTTGGTCAACATCTCATTTTGAAGCCACAAACATCATTTGATCAATTCTTGATCATGATTCTCAAGGCATGGCTCAAAAAGTCTCAAGATGTAAAAGTTTCTATTTTTGGACAGTTGAAAAAGTCAACTGTAAATTGACCAGGGCATAACTTCCATATGGTTTATCAGAAAAATTCCATCCAAAGCTCATTTTGAAGAGAAAGACATTTCCTACAACTCCTCTTCACACTTCAAGTCCAAGAAATGCTCTCACAAAAAGTTATCAATTTCAACATTATAGGTCATTTTCAAAAGTCAACAAAAAGGGACTTTAAGTCAAAGACCATAACTTGAGATTGGTAAATCAAAATGATATGGGACCAAAGGCATTGGTTAGAGGACTTCAAGACCTTTCCAAAATGTTCAAGAACATGACCAAATCTTAAAAACTGAGCAAGATATGCGTTGTGGAAGTTGGGAAAATTTTGGGAATTTTGAAAAGTCAACTTTGCTTCAAATGCCTCAAAATTGCTAATGGGCCACATTTTCTTCCAAGAATCATCATCCAAAGGCTATGAACGACCATTTGGCCCAAAGGGGAATTATTTCATCATTTTTTATTATTTATTTGAATTTTTAATCACCATTAATTCATTTAATGAAATAAAATATGACAAAAATAGAAAACCATGTTTTTTTTAATCCCTTTTTGCAGAATATTCTCTCAATAAAACCTCAAGATTCGTGCACACCCAATTTGGAAATGTTTGGCCATGATTGGTATCAAAAGCACATGGAAAAGATTTGAAAGGATTTCATTAAAAATCAAATATTTGATTCATCAAAACATGGATCTTTTGGCTTGAATTCTTACCATAATCCATTGGCATACATAAGCATATCACAACCCTAGTGCAAACGACCTTGAAGCTGCGCCTCAGACCTCATACACTTTTTGCATTTTTTGTGAAAAAGTTGAAAACTGAAAACACACATAGAGTGCAATTAAAAGCGAAATAAGGATTCCAATAGCTTGCCAAGGCATCAAGGAAGCTTTCTGCATTCTTTTCCAGTCCCCACGCACCAAGAATTGGTAGATAGGAGTCCCTCTTTTCTGTAAAATATTCATAATCGCATCCTGAATTCCATGCATTTTTCATGTGTTTTTGATATTGATTCATACTAATATAATCATTCTAAAGCTAATGGTGTATTTTAATTAAGTTTTTATAGCCTATATGCAAAGTTGCCATGGAAGCTCGTTAGGTTTTCAGAGGTCAAAAAAGAGGGCTTTGCTCCTCTAGAAAAATTGGCCAACGAGACTTATGCCATTAGAACCAGAAGCTTCACACGAATCCAGTCATCCTATCGCGCCTAATTTATGAGCAACGACGCTCTAATCGCTATTTTTCGCAGGGTATATTTAGTGGGGGTTTAAAACCTCCGCTATCTCTTTTTCTGTTACAGGTACAACGAAGACGAAGCCTGCGTGTGCTCTCTTGGTTGGATCGTTTGAATTTTTAGCGCGTTTTATCATCAGCGTGACTCTTTAATTATTATATTTGTTTTGCATAATATTTATGAATGCGTTGAATGGTGTAGTGGTTGGGAACCTTGTTGGCAAGCCTTGGGACCTGGGTTCGATCCCCAGGTCCCCCCATGTTATTTCAATATTTTTCTTGCTAACATAATTCCATGCAGCATGTCCTCAAGGGAGTACCATAGGCCTCCATATCTGTGCTTGCCATCTATACATAAAGACCAAACCAATGGCCAGGATGGACAGTTAACCATATACCCTCAGTCAACGCATACGCACATGATCGTTGAGAAGTCAGAAAGGGCCAAGCTTCTTGGGCCTAATTGCTCACAACATAACCTCCAGATTGGGGCAGAACCCCCCTAGTGTTTGTATTTCTTTCTCTTTTCTTTTTCCTATTTTTTTATTATTTGTTTTAATTTAATTATTTTCTTTTAATTCATCAAAATAAATTTTATAAAAATACCAAAAATAACAAAAAAAATCAGAAACTATAAAAATAAAAATATGTTTTAATGTTTAATTCACTAACATTTTTGTAAATAAATTTTATTAATTAATTTAGTTTTAATTCTAGGTTTAATTTTAATGTTTTTTTTTCTAATAAACTAAAAAATGTAGAATTAGGGTTTTAAATACTTTTATCCTTTTTTCTTTTCTTTTACCATTATTAATAACTAATTATTTATTTTTGTAAATAAATTGCCATGTAAATAATTAATTAAAACTAGGTCAAATTTAGACATTTTTTAACAAATTAAAAATAGTTTAGAATTAGGGTTTGAATTTCATTTAATTTTCTTACTAATTCCATAAATACAAAAACTCAAAAATAATTTCTTTTTTCCTTATTTAACTTAATTAATTTCATTAATTCTAATTTAATTTCCTTAAAAGGTTCCAACGCCCTCGCATTCCCGACTTTACTTCTTCTCGCATTTTATTTTTATTTCTTTTTGTGAACATAATGTATTTATCCCAAAGCCATGTAATAGATTGAGTAGGAAATTTATTTTCCGCATTTCTTATTTTATTTCAAATCGGGTCTTGGACTAATTTGGCGATGTAGACCCGCGCCTTTGTAATAGCGTAGGACTTTTACCTTTCCGCATCTTTTAAACTGTTAATAACTTGCATGAAAGAATGAATGCCAAAATAAAAGCAACGCGTAGATCACCAATGCATGAACAAGCTAAACATAAATGAACATGACACACAAATCACACACCACCCCTAGGGTACGTCTCACTGTTGCCTTGCCCCTCGAAAAGTGGTCGTCGAGTAGAGGACGTTTTAGTAAGTCCTCATGTCCATGAACATGGCATGGGGGTAGCTTCTAAGGTGTCTTCCTATTGCTCTGGTGACCACAATGTCCTGAACCCTCGAATTGACCCGAACACCTCTAACGGTGGTGCTACCTACCTCTCAATGGTGGGATGGCACTACTTTAAGGACATTTACACAGACGAATTCCTTAGGGTAGGTAGATTCTCGTAGATACTTGCTCTAATTTCAAAACAAATCAAAAACTTCTTTTCACACCGACACCTTTTCAAAGAGCTTTCAAAAGCAAATTTTCAAACACTCTTGAGGACTGATACAAGAGTCGAACTGAAATTTTCAAAGAAACTTTTTTTAAAACCCACAGTTGAAAAGCAAACAAATATTTTGAAAACACAAATGAGCAAGTATCTAAGAGCCCATGGATAACCATGGATAGAAAGGGTGCTAACACCTTCCCTTTCTATAAATCTACCTCCCGAACCGAGAGCAATCTCTATAAGGAATTTTTCTGTGCTTTTGTCCTTTCCATTTGGAGAAAATAAAAGACGGTGGCGACTCTTGCTTCCACGACATTTCGCGAACCAGCGTTAAACAGTCAGTTCCAGATCCACCGATCACAAAACTTGCGACTCTGCTGGGGACTCTTATAAAGTGAGGTGTACCTTAGGATAGTTCATAACTGTGTTTTCAATTGTTGTGCTTTGTTTGCTTTATCATTGTGGGTTGCATCGGAGTTACATAGATCCTAACCCGGATCTGGGGATACCCTGTTTAGGTAGCATAAGCTGTGAGGGACCTGTCCGACGTAGACCGACATGGGTGAAGCAGTGGCTACATTGGTGTGGCACCTTGGTCTGTACCGATATCTCTTGTGTTGCAACGAGGAGAATATGGGTCTTCTGAGCAGTCATTAAGCACCAACCGACCTTAGAACCTTAAATGATACAACTTGGCCAATAGAACAGTAGCAGTATGCTACGCCCATTGAGGCTAAACTCTCGTGATGGTTCTGGCCGCAAGAAAAGATTGCGATGCTGGAGTTATGACCGATTGAGGGTAGTCAGTGATATTGGGATCCCTTAGAACCCGGTTACTTTTGATAGGACAGGTATGAACCAACAAACTGAAAGAGGGTAATACCTAGACCTCATGCTGGCCTAAAATCTAAGGGCTCTTTTGTGTGACTTGTGTGCCTTCATACTTGAACTACTTGCATGCTTGTTATCTGACACATGAGTTTCTCGAAGGTTTTGTGTACAGTCCTTAATTGGGACTCATTACAGGGCTTACTTACACCTCACACCTTTACATCCACGTACATAACATCATACCATTGCATACATCCTACATAAGGACTAATCCATTTCAAGGATCTCAAGGGTCTGTGATGCAGGTCATGATGAATCAAAATGTCTAGCAAGGGGCAAAGGGGATTTATTTTCCTCTAGCCAAAGTTGTCAGGGGCTATGACCCACTGGATATGGTGAGCCTTTGACCCTTGAAGAAGGACCCTCCACAACAGGAAGTGCCTTCAATCAAGCTACCGGATCCCAACTCTAACAATTTTCTTGTTTACCCTGCGAGGTCCTTGAAAACATTACATACATGTCATACATATCATTGCATTACAGGTACCCTTGTTACAGGTCACTTACCATCTGCGCTGTTTATTTCAGCAATGGCTTCCCAACAAGACAACCAGGACCTTCATGCTCAAGAGACTCGGTTCGAGGAAATCCTCCTGAATCTATCCAAGGGGCAGGAAGAGCTGAGAACCCTTCTCATGGGGACTTTGGTCAGGAATAGTGCTGAGGATGATAAGGACGAACGGCTGAAACATCTGCAAGCCGAGATGGATGCAATGAGAGCCCAGATGTTGGGGCAGGTGACTATCATTCAAGACTTAGCTCAAAGACAAGATGAGCTCGGGGTTCTCGTCAACCAACTGCTTCGGGGTAACCAGCTGGGGAAAACATCTAAGGTTGAAGGGCCAGTCATCATTCAACCACCTTTGAGGCAAGAGGATAGGAGAGCTCCTCAAATGGCTTCAGTATCACAAATTCAGCATCAACCTCACCAGCTTCAGCAAGACAGTATGAAGCCAGCAGTCAGGATTGGGGACCAAACCGGTAATCAGCCCCCAAGAAGTCAAAGGTCTAGTTCAATGAATAGACCTCTCCAAGCTGCTACCACTTCACAGGTCCAACAACGACCTCGCCAAGAACAACAGGTTGATCAGAGCCAGCCGGACAAGCCCAAAAGGCAATTCACCAAGCTCAACGTGTCGCTGCCTCAAGCTTTGCAACAGCTGTTGAGGTTGAATTTGGTAACTCTAAGGGACCCTCCTAAGAATCCCAACAGGACACCTTCAAGGTATAACCCCAATGCCCACTGCGCTTATCATTCGGACAGCCCGGGGCATGCCACAGATGATTGTTGGACCTTGAAGAACAAGATCCAGGACCTGATTGATGAAGGAGCATTGGAGTTCACACAAGATGGTCAGGCTGAGTTTTTCTACCATCCCTCCAAGGCTCACCATTTGAAGTAACAGGCCCTGAGACTAGAAAACTTTTGTTCATTAGAATTTTTCAAGTTGTAATTTTCTTTTGATTGTTCAAACATTTACTCATGTTAAACGTTGTTATTTCATTGATGCATCGCATATGTCTGTTTTGAAGCAATATATTCGTATACACTATATGCAAATTATTTTCATATTTTTTCTGATGATCAACGCTCGATTAATAATTCTAAGCCTCTTGAGGGAGGATGACGAAAACGATACCATAATTTACAGTATGCTTTTGAACAGACCCCGCTGATGAGGTACAGGCATTGTTTCAATCCCTAAACACTGGAGTTATAAGGAAGATAATCCCTCATCAACCCCTTTGAGCCAAAGAAGTAGGAGTTTTTCTTTTCGAAAATTAAAACCCTTAATCATAACCTGGGGCAGGGTAGTTCTCTCAGTTGATCCAAGTGCATAACGAATGGCACCAAAGAGGTCCTTACAAAACAAAAGACAATGATGGTTCCGAATAATCATAAAGACAGGCAGTCGTTACCAAAACAAAAAAAACTAAAGCCCATTAAGTCAAAACCTATGAAGGAGACTTACGAAACTGGGGCATCCCGCTGACTGTAAATACAAAAAGAAACAGTTCAGGCAAAATTTAGGGATAACGAAATAAAAAAAAAAGAAAAAAAAGAAAGAGGTCCTACAAACCCTCAACACAAAAGGAAATGACTGCCCATTCAAAATAAATCATCAATATCTGAACCATCATTGGAACATCAGGACAAAGACTCAAACAAAGTCTAACGTACGATCAACTGAGTTTAGGTTTGAAGAACACTACGAAGAGCGGGTGGGTACAAATAATTTGAGCCTTTATCCTTTGTTTCTTAAACCATGAACCAGGCCACGTTATAATCCTCAAAAGTCCTAGCTGAAGCATGGGTTAGTTCGAAAGCATACTGTACGAAAGGTATCCTGACTCCTTAAGGCTTGTGGTAAAATAACGAGTTGACACCACAATTTTCAAAACTTGCTTGTTTTACTAAAAAATTTCATTTTCAAAAATTTCAAGACAGACATAAGCTTTGCATTTTTAACATAACTTTGTTTGCATATGAATTTTTGTTTGAACAACAGGGAAATTCGCACGATGAATACCTAGTGAACAAAAGCACTTCCAATCAAGGGGCACGACATGATCATGGTCCATCATCTGGGGCAATTCAATCAAGATTCGGAGAATCTCTCAAAGGCCAAATAGCCTGGGGCAAACCTCCGCCTGAGTCACTTGGGGCATTTCAACAACGAATCTTGCCTGACCAAACACCTTCTGGTGGCACGACAAAATACTTCTAACAGGGGCAAATCCCTGCATTCTAAGAGCACGGACATAGTAAAAAAAAATACTGCACATAATTAAAGACCCACTAGGTTGACATACCTAGGCAAAAATAAGGGCTTCCCGGCGAACCAAAAGAGTTCGGGCAAAAATAAGGGATGAAATGAAAATAATCTGTACACCCGGCAAGTCGAAAACCTGAAAAGGCGACTTGGGCAAAAATGGGTATCCCGGTGGACTGAAAACCCGAAAGGGCGGTCCAGGCAAAAGTTAGGGATCAAAACGTACGACTATGTCCTGTCATCTTGTCACCTGCCTACCAGAAGAAGGTTCGTCCATCAACAACTATCCGCACCTCACAGGTCTCCCTCTCCCACCTCAGAAACAGGGGCAATAATGAGTGGTCTAAGCGATCTAATTATTCTGTCCATCAAGGTACCAAGGTAAGTTCAGCCGAAGAACATAACCAACATACCTTAATTCCCCAGAGAGTGCGTCAGCAAGTCAATACACTCTCCCCAAGCAAAGTTACAGTCAACCTTAAGGAAGTTGGGTATCCTCCAGCAGATCTCAACATTCCCCAACAATATACAGGCATTCTTAACAAGCATCCCCGGCAGTCTTAACCTAAAGATTGTTCCCCGACGGTATATCAAACATTCAATGGAGTCACTTCCCCAATATAGTTCAAAATTTCCCCAGGAGAGTCCAATCCAGTTTCCCCAGGAAAGTTGGAATCCATCTCCCCAAGCAGTAAGCTCATCTCCAGTAGATTCTGGAAGCTTATCCCTCGCAGAGCACGAACGCGTCCCCCGGCTTTATTCAAAGGTTATTTCCCTACCAGGATATAACTGGGTTATCCTCAGCCAAAAGCCACGGAAAGATCGTCCTCGGCAAAGTCTTCTTATCCCCAACGAAGTCTATTAACACTTCCAACACAACAATGGTATCCCCAGCGAAGTTACCATCAACATTTCAGAAAAGTACCTCTCTCCCCACAGAGTATTGTTTCCCAGCAAGATCGTTAGAGTACTTCTCTCCCCACAAAGTAATCCATTCGCCAAGTTTATTCCCCAACGGAGTTATCTTCTCCTACCGGTATTCTTGCAACTATCACTCCCCAGTGGAAACAGAAGCTCTACATCAGCCCAGGATGTGACTTCCCGGCACCCGTCAAGGATTTATTTTCCTAGACAAAAACATACATTCAAAAACATCACATTTCTATACATTATAGCATGCATATATGCATCACATCTTACAAATCTCATTTATGTTGAGAACATCATTGCTTGATCCATATCATGCATTGCATATGACTGACTTTTACCTTTCAGGAAGATCCAGTTAAGTTCTCAGCTACATCTCAAGACCTTGTCCGGTTCAGTTAAATCGACCCTAAGATTTTTCTGATTCTTATCCAGTCAAAGGCCTTCTCTGGTTCAGTCAGATCGGCCCTAAGATCTCCCTGATTCTTATCCATTTGAAGATTCCAAGACCTTGTCCGGTTCAGTTAAGTCGACCCTAAGATTTTTCTGATTCTTATCCAGTCAAAGGCCTTCTCTGATTCAGTCAGATCGACCCTAAGATCTCCCTAATTCTTATCCAGTTGAAGATATTCCAAGACCTTGTCCGGTTCAGTTAAATCGACCCTAAGATTTTTCTGATTCTTATCCAGTCAAAGGCCTTCTCTAGTTCAGTCAGATCGGCCCTAAGATCTCCCTGATTCTTATCCAGTTGAAGATATTCCAAGACCTTGTCCAGTTCAGTTAAATCGACCCTAAGATTTTTCTGATTCTTATCCAGTCAAAGGCCTTCTCTGGTTCAGTCAGATCGACCCTAAGATCTCCCTGATTCTTATCCAGTTGAAGATATTCCAAGACCTTGTCCGGTTCAGTTAAATCGACCCTAAGATTTTTCTGATTCTTATCCAGTCAAAGGCCTTCTCTGGTTCATTCAGATCGGCCCTAATATCTCCCTGATTCTTATCCAGTTGAAGATTCCAAGACCTTGCCCGGTTCAGTTAAATCGACCCTAAGATTTTCCTGATTCTTATCCAGTCAAAGGCCTTCTTTGGTTCATTCAGATCGACCCTAAGATCTACCTGATTCTTATCCAGTTGAAGATATTCCAAGACCTTGCCCGGTTCCGTTAAATCGACCCTAAGATTTTCCTGATTCTTATCCAGTCAAAGGCCTTCTCTGGTTCTGTCAGATCGACCCTAAGATCTCCCTGATTCTTATCCAGTTGAAGATATTCCAAGACCTTGTCCGGTTCAGTTAAATCGACCCTAAGATTTTCCTGATTCTTATCCAGTCAAAGGCCTTCTCTGGTTCAGTCAGATCGACCCTAAGATCTCCCTGATTCTTATCCAGTTAAAGATATTTCAAGACCTTGCCCGGTTTAGTTAAATCGACCCTAAGATTTTCCTGATTCTTAACCAGTCAAAGGCCTTCTCCGGCTCAGTCAGATCGACCCTAAGATCTCCCTGATTCTTATCCCAGTAGAAGACATCCAAGATTCTCTCATCGTTACTGTTGAGGTAGTAATCACCCCAGATTCTCTCATCGTTACTGTTGAGGTTGAAGTCGTCCAAGGTTCTCTCACCGTCCCGTTGAGGTAATAACCATCCCTGGTTCATTCATAACCTTTTGAAGCTCCAAACCCAGCTCATGTAACCAGTCAGGACACATCTACATAAGAGTTTTAAGACCAGCTCCTGTAACAGGCCAGGTAATCATTTTCTTTTTCAGGTACGCAAGTTCTCGCTAAGGAATCTCTTACGCGATCGACACCCAGATGGCATCTATAAGCCCATCTCCCCATCCATCAATCTTCAAATGGCATCTGTAAGCCCATTCCCATCATCACACTACTATGTGAGCGCAAATTTCTGGGCACTCTAGTATTCAATCATCTTCCACCCTCGGATTACGAAAGGCACGCTAGCCAATCTGCATCGTCAGGTCAAAGAAGATTGAACAGGGGCAACTGTTGTACCCCAAAATTTTCCCTCCCATATTCTTCAAGATTTGCAAAGAGCATGCTTCAAAATCTCCCCAAGGGTTGCACAGTCAAAAACCCTAATTGCTCAGCAGTCAACTGCAGGGGTAAAATGGTCATTTGACAGTCAAAAGTTCAAATTTTTGGTCAACATCTCATTTTGAAGCCACAAACATCATTTGATCAATTCTTGATCATGATTCTCAAGGCATGGCTCAAAAAGTCTCAAGATGTAAAAGTTTTTATTTTTGGACAGTTGAAAAAGTCAACTGTAAATTGACCAGGGCATAACTTCCATATGGTTTATCAGAAAAATTCCATCCAAAGCTCATTTTGAAGAGAAAGACATTTCCTACAACTCCTCTTCACACTTCAAGTCCAAGAAATGCTCTCACAAAAAGTTATCAATTTCAACATTATAGGTCATTTTCAAAAGTCAACAAAAAGGGACTTTAAGTCAAAGACCATAACTTGAGATTGGTAAATCAAAATGACATGGGACCAAAGGCATTGGTTAGAGGACTTCAAGACCTTTCCAAAATGTTCAAGAACATGACCAAAGCTTAAAAATTGAGCAAGATATGCGTTGTGGAAGTTGGGAAAATTTTGGGAATTTTGAAAAGTCAACTTTGCTTCAAATGCCTCAAAATTGCTAATGGGCCATATTTTCTTCCAAGAATCATCATCCAAAGGCTATGCACGACCATTTGGCCCAAAGGGGAATTATTTCATCATTTTTTATTATTTATTTGAATTTTTAATCACCATTAATTCATTTAATGAAATAAAATATGACAAAAATAGAAAACCATGTTTTTTTTAATCCCTTTTTGCAGAATATTCTCTCAATAAAACCTCAAGATTCGTGCACACCCAATTTGGAAATGTTTGGCCATGATTGGTATCAAAAGCACATGGAAAAGATTTGAAAGGATTTCATTAAAAATCAAATATTTGATTCATCAAAACATGGATCTTTTGGCTTGAATTCTTACCCTAATCCATTGGCATACATAAGCATATCACAACCCTAGTGCAAACGACCTTGAAGCTGCGCCTCAGACCTCATACACTTTTTGCATTTTTTGTGAAAAAGTTGAAAACTGAAAACACACATAGAGTGCAATTAAAAGCGAAATAAGGATTCCAATAGCTTGCCAAGGCATCAAGGAAGCTTTCTGCATTCTTTTCCAGTCCCCACGCACCAAGAATTGGTAGATAGGAGTCCCTCTTTTCTGTAAAATATTCATAATCGCATCCTGAATTCCATGCATTTTTCATGTGTTTTTGATATTGATTCATACTAATCTAATCATTCTAAAGCTAATGGTGTATTTTAATTAAGTTTTTATAGCCTATATGCAAAGTTGCCATGGAAGCTCGTTAGGTTTTCAGAGGTCAAAAAAGAGGGCTTTGCTCCTCTAGAAAAATTGGCCAACGAGACTTATGCCATTAGAACCAGAAGCTTCACACGAATCCAGTCATCCTATCGCGCCTAATTTATGAGCAACGACGCTCTAATTGCTATTTTTCGCAGGGTATATTTAGTGGGGGTTTAAAACCCCCGCTATCTCTTTTTCTGTTACAGGTACAACAAAGACGAAGCCTGCGTGTCCTCTCTTGGTTGGATCGTTTGAATTTTTAGCGCGTTTTATCATCAACGTGACTCTTTAATTATTATATTTGTTTTGCATAATATTTATGAATGCGTTGAATGGTGTAGTGGTTGGGAACCTTGTTGGCAAGCCTTGGGACCTGGGTTTGATCCCCAGGTCCCCCCATGTTATTTCAATATTTTTCTTGCTAACATAATTCCATGCAGCATGTCCTCAAGGGAGTACCATAGGCCTCCATATATGTGCTTGCCATCTATACATAAAGACCAAACCAATGGCCAGGATGGACAGTTAACCATATACCCTCAGTCAACGCATACGCACATGATCGTTGAGAAGTCAGAAAGGGCCAAGCTTCTTGGGCCTAATTGCTCACAACATAACCTCCAGATTGGGGCAGAACCCCCCTAGTGTTTGTATTTCTTTCTCTTTTCTTTTTCCTATTTTTTTATTATATGTTTTAATTTAATTATTTTCTTTTAATTCATCAAAATAAATTTTATAAAAATACCAAAAATAACAAAAAAAATCAGAAACTATAAAAATAAAAATATGTTTTAATGTTTAATTCACTAACATTTTTGTAAATAAATTTGATTAATTAATTTAGTTTTAATTCTAGGTTTAATTTTAATGTTTTTTTTCTTCTAATAAACTAAAAAATGTAGAATTAGGGTTTTAAATACTTTTATCCTTTTTTCTTTTCTTTTACCATTATTAATAACTAATTATTTATTTTTGTAAATAAATTGCCATGTAAATAATTAATTAAAACTAGGTCAAATTTAGACATTTTTTAACAAATTAAAAATAGTTTAGAATTAGGGTTTGAATTTCATTTAATTTTCTTACTAATTCCATAAATACAAAAACTCAAAAATAATTTCTTTTTTCCTTATTTAACTTAATTAATTTCATTAATTCTAATTTAATTTCCTTAAAAGGGTCCAACGCCCTCGCATTCCCGACTTTACTTCTTCTCGCATTTTATTTTTATTTCTTTTTGTGAACATAATGTATTTATCCCAAAGCCATGTAATAGATTGAGTAGGACATTTATTTTCCGCATTTCTTATTTTATTTCAAATCGGGTCTTGGACTAATTTGGCGATGTAGACCTGATTCCTGTATCTTGCCAGGGTGCGTTTGAAGAGTTTGAGGATCATATTCCTGTATCTTGCCAGGGTGTATCCGTTGACGACTAACATTACCAGATCCGATTCTTGTATCTTGCCAGGGTGCGTCTGAAGAGTTTGAGGATCATATTCGTGTATCTTGCCAAGGTGTATCCGTTGACGACTAACATTACCAGATCAGATTCATGTATCTTGCCAGGGTGCGTCTGAAGAGTTTGAGGATCAGATTCCTGTATCTTGCCAGGGTGTATCCGTTGACGACTAACATTACCAGATCAGATTCCTGTATCTTGCCAGGGTGCGTTTGAAGAGTTTGAGGATCAGATTCCTGTATCTTTCCAGGGTGTATCCGTTGACAACTAACATTACCAGATCAGATTCCTGTATCTTGCCAGGGTGCGTCTGAAGAGTTTGAGGATCAAATTCCTGTATCTTGCCAGGGTGTATCCGTTGACGACTAACATTACCAGATCAGATTCCTGTATCTTGCCAGGGTGCGTCTGAAGAGTTCTAAGATCCGATTCCTGTATCTCTCCAGGGTGTATCTATTGACGACTATATTCTCCAGACTCGATTCCTGTATCTTGCCAGGGCACGTCTGAAGAGTTTTTGAAGATTCGATTCCTGTAACCAGTCAGGGCGCATCTACACGAAGAGTTTGAAAATCAACTCCTGTAATAGGCCAGGTAATTATTTTTCTTTCTCAGGTACGCAAGTTCTCGCTAAGGAATCTCTTACGCGATCGACAATCTCCCGATGGCATCTATAAGCCCATCTCTCCACAACTACCACTACAGTCTCCAAATGGCATCTATAAGCCCATTCCCGACAAGGTACTGTCAAAATTCCAGATGGCATCTATAAGCCCATCCTCCTATTCATCAGTCTCCAAATGGCATCTGTAAGCCCATTCCCATCATCATACTGCTGACACTCTACTATGTGAGTGCAAATTTCTGGGCACTCTAGTGTTCAATCATCTTCTACCCTCGGATTACGAAAGGCACGCCAGCCAATCTACATCCTCAGGTCTAAGAAGATTGAACAGGGGTAACTGTTGTACCCCAAAATTTGCCCTCCCATATTCTTCAAGATTTGCCAAGATCAAGCTTCAAAATCATTCAAGGGTTGCACAGTCCAATTGCCTCCTAACACAGTCAAAATTAGGGTTTTGGTCCTGGCAAAGAAATTGAAGTTCCCAAGGGTCCAATCAAGTCCCACATGCCTACAAACATTGTCAAGCATTCATATGCCAAGTTTCAAGGCTCACAACATCAAATTGCACAGTCAAAAAACCCTAAATGCTTCACAGTCAACTGCAGGGGCAAAATGGTCATTTGACAGTCAAAAGTCAAAATTTTTGGTCAACATCTTATTTTGAAGCCACAAACATCATTTGATCAATTCTTGATCATGATTCTCAAGGCATGGCTCAAAAAGTCTCAAGATGCAAAAGTTTCTATTTTTGGACAGTTGAAAAAGTCAACTGCAAATTGACCAGGGCATAACTTCCACATGGTTTATCAAAAAAATTCCATCCAAAGCTCATTTTGAAGAGAATGACATTTCCTACAACTCATCTTCACACTTCAAGTCCAAGAAATGCTCTCACAAAAAGTTATCAATCTCAACATTATAGGTCATTTTCAAAAGTCAACAAAAAGGCACTTTAAGTCAAAGACCATAACTTGAGATTGATAAATCAAAATGACATGGGACCAAAGACATTGATTAGAGGACTTCAAGACCTTTCCAAAATGTCACAGAACATGATCAAAGCTTAAAAATTGAGCAAGATATGCCTTGTGGAAGTTGGGAAAGTTTTGGGAATTTTGAAAAGTCAACTTTGCTTCAAATGCCTCAAAATTGCTAATGGGCCTCAATTTCTTCCATGAAACATTACCCAAAGGCCATGCACGACCCATTAAGCTAAAAGGGAGTTATTTTCTTATTTTTAATTAATTAATTTAATTTTTAATCCTATTAATTCATTTAATTAAAATTAATTATGAAAAAATACTAAAATAAAGGTTTTGAATCTTTTTGTGCAGCATATCTTTCCATCATGACCTAAATATTTCGTGCACATGCTCAAGGGAACCAAATTTTCCAAAATAGGCAAGTTTCCATGGCAAAAAGGATTGGAAAAGATTATGCAAAATCAAATATTCAAAATCATTAAACAATGGATCATGGGCTTGTTTTTCTAACCTAATTCATTCACACATATATGCACAATCAAAACCTAATCGCCACCGACTTTTATTTTATCCAACAAGGAAAGGAAAAAAGCACAGAAAAATTCCTTTTTTCGAGATATTTCTCGGGTTCGGGGGGTAGATTATAGAAAGGGAAGGTGTTAGCACCCTTTCTATCTGTGGTTATCCACGGGCTCTTAGGTACTTGCTCATATGTTTTCAAAATATTGATTTCTTTGTGCTCGTGGGTTTGAAAAAGTCTTTGTTTAAAAACTTCGATTTAACTCTTGCTTCTGTCCTCAAGAGTGTATGAAGTGTTTTTGAAAACTTTGTTCGAAAAGTGTAAGTGTGAAAAGTTTTTGTTTTTGAAGGAGCAAGTATCTAAGAACCATCTACCTACTCGAAAAAGGAATCATTCTATGCTATCTTCCTTTAGACAATGTTATCCTACTATTGATGAATAGGTAGCACCGTCGTTGGAGTTTAAGGGTCAATTCGAATTTAGGGACTTACGGTCACCAAAGCAATGTTAGGATGCCTTAGTGGTAACCCTAATGTCTTAGATCATTTGTTTTGAGGCAACAATATCCGAGGCAACCGTTTCGAGGCGACTATGATCTTTGGACAAGAGGGCGACCTCTAAAACAACCTATACTCAATGACCGCGTACGAAGGCAACCAAGTGGGGTGTACCCTAGGAGTGCGCATATGCGAGTATGTTGTTTTCGGTTAATTTTATCTTTGTACATGTTGTGATACGGTGGGAGAACTGACTTGGGTTTTGTGTTTATGTTCGCAAATGTTCGGTTGAGCAAGAGTCGCCACCAACTTTTTATTTTATCCTAAGGAAAGGTCAAAAAGCACAGGAAAGACCTTTGAGATGTTTTCGTGGGTTCGGGGGGTAGATTATGAAAAGGGAAGGTGATAGCACCCTTTTCATCCATGGTTATCCATGGGCTCTTAGTTACTTGTTTAGATCACTTGCCTTTGCTTTTCAATTGTTTGAAATGGTGCTTTGTGTGTGTGTTTTTGAAAATGTTTTGAAAAAGATGCCTTGTCTAGGCAACCTTCGTAATAATTCTTGTTTGAATGTTTTACAAAGGTGTTTGTCTTTTTGAAAAGATGTTTCAATGTTTTTGAAAGTTTGTTTTGAAATTGTGTTGTGATGTGTGTTTTGAAAAATGGCAAGGATGTTTTGCAGGTTTGATCAAGTAACTACGAGCTATCTACCCTAATTTACTCAAAGATCTTTCTTATGTTTTTAACCCTTTTAACAGTGTTGTTTCACCATTGTATTTGGTGAACAACCTTGCGTTAGGATGTTAAACGGGACGGGTGCGGGTCATCGTATACAATCATTGAAGGCAACTTGTGAGACGCTCTAGCAATTTGTAAGGGACGAGATCGTTTTATCGAAGGCAACATCGAGGGTCATCGAGGGACTACGATCTTTGTTTATCGAAGGGACATTTGCTAGAGTGTCTCATACTCGAGGGACATGATTGCATTTTCCGAGGCAACAAGCGAGGTTACCCTAGAGGTGCAAGTGTGAATTGTGTATTGATTTTCATGCATTTGTCTTGTATTAGGTTATCTAGCGGTTGATTTTGAATCTTCGCATACAAACCCTAATTACTATACAGTATATGGAAAGCGATAAATTGAGGAAATTTAAAGTCTAAGCTATTACAAATAAGTATCCGGAGATGTGAGTACAAATGTTTACAAATGGGGATGAGTCTTATCAGAATAGTAGTGTCCAAATCTTATTTACAACCAAATCGAATTATCGCATTCTCATTGTAAAAATATAGCAAGGTATAAGAATCAAAGAGAATCAAAAGTATTGTGAAATGCATATGATTATTTACAAATGATCAAATGAAAATTAAGTATTATTATTATTTTTTGTGTTTTTGTTAATTATATATAAACAAAAGGGTTTTTTAAAAGAATGAAATATTTAACTTAAAAAAAATCTATTATTTATGTACTTTTGTTAATGTTTTATATAAAAGGTTTAATTAAACAAAAAAAGGTTTTAACACAAGAAAATTGTTTAAACTTAATAAACCTAATATTTATGTATTTTTGGTTTTTTTAAGGTAATGAAAATTACTAATAAACTTTTATACAAAAATTAACGTATCATTTTATTATTCAACAAAAATAAGTTATGAAAAGAAAATAAGGTAATAATATAAAAAAAAGTATTGGTTTGTATAAAAGGTTAAGAATTTAAATGGGCCTTAGGGGAATGTTTGGCCCAAGTGCAAAAATGGATTAAAACAAAAAAAAGGGTATGGCGCCAGTTTCAATTGGGCTTAGCAGTTTTGTGCGTGGGGCAGGCCCAAACGGTTCACAATGTTTTTAGGGTTTTCAATGTTTTGCTTCAGAATTAGGTTTCACAGTTTGGAACGGCGCCGCTCCTCTCCTTTCTTCGTCCTCTTCATCCTTTCTCAAACAGGACCACTTATCCCTCTCTCCTCGCCTCAGGCTACCAGGGCGATGCCTCCACCCTCCTATCTCCTCAGTTGTACCAGGCGGTGATAAAAAAGGGTAACGATTTTCCTATTCATGCGTTTTAGAGTTTTTAGATTTCAATCTTGCATGTTTTAGCTTTGATTGTTTTATGTTTATGCGAGGTGTAAAACAGTAAAAAAAAGGAATCAATACCTTGGGGTTTTGTTGTTGGAGAGGAGACGGAGGTTTGGACGGCGGCGCTTCTCAGGTGGCCGGAGATGGGAGGCACGTGGTGATGAAAGCTTGCTTGCTGGTATTTGTGTCTTTAGCCTTGAATGTTTAGTGATGAATATATTTCTGAAAATGCCACTTTTGAAAATGATCGCTTCTGATTCTCCCCTTCTTCTTCTCTGAATGCTTGCTTCTGTGATGCTTTTGATATGCTCTTCTTTCTGAATATTTTGTTGATTCCTCTTCTTTGTTACATTGGCTTTTGATGATGATATTATTTCTGATGACGCTGCCTTTGATCTGTTCTTCTGAGATGGCTTTGGTTATGTTGATTTTTCCAATGATGAACTCTGTTCTGAGGCGCCTGTTATTGTTTTTTGCACCTTCTTCTGATTTTCTGAATGTTGGCTTTGATGATGAACTTTGAAGCTATTTGTTACTTCTGACTTTTCCCTCTCTTTGGCTTGGTTGGTTTTCAATGATGAGTTTCAACCTGAGATACTTGTTGTTCTGATTTGGCTGTGTTAATTCTGATGATGGATAACTCTGAAGATTGTTGTTATTGTTGATTTGTGGTTTTTTTGAAGTTTTAGGAAGGCAAGCTTATTGAAGGTTTTAGCAGGTTGCTTGGTTTTGTAAGTTTGTAAACAGGCTTTGACAGCTTGTTTGTGGGTTAGTAAGTTATGCAGGCAGGCTTGAGGTGTTTACAGTTTGAACTGGTTTGAAGTTTATGCAGGCAAGCTTGGATGGTTTGCTTCTGGTATGGGCAGGCTTGCTGTTATGCAGGCTTGGTGTTTGTTTCTGTAAGTTTTGAGGGCTTTGATACAGGTTTGAATGGGCTTGAAGGTTTCTGGTATAGGCAAGCTTGGTTATGCAGGCTTCCTGTTGGTTTGTGTTTACAGTTTTGTAGGTTTTGCTTGCAGGTTACAAGTTATGCAGGTTTGTTGAGGGTTTTTAGTAGGTTTGAGACTTGCTTCTGGTACAGGCAGGTTGTTGTTATGTGTTTGGTATTTTGCTCTTTGTGTTCTGCCCCCTTTTTGAACTGTTAGAACAATGTTATATTTATCTCTTCTAAGCCTGCCAAACTGCAAACCTTTCTTACTTTTCTCTCTTTCTCTCTCTCCATAAGCATATTTTATTGCTTAATAGTACTTTTATTCTGAAAAGGTTGTTGGCTTGAAAATGATGAAAATGTGCTTGCTTGCATCTTGGTTTTGCTCTGCAATGTACTTTCTTCCAGATTTTCTGCATTGCCTTTTTTGATAGCTTGTATGCAACTTTGTTGACAGCTCTCTTGACAGTTTTGTTGACAGCTTCTTTTGACAGTTTCTTTGACAGTTTGGTTGATAGTTTGTGTAACTTAGTTTGCTCAGTTTGACAATGCAATTTGTTTGTTCAGTTTGAACTTATGCAGTTTTGTGCATTTTGTTTAATTGATTCATATGCTTGCAAACATTTAATTTTACTTTTCCTCTTTGTGAACCAAGGAGAGAAATCTTCTTGCGATTTGCAAAGAGGACAAGTAAAATACGATGAAAACCAAAACAAACTGATTCCGGCCAAAAATCTTTAATGATGAGTTTTTAATTATCTGTCTGAAAATGCTTTTCCAATTTAACTGTATTGACTTCTTTCTTCTGTCTTTGCAGGTAAATATCAGTTAGATAAGGGAAGCAGCAGTAGAAGATAGAAGACTTTAAAAGATTTAGATTTCTTTTCTTTTTCAATTATTTGTAATAAATATCATTGTAAATATTGTAAATAAATTTATAGTATCCAAATAACATTTGTAACAACAATTGAAAATGAATAAACAATCTTTTGTCAGATAATTCTTTATTTCTTCTGCACTTGTTTATTTAATTATTTAAATTTCTTGAATTATAATAATTGGAAATGCATCCCAATAATTGTAACTCAGATAATATAAATAATCAACAAACGTCGCAGTCTCACAACCTTGCATTAACCAACAATAAGCTCGGCATTCCAATTAACCATATGTATTGCACAGTTAAACAAACAAACGTCCATACGCCTTTCACTTCACTGATTAAACCAACGCTTCAAACTTTCAAACAGAAGCCTCAGCTTCTATCCTAGAGGTTTAGGCTTTGAGAAACAAACAGAAATCTTGAACAAGCGTCAAAGCAGTGTGACAGTCAAATGAAATGTTGTGGATTCCAATTCTTCTGAGAATGTGTGTGCAAACCCTAATTTTGGATTTACTGTCAAAGAAACGTCTGCTTGATCAAACCCTGAGCCAAACTGAAAAATCAGGGAAAACCCGAAGCTGTGATTTCTTGTGAAAAAAAGAGGAGGGCAAAATTTGGGGTAAACCACATGTTAATGGTGATCTATGTTGATTTTAGGTTAAAACGTTCAATCTTGTCATGCATACCTATTATCAAACATCTAACAGTTATATTTTGCGGGAAATAAATTGCGGAAATTAAATTACAAGGCGTCGGGTATTTACATCGCCAAAAACAACCCTTTGAAATTAAAATGCGGAAAATAAATAAAGCGATAAAAATATTTAAAGTCCTATTAAGCTATTACATTCTGGGAACAAATACAATATTGAATAAAATGGATCGCGTGTGGGAATTTAAATCGGGCGCAAGTTTTAGAGTTTTAACCCTTTAATTATTAAAGAAAAGATTTTTTTTGGTTATTTTTGAATTAAGTAAGAAATTAAACTAAGTTAATTTTGAAATTAAATCAATTAATTAATTAATGAAAATAAATATTTTTGGGTTTTTGATATTTTAAGAAAGAAAAATAAAATTGATCAATGTTAATAAAAACCTAATTATGTCTAAGTTAATTTTAATTATTGAAAAAAACATATTAAAGTTATTCCTAATTAATGGCCTAAATTAATTAAATTAATATTTGTTAATAAAAATAAAAATTTAATTTTATGAAGAAAATATTTTTGGTTTTAATTTTATAAAGAAAAAGATTTGATTGGTTAGTTAATAATAAAAATAATTAAACAAACAAATAAATAAAATAAAAATGAAATAGAAAGAGTTAGGGGGGTTTGGGCCTGAATAGGAGGTCAAAATGGCAATTCAGAGGCCCAATAACATGCAGGCCTGGTTGACTTGGAGAGATCCAGTGGATGCACGCTGACCTGGTCCATGGCAGACTCTCATTTTCTGGCCACAAGATTTGGCCCATGGCCATCTGGCCATCAGATGCTTGATGGTGTATGGTGTGCTTCACGTTTGGATTTGCATGGGAATACCTGAAAGAAAAATATAACAAATAACATGGGGGACATGGGATTCGAACCCAGGTCTTGTACGTGGCTGCCAGCTCCCCTTTCCACTAGGCCATTCGCTTCATTTTGTTAATCATACAAGAACAAAACATAATATGGGAAAATACTTTAATATGCCAGAATATAAAAAAAAGTGCGCGAAGATTCGAATGGTCCTTTAGGGATCTGCCACGTCTCCATCCCCTACCTCCAGCCTCTGTAAATTTACCTGCGGATTTAGATCCGTAGCTAAATTCGTAGATCAATCCCAAAATCAATTCTAGGCCATGAAAACGACCCCCAAGGACATGGTTAGGTTCGTCTCCCTCTCCTGAGTGCAACCATGTCCATCACGAGATCCAATTTCACCTGCAACGCAAATACCTAAAATCTAACACAAAACCCTAGCCATACGGTTATGGGGTTACAGTCCATATAAACGAAATCAAATATTGCCAAAAGTTTAGAAATCTCATAAGCATCACAAATATGTCCATGATTTGCCAGAATGATGCAAAAATAGAGAGCTATGATTTTGAAAATAGGGCCAAGAAATGTGATACTTACAGTGTGTTTTGATGCGTATGAGAGCTTGCTTTGGATTGCAGAAGGTTGAGTAGACACCCAACAATCAATTGGTGTTGAGTTTTGCTTCTGTAAACGCCTCCAAATAGGATTTTGGTTTCACACTTTTTTGTGAATTTTCAAGTTTTGTTTTCAGTGTTCTTGAAGCCTCTAGGTCTCAATTTCGTGCCTTTTCCTTATATATGTAATATGCAATGCATTAGGTCAAGAATTATGCTTTGAATCTTTGCACATCAATGCCATGGGATTTGATTTGATCCACCATTGAAAGCTTGCCTAATTTGTCAAAAATCCAATCTTTTTCCACATGGAATGCTTGATACGAATTTGATACACTTGATGATGATGATTCAATCCTGAAATAGCCAAAAAGAGATCAAGTAATCAATATTTAGATTTTATTTGATTTAATTTGATTAAAAATGAAATAATTCATTAAAAAATCAAATAAAATAATAAAAATGATAAATGGACACAAGGATGAAGCTAGGACACGTGTTCAATGTGGAAAGTCCAAATCAAGTGGAAAAGAATGGGCCCATTTGACAAAATTTGAAGTTTTGGGGATAGTTGACTTTTGGCAATTTTGCAAAAATGCCCAACTTCAATATTGCATAACTTCTTCAATTTTGAACTTTTGGAAGTGTTCTTGGACTTTATAGAAAGATTGAGATGTCCTATAACCAACCCTTTTGGTCTCATCTCATTTTGATATTCCATGCTTAAGTTATAAGCTTTCACAAAAAAGGTATTTTTGTTGACTTTCAAAAATGACCTATAATGTCCAAATTTATAACTTCTTGTGAGTGCATTTTCTGATCTTGGGGTATGAATATGGATTGTAGGAAATTGAATCCTCTTCAAAATGAGCTTTGGATGGGTCATTTCTCATACAGTATGAGAAAGTTATGCTTGGTCAAAGTTGAGTTGACTTTTCCTACAAAACCCTAATTTAGCAACTTTTGAGTCTTGATGAATTTTGAGCAATCCTTGAGGAATCAAGATCAACCCTTGATCAAATGATTAAATATACTTCAAAATGAGAATTTTGACAAAAAATCTTGAGGTTTGACTATATTTGGGTCACAGTTGACTTTTGCCCTAGCACAATCGATTTTTGGATCCTTTGAGCAATTGACTGACCAAACTTCCTCTGCAAGGCTTGAAATTTGACATGGATGACCTTGAGAACATACTAGGACATTGGGGAGAACTTGAGGTAATTTGTTTTCAAGGATCTTGATGCAACACAAAACCCTAATTTGAGGTTGACTGCCTTAGGAGATAGCTTGACTGTCCAACTCTTGAGCAATCTTGAGCCACTTGGAGATTTTACTTGCAATGTTTTGAGAAATATGAGAGGGCAAATTTTGGGGTACAAAATTAGGGATAAAAAATAAAGTAAAAAGAGGTCACTTCAAATCCTCGACAATATGAAAAAATATGGCAAAAATGATTGCCTTCCGACAAACCTAACTTATCTGAACCATCACTAAAATGTCATTCCAGACTCAATTGGAGTTCAAACGCACAAGTAACTGAGTTTAGGACTGAAGAACATCACGAAGAGCAGGTGGGTACAAATACACTTTGAGCCTTTATCCTTTGTTTCTTAAACCGTGAACTAAGCCACATTACAACCCTTCAAAAGTCCTAATTGAAGCATGGGTTAGTTCGAAAGCATACTGTTACAAAAGGTATCCTGACTCCCGTAAGGATTCACTCTAAATCTTGAGTTTGAATTTTTCTTACAAAATTTCTTTACCTGCTAAAAATGAGTTTTTCAAAACTTCAAGACAAGCATAAACTTTGCATTACTTGAATATCACTGTTTGCATATGGCTATTTGTTTGACAGCGGAGAAAGTCACACAACAAACATCCGATGAACGAAAGCTCTCTCAGTGAACAAAATAACTTCAAAAAGGATGACACTTCCATTGAAAAATCTCCTATCGACAAGGGGGCTTGACATGTCACTATCCAGCACACCTGGGACAGTCCAGTCAAGATTCCCAGAAATCTCCCAAGAATTGCAGAGTAACCAGGGGCAAGTCTCCATTTCTATCACTTGGGGCACTGAACGTCAATCCCAGCAAAGAGTTACGTACAATCAAACATTTTCGGCAATACCACAAACATTGGCTGCTAGGGGAAATGTCAAGTCTCCCCAAAGTTCTTCTCATAGGATGACTCCCCAACCAGAGTTTAATCTCTGAAAACCTTTCCCCGACTGAGACGACTTCAAGAATCCTTGAGGACTTCCCCAATGAAGTCGTCACCTCTCAAGCAGACCAGCAACAGGGTTTATTTTCCCAACAAACGACAGGATTCCCCAGCTTGAGTTAGCCTTTCCGACTACTACAAATCAAAGGACCACAACTCCTCTTCCCCAGTAGACTATATTATAATCCCCGACAAGTTACTACGAAACCTGGACTCGACCAGATATCAGTTCAACTTTGATTCCCCAGTAAGAGCAATGGACAATCGAGACTCCTGAACTCTTTCCCCGAGCAGGAATAAATATACTCCCCACAGAGTTTCCAATATTTCCCAACGGAGTTCTCCTCAAACAACAAAATAGGAATGCCTGGTGGAAACATTCTAAGCAAGGTTTGAAGACACACATACTCTTCAACAGTAATCCAGGATTTAACGACTCCATGACATTTGTCAAGGATTTATTTTCCCACCCGCTCTTCATGATGTTCTTCATTCCTAAACTTAGTTAATTGTGTGTTTGAATTCTAATTAAGTCTGAAATGACATGATGGTTCAAACAAGTTAAGTTTATTGGAAGGCAGTTATTTTTGCAACATTATTTTTGTTGAGTATTTGTAGTGACCTCTTTCTTTTGATCTGTTATCCCTAATTTTTGCCTGACTGTTCTTGTTTTTGAGATTACGGTCATCAGGATGCCCCGGTTTTCTTAAGCCTCCTTTGTAGGTTTTGACTTAGTGGGTTTTTCTTTTTGAGAGATAATAACTGCCTATGTGATAGGGAACCGTCGCCGTCTTTTGATTCCGAAGGAATGTTTTTGGTGTCATTCATTATATTACAAGATGAGAGTTTGTGACTAAACGCGTATTTGAATTAACTGAAAGACTACCCTGCCCCAGGTTTTGATTAAAGGTTTCAATTTGTGTTAAAACAGAAAACTTCTACTTCTTTGGCTCGAGTGGGTTGACTAGGGATTATCTTGCTTATAACTCCAGTGTTTAGGATTTGAAAGAAACGCATGTACATCGTCAGCAAGGTCTGTCCAAAAGCATACTGTATGAGATTATGGCATTGTTTTCGTCATCCTCCTTCTAAAGGTTTGTGTAATAAGAAGAATAAAAAACATAGTTTTAAATATAGTGAAAACAAAAAGATGAATTCAAGACAAACATATGCAATGCATTAACGAAAACAGAGTTTGACATCAATAGATAATTGTTTGAATAACAAAAGAAATTACAATTGGAAATTCAAAATGAATAGAAGCCTCTTTGTTCGAACTTGTCATTTTAGGTGGAGAGCCCTCAGCGGAAGATTTTCATCTGGCCATCTTGTGTGAACTCCAGCGTTGTTTCTTTAATCAGATCTTGAATTTTGTTTCTCAATGCCCAACAGCTATCAGTGTCATGTCCAGGACTATTGGACTGATACGTACATCTTGCATTTGGATTGTACCCTGGAATGGCTGTGTTGGGATTCCGAGGGGGGGGGGTCTTTAATACAATCAGCTTGACTTCCAACAAATGTTGCAACACTTAAGATAATGACATGTTAATCTCAGTGAAGCGTTTTCTAGATGTATTCTTCTTACACCGGTTACCCTGTTGACGTTTGCGAGGTTGTTGTTAGGCTTGTGACCCTGAAGCAAACTGGGGAGGTTTTCTCTCGGCTTCTTGTCTCAAGGGAGGCTGAATGATGACTTGATCCTCAACCCTAGTTGTTTTCCCCATTTGGTTATATCCATCTTGATGAAGCTTGTTGATGAGGATTCTCAGCTCCTTTTGTCCTTGATCCAGGTTTTGAATAAGAGCCATCTGGCCCACCAGTTGTCCCAACATCTGAATTTTCATTGTTGCCATCTCAATCTGTAACCCTTCCAACTGATCATTCCTGATTCCCTCTGGATTCTCTATGACCATGCCCCATGTGAGGAGAGCCTTCACCTCTTCTTGTCCCTTGGACAGGTTCAAGAACATCTCTTGGAGTTGAGCATTTTGTGCCTGGACGTCCTTGATAGTCTTCTCTAGAGCCATCTCTACTGAAATAAACAGTAGGAAGATAAGGGGACCTGGTGTGAAGACCTGCTTATGCATATGATGAATGATATGTATTTATGTAATGCTTTCAAGGATTCAGAAATTCAAATTTGTTTTAAACAAAAAAGGAACACACGTCATATTAATAAGATAGAATTTGTTAGTACATTAATGCCCCATGAGCAAAATAATACAAAATTCTAATGTAAAGAGGCGTTGCGCATCCTCTTTGGTGCAATGTAGGTGTTGAAAGTCTACTCTTCGTGAAGATGACGAGTAAATTCCAAAACCTTCTTATCGCTAGCATAGAATTGGGCTTCGAAAGTGTCGCGCTCTCCCTTGAGATGTATCCAACTCCTTTGTAAATCTTCTAGTGATGTTGGCATGTCAGGATGTAGGAGGGTGTATGGAACCTCTCCTTCCATAACAGGCTCTTTAATCACAAGAAGAATGTAGGGGTAAGGCATCATAAGACTTTGGGCGCGGGTTCGTACCCACTTGAGGTAAGGCTCAAGGGGGATGGAATTCTTGTGTCCCAAGGTCTTACTGTCAACCTTGTTGGGCATTCTCCAAGCTCGGATGAACCTTTGTCGAAGTCCTTGATCGTCGTTGTCGAAGTCAAAAACCAAGTGTAGAATCAGCATGTCATGTGGGACATCCCTTCGGGCATACCCAAACTGTCTCAGAGCCAAGCAAGGGTTGTAGGTGATGCCTCCCCTAATGCCAAGTATAGGGACATTAGGGAATTCCCCACAACGGTCAATGATGATAAAACTTTCTCTGGATCGAGAACACCAATGAACATCTGAATGTGTAAGAGTCATCAATCGTTGTGACCACCTCAAACCTTGCTCATTCTTCAAAACTGATTGGGGAAGATGAGAAATAAACCATTTTGCCAGTAGAGGAGTGCAACACATGAGAACACCTATTTTCCTCATTGTTCGAGTGTGAAAAGAGTGGAGGATATCCCCAAGCAATGTAGGCACCGGGTTGCGAGCCATGAAAATCTTGACAGCATTCACATTTATAAGCTGGCCAGGGTTTGGGAACAAGACCAATCCGTAGATGAGAAGAGCTATAATCTCTTCAAAATCTTGTAAGTCCAATGAATTCCAGCAGCTTTGGGCCTTCTCAAACAGAAACTTTGACAAGAAGCCTTTGACACCACTTCTGGTTTCCAAATGGCCTATGACATCAGATGGTTGCAAGCGTAGGGCTTGAGCAACATCTTCAGGCTTTGGATATCTTTCCGTACCGTTGAAAGGTAGTTGATGAAGAATAGGAATCCTCAGGAGTTGAGAAAATTCTTCCAAAGCAGGCACTAGCTGGTAGTCAGGAAATGTGAAGCAGTGGTGTAGGGGGTCAAAGAACTGGAAGAGAACTTTCACCATGTCTTCCTCAGTGTTGGTGTTGACTAAGTTGAGAAGATGACTATGCCTCTCGTTGAATGGAGAATTCTAAAGAATCCTTGAAGCTAGCTCCTTGAGTCGAGGAGGAATTCTTACAAGGTTGACTTGAATTGTTTTCCTACAAAGTGAATCCATTACCTACAAAACAGGAACAAAGATGAAGATCCAAAATCCTTGAAATGGTTAGTGGATGCATATGATGCTTCATGATGTCCATGATGTTATGCACAAGTATATATGTACAAGCAAATCACACAAGTTCCTAGTTTCAGGCTTGCATGGGGTTTCATAGGTAAGTACCCTCTTGAAGTTTAGTTGGCTCAACCTGTCCTATAAATAGTAACCGGGTTCTAAGGAGCTCAATATCACTGGATTGTTTTCCCTGTTCATTGTTTCAGTTTAGCCACTTTACTGGCAACCAAAATATTCCAAGAAAACAACCCTCAATGAGTGTAGTATCGAGTATCTACCAACTTCGGACTGCACCAAAGTCGGTCATCTCACTACCCCTAAAAAGGCCAAGTTAGTCAAGTAAAGGTTCTAAAAGTCCATTAGTGCTTCATGACATCACTCAGCGGCCCCATATTCTCTTTGATTAACTCAAAGGCTACTGGTACCCACAAATATGTCGCACTAATATAGCTATTGCTTCAACCATGTTGGTATACCCCGCACAATTTCCACAACGTATTGTTATTTACCTATGAATGTTTCCCAAATCCGGGTAGAGGATTCAAACCCAAACAATAGAACCAAATGTAAAGCAATCAAGTCAAGCAAGATAAGCATGTAAAGGTGATCTAAAAACCCTAAGGTAACCCCACTTTTAGATTTTTCCCCAACAGAGTCGCCAGTTCTGTGATGCGGTGGGAGAACTGACTTGAGGTTTTGCGTTTGTGTTTGCAAATGTTGTGGTTTAGCAAGAGTCGCCACCGATTTTTATTTTATCCAAAAGGAAAGGTAAAAAAGCACAGGAAAGACCTTTTAGATTTGTTTTTGGGTTCGGGGGGTAGATTATGAAAAGGGAAGGTGCTAGCACCCTTTTCATCCATGGTTTTTCATGGGCTCTTAGTTACTTGTTTTAGATCACTTGCTTTGCTTTTCCAATTGTTTGAAATGGTGCTTTTGTGTGTGGTTTTGAAAGTATTTTGAAAAAAGGCCTTTGTTTAGGCAACCTTTGTAATGATTCTTGTTTGAATGTATACAAAGGTGTTTGTCTTTTGAAAAATGTTTTAATATTTGAAATTTGTTTGGAAAATGTTTTGAAATGTGTGATGTTTGAAAATAGCAAGGATGGTTTGCAAATTGATCAAGTAACTAGGAGTTGTCTACCCTACTCAAAGATCTTTCCTACACATTTTTACTCCTTTGATATTTCTATTTTACAATTGTATTTGGTAAACAACCCTATCTTTGGATGTTAAACGGGACAGGCGTGGGTCATCGTATGACCATGATAACAATATTGCCAAGTATCTTAGCAAGTTTTTTGAGGGACTAGATCATTTTTGTTTAGGCAACCAATATAGCGTCATCGAGGGACTATGATCCTTTTGTTTTGATTTTGTTTTGCCAAGATACCTAGCATGCATATCATGGCCATTTTAAGGCAACAAGTGGGTGAAACCCTAGAGATGCTTGTGTGCATTGTGTTTTAATTTTTCATGCATTTTTCTCTTGTGTTTAGTCATGTTATTTGTTTGATTTTGGTGTTTGCATACAAACCGTAGTTCTTACTATCATGGCATTTGAAAGCGATAAAATGCGTAAAAGTAAATCTAAGACTATTACAACAATATTATAGGGAGGGGGATACAAGTTTGAATAGGGGGTATTTGCACAAAATAAAACCCTAATTTACTATTACAACCATATTGAATTTATTTGTACAAATAAATAAATAGACAATTATTTAAATATACTATAAAATATAAATATGCAAAATGTTTTTTTTGTAATTATTTTATGTATGTAAAAATAAGTTTATTTATGGCCTAAAAATAAGAAAATAAAAATGATTATTATTTTTGAAAGGGTGAAAACCCTAATTTTTGTTTTAAAAGAAAATATATTTCTATTATTATTTTATTTCATTTATGTACAAAGAAAATAAATAAAAATATATACAAAAATGTTAAAAAAATAAAACATGTGAGAAAATACTTGCTTTTGAAGAAAAAGTTGAGTTGACAAAGCCAAAGCCTGTACTTGCTAGCTTAAGGCCTGCACATAGTTGGTACACTTTTCCTGATATTTGTGGAGTTGGTTTGCAGCAAAAGCTTCGGTCCATGGCTCAAGATAAACAAAGTTTGTAAAAGCTAACTTTATCAAAGTAGCAATGTTAACTTTTTGCCATTTTTGGATTAAACCCTTGTACAAAGTTTCAAAGATCAAAACAATGCCATTAACCATTGTATTTGCATTCAATTTTGGAGTTTAAAAATGATTAGAACCTGTAATGCAAGTACAAGCATGGTTCAAACTGATTTGCAAGTTGTAACATGGTGCAAAATGCCTTGGACAAAAGTGATAATTTTCCATTTTCAAACTTTCGAATCTCCCTAACCATAAATGATCTTGGAGAGTTATTGGACATTTTGGAAATCTTGTAACATGCTCTACAATCCATATTTGAAATTAAATTTGAGATTCCAATTGGAACTAGGTGAAAAGTTGCCATGAAGATAGGTCAAAATCCTGCCTAAACTAGGGCAAAATTTCACAAAGTTAAAAGTTTCATGGACCCTTATTCATAAAATCATAACTTGAGATCCAAACATCTTTTGGGAAAAATTTGTTAATAAAATTTGTAGATCTCATGTAGGACTACAACTTTCATGTTGGAAGTTTTGTTTGAATCAAATTTCATCATGAAGAAAAAGTTGGGAAAAAATAAGAAATTTTCATAACTTTGAAAATTTCTAAGTTATGAAAATTTTCAATCTTAAACCCTAATTTCCAAAATTAGGTTTCTTGGTGAACAAGTTACATGTTTTGACACATCTTGATGAAAAATGACCCTTGGCACTTGATTTTGACCAAAAAGTCAAAGTTTGACTTTTTAGTGTACAATTGATTTTTGATCAGTTGACTGGAAAATTCATTTGTCAATCCAATGCATTTGAGATCTTTTGAACCTTGTGATTAGGTCAAGATGGTGCCATTGAGTCCTTGAAACCATTATTGAACCCAATTTGCCATTGGCTAGGTGAAAAATAAAAAATTGCCCTTCTACAGTCAAAACCCTAAAAATGACCATTTTGCCCTTTTGATGATCTGATCAAATTTCTTGAGGAGTTGTGGTCCAAACTTGATCAAATGGTTCATATGAGACTATAATGTTGATGTGGATAAAAAATTATGAGGTTTGACTGTAAATTGGCCACAGTTGACTTTTCCCCCAATACAGTTGATTTTTAGATTAACTGTCCAATTGACTGGGAAAAAATGTGATTCAAGGCTTGAAACTTGGTATGAGCAATATTAGGGGGTCCAACATCAAGTATGAAAGTCACATGAGGCATTGGAAGTCCAAAAATACCTGTGCAAACTCAAACCCTAATTTCAGGTCAACAATGCAAGAAAGTGTCTTGAGTTGAGCAAACCTTAATCTGGTCTTGAGTTCAAAAAGTCTTGTGAGGAGAATCTTGATAAAATGAGAGGGAAAATTTTGGGGTACAACAGTTACCATCAACCATTTTCAAGTTCCAGGTTAATACCTGTAGCAAGCCAGGAAAACTATCTATGGACGACTGATTGTAGATTAATACCTGTAACAAGCCAGGAAAACTATCTACATGAAGAGATTGAAGATTAATACCTGTAGCAAGCCAGGAAAACTATCTTCCTTTCTCAGGTTAGAGACTAATACCTGAAGCCATACAGGACAACTATCTCGTCGACCAACCTTTTCAAGTTCCAGATTAATACCTGTAACAAGCCAGGAAAACTATTTGTGGACGACTGATTGTAGATTAATACCTGTAACAAGCCAGGAAAACTATTTGTGGATGACTGATTGTAGATTAATACCCGTAACAAGCTAGGAAAACTATCTACATGAAGAGATTGAATATTAATACCTGTAGCAAGCCAGGAAAACTATCTTTCTTTTTCAGGTCAAAGATTAATACCTGGAACTAGACAGGACAAATATCTACTCGACCAGCTCAAACAATTCAACCTCCTGATACAATTCAGATACGCTCTAGATACGGATGCCATCCTGATACTCATTCAGATTCAACTTTCAGATACAGTTCAGATATGCTCCAGATATGGATGCCATCCTGATACTCATTCAGATTCAACTTTCAAATACAGTTCAGATACGCTCCAGATACGAATGCCATCCTGATACTCATTCAAAAAACAACTTTCAGATACAGTTTCAGATACGCTCCAGATATGGATGCCATCTGTTTTACCCCAAAATTTTCCCTCCCATATTCCTCAAGACATGTCAAGAATAATCTTCAAGTTGCTCAAGTTGGCTCAAGATTTGGACAGTCAAATCACCTCCTAAGGCAGTCAACCTCAAAATTAGGGTTTTGTGTTGCATTAAGGTCCTCATATCCAAAAGTCCTCAAGTGCTTCCCAATGTCTTAATATGTTCTTAAGTTCATCCATGTAAAATTTCAAGCCTTGCAGAGGAAGTTTGGTCAGTCAATTGCTCAAGAGGCCCAAAAATCGACTATGCTAAGGCAAAAGTCAACTGTGACCTACAGACAGTCAAACCTCAAGATTTTTTGTCAACATTCTAATTTTGAAGGATAATTTATCATTTGATCAAGGGTTGATCATGATTCATAAAGGATTTCTCAAGATTCATCAAAATTCAAAAGTTGCTAAATTAGGGTTTTGCAGGAAAAGTCAACTCAACTTTGACCAAGCATAACTTTCTCATACTTTATGAGAAATGACCCATCAAAGCTCATTTTAAGAGGATGCAATTTCCTACAATCCATCTTCACACCCCAAGATCAATAAATGCACTCACAAAAAGTTACAAATTTGGACATTATAGGTCATTTTTGAAAGTCAACAAAAACACCATTTTTGCCAAAGCTTATACCTTGATCATGGAACATCAAAATAAGATGAGACCAAAAGGTTATATTATAAGACATCTCAAGGTTTCTAAAAAGTCCAAGAACACCTCCAAAAGTTCAAAATTGAAGAAGTTATGCATTGTTGAAGTTGGGCATTTTCCAAATTTGCCAAAAGTCAACTATCCTCAAAACTCCAATTTTTGACAAAAGGGCCCACTTTTTTCCACTTGATATAGTCTTGTCATGCCACACACGTGTTCCATCTTTAATTTCATGGACATTCATCTATTTTTCTATTTTATCTCATTTTTATTAATTTAATTCATTATTAATCAATATTAAATCAAATAAAATCTAAAAATTGATGTAATAAGATTCTTGTGGTCATTACAGCTTACAAATATCATATAACACTCAATCAAATTCGTGCCAAGTTAAAACATGCACAAAATCTCAGATTTGATGCAAATATGGCAACTTGTTAATGGTGATCAAAATCAAATCTTCCATCTTCAATGCATAAGGATTATGGCCCAAGTTTTGACCTAAACACATTCCATTATATGCACACAAGTGAGGCAGACCAAGAACACGCACAAAACACTGCAGAAACGGCCATACAGAGTTTGAAAAAAAAGCTTGAAAAGTGGGAGATCAAAAACAACATTGGAGCACGATTCAGTCAAAAAGCTTGACATAGTTCTCTTCCCTGGTATCCAGTGAAGCGATACCAATCAAAATCCAGCCTTCTCATTTCCTAAATTGCACTGTAAGTCATCACGAACCAACCTCTGAACATGGATTCCAAATCTCCAATTCTTGTATCCTTTCTTTAAAATCTTGGCATATTTATGTTTGTTGTTTGATTTGGAACGTTTTGGTATTATTCAATTGTATTTTTAGGACCTGTATCATGATGCTCGAACCTAGGGTTCTTGTTCTTGTTTTTTAGGCATTTTTTATGCAGGTTAAATTGAGGCTAATGGTGGGTATAGGAATGATCAGGGGAGAGAGACGAACGCAGTGGTGGTCTCCATTGGCATTTATATGGCCTGTAGCACATGGTAGGATGATGCCATGGATTTAGTTGCGGAATAAAATCTGCAGGTAAATGAACTAGTCTTCGTTGAAGAAGACGAAGACGTGGCTTGCGTCCATTGGTTCGTTTGAATCATTAGCGTGTTTTTATTTTTTTGCCAGGCATAATTAATTGTTTGTCTTATATTATTTGTTTTCCATCCCATTAACAACTAAGAAGCGTGGATGAGTTGGCCAAGGGAGCGTGTCAATGAGCATTGGGACCTGGGTTCGAATCCCAGGTCCCCCAAAACTTTGTTATAATTTTGTTTCAGATATTCCCATGCAAGGCTCAAACGGTGGTCTATCATGCTCCTCAAAGATCCACTTGCCAGATGGATTTCAGATCAGATCCAGGGGCCCAGATTGCACGCCCATCATACTCCCTGGTCAAAGACATGCATTGGATTCCAAGGGTCAAAACAAGGCTGGTCGAATTTGGGCCTGATTTTTGCTAATTCTCCCATAAAATTCAGGCCCACACCCCCCTGAGTATTTCCTTTTTACATTTTATTTCTTTTTCATTATTTTTCTATTTTTATTTTATTATTATTATTAGCTTAATTAATTAAATAACCAATTAACTTTTTCTTAAAAAATCAGAAACAACAAAAATAATATTTTTATTAATTCCATTAATTTTATTATTTATTTTTGTAAATAACAATTAATTTATTTATTTAGTTTAAATAGGTTTAACATTAATGTTTTTTTTGCAATAAATTAAAATTAATATAGAATTAGGTTTTTAATATTTTTAACCATTCTCATTTTATTTCCTTAATTAAAATAAAAACCCAAAAATATTTTCATTTAATTAATTAATTCAATTATTAATTTAGATTAATTTTTAATCCAAAAACAACCAAAAATATGCTTTATTTAATAAAAAGGGTCAAAACCCTAAGACACTCCGATTTAATCTTCTTGCGCGCGTATTATTTTTGATCCATATTTCAACGTTGTAACTGCTTCGAGTATATAATAGTTTTTAACTTAGGATTTTTATTTATTTATTTATCGCTTTTATTTACTTTTCGCAATTTAATTTTAAAGGGTTTGTCTTTGGCGATGTAAATACCCGACGCCTTGTAATAGCTTAGATTTATTTTCCGCAATTTAATTCCCGCAACCATTAACTGTTAGGTGTTTGAATAATAGGCAATGCATGACAAGATCAATTTTTAATTTAAAATCAACAGTAGCTCACCCATGACATGTACAGATAAAATTAACCGAACTAACCCACTCGCACATGCGCACTCTTAGGGTACACCTCACTTGGTTGCCTTCGAACGTGGTCATTGAGTATAGGAAGTTTTAGAGGTCGCCCTCTTGTCCAAAGATCATAAGTTGCCTCGAAACGGTTGCCTCAGATAAAAATGATCTAAGACATTAGGGTTACCACTAAGGCGTCCTAACATTGCTTTAGTGACCACACGTCCCTTAATCGAATTGACCCGAAAACTCCAACGACGGTGCTACCTACTCATTCATAGTGGGATAGAATTGTCTAAAGGACATTTGCACAGTTTAATTCCTTTTTGAGTAGGTGGATGGTTCTTAGGTACTTGCTCTTTTTAAAACAAAACAAAACTTTTCGCACTTACACTCTCTTCAAAAAAACAAAACTTTTTTCAAACCCACAAACACAAAGAAAAGAAAATTTTTGAAAACACAATGAGCAAGTACCTAAGAGCCCGTGGATAACCACCGATAGAAAGGGTGCTAACACCTTCCCTTTCTATAATCTACCTCCCGAACCCGAGAAACATCTCAAAAAGGAATTTTTTCTGCGCTTTTGTCCTTTCCTTGTTGGATAAAATAAAAGACGGTGGTGACTCTTGCTTACTGCGACATTTTGCAAAGACAAACGCAAACGCGAACCAGCATTCCAAAATAGTCAGTTCTATTCCCACCGATCACAGAACTGGCGACTCTGATGGGGATATTATAAGTGAGGTGTACCTTAGGATTAGATCACTATGTTTTCAATTGTATGCTTTGTATGCTTTAATTTTGTGGGCTTGTATCAGAGTTCTATAGATCCTAACCTGGATCTGGGGATACCCTTTAGGTAAGTAGCAATAAACTGTGAGGGATCTGTACGGCGTAGACCGATACGGATGAAGCAATAGTTATGTTGGTGTGGCACCTTGGTCTGTACCGATATCCGTTGTGTTGGAACGAGGAGAATATGGGTCTTCTAAGGAGTTATTAAGCACCAACTGACCTTAGAACCTTAAATTGACCAACTTGGCCATAGAACAGTAGCAATATGCTACACTCATTGAGACTAAACTCTTGCGATGATTCCGGCCGCAAGAAAAGGTTGCTAAACTGGAATTATGACCAATTGAGGGTAGTCAGTGATATTGAGATCCTCTAGAACCCGGTTACTATTTTTTAGGACAGGTTTAAACCAACTGAACGGAAAGAGGGTAGTACCTAAGCTCCATGCCAGCCTGAAATCTAAGGGCTCTCAGTGTGACTTGTGTGCCTTTACCATGTTTTCTTTTTGTGGATACTTGTGGTGTGCCTTTATCATGACATCATGACATCCTAACATTGCATACATTTTTCATAAGGACTAACCTATTTCAAAGACAAGAGGGTTTCATCTTTGCTCTGTTTTGTAGGTCATCATGATGCCCATGCGTAGGAATACTATTCGGATCAACTTTGTCCAAGTACCTACCCTGCTTAAAGATTTGGTTGTCAGGATTCCAGACACTACTTCCTTCATCAGAAGGCATGGTTCTCTTCTTAGTTTGGTCACTTCAAAATTGGACGAACAAATGATGAGTGTTCTGGTCCAATTCTATGATCCGATGTACCATTGTTTTACTTTCCAGGACTTCTAGCTGGTGCCTACCCTAGAAGATTTCTCTGAGCTGCTCGGTATCTCCGTCCTGGAAAAGACTCCGTTTACTGGTTGGGAAAAGACTCTTAAGCCCGAAGAAATTGCTGCAGCCCTTCACTTGACCAAGGAGGAGGTAATGGCTAACTGGGAGACTAGAAGTGGAGCTAAGGGTTTTCTGACTAAGTTTTTGGTTGACAAAGCTAATTACTTCTGGGACAGCTTAGACTTTAAGGCGTACGAGGATATTCTGGCTCTCTTGATTTATGGTCTGGTATTGTTTCCGAATCCTGACACTTTTGTTGATATTAATGCCATAAAGATCTTCATCTCTCAGAACCCGGTACCCACTCTCTTGGGTGACGTCCTTCATCAGCTTTATGCTCGTACTGCCCGAAAGCGGGGAACTTTGATGTGTTGTGCTCCTTTATTGTCGAGGTGGTTTATTTCGCACCTCCCTAAGTCCGTACTGAAGAACAAAGAAGGAATGGGCTGGGCTTATAGGGTGATGTCTCTTTCTAATAATGACATTATCTGGACTCTCAAAGGTATGGATGAGGTGACTGTCATTGATCGCTGTGGAGAGTATCCTAATGTTCCATTGATTGGAACCCATGGAGGGATTTCTTACAACCCATGTTTAGCTCTCCGTCAGTTTGGAAGAGCCAGAAGAGAAGGGCCTCATGAGATGTTGATGCCTCATATCATCTTTGATTTTTAGGGAGATAGCGACGAGCTACGTCGTAGATTCATAAGGGCTTGGGACAGAGTTCACCAATCTGATCCACATGAATTGGGTCCAAAGACTTCTCTGCCAATGGAGCCATAACTCAGATGGGTCCGCATTCGTGCCCAGAAGTTAGGTATGCCATATGAAGCTGTCAGGCCTGTTACTCTTGAAGTTGATAATGAGGAGGGGGTTCTTCCAACCATTCTCCACCCTTATATGCCCACTGATATTGGGACACTGAAGAGGTCTTGGATGCAGTTGAGGGATGAACGGGATTCCTATCGAGAGAGGTTCAATGAACAGGAGCAGAAGATCCAGAAGCTGACTAGGCAACTGGAGAACGAGCGGATCCTGAATGATTATGTCCGCACTGAGAAGAAGAGACCATGGGAGCATTGATGGACCTTTGATGATTCCTTTTATAGTTTTTATTTACTTTTTAGTATTTCCATTCTTGTAACGCCTAAGGGAAATTTGTTGAACAATTTAAATTTTGAAGTTTAAATCTAATAAAGTGTGTTTCCTTTCTTGTTTACAAATTGGAATCTCGATTGTCTTTGAAATCATAATCATACACATTTCATCCCATGCACTCCATAAGCAGGTACCCCATTACAGGTCTCTTATCTTCTTCGCTGTTTATTCCAGCGCTCAATCATCATGTCTGCTGAACCTTCCAATGAGCAAGCTATCAAGGCCCTCCAGGCCCAGAATGCCCAGTTTCAAGAGTTGTTCATGAATCTAGCTAAGGGTCAGCAGGACCTGAAGACTTTGATTCTAAAAGAGAAGAAGAAGAAGAAGAAGAGGACCATCTTGTTCAATACTGGACGCAAGTTTGGAAACGGGCTGCAGAATGAGGTTGATCTGACCACCTCATCTGGAGGGAAGGATAGTCCACAAGAAAGGAGGGCTCCTAGCCCTATGGTCTCCGACAACGAGACGGACTATGATGAAGAACAGTATCCTCCTGCTGAGGATAAGTACAAACAGCTAGAAGACCGTTTGAGCGCCATGGAGATACAGAAGGTGCCCGTTCTGGATTTCATAGATCTAGGTATATCATTTGGGGTGGTGCTTCCCCATAAATTCAAGGCACCTGCCTTTGCCAAGTATGGCGGAGTTTCCTGTCCGAAGCTGCACCTCCGGTCATATGTGAGGAAGATCCAGCCTTATACTGCTGATAAGAACTTGTGGATCCATTTCTTTCAAGACAGTCTCTCAGGGACTCAGCTTGAGTGGTTCTATCAGTTGGACGGAGCCAGTATCCGCAACTGGGAGGATTTGGCTACTGCATTTTACAGGCAGTATCAGTACAACTCCGACCTCGCTCCTACGCGTACCCAACTCCAGGGTATGTCAATAGGAACGAGTGAAGGATTTAAAGAGTATGCTCAGAAATGGAGAGACCTTGCCGGAAGGGTGCAACCACCGTTGGCTGATCGTGAGCTTGTTGACATGTTTCTGGGGACCCTGTCTGGTCCGTTCTTTAACCATCTGATTGGAAGCTCTTCAGCTGGGTTTACAGATCTTATTTTGACTAGTGAGAGGATTGAAGCTGGTATTAAGGCTGGGAAGATACCGAAGGGCGCCTCATCGAGCACCGAGAAGAAACCGTTTAAGAAAGAGTCTAGTGCTGTCTACAGTTCAAGAAGACAGAATAGGCCTGAACACCGCCAAGCTGTCAACGCGGTTGTTATTTCAAAACCTGCTGGTGCCCCTCAGCATCACAATCAACAAAAGGACGAGAGACCTCGAAGGAAATTCACTCGTCTCAACATGACTTTGTCTCAGATTCTGCCACAGTTGCTGAAGACCAATCTGGTGACTCTAAAAGAAGCTCTGAAGAATCCATGTTCCACATCACCAAAGTACAACCCTAATGCCCGCTGCGCTTTTCACTCTGATAGCCCAGGGCATAATACAGATGATTGTTGGGTTTTGAGGAACAGGGTGAAAGACCTAATTGATGCAAAAGAGATTGAGTTTGAGGCGCCCGAGAGACCTAATGTTGTGACTGCTCCCATGCCCAAACATGGAGTAAATGCTGTAGAGGAAGACTATTTGTAGTTTCCGTGGATGATATTGTTACCCCTCTGGTGACTGTCAAGAAGAACCTGTTGCTAGCCGGTTTATTTCCGGGCTGTGGCGAAGGTTGCCATATGTGTTCTGTTTCACCTACTGGTTGCCCATTTCTGAAGTCAGGTATCCAAAACCTGATGGATAATAAGGAGATCCTGTTTGAGAAGATTGTTGTTCCTCCCATTCCTACTGAAGAAGTTTCCATCATTACCATTTTCAACAATTCTTCCAAGGCTCCCTCGAGGAAGCCTGTTAGAATTACATCTACTCCAAAGATCGCACCCGTAATCATCACTGTTCTGGGGCCCATCCCCTACACCTCTGACAAAGCTGTCCCTTGGAACTATGGGACTGATGTTTATGTTCTTGGAGTTAAGCAAGAGTTGGATGATGATACCAAAGTCAGCAATATTACTGGACCTGCTAAAGTCACCCGCAGCGGTAGGCTTTTCTCACCTGATATTGCTCCACCAACTTCCCGAAGACCTGTTGTCATTACACCTGCAAGTGTGCCTAATGCCATTCCTGATCAAGTTCTTAGTCCTACCCCTGTCGCCGATTCATCTAACGCTCGGGGCAAAGGGATCACCACTGATGTGCCTGCCCATACGGAGGCACCGGAGACCATTACTGTTGAAGCTTTCAAACAAGAGATGGAAGAGATTCTAAAGATTATTAAGAAGAGTGATTATAACGTAGTTGAGCAGCTGGGGCAAACCCCATCCAAGATTTCTATGTTGTCACCGTTGTTGTGTTCAGAGGCCCACGCCAAGGCTCTGATTACCTTCCTAAAAACTGCCCACGTGCCACAAGAGACATCAGCTGATGAGTTTACCGATTGTGTGGCTAATTTAACTGCTGATAATGGTTTGGGTTTCTCTGACGCCGATTTGACTGTTAAAGGAAAGAACCACAATGATTCCCTGCATGTCTCCATTGAATGCAGGGGCACTACTCTTGCACACGTATTGGTTGATACTGGTTCCTCACTGAACGTCTTACCCAAGAAGGCTATAGACCGGTTGGATTGCGAAGGGTTGGAGCTAAAGCCAAGTAACATCATTGTCAGGGCCTTTGACGGGTCTAAAAGGATGGTGCATGGTGAGGTTGATATTCCAATTAAAGTTGGTTCTCAGGTCTTTAATTCTACATTCTACGTGATGGACATCCGGCCATTCTATTCTTGTTTGTTGGGTCGTCCATAGATCCACAAAGCTGGAGCTGTAACCTCAATACTCCATCAGAAGCTGAAGTACCCGGTCAGAGGGAATATGGTGATAGTTCAAGGGGAGGAGGAGTACATGGTCAACCACCTCAACTCATTCAGATACGTAGAGATGGATGGGGAATTCATTGAGAGCCCATTTCAGCACTTTGAAGAGGTTCCTCAGACATTGGCATCAGTTGAGACTGTGGTTGAAGATCCTCCTATGAAGATGGCTTCCTTAAAGTATGTCCGGTATGTTTTTGAGAAGGAAGCTCAAAGGGTTGTTCGAAGTGCAAGGATTGGAAGACCTCCTGTGTTCATCAGCAACTCGGGAGTAAATGTCATTGAAGATGATGTGGAAGAGTCTGAATTCGACAGCTGGATCTATCCTACGACCAACGGTGGACCAAACAACTGGACAGCAAAGGACTTCATCCCTATTACTTTTGTTAACCAGTAATGAACTCTTTGTTTTGAATTTGTAACAGACAATGTTGTGAAACTTTATGGCCCCATGTCTTACCCGGGGCACCGTGGCTTCATTCGTGAGGGCTTTTGTGTGCCATTTTCATATATCATTAATAAAAGCATTGGACGTTTCTTGCATTTCAAATTTTGCGCTCTTTATTTTTCTTTGTTATATATTGCAAAACAGCTATTTTACATACACTCACATATACAGGTCTCAATGCACTCTGGATCTCACTGGTAACGACTCTGCTACTGCCAGTTATGACTTCGAAAATCCGATCAACTTAGCCGAAGACGAAGGTGAAGATGATTGCGAAGTGCCTGGTGAACTTGCAAGACTGCTACTCCAGGAAGAGAGGGCCATACAGCCACATGAAGAACCGGTGGAAACGGTGAATCTGGGTACTGAAACAGACAAGAAGGAAGTCAAGATCGGTGCAAATCTGGAACTTGGTGTGAAGCAACGGTTGATTCAAATGCTGCATAACTATGTTAAGATCTTTGCCTGGTCTTACGAAGATATGCCTGGGTTGGATACTGACATTGTGGTTCATCGCCTGCCTACCAAGGAAGACTGTCCTCCAGTAAAACAGAAGGTTCGCCGTATGCGCCCAGAGATGTCCGAGAAAATCAAGGATGAAGTTATGAAACAGTTTGACGCCGGTTTTCTAGCAGTGACTTCTTACCCTCAGTGGGTTGCCAATGTGGTTCCGATACCAAAGAAGGATGGTAAGGTCCGAATGTGTGTTGACTACAGGGATTTGAATAGGGAAAGCCCCAAGGATGACTTCCCTCTACCTCACATCGACGTTCTAGTTGACAATACTTCTCAGCACAAGATTTTCTCCTTTATGGATGGGTTCTACGGTTATAATCAGATAAAGATGGCTCCCGAAGACATGGAGAAGACCACTTTTGTTACTCAGTGGGGCACCTTTTGCTACAAGGTCATGCCTTTTGGATTGAAAAACATTGGGGCAACATATCAGCATGCCATGGTTACTTTGTTTCATGACATGATCTATCATGATATTGAAGTATACGTCGACGATATGATTGCAAGATCCCAGACTGAGGAAGAACACCTTGACCATCTACAAAAGTTGTTTGACAGGTTGAAGTTGTACAAGCTGAGATTGAATCCGAACAAGTGCACCTTCGGGGTGAGGTCTCGTAAGCTATTGGGTTTCGTCGTGAGCGACAAAGGTATTCAAGTGGACTCTGCCAAGGTGAAAGCTATACAAGAGATGCCAGCTCCCAAGACAGAGAAAGAGGTCAGAGGCTTTCGGGGACGACTGAATTACATTTCCCGATTCATCTCTCACCTGACTGCTACTTGTGAACTAATCTTCAAGCTGCTAAAGAAAGACCAGGTAGTACGTTGGAACGATGAATGTCAGGCCTCTTTCGAAAGAATCAAAGAGTATCTCCAAGAGCCACCTATTCTAATGCCACCAGTTGAAGGGAGACCTATGATCTTATACTTGACAGTACTTGACAACTCAATGGGGTGTGTGCTGGGGCAGCATGACGAGTCTGGCAGAAAAGAGCATGCTATTTATTACCTTAGCAAAAAGTTTACCGACTATGAGACCTGATACTCACCGCTTGAGAAAACTTGTTGCGCTTTGGCATGGGCTGCTCGCCGGCTGAGACAGTATATGCTGACTCACACTACTTTGTTGATATCAAAGATGGATCCAATCAAGTATATCTTCAAAAAGCCTGCCTTGTCCGGAAGAATAGCAAGATGGCAGATGATCCTGACTGAGTATGACATCCAGTACACAACTCAAAAAGCAATCAAGGGAAGTGTATTGGCAGACCATTTGGCATATCAGGAAGTGGATGATTACCAGTCTATGAACTTTGAATTTCTGGACGAGAATATCATGGTAGTGACTGATTGTGAGACACATGGACCGGATGAAGAACCTGAGGAAGGATCCCGATGGTCTATGTATTTTGATGGAGCTTCGAACACTTTGGGTAATGGCATTGGCGCTGTGATCATATCTCCTAAAGGATCTCATACTCCGTTTACCGCCCGGCTATGTTTCAACTGCACCAACAACATGGCGGAGTATGAAGCGTGCATTATGGGTCTTCGAGAAGCAATTGACATAAGGATTAAGTTTTTGAGTGTCTTCTGAGATTCCGCTCTCGTGATCAGTCTGATCAAAGGCGAGTGGGATACGAAACACCCAAATCTTATTCCTTACAAGGAGTATGTGTTGACATTGCTTCCCCATTTTGAGGAGATAACCTTTGAACACTTCCCTATAGAGGAGAATCAGTTGGCAGACGCGTTGGCTACGATGTCTTCTATGATCAAAGTCAATTGGGGCAATGAGGCTCCCCGGATCATTATTGAAAAATTGGACGAACCTGCACATTGCTGTGATCTTGAGACTGAAGAGGTAACAAAAAAGCCCTGGTATCATGAGGTGAAGAGGTATCTTGAAGCTCAGGAGTATCCCGAGGGTGCATCTATTAATGATAAGAAGTTTCTGAGGAGGTTCGCGGCGAAATTCTTCATCAGCAATGGCATTCTTTACAAGCGTAACCATGATTCAACCTTAATGCGTTGTGTGGATAAGAATGAAGCAGAAAGGATCATGGCAGATCTACATGAAGGTACTTTCGGGACTCATTCTAGTGGACACACCATGGCAAAGAAAATCCTTCGGGTAGGATATTACTGGTCCACAATGGAAGCTGACTATTATCAGCATTCTCGGACATGTCACAAGTGCCAGGTCTATGCTGATAAGGTGCACATTCCTCCAGTTCCTATGAATGTTCTGACAGCACCTTGGCCTTTTGCAATGTGGGGCATTGATATGATCGGCGAGATCAGACCTACGGCATCCAACGAGCATCGTTTCATCCTTGTAGCTATTGATTACTTTACGAAGTGGGTTGAAGCAGCTTCCTTTGCTACAGTAACCAAGAATGTCGTGGCACGGTTCGTTCGGCATAATCTGATCTGTCGATACGGGGTACCAGAAAGGATCATTACGGACAATGGTACCAATCTCAACAATAAAATGATCACTGAGCTCTGCGAGCAATTCAAGATACAGCATCATAACTCTTCTCCCTACCGGCCGAAGATGAATGGGGTTGTCGAAGCCGCAAATAAGAACATTAAGAAGATTGTGCAGAAGATGACAGTGACGTACAAAGACTGGCACGAGATGTTACCATTTGCTCTTCATGGGTACCATACCTCAACACGGACGTCAACAGGGGCAACACCCTATTCCCTGGTTTATGGCATGGAGGCAGTCTTGCCCATCGAAGTTCAGATACCCTCTCTCCGGATCATGGAGGATGCAGGTTTGAGCGAAGATGACTGGATTCAGACCCGACTTGATCAACTGAATCTAATCGATGAAAAAAGACTTACCGCTGTTTGTCATGGTCAGACGTACCAAAAACGGATGATCAAGGCATTTAACAAGAAAGTCAGACGACAAGAGTATCAAGTTGGGGACCCAGTAATCAAGCGCATTATTCTACCTCAAGGTGATCCCCGGGGCAAATGGAATCATACTTACGAAGGGCCATTTGTGGTTAAGAACATCTTCTCAGGAGGAGCTATGATTCTAACCACCATGGATGGTGACGATCTTCCTCACCCCGTCAATGCAGACATAGTAAAAAGATACTACGCATAATCAAAGACCCGCTAGGTTGACTGGCCTAGGCAAAAATAAGGGCTTCCCGACGAACCAAAAGGATTCGGGCAATAATAAGGGATGAAAATAAAAAAAATCTGTACACCCGGCAAATCGAAAACCTGAAAAGGCGGCTTGGGCAAAAATGGGTATCCCGATGGACTGAAAACCCGAAAGGGCGGTCCAGGCAAAAGTTAGGGATAAGCGTAACACTATGTCTCATTGGATCACCTCACATCTAGACTTCGGTATTAACTACCAGGCTCGGACGACACCAATCAATCAGATTCATCTTCAACCAAGCAGCAAAGTGATGAGATGCTTGAAGATATAAAGGCAATAGCAGAGTTGGAACCCAGTGGGATTATTCACATAGCTGTTTTGTTCTCTTTTCACAAATTGTATAAATTCTATTTGTTCGGCGGAGTTCTCTTACTAGGACGTCAGCCTCTTGTAAAAAATGCCTATTTACAGGCCAAACTTCAAAATCAATACAAATTCATTTTCAGACAAGTTTCAAATTGTTTTTCCTTTATCTGTTTTGTTTTGCAAAGAACGTCCAATGTTCATTTTGATATATGCATTTGACATTAATTGCTGCTCATAAATATTTACATGTGAAACAAAGGACGAATTACTGGTAATATCAGAAACAGGGGCATAAGAGATGTCCAAACTGTGTAATTACTTTGTCCACCAAGGTACCAAGGTAGGTTCAACTGAAGAATATGACCAAGATACCATCACTCCCCGCAGAGTAAAACAGTAATGGTAGCTCTCCCCACTGAGACTTGCAACTATGAACGAATCAGCAATACTCTCCCCAAGCAGAGTGTGATCGGTGGAAATAGAACTGACTGTTTTGAAATGCTGGTTCGCGAAATGTCGCGGTAAGCAAGAGTCGCCACCGTCTTTTATTTTCTCCAACAAGGAAAGGACAAAAGCACAACAAAATTCCTTTTCGAGATGTTTCTCGGGTTCGGGAGGTAGATTATAGAAAGGGAAGGTGTTAGCACCCTTTCTTTCCGTGGTTATCCACGGGCTCTTAGGTACTTGCTCACTATGTTTTCAAAAATGTTTTCTTTTCTTGTGCTTGTGGGTTTTGAAATAAGTTTAGTTTGAAAACTTCTAGGTAACTCTTGTATCAGTCCTCAAGAGTGTATGAAGTGTTTGTTTGAAAACTTTTGTCGGAAAAGTGTAAGTGCGAAAAGTTGTTTTTGTTTTGAAAGAGCAAGTACCCAGGAGAAATCTACCTACTCAAAAGAAATTAAGCTGCGTAAATGTCCTTTAGACAGTACTATCCCACTATTGAGAAGTAGGTAGCACCGTCGTTGGAGTTATTCGGGTCAATTCGATTATAGGGACATGTGTGGTCACCAAAGCAATAGTAGGACGCCTTAGCGGTAACCCTAATGTCCTAGATCCTTTTTATCCGAGGCAACCGTTTCGAGGCAACTTAGATCTTTTAGACAAGAGGGCGACCTCTAAAACACCCTATACTCAATGACCACGTCGAGGCAACCAAGTGAGGCGTACCCTAGGAGTGGCATGTGCGAGTGTGTCAGGTTTCATGTTATATTATCTTTGAACATGAATTATGGTGAGCTACGGGTTGATTTTATTTTCAGGCAAGTCTTGTCATGCATAGTTAACAGTTAATAATTGTACGGAAAGTAAATTGCGGAAAGTAAATCTACGCTATTACAAGGCGTCGGGTATTTACATCGCCAAAAACATAACCCTTGAAAAATAAATGCGAGAAATTAAAGAAAGCGATGAAAGTCCTAATTATCTATTACATCCTCGGAGCAATTACATAAATATGATCAAGATAATAATCAAGAATAAACATGCGCGAAACAAAATTGAATCGGGAAAAGTCTTAGGGTTTTGACCCTTTTTTGAGAAAAGAATGAATTTTGGTCCTTTTTGCAATTAATTAAACCTAATTCTAATTAATTAAATAAAAGAAAATGTTTTTAAGTTTTTTACGTTTTAATGAAAATAAAAATAAAAGAAATTAAAAGTTGTCAAAACTCTAATTCTATGTTAATTTTATTTATTGTGAAAATATTAAAGTTAACCTAATTAACTAAATTAATTTGTTAGAATTTATTTACAAAAATAATAAACTAAGGTGAAATTAATAAATAATAATAATAATAAAAATATTTACATTTTTTAGTTGTCTGAATTTATTATGGAAAATATTAATTAAGTTAATTAAATGATAATAATAATAATTAATAATAATAATAATTAGTAAAAGAAAATAAAAAGAAAAGTATGAATGAACCAGGGGGGTGCTAGGCCTTTTTGGAGGTTTGTTTGGCAATTCTGGCCCATTAAGCTACCAAGCCACGTTTGACTTTGGAGATCCCCTATGCACATGGTTGACTGGGAGCATGATGGTCTTCATCTTTTGACCATTGGATTGCTGCTTGAAGACACATGGCATGCTGATGTTTGGAGTACATGGTGGAACGCTGTCTGAAGCCTGCATGCAATCACGTTAAGAATAATATTATAGAGTTTTGGGTGGACCTGGGAATCGAACCCAAGTCCCAATGGTTACCAGCCAGCACAACATCCACTGAGCCATTTGCACGCCTTTGTTAATATACTAACAAACAAATATAATATTAAGAAACAATCAATATGCTGGACAAAACAAAATCACGCGCGTTATTTGAATTGGCTAATCAGATGCTAACACGTCTTCATCTTCATCCTGCGTACCTGTAAAAAACAAATGGATAGCGGGGGTTTTTAACCCCCACAAAACATCATGAGGAAAAATAGTGATTAAGCCTATGATGAATATAAATATTTCGTGATGGTCTCAGTGTGTTCGTCTCGTCCCAACGGTCTCAACCATATGCCTTAGAGCTCCCAATTTTACTGGATTTGGAAAGCCCTATTTCAAGAACTCATGAACCCTAAAATTCGTTAATGGCACTTTGCGATTCTGCGTGTTATAATTCAATTAACCTGTACCATTAGCTTCATGGGTGTTCTAGCAATGCAAAACACACAAAAAATCATGTTAATGATGCATGAATCATGAGTTTCGATTATGAAAAAAAGTATGCAAACCGTGAATCTGTTTAGAGAGATTTCTTAAGCTTTAGCGTGTGGTTTTGATTGCAAAATGTTCCTCACACCTCCAACAACGTGTTTGAATCCACAAATTGCTTTGAATTGGCCTAGAACCTGGAAAACAGTTTTCACTTTTCTTTGAATTTTCGTGAATGTGATTATGGTTTTTCTGCAGCAAATTCACGTCCATGGCATTAGGTTTAGCTTGTGTATATATAGTAGAAGAGAATTAGGTTAAATCTTGCACAAAAAATCCATTGCATGATGGTTTGAATATTTGATTTGAAATCACATCTTTTTGGATCTTTTTTATTGAAGAAACTTGCCAAACTTGTAGATTTTGATATCCTTGATTGATACACGAATTTTCCAGCTTGATTAGGTCATTCTTGCTTCACAAAAAGATTGAAAAACCATATCTTTGAATTTCCTACAATTTAAATTAATTAAATGAATTAAAATCAATTAAAAATCCAATTAATTAATAAAAATTAGAAAATAAATTCAAATAGGCTTGATGGGTCGTGCATAGGCCTTGGATAAAGTTTCAAGAAGAAATTTGGGGCCCATTAGCAAAAACAAAGTGTTTTGAGCAAAGTTGACTTTTGCAAATTCACCAAAATTTCCCAACTTATCCAATGCATATCTTGCTCAATTTTGATCATATGAACATGTTCTTGGACATTTTGGAAAGGTCTTGAAGTCCTCTAACCAATGCCGTTGGTCCCATGTCATTTGGATTTACCAATCTCAAGTTATGGCCTTTGACTTAAAGTGCATTTTTGTTGACTTTTGAAATTAACCTATAATGTAGAAATTGATAACTTTTTGTGAGAGAATTTCTTGGACTTGGAATGTGAAGATGAGTTGTAGGAAATGTCATTATCTTCAAAATGAGCATTGGATGGGATTTTTCTGATGAACCATGAAAAAGTTATGCCCTGGTCAAGATATAGTTGACTTTTCTACTGTCTAAAAATAGTAACTTCTTGCACCTTGATGATTTTTGAGTTATTCTTGTGGAATCATGATCAAGACTTGATCAAATGATGATTATGAACTCAAAATAATATGTTGACCAAAAATTCTGACTTTTTACTGTGAAATAACCATTTTGCCCCTGCAGTTGACTGTGGGTCAAATGGAGCATTTGACTGTGCAAATTGATACTGTGAATCTTGAGACTTGGCATGTAGGTCTATGAGACTTGATTGAGCCATTGAAAACTCCAAATTCCTTGAAAGAACCAAAACCCTAATTTCAGCTGTCTTAGGAGGTAGTTTGGACTGTGCAATCCTTGAGTAGACTTGAGCAATTTTGAACCATTTGAGAATGATTCTTGACAAATCTTGAAGAATATGGGAGGGAAAATTTTGGGGTACAACACAGAGTTAATCTACCATCAGCCCTAAAAAGGTTTGGTATCACCAGAAGGTCTTAATCTTCCCTAGCGGAGTATAAAGATATCCTCTAGCAAGTATAAGAGCATCCCCGACAGTCTTAATATTCCTAAACAGAATATAAGAATGTTCCCCGGCGGAATACAAGATACCCCTAGTGGAGCCATTTCCCCAGCGTAGTCTAAAAAAGGCTTCCCCACCAGAGTTGAATCATCTTCCCCAGTAGATTCTGGAAGCTTATACCCTACAGAGCACAAATAAATCTCCCCAGCCTAATTCAGAAGGTTATCCTCACAAGAGTCTAACTGGGTTATCCTCAGCAAGTTGCAACTGAAAGATCATCCCCAGCAAAGTTCTTTCTATCCCCAACGGAGTTCATCATTAAAACCCCCAACAGAGCTTATCAACTAAATCCCCATCAGAGTTATCATTAAAATCTTCAGCAGAATGTCTCTTCCCCACAGAGTAATTCCCCTCGGAGTAATCTCTGCATCAGTTTATTTCCCCAACGGAGTTTTTCCCTCCTACAGGTTTATCATCTTCGTTCATCATCCCCTGCGGAAACGAAGAACTCAACTCTATTCTCCAGCAGCTCTAGAATTTATTTTCCCCAGCTAAAACATTATATCCCCATACATCATGATACATGCATATACGCATCATACGAATACAATCTCATTTATTTTGAGAACATCATAGCCTGATCCATATCATGCATTGCATATGACTGACCTTTACCTTTCAGGAAAGATACAGTTAAAGTTCTCAATTACGTCGAAGACCTGACCGGTTCTTAAATCTCAATTGAATTATCCTCGGTTGAATTTCAGATAAGATTCTCAATCTCGACAATTTCCATACGTCATAGTGTGGACGAGTACTATAACCTCGACGGTATACTCCGTGGAGCACGAGTCAGTTCCTAGATCTTGATGTTTTCCTCCATCATAGTGTGCACGAGTTCTATAACCTCAACGGTATACTCCATTGAGCACGAGACAGTTCCTAGATCTTGATGAATATGTTTCCCTACGTCATAGTGTGGACGAGTACTATAACCTCGACGGTATACTCCGTGGAGCACGAGTCAGTTCCTAGATCTTGATGTTTTCCTCCGTCATAGTGTGGACAAGTTCTATAACCTCAACGGTGTACTCCATTGAGCACGAGACAGTTCCTAGATCTTGATGAAGATGTTTCCCTATATCATAGTGTGGACGAGTACTATAACCTCAACGGTATACTCCATTGAGCACGAGTCAGTTCCTAGATCTTGATGTTTTCCTCCGTCATAGTGTGGACAAGTTCTATAACCTCAACGGTATACTCCATTGAGCACGAGACAGTTCCTAGATCTTGATGAAGATGTTTCCCTACGCCATAGTGTGGACGAGTACTATAACCTCAACAGTATACTCCATTGAGCACGAGTCAGTTCCTAGGTCTTGATGTTTTCCTCCATCATAGTGTGGACGAGTACTATAACCTCAACGGTATACTCCATTGAGCACGAGTCAATTCCTAGATCTTGATGTTTTCCTCCGTCATAGTATGGACAAGTTCTATAACCTCAGCGGTATACTACGTTGAGCACGAGACAGTTCCTAGATCTTGATGAAGATGTTCCCCCCCCCCCCAGTTGAATTATGGACAAGTTCTTAAGACTCAGCCGAGGCATTCTCTCAGTTGAAGTACATGCCATATTCCTAAATCTCAACAAAGGTTAGACTTCCCCAGCGGAATCTTTTACAACAATAGGTATGCAAGTTCTCACTAAGGAATCTCTTACGCGATCAACACTCTTGCAGATGGAATCTGTAAGCCCATCCTCATACCAACAATCTCCAAATGGCATCTGTAAGCCCATTCCCGACATCACAATGCTGATACTACACCATGTGAGTGCAAATTTCTGGGCACTCTAGTGTTCAATTATCTTCCACCTTCGGATCACGAAAGGCTCAAAAGCCAATCTATATCCTCAGGTTTAAGAAAATTGAACTGGGGCAACTGTTTTACCCCAAAATTTTCCCTCCCATATTCCTCAAGACATGTCAAGAATAATCTTCAAGTTGCTCAAGTTGGCTCAAGATTTGGACAGTCAAATCACCTCATAAGGCAGTCAACCTCAAAATTAGGGTTTTGTGTTGCATTAAGGTCCTCATATCCAAAAGGCCTCAAGTGCTTTCCAATGTCTTAATATGTTCTTAATTTCATCCATGTCATATTTCAAGCCTTGTAGAGGAAGTTTGGTCAGTCAATTGGTCAAGAGGCCCAAAAATCGACTATGTTAGGGCAAAAGTCAACTGTGACCAACAGACAGTCAAACCTTAATATTTTTCGTCAACATTACCATTTTGAAGGATAATTCATCATTTGATCAAGGGTTTATCATGATTCATCAAGGATTGCTCAAGATTCATCAAAATTCAAAAGTTGCTAAATTAGGGTTTTGTAGGAAAAGTCAACTCAACTTTGACCAAGCTTAACTTTCTCATACTTTTTGAGAAATGACCCATACAAAGCTCATTTTGAATAGGATGCAATTTCCTACAATCCATCTTCACACCCCAAGATCAAGAAATGCACTCACAAAAAGTTACAAATTTGGACATTATAGGTCATTTTTGAAAGTCAACAAAAACACCTTTTTTGCCAAAGCTTATAACTTGAGCATAGAACATCAAAATGAGATGAGACCAAAAGGGTTGATTATAAGACATCTCAAGGTTTCTAAAAAGTCCAAGAACACATCCAAAAGTTCAAAATTGAAGAAGTTATGCATTGTTGAAGTTGGGCATTTTTCCAAATTTGCCAAAAGTCAACTATCCTCAAAACTCCAATTTTTGACAAAAGGGCCCACTTTTTTCCACTTGATATAGTCTTGTCATGCCACACAAGTGTTCCATATTTAATTTCATGGACATTCATCTAATTTTCTATTTTATCTCATTTTTATTGATTTAATTCATTATTAATCAATATTAAATCAAATAAAATCTAAAAATTGATGTAATAAGATTCTTGTGGTCATTACAGCTTGCAAATATCATATAACACTCAATCAAATTCGTGCCAAGTCAAAACATGCACAAAATCTCAGATTTGATGCAAATATGGCAACTTGTTAATGGTGATCAAAATCAAATCTTCCATCTTCAATGCATAAGGATTATGGCCCAAGTTTTGACCTAAACACATTCCATTATATGCACACAAGTGAGGAAGACCAAGAACACGCACAAAACACTGCAGAAACGACCATACAAAGTTTGAAAAAAAATCTTGAAAAGTGGGAGATCAAAAACAACATTGGAGCACGATTCAGTCAAAAAGCTTGACATAATTCTCTTCCCTGGCATCCAGTGAAGCGATACCAATCAAAATCCAACCTTCTCATTGCCTAAATTGCACTGTAAGTCATCACGAACTAACCTCTAAAGATGGATTCCAAATCTCCAATTCTTGCATCTTTTCTTTAAAATCTTGGCATATTTATGTTTGTTGTTTGATTTGGAACGTTTTGGTATTATTCAATTGTATTTTTAGGACCTGTATCATGACGCTCGAACCTAGGGTTCTTGTTCTTGTTTTTTAGGCGTTTTTTATGCAGGTTAAATTGAGGCTAATGGTGGGTATAGGAATGATCAGGGGAGAGAGACGAATGCAGTGGTGGTCTCCATTGGCATTTATATGGCCTGTAGCACATGGTAGGATGATGCCATGGATTTAGTTGCGGAATAACATCCGCAGGTAAATGAACCAGTCTTCGTTGAAGAAGACGAAGACGTGGCTTGCGTCCATTGGTTCGTTTGAATCATTAGCGCATTTTTATTTTTTTGCCAGGCATAAATAATTGTTTGTCTTATATTATTTATTTTCCATCCCATTAACAACTAAGCAGCATGGATGAGTTGGCCAAGGGAGCGTGTCAATGAGCATTGGGACCTGGGTTCGAATCCCAGGTCCCCCAAAACTTTGTTATAATTTTGTTTAAGATATTCCCATGCAGGGCTCAAAAGGTGGTCTATCATGCTCCTCAAAGATCCACTTGCCAGATGGATCTCAGATCAGATCCAGGGGCCCAGATTGCACTCCCATCATACTCCCTGGTCAAAGACATGCATTGGATTCCAAGGGTCAAAACAAGGCTGGACGAATTTGGGCCCGATTTTTGCTAATTCTCCCATCAAATTCAGGCCCACACCCTCCTGAGTATTTCCTTTTTACATTTTATTTCTTTTTCATTATTTTTCTATTTTTATTTTATTATTATTTTTATCTTAATTAATTAATTAACCAATTAACTTTTTCATAAAAAATCAGAAACAACAAAAATAATATTTTTATTAATTCCATTAATTTTATTATTTATTTTTGTAAATAACAATTAATTTATTTATTTAGTTTAAATAGGTTTAACATTAATCTTTTTTTTTGCAATAAATTAAAATTAATATAGAATTAGGTTTTTAATATTTTTAACCATTCTCATTTTATTTCCTTAATTAAATTAAAAACCCAAAAATATTTTCATTTAATTAATTAATTCAATTATTAATTTAGATTAATTTTTAATCCAAAAACAACCAAAAATATGCTTTATTTAATAAAAAGGGTCAAAACCCTAAGACACTCCGATTTAATCTTCTCGCGCGCGTATTATTTTTGATCCATATTTCAATATTGTAATTGCTTCGAGAATGTAATAGTTTTTAACTTAGGATTTTTATTTATTTATTTATCGCTTTTATTTACTTTTCGCAATTTAATTTTAAAGGGTTTGTCTTTGGCGATGTAAATACCCGACGCCTTGTAATAGCTTAGATTTATTTTCCGCAATTTAATTCCCGCAACCATTAACTGTTAGATGTTTGAATAATAGGCAATGCATGACAAGATCAATTTTTAATTTAAAATCAACAGTATCTCACCCATGACATGTACAGATAAAATTAACCGAACTAACACACTCGCACATGCGCACTCTTAGGGTACACCTCACTTGGTTGCCTTCGAACGTGGTCATTGAGTATAGGAAGTTTTAGAGGTTGCCGTCTTGTCCAAAGATCATAAGTTGCCTCGAAATTGCCTCAGATAAAAATGATCTAAGACATTAGGGTTACCACTAAGGGGTCTTAACATTGCTTTAGTGACCACACGTCCCTTAATCGAATTGACCCGAAAACTCCAACGACGGTGCTACCTACTCATTCATAGTGGGATAGCATTGTCTAAAGGACATTTGCACAGTTTAATTCCTTTTTTAGTAGGTGGATGGTTCTTAGGTACTTGCTCTTTTTAAAACAAAACAAAACTTTTCGCACTTACACTCTCTTCAAAAAAACAAAACTATTTTCAAACCCACAAACACAAAGAAAAGCAAACTTTTGAAAACACAATGAGCAAGTACCTAAGAGCCTGTGGATAACCACGGATAGAAAGGGTGCTAACACCTTCCCTTTCTATAATCTACCTCCCGAACCCGAGAAACATCTCAAAAAGGAATTTTTTTTCTGCGCTTTTGTCCTTTCCTTGTTGGATAAAATAAAAGACGGTGGCGACTCTTGCTTACCGCGACATTTTGCAAAAATAAACGCAAACGCGAACCAGCATTCCAAAACAGTCAGTTCTATTCCCACCGATCACACCATCCTGATACTCATTCAGATTCAACTTTCAGATACAGTTCAGATACGCTCCAGATACGGATGCCATCCTGATACTCATTCAGATTCAACTTTCAGATACATTTCAGATACGCTCCATATACGGATGCCATCCTGATACTCATTCAAAAAACAGCTTTCAGATACAGTTTCAGATACGGATGCCATCCTGATACTCATTCAAAGACAGCTTTCAGATACAATTTCAGATACGCACCAGATACGGATGCCATCCTGATACTCATTCAGAAACAACTTTCAGATACAGTTTCAGATACGCACCAGATACGGATGCCATCCTGATACTCATTCAAAAATAGCTTTCAGATACAGTTTCAGATACACACCAGATACAGATGCCATCCTGATACTCATTCAAAAACAACTTTCAGATACAGTTTCAGATATGCACCAGATACGGATGCCATCCTGATACTCATTCAAAAACAACTTTCAGATACAGTTTCAGATACGCACCAGATACGGATGCCATCCTGATACTCATTCAAAAACAGCTTTCAGATACAGTTTTAGATACGCACCAGATACGGATGCCATCCTGATACTCATTTAAAAACAAATTTCAGATACAATTTCGGATACGCACCAGATACGAATGCCATCCTAATACTCATTCAAAGACAGCTTTCAGATACAATTTCAGATACGCACCAGATACAGATGCCATCCTGATACTCATTCAAACATAGCTTTTAGATACAGTTCAGATACACTCCTGATGCGAATTCCATTCTGATACTCATTCTTTCAGCTTACAAATTACAATGCCAGGAATCACTTTTGGATTGCATCTTTAAGCCCATCTCCAACAACTTTCTATTACCTCTCCAAATGGCATCTTTAAGCACATTCCTCTATCATCGCATCGCTGAGTGCAAATTTCTGGGCACTCTAGTGCCCAATCATCTTCCACCTTCGAGTCACGAATGGCAAAACTCGCCAATCTAACTCTTCAGGTTTAAGAAGATTGAACATGGGCAGCTGTTGTACCCCAAAATTTGCCCTCTCATTTTTCAAGTACTTGCTCACAAGATATTCTAAGACGTCAAGTTTGCAGCACTGATACATCAATTTAGGCTTGAAATTGGCACAAGGGCAAAATGGTCAATTGCATACTGGAAAGTCAAACTTTGACTTTTTGGTCAACATTACAACCCAAAGATCAAATTTCATCAAGACATTCAAAAATATCAAGCTTGATCATTAAGAAGTCAAGAGAATCAAAAATCCAACTTTGCAAGACTTTGAGATTTTTTCTAAGTATTCTCTATACTTGGTTAATTTCATTTGCTTCATGGCATTTTACTACAACTCCAAATAATTCAAGATGATGTAAGTAATTCAAGTTATTACAAAGTGACATTTTGCAAAAATTACAAATTCTAAAACTATGTCTTGATTAAAACCTTGTTACAATATTTTTGCTTTTGACATAATGTGCACAAGACTAAATTTGTGACATGTTACAACTATGCTGTCCAAATTTGAAGAAAATATGATATATCACATGCTACAACTATGCTGTCTAAAATTGAAGAAAATATGATATATCACATGCTACAACTATGCTGTTCAAAATTGAAGAAAATAGGATATATCACATTGCCACAAAACCTGCATTGCTGTCCTATATAATCCAAAATATATCCACAAAACCAGTCAAAAACTGCTCTATGCAGTCTGCCCATGCCTGCACTATGACAGTCCCAAACTTGCACCAAAATGGAAAAGGAAATTTGTGTGCAGAAAGCATCAAAACAGCATGCAAAAACAATTCAAAATGAATTATCAAAATGGGGTCTACAAAAGGAAAGTTGTCTCATAAGACAAAGGGTTGGATGGGGAAGAGAGGATAGAGAGAGAGAGAGAGATAATAGAGAGTCTCATTGGGCAGAAAAACAATATTCTTGTGAACCTTGACTGATTTTTCAAAATCAAATCAGTTCTTGTTCAAAACAGAATCCAAACCTCTTACTCCACAATACAAACTCTCCCTAAGCCAAACACTTCATACAAAGTTTGTCCAAACATAAAAACAGCTGCTGTGTTGCTATTCATCTCCATCTTCAAAACACCAAAAATATTACAGTACAGTCCAACTCAGTTCTAGCCGTCCAGAGCAGCTTCCTGAAGACTCACAAGGTTATCACATCCTTTGGAAAAGCATTCAGATCTAAAACAACCAGTGCAACCCAAAGGTAAGTCCTCTTGACTAGATACCTTGTCATTACATCATTAACAAGCTGTTGTTCTTTGAAAACAAGATGTAGTACTTTAATATCTTTTTGAACTAGTCATCTGTACTTTGTTTAGGCTTATTCAGTCATTTGTTGTTCATGTTTATCCATCATATGCCATGAACTGACCTGTGCAGTCAGTGAAATAATGTTTAAGGCAGGAAAATGAAGCATGTATCGACACATATCCTCATGTGTCGACTCGTCCTAGTGAAAAAACAGGGTATGAGTCGACACATAATCCTTATGCATCGACTCATATTGATTTCAGGTTACAAAACAGAAGTGGGAAAAGACTATATATCGACACATACGCGCTTCGCATCGACACAAGAAGGGTGCATGAGTCGACACATCCCATTATGTGTCAACTCATACTGAGTCATTTTTGTTTTACAGGAGCAGAGAAAAGCCTATGAGTCGATACATACGCGTTTCGCATCGACACAAAAAGGGTGCATGAGTCGACACATCCCCTTATGTGTCGACACATACTGAGTTATTTTCTATTGCAGGGGCAGGGAAAATCTATGTGTCGATGCATAGCAGCATGGGTCGACACATAGTATTTCAAAGTGTAGTTTTCCTTTTATTTTACACTGTTTTTACATTATTTTCATTGTCATTCGATATGGTTATAATATTTTAGTCTCCACTTCATCCCCATTGTAATTTTTTACCCCCATCCCCCTAAAGTGATGTAATAGCTTAGGATTTTTTTCTGCATGTTTATTTGCTTTCATATATTGCTAGTAATTAGGATGTATGACAAGATAAAATCAGAAAATAGACAACCTTTCAAATACAAGACAAAATGCATGCAAACTAACACACTTGCACACTTACACCGTCTAGGGTAATCTCACCTGTCGCCTTTCGGAAAATAGTCATGTCTCTCGAACATGGGCGTTTTAGCAAAGACCCTCGATAAAAGATCATAGTCCCTCGATGACCCTCGATGTTGCCTTCGGTAAATGATCTAGTCCCTAAAACGACATTGCTAAAACGTCCCATATGTTGCCTTCTATGATTATACAAACGACCCAACGCCCGTCCCTTCACATCCAACGATGGGGCTTCTTACCAAATCAATGGTAAGATAGCCACATCTAAAGGAGGAGGAAAAGCACATTTAAGACCTTTCGAGTAGGTAGATTCGCTCTTAGTTACTTGCTTGCTCACAATAAAAAAAGCATTTTTATCCACACTCTCATCTTTGAAATATTTTCGAAACAAATACTTTGTAGGCGTTCTTATAGAAACGAGAACCATTACGAAGTTCCATTTTCAAAATACTTTCAAAAACACATCTCACAAACACACTTTTGAACTATTTTCGAAACAAACACTTCGTAGGCGTTCTTATAGAAACGAGAACCATTACGAAGTTCCATTTTCAAAATACTTTCAAAAATCACCACCATAAGCACACATTCAAACAAAAGCAAGTTGATCTAGCAAGTAACTAAGAGCCCATGGAAAACCATGGATGAAAAGGGTGCTAATACATTCCCTTTTCATAATCTACCCCCCGAACTCAAGAAAACATCTCTAAAGGTCTTTCCTGTGCTTTTTCACCTTTCCTTTTTGGATAAAAGAAAAGTCGGTGGCGACTCTTACTAAACCGAAACATTTTGCGAACACAAACGCAAAATCCTCAAGTCAGTTCTCCAACCGTATCACAGAATTGGCGACTCTGCTGGGGACTAAAACTAAAAAAAGTGGGGTTACCTTAGGGTTAGATCACCTTTACTTGCTTTTATTGTTTGATTTATATGCTTTACATTTTGGTTCCTTGTTTGGGTTTGTTTTAAATCCTACACCCGGATTTGGGGACACCTTTTAGGTAAGTAGTAATAGACTGTGAGGGAACTGTGCGGCGTATATCGACATGGTTGAAGCAGTAGCTACATTGATGTGGCACTTTGGTTGGTACCGGTAACCCTTGAGTTGAATCAAGGAGAGTACGGGGACGCTGCATGGTGGCATGAAGCATCAACTGACTTTAGAACCCTAATTGAACCAACTTGGCCATTAAGACGTAGTGAGATAACCGGTTTTGGTGTAGAGCTGAAAATTGGTTGATACTCGATGCTACACTCATTGAGACCGGGCTTTTGGGATATCTCGGCCGTAAGAAAAGATTGATTGAGCTGAGACAATGGCTAAAAGAAAGGTCAGTGATATTGAGACCCCTTAGAACCCGATTACTATTAACTAGGACAGGTTGAGCCAACTAAACTTCAAGAGGGTACTTACCTACAAGACTCCATGCAAGCCTGAAACTAAGGACTTGTCTGCTTTGTGTGAATGTAATTATTTGTATGTAAATCGGCTTACCTCGCATACTTGTATATAACATCATGAACATCATACCATAGCATTTGCAGTAACCATTTCAAGGATCTCGAGGGCCTATGATGCAGGGTCACGTTGAACCAGACGTCTAGCAAAGGGCAAGAGGATTTATTTTCCTCTGACCAAACACCGTCAAAGATCAATTAAAACAAACTCGAGTCAAGAGCTATGACCCACTTGATATGGTGAGCTTGATTCTCGTGGAAGGACGTCCTCCAATACAAAGTTCTCCAATCAAAGTTGTTGATCAAAATTCAATCTCTAACTTTTTCTTGTGTTTACCTCGCGAGATCCTTGAAAACATTGCATATATATCATACATATCATTGCATAACAGGTTTCTCATCTCCTTCGATGTTTATTTCAGCAATGGCTCTTGAACAAACAGTGATAGACATCCAGGCTCAAAAATGATCAACTTCAAGAGATGTTCTTGAACCTATCCAAGGGGCAGGAAGAGTTGAAAGCACCCCTCGCTGGGAACCTAGCCATGAAAAATCCTGAGGGCAACAAAGATGACCAGTTGGAACAGCTACAAACCGAGATAGCCATAATGAGGGTCCAAATGATGGGATAACTGGTGGGCCAGATGGCTCTCATTCAAAACCTGGCACAAGGAAAAGAAGAGTTGAGGGTCCTCATCAAAAAGCTTCGTCAGGATGGATGTAACCAAATGGGGCAAACATCTAGGATTGGGGATCAAGTTATCATTCAGCCTCCCTTGAGACAAGAAGCCAAGAGGAGACCTCCCCAATTTGCTTCAGCGTCACAAACCCAGCAACAACCTCACCAACAACAATAGGGTAATCAGCATAAGCGGAATACAGCTGAAAGGAGTTTTACCGAAATCAACATGTCATTGTCTCAAGTACTGCAACACATATCGGAGGCCAAGCTGGTTATGTTGAAAGACCCCCCTCGGAATCCAAACACAGCCTCTCCGAGGTACAATCCAAATGCAAGATGTGCGTACCACTCCAGCAGTCCTGGACATGACACCAATAGCTGTTGGACATTAAGAAATAAAATTCAAGACCTGATTGAAGAAGGAACGCTGGAGTTCACAAAAGATGGCCAGACTGAATTCTTCTGCCAAAGGAACTTCACCCAAATCAACATGTCATTATCACAAGCATTACAACACATGTTGAGGATGAATCTGATTACGGTGATAAACCCTCATCCGAGCCCGAAGACTTCCTCTCCTAACTATAATCCAGAGGCAGGGTGTGCTTATCATTCTGATAGCCCTGGGCATGATACAAATGATTATCGGGCGTTGAAGTATAAGATTCAAAACCTGATCGACGAAGGAATGCTGGAGTTCACACAAGATTGTCAGACTGAGTTCTTCTGTCATCCTTCAATGGCTCACCATCTAAAGTGACAAGTTCAAACAAAGAAGCTTTTGTTTATTTGAATTTTCAAGTTGTAATCTTTTTTGTTATTCAAACAATTATCTATTAATGTCAAACTTTGTTTCATTAATGCATTGCATATGTTTGTCTTGATTTGATCCACTCATTTTCATTACATTTAAACTGTACTTTTTACTCTCTTTATGACATTTAACTCTTGCTAAGAGTTACAAGCCTTTAGAGGGAGGATGACGAAAACAATGCCATAATCTCATACAATATGCTTTTGGACAGACCTTGATGACGATGTACAGGCGTTCTTTCGAATCCTAAACACTGGAGTTATAAGGAAGATAATCCCTAGTCAACCCCTTCTGGCCAAAGAAGTAGAAGTTTTTCTTTTTCAAAAAATTAAAACCTTTAAACAAAACCTGGGGTAGGGAAGTCTCTCAGTTAATTCAAACGCGCATTAAGCCGCAAACTCTCACTCGTAATACAACAAATAACGTCAATAAACATTCCTCTGGAATCAAAATACGGTGATGGAACCCTATCACATAGGTAGTCATTATCTCTCAAAAATAAAGGCCCACTAAGTCAAAACCTACAAAGGAGACTTAAAGAAAAAAAACGGGGGCATCCCGCTAACTGTAATCTCAAAACAAGAACAGTCAGGCAAAATTTAGGTGTGATGCGGTGGGGAGAACTAACTGTTTTTTGGAATGCTGGTTTGCATTTTGCGTTTGTTTTCGCAAAATGTCACGGTAAGCAAGAGTCTCCACGGACTTTTATTTTATCCAACAAGGAAAGGAAAAAAGCACAGAAAAATTCCTTTTTTCGAGATGTTTCTCGGGTTCGGGGGGTAGATTATAGAAAGGGAAGGTGTTAGCACCCTTTCTATCCGTGGTTATCCACGGGCTCTTAGGTACTTGCTCATATATTTTCAAAATATTTCTTTCTTTGTGCTCGTGGGTTTGAAAAAGTCTTTGTTTGAAAACTTCGATTTAACTCTTGCTTCTATCCTCAAGAGTGTATGAAGTGTTTTTGAAAACTTTGTTCGAAAAGTGTAAGTGTGAAAAGTTTTTGTTTTTGAAGGAGCAAGTATCTAAGAACCATCTACCTACTCGAAAAAGGAATCGTTCTATGCTATCTTCCTTTAGACAACGCTATCCTACTATTAATGAGTAGGTAGCACCGTCGTTGGAGTTTAAGGGTCAATTCGAATTTAGGGACTTACGGTCACCAAAGAAATGTTAGGATGCCTTAGCGGTAACCCTAATGTCTTAGATCATTTGTTTTGAGGCAACAATATCCGAGGCAACCATTTCGAGGCGACTATGATCTTTGGACAAGAGGGCGACCTCTAAAACAACCTATACTCAATGACCGCGTACGAAGGCAACCAAGTGGGATGTACCCTAGGAGTGTGCATGTGCGAGTGTGTTGTTTTCGGTTAATTTTATCTTTGTACATGTTAATGGTGATCTATGTTGATTTTAGGTTAAAACGTTCAATCTTGTCATGCATACCTATTATCAAACATCTAACAGTTATATTTTGTGGGAAATAAATTGTGGAAATTAAATTACAAGGCGTCGGGTATTTACATCGCCAAAAGCAACCCTTTGAAATTAAAATGCGGAAAATAAATAAAGCGATAAAAATATTTAAAGTCCTATTAAGCTATTACATTCCGGGAACAAATACAATATTGAATAAAATGGATCGCGTGTGGGAATTTAAATCGGGCGCAAGTTTTAGGGTATTGACCCTTTAATTATTAAAGAAAATATTTTTTTTTGGTTATTTTTGAATTAAGAAAGAAATTAAACTAAGTTAATTATGAAATTAAATCAATTAATTAATTAATGAAAATAAATATTTTTGGGTTTTTGATATTTTAAGAAAGAAAAATAAAATTGATCAATGTTAATAAAAACCTAATTATGTCTAAGTTAATTTTAATTATTGAAAAAAAAAACATATTAAAGTTATTCCTAATTAATGGACTAAATTAATTAAATTAATATTTGTTAATAAAAATAAAAATTTGATTTTATGAAGAAAATATTTTTGGATTTAATTTTATAAAGAAAAAGATTTGATTGGTTAGTTAATAATAAAAATAATTAAACAAACAAATAAATAAAATAAAAATGAAATAGAAAGAGTTAGGGGGGTTTGGGCCTGAATAGGAGGACAGAATGGCAATTCAGAGGCCCAATAACATGCTAGCCTGGTTGACTTGGAGAGATCCAGTGGATGCACGCTGACCTGGTCCATGGCAGACTCTCATTTTCTGGCCACCAGATTTGGCCCATGGCCATCTGGCCATCAGATGCTTAATGGTGTATGGTGTGCTTCACGTTTGGATTTGCATGGGAATACCTGAAAGAAAAATATAACAAATAACATGGGGGACCTGGGATTCAAACCCAGGTCCTGTACGTGACTCCCAGCTCCCCTTTCCACTAGGCCATTCGCTACATTTTGTTAATCATACAAGAACTAAACATAATATGGGAAAAATAATTTAATATGCCAGAATATAAAAAAAGTGCGCGAAGATTCGAATGGTCCTTTGGGGATCTGCCACGTCTCCATCCCCTACCTCCAGCCCCTGTAAATTTACCTGCGGATTTAGATCCGCAGCTAAATTCGTAGGTCAATCCTAAAATCAATTCTAGGCCATGAAAACGACCCCCAAGGACATGGTTAGGTTCGTCTCCCTCTCCTAAGTGCAACCATGTCCATCACGAGATCCAATTTCACCTGCAACGCAAATCCCTAAAATCTAACACAAAACCTTAGCCATACGGTTATGGGGTCACAGTCTATATAAACGAAATCAAATATTGCCAAAAGTTCAGAAATCTCATAAGCATCACAAATATGTCCATGATTTGCCAGAATGATGCAAAAATAGAGAGCTATGATTTTGAAAAGAGGGCCAAGAAACGTGATACTTACAGTGCGTTTTGATGCGTATGAGAGCTTTCTTTGGATTGCAGAAGGTTGAGTAGTAGACACCCAGCAATCGATTGGTGTTGAGTTGTGCTTCTGTAAACGCCTCCAAATAGGATTTTGGTTTCACACTTTTTTGTGAATTTTTCAAGTTTTGTTTTCAGTGTTCTTGCAGCCTCTAGGTCTCAATTTCGTGCCTTTGCCTTCTATATGTAATATGCAATGCATTAGGTCAAGAATTATGCTTTGAATCTTTGCACATCAATGCCATGGGATTTGATTTGATCCACCATTGAAAGCTTGCCTAATTTGTCAAAAATCCAATCTTTTTGCACATGGAATGCTTGATACGAATTTGATACACTTGATGATGATGATTCAATCCTGAAATAGCCAAAAAGAGATCAAGTAATCAATATTTAGATTTTATTTGATTTAATTTGATTAAAAATGAAATAATTCATTAAAAAATCAAATAAAATAATAAAAATGATAAATGGATACAAGGCTGAAGCTAGGACACGTGTGCAATGTGGAAAGTCCAAATCAAGTGGAAAAGAATGAGCCCATTTGACAAAATTTGAAGTTTTGGGGATAGTTGACTTTTGGCAATTTTGCAAAAATGCCCAACTTCAACAATGCATAACTTCTTCAATTTTGAACTTTTGGAAGTGTTATTGGACTTTCTAGAAAGCTTGAGATGTCCTATAACCAACCCTTTTGGTCTCATATCATTTTTATATACCATTCTCAATTTATAAGCTTTTACAAAAAAGGTTTTTTTGTTGACTTTCAAAAATGACCTATAATGTCCAAATTTATAACTTTTTGTGAGTGCATTTTATGATCTTGGGGTATGAAGATGGATTGTAGGAAATCGCATTCTATTAAAAATGAGCTTTGTATGGGTCATTTCTCATAAAGTATGAGAAAGTTATGCTTGGTCAAAGTTGAGTTGACTTTTCCTACAAAACCCTAATTTAGCAACTTTTGAGTCTTGATGAATTTTGAGCAATCCTTGAGGAATCATGATCAACCCTTGATCAAATGATGAAATATACTTCAAAATTAGAATGTTGACAAAAAATATTAAGGTTTGACTGTATTTGGGTCATACTTTTCTTTTGCCCTAGCATAGTCGATTTTTGGATCCTTTGAGCAATTGACTGACCAAACTTCCTCTGCAAGGCTTGAAATTTGACATGGATGACCTTGAGAACATATTAGGACATTGGGGATCACTTGAGGTCATTTGGTTTCAAGTATCTTGATGCAACACAAAACCCTAATTTGAGGTTGACTGCCTTAGGAGATAGCTTGATTGTCCAACTCTTGAGCAATCTTGAGCAACTTGGAGATTTTCCTTGCAATGTTTTGAGAAATATGAGAGGGAAAATTTTGGGGTACAACAGCTGCCCCTGTTAAATCTTCTTAATCCTGAGGATATAGATTGGCTTTCGTGCCTTTCTTGATCCGAAGGTGGAAGATGATTAAACACTAGAGTGCCTAGAAATTTGCACTCGCATGATGTGGTATCATCCTGGTGATGTCAGGAATGGGCTTACATATGCCATTTGGAGACTGTTGATAGGAGGTCTGAACTTCGACTGGAACACGAATCAGGGAGATCTTAGCGTCGATCTGACTGAACCAGAAAAAGTCTTGGATTAACTTTGACTGGATAAGAATCAGAAAAATCTTAGAATCAATTTACTGAACCAGACAAAAGTCTTGGAATATCTTCAACTGGAATAAGAATCAGGGAGATCTTAGCGTCGTTCTGACTGAACCAGAGAAGGTCTTGGATTAACTTTGACTGGATAAGAATCAGAAACAATCTTAGAATCGATTTAACTGAACCAGACGAAAGTCTTGGAATATCTTCAACTGGAGTAAGAATCAGGGAGATCTTAGCGTCGATCTGACTGAACCAGAGAAGGTCTTGGATTAACTTTGACTGGATAAAAATCAGAAAAATCTTAGAATCGATTTAACTGAACCTGGCGAAAGTCTTGGAATATCTTCAACTGGAATAAGAATCAGGGAGATCTTAGCGTCAATCTGACTGAACCAGAGAAGGTCTTGGATTAACTTTGACTGGATAAGAATCAGAAACAATCTTAGAATCGATTTAACTGAACCAGACGAAAGTCTTGGAATATCTTCAACTGGAGTAAGAATCAGGGAGATCTTAGCATCGATCTGACTGAACTAGAGAAGGTCTTGGATTAACTTTGACTGGATACGAATCAGAAAAATTTTAGAATCGATTTAACTGAACCAGACGAAAGTCTTGGAATATCTCCAACTGGAATAAGAATCAGGGAGATCTTAGCGTCGACCTGACTGAACCAGAGAAGGTCTTGGATTAACTTTGACTGGATAAGAATCAGAAAAAAATCTTAGAATCGATTTAACTGAACCAGACAAAAGTCTTGGAACATCTTCAACTGGAATAAGAATCAGGGAGATCTTAGCGTCGATCTGACTGAACCAGAGAAGGTCTTGGATTAACTTTGACTGGATAAGAATCATAAAAATCTTAGAATCTATTTAATTGAACCAAATGAAAGTCTTGTGAGAGCATCTTTCTCAGGAATCCGCTGAAACAACCCTCAATAGATGTAGTTTTTGAGGGGACTACTAGGTCATATAAGTAGTCAACGGTGTTTATTGATTCATCTTTCACTGAAAAGGTAATGAGTTAGTCATATGAAATGTCATGATGTATTAAATGCATGATATATATCAAGCAATGATGCTCTCAAAATAAATGAGATTGTGTGGTATGGTGCGTATATGCCTGTATCATGATGTATGGAAATGTAATGTTTCTAGCTGGGGAAAATAACTCCCGGATAGCTGCTGAAGAATAGAGCTGGATTCTTCGTTTCCGCTTGGGATGGAGAACAAAGAGAATAAACCTGCAGGAGAGGATGACCCCGTTGGGGGAATAAACTGATGAGGAGATTACTCTATGGGGAAGAGATATTCTGCTGAAGATTCCACTGATAAATTCCGCAGGGATGAATTATCATCGCTGGTGATATTGAATCCTATTGGGGATTGAATTCCTGTTTGTGAAAGGAAGGAACTCCGCTGGGGATGATCTCTCAGTGGCGACTTCACTGGAGATAACCTGTTAGACTTTTGTGGGGATAATCCTTTGAGCTTTGTTGGGAATGATCCTTTGAACTCGGCTGGGGAGATTTATTTTTGTACTCCGCTAGGGATAAACTTCCAGAGTCTATTGGGGATAATTCTCCCAACTCCGTTGGGGAAGCTTTTTCAGACAACGCTGGAAAATTTTAACTCCACTGGGGATATCTTATACCCTACCGAGGAGCATTCTTATATTCTGTTGGGGAATATTAAGACTGTCGGGGATATCAAGCCTTTTAGTGCTGATGGTAGATAAACTCTACTTGGAGAGAATATTACCGATTCATTCATAGTTGCAAGTCTCAGCTGGGGAGAGCTATCATTATTGTCTTGCTCTACAGGGAGTGAAGGTATCTTAGCCATATTCTTTAGCTGAATCTACCTTTGTACCTGGCGGACAAAGCAACTGTATAGTTTGGACAATTTTCATTGCCCCTGTTTCTGATATTACCCGTAATCGTCTTTTGTTTCGCATGTAAATATTCATGAGCAGCAATTAATGTCAAATGCATATATCAAAAATGAACATTGGACGTTCTTTGCAAAACAAAACAGATAAAGGAAAAACAGTTTGAAATTTCTTTAAAAATGAATTGTATTGATTTTGAAGTTTGGCCTGTAAATAGGAATTTTTGTACAAGAGGCTGACGTCCTAGTAAGAGAACGCCGCCGAATAAATATAGAATTTACACAATTTATGAAAAAGAAACAAAGCAACTCTGTGAATAATCCCACTGGGTTCCAACTCTGTTATTGCCTTTATGTCTTCGAGCATCTCATCACTTTGCTACTTGGTTGAAGATGAATCAGATTGATTAGTGTCGTCCGAGCTTGATAGTCGATACCGAAATCTGGATGCAAGGTGATCCAATGAGACACAGTGTTACGCTTTGATCCCTAATTTTTGCCTGGACCTCCCTTTCGGGTTTTCAGTCCACCGGGATACCCTTTTTTGCCCAAGTCTCCTTTTCAGGTTTTCGACTTGCCGGGTGTACAGATTTTTCATTTTCATCCCTTATTTTTGCCCGAACCCTTTTGGTTCGCCGGGAAGCCCTTATTTTTGCCTAGGCCAGTCAACCTAGCGGGTCTTTGATTATGCGTAGTATCTTTTCACTATGTCTGCATTGACGGGGTGAGGAAGGTCGTCACCGTCCATGGTGGTTAGAATCATAGCTCCTCCTAAGAAAATATTCTTAACCACAAATGGCCCTTCGTAAGTAGGGGTCCATTTTCCCCTGGGATCACCTTGAGGTAAGATAATGTGTTTGATAACCAGGTCCCCAACTTGATACTCTTGTCGTCTGACTTTCTTGTTAAATGCCTTGATCATCCGTTTTTGATACGTCTGGCCATGACAAATAGCAATAAGTCTCTTTTCATTGATTAAGTTCAGTTGATCAAGTCGGGTCTGAATCCAATCATCTTCGCTCAGACCTGCATCCTTCATGATCCGAAGAGAGGGTATCTGAACTTCAATGGGCAAGACTGCCTCCATGCCATAAACCAAGGAATATGGTATTGCCCCTGTTGATGTCCGTGCTGAGGTACGGTACCCATGAAGAGCAAACGGTAACATCTCATGCCAGTCTTTGTATGTCACTGTCATCTTCTGCACAATCTTCTTAATGTTCTTATGAGCCGCTTCTACAACCCCATTCATCTTCGGCCGGTAGGGAGAAGAGTTGTGATGCTATATCTTGAACTTCTTGCAGAGTTCGGTGATCATTTTGTTGTTGAGATTCGTACCATTGCCCGTTATGATCCTCTCTGGTACACCATATCGACAAATCAGATTGTGCCGAATGAACCGTGCCACAACGTTCTTGGTCACAGTAGAAAATGAAGCTGCTTTAACCCACTTCATAAAGTAATCAATTGCTACCAGGATGAAACGATGCCCGTTGGATGCCGTAGTTCTGATCTCGCCGATCATATCAATGCCCCACATTGCAAAAGGCCAAGGAGCTGTCAAGACGTTCAGAGGAACTGGAGGTATGTGCACCTTATCAGCATAGACTTGGCACTTGTGACATGTTCAAGAATGCTGATAACAGTCGGCTTCCATTGTGGACCAATAATATCCTTCCCGTAGGATTTTTTTTGCCATGGTGTGTCCACTGGAATGAGTCCCGAAAGTACCTTCGTGTAAATCTGCCATGATCCTTTCTGCTTCATTCTTATCCACACATCGCAGTAAGGTTGAATCATGGTTACGCTTGTAAAGAATACCATTGCTGATGAAGAACTTCGCCGTGAACCTCCTCATAAATTTCTTGTCATTAACAGATGCACCCTCGGGGTATTCCTGAGCCTCAAGGTATCTCTTCACCTCATGAAACCAGGGTTTATCTGCTACCTCTTCAGTCTCAATATCACAACAATGTGCAGGTTCATCCAATCTTTTAATGATAATCCGGGGAGCCTCGTTGTCCCAATTGAATTTGAACATAGAAGACATCGTAGCCAGCGCGTCCGCCAACTGATTCTCCTCTCTAGGGAAGTGTTCAAAAGTTATCTCCTCGAAATGGGGAAGCAATGTCAACACATACTCCTTGTAAGGAATAAGATTTGGGTGTTTCGTATCCCACTTGCCTTTGATCTGACTGATCACAAGAGCGGAATCTCCGAAAACACTTAGAAACTTAATCCTTAGGTCAATTGCTGCTTGAAGACCCATGATGCATGCTTCATACTCCGCCATGTTGTTGGTGCAGTTGAAACATAGTCGGGCGGTAAACGGATTATGAGAGCCTTTAGGAGATATAATTACGGTGCCAATGCCATTACCCAAAGCGTTTGAATCTCCATCAAAGTACATAGACAATCGGAATCCTTCCTCAGGTCCTTCATCTGGTCCAGGCTCTTCGCAGTCAGTCACAATCATGATATCCTCGTCCGAAAATTCAAAGTTCATAGACTGGTAATCATCCACTGCCTGATGTGCCAAATGGTCTGCCAACACACTTCCCTTGATTGCCTTCTGGGTTGTATATTGGATGTCATACTCAGTCAAGATCATCTTCCATCTTGCTATTCTTCCGGACAAGGCAGGCTTTTAGAAGATATACTTGATTGGATCCATCTTTGATATCAATAGAGTAGTGTGAGTCAGCATATACTTTCTCAGCCGGCGAGCAACCCATGCCAAAGTGCAGCAAGTTTTCTCGAGCAACGAGTATCGGGTCTCACAGTCGGTAAAATTTTTGCTAAGGTAATAAATAACATGCTCTTTTCGGCCAGACTCGTCATGCTGCCCCAGCACGCGCCCCATTGAATTTTCGAGTACCGTCAAGTATAAGATCAAAGGTCTCCCTTCAAATGGAGGCATCAGAATGGGAGGCTCTTGGAGATACTTGTTGTACCCCAAAATTTTCCCTCCTCTTTTTTTTACAAGAAATCACAGCTTCGGGCTTTTCCTGATTTTTCAAATTGGCTCAAGAATCGGTCAAACAAACTTTTCTTATCAGTCAAACAAAATTAGGGTTTCCATTAACTTTTGAATCAGTCCAAGCAGATTATTAGGGTTTCTATTGATTTGGTTGAGTTTGGCTCAGGGTTTGATCAAGCAGACGCTTCTTTGACAATAAATCAAGAATTAGGGTTTGCACGCGCATTCTCAAAAGAATTTGAATCCACAGTGTCTTAATTGGCTGTCACACTGCTTTGACATCTGTTCAAGATTTCAGTTTGTTTCTCAAAATCTAAACATCTGGGATAGCAGCTGAGGCTTCTGATTGAAAATTTGCAGTTTTAGTTTAATCAAGTGAAGTGAAAGGCGTATGGACGTTTGTTTGTTTAGCTGTGCAATTGGTTAACTGACATGCCGGGCTTATTGCTGGTTAAAGCAGGGTTTGTGAGACTACAACGTTATTAATTATTTATCTTATCTAAGTTAGAATAATTGGGATGTACTTCCAGCTATTTTAATTCAAGAAACTTAAATAATTAAATAGACAGTGAAATAAAGAATTAACTGACAAAGGATTTTTTTTATTCATTTTCAATGGTTGTTACAAATGTTTATTTGATACAGTAAATTTATTTACAGTGTTACAATGACATTTATTACAATGATTAAAAATAAATTAAATCTACATCCTAAGTCTCTTGAGGTCTTCATCTTCTACTGCTGCTTCCCTTGCTCCAATTGATATTTACCTGCAAAGCCAGAAAAGGAGAAGTCAATAACAGCTGAATTTGGAAAAGTATTTTTCAGACAGTTAATCAAAAACTCATCATTAAAGGTGGTTGGCCGGAATCAGATTGTTTTGATTTTCATCATATTTTTCTCATCCTCTTTGTAAATCACAAGAAGACTCTCTTCTTGGTTCACAAAGAGGAAAGAAAAATTGTTTTTACAAGCATATGAATCAATTAAACAAAATGCACAAAAATGCATAAATTCAAACAAGGCAAACTGAACAGCCAAGTTACAAATTCAAACAAACTGCACATGTGCAAACTGAAAATGCCAAACCAAGTCACAAGTGTAAACAATGGCAAACTAAGTTACAAGAAGCTGTCAACAAAACTGTCCAAGGAAGCTGTCAAAACTGTCAAAGAAGCTTTCAATAAAGCTGTCAACAAGTACACAAAAGCAATGCAGAAAATCTGGAGGTAAGAAGATATGCAGAGGAAAGACAAAATGCAAGCAAACTTGTAAAAGCATTTTTCATCATTTTCTGGCCAAAACCTTTTCAGAATAGAAAGTACAGTTTAAGTAATTAAATATACTTTTCTGGAGAGAGAGAAAGAGAGAAAAAAAGCAGGCTCACAGTTTTTGGGCAGGCTCAAGACAAATAAATATAACAAAGATCTCAGTTGAGAAGGGGGGCAGAACACATAGAAAAAGATATCACAAAAACTGTAAACACAAGCCTTCAAGCAAATACAAGCCTTGCAGCTTGCCTGTTTCTAAGCCAGCCTGCATAAGCTCCCATCTGCATAAAAACTCAAAGCAGAACAAACAGAAACCAGTGAAACCCCAAGCCTGCATAAGCTCAAAAAAGCCTATACCAGAAAAAAAAAGCCTTGCAGCCTGCCTTCCTAAAACTTCAACATCAAACATAACAAGCATAAAAAACCTTGAAGCCTGTTTACAAACCTGCTAAAACCTGCCTCAAGCCTCTCAAAAACTAACAAGCTCAAAAACTGCATCCACCTGCAACCAGAAGCAAGTCTGTCTGTTCAAAAAGCTTGCAGAACCTTCAAACTTCAACAAACCTGTTTCAAACCTGAACTGCTTCAAACTGCTTCAAACCTGCCTCAAGCCAAGCATAACAAGCATGACAAACCTCTAGAAGCCTATAAACTTTTTCAGTTTCAAACCTGCTCAAACTTCCAACAAGCCTGCCTTCCTAAAACTATCAACATGTAACCAAAAAGCCAGCCTGTAACTAAAAAGAAAACTTGCCTTCATTTCAAAATCAAAACACCAACAAAACGCCTCAGAACATGTTCATCATAGGCTAAACATATCCAAACATACTCTCAGAGCAAAAGCTCATCATCGAGAATCACAAAACCCAAAGAAAGCAACTCAGAGGCAAGCATTCAGGTAAGCAAAAGAGAGAACTCAGAAGTGACTATTACAAGGGTTTTCAGACTATAGCATCATCATAAAACATCAAGAAGCAAAAGATACGGAATACCAGACAAGCCAACAATCTCTCAGCATCACAGCCTCCCCGCCTTGGCCACCTGAGAAGCGCCGCCGTCCAACTCTCATTCTCCTCTCCAACAACACACCCTAAAGGTATTGTCCTCCTTATTTTTTTTAACACCTCACAGAAACAAATAACACAAAGATTAATAACATGCAAGAGATAAGAATCCGAAAACCCTAAAAACATGAATCGTTACCTTTTTCTTTCCGTCGCCCTGAGCAACTGTAGAGAGAGGAGATGGAGGCATCGCGTCTGGTGGCCTAAGGCGATTGGATGAAGCATCGTTGGCTGGTTTGAGAAAGCATGAAGAGGCGAAGAAGGAGAAGGAAGCAGCGCCGCTCACAAAAACACTGAACCCTAATTCTGAGACAAACAATGTGAACCCTAACAACAAAAACGTTGTAACCCGTTGGGCCTTCCCCTTGAACAAATGCCTAAGCCCAATCCATTCTGGTGCCTGCACCCCCCTTTTCCTTTTAAAATCTGTTTGTTTTGCATTTGGGCCAAGTACAAACCCCCCTAAGCCCATTTAACCTTTTTTTTAATATATACAAACTAATACCATTTTATTTTCACCATCTTATTTTCTTTATTAAATAACTTAAAATTCCTAATTCTTTTTGGTAAATAAAATAATACATTTTGTTTTAAAACTTTTGTTTAGTTAAACTTTTTATATAAGCTTTTTTAAAATATTAATTAAAATACATGAATAATAGTTTTCTTTAACTTAAACATTTTTCTTTTCTTTTCTTTAAAACTTTTGTTTATATATAATTAACAAAAAAACACAAAAATAAATAAAATACTTAATAAATACATTAGGTTAACATTTTGATCATTTGTAAATAATCATATGCATCTCACAAATACTTTTGTTTCTCTTTTATTCTTATACCTTGCTATATTTTTACATTGAGAATGCGACGATTCGATTTGGTTGTAAATAATATTTGGACACTACTATCCTGATAAGACTCATCCCCATTTGTAAACATTTGTACCCCCATCCCCGAATACTTATTTGTAATAGCTTAGACTTTAAATTCCCACAATTTATCGCTTTCTATATACTGTATAGTAATTAGGGTTTGTATGCGAAGATTCAAAATCAACCGCTAGATAACCTAACACAAAGATAAATGCATGAAAATCAATACACAATGCACACTTGCACCTCTAGGGTAATCCCGCTTGTTGCCTTCAAAAATGGGCCATGGTTGCATGTCAAGTACTTTGGCAAAACAAAATAAAAACAAACAAAATGATCATAGTCCCTCGATGACGCTATCTTGTTGCCTAAGCAAAATGATCATAGTCCCTCAAGAAAATTGCCAAAATACTTGACACTATTGCATTCATGGTCTATACGATGACCCGCGCCCGTCCCGTTAACATCCTAACACAAGGTTTTTCACCAAATACAATGGTGAAACAACACTGTTAAAAGGGTTAAAACATAAGAAAGATCTTTGAGAAATTTAGGGTAGATAGCTCTTGGTTACTTGATCAAACTTGCAAAACACACTTGCCATTTTTCAAAACACACATCACAACACAATTTCCACACAATTTCAAAACCAACTTTCAAAACATTGAAACATCTTTTCAAAAAGACAAACACCTTTGTAAAACATTCGAGTAAATAATTGTTACAATGGTTGCCTAGACAAGGCATCTTTTTCTAAACATTTTCAAAAACCACACACCCAAAGCACCATTTCAAACAATTGAAAAACAAAGGCAAGTGATCTAAAACAAGTAACTAAGAGCCCATGGATAACCATGGATGAAAAGGGTGCTAGCACCTTCCCTTTTCATAATCTACCCCCCGAACCCACGAAAACATCTCAAAGGTCTTTCCTGTGCTTTTTGACCTTTCCTTAGGATAAATAAAAAGTCGGTGGCGACTCTTGCTAAACCGAAACATTTGCGAACACAAACGCAAAACCCCAAGTCAGTTCTCCCACCGTATCGCAAAACTGGCGACTCTGCTGGGGACATTTCTAAAAGTGGGGTTACCTTAGGGTTTTAGATCACCTATACATGCTTGCTTTGATTGCTTTGATTGCTTTACTTTTTGGGTCCTTGTTTGGGTTTGTTGTAAATCCTACACCCCAATTTGGGGGCACCTTTTTAGGTAAATAGTAATAAACTGTGAGGGAACTGTGCGGTGTATACCGACATGGTTGTAGCAGTAGCTATGTTAGTGTGACATATTTGTGAGTACCAGTAGCCTTTGAGTAGTCAAGGAGAATACGGGGCCGCTGAGTGATGTCATGAAGCACTAACGAACTCTTAGAACCTTAATTGACCATCTTGGCCTTTTTAGGGGTAGTGAGATGATCGACTTTGTTGCAGTCCGAAGTTGGTAGATACTCGATACTACACTCATTGAGGATTGTTTTCTTGGAATATTTTGGTCGCCAGTTAAGTGGCTAAACCAAAACAATGAACACAGAAAATAATCCAGTGATATTGAGCTCCTTAGAACCCGGTTTCTATTTTAGGACAGGATGAGCCAACTAACTTCAAGAGGGTACTTACCTACAAACCCCATGCAAGCCTAAACCTAAGGACTTGTTTGCTTTGTGTGAATATGATTACCTGTATATACATTTACTTGCTTTTGCATACATGTACATAACATCATAACATCATACCATAGGATTTTTCAAATAACCATTTCAAGGATCTCGAGGGTCTTTTGATGCAGGGTCACGTTGAACCAGACGTCTACCAAGAGGCAAGAGGTTTCTCCTCTAAACAAATGCCATCAAAGATCAAGTGCAACAACTTGAATCAGGGGCTATGACCCACTTAACATAGTGAGCTTGATTCTCGTGGAAAGACATCCACCGTTACAAGGTTCTCCAATCAGAGATGTTGATCAAAGTTTAGCCTCTAACATTCTCTTGTGTTTACCCCAAGAGATCCTTGAAAACATTGCATACATATATCACACATATCATTACATAACAGGTTTCTCCCATACAGGTCTCCTTATCTTCCTACTGTTTATTTCAGTAAGATGGATATGGAACAAACAGTGAAAGATCTCCAAGCTCAAAACACCCAATTCCAACAAATGCTTCTGGCTATGGGTAAAGGGCAAGAAGATCTGAAAGCTATCCTTCTCAAAGACAAGAAGAAGAAGTCCAAGAAAGCAGCGGGCATCCCGAACTTGAGCAGAAGACCTGAAACCCTAGATCTTTCAACTCCACCCAGCATAGGGGTCAGTCTTGAAGAAGACCACAATTTGGAGATTAATGATGTTGAAGCTGACTACTCCGAAGAACAATATCCTCCCGCTGATGACAAGTACAAACAGTTGGAGGATCGCCTCAATGCTATGGAGGTTCAACAAATACCTGGCTTGGATTTAGGAGACATGGGTTTGGTTTCTGGATTAGTCATCCCTCCAAAGTTCAAAGTCCCTACCTTGGCCCTGTACGATGGAGTCACTTGCCTTAAGATGCACTTAAAATCTTATGTCCGCAAGATTCAGCCATACACAACTGATCCAAAGCTTTGGATCCATTTCTTCCAAGAAAGCCTGGTAGGGGCTCAACTCGAGTGGTTCTATCAATTGGAGAGTTCTCGCATCCATACCTGGGAAGATTTAGCTGTTGCTTTTTACAAACAGTATCAATACAATACTGATCTTGCACCAACTCGTGTGCAATTGCAGAACATGACCATGGGTTCCAACGAGAGCTTCAAAGGATATGCCCAAAAGTGGAGAGATCTGGCTGGTAGGGTGCAACCCCCTTTAACTGACAGAGAGCTGATTGACATCTTCATGGGAACTTTGACAGGGCCTTTCTTCAATCACTTAATTGGAAGCTCCTCAGCCGGGTTCACTGAGCTAGTACTGACCGGTGAAAGGGTCGAAGCTGGCATCAAAAGTGGGAAGATACAAGGAGCTACTCCCTCTGATGCTTAGAAAATTCCCCACAATGGGAAGAAAGAGTCCAATGCAGTGACTGGTCAAAAGAGTCGTCATGATCAACATGTAGGGGCAATCCTGATCTCTGATCCCACGCCTGTTCAACAAAGACGGGGCAAGAGGGGTAGGGTAAGATATCAAGAAAGGCAGTATACTGACATCAACATGCCTCTGTCTCAAGCATTACAACATTTTCTGAAGTTGAAGCTAATCACGCTAAAGGATCCTCCTCAAAATCCTGATACTTCCTCTTCCAAGTATAACCCGAGGGTGAGATGTGCCTACCATTCTAACAGTCCTGGACATGACACCGACAACTGTTGGACTTTGAAGAACAAGATTCAAGACTTGATCGATGCCAAGGAGATCAAGTTTGACCCTACGGAGACTCTAGCATAATCACTGCTCCTTTGACGAATCATTGAGAACATCTTTGTTTCATTTGAATTTTCAAGTTGTAATCTCTTTGTTATTCAAACAATTAACTGTTGATGTCAAACTCTGTTTCATTAATGCATTGCATATGTTTGTCTTGAATTCAACCATTCATTTTCACTATTCTTAAACTATGCTTTCTACTTTCTTTATGATATTTAACTCTTGATAAAAAGCTACAAGCCTTTAGAGGGAGGATGACGAAACAATGCCATAATCTCATACAGTATGCTTTTGAACAGACCTTGCTGACGATGTACAGACATTTCTTTCAAATCCTAAACACTGAAGTTATAAGGAAGATAATCCCTAGTCAACCCCTTCGAGCCAAAGAAGTAGGAGTTTTTTGTTCTAAACAAATTGAAACCTTTGATTTAAACCTGGGGCAGGGTAGTCTCTCAGTTAATTCAAAAAAAGGTGCGCATTGAAGTCGCAAACTCTCAGTTCGTAATACAACGAATGACATCAAAAACATTCATCTGGAACCAAAAGACAGTGATGGTTCCTTATCTCATAGGCAGTCAATCTCTCAAAAGAGAAAAGCCCACTGAGCCAAAACCTACAAAGGAGGCTTAAGAAAGTTGGGGCATCCCGCTGACGGTAATCTCGAAAACAAGAACCGTCAGGCAAACGTTAGGGATAATAAATCAAAAGAACGAGGTCAGTACAAATCCTCAACAACATGAAAAATGTTGCAAAATAAAAGGAGAAAATGACTGCCTTCCATTAAATTCAACTAATGTGAACCATCACCAAAAAGTCGTTCCAAACTCGAATAGAGTTCGACGTACAATTAACTGAGTTTAGGACTGAAGGACATCACGAAGAGCGGGTGGGTACAAATATACTTTGAGTCTTTATCCTTTGTTTCTTAAACCGTGAACCAAGACACGTTACAACCCTTCAAAATTCCTAACTGAAGCATGGGTTAGTTCGAAAGCATACTGTTACAAAAGGTATCCTGACTCCTGTAAGGCTTTGCCCTAAATCTTGTGTTGAATTTGTCTTATAAAAAGTTTTCTGCTAAAAAACGCATTTTTCAAAACTTCGAGACAAGCATAAACTTTGCATTATTTGAATATCGTTGTTTGCACATGGTTATTTGTTTGACAGCGGAGAAATTCATACAGCGAATGTTCGGAGGAACGAAAGCCCTCTCAGTGAGAAAAATCACTTCAAAAAGGATGACACTTCCATTGACAAATCTCCTATCAACAAGGGGGCATGACATGTCACTATCCAGCACACCTGGGGCAGTCCAGTCAAGGTTTCAACAAATCTTTCAAAATCCATTTAACCTGGGGCAGTCCAGTCAAGGTTTCAACAAATCTTTCAAAATCCATTTAACCTGGGGCAGTCCAGTCAAGATTTCAACAAATCTCTCAATTGCAGAGTAACCTGGGGCAAGTCTCCCCCACCATCACTTGGGGCATTTAAACGTCAATATCATCAAAGGGTTATGTGCAGTCCAAGTGTCCTGGCAATATCACAAGCATCTGATACTAGGGGCAGTGATGAAACCTCTCCAAAATCTTTCTGAAAAGAAATTCAAGCGTCCTCGAGGAGTTCATCACCTCTCTAGCAGACCTGCAGTCATGGGTTTATTTCCCCAACATTTGTTGAGGATTTATTTTCCAAAACAAAATTACATTTCAACAACATTCTTAACATATGCAGATTGATCAAAGATTCCTTCATCTTTTGGAGTAGTAATCAAAGATTCCTTCATCTTTTGGAGTAGTAATCGTCAAAGATTCCTTCATCTTTTGGAGTAGTAATCGTCAAAGATTCCTTCATCTTTTGGAGTAGTAATCAAAGATTCCTTCATCTTTTGGAGTAGTAATCGTCAAAGATTCCTTCATATTTTGGAGTAGTAATCGTCAAAGATTCCTTCATCTTTTGGAGTAGTAATCAAAGATTCCTTCATCTGTTGGAGTAGTAATCGTCAAAGGTTCCTTCATCTTTTGGAGTAGTAGTCGTCAAAGATTCCTTCATCTTTTGGAGTAGTAATCAAAGATTCCTTCATCTTTTGGAGTAGTAATCGTCAAAGGTTCCTTCATCTTTTGGAGTAGTAATCGTCAAAGATTCCTTCATCTTTTGGAGTAGTAATCGTCAAAGATTCCTTCATCTTTTGGAGTAGTAATCAAAGATTCCTTCATCTTTTGGAGTAGTAATCAAAGATTCCTTTATCTTTTGGAGTAGTAGTCGTCAAAGATTCCTTCATCTTTTGGAGTAGTAATCGTCAAAGATTCCTTCATCTTTTGGAGTAGTAATCAAAGATTCCTTCATCTTTTGGAGTAGTAATCATCAAAGATTCCTTCATCTTTTGGAGTAGTAATCGTCAAAGATTCCTTCATCTTTTGGAGTAGTAATCAAAGATTCCTTCATCTTTTGGAGTAGTAATCAAAGATTCCTTCATCTTTTGGAGTAGTAATCAAAGATTCCTTCATCTTTTGGAGTAGTAATCGTCAAAGATTCCTTCATCTTTTGGAGTAGTAATCGTCAAAGATTCCTTCATCTTTTGGAGTAGTAATCAAAGATTCCTTCATCTTTTGGAGTAGTAATCGTCAAAGATTCCTTCATCTTTTGGAGTAGTAATCGTCAAAGATTCCTTCATCTTTTGGAGTAGTAATCAAAGATTCCTTCATCTTTTGGAGTAGTAATCAAAGATTCCTTCATCTTTTGGAGTAGTAATCGTCAAAGATTCCTTCATCTTTTGGAGTAGTAATCGTCAAAGATTCCTTCATCTTTTGGAGTAGTAATCAAAGATTCCTTCATCTTTTGGAGTAGTAATCGTCAAAGATTCCTTCATATTTTGGAGTAGTAATCGTCAAAGATTCCTTCATCTTTTGGAGTAGTAATCAAAGATTCCTTCATCTGTTGGAGTAGTAATCGTCAAAGGTTCCTTCATCTTTTGGAGTAGTAATCGTCAAAGATTCCTTCATCTTTTAGAGTAGTAATCAAAGATTCCTTCATCTGTTGGAGTAGTAATCGTCAAAGGTTCCTTCATCTTTTGGAGTAGTAATCGTTAAAAATTCCTTTATCACCTGCTGGAATTCAAGAGCGTTCAAAATTTCCTTCATCACCTGCTGGAAGTTGCGGTCATTATCAAAATTTCCTTCATCACCTGCTGGAAATTACAACCACCAACAAGATAACGGACAAATGAAGCTCCTAAAAATCTGTTTCTCTCAAGAATGAAGACTCTCATGCTTGAAACCTCAGAAGATTGGTATACTCCCAATTTCTAACCCTTAACAGAATGAAGACTCTCATCCTTGAAACCTCAGAAGATCGGTATGCACCCAATCTTATGACCCAAGACCTAAATGAAGATTCTCATTTTGGTTTCCCCAGTAGAGTGGCATACACCCAACCTCCTGATATTCCCGACAGAATGAAGATTCTCATTTCTCAAAGTGGTATAACATCAGAATTCTTATTTCCCAACAGAATGAAGATTCTCATTCTCAAAGTGGCATACAACCTAAACCTAAACTTCTTCCAGACAAGAATAAGCTTTCCAGAATCCCGAGTTTTACTCTCCAACAAGATAGCTACTTTTCAACAGTATGGCTATTCCCCACGGAATTCTTATTCCCCAAGCAGAATGAAGACTCTCATTCTCAATTCCTCACAGAGTATTCAGATATTTGCCAATGAAGATCTCCTCAAAACAGGAATCCCCAGTAGATTGGCATACAACCCAAGCTCCTGATTCCCCAACAGTGGTCCCAGGGCTTCTCATTTTCAACGATCAAAAGATTCTTGCAATCCTCTGCAGCAGTCAAGGATTTACTTTCCCCTGCAGCAGTCAAGGATTCACTTTCCCTGGCAGCAGTCAAAGAATCCATTATCTCCGGCTATCTAGGATTCTTCTCTCCTCAGCAAGACAACTCATCAGCTTACATGCGCATTCATTACATTCATGTATCATAAACATTGATATAACATATGTATTTCATCATACAACATAACTTTGTGTTTCAACTAATATTTTACCCTTTTCAGGATAAGATTGATAAGCTCAACTTTTGAAAACAGTTTACGGACGCTTCCCAACATGGATGCTGATCTATTGCTTATTCAACTTCAAGACTTCTGAAAACAGTTTACGGGTTCTCCAGATACGGATGTTAACATATCGCTTGTTCATATTCCAAGACCTCTGAAAACAGTTTACGGTTCTCCAGATACGGATGTTAACCTATCGCTTGTTCAGATTCAAGACTTCTGAAAACAGTTTATGGATTCTCCAAACACGGATGTTAATCTATCGCTTGTTCAGACTCAACTTTTGAAAACAGTTTACAGACTCTTCCCAACATGGATGCTGATCTATTGCTTTTCAACTTCAAGACTTATGAAAACAATTTACGGGTTCTCCAGATACGGATGTTTACCTATCGCTTGTTCAGATCCAAGACTTCTGAAAACAGTTTAGGGATTCTCCAAACATGGATGTCAATCTATTGCTTATTCAGACCCCCAGTTCAGAGACGTTCCAAACATGGATACCTTTCATATACTCACCCACTCACCAACGACATATAGTTCAACAAACATTCTTGGATGGCATCTACAAGCCCATCTCCAACAAGATACAATCACCTTCAGATGGCATCTATAAGCCCATTGTGATCGGTGGATCTGGAATTGACTGTTTAACGCTGGTTCGCGAAATGTCGCGGAAGCAAGAGTCGCCACCGTCTTTTATTTTCTCCAAATGGAAAGGACAAAAGCACAGAAAAATTCCTTTTAAGAGATTGCTCTCGGTTCGGGAGGTAGGTTATAGAAAGGGAAGGTGTTAGCACCCTTTCTATCCATGGTTATCCATGGGCTCTTAGATACTTGCTCAATGTGTTTTCAAAAATGTTTGTTTGCTTTTCAATGTGGGTTTAAAAAAAGTTTCTTGAAAAAATTCAGTTCGACTCATACGTCAGAGTGTTTGAAAAATTTGCTTTGAAAGCTTTTGAAAAGTGTTGGTGTGAAAAGATTTCAGTTTGTTTTGAAGAGAGCGAGTATCCTTGAGAACCTACCTACCCTAAGGAATTCGTCTGTGTAAATGTCCTTAAAAGTAGTGCCATCCCACCATTGAGAGGTAGGTAGCACCACCGTTGGAGGTGTTCGGGTCAATTCGAGTTTTAGGGACGTGGTGATCACCAGCGCAATGGGAAGACACCTTAGAAGCTACCCTCATGCCAGGTTCCCGGATCATGAGGACTTACTAAGACATCCTCTACTCGACGATCACCTTTCGAAAGGCAATAGTGAGGCGTACCCTAGGGGTGGTGTGTGCGAATTCGTGTGTCATGTTTCAGTTATTTGTCTTGTCATGTTTATTGTGATCTACGCTTGATTTTAATTAGGGCCATTCATTCTTGCATGCTTTTTAACAGTTATAAAGTTTGCGAAAAATAAATCTAAGGCTATTACAAATGGCGCGGGTCCACATCGCCAAAATTAAACCGGACCCGATTTAGCGGAAAAATAAAGAAAGCGAATAAAAGTGCGAAAAGTAAAATTGTTACAAGGCTTAGGGACATGTACATAATTATAATAAGCGACAAAGTAATGTGCGAAATAAAATAATTAAAGCGACGGGCGTTGGACCCTTTTGCAAAATATTAAAAGTTGATGAATTAATTGGAATTAAAGATTAAATGTTTTTTTGGTATTTTATGTTTTTTAAGATTTAAGGAGAAAAAGAAAAATTAATTAAAATTAAAATGAAATGCTAAACCCTAATTCTAATGTTTTTTAAGTTTATTGTGAAAATATTGAAATTTGACCTAATTTAAATCTAATTTATTTATGTACAAATTTAATTATAAAATATAAATAAATAAATAATTATTACTGTGAAAAAAAGGGCAAAATATGAAAAGGAATCAAAATTGCTAATTAACCTAATTCTATATTTTTGTATTTTGTTATTAAAAGAATTAAATTTGTAACCTAATTAAAACTAAATAATTACAAGCATTTCTTTATGAAAATAACTATAATATAAATATTTATTATTTTTCATCTTTTCTGATTTTTTTGTGGAAATAAATTAATTATGTTAAAACAAATAAAATAAATAAAATAGCAAAAATAAAATAAGAAGAAAAATAGAAGAAATGCAAACCAGGGTGGGGGTGTAGTCCCAAATGTGAGGTTCAGGCCTAGCAATTCAGGCCCAGTAAGCTGGAAATTTGTTGACCTTTCTGGATCCTATGTGATGCGCTTGACCAGGTGCAGCGTGTCCCTTGAATCTATGCCTTTGGTTTGATCGTTTAGGACGCGTGTAGGTTTGATCATTGAGGATGCGTGGTATGCCTACGTTACTGAAGCGCATAGGAATTGCTTTTGAAAAATGATATGGAAATTTGTAAGACCTGGGGCTCGAACCCAGGTCATGTATCATTCCAAACAACGCCTCTTGCCACTGAACCATCGCTTAATCATTTGACATATAATAACATATAAATAACAAAAGGAAAAATTGGTTAGTGGCCACTAAAAACAAAAAAAACGCGCGCTGATTTGTATGAACCAACCAGCGTTTGACACGGTATCGTCTTCTCCATTCTATTTTGTTTTTTCTGAAAACAAGAACTTTCAGCCACGGTTTTGGATGCGTGGCTTTAGACAGGTTTCAAGAAAATAGCGATTAGGCTATCCTTGAACATAAATTCATCGCGACTATTGGGATTTCTTCGTCCAGTTGAGCTGAGTGCAATGGTGTGAGTCTGGAGTCATGATTTTGCTTCGTTTGAGAAGCCCTAATTTTGAATCCTGAAAACCCTAATATCCAAACATGGTAGATTCGCGTATGGCTTATGAAAACTCAATTAAACATATCAGTTAGCTTGGAAACTTCATATTAAACAAGAATTCACAAATAAAAATGCAAGAGAATGTATGAATTATGATATAGGATTTCAAAAGTTTCTCTGTACAGGGAAGGTCCTTGTTACCGATTCTTCACGCTTGGATGGATGTTTGGAGTTGGAATTGCTTCAGGGGGCCTTGAGGAAGCCTTTGAAACAAGAATTAGGACCTGAATGAATCTCTAACCACGTTTTCAGAATTGAATTTTATGACAATTTTTTCAAGCGTGCAATGGAGTTTTCAGCGCAACTTAGAGTTGTTTTTCTTTTAGGGTTGTGATTCTGATCATATAGTGAGGCTTTTAGGTCAATAAAATTGAACAAAATCTCATGAATTCAATGTTTGGCATATTTGATTTTGTAAGATCTTTTTGAAATCTTTTCCATGTGCAATTTGTGTCAATCATGCTTCAATCACACCAAAACTTTCCATAATCAAACAAGCACGAAATATTGAGAGTAGAATGTGCATAAAAAGATTTTTTAGGTCAAGCTTTATATTTTTCATGTATTTAAATAACTTAAATGAATTAATATTAATATAAATTCAAATAAATAATTAAAAAATGAGAAAATACTTCCCTTTGGGCCAAGTGGTCGTGCATAGGCTTAGAATGATGAATCATGGAAGAAAAATAGGCCCATTTGCATTTTTAGGTCATTTGAACCATTGTTGACTTTTCAAAATTCCTAGAAATTTCCCAACTTCCACAAGGCATAACTTGCTCAATTTTTAAGCTTTTCACATGTTCTTGGACATTTTGGAAGGGTCTTTGAGTCCTCTAACCAATGCCTTTGGTCCCATGTCATTTTGATTTACCAATCTCAAGTTATGGCCTTTGACTTAAAGTCCCTTTTTGTTGACTTTTGAAAATGACCTATAATGTTGAAATTGATAACTTTTTGTGAGAGCATTTCTTGGACTTGGAATATGAAGATGAGTTGTAGGAAATGTCTTTCTCTTCAGAATGAGCTTTGGATGGAATTTTTCTGATAATCCATGTGAAAGTTATGCCCTGGTCAATTTCAGTTGACTTTTTCAGCTGTCCAAATATAGCAACTTTTGCATCTTTGATGATTTCTGAGCCAAATTTTGAGAATCATGATCAAGCATTGATCAAATGATGTTTGTGGCTTCAAAATGATATGTTGACCAAAAATTTGAACTTTTGACTGTCAAATGACCATTTTGCCCCTACAGTTGACTGTAGTGCAATTTAGGGTTTTGACTGTGCAATTTTGAGCTGAATGCCTTGAAATTTTGTATGAGGATACTTGACCACATTTGTAGGCATATGAGACTTGATTGGGCCTTTGAAAAGTTCATTTGCTTGACCAGAACCCAAACCCTAGTTTTAACTGTATAGGAGACCTTTGACTGTGCAACCCTTGGGGAGTTTTGAAGCTTTGATTTGGCAATTTCTTGGAGAATATGGGAGGGCAAATTTTGGGGTGCAACAGTTTCCCCTGTTCAATCTTCTTAGACCTGAGGATGCAGATTGGCTGACGTGCCTTTCGTAATCCGAAGGTGGAAGATGATTGAACACTAAAGTGCCCAGAAATTTGCGCTCACATAGTGGCAGTGATGGTGGAATGGGCTTATAGATGCCATTTAGAGATTGCTGGATAGGATGATGGGCTTATAGATGCCATCTGGATGTTGATCGCGTAGGAAATTCCTTAGCGAGAACCTGCATACCTGCAAAAGAAAAATGAGTACCTGACACGTTGCAGGAGCTGATTTTAGATGCTTGGTATAGATGTGTCTTGACTGGTTACAGGAGCTGAATCTGGAGCTTCAAACGCTGATGAATGAACCAGGGATGGTTACTACCTTAGCATGAATGGTAAGAGAACCTTGGGCGACTTTAACTTCAACAACGCTCGTTGAGAAAAATCTTGGGTGTCTTTAACTTCAACAACACGTGTTGAGAAAAATCTTGGGTGTCTTCTACTGGAATAAGAATCAGGGAGATCTTAGGGTCGATCTGACTGAACCAGAGAGGCCTTTGACTGGGTAGGAATCAGGAAAATCTTAGGGTCGATTTAACTGAACCGGACAAGGTCTTGGAATATCTTCAACTGGATAAGCATCAGGGAGATCTTAGGGTCGATCTGACTGAACCAAGAGAAGGCCTTTGACAAGGATGTGATTGAAGGAATCTGAGACGATTGCTACTCCAAATATATGACGAAGGAATCTGGGACGATTACCACCTCAGCAGGACGATGAAGGAATCTGGGACGATTACTACCTCAGAAGAATATGAAGGAATCTGGGACGATTGCTACTCCAAACCTATGATGAAGGAATCTGGGACGATTACTACCTCAGCAGGACGATGAAGGAATCTGGGACGATTACTATCTCAGAAGAATGATGAAGGAATCTGGGACGATTGCTACTCCAAACATGTGATGAAGGAATCTGGGACGATTACTACCTCAGCAGGACGATGAAGGAATCTGGGACGATTGCTACCTCAGCGGGATGATGAAGGAATCTGGGACGATTGCTACTCCAAATATACGATGAAGGAATCTGGGACGATTACTACCTCAGCGGGATGATGAAGGAATCTGGGACGATTACTACCTCAGAAGAATATGAAGGAATCTGGGACGATTGCTACTCCAAACCTATGATGAAGGAATCTGGGACGATTACTACCTCAGCAGGACGATGAAGGAATCTGGGACGATTACTACCTCAGAAGAATGATGAAGGAATCTGGGACGATTGCTACTCCAAATATACGATGAAGGAATCTGGGACGATTACTACCTCAGCGGGATGATGAAGGAATCTGGGACGATTGCTACTCCAAATATACGATGAAGGAATCTGGGACGATTACTACCTCAGCGGGATGATGAAGGAATCTGGGATGATTACTACCTCAATGGGAAAAGATTTTTATCTGTTGATCGTTCTTTCCTGAAAAAGCGAGACATAATTGGATGCAAAATCATGATGCATGAACTGTATGTCTTCAAAATCAATGAGATTCGTGTAGTATGATGCATATGCATGCTATAATGATGTATGTGACGTTTTATGAATGTATGTTTGCCTAAGAAAATAAATCCTTGACGGGTGCCGGGAAATCGTATCCTGGGCTGGTGTTGAAGAATGGTTGCAAGAATTCCAATAGACGAAGATAACTCCGTTGGGGAATAAACTTGGCGAATGGAGGCTTCTGCGGGGAGAAAAAGATATTCTAGCGACCATGCTGGGAAGAAATACTCTGTGGGGAGATGCTTTTGCTGAATTGTTGAGGATGACTCGCTGAGGATACCTTGCTGTATTGGAAGTATGAATGGACTTTGCTGGGGATAAGAAGACTTCGGCGACGACGCTCTTTCCGTGGCTTTTGGCTGAGGATAACCCAGTTATATCCTGTTAAGGAAATAACTCTTTGAATAAAGCCGGGCGACGCGTTCGTGCTTGGCGGGGATAAGCTTCCAGAATCTACTGGGGATAAGCTTACTGCTTGGGGATATGGACTCCATCTTTCCTGGGGAACCGGATTGGACTTTTCTGGGGAAGTATTGAGCCGCATTGGTTATGTTCTTCAACGGACCCTACCTTGACATCTTAGAGGACAGAGCAATCAGGTTGCTTAGACCACCCATTATTGCCCCTGTTTCTTGTGGGGTGCTGATGGTTGTTGGCGGACAAACCTTCTTCTGGTAGACAGATGGCGGGACATAGTCGTACGCTTTTAATCCCTAACTTTTGCCTGGACCGCCCTTTCGGGTTTTCAGTCCATCGGGATACCCATTTTTGCCCAAGCCGCCTTTTCAGGTTTTCGACTTGCCGGGTGTACAGATTTTTTTCATTTCATCCCTTCATTTTGCCCGAACCCTTTTGGTTCGCCGGGAAGCCCTTATTTTTGCCTAGGTATGTCAACCTAGCGGGTCTTTGATTGTGCGTAGTATTTTTCGACTATGTCCACACTCTCAGAATGTTGGGAGTTGCCCCTGCTAGCAGTGTTGCCATATTACCAGAAGGTATTTGATCAGGTCAGATTTGATGCTGGAATGCCCCAAGTGACTCAAGCAGAGATTTGCCCCAGGCTTTTGGCCTTTTGAGGGATTATCTGGATCTTGACTGAATTGCCCCAGATAATAGACAATAGTCATGCCGTGCCCCTTGATTGGAAGTACTTCTGTTCACTAGGTATTCATCGTGCGAATTTCCCTGCTGTTTAAACAAAAGTCATATGCAAACAAAGTTATGTTAAAAATGCAAAGCTTATGTCTGTCTTGAAGATTTTGAAAATGCATTTCATAAAACATGTGAATGTTTGTAAAACGTGATGTCAACTCCGTATTTTACCCTAGGCCTTCAGGAGTCAGGATACCTTTCGTAATAGTATGCTTTCGAACTAACCCATGCTTCAGCTAGGACTTTTAAGGGTTATATCGTGGCCTGGTTCACGGTTTAAGAAACAAAGGATAAAGGCTCAAATTATTTATACCCACCCGCTCTTCGTGATGTTCTCCAAAACTAAACTCAGTTGATCGTACGTTAGACCTTGCTTGAGTCTTTGCTTTGATGTTCCAATAATGGTTCAGATGTTGATGAATAGGCGGTCATTTTTTTTTTGTCGAGGGTTTGTAGGACCTCTTTCTTGATTTTGTTATCCCTTTCTTTTTTGCCTGAACTGTTTCCTTTTCGGAATTACAGTCAGCGGGATGCCCCAGTTTCATAAGTCTCTTTTCATAGGTTTAGACTTTTTGGGCTTTTCATTTATGAATTTTAATGATGACTGCCTGTCCTTTTGATTGTTCTGAACCATTACTGTCTTTCTTCGTTTTGTGAGGACTTCTTCGGTGCCATTCGTTATGCACTTGGATCAACTGAGAGAACTACCCTGCCCCAGGTTATGATTAAGGGTTTCAATTTTCGAAAATAAAACTCCTACTTCTTTGGCTCTGATGGGTTGACGAGGGATTATCATCCTTATAACTCCAGTGTTTAGGAATTGAAACAATGCCTGTACCTCATCAGCGGGGTCTGTTCAAAAGCATACTGTAGATTATGGTATCGTTTTCGTCATCCTCCCTCAAGAGGCTTAGAATTATTTAAGATTAAGAGTTGACATCAGAAAAAATATGAAAACAATTTGCATATAGTGAATGCGAATATATTGATTCAAAATAGACATAAGCGATGCATTAATGTGATAACAATGTTTAACATGAATAAGTGTTTGAACAATCAAAGAAAAATACAACTTGAATATTTGAATGAACAAAAGACATTCTCGATGGTTCGGTGTAGGATCAGTGTTCAAACTCGACCTCCTTGGCATCAATCAAATCCTGGATCTTGTTCTTCAAGGTCCAACAGTCGTCGGTGTCATGTCCCGGACTGTCAGAATGGTAGGCACATCTCACGCCCGGGTTGTACTTGGGTGAGGAAGTGTCATGATTTTGAGGAGGATCCTTAAGTGTGATCATTTTCGTCTTCAGCAATTGCTGTAATGCCTGAGACAAAGACATGTTGATGTCAGTATACTTCCTATCTTGATGCTTTATCCTACGCCTATTGCTCTTCCTTGGTTGAACGGGCGTGGGATCAGAAATCTGGATTGCCCCTGCATCATGACGACCCTTTTTACCATGTATAGAATTGGACTCTTTCTTTCCACTGTGGGGCTTTTTCTGAGTATCAGCAGGTGCGGTTTCTTGAATCTTCCCTGACTTGATACCAGCTTCGATTCTCTCCCCAGTCAAGACAAGATCTGTAAACCCAGCAGCAGAATTCCCAATTAGGTGGTTGTAGAATGGACCAGACAGGGTCCCCAAGAACATGTCCACAAGTTCACGGTCAGTCAGAGGTGGTTGTACCCTTCCAGCAAGATCCCTCCATTTCTGCGCATATTCTTTAAAACCTTCGCTTGATCCTAACGACATACCCTGGAGTTGGGTACGCGTAGGGGCAAGGTCGGCATTATATTGATACTGCTTATAGAAAGCAGTAGCCAACTCCTCCCAGTTACGAACCTTGGTCCCATCCAGCTGATAGAACCATTCGAGATGAGTCCCTGAAAGACTCTCCTGGAAGAAGTGGATCCATAAATTCTTCTCCACCGTATATGGTTGAATCTTCCGAACATAGGACCTGAGATGTAACTTGGGACAAGACGCCCCGTCGTACTTGGAGAAGGAGGGTGCTTTGAACTTATGCAGGATAATCACACCGGTTGACAAACCCAGATCTCCGAAATCCAGCCCAGGTACCTGTTGACCCTCCATAGCTTTCAATCTGTCCTCCAGTTTCTTATATCTGTCATCAGCAGGAGGGTACTGCTCTTCATCAAAATCTGTCTCGTTGTCGGAGACCACTGGACTGGGAACCTCTCTCTCATGGTGACTGCTTTTTTCCACAGATGGGGTTGTCCTCTCAGTTTCAATTTGCGGTGTATTCCCAGATCTGCGTTTAGGGCTGAACAGGACAGTCCTCTTCTTCTTTTTGTCCTTCTTCAAGAGCAGAGCCTTCAGATCTTGTTGCCCCTGGGTCAGATTCATGATCAGCTCTTGGAACTGGGCGTTCTGAGCCTGGAGGTCCTTGATAGTCTGCTCGGCTGATGATTCAGGATTCATGACGATCGGCTGAAATAAACAGCGAAGAAGGGTAAGCGACCTGCAAAGAACGGGTACCTGTAATGCAATGATATGATATGCATGCAATGTTTTCAAGGACCTCGCAGGGTAAACAGAGAAACTTGTTAGAGTTGAAAACCGGTAACTTGATTGAAGGAACTTCCTGTTGTAGAGAGCCCTTCTTCAAGGGTCAAAGGCTCACCATATCCAGTGGGTCATAGCCCCCTGACTTTAATCATCATGTCTGGTTTTGGTTTCCAAACAACCTTGGTTAGGGGAACCTTCTTCAAGAGTCAGAGCTCACCATATCAAGTGGGTCATAGCCTCTGATAACTCTGGCTAGAGGAAAATAAATCCTCTTTGCCCCTTGCTGGATGTTTGATTTATCATGACCTGCATCACAAGCCTTTGAGATCCTTGAAATGGGTTAGGATGTATGCAATGGTATGATGTTATGCTATGCATGGGGTAATGTGAGTAAATCTTGTTATGAGCCCTTATTAAGGACTATAAACAGAAACCTGCAAGAAACTCAAGTAAAACCTGTCATGAGTCCCAGTTAAGGACTAAACAACAAAACCTGTAAGAAACTTAGTACCCTGTTATGAGTCCCAATTAAGGACTATAAACAAGACCTGCAAGAAACAAGTGTTAGGTAACAAGCACGCAGATAGTCAAGTACGAAGGCACACAAGTCACACAAAAGAGCCCTTAAGGTTTAGGCCAGCATGAGGTCTGGGTATTACCCTCTTGAAGTTGGTGGGTTCAACCTGTCCTAATCAAAGTAACCGGGTTCTAAGGTTCCCAATATCACGGGATTGCTTTCATTGTTCATCGTTTCGATTTAGCCACTGAACTGGCGACCGAAATATCCCAGGAAAGCAACCCTCAATTGAGTGTAGTATCGAGTATCAACCAACCTCGGACTGCACCAAAGTCAGTTATCTCACTACCCTAAAGAGGCCAAGATAGTTCAATTAAGGTTCCTAAGGTCTGTTGATGCTTCACGACACCACGCGGAGGCCCCGTACTCTCCTTGACTGAACTCAAGGGTTACCGGTACACACCAAAGTGCCACATCAACGTAGCAGACTGTTTCAACCATGTCGGTATACCCCGCACAGTTCCCTCACAGCCTTGTTGCTACTTTCTAAGAAAGGTATCCCCCAGATCCGGGTTTAGGATCTATAGAACTCCCAAGCAACCCACAATTTAAAGCACACAAAGCAATACAATTGAAAACATAGTTATGACCTAGCCCTAAGGTATACCTCACTTTAAGTTAATATCCCCAGCAGAGTCGCCAGTTCTGTGATCGGTGGATCTGGAACTGACTGTTTAACGCTGGTTCGCGAAATGTCGCGGAAGCAAGAGTCGCCACCGTCTTTTATTTTCTCCAAATGGAAAGGACAAAAGCACAGAAAAATTCCTTTTAAGAGATTGCTCTCGGTTCGGGAGGTAGGTTATAGAAAGGGAAGGTGTTAGCACCCTTTCTATCCATGGTTATCCATGGGCTCTTAGATACTTGCTCAATGTGTTTTCAAAAATGTTTGTTTGCTTTTCAATGTGGGTTTAAAAAAAGTTTCTTGAAAAAATTCAGTTCGACTCATACGTCAGAGTGTTTGAAAAATTTGCTTTGAAAGCTTTTGAAAAGTGTTGGTGTGAAAAGATTTCAGTTTGTTTTGAAGAGAGCGAGTATCCTTGAGAACCTACCTACCCTAAGGAATTCGTCTGTGTAAATGTCCTTAAAAGTAGTGCCATCCCACCATTGAGAGGTAGGTAGCACCACCGTTGGAGGTGTTCGGGTCAATTCGAGTTTTAGGGACGTGGTGATCACCAGAGCAATGGGAAGACACCTTAGAAGCTACCCTCATGCCAGGTTCCCGGATCATGAGGACTTACTAAGACATCCTCTACTCGACGATCACCTTTCGAAAGGCAATAGTGAGGCGTACCCTAGGGGTGGTGTGTGCGAATTCGTGTGTCATGTTTCAGTTATTTGTCTTGTCATGTTTATTGTGATCTACGCTTGATTTTAATTAGGGCCATTCATTCTTGCATGCTTTTTAACAGTTATAAAGTTTGCGAAAAATAAATCTAAGGCTATTACAAATGGCGCGGGTCCACATCGCCAAAATTAAACCGGACCCGATTTAGCGGAAAAATAAAGAAAGCGAATAAAAGTGCGAAAAGTAAAATTGTTACAAGGCTTAGGGACATGTACATAATTATAATAAGCGACAAAGTAATGTGCGAAATAAAATAATTAAAGCGACGGGCGTTGGACCCTTTTGCAAAATATTAAAAGTTGATGAATTAATTGGAATTAAAGATTAAATGTTTTTTTGGTATTTTATGTTTTTTAAGATTTAAGGAGAAAAAGAAAAATTAATTAAAATTAAAATGAAATGCTAAACCCTAATTCTAATGTTTTTTAAGTTTATTGTGAAAATATTGAAATTTGACCTAATTTAAATCTAATTTATTTATGTACAAATTTAATTATAAAATATAAATAAATAAATAATTATTACTGTGAAAAAAAGGGCAAAATATGAAAAGGAATCAAAATTGCTAATTAACCTAATTCTATATTTTTGTATTTTGTTATTAAAAGAATTAAATTTGTAACCTAATTAAAACTAAATAATTACAAGCATTTCTTTATGAAAATAACTATAATATAAATATTTATTATTTTTCATCTTTTCTGATTTTTTTGTGGAAATAAATTAATTATGTTAAAACAAATAAAATAAATAAAATAGCAAAAATAAAATAAGAAGAAAAATAGAAGAAATGCAAACCAGGGTGGGGGTGTAGTCCCAAATGTGAGGTTCAGGCCTAGCAATTCAGGCCCAGTAAGCTGGAAATTTGTTGACCTTTCTGGATCCTATGTGATGCGCTTGACCAGGTGCAGCGTGTCCCTTGAATCTATGCCTTTGGTTTGATCGTTTAGGACGCGTGTAGGTTTGATCATTGAGGATGCGTGGTATGCCTACGTTACTGAAGCGCATAGGAATTGCTTTTGAAAAATGATATGGAAATTTGTAAGACCTGGGGCTCGAACCCAGGTCATGTATCATTCCAAACAACGCCTCTTGCCACTGAACCATCGCTTAATCATTTGACATATAATAACATATAAATAACAAAAGGAAAAATTGGTTAGTGGCCACTAAAAACAAAAAAAACGCGCGCTGATTTGTATGAACCAACCAGCGTTTGACACGGTATCGTCTTCTCCATTCTATTTTGTTTTTTCTGAAAACAAGAACTTTCAGCCACGGTTTTGGATGCGTGGCTTTAGACAGGTTTCAAGAAAATAGCGATTAGGCTATCCTTGAACATAAATTCATCGCGACTATTGGGATTTCTTCGTCCAGTTGAGCTGAGTGCAATGGTGTGAGTCTGGAGTCATGATTTTGCTTCGTTTGAGAAGCCCTAATTTTGAATCCTGAAAACCCTAATATCCAAACATGGTAGATTCGCGTATGGCTTATGAAAACTCAATTAAACATATCAGTTAGCTTGGAAACTTCATATTAAACAAGAATTCACAAATAAAAATGCAAGAGAATGTATGAATTATGATATAGGATTTCAAAAGTTTCTCTGTACAGGGAAGGTCCTTGTTACCGATTCTTCACGCTTGGATGGATGTTTGGAGTTGGAATTGCTTCAGGGGGCCTTGAGGAAGCCTTTGAAACAAGAATTAGGACCTGAATGAATCTCTAACCACGTTTTCAGAATTGAATTTTATGACAATTTTTTCAAGCGTGCAATGGAGTTTTCAGCGCAGCTTAGAGTTGTTTTTCTTTTAGGGTTGTGATTCTGATCATATAGTGAGGCTTTTAGGTCAATAAAATTGAACAAAATCTCATGAATTCAATGTTTGGCATATTTGATTTTGTAAGATCTTTTTGAAATCTTTTCCATGTGCAATTTGTGTCAATCATGCTTCAATCACACCAAAACTTTCCATAATCAAACAAGCACGAAATATTGAGAGTAGAATGTGCATAAAAAGATTTTTTAGGTCAAGCTTTATATTTTTCATGTATTTAAATAACTTAAATGAATTAATATTAATATAAATTCAAATAAATAATTAAAAAATGAGAAAATACTTCCCTTTGGGCCAAGTGGTCGTGCATAGGCTTAGAATGATGAATCATGGAAGAAAAATAGGCCCATTTGCATTTTTAGGTCATTTGAACCATTGTTGACTTTTCAAAATTCCTAGAAATTTCCCAACTTCCACAAGGCATAACTTGCTCAATTTTTAAGCTTTTCACATGTTCTTGGACATTTTGGAAGGGTCTTTGAGTCCTCTAACCAATGCCTTTGGTCCCATGTCATTTTGATTTACCAATCTCAAGTTATGGCCTTTGACTTAAAGTCCCTTTTTGTTGACTTTTGAAAATGACCTATAATGTTGAAATTGATAACTTTTTGTGAGAGCATTTCTTGGACTTGGAATATGAAGATGAGTTGTAGGAAATGTCTTTCTCTTCAGAATGAGCTTTGGATGGAATTTTTCTGATAATCCATATGAAAGTTATGCCCTGGTCAATTTCAGTTGACTTTTCAGCTGTCCAAATATAGCAACTTTTGCATCTTTGATGATTTCTGAGCCAAATTTTGAGAATCATGATCAAGCATTGATCAAATGATGTTTGTGGCTTCAAAATGATATGTTGACCAAAAATTTGAACTTTTGACTGTCAAATGACCATTTTGCCCCTACAGTTGACTGTAGTGCAATTTAGGGTTTTGACTGTGCAATTTTGAGCTGAATGCCTTGAAATTTTGTATGAGGATACTTGACCACATTTGTAGGCATATGAGACTTGATTGGGCCTTTGAAAAGTTCATTTTCTTGACCAGAACCCAAACCCTAGTTTTAACTGTATAGGAGACCTTTGACTGTGCAACCCTTGGGGAGTTTTGAAGCTTTGATTTGGCAATTTCTTGGAGAATATGGGAGGGCAAATTTTGGGGTGCAACACCCATCCTCCTACCAACAATTTCCAGATGGCATCTCTAAGCCCATCCCCCGACAAGATTCTGTCACATCTCCAGATGGCATCTTTAAGCCCATCTCCAAATGGCATCTTTAAGCCCATTCCCTCAAACTACGCTTTAACGAGTGCAAATTTTTTGGGCACTCTAGTGTCCAATCTCCTTTTACCTTCGAGTCGCGAACGACAAACTTGTCAATCTAACTCTTCAGGTTCAAGAAGATTGAACAGGGGCAACTGTTGTACCCCAAAATTTTCCCTCCTCTTTTTTTACAAGAAATCACAGCTTCGGGCTTTTCCTGATTTTTCAGATTGGCTCAAGAATCGGTCAAAAAAACTTTTCTTATCAGTCAAACAAAATTAGGGTTTCCATTAACTTTTGAATCAGTCCAAGCAGATTATTAGGGTTTCTATTGATTTGGTTGAGTTTGGCTCAGGGTTTGATCAAGCAGACGCTTCTTTGACAATAAATCAAGAATTAGGGTTTGCACGCGCATTCTCAAAAGAATTTGAATCCACAGTGTCTTAATTGGCTGTCACACTGCTTTGACGCCTGTTCAAGATTTCAGTTTGTTTCTCAAAATCTAAACATCTGGGATAGCAGCTGAGGCTTCTGATTGAAAATTTGCAGTTTTAGTTTAATCAAGTGAAGTGAAAGGCGTATGGACGTTTGTTTGTTTAGCTGTGCAATTGGTTAACTGACATGCCGGGCTTATTGCTGGTTAAAGCAGGGTTTGTGAGACTACAACGTTATTAATTATTTATCTTATCTAAGTTAGAATAATTGGGATGTACTTCCAGCTATTTTAATTCAAGAAACTTAAATAATTAAATAGACAGTGAAATAAAGAATTAACTGACAAAGGATTTTTTTTATTCATTTTCAATGGTTATTACAAATGTTTATTTGATACAGTAAATTTATTTACAGTGTTACAATGACATTTATTACAATGATTAAAAATAAATTAAATCTACATCCTAAGTCTCTCGAGGTCTTCATCTTCTACTGCTGCTTCCCTTGCTCCAATTGATATTTACCTGCAAAGCCAGAAAAGGAGAAGTCAATAACAGATGAATTTGGAAAAGTATTTTTCAGACAGTTAATCAAAAACTCATCATTAAAGGTGGTTGGCCGAAATCAGATTGTTTTGATTTTCATCATATTTTTCTCATCCTCTTTGCAAATCACAAGAAGACTCTCTTCTTGGTTCACAAAGAGGAAAGAAAAATTGTTTTTACAAGCATATGAATCAATTAAACAAAATGCACAAAAATGTATAAATTCAAACAAGGCAAACTGAACAACCAAGTTACAAATTCAAACAAACTGCACATGTGCAAACTGAAAATGCCAAACCAAGTCACAAGTGTAAACAATGGCAAACTAAGTTACAAGAACCTGTCAACAAAACTGTCCAAGGAAGCTGTCAAAACTGTCAAAGAAGCTTTCAATAAAGCTGTCAACAAGTACACAAAAGCAATGCAGAAAATCTGGAGGTAAGAAGATATGCAGAGGAAAGACAAAATGCAAGCAAACTTGTAAAAGCATTTTTCATCATTTTCTGGCTAAAACCTTTTCAGAATAGAAAGTACAGTTTAAGTAATTAAATATACTTTTCTGGAGAGAGAGAAAGAGAGAAAAAAAGCAGGCTCACAGTTTTTGGGCAGGCTCAAGACAAATAAATATAACAAAGATCTCAGTTGAGAAGGGGGGCAGAACACATAGAAAAAGATATCACAGAAACTGTAAACACAAGCCTTCAAGCAAATACAAGCCTTGCAGCTTGCCTGTTTCTAAGCCAGCCTGCATAAGCTCCCATATGCATAAAAACTCAAAGCAGAACAAACAGAAACCAGTGAAACCCCAAGCCTGCATAAGCTCAAAAAAGCCTATACCAGAAAAAAAAGCCTTGCAGCCTGCCTTCCTAAAACTTCAACATCAAACATAACAAGCATAACAAACCTTGAAGCCTGTTTACAAACCTGCTAAAACTTTCCTCAAGCCTCTCAAAAACTAATAAGCTCAAAAACTGCATCCACCTGCAACCAGAAGCAAGTCTGCCTGTTCAAAAAGCTTGCAGAACCTTCAAACTTCAACAAACCTGTTTCAAACCTGAACTGCTTCAAACTGCTTCAAACCTGCCTCAAGCCAAGCATAACAAGCATGGCAAACCTCTAGAAGCCTAGAAACTTGTTCAGTTTCAAACCTGCTCAAACTTCCAACAGGCCTGCCTTTCTAAAACTATTAACATGTAACCAAAAATCCAGCCTGTAACTAAAAAGCAAACTTGCCTTCATTTCAAAATCAAAACACCAACAAAACGCCTCAGAACATGTTCATCATAGGCTAAACATATCCAAACATACTCTCAGAGCAAAAGCTCATCATGGAGAATCACAAAATCCAAAGAAAGCAACTCAGGGGCAAGCATTCAGGTAAGCAAAAGAGAGAACTCAGAAGCGACTATTACAAGGGTTTTCAGACTATAGCATCATCATAAAACATCAAGAAGCAAAAGATACGGAATACCAGACAAGCCAGCAATCTCTCAGCATCACAGCCTCCCCGCCTTGGCCACCTGAGAAGCGCCGCCGTCCAACTCTCATTCTCCTCTCCAACAACACACCCTAAAGGTATTGTCCTCCTTATTTTTTTTAACACCTCACAGAAACAAATAACACAAAGATTAATAACATGCAAGAGATAAGAATCCGAAAACCCTAAAAACATGAATCGTTACCTTTTTCTTTCCGTCGCCCTGAGCAACTGTAGAGAGAGGAGATGGAGGCATCGCGTCTGGTGGCCTAAGGCGATTGGATGAAGCATCGTTGGCTGGTTTGAGAAAGCATGAAGAGGCGAAGAAGGAGAAGGAAGCAGCGCCGCTCACAAAAACACTGAACCCTAATTCTGAGACAAACAATGTGAACCTAACAACAAAAACGTTGTAACCCGTTGGGCCTGCCCCTTGAACAAATTCCTAAGCCCAATCCATTCTGCTGCCTGCACCCCCCTTTTTCTTTTAAAATCTGTTTGTTTTGCATTTGGGCCAAGTACAAACCCCCCTAAGCCCATTTAACCTTTTTTTTAATATATACAAACTAATACCATTTTATTTTCACCATCTTATTTTCTTTATTAAATAACTTAAAATTCCTAATTCTTTTTGGTAAATAAAATAATACATTTTGTTTTAAAACTTTTGTTTAGTTAAACTTTTTATATAAGCTTTTTTAAAACATTAATTAAAATACATGAATAATAGTTTTCTTTAACTTAAACATTTTTCTTTTCTTTTCTTTAAAACTTTTGTTTATATATAATTAACAAAAAAACACAAAAATAAATAAAATACTTAATAAATACATTAGGTTAACATTTTGATCATTTGTAAATAATCATATGCATCTCACAAATACTTTTGTTTCTCTTTTATTCTTATACCTTGCTATATTTTTACATTGAGAATGCGACGATTCGATTTGGTTGTAAATAATATTTGGACACTACTATCCTGATAAGACTCATCCCCATTTGTAAACATTTGTACCCCCATCCCCGGATACTTATTTGTAATAGCTTAGACTTTAAATTCCCGCAATTTATCGCTTTCTATATACTGTATAGTAATTAGGGTTTGTATGCGAAGATTCAAAATCAACGGCTAGATAACCTAACACAAAGATAAATGCATGAAAATCAATACACAATGCACACTTGCACCTCTAGGGTAATCCCGCTTGTTGCCTTCAAAAATGGGCCATGGTTGCATGTCAAGTACTTTGGCAAAACAAAACAAAAACAAACAAAATGATCATAGTCCCTCGATGACGCTATCTTGTTGCCTAAGCAAAATGATCATAGTCCCTCAAGAAAATTGCCAAAATACTTGACACTATTGCATTCATGGTCTATACGATGACCCACGCCCGTCCCGCTAACATCCTAATACAAGGATGTTTACCAAATACAATGGTGAAACAACACTGTTAAAAGGGTTAAAACATAAGAAAGATCTTTGAGAAATTTAGGGTAGATAGCTATTGATTACTTGATCAAACTTGCAAAACACACTTGCCATTTTTCAAAACACACATCACAACACAATTTCCACACAATTTCGAAACCAACTTTCAAAACATTGAAACATCTTTTCAAAAAGACAAACACCTTTGTAAAACATTCGAGTAAAGAATTGTTACAATGGTTGCCTAGACAAGGCATCTTTTTCAAAACATTTTCAAAAACCACACACCCAAAGCACCATTTCAAACAATTGAAAAACAAAGGCAAGTGATCTAAAACAAGTAACTAAGAGCCCATGGATAACCATGGATGAAAAGGGTGCTAGCACCTTCCCTTTTCATAATATACCCCCCGAACCCACGAAAACATCTCAAAGGTCTTTCTTGTGCTTTTTGACCTTTCCTTAGGATAAATAAAAAGTCAGTGGCGACTCTTGCTAAACCGAAACATTTGCAAACACAAACGCAAAACCTCAAGTCAGTTCTCCCACCGTATCACAATAGTCTTTGACCTTTTCCAAAGCGGCCTGGCATTCATCATTCCATCGTACCACTTGATCTTTCTTCAGTAACTTGAAGATTGGTTCACAAGTAGCAGTCAGGTGCGAGATGAATCGGGAAATGTAGTTCAAACGTCCCAGAAAGCCTTTAACTTCTTTCTCTGTTTTGGGAGCTGGCATTTCCTGTATAGCCTTCACCTTTGCAGAATCCACTTGAATACCTTTATCACTTATGACGAAACCCAGCAGCTTACCAGATCTCACCCCGAAGGTGCACTTGTTCGGGTTTAACCCCAGCTTGTACAATTTCAACCTGTCAAATAACTTATGCAGATGGCCAAGGTGTTCTTCCTCAGTCTGGGACCTTGCAATCATGTCGTCGACGTATACCTCAATCTCATGATGGATCATGTCATGGAACAAAGCAACCATGGCACGCTGATACGTTGCCCCAACATTCTTCAGTCCAAAAGGCATGACCTTGTAGCAAAAGGTACCCCACTGAGTAACAAAAGTTGTCTTCTCCATGTCTTCGGGAGCCATTTTAATCTGATTATAACCAGAGAAACCATCCATAAAGGAGAATACCTTATGCTGGGCAGTGTTGTCAACTAGAACGTCGATATGAGGCATAGGGAAATCATCCTTGGGACTCGCCCTGTTCAGATCCCTATAGTTAACACACATTCGAACCTTACCATCCTTCTTCGGTACAGGAACCATGTTGGCCACCCACCGTGGGTAAGAAGTAACTGCTAGAAACCGGCGTCAAACTGTTTCATAACTTCAACCTTGATTTTCTCAGACATCTCTGGGCGCATTCGGCAGACCTTCGGTTTCACTGGAGGACAGTCTTCTTTGGTAGGCAGGCGGTGAACCACAATATCGGTATCCAACCCAGGCATATCTTCATAAGACCAGGCGAAGATCTCAACATAGTCATGCAGCATCTGAATCAACCGTTGCTTCACACTAAGCTCCAGGTTTGCACCAAACTTGACCTCTTTCTTGTCTACCTCTGTACCCAGATTTACTAACTCCACCGACTCTTCGTGCGGCTGGATGGCCCTCTCTTCTTGAAGTAGCAGTCTAGCAAGTTCAACAGGAACTTCCCAATCATTTTCACCTTCGTCTTCGACTAAGTTGATCGGACTTTCGAAGTCATAACTGGCAGTAGCAAAGTCGTTACCAGTGAGATCCAGAGTGGATGTAGACTTGTATATGTGAGTGTGTGTAAAATAGCTATTTTGCAATGTATAATAAAAGAAAAATAAGGAGCGCAAAATTTGAAATGCAAGAAACGTCCAATGCTTTTATTAATGATATATGAAAATGACACACATAAAACCCTCACAAATGAAGGCATAGTGCCCCGGGTAAGACACCAGGCCGTAAAGTTTAAAACATTGTTTATTACAAATTCAAAACAAAAAGTCTCATTATTGGGTAATAACAGAAACGGGAATAGAATCCTTCGTTATCCAGTTGCTTAATCCACCATCGGCAGTTGGGTATATCCAGTTATCAATATCAAACTCTTCATCATCGTCATCCCCGATAGCATTCACCCCTGAGTCTTGTTTAGGCTTTTCTGGTGCTCCGAACTCGATCTCCTTAGCATCAATTAGGTCCTATATTTTGTTCTTCAAAGCCCAACAATCATCTATATCATGTCCCGGGCTATCAGAGTAAAAAGAACAGCGGGCATTAGGATTGTACTTAGGCGATGCAGTGTTGGGATTCTTCGGGGCCTCCCTCAGAATCACCAAGTTGGTTTTCAATAACTGTGGCAGAATCTGAGATAATGTCAGGTTGAGCTGAGTGAACTGTCTTCGAGGTCTCTTGGCCTGTGACTGATTGTTACGCTGAGGAGCACCAGCAGGTCTTGAAATAACAACTGCATTAACAACTTGGCGGCGTTCAGGTCTATTCTGGCTTTTCGAACTGTACACAACACTGGACTCCTTCTTAAAAGGCTTCTTCTCGGTGCCTGATGAAGCGCCCTTCTGTATTTTACCAGACTTAATACCAACCTCAATCCTTTCACCTGTCATAATTAGCTCTGTAAACCCAGACAAAGAGCTTTCAATCAGATGGTTGAAAAATAGACCAGACAAGGTCCCCAGAAACATATCCAGTAGCTCCCTATCAGCCAAAGGTGGTTGCACTCTTCCAGTGAGATCCCTTCACTTCTGAGCATAATCTTTGAAACCTTCACCCATTCCCATAGACATACCCTGGATTTGGGTACGCGTGGAAGCGAGGTCGGTATTGTATTGGTACTTCCTGTAGAAAGCAACAGCCAAATCTTCCCAACTGCGGATACTGGCTCCTTCTAACTGGTAAAACATTCAAGCTGAGTCCCTGAGAGATTGTCTTGAAAGAAGTGGATCCATATGTTCTTATCATCGGTGTACGAATGAATCTTTCTTACATACGACCGGAGGTGCAGTTTCGGGCAAGAAACTCCATCGTACTTATCAAAGGCTGGTGCTTTGAATTTGTGGGGGATCACCACCCCAGATGATAGACCCAGATCACCAAAGTCCATACCAGGCACTCTCTGAACTTCCATCGCACTCAAACAATCTTCTAGTTGCTTGTATCTATCCTCAGCTGGAGGATACTGGTCTTCATAGAAGTCCGTCTCGTTGTCTGAAACCACAGGGCTATGAGCCCTCCTTTCTTCCTGACTATCTTTCCCTCTAGATGAGGTGGTCAAATCAACTTCATCTCGTAGTCTGTTTCCAAACCTGTGACCTGTGTTAAACAGGATTGTCCTCTTCTTCTTCTTCTTCTGTTTCAGAATAAGGGTCTTCAAATCTTGCTGACCCTTAGCTAGATTCATGAACAGCTCTTGGAATTGGGCATTTTGAGCCTGCAGAGCCTTGATTGCTTGTTCAGTCGATGGTTCAGAAGACATGATGCTGAAATAAACAGCGAAGAAGATGAGAAAACCTGTAAGGGTACCTGTTATGAGGTGCATGGAATGAAATGCGTATGATATGATTTCCAAGACAATCAGAGATTCAAATTCATAAACAAGAAATGAAACACACTTTTATTAGATAAACTTGGAATTCAAATTGTTCAAGAAATGCCCTTAAGGTGTTACAAGAAAGGAAATACTGGTAAATAAATAAAACTGGAAATAATCAAAGGACATCAACGCTCCCATGGTCGTTTACCCTTAGTGCTGACATAGTCATTGATGATCTGCTCTTTCTCCAACTGCCTAGTCAACTTCTAGATCTTTCGCTCTTGCTCGTGATACTTTTCTCGGTAAGTATCCCGTTCTTCTCTCAGCTGCATCCAGGACCTCTTCAATGCCCCAATGTCAGTAGGCATGTAAGGGTGTAAGATAGTAGGAGGAACCCCTTCCTCATTAGCAACTTCAACAATGATAGGCAGGACGGCTTCGTAAGGTATTCCCAGCTTTTGGGCACGGATGCGAACCCATCTGAGATATGGCTCCATCAGAAGTGAAGTCTTTGGACCCAACTCGTGTGGATCAGATATGTGAACTCTATCCCAAGCCCTTATGAATCTGCGGTGTTGCTCGTTAGTATCGCCTTGAAAATCAAAGATGATACTAGGCATCAGCAATTCATGAGGTCCTTCCCTTCTGGCTCGCCCAAACTGACGTAAGGCCAAGCATGGATTGTAAGTAATCCCTCCATGGGTTCCTATCAATGGAACATTGGGGTACTCCCCACAGCGATCAATAACGGCCACCTCATCCATACCCTTAATAGTCCAGATGATGTCATTATGAGAGAGAGACATAACCCTATAAGCCCAGCCCATGCCTTCTTTGTTCTTTAAAACTGACTTGGGAAGGTGAGAAATAAACCACCTTGCCAATAATGGAGCACAACACATCAAGGTTCCCCGCTTCCGAGCAGTACGGGCATAAAGCTGATGAAGAATGTCACCCAAGAGAATGGGTACAGGATTACCAGAGATGAAGATTTTTACCGCATTCACATCAACAAAGGAGTCAGAGTTAGGAAACAACACCAAGCCATATATCAAAAGAGCCATGATATCTTCGAATGCCTGGAAGTCTAGACTATCCCAGAAATAATTAGCCTTACCAACCAAGAACGTAGTCAAAAAGCCCTTTGCTCCACTTCTAGTTTCCAAATTATCCATTACCTCAGCCTTTGTCATATGAAGGGCTGAAGCAATCTCTTTCGGCCTAAGGATCTTCTCCCAACCTGTAAACGGGGTCGGCTCCAGAATAGAGATACCGAGCAGATCAGAGAACTCTTCTAAGGTAGGGACCAACTGGTAGTCCTGAAAAGTAAAGCAATGGTACAGTAGATCATAGAACTGGACTAGGACACTCATCATCTGCTCGTCCAATTTGGAGGTGACCAAACTAAGAAGATGCCATGTCTTTTGATGAAGGAGGTAGTATCAGACATCTTTGCAACCAATTCTTTAAGCATAGTGGGAACTTGGACAAAGTTGATCCGGATGGTATTCCTACGCATAGGTGCCATGACCTACAAAACAGAACAAAGATGAATCCCTCCTGTCTTTGAAATAGGTTAGTCCAATGAAAGATGTATGCAATGTTATAATGTCATGATGTCATGATAGAAAGCACACCACAAGTATCCACAAATAGCAAACATGGTAAAGGCACACAAGTCACACAGAGAGCCCTTAGATTTCAGGCTGGCAAGGAGCTTAGGTACTACCCTCTTTCAGTTTAGTTGGTTTAAACCTGTCCTAAAAATAGTAACCGGGTTCTAGAGGATCTCAATATCACTGACTACCCTCGATCGGTCATAATTCCAGTTTAGCAACCTGTTCTTGCGGCCGGAATCATCGTGAGATTTTAGTCTCAATGAGTGTAGCATACTGCTACCGTTCTATGGCCAAGTTGGTCAATTAAAGGTTCTAAGGTCAGTTGGTGCTTAATGACCCCTTAGCAGACCCATATTCTCCTCGTTCCAACACAAGGGATATAGGTACATACTAAAACGCCACACTAACGTAGCTACTGCTTCAACCGTATCGGTCTATGCCGTACAGTTCCCTCACAGTTTATTGCTACTTACCTAAAGGGTGCCCCCCAGATCCGGGTTAGGATCTATAGTAACTCCGATACAAGCCCACAAATATAAAGCATACAAAGCAAACAATTGAAAACACAGTGATCTAATCCTAAGGTACACCCCACTTATTAAGCATCCCCAGCATAGTCGCCAGTTCTGTGATACGGTGGGAAGAACTGACTGTTTTTTGGAATGCCGATTTGTGTTTTGCGTTTGTTTTCGCCAAATGTCGCGGTAAGCAAGAGTCGCCATCGACTTTTATTTTATCCAACAAGGAAAGGAAAAAAGCACAGAAAAATTCCTTTTTTCGAGATATTTCTCGGGTTTGGGGGGTAGATTATAGAAAGGGAAGGTGTTAGCACCCTTTCTATCTGTGGTTATCCACGGGCTCTTAGGTACTTGCTCATATGTTTTCAAAATATTGCTTTCTTTATGCTCGTGGGTTTGAAAAAGTCTTTGTTTAAAAACTTCGATTTAACTCTTGCTTCTGTCCTCAAGAGTGTATGAAGTGTTTTTGAAAACTTTGTTCGAAAAGTGTAAGTGTGAAAAGTTTTTGTTTTTGAAGGAGCAAGTATCTAAGAACCATTTACCTACTCGAAAAATGAATTGTTCTATGCTATCTTCCTTTAGACAATGCTATCCTACTATTGATGAGTAGGTAGCACCGTCGTTGGAGTTTAAGGGTCAATTCGAATTTAGGGACTTACGGTCACCAAAGCAATGTTAGGATGCCTTAGTGGTAACCCTAATGTCTTAGATCATTTGTTTTGAGGCAACAATATCCGAGGCAACCGTTTCGAGGCGACTATGATCTTTGGACAAGAGGGCGACCTCTAAAACAACCTATACTCAATGACCACGTACGAAGGCAACCAAGTGGGGTGTACACTAGGAGTGCGCATGTGCGAGTATGTTGTTTTCGGTTAATTTTATCTTTGTACATGTTAATGGTGATCTATGTTGATTTTAGGTTAAAACGTTCAATCTTGTCATGCATACCTATTATCAAACATCTAACAGTTATATTTTGTGGGAAATAAATTGCGGAAATTAAATTACAAGGCGTCGGGTATTTACATCGCCAAAAACAACCCTTTGAAATTAAAATGCGGAAAATAAATAAAGCGATAAAAATATTTAAAGTCCTATTAAGCTATAACATTCTGGGAACAAATACAATATTGAATAAAATGGATCGCGTGTGGGAATTTAAATCGGGCGCAAGTTTTAGAGTTTTGACCCTTTAATTATTAAAGAAAATATTTTTTTTTGGTTATTTTTGAATTAAGAAAGAAATTAAACTAAGTTAATTATGAAATTAAATCAATTAATTAATTAATGAAAATAAATATTTTTGGGTTTTTGATATTTTAAGAAAGAAAAATAAAATTGATCAATGTTAATAAAAACCTAATTATGTCTAAGTTAATTTTAATTATTGAAAAAAAACATATTAAAGTTATTCCTAATTAATGGCCTAAATTAATTAAATTAATATTTGTTAATAAAAATAAAAATTTGATTTTATGAAGAAAATATTTTTGGTTTTAATTTTATAAAGAAAAAGATTTGATTGGTTAGTTAATAATAAAAATAATTAAACAAACAAATAAATAAAATAAAAATGAAATAGAAAGAGTTAGGGGGGTTTGGGCCTGAATAGAAGGTCAGAATGGCAATTCAGAGGCCCAATAACATGCTGGCATGGTTGACTTGGAGAGATCCAGTGGTTGCACGCTGACCTGGTCCATGGCAGACTCTCATTTTCTGGCCACCAGATTTGGCCCATGGCCATCTGGCCATCAGATGCTTGATGGTGTATGGTGTGCTTCACGTTTGGATTTGCATGGGAATACCTGAAAGAAAAATATAACAAATAACATAGGGGACCTGGGATTCGAACCCAGGTCCTATACGTGGCTGCCAGCTCCCCTTTCCACTAGGTCATTCGCTTCATTTTATTAATCATACAAGAACAAAACATAATATGGGAAAATACTTTAATATGCCAGAATATAAAAAAAGTGCGCGAAGATTCGAATGGTCCTTTGGGGATCTGCCACGTCTCCATCCCCTACCTCCAGCCCCTGTAAATTTACCTGCGGATTTGGATCCGCAGCTAAATTCGTAGATCAATCCCAAAATCAATTCTAGGCCATGAAAATGACCCCCAAGGACATGGTTAGGTTCGTCTCCCTCTCCTGAGTGCAACCATGTCCATCACGAGATCCAATTTCACCTGCAACGCAAATCCCTAAAATCTAACACAAAACCCTAGCCATACGGTTATGGGGTTACAATCCATATAAACGAAATCAAATATTGCCAAAAGTTTAGAAATCTCATAAGCATCACAAATATGTCCATGATTTGCCAGAATGATGCAAAAATAGAGAGCTATGATTTTGAAAATAGGGCCAAGAAACGTGATACTTACAGTGTGTTTTGATGCGTATGAGAGCTTGCTTTGGATTGCAGAAGGTTGAGTAGACACCCAGCAATCGATTGGTGTTGAGTTTTGCTTCTGTAAACGCCTCCAAATAGGATTTTGGTTTCACACTTTTTTGTGAATTTTTCAAGTTTTGTTTTCATTGTTCTTGCAGCCTCTAGGTATCAATTTCATGCCTTTTCCTTCTATATGTAATATGCAATGCATTAGGTCAAGAATTATGCTTTGAATCTTTGCACATCAATGCCATGGGATTTGATTTGATCCACCATTGAAAGCTTGCCTAATTTGTCAAAAATCCAATCTTTTTGCACATGGAATGCTTGATACGAATTTGATACACTTGATGATGATGATTCAATCCTGAAATAGCCAAAAAGAGATCAAGTAATCAATATTTAGATTTAATTTGATTTAATTTGATTAAAAATGAAATAATTCATAAAAAAATCAAATAAAATAATAAAAATGATAAATGGACACAAGGCTGAAGCTAGGACACGTGTGCAATGTGGAAAGTCCAAATCAAGTGGAAAAGAATGGGCCCATTTGACAAAATTTGAAGTTTTGGGGATAGTTGACTTTTGGCAATTTTGCAAAAATACCCAACTTCAATATTGCATAACTTCTTCAATTTTGAACTTTTGGAAGTGTTCTTGGACTTTATAGAAAGATTGAGATGTTCTCTAACCAACCCTTTTGGTCTCATCGCATTTTGATATTCCATGCTTAAGTTATAAGCTTTGACAAAAACGGTGTTTTTGTTGACTTTCAAAAATGACATATAATGTCCAAATTTATAACTTCTTGTGAGTGCATTTTCTGATCTTGGGGTATGAATATGGATTGTAGGAAATTGAATCACCTTCAAAATGAGCTTTGGATGGGTCATTTCTCATAAAGTATGAGAAAGTTATGCTTGGTCAAAGTTGAGTTGACTTTTCCTACAAAACCCTAATTTAGCAACTTTTGAGTCTTGATGAATTTTGAGCAATCCTTGATGAATAATGATCAACCCTTGATCAAATGATGAAATATCCTTCAAAATGAGAATTTTGACAGAAAATCTTGAGGTTTGACTGTATTTGGGTCACAATTGAATTTTGCCCTAGCACAGACGATTTTTGGATCCTTTGAGCAATTGATTGACCAAACTTCCTCTGCAAGGCTTGAAATTTGACATGGATGACCTTGAGAACATATTAGGACATTGGGGAGCACTTGAGGTCATTTGTTTTCAAGGATCTTGATGCAACACAAAACCCTAATTTGAGGTTGACTGCCTTAGGAGATAGCTTGACTGTCCAACTCTTGAGCAATCTTAAGCCACTTGGAGATTTTACTTGCAATGTTTTGAGAAATATGAGAGGGCAAATTTTGGGGTACAACATTAGGGATAACAAATAAAGTAAAAAGAGGTAACTTTAAATCCTCGACAATATGAAAAAATATGGCAAAAATGACTGCCTTCCGACAAACCTAACTTATCTGAACCATCACTAAAATGTCATTCCAGACTCAATTGGAGTTCAAACGCACAAGTAACTGAGTTTAGGACTGAAGAACATCACGAAGAGCGGGTGGGTACAAATACACTTCGAGCCTTTCTTAAACCGTGAACTAAGCCACGTTACAACCCTGCAAAAGTCCTAATTGAAGCATGGGTTAGTTAGAAAGCATACTGTTACAAAAGGTATCTTGACTCCCGTAAAGATTCACTCTAAATCTTGAGTTTGAATTTTTCTTACAAAATTTCTTTACCTGCTAAAAATGCGTTTTTAAAAACTTCAAGACAAGCATAAACTTTGCATTACTTGAATATCACTGTTTGCATATGGCTATTTGTTTGACAGCGGAGAAAGTCACACAACAAACATCCGATGAACGAAAGCTATCTCAGTGAACAAAATCACTTCAAAAAGGATGACACTTCCATTGACAAATCTCCTATCAACAAGGGGGCTTGACATGTCACTATCCAGCACACCTGGGACAGTCTAGTCAAGATTCCCAGAAATCTCCCAAGAATTGCAGAGTAACCAGGGGCAAGTCTCCATTTCCATCACTTGGGGCACTGAACGTAAATCCCAGCAAAGAGTTACGTACAATAAAAAAATTTCGGTAATACCACAAACATTGGCTGCTAGAGGCAATGTCAAGTCTCCCCAAAGTTCTTCTCATAGGATGACTCCCCAACCAGAGTTTAATCTCTGAAAACCTTTCCCCAGCTGAGACGACTTCAAGAATCCTTGAGGACTTCCCCAATGAAGTCGTCACCTCTCAAGAAGACCGGCAACAGGGTTTATTTCCCCAACAAACGACAGGATTCCCCAGCTTGAGTTAGCCTTTCCGACTACTACAAATCAAAGGACCACAACTCCTCTTCCCCAGTAGACTATTCTACAATCCCCGACAAGTTACTGTGAAACCTGGACTTGACCAGATATCAGTTCAACTTTGATTCCCCAGTAAGAGCAATGGATAATCGAGACTCCTGAACTCTTTCCCCGAGCAGGAATAAACATACTCCCCACAGAGTTTCCAATATTTCCCAGTGGAGTTCTCCTCAAACAACAAAATAGGAATGCCCGGTGGAAACATTCTAAGCAAGGTTTGAAGACACACATACTCTTCAACAGCAATCCAGGATTTAACGACTCCCTGACATTTGTAAAGGATTTATTTTCCCACCCGCTCTTCACGATGTTCTTCATTCCTAAACTTAGTTAATTGTGTGTTTGAATTCTAATTGAGTCTGAAATGACATGATGGTTCAAACAAGTTAAGTTTATTGGAAGGCAGTTATTTTTGCAACATTATTTTTGTTGAGGATTTGTAGTGACCTCTTTCTTTTGATCTGTTATCCCTAATTTTTGCCTGACTGTTCTTGTTTTTGAGATTACGGTCATCAGGATGCCCCAGTTTTCTTAAGCCTCCTTTGTAGGTTTTGACTTAGTGGGTTTTTCTTTTTGAGAGATAATGACTGCCTATGTGATAGGGAACCGTCACTGTCTTTTGATTCCGAAGGAATGTTTTCGGTGTCATTCATCGTATTACAAGATGAGAGTTTGTGACTAAACGCGTATTTGAATTAACTGAGAGACTACCCTAGCCCAGGTTTTGATTAAAGGTTTCAATTTGTGTTAAAACAGAAAACTTCTACTTCTTTGGCTCGAGTGGGTTGACTAGGGATTATCTTCCTTATAACTCCAGCGTTTAGGATTTGAAAGAAACGCATGTACATCGTCAGCAAGGTCTGTCCAAAAGCATACTGTATGAGATTATGGCATTGTTTTCGTCATCCTCCTTCTAAAGGTTTGTGTCATAAGAAGAATAAAAAACATAGTTTTAAATATAGTGAAAACGAAAAGATGAATTCAAGACAAACATATGCAATGCATTAACGAAAACAGAGTTTGACATCAATAGATAATTGTTTGAATAACAAAAGAAATTACAATTGGAAATTCAAAATGAATAGAAGCCTCTTTGTTCGAACTTGTCATTTTAGGTGGAGAGCCCTCAGCAGAAGATTTTCATATGGCCATCTTGTGTGAACTCCAACGTTGTTTCTTTAATCAGATCTTGAATTTTGTTTCTCAATGCCCAACATCTATCGATGTCATGTCCAGGACTATTGGAGTGATACGTACATCTTGCATTTGGATTATACCCTAGAATGGCTGTGTTGGGATTCCGAGGGGGGGGGGGGGGTCTTTAATACAATCAGCTTGACTTCCAACAAACGTTGCAACACTTAAGATAATGACATGTTAATCTCAGTGAAGCGTTTTCCAGATGTATTCTGCTTACACCGGTTACCCTGTTGACGTTTGCGAGGTTGTTGTTGGGCTTGTGACCCTGAAGCAAACTGGGGAGGTTTTCTCTCGGCTTCTTGTCTCAAGGGAGGATGAATGATGACTTGATCCTCAACCCTAGTTGTTTTCCCCATTTGGTTATATCCATCTTGATGAAGCTTGTTGATGAGGATTCTCAGCTCCTTTTGTCCTTGAGCCAGGTTTTGAATAAGAGCCATCTGGCCCACCAGTTGTCCCATCATCTGAATTTTCATTGTTGCCATCTCAATCTGTAACCCTTCCAACTGATCATTCCTGATGCCCTCTGGATTCCCTATGACCATGCCCCTTGTCAGGAGAGCCTTCACCTCTTCTTGTCCCTTGGACATGTTCAAGAACATCTCTTGGAGTTGAGCATTTTGAGCCTGGATGTCCTTGATAGTCTTCTCTAGAGCCATCTCTACTGAAATAAACAGTAGGAAGATAAGGGGACCTGGTGTGAAGACCTGCTTATGCATATGATGAATGATATGTATTTATGTAATGCTTTCAAGGATTCAGAAATTCAAATTTATTTTAAACAAAAAAGGAACACACGTCATATTAATAAGATAGAATTTGTTAGTACATTAATGCCCCATGGGCAAAATAATACAAAATTCTAATGTAAAGAGGCGTTGCGCATCCTCTTTGGTGCAATTTAGGTGTTGAGAGTCTGCTCTTCGTGAAGTTGACGAGTAAATTCCAAAACCTTCTTATCGCTAGCGTAGAATTGGGCTTCGAAAGTGTCGCGCTCTCCCTTGAGCTGTATCCAACTCCTTTGTAAATCTTATAGTGATGTTGGCATGTCAGGATGTAGGAGGGTGCATGGAACCTCTCCTTCCATAACAGGCTCTTTAATCACAGGAAGAATGTAGGGGTAAGGCATCATAAGACTTTGGGCGCGAGTTCGTACCCACTTGAGGTAAGGCTCAAGAGGGATGGAATTCTTGTGTCCCAAGGTCTTACTGTCAACCTTGTTGGGCATTCTCCAAGCTCGGATGAACCTTTGTCAAAGTCCTTGATCGTCGTTGTCGAAGTCAAAAACCAAGTGTAGAATTAGCATGTCATGTGGGACATCCCTTCGGGAATACCCAAACTGTCTCAGAGCCAAGCAAGGGTTGTAGGTGATGCCTCCCCTAATGCCAAGTATAGGGACATTAGGTAATTCCCCACAACGGTCAATGATGATAACACTTTCTCTGGATCGAGAACACCAATGAACATCTGAATGTGTAACAGTCATCAATCGTTTCGACCACCTCAAACCTTGCTCATTCTTCAAAACTGATTGGGGAAAATGAGAAATAAACCATCTTGCCAGTAGAGGGGTGCAACACATGAGAACACCTCTTTTCCTTATTGTTCGAGTGTGAAAAGAGTGGAGGATATCCCCAAGCAATGTAGGCACCGGGTTACGAGCCATGAAAATCTTGACAGCATTCACATCTATAAGCTGGTCAGGGTTTGGGAACAAGACCAATCCATAGATGAGAAGAGCTACAATCTCTTCAAAATCTTGTAAGTCCAATGAATTCCAGCAGCTTTGGGCCTTCTCAAACAGAAACTTTGACAAGAAGCCTTTGACACCACTTCTGGTTTCCAAATGGCCTATGACATCAGATGGTTGCAAGCGTAGGGCTTGGCAACATCTTCAGGATTTGGATCTCTTTCCGTACCGTTGAAAGGTAGTTGATGGAGAATAGGAATCCTCAGGAGTTGAGAAAATTCCTCCAAAGCAGGCACTAGCTGGTAGTCAGGAAATGTGAAGCAGTGGTGTAGGGGGTCAAAGAACTGGAAGAGAACTTTCACCATGTCTTCCTCAGTGTTGGTGTTGACTAAGTTGAGAAGATGAATATGCCTCTCGGTGAATGGAGAATTCTCAGGAATCCTTGAAGCTAGCTCCTTGAGTTGAGGAGGAATTCTTACAAGGTTGACTTGAATTGTTTTCCTGCAAAGTGAATCCATTACCTACAAAACAGGAACATAAATGAAGATCCAAAATCCTTGAAATGGTTAGTGGATGCATATGATGCTTCATGATGTCCATGATGTTATGCACAAGTATATATGTACAAGAAAATCACACAAGTTCCTAGTTTCAGGCTTGCATGGGGTTTCATAGGTAAGTACCCTCTTGAAGTTTAGTTGGCTCAACCTGTCATATAAATAGTAACCGGGTTCTAAGGAGCTCAATATCACTGGATTGTTTTCTGTGTTCATTGTTTCAGTTTAGCCACTTTACTGGCAACCGAAATATTCCAAGAAAACAACCCTCAATGAGTGTAGTATCGAGTATCTACCAACTTCGGACTGCACCAAAGTCGGTCATCTCACTACCCCTAAAAAGGCCAAGTTGGTCAAGTAAAGGTTCTAAAAGTCCATTAGTGCTTCATGACATCACTCAGCGGCCCCATATTCTCTTTGATTAACTCAAAGGCTACCGGTACCCACAAATATGTCGCACTAATATAGCTATTGCTTCAACCATGTCGGTATACCCTGCACAATTTCCACAACATATTGCTATTTACTTATGAAGGTTTCCCAAATCCGGGTAGAGGATTCAAACCCAAACAATAGAACCAAATGTAAAGCAATCAAGTCAAGCAAGATAAGCATGTAAAGGTGATCTAAAAACCCTAAGGTAACCCCACTTTTAGATTTTTCCCCAACAGAGTCGCCAGTTCTGTGATGCGGTGGGAGAACTGACTTGAGGTTTTGCGTTTGTGTTCGCAAATGTTGCAGTTTAGCAAGAGTCGCCACCGACTATTATTTTATCCAAAAGGAAAGGTAAAAAAGCACAGGAAAGACCTTTTAGATTTGTTTTTGGGTTCGGGGGGTAGATTATGAAAAGGGAAGGTGCTAGCACCCTTTTCATCCATGGTTTTCCATGGGCTCTTAGTTACTTGTTTTAGATCACTTGCTTTGATTTTCCAATTGTTTGAAATGGTGCTTTTGTGTGTGGTTTTGAAAGTATTTTGAAAAGAGGCCTTTGTTTAGGCAACCTTTGTAATGATTCTTGTTTGAATGTATACAAAGGTGTTTGTCTTTTGAAAAATGTTTTAATGTTTGAAAGTTTGTTTGGAAAATGTTTTGAAATGTGTGATGTTTGAAAATAGCAAGGATGGTTTGCAAATTGATCAAGTAACTAGGAGTTGTCTACCCTACTCAAAGATCTTTCCTACACATTTTTACTCCTTTGATATTGTTATTTTACCATTGTATTTGGTAAACAACCCTATCTTTGGATGTTAAACGGGACAGGCGTGGGTCATCGTATGACCATGATAACAATATTTCCAAGTATCTTAGCTAGTTTTTTGAGGGACTAGATCATTTTTGTTTAGGCAACCAAGATAGCGTCATCGAGGGACTATGATCCTTTTGTTTTGATTTTGTTTTGCCAAGATACCTAGCATGCATATCATGGCCATTTTAAGGCAACAAGTGGGTGAAACCCTAGAGATGCTTGTGTGCATTGTGTTGTCATTTTTCATGCATTTTTCTCTTGTGTTTAGTCATGTTATTTTTTTGATTTTGGTCTTTGCATACAAACCCTAGTTCTTACTATCATGGCATTTGAAAGCGATAAAATGCGTAAAAGTAAATCTAAGACTATTACAACAATATTATGGGGAGGGGGATACAAGTTTGAATAGGGGGTATTTGCTCAAAATAAAACCCTAATTTACTATTACAACCATATTGAATTTATTTGTACAAATAAATAAATAGACAATTATTTAAATATACCATAAAATATAAATATGCAAAATGTTTTTTTTTTGTAATTATTTTATGTATGTAAAAATAAGTTTATTTATGGCCTAAAAATAAGAAAATAAAAATGATTATTATTTTTGAAAGGGTGAAAACCCTAATTTTTATTTTAAAAGAAAATATATTTCTATTATTATTTTATTTCATTTATGTACAAAGAAAATAAATAAAAATATATACAAAAATGTTAAAAAAATAAAACATGTGAGAAAATACTATTTTATATGTATAATATAATAAAATAAAATATGTAAGTATTTTAATATTATTTACAAGTTTTAATTAAGAAAATAAAGTAATATTAACCTAATAATTATTTATTATGCAAATAAAAATAAAATAAAAATATGATAAAATGCCAAAAATAAAGAAAATATTTTTTTTGTGATTTTAAATGTTCAAGAAAAAATAATAAAGTCAGAAAATAAAAAAAGAAATGAAAAATATGCAAAAATAAAGAAAATGGGCCAGGGGGTGCAAATAACACAATGGAGGGTGCAAATAGCAAGGCAAGCCAGGCCCAGGCCCACGTTCACTTCATCCCTATCCTTGAGACAGAAAAACGCGCGCTTCTTGCTTCAAACTGTAACTCCTGCATACGTGCTTAAAAACGAAATCTTGCAACATGAAACTTGTAGCTTGTTAAATCACGATTCCAACCATATAAAAAACTTGATCTAACTCTAAGAAACCAGGGAAAATTTTAGTGTCCCTAATTTATGACCTAGTTTTTTCAGCAACTTCAACATCCAAATTCTCCTAGCTCAGTTAATATAAATAAGAACTATGCATATGTACAGTTCAAGGACATTAAGGACTATATTTTTTCTTCACAAACCTAAGCCTAAGGATGTCTAAATAAGGAGATAGAAAGTTGGAAATTACCTTGTTCAGTCAAGTTCAAATATGGCAATGTAGGAGTTATGAGTGAGGCCTGAAGGTCTTTTGAGCTTGCTTGAAGTTCCCTTGACCTTTCCCAATGCTCAACTTGCTTTGAAATGGCTTGAATCTCCCTATAGAACTCAACTTGCAAACTCAGAAATTGAAAATGGTGAAGCTTGAAAATGAAGTTACAGTTGCTTGAGAAGGGCTTGGACAGCTTAGGTGTGATGTATGGAATGTATCTGAAGTGGTTCAAGACAAAACGCACGAGCCAATTTGGTTTTGGCTTGAGTTCTGCAGAGCTTGCCCTGTTTTGGGCAGAAATGGAGTTTTTGGTGTATTTGGGTGTTTGAGAGGCTTGGCAATTGTGTTTCTGGCTTGAGACAATATGTTCAAGTTGTTTGAAAATGTTACAAGACTTGGTTTTAACAGATGCATAAGTTATGGACCTTTTGCAAGTTTTCTTGCTTTTGAAGCAAAAGTTGAGTTGACAAAGCCAAAGCCTGTACTTGCTAGCTTGAAGCCTGCACATAGTTGGTACACTTTTCCTGATAATTGTGGAGTTGGTTTGCAGCAAAAGCTTCGGTCCATGGCTCAAGATAAACAAAGTTTGTAAAAACTAACTTTATCAAAGTAGCAATGTTAACTTTTTGCCATTTTTGGATTAAACCCTTGTACAAAGTTTCAAAGATCAAAACAATGCCATTAACCATTGTATTTGCATTCAATTTTGGAGTGTAAAAATGATTAGAACCTGTAATGCAAGTACAAGCATGGTTCAAACTGATTTGCAAGTTGTAACATGGTGCAAAATGCCTTGGACAAAAGTGATAATTTTCCATTTTCAAACTTTCGATTCTCCCTAACCATAAATGATCTTGGAGAGTTATTGGACATTTTGGAAAGCTTGTAACATGCTCTACAATCCATATTTGAAATTAAATTTGAGATTCCAATTGGAACTAGGTGAAAAGTTACCATGAAGATAGGTCAAAATCCTGCCTAAACTAGGGCAAAATTTCACAAAGTTAAAAGTTTCATGGACCCTTATTCATAAAATCATAACTTGAGATCCAAACATATTTTGGGAAAACTTTGTGAATAAAATTTGTAGATCTCATGTAGGACTACAACTTTCATGTTGGAAGTTTTGTTTGAATCAAATTTCATAATGAAGAAAAAGTTGGGAAAAAATAAGAAATTTTCATAACTTAGAAAATTTCTAAGTTATGAAAATTTTCAATCTTAAACCCTAATTTCCAAAATTATGTTTCTTGGTGAACAAGTTTCATGTTTTGACACATCTTGATGAAAAATTACCCTGGGCACTTGATTTTGACCAAAAAGTCAAAGTTTGACTTTTCAGTGTACAATTGATTTTTGACCAGTTGACTGGAAAATTCATTCGTCAATCCAATGCATTTGAGATCTTTTGAACCTTGTGATTAGGTCAAGATGGTGCCATTGAGTCCTTGAAACCATTATTGAACCCAATTTGCCATTGTCTAGGTGAAAAATCAGAAATTGCCCTTCTGCAGTCAAAACCCTAAAAATGACCATTTTGCCCTTTTGATGATCTGATCAAATTTCTTGAGGAGTTGTGGTCCAAACTTGATCAAATGGTTCATATGAGTATATAATGTTGATGTGGATAAAAAATTATGAGGTTTGACTGTAAATTGGCCACAGTTGACTTTTCCCCCAATACAGCTGATTTTTAGATCAACTGTCCAATTGACTGGGCAAAAATGTGATTCAAGGCTTGAAACTTGGTATGAGCAATATTAGGGGTCCAACATGAAGTATGAAAGTCACATGAGGCATTGGAAGTCCAAAAATACCTGTGCAAACTCAAACCCTAATTTCAGGTCAACAGTGCAAGGAAGTATCTTGAGTTGAGCAAACCCTAATCTGGTCTTGAGTTCAAAAAGTATTGTGAGGAGAATATTGATAAAATGAGAGGGAAAATTTTGGGGTACAACAGTTACCATTAACCATTTTCAAGTTCCAGGTTAATACCTGTAGCAAGCCAGGAAAACTATTTGTGGACGACTGATTATAGATTAATACCTGTAATAAGCCAGGAAAACTATCTACATGAAGAGATTGAAGATTAATACCTGTAGCAAGCCAGGAAAACTATCTTTCTTTCTCAGGTTAGAGACTAATACTTGAATCCAGACAGGACAACTATCTCGTCGACCAACCTTTTCAAGTTCCAGATTAATATCTGTAACAAGCCAGGAAAACTATTTGTGGATGACTGATTGTAGATTAATACCTGTAACAAGCCAGGAAAACTATTTGTAAATGACTGATTGTAGATTAATACCCGTAACAAGCTAGGAAAACTATCTACATGAAGAGATTGAATATTAATACCTGTAGCAAGCCAGGAAAACTATCTTTCTTTTTCAGGTCAAAGATTAATACCTGAAACTAGACAAGACAAATATCTACTCGACCAACTCAAACAATTCAACCTCTTGATACAATTCAGATACGCTCTAGATACGGATGCCATCCTGATACTCATTAAGATTCAACTTTCAGATACAGTTCAGATATGCTCCAGATACGGATGCCATTCTGATACTCATTCAGATTCAACTTTCAGATACAGTTCAAATACGCTCCAGATACGGATGCCATCCTGATACTCATTCAAAAAATAGCTTTCAGATACAGTTTCAGATACGCTCCAGATATGGATGCCAACTTTTGTACCCCAAAATTTGCCCTCCCATATTCCTCAAGACATGTCAAGAATAATCTTAAAGTTGCTCAAGTTGGCTCAAGATTTGGACAGTCAAATCACCTCCTAAGGCAGTCAACATCAAAATTAGGGTTTTGTGTTGCATTAAGGTCCTCATATACAAAAGTCCTAAAGTGCTTCCAAATGTCTTAATATGTTCTTAAGTTCATCCATGTCAAATTTCAAGCCTTGCAGAGGAAGTTTGGTCAGTCAATTGCTCAAGAGGCCCAAAAATTGACTATGCTAGGGCAAAAGTCAACTGTGACCTACAGACAGTCAAACCTCAAGATTTTTTGTCAACATTCTCATTTTGAAGGATAATTCATCATTTGATCAAGGGTTGATCATGATTCATCAAGGATTTCTCAAGATTCATCAAAATTCAAAAGTTGCTAAATTAGGGTTTTGCAAGAAAAGTCAACTCAACTTTGACCAAGCATAACTTTCTCATACTTTATGAGAAATGACCCATCCAAATCTAATTTTGGAGAGGATGCAATTTCCTACAATCCATCTTCACACCCTAAGATCAATAAATGCACTCCCAAAAAGTTACAAATTTGGACATTATAGGTCATTTTTGAAAGTCAACAAAAACACCTTTTTTAACAAAGCTTATACCTTGAGCATGGAACATCAAAATTAGATGAGACCAAAAGGGTTGATTATAAGACATCTCAAGGTTTCTAAAAAGTCCAAGAACACCTCCAAAAGTTCAAAATTGAAGAAGTTATGCATTGTTGAAGTTGGGTATTTTTCCAAATTTGCCAAAAGTCAACTATCCTCAAAACTCCAATTTTTGACAAAAGGGTCCACTTTTTTCCACTTGATATAGTCTTGTCATGCCACACACGTTTTCCATATTTAATTTCATGGACATTCATCTATTTTTCTATTTTATCTCATTTTTATTGATTTAATTCATTATTAATCAATATTAAATCAAATAAAATCTAAAAATTGATGTAATAAGATTCTTGTGGTCATTACAACTTGCAAATATCATATAACACTCAATCAAATTCGTGCCAAGTTAAAACATGCACAAAATCTCAGATTTGATGCAAATATGGCAACTTGTTAATGGTGATCAAAATCAAATCTTCCATCATCAATGCATAAGGATTATGGCCCAAGTTTTGACCTAAACACATTCCATTATATGCACACAAGTGAGGCAGACCAAGAACACGCACAAAACACTGCAGAAACGGCCATACAAAGTTTGAAAAAAAAGCTTGAAAAGTGGGAGGTCAAAAACAACATTGGAGCACGATTCAGTCAAAAAGCTTGACATAATTCTCTTCCCTGGTATCCAGTGAAGCGATACCAATCAAAATCCAGCCTTCTCATTGCCTAAATTGCACTGTAAGTCATCACGAACCAACCTCTGAACATGGATTCCAAATCTCCAATTCTTGCATCTTTTATTTAAAATCTTGGCATATTTATGTTTGTTGTTTGATTTGGAACGTTTTGGTATTATTCAATTGTATTTTTAGGACCTGTATCATGATGCTCGAACCTAGGGTTCTTGTTCTTGTTTTTTAGGCGTTTTTTATGCAGGTTAAATTGAGGCTAATGGTGGGTATAAGAATGATCAGGGGAGAGAGACGAATGCAGTGGTGGTCTCCATTGGCATTTATATGGCCTGTAGCACATGGTAGGATGATGCCATGGATTTAGTTGCGGAATAAAATCCGCAGGTAAATGAACCAGTCTTCATTGAAGAAGACGAAGACGTGGCTTACGTCCATTGGTTCGTTTGAATCATTAGCGCATTTTTATTATTTTGCCAGGCATAATTAATTGTTTGTCTTATATTATTTGTTTTCCATCCCATTAATAACTAAGAAGCGTGGATGAGTTGGCCAAGGGAGCATGTCAATGAGCATTGGGACATGGGTTCGAATCCCTGGTCCCCCAAAACTTTGTTATAATTTTGTTTCAGATATTCCCATGCAAGGCTCAAAAGGTGGTCTATCATGCTCCTCAAAGATCCACTTTCCAGATGGATTTCAGATCAGATCCAGGGGCCCAGATTGCACGCCCATAATACTCCATGGTCAAAGACATGCATTAGATTCCAAGGGTCAAAATAAGGCTGGACGAATTTGGGCCTGATTTTTGCTAATTCTCCCATCAAATTCAGGCCCACACCCCCTGAGTATTTCCTTTTTACATTTTATTTCTTTTTCATTATTTTTCTATTTTTATTTTATTATTATTATTATCTTAATTAATTAATTAATCAACTAACTTTTTCATAAAAAATCAGAAACAACAAAAATAATATTTTTATTAATTCCATTAATTTTATTATTTATTTTTGTAAATAACAATTAATTAATTTATTTAGTTTAAATAGGTTTAACATTAATGTTTTTTTTTGCAATAAATTAAAATTAATATAGAATTAGGTTTTTAATATTTTTAACCATTCTCATTTTATTTCCTTAATTAAAATAAAAACCCAAAAATATTTTCATTTAATTAATTAATTAAATTATTAATTTAGATTAATTTTTAATCCAAAAACAACCAAAAATATGCTTTATTTAATAAAAAGGGTCACAACCCTAAGACACTCTGATTTAATCTTCTCGTGCGCATATTATTTTTGATCCATATTTCAATATTTTAACTGCTTCGAGAATGTAATAGTTTTTAACTTAGGATTTTTATTTATTTATTTATCGCTTTTATTTACTTTTCGCAATTTAATTTTAAAGGGTTTGTCTTTGGCGATGTAAATACCCGACGCCTTGTAATAGCTTAGATTTATTTTCCGCAATTTAATTCCCGCAACCATTAACTGTTAGATGTTTGAATAATAGGCAATGCATGACAAGATCAATTTTTAATTTAAAATCAACAGTAGCTCACCCATGACATGTACAGATAAAATTAACCGAACTAACACACTCGCACATGCGCACTCTTAGGGTACACCTCACTTGGTTGCCTTCGAACGTGGTCATTGAGTATAGGAAGTTTTAGAGGTCGCCCTCTTGTCCAAAAATCATAAGTTGCCTCGAAACGGTTGCCTCGGATAAAAATGATCTAAGACATTAGGGTTACCACTAAGGGGTCCTAACATTGCTTTAGTGACCACACGTCTCTTAATCGAATTGACCCAAAAACTCCAACGACGGTGCTACCTACTCATTCATAGTGGGATAGTATTGTCTAACGGACATTTGCACAGTTTAATTCCTTTTTGAGTAGGTGGATGGTTCTTAGGTACTTGCTCTTTTTAAAACAAAACAAAACTTTTCGCACTTACACTCTCTTCAAAAAAACAAAAGTTTTTTCAAATCCACAAACACAAAGAAAAGCAAACTTTTGAAAACACAATGAGCAAGTACCTAAGAGCCCGTGGATAACCACAGATAGAAAGGGTGCTAACACCTTCCCTTTCTATAATCTACCTCCCGAACCCGAGAAACATCTCAAAAAGGAATTTTTTCTGCGCTTTTGTCCTTTCCTTGTTGGATAAAATAAAAGACGGTGGCGACTCTTGCTTATCGCGACATTTTGCAAAAACAAACCCAAACGCGAACCAGCATTCCAAAACAGTCGGTTTTATTCCCACCGATCACACCATCCTGATACTCATTCAGATTCAACTTTCAGATATAGTTTAGATACGCTCCAGATACGGATGCCATCCTGATACTCATTCAAAAAACAGCTTTCAGATACAGTTTCAGATACGCACCAGATACGGATGCCATCCTGATACTCATTCAAAGACAGCTTTCAGATACAATTTCAGATACGCACCAGATACGGATGCGATCCTGATACTCATTCAAAAACAGCTTTCAGATACAGTTTCAGATACACACCAGATACGGATGCCATCCTGATACTCATTCAAAAATAGCTTTCAGATACAGTTTCAGATATGCACCAGATACAGATGTCATCCTGATACTCATTCAAAAACAACTTTCAGATACAGTTTCAGATACGCACCAGATACGGATGCCATCCTGATACTCATTCAAAAACAGCTTTCACATACAGTTTCAGATACGCACCAGATATGGATGCCATCCTGATACTCATTCAAAAACAACTTTCAGATACAGTTTCAGATACGCACCAGATACGGATGCCATCCTGATACTCATTTAAAAACAAATTTCAGATATAGTTTCAGATACGCACCAGATACGAATGCCATCCTAATACTCATTCAAAGACAACTTTCAGATACAATTTCAAATATGCACCAGATACAAATGCCATCCTGATACTCATTCAAACATAGCTTTTAGATACAATTTAAATACACTCCTGACGCGGATGCCATTCTGATACTCATTCTTTCAGCTTACAAATTATAATGCCAGCAATCACTTTTGGATTGCATCTTTAAGCCCATCTCCAACAACTTTCTATTACCTCTCCAAATGGCATCTTTAAGCCCATTCCTCCTATCATCGCATCGCCGAGTGCAAATTTCTGGGCACTCTAGTGCCCAATCATATTCCACCTTCGAGTCACGAATGGCAAAACTCGCCAATCTAACTCTTCAGGTTTAAGAAGATTGAACATGGGCAGATGTTGTACCCCAAAATTTTCCCTCTCATTTTTCAAGTACTTGCTCACAAGATATTCTAAGATGTCAAGTTTGCAGCACTGATACATCAATTTAGGCTTGAAATTGGCACAAGGGCAAAATGGTCAATTGCATACTGGAAAGTCAAACTTTGACTTTTTGGTCAACATTACAACCCAAAGATCAAATTTCATCAAGACATTCAAAAATATCAAGCTTGATCATTAAGAAGTCAAGAGAATCAAAAATCAAACTTTGCAAGACTTTGAGATTTTTTCTAAGTATTCTCTATACTTGGTTAATTTCATTTGCTTCATGGCATTTTACTACAACTCCAAATAATTCAAGATGATGCAAGTAATTCAAGTTATTACAAAGTGACATATTGCAAAAATTACAAATTCTAAAACTATATCTTGATTAAAACCTTGTTACAATATTTTTGCTTTTGACATAATGTGCACAAGACTAAATTTGTGACATGTTACAACTATGCTGTCCAAAATTGAAGAAAATATGATATATCACATGCTACAACTATGCTGTCTAAAATTGAAGAAAATATGATATATCACATGCTACAACTATGTTGTTCAAAATTGAAGAAAATAGGATATATCACATTGCCACAAAACCTGCATTGCTGTCCTATATAATCCAAAATATGTCCACAAAACCAGTCAAAAACTGCTCTATGCAGTCTGCCCAAGCCTGCACTATGACAGCCCCAAACTTGCACCAAAATGGCAAAGGAAATTTGTGTGTAGAAAGCATCAAAACAGCATGCAAAAACAATTCAAAATGAATTATCAAAATGGGGTCTACAAAAGGAAGGTTGTCTCATAAGACAAAGGGTTGGATGGGGAAGAGAGGATAGAGAGAGAGATAATAGAGAGTCTCATTGGGCAGAAAAACAGTATTCTTGTGAACCTTGACTGATTTTTCAAAATCAAATCTGTTCTTGTTCAAAACAGAATCCCAACCTCTTACTCCACCATACAAACTCTCCCTAAGCCAAACACTTCATACAAAGTTTGTCCAAACATAAAAACAGTTGTTGTGTTGCTATTCATCTCCATCTTCAAAACACCAAAAATATTACAGTATAGTCCAACTCAGTTCTAGCCGTCCAGAGAAGCTTCCTGAAGACTCACAAGGTTATCACATCCTTTGGAAAAGCATTCAGATCTAAAACAACCAGTGCAGCCCAAAGGTAAGTCCTCTTGACTAGATACCTTGTCATTACATCATTAACAAGCTGTTGTTCTTTGAAAACAAGATGTAGTACTTTAATATCTTTTTGAACTAGTCATTTGTACTTTGTTTAGGCTTATTCAGTCATTTGTTGTTCATGTTTATCCATCATATGCCATGAACTAACCCGTTCAGTAAGTGAAATAATGTTTAAGGCAGGAAAATGAAGCATGTATCGGCACATATCCTCATGTGTCGACTCGTCCTAGTGAAAAAACAGAGTATGAGTCGACACATAATCCTTATGCATCGACTCATATTGATTTCAGGTTACAAAACAGAAGTGGCAAAAGACTATGTATCGACACATACGCGCTTCGCGTCGACACAAGAAGGGTGCATGAATCGACACATCCCATTATTTGTTGACTCATACTGAGTCATTTTTGTTTTACAGAAGCAGGGAAAAGCCTATGAGTCCATACATATGCGTTTCGCATCGACACAAAAAGGGTGCATGAGTCGACACATCCCCTTATGTGTCGACACATATTGAGTTATTTTGTTTTGCAGGGGCAGGGAAAAGCTATGTGTCGAGGCATAGCCGCATGGTTCGACACATAGCAGTTCAAAGTGCAGTTTTCCTTTTATTTTACACTATTTTTACATTGTTTTCATTGTCATTCGATATGGTTGTAATATTTCAGTCTCCACTTCATCCCCATTGTAAATTTGAACCCCCATCCCCCTAAAGTGATGTAATAGCTTAGGATTTATTTTCCGCATGTTTATTTGCTTTCATATATTGCTAGTAATTAGGATGTATGGCAAGATAAAATCAGCAAATAGATAACCTTTCAAATACAAGACAAAATGCATGCAAACTAACACACTTGCACACTTACACCCTCTAGGGTAATCTCACTTGTCGCCTTTAGGAAAATAGTCATGTCCCTCAAACATGGGCTTTTTAGCAAAGACCCTTGATAAAAGACCGTAGTCCCTTGATGACCGTCGATGTCGCCTTCGGTAAACGATCTAGTCCCTAAAACGACATTGCTAAAACGTCCCATATGTTGCCTTCTATGACTATACAAACGTCCCAACGCCCGTCCCTTCACATCCAACGATGGGGCTTCTTACCAAATCAATGGTAAGATAGCCACATCTACAGGAGGAGGAAAATCACATTTAAGACCTTTCGAGTAGGTAGATTCGCTCTTAGTTACTCGCTTGCTCACAACAAAAAAAACATTGTTATCCACACTCTCATCTTTGAACTATTTTTGAAATAAACACTTTGTAGGCGTTCTTATAGAAACGAGAACCATTACGAAGTTCCATTTTCAAAATACTTTCAAAAACACATCTCACAAACATACTTTTGAACTATTTTCGAAACAAACACTTCGTAGGCGTTCTTATAGAAACGAGAACCATTACGAAGTTCCATTTTCAAAATAATTTCAAAAATCACCACCACAAGCACACATTCAAACAAAAGCAAGTTGATCTAGCAAGTAACTAAGAGCCCATGGAAAACCATGGATGAAAAGGGTGCTAATACCTTCCCTTTTTATAATCTACCCCCCGAACTCAAGAAAACATCTCTAAAGGTCTTTCCTGTGCTTTTTCACCTTTCCTTTTTGGATAAAAGAAAAGTCGGTGGCGACTCTTACTAAAACGCAACATTTTGCGAACACAAACGCAAAACCCTCAAGTCAGTTCTCCCACCGTATCACACTTGGGCATAGGAGCAGTCATGACATTAGGCTTTTCCGGCACGTCAAATTCAATCTCTTTAGCTTCAATCAAATCTTGTACCTTATTCCTCAAGGCCCAGCAGTTGTTCGTATCATGCCCTGGGCTATCGGAGTGATAAGCACAGCGGGCGTTTGGATTATACAGCGGCAATGTAGTGTTGGGATTCTTTGGGGCTTCCCTCAGAGTCACCAAGTTGGTTTTCAACAATTGCGGAAAAATTTGAGATAGGGTCATACTGAGCCGAGTAAACTGCCTTTGTAGCCTCTCTATCCTTTGCTGATTGTTGCGTTGTGGGGCAACAGTTGGTCTTAATATTACCACCGCATTAACTGCTTGGCAGCGTTCGGGTCGGTTTTGGCTCCTTGAGCTGTATACTGCACTAGCTTCTTTTCTGAAAGGCTTCTTCTCTGTACTTGATGAAGCACCTTTCTGTATTTTTCCACTTTTAATACTAGCTTCAACTCTCTCCCCAGTTAAAATCAATTCAGTGAACCCAGACGATGAACTATCGATCAAATGGTTGAAATATGGACCAGACAAAGTCCCAAGGAACATATCCACCAACTCCCTATCAGACAGAGGGGGTTGGACTCTTCCAGCAAGATCTATCCACTTCTGAGCGTAGTCCTTAAAGCCTTCGCATGTGCCTATAAACATACTCTGAAGTTGAGTACGCGTGGGAGCAAGGTCGGCATTATACTGGTATTACTTATAAAAAGCAGCGGCAAGATCCTCCCTGTTGCGAACATTAGCTCCTTCCAGTTGATAGAACCATTCAAGTTGAGTCCCTGACCGACTATCTTGAAAGAAATGAACCCACAGGTTCCTATCAGCAGTATATGGTTGAATCTTTCTGACATACGAGCAGAGGTGTAGCTTCGGACAGGATACCCCATCATACTTAGCAAAGACAAGAGCTTTAAACTTGTGAGGGATCACCACCCCAGATGCCAAACCCAAATCTCCGAAGTCCAACCCAGGTATCTTCTGAATCTCCATTGCACTCAACTGGTCTTCAAGTTGCTTATACCTATCCTCAGTAGGAGGGTACTGCTCTTCATCAAAATCTGTGTCATTATCAGAGACCACAGGACTAGGCCCCTTTCTTTCCTCTTAGTTCTCCCCCCTGCAGATGAATGGGACAAATCAGTTTCTTGTCGTATATTATTCCCGAATCTGCGACCCATATTCAGGAGGACCACCTTCTTCTTCTTTTTCTTCTTCTCTTTCAAGATGAGAGACTTCAAATCTTGCTGCCCTTTGTCCAGGTTGAGGAACATCTCCTGGAACTGAGCATTCTGTGCTTGAAGAGCCTTGATGGCTTGATCAGTAGGTGCTTCAGAAGACATGATTGCTGAAATAAATAGCAAAGAAGATGAGAAACATGTAATGGTACCTGTAATGAGGTGCATGTTAATGGAATGCGTATGATATGATTTCAAAGACTTTGGGAGATTCAAATTTGTAAACCAAAATAAAACACACTTTATTAGATTAAAACTTGTAACAATGTTTAACAATGCCCTTAAGGCATTACAAATGAAATACTGAAAAGAAAATCTAAACTAGAAACAATAAAAGACATCAGAAATCCCATGGTCGCTTTCCCTTCGTGCTGACATAGTCGTTGATCGTCCTCTCGTTCTCAAGTTGCCTTGTAAGCTTCAAGATCTTCCGTTCCTGCTCATAATATTTTTCTCTGTAGGTATTCATTTCTTCCTTTAATTGGATCCAAGATCTCTTCAATGCCCCCAGATCAGTAGGCATATAAGGATGGAGGATTGTATAAGAAACCCCTTCTTCATCAGTATGCTCCACAATCACCGGCAAAAAAGCTTCATATGGCATCCCCAGCTTTTGAGCACGGGCTCGAACCCACTGGAGGTACGGTTGCATCGGGAGAGAAGTCTTCATTCCTAGCTCATGGGGGTCAGACCTGTTCACCCTTTCCCAAGCTCGTATAAACCTACGGCGATGTCCCTCAACACCCCCCTTGAAGTCAAAGACAATGCCTGTAAGCAGCAGCTCATGAGGACCGTCTCTCTGAGTGCGTCCAAACTGTCGTAAAGCCAAACAAGGATTGTAGGTTATACCCCCTCGAATTCCAAGCAACAAAACATTAGGGTATTCCCCACAGCGATCAATGACAGCTACTTTTTCCATATCTTTAGTACTCCAAAGGATGTTCGTATGAGCAAGGGACATGATTCTGTAAGCCCAACCTACACCTTCCTCATTCTTCAATACAAACTTAGGGAGGTGCGAAATAAACCACCTCGCCAGCAGCGGTGTACAACACATGAGAGTTCCCCTTCTTCTCACAGTACGGGTATAAAGAGCATGCAGAATATCACCTAAGAGAGTAGGCACTGGGTTAGGAGACATGAAAATCTTGACCATATTCACATCTATGAAGGCATCCGGATTTGGGAAAAGAACCAAGCCGTAGATGAGGAGAGCCAATATGTCTTCAAATGCTTGAAAGTCCAAAATATCCCAGAACTGTTGAGCTTGATCGATTAAAAACTTAGCCAAGAAACCTTTAACCCCACTCCGAGTCTCCCAATTAGATACTACATCAACCATTTTTAGATGTAGGGCTGAAGCAATATCCTCTGGCCTAGGAGATATCTCCAAACCTGTAAAGGTTGTCTGCTCTAGAATAAATATGCCCAGTAAGTCAGAAAACTCCTCCAAAGTAGGGACTAACTGATAGTCCGGGAAGGTGAAACAGTGATGCAATGGATCAAAGAACTGGAACAACACGCTCATCATTTGCTCATCCAACTTTGAAGTGACCAAACTAAGGAGGTGACCATGTCTTCTAACAAATGAAGAAGTATCAGGAACCTCTGAAACCAACTCTCTGAGCTAAGCAGGGATTTGCACGAAGTTGACTCGAATGGTATTTCTGCGCATAGAGGCCATGATCTGCAAAACAAAACAAAGATGATTCCCCTCGGTCTTTGAAATGGTTAGTCTAATGAAATATGCATGCGATGTCATGATGCATGATGTCATGATAAAAACACACCACAAGTATCACAGATAGAAAACATGGTAAAGGCAAACAAGTCACACAAGAGCCCTTAAATTTCAGGCTGGCATGGAGTTCAGGTACTACCCTCTTGCAGTTTAGTTGGTTCAACCTGTCCTAGCAATAGTAACTGGGTTCTAGAGGTTCTCAATATCACTGACCATCCTCCATCGGTCATAATTCCAGTCACGCAATCTTTTCTTGCAGCCGGAACCATCTCGAGAGTATGGTCTCAATGAGTGTAGCATATCACTACTTCCTATGGCCAAGTTGGTCAATTATAGGTTCTAAGGTCAGTTTATGCTTGATGACCCATATAGCATCCCCATACTCTCCTTGTTGCTCCATAAGGGATATCAGTACCAACTAATGTGTCACACCAACGTAGCTACTGCTTCAACCGTATCGATCTACGCCGTACAGTTCCCTCACAATCTATTGCTACTTACCTAAAAGGTATCCCCCAGATCCGGGTTAGGATCTATAGTAACTCCGATACAAAGCCCACAAAGATAAAGCAATCAAATCAAACAATTGAAAACAATATGATGAAATAATACTAAGGTACACCCCACTTATTAACTCCCCAACAGAGTCGCTAGTTTTGTGGTACGGTGGCCAGAACTGGGAATTGTTTCCCTCTTTTTTTAGGAATTGCTGGTTTGCATTTTGCATTTGTGTTTGCAAAATGTCGCGGTAAGCAAGAGTGGCCACCGACTTTTATTTTATCCAACCAGGAAAGGAAAAAAGCACAGAAAAATTCCTTTTTCGAGATATTTCTGAGTACGGGGGGTAGATTATAGAAAGGGAAGGTATTAGCACCCTTTCTATCCGTAGTTATCTACGGGATCTTAGGTACTTGCTCATCATTTTCAAAATTGTTTTCTTTGTGTTTGTGTGATTTGAAAAGCTTTTGTTTTGACTTGGATTTAACTCTTGCTTCTGTCTTCAAGAGTGTAATGAAGTGTTCGTTTGTGTGAAAAAATATTTTGGATTGAGCAAGTACTTAAGAACTAATCTACCTACTCGAAAAAAGAATCGTTCTATGTTCGTTTCCTTTAGACAATGATATCCCACTATTAATGAGTAGGTAGCATCATCGTTGGAGTTTTGAGGGTCAATTCGAAAGGGACGTACGGTCACTAATGCAATGTTAGGACGTCTTAGTAATAACCCTAATGTCTTAGATCAATTATCCGAGGCAACAATATCCGAGGTAACTTTTCCGAGGCAACTTTGATCTTTGGACAAAAGGACGACCACTAAAACATCCTATACTCAATTACCGTTTACCGAAGGCAACCAAGTGGGAGTGTATCCTAGGAGTGTGCATGTGTGAGTGATTCAATTTCAGATTATTTATCTTTGCACATTTTAGGGTTATCTAACTGTTTTAAAGTTTTAACATACATTCTTGTCATGCATCCCTATATCATACATCTAACAGTTTATATATTGTGAAATTTTAAAGTGCAGAATTAAAATACGCTATTACAAGGCTTCAGGTATTTACATAGCCAAAAACAAACCCTTGAAAAATAAAGCGGTAAATGAAAATAGAAGTCCTAATTTAAACTATTACAACTTGTGAGCAGTTACAATAATAGGATAAAAAATAAAATAATAAAGCGCGCGCGAAGAAAATTAGATCGGGAAGAAATTAGGATTTTGACCCTCTCTAACCTAATTAAAAGAGAAGATTTGTTTTTGTTGTTTTTAATAAAAGAATTAAGTTTTCTAAATTAAATATGCAATTAATTAGTTAATTAAATTAATTAATGAAAATAATTACATGACTTATTTTTTATGTTTTTTGTTATTTTAGAAATAAAATAAAATATAATTAAGTTTAGACAAAAACCCTAATTTTCTAATTATTTTTAGTTTATTTACAAAATAATTAAAGTTATCTAATATTAACAACCTAATTAAATTAATTAATTTTTGATTAAAAAAAATAAAATCTAAACTTAATTTATGAAAAGTATTATTTTTTGTGATTTTTTTGATAAAAGAAAATAATTAATTTTGTGTTAATAAATAAAATGAATAAAATAATAAAACAAAATAAAAAGAATAGAGAAGAGATTTGGGCCTGAACAAAGCAATTTGGGAGGGTGTGAGAAGCAATCTGGCCCAAGCCCAAGGGTGTCCACGTTTGACTTTTTGCATCCAGTGCATTGCTTTGACTAGGCCCCATGGTGGTCTCTCACATGCTAGCCTTCAGATCTAGCTTCCAGGAGGTCCAAAGGCTGGATGATGAGGATGTATGGTAGTCCCCTGGCTTGTGTACGCGTGAGATCTGTAGGAAGAAATTAAGAAAAATGCAAATGTTGGAGGCAGGGGTCAAACCCCTGACCTCAAACTCCCCAACGCCTTAACGCTTGCATGGCTACCACTGGGCCAATTGTGTTAGTTGTAATAATAATACAAAATAATAATCAAATATTAAAAGGCCACATATATCAATTAGCGCGCGGAAATTTGAACAAGCCAATGGTTATTTGCCAGCTGGTCATCTTCCTCCTTGGATCTGTTGGTAAAAGTTCCAAACTTTTACCTACGGACGTTTGTCCGTAGCTACAACATGCGTTCTCTTAAAACCAACTGTTGTACCCAAAAATTTTCCCTCTCATTTTATCAATATTCTCCTCACAAGACTCTTTAGACTAAAGACCAGATTAGGGTTTGCTCAGCTCAAGACATCTCCTTGCACTGATAACCTAAAATTTGGGTTTGAGTTTGCACATGGATTTTTGGACTTCCAATGCCTCTTGTGACTTTCATACTTCATGTTGGACCTCTAAGATTGCCTATACCAAGTTTCAAGCCTTGAATCATATTTTTGCCCAGTCAATTGGACAGTTGACCTAAAAATCAGTTGTATTGGGGGAAAAAGTCAATTGTGGCCAATTTACAGTCAAACCTCATAATTGTTTATCCACATCAACATTATAGACTCATATGAACCATTTTATCAAGTTTGGACCACAACTCCTCAAGAAATTTGATCAGATCATCAAAAGGGCAAAATGGTCAAAATTAGGGTTTTGACTGGAAAAAGGCAATTTCTGATTTTTAGCCTAGCCAATGGAAAATTGGGTTCAAGCATGGTTTCATGGACTTAATGGCACCATCTTTACCTAATCACAAGGTTTAAAAGATCTCAAATGCATTGGATTGACAGATGAATTTTCCAGTCAATTGATCAAAAATCAACAACACACTGAAAAGTCAAACTTTAACTTTTTGGTCAAAATCGAGTGACAAGGGTCATATTTCATCAAGATGTGTCAAAACATGAAACTTGTTCACCAAGAAACATAAATTTGGAAATTAGGGTTTAAGTTTGAAAAAATTTCAAAACTTAGAATTTTTCTAAGTTATGAAAATTTCTTATTTTTTCCCAACTTTTCCCAACTTTTTCACCATGATGAAATTGGATTCAAAGAAAACTTCCAACATGAAAGTTGTAGTCCTACACAAAATATACAACTTGGATTCACAAAGTTTTCCAAAAAGATGCTTGGATCTCAAGTTATGATTTTGTGAATAAGGGTCCAAAAACTTTTTAACTTAGTGAAAATTTGCCCTAATTTAGGCAGATTTTTGACCTAACTTCATGGCAACTTTTCACCTAGTTCCAAGAGGAATCTCAAAATTCATTTCAAAGATGAATTGTATAGCATGTTACAAGCTTTCCGAAATGTCAAGTAACTCTCCAAGATCATTTATGGTTAGGGAGAATCGAAGAAAAGAAAATGGCCATTTCTCACTTTTGTCCATGGCATTTTTCACATTGTTACAAGTTGCAAATCTGTCCTAAGCATGCTTGTACTTGTTTTACAGGTCTTAATCCTTTCCACACTCCTTAATTTAATGCAAATACATTGGAAAATGGCTTTGTTCTGAGCTTTGGAGCATTGTACATTGATTTATTCCAAAAATGGCATAAAGATTACAATGCTACTTTGATAAAGCATACTTTTAGCAATTTTGTTTATCTTGAGCATTGAACCTTCTCTTTGGTTGTAAATAAGATCCATAAACATCAGGAAAATTGTACCAACCCTCTACATCCCACGAGCTAGCAAGTACAACCTTTGCCTTTTTCACTTCAACTTTTGCTTCAAAAGCAAGTAAACTTGCAAAAAGTCCACAACTGGTGTATCTGTTAAAACCAAGTCTTGGCATCATTTCAAACAACTTCAGCATATTGTAACAAGTCAATACACGAGCTCATAACATTGAAAACACCCTAAAACACAAAAAAAAACACTATTTCTGCCCAAAATAGGACCATCTCTGCAAATCACAAGCCACTTCCATATTCCCTCGTGCGTTTTGCCTTGAACCACTTCAAACACATTCCATACAACACACCTGAACTATCCAGGCCCTTGTCCAGCAACTGTAACCTCATTTTCACACTTCACCATTTTCAATTTCTGAGTTTGCAGGTTGACTTCTACAAAGATATTCAGGCAACTTCAAAGCAAGCTAAGCATTGGGAAAGGTTGAGGGAACTTCAAGCAAGCTCAAAAGAACTTCAGGCCTCACTCAAAGTTGCTACATTGCCATATCCAAACTCAACTGAACAAGGTAATTTTCAAAGTTCTATCTCCTTATTTAGGCATCATTAGGCTTAGGTTTGTGAAGCAAAAATGTAGTCTTTAATGTGCTTGAGCTGTACATAAGCGTAGATTTCATTTATATTGACTGAGCTAGAAGTATTTGATAGTTGAAGTTGCTGAAAATTTTAGGTCAGAAATTAGGGGTGATAAAATTCTCTCTGATCTTTGAGAGTTAGGTCAAGTTTTTTATATCATTGGATTCGTGACTTAACATGCTACAAGTTTCATGTTGCAAGATTTTGTTTTTATGCACGTATGCAAGAGTTACAGTTTGAAGCAGGACGCGCGTGTTTTTCTGTTCAGAGGACAGGGATGAAGTGAGATTGGGCCTGGGCCTGGCTTTTCTGACCATTCACACCATCCTTTTACTTTTTGCACCCCCTTGGCCTATTTGTTATATCTTGCATATTTTTTTTTATTTCTTTTATATTTTCTGACTGTATTTATTTTTTCTGAACATTTAAAAATCTCAAAAATATTTTCTTAATTTTTTGCATTTTATTTTATTATTTTTATTATTTTTTGAACATAAAAATAGTTTATTAAATAACAATACACTTTATTTTCTTAAATAGAATTTGTAAATAATATAAAAATATCTTACATTTTTTATTTTTATTATTTATACACTTAAAATAATATTTTCATACAATATTCATTTTTTAACCATTTTTGTATATATATTTATTATTTTTCTTAAACAAAAAATGAAAAAATAAATAATATAGAATATTTTCTTTAAAACAAAATTAGGGTTTTCACCCTTTCAAAAATAAACATTATATTTTTCTTATTTTTAAGACATTAAATAAATTCATTTAAACATACATAAAATAAATACAAAAACATTTGTGCATATTTACATTTTATTGTATATTTAAATACTTGTTTATTTATTTATTGTTGTATAAATTTCAATTTGGTTGTAATAGTTTTAGGGTTTTATTTTTGAGCAATATCCCCCTATTCAAAACTTGTATCCCCCTCCCCATAATATTGTTGTAATAGTCTAGATTTACTTTACGCATTTTATGCTTTCATATACCATGATAGTAAATTAGGGTTTTGTATGCAAAAGACCAAAAATCAAAACAAATAGCATGACTTAAACACAAGACAAAAATGCATGAAAAATGACAACACATTGCACACAAGCACCCCTAGGGTTTCATCCACTTTGTTGCCTTAAAATGGCCATGGTATGCATGCTAGGTATCTTGGCAAAAATTAAACAAAACAAAAAGATCATAGTCCCTAGATGACGCTATCAAAATGTTGCCTAAAAACAAATGATCTTAGTCCCAAAAACTTGTTAAGATACTTGGCACCATTGTTATCATGGTCATACGATGACCCACGCCCGTCCCGTTTAACATCCAAAGATAGGTTTGTTTACCAAATACAATGGTAAAACAACAATGTCAAAGGAATAAAAATATATCGGAAAGACTTTTGAGTAGGGTAGACAACTCCTAGTTACTTGATCTCTTTCAAACAATCCTTGCTATTTTTCAAACAAACACACACAATTTCAAAATATTTTCCAAACAAACTTTCAAACATTGAAACATTTTTCAAAAGACGAAACATCTTTGTATACATTCTTACAAACAAGAATCATTACAAAGATCGCCAAAACGATGGCCTCTTTTCAAAATACTTTCAAAACCACACAAAGCACCATTTCAAACATTTGAAAAGCAAAAGCAAGTGATCTAAAACAAGTAACTAAGAGCCCATGGAAAACCATGGATGAAAAGGGTGCTAGCACCTTCCCTTTTCATAATCTACCCCCCGAACCCAAAAAACAATCTCAAATGTCTTTCCTGTGCTTTTTTACCTTTCCTTTTGGATAAAATAAAAGTCGGTGGCGACTCTTGCTAAACGTAAACATTTGCGAACACAAACACAAAACCTTAAGTCAGTTCTCCCACCGCATCACAAAACTGGAGACTTTGGTGGGGAGTATTGTTAAAAGTGGGGTTACCTTAGGGTTTAGATCACCTTTACATGCTTATCTTTCTTGACTTGTTTGATTTACACTTTGGTTCTATTTGTTTGGGTTTAAATCCTCTACCCGGATTTGGGAAACATTCATAGGTAAATAGCAATACATTGTGGAAACTGTGTGGGGTATACCGACATGGTTGAAGCAATAACTATATTAGTGTGACATATTTGTGGGTATCGGTAGCCTTTGAGTCAATCAAAGAGAATATGGGGCCGCTGAGTGATGTCATGAAGCACTAATGGACTTTTAGAACCTTTACTTGACCAACTTGGCCTTTTAGGATGTAGTGAGATGACCGGCTTTGGTGCAGTCCGAAGTTGGTAGATACTCAATACTACACTCATTAAGGGTTGTTTTCTTGGAATATTTCGGTCGCCAGTAAAGGGGCTAAACTGAAACAATGAACACAGAAAATAATCCAGTGATATTGAGCTCCTTAGAACCCGTTTACTATTTCTAGGACAGGTTGAGCCAACTAAACTTCAAGAGGGTACTTACCTATGAAACCCCATGCAAGCCTGAAACTAGGAACTTGTGTGACTTGTTTGTACATATGTACTTGTGCATAACATCATGGACATTATGAAGCATCATATGCATCCACTAACCATTTCAAGGATTTGGGTTTTCATCTTTGTTCCTGTTTTGTAGGTAATGGATTCACTTCGCAGGAAAACTATCCAAGTCAACCTTGTAAGAATTCCTCCTCAACTCAAGGAGCTAGCTTCAAGGATTCCTGAGAATTCTCCATTCACCGACAGGCATGGTCGTCTTCTCAACTTAGTCACTGCCAAAACTGAGGAGGATATGCTGAAAGTTCTCTTCCAGTTCTTTGACCCTTTGCATCATTGCTTTACATTTCCTGACTACCAACTCGTGCCTACTTTGGAGGAATTTTCTCAACTCTTGAGGATTCCTATTCTCAATCAACTACCCTTCAATGGTACGGAAAGAGATCCAAATCCTGAAGATGTTTCTCAAGCCCTACACTTGCAACCATCTGATATCATAGGCCATTGGGAAACTAAAAGTGGTGTCAAAGGTTTCTTGTCAAAGTTTCTGTTTGAGAAGGCCCAAAGTTGCTGGAATTCTTTGGACTTACAAGCTTTTGAGGAGATTGTAGCTTTTCTCATCTATGGGATGGTCTTATTCTCTTACCCTGACCAACTCATAGATGTCAGTGCTGTCAAAAATCTTCATGGCTCGCAACCCGGTGCCTACATTGCTTGGGGATATCCTCCACTCTTTTCACACTCAAACAATGAGGAAAATAGGTGTTCTCATGTGCTGTACTCCTCTACTAGCAAGATGGTTTATTTCTCATCTTCCCCAATCAGTTTTGAAGAATGAGTAAGGTCTGAGGTGGTCACAACGGTTGATGACCCTTACACACTCAGATATTCATTGGTGTTCTCGATCAAAAGAGAATGTTATCATCATTGACCGTTGTGGGGAATTTCCTAATGTCCCTCTACTTGGCATTAGGGGAGGCATCACCTACAACCCTTGCTTGGCTCTGAGACAGTTTGGGTATGCCCGAAGGGATGGCCCACATGACATGTTAATTCAGACTTGGTTTTTGACTTCGACAACGATGATCAAGGACTTCGACAAAGGTTCATCCGAGCTTGGAGAATGCCCAACAAGGTGGACAGTAAGACCTTGGGACACAAGAATTCCATCCCTCTTGAGCCTTCCCTCAAGTGGGTACGAACCCGCTCCCAAAGTCTTATGATGCCTTACCCCTACATTCTCCCTGTGATTATAGAGCCTGTTTTGGAAGGAGAGGTTCCATACACCCTCCTACATCCTGACATGCCAACATCACTTGAAGATTTACAAAGGAGTTGGATGCAGCTCAAGGGAGAACGCGGCACTTTCAAAGCCCAATTCTATGCAAGCGAGAAGAAGGTTTTAGAACTCACTCATCAACTTCACGAAGAGCATACTCTCAACACCTACATTGCACATTGCACTAGAGAGGATGCGCAACATCTTTTTACCTTAGAAATTTGTATTATTTTGCCCATGGGGAATTGATGTACTAACAAATTCTATCTTATTAATATGACGTGTGTTCCTTTTTTGTTTAAAACAAATTTGAATTTCTGAATCCTTGAATGCATTACCTGAATACATATCATTCATCATATGCATAAACAGGTCTTCACACCAAGTTTCCTCATCTCTCTGCTATTTATTTCAGCAAGATGGATATTGAACAGACGGTCAAAGACTTGCAAGCTAAGAATTCACAATTTCAACAGCTACTTCTGACCTTGGCCAAGGGGAAGGAGGAGCTCAAGACTCTACTAGAGAAGGAAAAAGAGAAAAATAAAAAGAAGAGGGCTGGTGTGGCCACCATGGGTAGAAGATTTGAAGGTCAAGCTAGAAGGGTCATGGATTTCCCCTCAACATATGATGAAGGGGTAAGAAAGGGTAAAGAGACTGCCATGCCATCTGATTCTGAGGAAGAAGAAGAGGAGGAGGATGAACACTATTCTGAATAGCAGTACCCTCCTGCAGATGACAAATACAAGAACTTGGAAGAGCGTCTAGCTTCCATGGAGATACAAAGAGTGTCTGGGTTGGACTTTGAGGAGCTAGGGTTGGTTTCTGGGATTGTAATCCCCCCTAAATTCAAAGTACCTCTATTTGCTAAGTACGATGGGTTGTCTTGTCCCAAGATGCACCTACGATCTTATGTCAGGAAAATCCAACCACATTCTTCTGACAAAGACCTGTGGGTCCATTTTTTCCAAGACAGTCTTCCGGGAACGCAGTTAGATTGGTTTTACCAGTTAGAGAGGTCTGATGTGTATAATTGGGAAGATTTGGCGGCCGCCTTCTACAGACAGTATCAATATAATGCGTACTTAGCACCAACCCTTACTCAATTACAGAGTATGGGCATGGTCTCAAATGAAGGTTTCAAAGAGTATGCCCAGAAATGGAGAGACTTGGAAGGATGAGTACAACCACCTTTATCTGAAAGAGAGCTTGTGGATATGTTCTTGGGAACACTGTCAGGCCCCTTTTTCAATCACCTGATTGGAAGTTCGTCTGCAGGGTTCACTGAGTTGATTCTAACTGGTGAGAGAGTTGAAGCTGCATAAAGAGTGGGAAATTCAAAAAGATGCATCTGCTCCCGCTGCCATCAAAAAGACTTTTCCAGTAAAGAAGGAAGTATCAACTGTCTACTCCCAAAGAGGTCAAGGAAGAGTTGAGCGCCGGCCAGCGGTGGGGGCCGTAATGATTCAAAAGTCTGCAGCTGATCAGCCCAGAAACAATCAACCAAGAACCAACCAAACAAGGGTGGAAATGCCTGTACGGCAATTCACCCGGATCAACATGACTCCTGCTCAGGTTCTACCCCATCTCTTAAAGTTAAACCTTGCAAGTTTGAAAGAAGCCCCGAAGAATCCGAATACAGCTTCTCCTTACTACCATTCAAACGCCAAGTGTGTTTATCATTCAGACAGCCTGGGGCATGACACCAACAATTATTGGGCCCTCAAGAATAAGATTCAGGATTTAATAGACGCTAAAGAAGTTGAATTTGACGCCCCTGAAAAGCCGAATGTAATCTCTGCTCCAATTCCAAAGCATGGCCACAATGCCCATGTTGTTGAAGAAGATCTTTTTGTTGCTACTGTTGATGATTTAATGACTCCGCTACCGATAATCAAGTTGAATTTGCTGAAGGCTGGGATTTTCCCAGGTTGTGGAGAAGATTGCTGCCTTTGTTCATCCTTACCAACCGATTGTCTGTTGTTGAAGTTAGGCATCCAACGCCTAATGGATAACCAAGAAATCCGTTTTGAAAAGACTCATGTTACACCGACTCCTGTCAATGATATTTCAATAATAACCATATCCGCCAATCTTTCCAAGGTCTCTAAAAGACCTGTTAAGATTACATCTGCTCCGAAGACTGTACCTTTGAAGATAACCATGCCCGGGCCCGTCCCGTACAAGTCTAACAAATCAATACCGTGGAACTATGGTGGAGAAATCTACTACCACGGTATCAAGAAAATTGAATCAACTGAAGAGAGTTATAATGAAGAGACTTACGACATTGGAAACATTGATGGAACAAGCAAAATCACCCGCAGTGGAAAAATTTTCTTTCCGGAGATTGCCCCTCCAAAGGCAATCTTTGGACCCTCAGTTGCTCCTAAGGTTACCCCTGTACCGGTTAACATATCTGCGAGAACTCCAATTATTGAAGAAGTTGTAACTCATGTGGTTGTTCCCTCTGCTGCTGCTGATGATAGAGGGAAAGGGATCCAAGAAGAGCCCATCAGGACGAGGGTTCAACCATTAGTCATCCCTGAGACCACTCAAAAAGAAATGGAAGAGATTTTGAAAATAATCAAGAAAAGCGATTATGATGTTGTGCAGCAACTTGGGAAAACCCCCTCAAAGATATCTATGTTGGCCCTGCTGCTTTGTTCAGAAGCTCATGCTAAGGCTCTAATAAGATTTATGAAGGAGGCCCATGTGCCACAGGAAACCTCAGCGGGTCAGTTCCAGGAATGTGTAGCTAGCTTAATAGCTGACAATGGTCTAGGATTCTCCGATGCCGATTTAAGATCAAAAGGGAGAAAACATAATGACGCTTTGCATGTCTCGGTGGAATACAGAGGGACGACTCTAGCACATGTACTGGTAGACACTGGTTCATCGCTGAACGTCTTGCCGAAGAAAGCTTTGGATAGGCTGGATTGTAAAGGTTTAACCTTGAAGCCCAGCAATATAATTGTCAGAGCCTTTGATGGTTCTAAAAGGATGGTCGGCGGGGAGGTGGACATCCCGATTAAAGTGGGAACTGAAACCTTCAACTCCACATTCTATGTGATGGACATTCGTCCTTCCTATTATTGCTTGTTGGGAAGACCCTGGATTCACAATGCTGGAGCCGTCACTTCTACTCTGCATCCAATGCTCAAGTACCCTGTCCAGGGGAAAATTATAACTATTCACGACGAAGAGGAATACATGATAAGCCATCTAAATTCTTTCCGCTATGTAGAATTGGATGGCGAATTCATCGAAACCCATTTTTAGCATTTTGAAGAGGTAGCTCAGCAGATTGCGGCAACCAAGACAGTGTCTTCTGTACCCATGATTACCATACCTCTGCCTCGGATGTCGTCCCTCAAAGATGCAAAGGCTGTGATTGAAGAAATAGGAAGCACAATTTGGGGGAAGCTTCCCGACTTTCCTTTCAAATCAGATAAATTCGGCTTGGGTTTCACTTCGGCTAGTCAGAAGGTGTTGTACCCCAAAATTTTCCCTCTCATTTCATCAACATTTCTCATCACAAGACTCTTGGAACTCAAGATCAAGCTAGGGTTTGCTCTGCTCAATACACCTCCTTGCACTGTTGACCTAAATTAGGGTTTGAGTTTGCACATGGATGTTTTGACCCACAATTCCAAAAGTGACTTTCATACTTCATGTTGGACTCACAAGTTTGTCCATACCAAGCTTCAAGCCTTGATTCAATTTTTTGCCCAGTCAATTGGACAGTTGACCTAGAAATCAGTTGTATTGGGGAAAAAGTCAACTGTGGCCAATTGAAAGTCAAACCTCATGAATTTTAACCCACATCAACATAATGAACTCATATGAATAATTTTATCAAGTTTGGATCACAATTCCATAAGAAATTTGATCAGATCACCAAAAGGGCAAAATGGTCATTTTTAGGGTTTTGACTGTACAAAGGCAATTTTTGACTGTTTGACCTAACCAATGGCAAATCAAGCTCAAACATGGACTCAAGGACTTAATGGCATTATCTTGACCCATTCAACAAGTTCAAAAGATCTCAAATGCATATGATTGACAAATGAATTTTTCAGTCAACTGATCAAAATTTGACTGTACACTGAAAAGTCAAACTTTGACATTTTGGTCAAAATCAAGTGCTAAGAGTTATTTTTCATCAAGACATGTCAAATTATGAAACTTGTTCATCAAGAAACCCAAAAATGCAAATTAGGGTTTAAAATGAAAAAATTTCATAACTTAGAAATTTTCCAAGTTATGAAATTTTCTTATTTTTTCCTAACTTTGTCCCATTTTTTCACAAAGATGCAAATGGATTCAAACAAAAATTGCAACTTGAAAGTTGTAGTACATCACAAAATCTACAACTTTTAATCACAAAGTTTTCTCAAAAGAAGCTTGTATCTCAAGTTATGATTTTTGAAACAAGGGTATCTAAAACTTTTAACTTAGAGAAATTTTGCCCTAGTTTAGGCAGGATTTTGACCCATCTTCTTGGCCATTTTTCACATAGTTCCACTTGGAGTTTCAAGTTGAATTTCAAAGATGGATTATAGTACATGTTCCAAGCTTTCCAAATTATCCCAGAACTCCTCAAACACCCTTGTGGTTAGAGAGAATCGAATGCTTAAAGTTGGCAAAAACTCACTTTGATCCATGACCAATACATGTTCATACCAAGTTGCAAATCTGATCTAGCTAGCTTGGTTCACAATTACAGGCCTCAAAAACAATTTGTACTCCATAATTTAATGCATATCCATTGAGCTAAGGTATTGTCTTGGTCATTAGGGTATTATACACTAGATTAAGCCTTAAATGGAAAAAGTAACAATGCCATTTTTGCTTAAACTTCACTTCATGTCAAAACAAGATCCTTGAGGCATGAGGCCATATCTCTGAGGCAAGATCAAATCTACCAATTCCAGTAACCAAGGGCAAAGTATGCAGCATAATATAGGACTTGTACAGGCCTGCATATAGGGGATACACACTCTTGCTTCAAGAAGAAGAAAACTTGCAAAACACAAGCCATCTCTCACATCTGATAAAACCAACTTACATAAACATTGCTGTGATCGGTGGAAATAGAACTGACTGTTTTTTAGCTGGTTCGCGAAATGTCGCGGTAAGCAAGAGTCGCCATTGTCTTTTATGTTCTCCAACATGGAAAGGACAAAAGCACAGCAAAATTCCTTCTTTGAGAATGTTTCTCGGTTCGGGAGGTAGATTTATAGAAAGGGAAGGTGTTAGCACCCTTTCTATCCGTGGTTATCCACGGGCTCTTAGGTACTTGCTCTTATGTTTTCAAAAATTGTTTGCTTTTCAAGTGTGTGTGGGTTTTGAAAAAAATTTTCGTTTGAAAAATTTCTAAGTAACTCTTGTATCTGTCCTCAAGAGTGTATGAAAAATTTGTTTGAAAACTTTTAGAAAGTGTGAGGTGTGAAAAGTATTTTTGTTTGTTTTGAGAAAGAGCAAGTACCCATGAGAATCTACCTACTCTAAGGAATTAGGCTGTGTAAGAGTCCTTTAGATAGTGTTATCCCACCATTGAGAGGTAGGTAGCACCATCGTTGGAGTTATTCGGGTCAATTCGATTATAAGGGACATGTGTGGTCACTGAAGCAATGGTAGGACACCTTAGCGGTAACCCTAATGTCCTAGATCCTTTTATCCGAGGCAACCGTTTCGAGGCAACTGGATCTTTAGACAAAAGGGCGACCTCTAAGACACCCTATACTTGATGACCACGTTCGAGGCAACCAGTGAGGCGTACCCTAGGAGTGGCATGTGCATGTGTGTTGTTTTTCAGTTAATGTTTGTCTTTGCATGTTATTTGTGAGCTACGGATTGATTTTTATTTGTCATACATTCTTTCATTCATTTTTTAACAGTTAAGAGTGCGGAAAATAAATTGCGGAAATGTAAATCTAGCTATTTCAAGGTGCGGGTCTATACATCGCCAAAAACAAAAACCCGTTTGGAAATAAAGTGCGAGAAAAGTAAAGAAAATGATAAAAGATTCTAATTAGCTTATTACATTTCCTGAGCAGATACAAAAATATAATGAATTAAAATAAACTGCGCGCGAAATAATGAATCGGGATGTCCTGAGGGTTTTGACCCTTTTTTGAGAAAAGAAATTAAGTTTTGGTTCTTTTTTGCAATTAAATTAAATGTTAAGCCTAATTACTAATTAATTAATTTATTAAAAGAAAAAAAATGTTTTTGTGTTTTTATGTTTTTAATGAAATAAAAAGAAAAGGAATTAAAAGTTGAAAGTGAAAGACCTAATTCTAAATTAATTTTATTTATTAAAATAAAAATGTTAAAATTGTCCTAATTAAACAACTAAATTAATTAATAAATTAATTAATGTTAGAATTTATTTACAAAATGATTAGTAGTGAAATTAATAAAAATGTTTTTTTTTTGGTTTTCTGAATTTTATTGTGAAAATGTAGATTAATTGGCTGGGGACTAATTAATTAAAAAAAACAATAGAAATAAATAAAACAATAAAAAGAAAGAAAATGAAATGTAAAATGCAAACCCAAGGGGGGTTTGGGCCAGATCTGAAGGTGTATTGGTAATTCCTTGGCCCAAACAAACACTCAGCCACGTTTGACCTTTTGCCATTGCCTACAGCATGCTTTGACTTGGAGTATAGTGGACAGCGCCTTATGGCCTTTGAATCTGAGCGTGTGGCCACCTGGCGCCTGATTTGTGAGGCATATGGTACACCTTTTTTTGGCAAGCCTCACGAGAATACCTGAAAAACAAAGGAAATAAGATTTTTGGGGGGACCTGGGATTCGAACCCAGGTCCCAAGGCTCATTAGGCGTTTGGCCAACCACTCCACCACGCTGTATCAACTGTTAATGGGATAATAAACAAATAGTATATTCACAAATTGATCCATACGCTGTAGTCACAAAAACGCGCGCCACCTTTTTTGAATGGACCAATACTAAATCACCAGCTCATCATCTTCTCCCTTTTCCTGTAAAAAAGCCAAAGAGATAGCGGGGGTTTTTAACCCCCATAAAACAACACGACGAAAAATAGCGAACAAGCCTATGGTTAATATAAATTGGGCGCGATAGTATCAATGTCTTCGTCTCATTCAAACGGTTTCAACCATATGCATCATGAGGCTTAATTTTTCTTATATGGGAAAGCCCCAATTTGGAAATTGAAGAACCCTAACATTTGTCAATGGTGATTTCTGATTCTATGTGTTTCAATGCAATTGACTTTTGCCAAAAGATTCCTGTGGATTCAAGCAACAAAAAAATAACAAAAAATCATATGAATGATGCATATATTTTGAGTTTCGATTTTGAAAAAGTTTGACAAACCGTGATTCTGTTTGGTGTGATTTCTCAAGCTTTGGCACGCGAATTTGATTGCAATAGATTCCTTACACCTCCAGCAATGTATTGGAAACAATGAAAGGCTTTGAATCGTGCTGGAATGTTGAGAACAATTTTGACTTTTTGCTTGATTTTTTTGAATGTGGTTTGGCCGTTTGTGCAATGTTCAGATCGTGAATTAGGTCTGCAATTCTTGCTTATGTATGTCTCAATGAATTTAGGTCAGCAGCTGAGCCAATGATCCATAGAATTAAGTCTTGAGATTTTTCTTTAACCACCATTGAAAGCTTTCCATATTTGGTTCAAAATCAAGATTTTGTGCACAAAAAGCCTTAGCACGAAATTGTGAGCTGGCATATCACACATAAAAGTCATTCAAATCAAAAGATGTTATTTAATTAATTTTTTTATATTTTATTTGAATTTTATGGATTTAAAATGAATTAAATCAATAAAAATTAAGTAAAATAGAAAAATTAATGTTTAATCTTGAAATTAATCATGGGACACGTGTATGGCATGACAAGGCTGAATCAAGTGGAAGAAAGTGGGCCCTTTTGTCAAAAATTGAAGTTTCAAGGATAGTTGACTTTTGCCATTTCACAAAAATTTCCCAACTTCTCCAATGCATATCTTGCTCAATTTTGATCATATGAACATGTTCTTGGACATTTTGGAAAGGTCTTGAAGTCCTCTAACCAATGCCTTTGGTCCCATGTCATTTGGATTTACCAATCTCAAGTTATGGTCTTTGACTTAAAGTGCATTTTTGTTGACTTTTGAAAATGACCTATAATGTTGAAATTGATAACTTTTTGTGAGAGCATTTATTGGACTTGGAATGTGAAGATGAGTTGTAGGAAATGTCATCCCCTTCAAAATGAGCATTGGATGGGATTTTTTTGATGAACCATGAAAAAGTTATGCCTTGGTCAAGTTACAGTTGACTTTTCAACTGTCCAAAAATGGAAACTTTTTGCATCTTGATGATTTTTGAGCCATGCTTGTGGAATCATGATCAAGACTTGATCAAATGATGATTGGGGCTTCAAAATTAGATGTTGACCAAAATTTTTGACTTTTGACTGCCAAATGACCATTTTACCCCTACAGTTGATTGTGAAGCAATTTTGGCTTTTGACTGTGCAACTTGATGCTGTGAGCCTTGAAACTTGACATGTAGATGCTTGGCAATGTATATAGGCCTATGGGACTTGATTGGGCCCTTGAAAACCTCAACTTCCTTGCAAGAACCAAAACCCTAATTTGACTGGCTTAGGAGGATGTTTGACTGTGCAACCCCTTGATCCATTTGAAGATTGATCTTGACAAATCTTGAAGAATATGAGAGGGCAAATTTTGGGGTACAACAGGTGCCCCTGTTCAATCTTCTTAGACCTGAGGATGTAGATTGGCTTGTGTGCCTTTCTTGATCCGAAGGTGGAAGATGATTGAACACTAGAGTGCCCAGAAATTTGCACTCACATAGTGGAGTATCAGCGGTATGATGTTGGGAATAGGCTTACAGATGCCATTTGGAGAGGTGATGGATAGGAGGATGGGCTTATAGATGCCATCTGGGGGTGAGACTGAATCTTGTCGGGAATGGGCTTATAGATGCCATTTGGAAGTGTAATGGATAGTTGTGGGGATGGGCTTAAAGATGCCATCTGGAAGTGTGCTAGAACCTTGTCAGGAATGGGCTTATAGATGCCATTTGGAGATTGTCTGTTGAGTTGTAAGTTGAAAGAGGGAACCTGTGTAGGGTTGCCTGATGATGAGCTCGTGTAAAACTGCATCTTGGAAAGGCGGAAACCTGTGTAGGGTTGACTGATGATGAGCCCGTGTGAAGCGGCATCTGAAATGGGGAAGAAACATGTGTGGGGTTACTTTGATGATGAGCCCGTGTGAAACTGCATCTGAAATGGGGAAGAAACCTGTGTGGGGTTACTTTGATGATGAGCCCGTGTGAAACTGCATCTGGAGCTGAGGAGGAAACCTGTGTAGGGTTTGCTGACAACGAGTCCGTGTAAAACTACGTCTGGAGTTGAGAAGGAAACCTGCGTAGGGTTTACTGATGACGAGTCCGTGTAAAACTGCATCCTTGGAAGGAGAGAACCTGTGTAGGGTTTCTTAATAACGAGTCCGTGTAAAACTTCATCTTTGGAAAGAGAGAACCTGTGTAGGGTTTCTTGATGACGAGTCCGTGTAAAACTACGTCTGGAGAGAGAGAACCTGTGTAGGGTTTCTTCGGGGTAAGTTCGTGTAAAACTTCTGGATGAACCGAGGTAAGGTTATCTTGAGATAAGTCTGTGTAAGACTTCTGGAGGAACCGGGGTAAGGTTATCTGGAGGCAAGTTCGTGTAAAACTTCTGGATGAACCGGGGTAAGGTTATCTTGAGGTAAGTCCGTGTAAGACTTCTGGAGGAACCGGGGTAAGGTTACCTGCAGGGTAAGTTCGTGTAAAACTTCTTGACGAACCGAGGTAAGGTTATCTTGAGATAAGTCTGTGTAAGACTTTTTCTGAAAGAAAAGGAACCGGTGTAGGGTTACTTTGTGATACGTCCGTGTAAGACATCTTCTGAAATTGAGGAGGAACCGGTGTAGGGTTGCCCGACGATGAGTTCGTGTAAAACTGCATCTGAAAGAAAATGAACCGGTGTAGGGTTTCCTGAGATGGGTCCGTGTAAGACTTTATTTGAGGGGGAGAAGGAACCGGTGTAGGGTTGCCTGTGGAGGATGAGTCCGTGTAAGACTTCATCTGAAAGTTGAGAAGGAACCGGTGTAGGGTTGCCTGATGATGAGTTCGTGTAAAACTACATCTGAAGTTGAGAAGGAACCGGTGTGGGGTTTGCTTCATGATGATCAAGTAGGTAATTGTCCTGTCTAGTTTCAGATATTAACCCACGATCAGAGTCGTCCACAGAATTTTCCTGACTTGTTACCAGTGTTGATCTGGAACTGTAGAGGTAGATGGTAATCATCTTTTGATTGACCTTTTCCTGAAAAGGCAAAACGTTAGCTGTATGCAGTGTCATGATGCATGAACTGCATGATATTAATATGTTCTCAAGAATAAATGAGATTGTGTCGTATGCACTTTATCATGTATGTAAGCAGGATGTATGAAATGTGAAATGTCTATGAATGTATTTTCGTCTAGGAAAATAAATCCTTGACGAATGCTGGGGAATTAAATCCTGGGCTGATGTTGAAGAGAGTTCTTCGTTTCCGCTGGGGATGATGACTGCAAGCATAAACCAGTAGGAGAAGATGACTCCGTTGGGGAATAAATTTGATGAACAGATTACTCTGCGGGGAATCTACTATGTGGGGAGAGGTACTTCGCTGAGGTTTTGATGATAACTCCGCTGGGGTATGCCGTTGATAAGCTCTGTTGGAGAATTTGATGAACTCCGCTGGGGATAGGAAGAACTTCGCTGAGGACGATCTTTCCGTGGTAATTAGCTGAGGATAACCCAGTTATAAGCTCTGGTGGAGAATAACCTTTGAACATGGTCGGGGAGATGCGTTCGTATTCTGCAGGTGATAAGCTTCCAGAATCTACTGGGGATAAGCTTCAAAAAATCTACTGGGGAGATTGATTCAACTTTCCTGGGGAAGCTTTTGGACTGTACTGGGGAATGGTTCCACTGGGGTATCTGTATTCCGCCGGGGAACAATCTTATATTAAGACTGCCGGGGATGCTTGTTCAGGAACATCTGCATACTCCGCTGGGGAATGTTGAGATTTTCTGGGGATATCCAATTTGATGATAGACTAACTCTGCTCGGGGAGAGTATCGCTGACTTGCTGGAGATACTGTGCCTTTTCGGGGCTGAGGAGAGACCAACTCTGCTCGGGGGAGAGTATTGCTGAAACCTGTCTTTACTCTGCGGGGAGTGGAGGTAACTTGATCATGTTCTTCAGCTGAACTTACCTTGGTACCTTGGTGGACAGAGCAACTAGATCGCTTGGACAATTCTTATTGCCCCAGTTTCTGTGGGAGAAGGTACCTGTAGAGGTGCTTGATGACTGCCGATTGACAAATCTTCTTCTGGTAGGCAAGTGACGAGATGTCGGAATATAGTCGTACGCTTTGATCCCTAACTTTTTCCTGGACCGCCCTTTCGGGTTTTCAGTCCACCGGAATACCCTTTTTTGCCCAGGCCGCCTTTTCAGGTTTTCGACTTGTCGGGTGTACAGATTTTTTTTATTTTCACCCCTTATTTTTGCCTAGGTATGTCAACCTAGCGGGTCTTTGATTGCATGTAGTATTTTTTCGACTATGTCCGTGCTCTCAGGATGTATGGAGTTGTCACTGTCAGTAGTGTTGCCATGTTACCAGAAGATCTTCGTTTGATCGTCCAATGCCCCAAGTGATCCAGATGGAGATTTGCCCCGGGCTGTTTGGCATTTGAGAGATTCTCTGAATCTTGACTTAAGTGCCCCAGATGATGGACAATGATCATGCCATGCCCCTTGATTGGAGGTGCTTTTGTTCATTAGACATTCGTCGTGCGAAATTTTATGCTGTTCAAACAAATAGTCATATGCAAGCAATGTTATATTAAAAATGCAAAGCTTATGTCTGTCTTGAAGTTTTTGAAAATGCATTTTTTCATAAAAACAAGTGAATTTTTTGTAAACTATGATGTCAACTCGTTATTTTACCGCAAGCCTTAAGGAGTCAGGATACCCTTCGTAACAGTATGCTTTCGAACTAACCCATGCTTCAGCTAGGACTTTTAAGGGTTGTAGTGTGGCATGGTTCACGGTTTAAGAAACAAAGGATAAAGGCTCAAATTTTATTTGTACCCACCCGCTCTTCGTGATGTTCTTCAAACCTAAACTCAGCTGATCGTGCGTTAGACCCTGCTTGAATCTTTGCTCTGGTTTGGATGTTGACAGTTTATTTTGATTAGGCAGTCATTTCCTTGTTGAGGGTTTGCAGGACCTCTTTCTTTTTGATTTCATTATCCCTGTTTTTTTTTTTGCCTGAACTGTTTCTCTTGTGATTACAGTCAGCGGGATGCCCCAGTTTTGTAAGTCTCCTTCATAGGTTTTGATTTGTTGGGCTTTAGTTTTTTTTTGTTTGGTAATAACTGCCTGTCTTTATGATTATTCGGAACCATCACTGTCTTTTGTTTTTGGAAGGACTCCCTTGATGCCATTCATTGTGCACCTGGATCAACTGAGAAAACTACCCTGCCCCAGGTTATGATTAAGGGTTTTAATTTTGTGCGAAAAGAAAAACTCCTACTTCTTTGGCTCAAAGGGGTTAACGAGGGATCATCTTCCTTATTACTCCAGTGTTTAGGAATTGAAACAATGCCTATACCTCATCAGCGGGGTCTGTTCAAAAGCATACTGTAAATTGTGGTATCGTTTTCGTCATCCTCCCTCAAGAGGCTTAGAATTTTCAATCGAGAGTTGAACATCAATAAAAGAAATAAAAGCAATTTTGAATATAGAGAACACAATTACTTCAAAACAGACACGTGTAATGCATTAATGAAATAATAGAGTTTGACATGATAATTGTTTGAATAAGCATAGAAAAATACAATATCAGAATTTAAATGAACAAGAGTCTCTCAATCCTAGCCATGTTTTGGCAAGGGAGCGGTGATCACATCGGCAGTCTCAGCAGGCTCGAATTCGATCTCCTTGGCGTCAATCATGTTCTGAATCTTATATTTCAGCGCCCAACAATCCTCAGTATCGTGCCCCGGGCTACTGGAATGGTAAGCACACCTCGCATCTGGGTTGTAGCTTGGAGAAGAGGTCTTGGGATTTGCAGGAGGGTTGATCACCGCAATCAGATTCATCTTCAACATGTGTTGCAGTGCTTGTGACAACGGCATGTTGATGTTGGTGAATTGTCTTTTAGGCTCGTCCGGCCTTTGCTGATTTCCCTTTTGCTGTTGTCGGCGTGGTGTAGAACCAGAGATCAGGACTGCCCCTACATGTTGGTCACGACGACTCTTCTGGATGTACGCAGCATTGGACTCTTTCTTCCCCGTGTAAGGATTTTTGTGAGTATCGGAGGGTGTAGCCTCTTGAATCTTCCCAGCCTTGATACCAGCTTCAATTCTTTCCCCAGTCAAGATCAGATCTGTAAACCCAGCAGAAGAATTCCCAATCAGATGGTTGAAGAAAGGACCAGACAGGGTCCCCAAGAACATGTCGACAAGTTCCCGATCAGTTAAGGGTGGCTGCACCCTTCCAGCAAGGTCTCTCCACTTTTGCGCATACTCCTTGAATCCTTCACCCGTCCCTAGTGACATACCCTGGAGTTGGGTACGCGTAGGAGCGAGGTCGTAATTGTACTGATACTGCTTATAAAAAGCAGTAGCCAAGTCCTCCCAGTTACGAATATTGGTTCCATCCAGCTGATAGAACCATTCGAGTTGAGTCCCTGAAAGACTCTCCTGGAAGAAATGGATCCATAAGTTCTTGTCTACAATGTAAGGCTGGATCTTCCATACATAAGAATGGAGGTGCAGCTTAGGACAGGAAGCCCCGTCGTACTTCACAAAGGCAGGTGCCTTGAACTTGTGTGGGATCACCACCCCAGAAGATAACCCTAAGTCTCCAAAATCCAACCCAGGCACGCGTTGAATCTCCATAGCATTTAACCGGTCCTCAAGCTGTTTGTACCTGTCCTCAGCAGGAGGGTACTGTTCGTCATTGAAATTTGTCTCGTTGTCGGAGACCACAGGACTAGGAACCTCTCTCCCTTGGGGATTGTCTTTGCCCACAGATGAGGTAACCAGCTCAGCCTCATTTTGTGATCCATTCCCAGATTTGCGTCTAGGGTTGAACAGCACAGTCCTCTTCTTCTTCTTCTTCAAGAGCAGAGTCTTCAAATCCTGTTGACCCTGGGCTAGGCTCATAACCAACTCCTGGAACTGGGCATTCTGGGCCTGGAGGGCCTTGATAGCTTGTTCATTGGATGATTCAGGATTCATGGTGATTGCTGAAATAAACAGCGAAGAAGGTAAGCAACCTGTAGAAAAAGGGGTACCTGTTATGCACATGATGCATGATATGATATTTATGCAATGCATTCAAGGGTTCGAAAGTTAAAATTTGCTGTAGACAAAAAAGAACACACTTTATATTAGGAAATAATTTGTTCAGTACATCAGGGCCTCATGGGCAAAACATTACAAAATAATTAATCCCAAAAGACACTGCGCATCCTCTTTGGAGCGATGTAGGTGTTGAGAGTCTTTTCCTCGTGAAGTAGACGGGTGAGCTCCAAGACCTTCTTCTCACTGGCATGTAGACTGGTTTCAAGAGAATTCCGTTCTTCCTTGAGTTGGATCCAGCTTTTTTGCATTTCTTCCCAAGATGTTGGCATGTCTGGGTGTAGAATGGTGTAGGGCACCTCTCCTTCAAAAACTGGATCTTTGATCACGGGGAGAACATGAGGATATGGCATCACCAGCTTCTGGGAGCGGGCTCGTACCCACTTGAGATAAGGCTCCAGGGGGATGGAGTTCTTGTGCCCCAGTGTCTTGCTATCTACCATGTTGGGCATCCTCCAAGCTCTGATGAATCTCTGGCGAAGTCCTTGTGCATCGTTGTCGAAGTCAAAAACTATGTCAGGAATTAACATGTCATGAGGGCCATCCCTCCGAGCATATCCAAACTGTCTCAAAGCCAGACATGGGTTGTAAGTAATACCCCCTCTAATTCCAAGTAAAGGAACATTGGGAAACTCTCCGCAACGATCAATGATAGTGACATTCTCTCTGGACCGAGAACACCAATGTATATCAGTATGTGTAAGAGTCATCAATCGTTGTGACCATCTCAAACCCCGCTCGTTCTTCAAAACTGATTGTGGAAGGTGCGAAATAAACCAACTTGCCAAGAGAGGAGTGCAGCACATGAGAACACCTCTTTTTCTCATGGTTCGAGTGTAACATGAGTGGAGGATGTCCCCAAGCAACGTAGGTATGGGATTCCTGGACATGAAGATCTTGACAACATTGATATCTATAAGCTGATCTGGATTCGGGAACAACACTAACCCATAGACAAGGAGTGCCACAACTTCTTCAAAGGCTTGTAGGTCAAGGGAATTCCAACATTCTTGGGCCTTCTGAAACAGAAACTTTTCCAAGAATCCTTTGATACCACTTCTAACTTCCCAATGTCCCTTGATGTCAGATGGTTGTAGGCATAACGCTTTAGCAACCTCTTCAAGTTTTGGTTCCCTTTCCGTACCGTTGTAGGGTAGTTGACTGAGAATGGGAATCTTCAGAAACTGGGAAAACTCTTCCAAGGTAGGTACTAATTTATAATCCGGGAAAGTAAAACAGTGGTGCAAAGGGTCAAAGAACTGGAAGAGAACCTTCACCATATCCTCTTCAATGTTGGTATTGACCAAGCTGATGAGTCTACCATGTCTTTCACTGAAGGAAGAGTTCTCAGGAATCCTAGATGTAAGCTCCTTAAGCTGAGGAGGGATCCTTACAAGGTTGACCTGAATTGTCTTTCTGCGGATAGTTTCCATGTCCTACAAAACAAGAACAAAGATGAAGATTCGAACCCTTGAAGTGGTTAGTAAATGCATATGATGTTGTATGATGCTATGATGTTATGATAAGGACACACCACAAGTATTCACAAAAGGCAAACATGATAAGGCACACAAGTCACACCAGACAGCCCTTAGAGTTTTAGGCCAGCATGAAGTTTGGGGTACTACCCTCTTGAAGTTGGTGGGCTCAAAACCTGTCCTATCAAAAGTAACCGGGTTCTAAGGATCTCAATATCATTGGGTTGTTTTCTGTGTTCATTGTTTTGATTTAGCCATTGAACTGGCGATCAAAATATTCCAAGAAAACAACCCTCAATGAGTGTAGTATCGAGTATCTACCAACTTCGGACTGCACCAAAGTCGGTCATCTCACTACCCCTAAAGAGGCCAGGATGGTTCAAGTAAGGTTCCTAAGGTCAGTTGATGCTTCACGACACCAAGCGGCGGCCCTGTACTCTCCTTGACTTGACTCAAGGGTTACCGGTACTCACCAAAGTGCCACATCAACGTAGCAAACTGCTTCAACCGTGTCGGTATACCCCGCACAGTTCCCTCACAGTTTTGTTGCTACCTAAAAGGTATCCCCCAGATCCGGGTTAGGATCTATAGAACTCCGAAACAGGCCCACAATTTTAAAGCAAACAAAACAAGCAATTGAAAACATAATAGTGGTCTAATCCTAAGGTACACCTCACTTTTATTATGTCCCCAGCAGAGTCGCCAGTTCTGTGATCGGTGGAAATAGAACTGACTGTTTTTTAGCTGGTTTGCGAAATGTCGCGGTAAGCAAGAGTCGCCACCGTCTTTTATGTTCTCCAACATGGAAAGGACAAAAGCACAACAAAATTCCTTCTTTGAGAATGTTTCTCGGTTCAGGATGTAGATTTATAGAAAGGGAAGGTGTTAGCACCCTTTCTATCTGTGGTTATCCACGGGCTCTTAGGTACTTGCTCTTATGTTTTCAAAAATTGTTTGCTTTTCAAGTGTGTGTGGGTTTTGAAAAAAAGTTTCGTTTGAAAAATTTCTAAGTAACTCTTGTATCTGTCCTCAAGAGTGTATGAAAAATTTGTTTGAAAACTTTTAGAAAGTGTGAGGTGTGAAAAGTATTTTTGTTTGTTTTGAGAAAGAGCAAGTACCCATGAGAATCTACCTACTCTAAGGAATTAGGCTGTGTAAGAGTCCTTTAGATAGTGCTATCCCACCATTGAGAGGTAGGTAGCACCATCGTTGGAGTTATTCGGGTCAATTCGATTATAAGGGACATGTGTGGTCACTGAAGCAATGGTAGGACACCTTAGCGGTAACCCTAATGTCCTAGATCCTTTTATCCGAGGCAACCGTTTCAAGGCAACTAGATCTTTAGACAAAAGGGCGACCTCTAAGACACCCTATACTTGATGACCACGTTCGAGGCAACCAGTGAGGCGTACCCTAGGAGTGGCATGTGCATGTGTGTTGTTTTTCAGTTAATGTTTGTCTTTGCATGTTATTTGTGAGCTACGGATTGATTTTTATTTGTCATACATTCTTTCATGCATTTTTTAACAGTTAAGAGTGCGGAAAATAAATTGCGGAAATGTAAATCTAGCTATTACAAGGCGCGGATCTATACATCGCCAAAAACAAAAACCCGTTTGGAAATAAAGTGCGAGAAAAGTAAAGAAAATGATAAAAGATCCTAATTAGCTTATTACATTTCCTGAGCAGATACAAAAATATAATGAATTAAAATAAACTGTGCGCGAAAGAATGAATCGGGATGTCCTGAGGGTTTTGACCCTTTTTTGAGAAAAGAAATTAAGTTTTGGTTCTTTTTTGCAATTAAATTAAATGTTAAGCCTAATTACTAATTAATTAATTTATTAAAAGAAAAAAAATGTTTTTGTGTTTTTATGTTTTTAATGAAATAAAAATAAAAGGAATTAAAAGTTGAAAGTGAAAGACCTAATTCTAAATTAATTTTATTTATTAAAATAAAAATGTTAAAATTGTCCTAATTAAACAACTAAATTAATTAATAAATTAATTAATGTTAGAATTTATTTACAAAATAATTAGTAGTGAAATTAATAAAAATGTTTTTTTTTTGTTTTCTGAATTTTATTGTGAAAATGTAGATTAATTGGCTGGGGAATAATTAATTAAAAAAACAATAGAAATAAATAAAACAATAAAAAGAAAGAAAATGAAATGTAAAATGCAAACCCAAGGGGGGGTTTGGGCCAGATCTGAAGGTGTATTGGTAATTCCTTGGCCCAAACAAACACTCAGCCACGTTTGACCTTTTGCCATTGCCTACAGCATGCTTTGACTTGGAGTATAGTGGACAGCGCCTTATGGCCTTTGGATCTGAGCGTGTGGCCACCTGGCGCCTGATTTTTGAGGCATATGGTACACTTTTTTTTGGCAAGCCTCACGAGAATACCTGAAAAACAAAGGCAATAAGATTTTTGGGGGGACCTGGGATTCGAACCCAGGTCCCAAGGCTTATTGGGCGTTTGGCCAACCACTCCACCACCCTGCATCAATTGTTAATGGGATAATAAACAAATAGTATATTCACAAATTGATCCATACGCTGTAGTCACAAAAACGCGCGCCACCTTTTTTGAATGGACCAATAATAAATCACCAGCTCATCGTCTTCTCCATTTTCCTGTAAAAAAGCCAAAGAGATAGCGGGGGTTTTTAACCCCCACAAAACAACACGATGAAAAATAGCGAACATGCCTATGGTTAATATAAATTGGGCGCGATAGTATCAATGTCTTCGTCTCATTCAGACAGTTTCAACCATATGCATCATGAGGCTTAATTTTTCTTATATGGGAAAGCCCCAATTTGGAAATTGAAGAACCCTAACATTTGTCAATGGTGATTTCTGATTCTATGTGTTTCAATGCAATTGACTTATGCCAAAAGATTCCTGTGGATTCAAGCAACACAAAAATAACAAAAAATCATATGAATGATGCATATATTTTGAGTTTCGATTCTGAAAAAGTTTGACAAACCGTGATTCTGTTTGGTGTGATTTCTCAAGCTTTGGCACGCGAATTTGATTGCAATAGATTCCTTACACCTCCAACAATGTATTGGAAACAATGAAAGGCTTTGAATCGTGCTGGAATGTTGAGAACAGTTTTGACTTTTTGCTTGATTTTTTTGAATGTGGTTTGGCCGTTTGTGCAATGTTCAGATCGTGAATTAGGTCTGCAATGCTTGCTTATGTATGTCTCAATGAATTTAGGTCAGCAGCTGAGCCAATGATCCATAGAATTAAGTCTTGAGATTTTTCTTTAACCACCATTGAAAGCTTTCCATATTTGGTTCAAAATCAAGATTTTGTGCACAAAAAGCCTTAGCACGAAATTGGGAGCTGGCATATCACACATAAAATAGAAACATTAATGTTTAATCTTGAAATTAATCATGGAACACGTGTATGGCATGACAAGGCTGAATCAAGTGGAAGAAAGTGGGCCCTTTTGTCAAAAATTGAAGTTTCAAGGATAGTTGACTTTTGCCATTTCACAAAAATTTCCCAACTTCTCCAATGCATATCTTGCACAATTTTGATCATATGAACATGTTCTTGGACATTTTGGAAAGGTCTTGAAGTCCTCTAACCAATGCCTTTGGTCCCATGTCATTTAGATTTACCAATATCAGCTTATGATCTTTGACTTAAAGTGAATTTTTGTTGACTTTTGAAAATGACCTATAATGTTGAAATTGATAACTTTTTGTGAGAGTATTTCTTGGACTTGGAATGTGAAGATGAGTTGTAGGAAATGTCATCCCCTTCAAAATGAGCATTGGATGGGATTTTTCTGATGAACCATGAAAAAGTTATGCCTTGGTCAAGTTACAGTTGACTTTTCAGCTGTCCAAAAATGGAAACTTTTTGCATCTTGATGATTTTTGAGCCATGCTTATGGAATCATGATCAAAGCTTTGCAGGTTGAGTTCTGTAGCACGATTCAGGCTACTACAAAGCAAGCCAATTATTGGGAAAGATTCCTTGGACCTCAGGCAAGCTCAAAAGAACCTCAAGCAACCTTGGAAGTTGCTGCATTGTCCAGATCGAAGTCAACTGAAACAGGTATTTCATGAACTTCTATCTCTCTATTTAGGAATAGTTAGACTTAGGTTTGTGAATGAAAGATGTTGTATTCATAGCCCTGAAACTATACATGTGCTTGGTTTTCATTTATATTAATCGTGCTAGGAGAATTTTGCTCATGAACTTTCTGAAAAAACTAGGTTAAGAATTAGGGCCATAGAAATTCTCTCTGGTCTTTAAGAATTAGCTTAAGTTTTTTATATGGTTGGCTTCGTTGTTTGATGCTCTACAAGTTTCATGTTATGAGTTTTGTCAAAAAGTCAAGGAATTAGGAGATAACAGTTGATGTACAGAACGCACGTTTTTGTGAACTGAGGAAGAAGATGAAGTTACTTGGACTGGGCCTGTTTGCTTTTGCTTCTCACACATGCATTTTTAGTTCACACCCCCTTGGCCCATTGCTTTGTATTTTCATTATTTTTGCATTTTTATTTTTTCTTTGACTTTAATATTTTATTTGCAAACATAAAAAATATCCCAAAAATATTTTCATATTTTTTTTCATTTATTAGATATTTTATTCTAATTTTTTCCAATATAAGCATGTTAAAAATCTTATTTTCTTTTGTTAAAACTTAAAAATAATACAAATAATACTTAAATAATTTATTTTATTTTTATATACAAATTTTAAAATATTTTTTTAAAATATATATATTTTGTAAATAATTTAAATTTTTTTATACACTTAATATATTTAATATATTTAATATATACATACATATTTTATTAAATAATTAGGTCAAAAAACACAAAATAATACATTTTTATTTTTAATAATATTTCATACTAAAAATACTTTTTTTTCAATATACTTATATTTTTGTACAAATTAATACATTATTGTATATAAATAATAAATAATACAAATTATTTAAGAAATTAGGGTTTTTGCCCTAAAATATAAATAATTGAAATTAACTTTTTATTTTATTTGCATCTCACATTAAAAATACTTTGCCATACATAAAAACATTTTTGCATAATATGCTTTATTTAATATTTATTGTATTTATTTAGATTTTGTATATTTAATTTTATGCCTTGTACATTCGATTTGGTTGTAATAATTTAGAATTTAATTTCTTGCAAAATAATCCCCAATTCAAATTTGTACCCCCCTCCCTATATCATGTTGTAATAGTGTAGGATTTAAGTTCTCGCACCTTTAAGCTTTCAATTATGCCATGATTAGACTTAGGGTCTTGTATGCAAAAAATCAAAGTAACAATTAGCTTGACCTAATCCAAAGATAACAATGCATGAAAAACAAACACAGTGCACACTTGCACCCCTAGGGTTACAATCCACTTGTTGCCTTCAAAAATGGTCCGTGGTTGCATGTCAAGTACTTTGGCAAAACAAAAACAAAACAAAAGATCATAGTCCCTCGATGACGCTATCTGGGTTGCCTAAACAAAATGATCAAGTCCCTCAAGAAAATTGCCAAAAATACTTGACACTATTGCTATCATGGTCTATATGATGACCCGCGCCTGTCCCGTTAACATCCTAACACAAGGTTGTTCATCAAATACAATGGTGAAACAACACTATTAAAAGGGTTAAAAACATAAGAAAGATCTTTGAGTAAAATAGGGTAGACAACTCTTAGTTACTTGATCAAAATCTTGCAAAACATCCTTGCTATCTTCAAAATGCACTTCACAACACAAATTTCAAAACCCTACTTTCAAACATTGGAAACTTTTCAAAAGACAAAAACACCTTTGTATACATTCAAACAAGAATCATTACAAAGGTTGCCACAATGATGACCTCTTTTCAAAACATCTTTCAAAACCACACATAAAGCACCATTTCAAACAATTGAAAAGCACCATTTCAAACAATGGAAAAGCAAAGCAAGTGATCTAAGCAAGTAACTAAGAGCCCATGGATAACCATGGATAGAAAGGGTGCTAGCACCTTCCCTTTCTATAATCTACTCCCCGAACCCAAGAAAACATCTCAAAGGTCTTTCCTGTGCTTTTTGACCTTTCCTTAGGATAAAATAAAAAGTCGGTGGCGACTCTTGCTAAACCGAAACATTTGCGAACACAAACGCAAAATCCCAAGTCAGTTCTCCCACCGTATCACAGAAGGCTATGCGTCGCTCCCGTGATGGAGGGCCACCAGTGAATATCACCCATCATGGAGTCAATGCTTTGGAGGATAGTGAAGAGGAGAGCAACTTGGAGGACTGTATTTTCCCTACTATGGACGGAGGACTGTGCAACTGGGAAGCAAAAGACTTTGTTCCGATTACTTTCATGCCGCAGTAATTTATCTTTCAAATATTTCTGTTGGTTTGTAATAATTCTCAAACAATTCGTACACTTTTTAACCTTGTGCCTTACCCGAGGCACATAGCTCCATTTGTAAGGGTTTGATTTTTTCATCTTCATATGCCATTTTAATGAATCATGGACGTTTTCATATATAAACTTTTGTGTTCATTGTCCTTCTTTTTATATTTTATTTGTTTAAAGGTGGATATCCCTTACACACACTCACACTCACAAATACAGGTAGCCTTCCATTCTTGATTCCATGGGTAACAATTCTGCTATGGCCTTCAGTAACTCTAAAGATCTGGTCTACCATGCCGAATACGAAGGTGAGGAAGATTGTGAGGTGCCGGGAGAATTGGCTAGACTGCTACAACAGGAAGAAAGGGTTATTCTATCTCATGAAGAGTTGTTAGAGACAATCAACTTGGGTACTGAGGAAGACAGAAAAGAAGTCAGAGTGGGTGCCAACCTAGAGCCAAGTGTCAAAGAGCGCTTAATTCAGCTGTTACATGGATATGTTGAGATCTTCGCCTGGTCATACGAAGATATGTCAGGACTTGATACAGACATTATGGTACACCGTCTACCCACAAGAGAAGACTGTCCACCATTTAAACAGAAGGTCCGCCGCATGAGGCCTGACATGTCAGAAAAGATCAAAGCAGAAGTTATGAAGCAGTTCAATGTTGGATTTCTTGCTGTTACTTCCTATCTATAGTGGGTTGCTAACATTGTGCCTGTGCCTAAGAAGGACGGTAAAGTGAGAATGTGCATGGATTACAGAGACTTAAACAGGGCCAGCCCTAAAGATGACTCTTCACTTCCGCACATTGACATCCTGGTTGACAACACATCTCAGCACAAGGTATTTTCTTTCATGAACGGATTCTCAGGCTATAACCAGATCAAAATGGCCCCTGAGGACATGGAGAAAACTACTTTTGTTACACAGTGGGGTACGTTCTGCTACAAAGTGATGCCATTCGGACTAAAGAATTCTAGGGCAACCTATCAACGCGCCATGGTAGCTTTGTTTCATGATATGATACATCATGAGATAGAGGTCTATGTAGATGACATGATAGCCCGTTCACAAACTGAAGAAGAACACCTCGACCATCTACAAAAGTTGTTTGTCAGGTTGAAGGAGTACAAGCTCAGACTGGACCCTAACAAGTGCACTTTCGGAGTCAGGTCTGGTAAACTTCTAGGTTTCATTGTTAGCAACAAGGGCATCGAGGTTGATCCTGCCAAAGTCAAAGCTATACAAGAAATGTCTGCTCCTCGCACGGAGAAGGAGGTCAGAGGTTTCTTGGGACGCCTAAACTACATTGCTAGGTTCATTTCTCACCTAACATCTACCTGTGAGCCAATCTTCAAGTTGTTGAAGAAAGATCATGTAGTTAAGTGGAATGATGACTGACAAGTTCCTTTCGATAAAATCAAGGAGTATTTGCCAGAACCTACTATCTTGATGCCACCCGTCGAAGGAAGACCGCTAATCATGTATCTGACTGTCCTAGAGAATTCAATGGGGTGCGTACTAGGCCAACATGACGAGTCTGGCTGAAAAGAGCCTGCCATTTATTACCTTAGCAAAAAGTTTACCGACTGTGAGACCTGATACTCACTGCTCGAGAAAACTTGCTGCTCTTTGGTATGGGTTTCTCGCCAGCTAAGGCAGTATATGTTGACTCATACCACTTTGGTGATATCTAAGATGGATCCGATCAAGTACATCTTTGAGAAGCCTGCTTTATCTGGAAGAATCGCTAGATGGCAGATGATCCTAACGGAATACGATATACAGTACACGACCCAAAAAGCTATAAAGGGGAGTGTGCTAGCCGACCATCTGGATCATCAAGCTGTCGAAGATTACCAATCCATGAGGTTCGACTTCCCTGACGAGGATATCATGACATTGGACAACATTGAAGGTTTCAGACCGTATGACGGACCTGAACAAGGATCCCGATGGACCCTGTACTTTGATGGTGCCTCCAACGCACTTGGCAACGGTATCGGCGTAGTACTCATCTCTCCAGAAGGTTGCCATACACCTTTCATTTCTAGACTGTGCTTAAATTGTACCAACAACATGGTCGAGTATGAAGCTTGCATCTTTGGTCTCAAGGCTGCCATAGACTTGGGAATCAAATCTTTGATCATGTTTGGGGATTTAGCTTTGGTCATTAGTCAGATCAAAGGAGAGTGGGATACTAAACATCCAAACCTCATCCCTTACAAAGAACATGTCTTGACATTGTTACCACATTTCGAGCAGATTACCTTCGAGCACTTCCTGCGAGAAGAAAATCAGCTAGCAGATGCTCTAGCTACAATGACATCCATGTTTAAACTTAACTGGGATAATGAGGCTCCCCAAATCACCATTGAACGGATGGACGAACCTGCACATTATCACGAGATTAATACCGAAGAAGTAGTGGACCGACCTTGGTTTCATGAAGTCAAAAGGTATCTCGAGGCTTAAGAATACCCTGAAGCAGCTTCAGTCAACGACAAAAAGTTCTTGAGGAGATTCTCTACCAAGTTCTTCCTGAGCAATGGCATACTATACAAGCGCAATCATGATTGCAATCTGCTTCGTTGTGTGGACAAGATTGAAACTTAACAGATCATGGCTGAACTCCACAATGGTACCTTTGGCACTCAATCTAGCGGGAATACGATGGCTAAGAAGATCCTACGGGCAGGCTATTACTGGTCTACCATGGAAGCTGACTACTATCAACATTCCAGGACTTGTCACAAATGTCAAATCTATGTGGACAAGGTACACATACCTCCAGTTCCTCTCAATGTCTTAACAGCTCCTTGGCCATTCGTTATGTGGGGAATCGACGTGATTGGGAAGATCAAGCCTACAACATCCAATGGACACCGTTTCATCCTGGTGGCCATTGATTACTTCACCAAGTGGGTCGAAGCAGCTTCCTTCGCATCTGTTACAAAGAATGTTATTGCCCGCTTCATCAAGCAGAACCTTATTTGTCGGTACGGCATCCCCGAAAGGATTATCATTGAAAATGGTACAAACCTTAACAATACTATGATCACCTCCTTGTGCAAGTAGTTCCAAATTCAACATTACAATTCATCTCCCTATCGGCCAAAGATGAACGGTGTTGTCGAAGCTGCGAACAAAAATATCAAGAAGATCATACAAAAGATAACAGACACCTACAAGGACTGGCATGAGATGTTACCGTTTGCTCTCCATGGGTACCGTACCACGGCGCGTACATCAACTGAGGCAACACCCTATTCTTTGGTATACGACATGGAAGCTGTTTTACCTATCGAGGTTCAGATTCCCTCCTTGAGAATCATGAAGGATGCTGGTTTGAGTGAAGACGATTGGATTCAGACCCGGCTTGATCAACTTAACTTGATTGATGAAAAGAGACTTACTGCTGTTTGTCATGGCCAGACGTACCAAAATGGAGGATCAAGGCATTCAACAAGAAAGTCAGACGCCAGGTATATCAAGTCGAAGTCTTGTAATCAAGCGGATCATATTGCCGCAAAGTGACCCCAGGGGAAAATGGACTCCTACCTACGAAGGACCATTTGTGATCAAAACCATCTTTTCTGGTGGGGCAATGATCTTAACCACCATGGACGGCGACGACCTGCCGCACCCTGCGAACGCAGACATAGTCAAAAGATACTACGCATAAATGACTCGCTAGGTTGACACACCTAGGCAAAAAAGGGCATCCCGGTGAATCGAAAACCTGAAAGGGCGGTTCAGGCAAAAATTAGGGATAAACAAAAAAATATGTACACCCGGCAAGTTGAAAACCCAAAAGGGAGACTTGGGCAAAAAAGGGTTTCCCGGTGGATCGAAAACCCGAAAGGGCGGTCCAGGCAAAAGTTAGGGAATTAAAGCGTATGACTATGTCTCGTCGGATCACTTTAAGGACAATCTCTTCATGGATAAGTTCCAGGCTTATGATCAACTCAATCATCTTCGGACGAAGCAACGAATGGACAAGATATTCAGAGTTACGAAGGCTATAGCAGAATGGGAACCCCATGGAATTTTTACACATTGCCATCTTTTTTTGTATAAATTTTTCTCATTTTTATGACAGCATTCTCTTACTAGGATGTTTGTCTCCTTTGTGCAAAATACTTACACAAAGTTAATACAAAGATACTTCAAAGTGCAGAAAAACTATTTGCCTCTTCTTCTTTTTTACACTTGTGTTTTATTTGAAAACATCCAATGATTTATTTAATGAGCATATGAATTTGAATATAATCACTGTTTACAAATGAACGAAATGGGAAAGAATAATTACCGACAGGTTGAAAGTATAGGAAAACGTCTTTAGGCTATTCCAAGAGAAATCCCCTGTAGTACATCATCCAGATCCCCATCGGAGCTAAAACCTTGAAATACATATCCCCGACGGAGTTATAATTTCAAATCCTTAATTCCCATCAGAGTTAAAACTTCAAACTCCCAATCCACAGCGGAGCAAAAACTTTGAACTACAGACCCTCAGCGGAGATGAAACCTTCTTCCCCAGTCGGGTCAAATCTCCAACTATCTATCCCCAGCGGGAACCATTCAGTTTTCCCCAATTTCCCCAACAAGTTGTCTTAAAGTCTGAGAATCAATCAGATAACAGTTAACTTTTATCCCCAACCTAGGATAACTCCCCAGTAGAGTGGCATACAACCCAAACTCCTGAACTTTTTCCAAATAGGAATAAGCTTTTTCCCCCAGAGTCCTGAACTTACTCTCCAGCAGTAAGCCTTCTTCCCCCACAGAGTTTTTACTCCCCAACAGAATGAATATTCTCATTCTTGTTTCCCCAGTGAAGTTTCCAAAGTCTTCATCACTCCCCAACATGAATTTGTCAAAATCTTATTCCCCTGCAGATCAAAGATTCTCATCCTTAGTTCCCTGCAGAAATCATCAGAGTTTTCCCTATTCCCCAGCCGAATAAGGATTTACTTTGTTTGACCCCCAGTAGAAGTCATCAAAATTCTCTGGATTCTCCAAGAAAATATCTCAAACAGTTTGACATTACTCTCACAACATATTTTTGTCATTACTCCAACTTCAAGGCATGAAGGATCCTCACATCCCCACAGAAGTTGTCAATCTCTAACAGTCGCCCATAATTTCTGATCCTCAGTAGTCAAAGATTTTAGTCTCCAGCAGCGGTCAAGGATTTATTTTCCCCGGCAGCAGTCAAAGATTTTATTATCCCCAGCCATTAAGGATTTATTTTCCTCAGCAAGACAGCGAATCAGCTTACATGTACATACATTACATCCATATATCATAAACATTGATAACACACATTTTATTGCATCATACATTTCATGCAATATAACTTTGTGTTTCAGCTAACATTTTACCCTTTTCAGGATAAGATTAACAACTATCTTTAACAGATATTCAAAGATTTCAGATACAGTACGGATACACTCCAGACACGAAAGTCATTCTGTTACTCATTCAGATCTCTTATTCAGATACAGTACGGATACACTCCAGACACGGAAGTCATTCTGTTACTCATTCAGATCTCTTATTCAGATACAATACAGATACACTCCAGACACGGAAGTCATTCTGTTACTCATTCAGATCTCTTATTCAGATACAGTTCAGATACGCACCAAACACGGTTTCCATTTTGCCTACTCATTCAGAATTCAAAGTCAAGATACAGTACGGATACACTCCAGACACGGAAGTCATTCTGTTGCTCATTCAGACTTCAACATTCAGATTCCAGTCCAGATACGCCCCAGATGCGGTTGCCATTCTGTCACTTATTCTGACTTTTTTCCCCGCCCAGAGACGCTCCAGACACAAATGCCATTTTGTCGCTTATTCAGATTTCAGATTCAGATACAATACAGATACACTCCAGACACGGAAGTCATTCTGTTATTCATTCAGAATCAAATACAGTTACAGCTCGGATACGCTCCAGACACGGACGTCATTCCATTGCTCATACAAATTCAGTCTCCAAATACAACTCAGATACGTTCCAGATACGAATACCATTCTGATGTTCATTCTCCTGATTTACAACAAACAGACTTGGATGGCATCTTTAAGCCCATCTCCAACAAGATTCTATCACATCTCCAAATTGCATCTTTAATCCCATTTCCTCAACTACATTTTGACGAGTGCAAATTTACAGGCACTCTAGTGTCCAATCTTCTTTTACCTTCGAGTCACGAACGGAAAACTCGCCAATCTAACTCTTCAGGTTCAAGATTATTGAACAGGGGCAGCTGTTGTACCCCAAAATTTTCCCTCTCATTTTATCAAGATTCTCCTCACAAGACTCTTTAGACTAAAGACCAGATTAGGGTTTGCTCAGCTCAAGACATCTCCTTGCACTGATAACCTAAAATTAGGGTTTGAGTTTGCACAGGTATTTTTGGACTTCCAATGCCTCATGTGATTTTCATACTTCATTTTGGACCTCTAAGATTTCCCATACCAAGTTTCGACCCTTGAATCATATTTTTGCCCAGTCAATTGGACAGTTGGCCTAAAATTCAGCTGTATTGGGGAAAAAAGTCAATTGTGGCCAATTTATAGTCAAACCTCATAATTTTTTATCCACATCAACATTATAGACTCATATGAACAATTTTATCAAGTTTGGACCACAACTCCTCAAGAAATTTGATCAGATCATCAAAAGGTCAAAATGGTCAAAATTAGGGTTTTGACTGGAAAAAGGCAATTTCTGATTTTTAACCTAGCCAATGGCAAATTTGGTTCAAGCATGGTTTCAAGGACTTAATGGTACCATCTTGACCTAATCACAAGGTTCAAAAGATCTCAAATGTATTAGATTGACAGATGAATTTTCCAGTCAGTTGATCAAAAATCAACTATACACTGAAAAGTCAAACTTTGACTTTTTGGTCAAAATCAAGTGCCAAGGGTCATATTTCATCAAGATGTGTCAAAACATGAAACTTGTTCACCAAGAAACTTAAATTTGGAAATTAGGGTTTAAGTTTGAAAAAATTTCATAACTTGGAATTTTTCTAAGTTATGAAAAATTCTTATTTTTTCCCAACTTTTTCACCATGATGCAATTGGATTCAAAGAAAACTTCCAACATGAAAGTTGTAGTCCTCCACAAAATCTACAACTTTTATTCACAAAGTTTTCCCAAAAGATGCTTGTATCTAAAGTTATGATTTTGTGAATAAGGGTCCAAAAACTTTTTAACTTAGTGAAAATTTTCCCTAGTTTAGGCAGATTTTTGACCTAACTTCATGGCAAATTTTCAACTAGTTCCAAGAGTAATTTCAAAATTCATTTCAAAGATGGATTGTAGAGAATGTTACAATTTTTCCAAAATGTCCAAGAACTCTCCAAGATCATTTATGGTTAGGGAGAATCGAAGAAAAGAAAATGGCCATTTCTCACTTTTGTCCATGGCATTTTTCACATTGTTACAAGTTACAAATCTGTCCTAAGCATGCTTGTACTTGTTTTACAGGTCTTAATACTTTCCACACTTCTTAATTTAATGCAAATAAATTGGAAAATGGCTTTGTTTTGAGCTTTGGAGCATTGTACATTGATTTATTCCAAAAATGGCATAAAGGTTACAATGCTACTTTGATAAAGCATACTTTTAGCAATTTTGTTTATCTTGAGCATTGAACCCGATCTTTGGTTGTAAACAAGATCCATGAACATCAGGAAAAGTGTACCAACCCTCTACATCCCACGAGCTAGCAAGTACAGCCTTTGCCTTTGTCACTTCAACTTTTGCTTCAAAAGCAAGTAAACTTGCAAAAAGCCCACAACTGGTGTATCTGTTAAAACCAAGTCTTGGCATCATTTCAAACAACTTCAGCATATTGTAGCAAGTCAATACACGAGCTCATAACATTGCAAACACCCTAAAACACAAAAAAAACACTATTTCTGCCCAAAACAGAGCCATCTCTGCAAATCACAAGCCACTTCCATATTCCCTCGTGCGTTTTACCTTGAACCACTTCAAACACATTCCATACAACACACCTGAACTATCCAGGCCCTTGTCCAGCAACTGTAACCTCATTTTTACACTTCACCATTTTCATTTTCTGAGTTTGCAGGTTTACTTCTACAAAGATATTCAGGCAACTTCAAAGCAAGCTAAGCATTGGGAAAGGTTGAGGAAACTTCAAGCAAGCTCAAAAGAACTTCAGGCCTCACTCAAAGTTGCTACATTGCCATATCCAAACTCAACTGAACAAGGTAATTTTCAAAGTTCTATCTCCTTATTTAGGCATCATTAAGCTTAGGTTTGTGAAGCAAAAATGTAGTCTTTAATGTGCTTGAGCTGTACATTTGCGCAGATTTCATTTATATTGACTGGGCTAGGAGTATTTGATAGTTGAAGTTATTGAAACTTTTTGGTCAGAAATTAGGGGTGATAAAATTCTCTTTGATCTTTGAGAGTTAGGTCAAGTTTTTTATATCATTGGAATCGTGACTTAACATGCTACAAGTTTCATGTTGCAAGATTTTGTTTTTATGCACGTATGCAAGAGTTATAGTTTGAAGCAGGGTGCGCGCGTTTTTCTGTTCAGAGGACAGGGATGAAGTGAGATTGGGCCTGGCTCTGGCTTTTCTGACTATTCACACCATCCTTTTACTTTTTGCACCCCCTTGGCCCATTTGTTATATCTTGCATATTTTTTTTATTTCTTTTATATTTTCTGACTTTATTTATTTTTTCTAAACATTTAAAAATCTCAAAAATATTTTCTTAATTTTTTGCATTTTATTTTATTATTTTTATTATTTTTTGGACATAAAAATAGTTTATTAAATAACAATACACTTTATTTTCTTAAATAGAATTTATAAATAATATAAAAATATCTTACATTTTTTATTTTTATTATTTATACACTTAAACTAATAATTTCATACAATATTCATTTTTTTAACATTTTTGTATATATATTTATTATTTTTCTTAAACAAAAAATGAAAAAAATAAATAATATAGAATATTTTCTTTAAAACAAAATTAGGGTTTTCACCCTTTCAAAAATAATCATTATATTTTTCGTATATTTAAGACATTAAATAAATTCATTGAAACATACATAAAATAAATACAAAAACAGTTGTGCATATTTACATTTTATTGTACATTTAAATACTTGTTTATTTATTTATTGTTGTATAAATTTCAATTTGGTTGTAATAGTTTTAGGGTTTTATTTTTTAGCAATATCCCCCTATTCAAAACTTGTATCCCCCTCCCCATAATATTGTTGTAATAGTCTAGATTTACTTTACGCATTTTATTGCTTTCATATACCATGATAGTAAATTAGGGTTTTGTATGCAAAAGACCAAAAATCAAAACAAATAGCATGACTTAAGCACAAGACAAAAATGCATGAAAAATGACAACACATTGCACACAAGCACCCCTAGGGTTTCATCCACTTTGTTGCCTTAAAATGGCCATGGTATGCATGCTAGGTATCTTGGCAAAAATCAAACAAAACAAAAAGATCATAGTCCCTCGATGACACTATCAAAATGTTGCCTAAAAACAAATGATCTTAGTCCCTAAAACTTGCTAAGATACTTGGCACCATTGTTATCATGGTCATACGATGACCCACGCCCGTCCCGTTTAACATCCAAAGATAGGTTTGTTTACCAAATGCAATGGTAATACAACAATGTCAAAGGAATAAAAATGTATAGGAAATACTTTTGAGTAGGGTAGACAACTCCTAGTTACTTGATCTCTTTCAAACACTCCTTGCTATTTTTCAAACAAACACACACAATTTCAAAACATTTTCCAAACAAACTTTCAAACATTGAAACATTTTTCAAAAGACGAAACATCTTTGTATACATTCTTACAAACAAGAATCATTACAAAGATCTCCAAAACGATGGCCTCTTTTCAAAATACTTTCAAAACCACACAAAGCACCATTTCAAACAATTGAAAAGCAAAAGCAAGTGATCTAAAACAAGTAACTAAGAGCCCATGGAAAACCATGGATGAAAAGGGTGCTAGAACCTTCCCTTTTCATAATCTACCCCCCGAACCCAAAAAAAAATCTCAAAGGTCTTTCCTGTGCTTTTTTACCTTTCCTTTTGGATAAAATAAAAGTCGGTGGCGACTCTTGCTAAACCGAAACATTTGCAAACACAAACGCAAAACCTCAAGTCAGTTCTCCCACCGCATCACACCGACCATGAGCAAGATAAACGAAAACTAGGGCCACCAATCAATTCGTCTGGACCTCCTGAGTATAATGGTGTTCCTTTCATGGCCTAATTTTGCCTACACATAAAACTCCTAAATCGAAGCTATAAACCCTATCCATGGTGAAATCTTATACAAGCCATATAAATGCAATTAAACAATATAGAAAGCTTGCAAATGTTCTATGGATCAAGAATATATCATTAATTCATGCTATCAATGCCTAAATCATGCAAACTGAATTCAAGAAATAAGCAATGTCGTGAGGGACTTACAGTGAGATATAGGGCTTGGGAACGCTTGCTTTTGATTGCTTTTGCTTGCTAGGGATCCCAGGAAGCGATTGGAATGGTCCAAGGGTCTTTAATTGGCCTGTAACTAGGAATTAGTGTTTGCACTTTTTCTTGTTTTTTTAAGTTTTGGTTCTAGTTCATACGCCTCCTTCTCTAGCCTCTTTTGGTCTGCACACGTTCTATATGTATTGAGGAGTGAATTAGGGTTGAAAGAATATGCTCAATCTTCCTGCATCAATGCGTTTGATTTTGATTTGATACACCTTGAATATCTTTCCAAAAATGGCCTAATTCAATCGTTTTGTGCACACCATGCCTTTACACGAATTTGATCTGATGCTAGCTGGACATTAAGACCTGAAACAAGCACAAGATCTTTGAATTTCAATGTTTTGGATTTTATATGATTTGTTTTGATTTAAAATGATTTAATTCAAATAAAAATCAAAATAAATAATATAAATAAGATAATGCTAAGTGGAAAAGGCTGGGCTCGTGGGCCATGTTGCCAACTCAAAACAAGTGCAAAAGATTGGGCCCATTTGGCAAAATTTGAAGTTTTAGGCATAGTTGACTTTTGGCAATTTTGCAAAAAAGGTCAACTTCACCAATGCATAACTTCCTCAATTTTGACTCTTTGAAGGTGTTCTTGGACTTTTTAGAAAGCTTGAGATGTCCTCTAAGAAACCATTTTGGTCTCATCTAAATTTGATATTCCATGCTCAAGTATGAAGCTTTGACAAAAAATGTGATTTTGTTGACTTTTCAAAATGACCTATAATGTCCAAATTCATAACTTCTTGTGAGTGCATATTTTGTGAAATTCTGGCAGCAGATACTCAATGTCACAGTGAATGTTATGACACCGTATCTGACACACTTCAAGACAGTAATTTTAAAAGCAGTAAAGAACACAATCAATTGTTTACCCAGTTCAGTGTGTAACAACACCTACTTTGGGGGCTACCAAGCCAGGGAGGAAATGCACTATAAGAGATATTAATTTAGGAATAAACCAACCAGTTTATCTCCTTCACTTAAGACCTACCCAATGTAACTTCAATCTAAGATCAACTTAAACCTGAGTTCCTGCTCACTCCCCCTCAATCACAACAGTGATACTAAACTATTGATTAATGAAATTATGAAGATACTCTTCAGTACACACACTTGATTTTGCTTCACAACTTTAATCAAGTGACAAACACTTTTGCTTCAAAGCTTTGAGTGATACACAACCCTAACTTGACTTTGCTTCAAAGCTTTAATCAAGTGACACAAACACTCGTGCTTCAAAGCTTTGAGTGATACACAACCCTTACAATCAAATCCTACTCCAAGTCACTTATCACAATGATAATTGCTTGGATCACAGTAGTTACAACTATACAATCCCTTATTGATCTTCTGTCAAAAAGTGTGCTTCACCAACAGTCTTCATGAGGAATATATAGGCATCTATTCTTCAGTTAGGGCTTCCACGAAAATAGCTAGGGTTAATTAGGGTTAACCTCAAGACTTGGTCATAGGTCTTTAACAACCAGATTAGGGTTAAGCAGAGTTAACCTAATGTCCACGTGAGAATCTGATCTGGACTGTATAAACCAGATTCCTGAAAATTCTCAGGAATAACAAATCTGCACAAATGTTAGATCAGTACAGGATGTCTTAACATTGTTATGACAACAAGAATCTTGTTTACTGATTTTGGTAGAATGCAATAAATATGATCATTGCTTAATGATCAGCTAAACACTCATATTGAGTAGCTCCTGTATGACATTCTTTTTCTGCAGAATGTACCTTGTATCCCATAATGTTATGACATCAGTCATGACATTCACACAACTGGTTTTACCAAAAAAATGACAACAACCAAACACTTACAAACTCCACCCTTTGGCAAATTTTTGGCTAAAACCCCTAAACAATCAGAGATTAGAAAGCAGCAGAATTTTTAATAACATCTACCAAGTCTAATTCTACCAAAATTATCACAAAATCTTCTCCCCCTCTTTAGCCATAAATAGGCCAAAGATACTTGTACTTTTAAGTTATACAGTCATCCAAAAGGAATAATAAAAACATAGAGAGAAAAAAATCAAAAGTCATTTGCAGCAACAGGTACCAGCAGCAAACTTGTCAACTACACTGATCTTCAAGCACTGTCATCTTCAGAGGAGGCACTATCTTCAGCATTATGCTGGTCTGCATCAGCATCCTCTTCCCTTCTTTGTCCTTCATTCTCCTCGTGTTCTAGTCTAGCAATCAGGTCCTGAAGAGTCCTTTTCCTTGTATCAAGCTCTTTGCAGGTTTCCTTCAGCACATTTATAACATCAGTTTTCTTGGAATGAGATTTGACAGTTGATGTCTCAGCAGATGTCATGACAATGTCAAGAACATGTGTTCCCTGAAATAGCTTATAGTGCAAACCAAGAGCAGGGACTCTTTTGCATACAGTATCTTTTTCAACTAGAATGTCAGGATACTGAACAATGACTATACCACACAGGAGAGAGGGAAAGGCAATAGGGCCTTTAATAGCACAGCTTCCAGCATGTTTCAATGTTTGATCAAAGATATACTTGCCATAGTCAAAGTTTGTCCTGGTTCCAACAGCATAAATAAATCTTCCCAAGCCTGTGGAGATGGTTGATTTATGGTTGGTGGGAACCCAGTTAGCTGCACCAATTTTGTGCAGAATGACAAATTTCATGCTCAGCTTGCTTGCATTCAGCTTCCCTTTTAAGGGCCATCTCTTGACTTGATTTGTAGTGATGGTTTGACACACTTGGTTGTCAGTAACCTCAAGCTCAGGGCAAGCATCATCAAGTCTTCCTAGGAATTTGTTTATTTCAGAGGGAGAGAAATTTACCTTCCTTCCTCTCACATACACACACTTAAAATCAGCTGACTTTCCATCAGCACACCCATTAGATAAATTTACTATGAATTCTTTGACAAGAATTTCATAGCAGTTGGTAAACTTTACCACAATATTTATTAGACCAGCAGTCTTGATTAGATCCATGATCTCCTTACATTCCATGGTACTGTTGTTCAGCTCTCTTTCTAAGGCGATCCTTTTCAAAAATACATACTTCCACCTGTTTGCATTCTCTGGATGGTGAAAGGAGGTGTTGTCAATGGAAACTTCAGGGACTTTAGGCATTTTTCTCGAAGAGAGTTTCTTTCTGAGAGGAATGTCTGGAACATTACTCTCAACATCAAACTCAAATTTTGATTCCTCATCAGATTCAGAGGGTTCAGGCTCCTTCCTTTTCTTGGCTATTGGTTGTCTCAAAGGTTTTGAGAGACTACCAACAGGTACTCTAGTTTTCACCTTCCGTTTCTCTTTTGTCAATCCAGCCTTCATAGCTTCTACTCCAGTCTTGTTCTCAGACCTGGTTTTCTTATGAACAACTTCAGTAGCCTTCTCTTTGGAGAGGCTTTTGGCAGCATCCTGCTTTCCTTTTCTGTTCATCATCCTTCTAGCTATGCTAGGGTTGATATTGGCAATTAAGTCATTGTCAGAGTATTCTTCATCAACATCAATAACCGAGGGTTGAACATCCTTCTCAGTAGAGTTATGGTGATCATCACAATTTTCAGGAGATTTCCTAATGTTGTCATCAGGTGTCTCAACATTCTGAGTGACATCTGGATTCATTTCAACATTTGGGCTAGCAGATTCTTGGTTCAAAGGTACAGAAATGCCAGGTACAGAGTGATTCTCATTTAGAATCCTGGTGACTAGTCTAGCTATAGCTTGATGAACATAAACAGAACCTTCCCTATTTGCTATTTCTGGAGGAACAGAAGATGATGGTTGAGAGGATTTACCAGATGGAGAGGCTTGTGATCTTCTTGCATGTCTGGTTCGCAGCTTCTTGACCTTAGTGGGGTCAGCTTCCAGTTCACGAAGAGGAGTTATATCCAGAACATCAGAATGCATGCAATTTGTGATTGCCCTAGGTTCGCGATCAGAGGATGCAGAAGAAGCAGTCGCCTTTGAAGAGGATGATGACATGGATAGTTGAGACATTTTGAGTGATTTAGAAAACAGGTAACAGTGATAGTGAAATCTTCGTTTGAGAGATTGGAGATTGTTGCAGAAACGCGAGAGGAGGGAGATATATGAATGTATATTCAACTTCTTAAAATTTTGGAAAGAAATAGAGAAACAGATGATTAGCCCAATCAGAGTAGACTTAACTAAAATATCTCTCTCATCCCTTGTTTTAAGCAAAATTAATTGCTACATTTCTTCATGTTGGCAAATACCCAGCTTGCCCCTCAAATTTTCAAATTGACTAGCATCAAGTGCCTTGGTAAAAATGTCAGCCAATTGTAGTTCAGTGGCAACATGTTCCAGTTTAATCGCCTTTTCCTCCACAATATCTCTGATGAAGTGATGTCTAATATCAATATGCTTGGTCCTGATATGCTGAATAGGATTCTGGGAAATGTTGATAGTACTCATATTGTCACAGTACAATGTCATAAAATCTTGTGTGACATTATACTCAGTAAGCATCTGTTTCATCCAAATCATTTGCGAACAGCTACTACCAGCTGCTATGTATTCAGCTTCAGCAGTAGATAGAGACACACAGTTCTGTTTCTTGCTGAACCAAGAGACAAGATTATTTCCAAAGAAGAAACATCCTCCAGAGGTGCTCTTTCTATCATCAGCACTTCCATCCCAATCAGCATCACAGTAACCAGTCAGAGTTGGTTCACATCCATGAGAGTACATCAAGCCATAGTTGTAAGTTCCACTCATATACTTCAGAATTCTTTTCACTTGGTTGATATGACTTACTTTAGGTTCATCCTGGTATCTTTCACATACTCCAACTGCAAAAGCAATGTTAGGTCTGCTGGCTGTTAAGTATAGCTGACTTCCTATCATGCTTCTGTACAAGCTTTGGTCCACCTTAACCCCACTTGAATCTTTGGACAGCTTTAAATGAGTAGGTGCAGGAGTCCTTTTGTGACTGGCATTCTCCATCCCAAACTTCTTGACAATGTTCTTTGCATACTTGCTTTGAGACAGAAAAATTGAGTCTTCCATCTGTGTGACTTGCAGTCCAAGAAAGTAAGCCAATTCTCCCATGAGGCTCATTTCAAATTCAGCTTGCATCTAGTCAGCAAAATGTTTAACCATTTTATCTGACATTCCCCCAAACACTATGTCATCAACATAGATTTGAGCTACCATTATCTTTCCTCCTTCATTTTTGACAAAAAGAGTTTTATCCAAGCCTCCTTTCCTGTATCCTTTGTCAGAGAGGAATTTTGTAAACATGTCATACCATGCTCTAGGAGCTTGTTTCAGGCCATATAAAGCTTTCCTCAATTTGTAGACATGATCAGGGCAGTTTGGATCCACAAATCCTTTAGGTTGTTCCATATAAACTTCCTCATTTAAGTACCCATTAAGGAAGGCACTCTTTATATCCATCTGAAATAACTTAAATTTAAGGAGACAAGCAATTCCCAATAGGAGTCTGATTTATTCCAATCTGGCTACAGGAGCAAAAGTCTCATCAAAATCAACCCCTTCAACTTGAGTGTATCCTTGAGCAACAAGTCTTGCCTTATTCCTGGTGACAACTCCTTCAGCATCTGATTTGTTTTTGTAGATCCATTTTGTGCCAATGATGTTTGTTCCTCCTGGTCTAGGAACTAACTCCCATACTTCATGTTGCTTGAATTGGTTCAATTCATCTTGCATTCCTCCAATCCAGTATTCATCAGTTAAAGCCTCCTTAACATTTCTTGGTTCAATCTTAGATACAAAGCAAGAGTTTGTGATGATTTCTCTAGATCTTGTAATGAACCAACTGTTAGGATCTCCTATGATGAGTTCCTTAGGATGATCTTTCTGAATTCTGATGGAAGGGTCTTTGTTAGCTTCCTTTGATTCAGATTCTGATGAAGTAGTTTTAGGAACATCATCCTTTTGAGTTGAGGTCTCAAAGAATGTCTCAACATCATATGGGACATTTGTTTCCTCATGCTAATCATCAACTATGACATTTATAGATTCCATCATAACTTTGGTCCTGGAATTGAATACCCTATAAGCTCTGCTGTTGGTAGAGTATCCTAGGAATATTCCTTCATCACTTTTAGGGTCCATCTTTCTCCTTTGTTCACGATCTGTCAGAATATAGCATTTGCTTCCAAATACATGGAAGTACTTCACTGTAGGCTTTCTTCCTTTCCAAAGTTCATAAATGGTGGATGATGTTCCCTTTCTCAAGGTGACCCTGTTATGGTCATAACAGGCTGTATTCATAGCTTTAGCCCAAAAATGAATAGGAAGTCTTTTGGCATGTATCATTGCTCTGGCAGATTCCTGTATAGTCTTGTTTTTCCTTTCCACAACTCCATTTTGTTGAGGAGTTATGGGTGAAGAGAATTCATGATTAATTCCTTCTGAGGAGCAGAACTCATCAAACTTATTGTTTTCAAATTCCTTGCCATGATCACTTCTGATTCTGACAATGCATCCTTCTTTTTCTCTTTGAATTCTTTTGCACAATTCCTTAAATACTTCAAATACATCAGACTTTTCCCTAATGAAGTTAATCCAGGTGAATCTGGAAAAATCATCCACAACAACATAGGCATATCTTTTTCCACCAAGACTTTCCACCTGCATTGGTCCCATCAGATCCATATGTAGAAGTTCTAGTACCTTAGAGGTGGTCAGATGTCTTGTCTTTGGATGTGACATTCTAGTCTGCTTTCCAACCTGACATTCACCACAGACTCTCCCTTCATCAATTTGCAGCCTTGGAATCCCTCTGACTGCCTCCATGGATATAATCCTTTTCATTCCTCTTAGATGTAAATGACCAAGTTTTTGGTGCCACAATTTCACTTCTTTTTCTTCTTTGGCAATAGAGAACACAAGAATAATTAGTGTTCTCAGACTCCCATAAGTAGCAGTTGTTTTTAGATCTGACTCCTCTCATTACAACTTCTTGTTTTTCATTAGTTACAAGATATTCAGACTTGGTGAAGTTGACTTTGAATCCTAGATCACATAATTGACTGATACTTATGAGATTAGCAGTCAAGCCTTTTACCAGCAATACTTCATTTAGGTTTGGAACTCCAGGGCAGTCCAAGTTTCCAACTCCTTTGATTTCTCCTCTAGCACCATCTCCAAAAGTCACATAACTAGTAGTGTGAGGTTTAACATTATTGAGAAGATTCTTGATTCCAGTCATGTGTTTAGAGCATCCACTGTCAAAGTACCAGTCTTCCTTTGCAGAGACTCTAAGGGAGGTGTGAGCTATCAGTGCAGCAACCTTTTTCTTCCACTGTTGAGTATATGGTGCCTTGTTAGACTTAGGTTTGACAACTGGGGTCTGATTAGGATATCCATATAATCTGAAGCAAAATGGCTTTATGTGACCAAACCTCCCACAATGATGACATCTCCATCTTTGATACTTTTTCTTCATATTTCTCTGTTCTCGATGTTGAGTGCTATGTTGTGACATCTACTTTGACATTTGTTTATTAGGCCTGATTTTCTTCTTGTCTACAATAGATTTCTTTGCTGCCACAAATCCTAGACCAGACTTGTTTCCCACATTTTGTCCAACCTGAAGGATTTCTTCTAATTTGTCAGTTCCATTTGTCAGCATCTTGACAGATTTGGTCATTTGGTCAAGTTTTGAGTTTAGCATTTGAACTTCACTTTCGAGATGACTTATAGTATCAGTGCCTGCCTTCTTCTCAGCCTCCAACTTTACTATGAGTTTTTTTTTGTCTCTCATTTTGCTGATAGACTTCAGCACTTCTGATACATAACTTCTTGTAGGAGTCAGCCAGTTCTTCAAATGTTACTTCCTCATCACTAGAGTCACTATCAGAGTTACAAATACCAGTTAGTGCAGTAACTAGTTTGGCATATTCTTCTTCAGAATTACTTTTTGAGTCACAATCAGACCAAGTAACAGACATTCCTTTCTTTTGTTTCTTAAGAAAGGTAGGACATTCAGCTCGAATGTGCCCATATCCTTCACATCCATGGCATTGGATGCCTTTGCTTTGATTTCCCTTCTCTTCAGACTTTGGTCTTCTGTTGGAGTCATAAGATTTGTTAATGTCAGAGGGGATGTTCTTGAAATTTGACCTTGACTTTGGGTCCATTCTCTTGATGAGTTTGTTGAACTGCCTTCCAAGCATGGCTATAGCTTCTGAAATATTTTCTTCTTCATCCTCCTTGTTTTCATCTTCAGTATTAGATACAAGTGCTATGCTCTTGTTTTTCTTGTCGACATTGTCACTGATCCCCATCTCAAAGGTCTGAAGTGACCCAATGAGTTCATCAACCTTCAAGTTGCAGATATCCTAAGCTTCCTCTATAGCAGTCACCTTCATTGCAAATCTTTTAGGCAAGGATCTGAGAATCTTTCTCACCAGTTTTTCTTCTGACATCTTTTCTCCCAATGCTCCTGAGGTGTTGGAAATTTCCAAGATGTTCATGTGAAACTCATGAATGGTCTCATCTTCCATCATCCTTAGGTTCTCAAATTTGGTAGTCAGCATCTGAAGCCTTGACATTTTTACTTTGGATTTGCCCTCGTGGGTAGTTTTGAGAGTGTCCCAAACATCCTTGGCCAGTTCACATTGATGTACTAGTCTGAATATGTTTCTATCAATTCCATTGAACAAGGCATTTAATGCTTTGGAGTTACCCAGGGCTAATTCATCTTCTTCTTTGCTCCATTCTTCCTCAGGTTTCAGACTGGTTGTCCCATCTTTCCCAGTTATGGTGGGATGGTTCCATCCTTTGTCAGCAGCTCTCCAAGCCTTTTTGTCCAGTGATTTTAAGAAGGCAATCATACGAGGTTTCCAGTAGTCATAATTTGATCCATCCAGAATGGGTGGTCTGTTCCCAAATCCTCCTTCTTTGTCCATAGCGCCAGAAAATAATATCCCTAGATCTCACCCAATAAGACAGGCAGGGTGCCTGCTCTGATGCCAATTGAAATTCTGGCAGCAGATACTCAATGTCACAGTGAATGTTATGACACCGTATCTGACACACTTCAAGACAGTAATTTTAAAAGCAGTAAAGAACACAATCAATTGTTTACCCAGTTCAGTGTGTAACAACACCTACTCTGGGGGCTACCAAGCCAGGGAGGAAATGCACTATAAGAGATATTAATTTAGGAATAAACCAACCAGTTTATCTCCTTCACTTAAGACCTACCCAATGCAACTTCAATCTAAGATCAACTTAACCCTGAATTCTTGCTCACTCCCCCTCAATCACAGCAGTGATACTAAACTATTGATTAATGAAATTATGAAGATACTCTTCAGTACACACACTTGATTTTGCTTCACAACTTTAATCAAGTGACAAACACTTTTGCTTCAAAGCTTTGAGTGATACACAACCCTAACTTGACTTTGCTTCAAAGCTTTAATCAAGTGACACAAACACTCGTGCTTCAAAGCTTTGAGTGATACACAACCCTTACAATCAAATCCTACTCCAAGTCACTTATCACAATGATAATTGCTTGGATCACAGTAGTTACAACTATACAATCCCTTATTGATCTTCTGTCAAAAAGTGTGTTTCACCAACAGTCTTCATGAGGAATATATAGGCAGTTATTCTTCAGTTAGGGCTTCCACGAAAATAGCTAGGGTTAACATCAAGACTTGGTCATAGGTCTTTAACAACCATATTAGGGTTAAGCAGAGTTAACCTAATGTCCACGTGAGAATCTGATCTGGACTGTATAAACCAGATTCCTGAAAATTCTCAGGAATAACAAATCTGCACAAATGTTAGATCAGTACAGGATGTCTTAACATTGGTTATGACAACAAGAATCATGTTTACTGATTTTGGTAGAATGCAATAAATATGATCATTGCTTAATGATCAGCTAAACACTCATATTGATTAGCTCCTGTATGACATTCTTTTTCTGCAGAATGTACCTTGTATCCCAGAATGTTATGACATCAGTCATGACATTCACACAACTGGTTTTACCAAAAAAATGCCAACAACCAAACACTTACATTTTGAACTTGGGAGCTGAGGATGGATTGTAGATCATGGCATCCTCTTCAAAATGATATTTGGATGGTTCATTTCTCATAAAGTATGAGAAAGTTATGCTTGGTCAAAGTTGAGTTGACTTTTCCTACAAAACCCTAATTTAGCAACTTTTGGTTCTTGAGGAATTATGAGCAATCCTTGATGAATCATGATCAACCCTTTATCAAATGATAAAATATACTTCAAAATGAGGATGTTGACCAAAAATCTTGAAGTTTGACTATATGTAGGCCACAATTGACTTTTTCCCTAGCACAGTCGATTTTTAGGCCTTTGAGCAATTGACTGAGCAAACTTCCTCTACAAGGCTTGAAACTTGACATGGATGATCTTGAGAACATATTAGGACAATGGTGAGCATTTGGGATCCCTTGGACTCAAGTATATTGATGCAATATGAAACCCTAATTTGAGGTAGACTGCCTTAGGAGAGAGCTTGTCTGGCCAACCCTTGGACTACCTTGAGCAACTTAAGGATCTTTCTTGAAATGTTTTGAGAAATATGGGAGGGAAAATTTTGGGGTACAACAGCTTCCCCTGTTCAATCTTCTTAAACCTGAGGATGTAGATTGGCTTTCGTGCCTTTCGTGATCCGAAGGTGGAAGATGATTGAACACTAGAGTGCCCAGAAATTTGCACTCGCATGAAGTGGTATCCGTCTTGCGATGTCGGGAATGGGCTTATAGATGCCATTTGGAAATTGCCGACAGGGAATGGGCTTAAAGATGCCATCCGAAGGAGTGTCGATCACATAAGAGATTCCTTAGTGAGAGCTTGTATACCTGTTGTTGAGGAAGATTCCGCTGAGGAATGTTGATCTCTGTCTTGAGATAAATAGAATTTTAGGAGCTTCAGTCGTCCGTTATTCTATTGGGGTATCATCTCTGTTGAATTTTAGGAACTTCGGTCGTCCGTTATTCTACTGAGGAATCATCTATGTTGAATCTTAGGAACTTCGGTCGTCCGTTATTCTACGGAGGAATCATCTCTGTTGAAATTTAGGAACTTCGGTCGTCCATTATTCTACTGAGGAATCATCTCTGTTGAATTTTAGGAACTTCGGTCGTCCGTTATTCTACTGAGGAACCATCTCTGTTGAAATTTAGGAACTTTGGTCGTCCGTTATTCTATTGAGGAATTATCTCTGTTGAAATTTAGGAACTTCGGTCATCTGTTATTCTTCTGAGGAATCATCTATGTTGAATTTTAGGAACTTCGGTCGTCTGTTATTCTACTGAGGAACCATCTCTGTTGAAATTTAAGAACTTCGGTCGTACGTTATTCTACTGAGGAACCATCTCTGTTGAAATTTAGGAACTTCGGTCGTCCGTTATTCTACTGAGGAATCATCCATATTGAATTTTAGGAACTTCGGTCATCCGTTATTCTACTGAGGAACCATCATTTAGTCGAGGAGGTGAGAATAAACTACTATCTGGTCGTGGTCCAGGCTTCATAGTGATAAGACCAACTGTTATCTGGTCGTAATCCAGGCTTTACAGTGACTTATTCGGGAGATGAGATTAAACTTGCTATCCGGTCGTAATCCGGGCGTCACAATTTCTCGATTCTTATCTGGTCGTAATCCAGGCTTCAGAACTTGTGTTAAAGATATACCACTATCTGGTCGTAATCCAGGCTTCGTGGTGTCTTTGGCTGCTATCTGGTCATAACACAGGCTTCACAGGAACTTGTATTGCTATCTGGTCGTAATACAGGCTTCACAATAACTTGTTGAGTTGTTATCCGGTCGTAGTCCGGGCTTCACGGCTTGCTGAGGACTTAAACTATTATCCGGTCGTTCTCCGGGCTTCATAGCTTGAAGATAAACCACTATCTGGTCGAATCCAGGCTTCACGGTGTTCAATACGGTTATCCGGTCGAATCCGGGCTTCACAATATGTTGTAGAGATCAAGATACTATCCGGTCGTACTCGGGCTTTATATCTTGAATTTTGCGAGAATTTGATTGTATCTTTCCTGAAAGGTAAAGGTTAATTGTATGTAATGCATGATATGTATCAAGCAATGATGTTCTCAAAATAAATGTGATTGTGTTGTATGATGCGTATGTGTATGTCATGATGTATGGACATGTAATGTTTTTATGATATCGCTAGCTGGGGAAAATAAATCCCGGATTGCTGTTAGAGAAAAGAGTTGAATTCTTCGTTTCCGCTGGAGATAGTGAATGCAAATGACTTTGAGAATAAACCTACAGGAGAGGATAACTCCACTGGGGAATAAACTGACGAGGAAATGTCTCTATGGGGAGGACAAACTCTGCTAGAGGACCTGTTGATTTGGAGAAATAAACTCGATTGGGGATGAATTATCGTTGTTGGCGATGATGAACTCTGTTGGGGATTGAGTTTCTGTTTGTGAAAGGAATGAACTCCGCTGGGGATGATTTTCCAATGGCGACTTCATTGGGGATAATCTTTTAGACTCTACTGGGGACAATCCTTCAGAGTCTACTGGGGAGAAATATTCAAACTCCACTGGGGGTAATTTTCTAGTGCTGATGATAGATAAACTCTGCTTGGGGAGAATATTGTCGACTCATTCGTGGTTGCGAGCCTCAGCTGGGGAGAGTGGTGTCCTGTTCGGGACCACAAATATCACTTTCTTTTCCTTACTCTATGGGGAGTGAATATACCTTCAATTGTTTTCTCCAACTAGGTCTATCCGTATACCTGGTGGACAAAGCAATTGTACGGTTTGGACATTTCTTATTTTCCCCTGTTCCTGATATTACGAGTAATCGTATTTTGTTTCGCATGTAAATATTTATGAGCAGCAATTATTGTTAAATGCATATATCAAAAATGAAACATTGGACGTTCTTGCAAAACAAAACAAAAAAAGAAAACAATGTGAAATTTCTTTGTGAAAATGAATCGTATTGATTTTGAAGTTGGCCTATAAATAAGCGTTTTTGGTACAGGAGGCTGACGTCCTAGTAAGAGAACGCCGCCAAACAATAGAATTTATACAGCTTGTGAAAAACTAAGAAAAACAGCTATGTGAACAACCCCACTGGGTTCCAACTCTGCTATTGCCTTTATATCCTCGAGCATCTCATCAATTTGCTACTTGGTTGAAGGTAGATCTGATTAATTAGTGCCGTCTGAGCTTGATAGTCGATACCGAAGTCTGATTGCAAGGTGATCCAATGAGACATAGTGTTACGCTTTAAACCCTAATTTTTTCCTGGACCGCCCTTTCGGGTTTTCAGTCCACCGGGATACCCTTTTTTGCCCAAGCCGCCTTTTCAGGTTTTCGACTTGCCGGGTGTACAGATTTTTTTCATTTTCATCCCTTATTTTTTCCCGAACCCTTTTGGTTCGCCGGGAAGCCCTTATTTTTTCCTAGGCCAGTCAACCTAGCGGGTCTTTTATTATGCGTAGTATTTTTTCACTATGTCTGCATTGACGGAGTGAGGAAGGTTGTCACTGTGATACAGTGGGAACAAACTGACTGTTTTTTGGAATGTTGGTTTGTGTTTTGTGTTTTGTATTCGCAAAATGTCGCGGTAAGCAAGAGTCGCCACCGACTTTTATTTTATCCAACAAGGAAAGGAAAAAAGCACAGAAAAATTCCTTTTTCGAGATATTTCTCGGGTTCGGGGGGTAGATTATAGAAAGGGAAGGTGTTAGCACCCTTTCTATCTGTGGTTATCGACGGGCTCTTAGGTACTTGCTCATATTGTTTTCAAAATTTTGCTTTCTTTGTGATTGTGGGTTTGAAAAAAAGTCTTTATTTGAGAAGGAGTGTAAGTGTGAAAAAGATTTTGTTTTGGAAAGAGCAAGTACCTGAGAACCATCTACCTACTCGAAAAAGGAATCGTTCTATGCTATCTTCCTTTAGATAATGATATCCTACTATTGATGAGTAGGTAGCACCGTCGTTGGAGTTTGAGGGTCAATTCGAATGCGGGACTTACGGTCACAAAAGCAATGTTAGGACGCCTTAGCGGTAACCCTAATGTCTTAGATCATTTGTTTTGAGGCAACAATATCCGAGGCAACCGTTTCAAGGCGACTATGATCTTTGGACAAGAGGGCGACCTCTAAAGTGACCTATACTTGATGACCGCGTTACGAAGGCAACCAAGTGGGGTGTACCCTAAGAGTGCGCATGTGTGAGTGTGTCGTTTTTCAGTTAATTTTATCTTTGTACATGTTAATGGTTATCTAAGTTGATTTTAGGTTTAAACATTCATTCTTGTCATGCATTCCTATTATCAAACATCTAGCAATTATATTTTGCGGAAAATAAATTGCGGAAATTAAATTACAAGGCGTCGGGTATTTACATCGCCAAAAGCAACCCTTTGAAATTTAAATGTGGAAAATAAATAAAGCGATAAAAATAGTTAAAGTCCTATTAAGTTATTACATTCCGGGAACAAATACAATATTGAATAAAATGGATCACATGCGGGAAATTAAATCGGGCGCAACTTTTAGGGTTTTGACCCTTTGCCATTAAAGAAAAGATTTTTTTTTTTTTTTTGACTTTTAAGAAATAAACTATCCTAAATTAATTATTAAATTAAATTAATTAAACTAATTAATAAAAATAAATATTTTTGGGTTTTTGTGTTATTTAAAGAAAGAAAATAAAATTGATCAATGTTAATAAAAACCTAATTATGTCTAAGTTAATTTGATTATTTACAAAATATATTAAAGTTATCCTAATTAAAACTAAATTAATATAATTAGTATTTATTAATAAAAATTAAAATTTAATTTTATGAAGAAAATATTTTTGTGGTTTTAATTTTATAAAGAAAAATATTTGATTGGTTAATTAATTAAATAGAAATAATAAATGAATAATTAAAAAAAATAAAATAAAAATATAGAGAGATAGGGGGTATGGGCCTGATTTGAGGTGTTTGAGAAGCAAATTCCATGGCCCAATTGTGTTGGCCTCGTTTGACTTTCCCTGGACTGGGTATGGACATATTGACTGGATTCCGTGGTGGATGTTCCATCTCCATCCATCAGATCTAGCCATTGGCCATCTGTCCATTGATTAGATGATGGTATATGATGTACTGCTACTCCTTAGGCGCACTGGAATACCTGAAGAAAAATTATAACAAATAGCATGGGGGACCTGGGATTCGAACCCAGGTCCTGTTGGATATTGGATGCACGTGTTTACCACTCAGCCACTTTGTTTTAGTTGTCAATATATTAAGCAATAATAATAATAAGAGGTAATGCGCTAATATGCCGGAACAAAAAATAAAACACGTGAATATTTGAAAGGACCAGTCAATGGGGGACACGTTGTAGTCCCTTTCCTCAGGCCTATAAAGAAGTTACTTGCGGATTTAAATCCGCAGCTAAAAGCGCAGGCCATTCCAAAAACTCATCTCAGGCCAAATAATCTCCTCTCAGGACCATGGTTGCATTTGTCCTCTTCTCCCGGTCACGTCCATGGCCATTATTAATGCTAATTTTACCTGTAATGAAAAACACTAATCCAAGAGGAAAAACCCTAACAATGGCGTTTTGCACCATAAAGCAGATAAATGAAATCAAATAATATGGAAAGCTTGGAAATTATCTGGTGGTTACAAATATACCATTGATTTCGTGTAATGATGCATGGATTTTGAAATACGAAATCAAATTCAAAGGGGGAGCGTGTGACAGTTACAGTGTGTTTGAGTGTGTATAGAGGCTTGCTAGGGATTGGTTCTGACTCAGTGAACCTCCAGCAATCGATTGGTATTGAGTTTTGCTTCTGAAAATGCCTCCAAGTGTGATTTTGGTTTTGCACTTTTTACAACTTTTTTCAAGTTTTGTTTGGTTGGTTCTTGCAACCTCTAGCCTTGTTTTCGTGCCCTCTAGCTTCCTTATGTGTGATAGAATGTATTAGGTTAACAAATATGCCTTGAATCTTTGCACATCAATGCCATGGGATTTGATTTGATTCACCATTACAAAACCTTCCAAAATTGTCAAAACTCAATATTTTTGCACATGGAATGCTTGATACGAGTTTGATACCCTTGATGATGATGATTTAGTCCTAAAATAGCCAAAAAGATATCAAGCAATCAATATTTGGATTTTATTTGATTTAATTTGATTAAAAATGAAATAATTCAATAAAAAATCAAATAAAATAATAAAATTGATAAGTGGACACAAGGCTGAAGCTAGGACACGTGTTCAATGTGGAAAGTTCAAATCAAGTGGAAAAGAATGGGCCCATTTGACAAAATTTGAAGTTTTGGGGATAGTTGACTTTTGGCAATTTTGCAAAAATGCCCAACTTCAACAATACATAACTTCTTCAATTTTGAACTTTTGGAAGTGTTATTGGACTTTTTAGAAAGCTTGAGATGTCCTCTAACCAACCCTTTTGGTCGCATCTTATTTGGATATTTCATGCTCAAGTTATAAGCTTTGGCAAGAAAGGTGTTTTTGTTGACTTTCAAAAATGACCTATAATGTCCAAATTTATAACTTCTTGTGAGTGCATTTTCTGATCTTGGAGTATGAAGATGGATTGTATGAAATCACATCCTATTCAAAATTAGCTTTGGATGGGTCATTTATCATAAAGTATGAGAAAGTTATGCTTGGTAAAAGTTGAGTTGACTTTTCCTACAAAACCCTAATTTAGCAACTTTTGAGTCTTGATGAATTTTGAGCAATCCTTGATGAATAATGATAAACCCTTGATCAAATGATGAAATATCCTTAAAAATGAGAATTTTTACAAAAAAATCTTGAAGTTTGACTGTTTATAGGTCACAGTTGACTTTTGCCATAGCACAGTCGATTTTTGGACCCTTTGAGCAATTGACTGAGCAAACTTCCTCTGCAAGGCTTGAAATTTGACATGGATGAACTTGAGAACATATTAGGACATTGGGGAGCACTTGAGGTCATTTGGACTCAAAGCTCTTGATGCAATACAAAACCCTAATTTGGGGTTGACTGCCTTAGGAGATAGCTTGACTGTCCAACTCTTGAGCAATCTTGAGCCACATGGAGATTTTTCTTGCCATGTTTTGAGAAATATGAGAGGGAAAATTTTGGGGTACAACAGCTGCCCCTGTTCAATCTCCTTAAACCTGAGGATATAGATTGGCTTTCGTGCCTTTCGTGATCCGAAGGTGGAAGATGATTGAACACTAGAGTGCCCAGAAATTTGCCCTTGCATGAAGTGGTATCAGCATCGTGATGCCGGGAATGGGCTTACAGATGCCATTTAGAGATTGTTGATAGGAGGTCTGAACTTGATTTTAACAGAAAACGAATCAGAATAAACCGTTGAGAGATTTATCTGAACCAGTGAGAAAGTCTTGGAGTACCTTCGACTGGAATAAGAATCAGGGAGATCTTAGCATCGATCTGACTGAACCAGAGAAGGTCTTGGATTAACTTTGACTGGATAAGAATCAGAAAAATCTTAGAATCGATTTAACTGAACCAGACGAAAGTCTTGGAATATCTTCAACTGGAATAAGAATCAGGGAGATCTTAGCGTCGATCTGACTGAACCAGAGAAGGTCTTGGATTAACTTTGGCTGGATAAGAATCAGAAAAATCTTAGAATCGATTTAGCTAAACCAGACAAAACTCTTGGAATATCTTCAACTGGAATAAGAATCAGGGAGATCTTAGCATCGATTTGACTGAACCAGAGAAGGTCTTGGATTGACTTTGGCTGGATAAGAATCAGAAAAATATTAGAATCGATTTAGCTGAACCAGACAAAAGTCTTGGAATATCTTCAACTGGAATAAGAATCAGGGAGATCTTAGCGTCGATCTGACTGAACCAGAGAAGGTCTTGGATTGACTTTGGCTGGATAAGAATCAGAAAAATCTTAGAATCGATTTAGCTGAGCCAGACAAAAGTCTTGGAATATCTTCAACTGGAATAAGAATCAGGGAGATCTTAACATCGATCTGACTGGACCAGAGAAGGTATTGGATTAACTTTGACTGGATAAGAATCATAAAAATCTTAGAATCGATTTAACTGAACCAGACGAAAGTCTTGTGAGAGCATCTTTCTGAGGAATCCGCTGAAACAGCTCTCAATAGATGTAGTTTTTGAGGGGACTACCAGGTCATATAAGTAGCCAACGGTGTTTATTGATTCGTCTTTCCCTGAAAAGGTAAAGAGTTAGTCATATGCAATTTCATGATGTATGAAATGCATGATATATATCAAGAAATGATGCTCTCAAAATAAATGAGATTGTGTGGTATGATGCGTATATGCCTGTATCATGATGTATAGAAATGTAATGTTTCTAGCTGGGGAAAATAACTCCCGGATAGCTGCTGAAGAATAGAGTTAGATTCTTCGTTTCCGCTGGGGATGGCGAACGAAGAGAATAAACCTGCAGGAGAGGATGACTCCGTTGTGGGAATAAACTAATGAGGAGATTACTTTGTGGGGAAGAGATGTTCTGCTGAAGATTCCATTGATAAATTCCGTCGAGATGAATTATCGTTGCTGATGATATTGAATCCTATTGGGGATTGAATTCCTGTTTGTGAAAGGAAAGAAATCCGCTGGGGATGATCTTTGGTTGCGACTTCTCTGGGAATAACCTTTTAGACTCTTATGGGGATAATCCTTTGAGTTCTGCTGGGAATGATCCTTTGAATTCGGCTAGGGAGATTTATTTTTGTACTCCGCTGGGGATAAACTTCCAAAGTCTACTGGGGATGATTCTCCCAACTCCGTTGGGGAAGCTTTTTCAGATTGCGCTGGCAAAATTTTAACTCCACTGGGGATATCTTGTACCCTGCCGGGGAGCATTCTTATATTCCATTGGGGAATATTAAGACTGTCGGGGATATCAAGCCTATTTAATGCTGATGGTAGATAAACTCTGCTTGGGGAGAATATTACTGATTCATTCACAGTTGCAAGTCTCAGCTGGGGAGAGCTATCATTACTGTCTTACTCTGCGGGGAGTGAAGGTATCCTAGCCATATTCTTCAGCTGAATCTACCTTTGTACCTGGTGGATAGAGCAAATGTATAGTTTGGACAATTTTTATTGCCCCTGTTTCTGATATTACCCGTAATCGTCTTTTGTTTCGCATGTAAATATTCATGAGGAGCAATTAATGTCAAATGCATATATAAAAAATGAACATTGGACGTTCTTTGCAAATCAAAACAGATAAAGAAAAAACAGTTCGAAATTTCTTTGAAAATGAATTGTAATGATTTTGAAGTTTGGCCTGTAAATAGGCGTTTTTGTACAAGAGGCTGACGTCCTAGTAAGAGAATGCCTCCGAATAAAAGAATTTACACAATTTGTGAAAAACTAAAAAAACAGCTATGTGAATGATCCCACTGGGTTCCAACTCTGTTATGGCCTTTATGTCTTCGAGCATCTCATCGCTTTGCTGCTTGGTTGAAGATGAATCAGATTGATTAGTGTCGTCCGAGCTTAATAGTCGATACCGAAGTCTGGATGCAAGGTGATCCAATGAGACATAGTGTTACGCTTTGATCCCTAATTTTTGCTTGGACCTCCCTTTCGGGTTTTCAGTCCATCGGGATACCCATTTTTGCCCAAGCCGCCTTTTCAGGTTTTCGACTTGCCGGGTGTATAGATTTTTTTCATTTTCATCCCTTATTTTTGCCCGAACCCTTTTGGTTCGTCGGGAAGCCCTTATTTTTTCCTAGGCCAGTCAACCTAGCGGGTCTTTGATTATGCGTAGTATTTTTTCACTATGTCTGCATTGATAGGGTAAGGAAAGTCGTCACCATCTATGGTGGTTAGAGTCATAGCTCCTCCTGAGAAAATGTTCTTAACCACAAATGGCCCTTCGTAAGTAGGGGTCCATTTGCCCCTGGGATCACCTTGAGGTAAAATGATGCGCTTGATCACCAGATCCCCAACTTGATACTCTTATCGTCTGACTTTCTTGTTAAACGCCTTGATCACCCGCTTTTGATACGTCTGACCATGACAAATAGCGGTAAGTCTCTTTTCGTCGATTAGGTTCAGTTGATCAAGTCGGGTCTGAATCCAGTCATCTTCACTCAAACCTGCATACTTCATGATTCGGAGAGAGGGTATCTGAACTTCAATGGGAAAGACTGCCTCCATGCCATATACCAAGGAGTAGGGTGTTGCCCCTGTTGACGTCCGCGCTGAGGTACGGTACCCATGAAGAGAAAATGGTAACATCTCGTGCCAGTATTTGTATGTCACCGTCATCTTCTGCACAATCTTCTTAATGTTCTTATTAGCCGCTTCGACAACCCCATTCATCTTCGGCCGGTAGGGAGAAGAGTTATGATGCTGTATCTTGAATTGCTCGTAGAGCTCGATGATCATCTTGTTGTTGAGATTAGTACCATTGTCCGTAATGATCCTCTCTGGTACACCATATCGATAGATCAGATTGTGTCGAATGAACCGTGCCATGACTTTCTTGGTTACAGTAGCAAAGGAAGCTGCTTCAACCCACTTCGTAAAGTAATCAATTGCCACCAGGATGAAACGATGCCCGTTGGATGCTGTAGGTCTGATCTCGCCGATCATATCAATGCCCCACATTGCGAAAGGCCAAGGTGCCGTCAAGATGTTCAAAGGGACTGGAGGTATATGCACCTTATCAGCATAGACCTGGAACTTGTGACATGTCCGAGAATGCTGATAACAGTCAGCTTCCATTGTGGACCAATAATATCCTGCCCGAAGGATTTTCTTTGCCATGGTGTGTCCACTGGAATGAGTTCCGAAAGTACCTTCATGTAACTCCGCCATGATCCTTTCTGCTTCATTCTTATCCACACAACGCAGTAAGGTTGAATCATGGTTATGCTTGTAAAGAATGCCATTACTGATGAAGAACTTTGCTGCGAACCTTCTCAGAAACTTCTTATCATTAACAGATGCACCCTCGGGGTATTCCTGAGCCTCAAGGTATCTCTTCACCTCATGAAACCAGGGTTTATCTGCTAGCTCTTCAGTCTCAATATCACAGCAATGTGCAGGTTCGTCTAATATTTCAATGATGATCCGGGGAGCTTCGTTGTCCCAATTGACTTTGAACATAGAAGACATCGTAGCTAGCGCGTCCGCCAACTGATTCTCCTCTCTAGGGAAATGTTCAAAGGTTATCTCCTCGAAATGGGGGAGCAATGTCAACACATACTCTTTGTAAGGAATAAGATTAGGGTGTTTCGTATCCCACTCGCCTTTGATCTGACTGATCACGAGAGCGGAATCTCCGAAGACACTTAGAAACTTAATCCTTAGGTCAATTGCTGCTCGAAGACCCATGATGCACGCTTCATACTCCGCCATGTTGTTGGTGCAGTTGAAACATAGTTGGGTGGTAAACGGAGTATGAGATCCTTTAGGAGATATGATCACGACGCCAATGCCATTACCCAAAGCATTTGAAGCTCCATCAAAGTACATAGACCATCGGGATCCTTCCTCAGGTCCTTCATCTGGTCCAGGTGTCTCGCAATCAGTTACCAACATGATATTCTCGTCCAGAAATTCAAAGTTCATAGACTGATAATCATGTACAGCCTGATGTGCCAAATGGTCTGCCAACACACTTCCCTTGATTTCCTTTTGGGTCATGTACTGGATGTCGTACTCAGTCAAGATCATCTGCCATCTTGCTATTCTTCCAGACAAGGCAGGCTTTTCGAAGATATACTTGATTGGATCCATCTTTGATATCAATATAGTAGTGTGAGTCAGCATGTACTGTCTCAGCCGGCGAGCAGCCCATGCCAAAGTGCAGCAATTTTTCTCAAGCAACGAGTATCGAGTCTCGCAGTCGGTAAACTTTTTGCTAAGGTAGTAAATAGCATGCTCTTTTCGGCCAGACTCGTCATGCTGCCCCAGCACACACCCCATTGAGTTATCGAGTACTGTCAGGTATAAGATCAAAGGTCTCCCTTCAACTGGCGGCATCAGAATAGGTGGCTCTTGGAGATACTCTTTTATCCTTTCGAAAGGGGCCTGGCATTCATCGTTCCAACGTACTACTTGATCTTTCTTCAGTAGCTTGAAGATTGGCTCACAAGTAGCAGTCAGGTGTGAGATGAATCGGGAAATATAGTTTAAACATCCCAGAAAGCCTCTGACTTCTTTTTCTGTTCTGGGAGCTGGCATTTCCTGTATAGCCTTCACCTTTGCAGGATCCACTTGAATACCTTTATTGCTTACAACGAAACCCAGCAGCTTACCAGATCTCACCCTGAAGGTGCACTTGTTCAGGTTTAACCTCAGTTTGTACAATTTCAACCTTTCAAATAACTTTTGAAGGTGGTCAAGATGCTCTTCTTCAGTCTGAGATCTTGCAATCAAGTCGTCAACTTATACCTCAATCTCATGATGGATCATGTCATGAAACAAAGCAACCATGGCGCGCTGATACGTTGCCCCAACATTCATCAGTCCAAAAGGCATGACCTTGTAGCAAAAGGTACCCCACTGAGTAACAAAAGTTGTCTTCTCCATGTCTCCGGGAGCCATTTTAATCTGATTATAACCGGAGAAACCATCCATAAAGGAGAATACCTTATGTTGTACGGTGTTGTCAACCAGAACGTCGATATGAGGCAGAGGGAAATCATCCTTGGGACTTGCCCTATTCAGATCCCTATAGTCAACACACATTCGAACTTTACCATCCTTCTTCGGCACGGGAACCACGTTGGCAACCCACTGAGGGTAAGAAGTAACCGCTAGAAAACCGGCATCAAACTGTTTCATAACCTCGGCCTTGATTTTCTTAGACATCTCTGGGCGCATTCGGCGGACCTTCTGTTTCACTGGAGGACAGTCTTGCTTGGTAGGCAGGCGGTGAACCACAATATCGGTATCCAACCCAGGCATATCTTCATAAGAACAGGCGAATATCTCAACGTAGTCACGCATCATCTGAATCAATTGTTGCTTCACATTAAGCTCCAGATTTGCACCGATCCTGACCTCTTTCTTGTCTATCTCTGTACCCAAATTCACTGATTCCACTGGCTCTTTGTACGGCTAAATAACCCTCTCTTCCTGAAGTAACAGTCTTGTAAGTTCACCAGGAACTTCGCAATCATCTTCACCTTCGTCTTCGGCTAAGTTGACCGGGCTTTCGAAGTCATAACTGGCAGTAGCAGAGTCGTTACCAGTGAGATCCAGAGTGGATGTAGACCTGTATATGTGAGTGTGTGTAAAATAGCTGTTTCGCAATATGTAATAAAAGAAAAACAAGGAGCGCAAAATTTGAAATGCAAGAAAACGTCCAATGCTTTTATTAATGATATATGAAAATGACACACATAAAGCCCTCACAAATGAAGCCACGGTGCTCCGGGTAAGACACCGGGCCGTAAAGTTTAAAACATTGTCTGTTACAGGTAGAAAAACAAAAATTCTCATTACTGGGTAACAAAAGAAATAGGGATGAAGTCCTTTGCTGTCCAGTTACGTAGTCCACCATCAGTAGTAGGATAGATCCAGCTATCGAACTCAGACTCTTCCACATCGTCTTCAATGGCATTCACTCCTGAATTGCTGATGAACAGGAGAGGTCTTCCGATCCGCGCATTCCGAACGGACTTTTGAGATTCTGCAGTGAAACCCAAACCAAACTTGTTAGTCTTTTGTGCACAATCAGGGAGTTAGCCCCAATTTGCACACCCACCTTTCTCGACAACAGCCCGGGCATCCCTGAAGGAAGCCATCTTCATAGGAGGATCTTCAACTGCAGTCTGAGTTAATGCCAGCATTTGGGGAACCTCTTCAAAATGCTGAAATGGGGTCTCGATGAACTCCCCATCCATCTCTACGTATCAGAAAGATTTGAGGTGGCTAACCATGTACTCTTCCTCACCTTGTACTGTCACTATCTTCCCTTTCACCGGGTACTTCAGCTTCTGGTGGAGCGTTGAGGTCACTGCCCCAGCTTTGTGGATCCATGGGCGTCCCAGCAAACAAGAATAAGATGGCCGAATGTCCATCACATAGAATGTAGAGGTGAAAACCTGAGAACCAACCTTAATCGGAATATCCACTTCTCCATGTACCATCCTCTTAGACCCATCAAAGGCCCTGTCGACGATGTTGCTTGGTTTCATCTCCAAACCTTCAAAGTCCAACCGGTCTAGAGCTTTCTTAGGCAAAACTTTCAATGAGGAACCAGTATCCACCAATACATGGGCTAGAGTAGTGCCACTGCATTCAATGGAGACATGCAGGGCATCATTATGATTCTTCCCTTTAGCAGTCAAGTCGGCGTCAGAAAAACCCAACCCATTATCAGCAGTCAGATTGGCCACACAATCTATAAACTGATCAGCTGATGTTTCTTGAGGTACGTGTGCAGTCTTCAGGAAAGCAATCAGAGCCTTGGCATGGGCTTCTGAGCATAGCAACAGTGATAACATGGAGATTTTGGATGGGGTTTGCCCTAGCTGCTCGACTACATTGTAGTCGCTCTTTTTGATGATCTTTAGAATTTCTTCCATCTCTTGCCTAGAGGCTTCAACAGTAATTGTCTTTGGTGCCTCTGTCTGGGCAGGCTCATCAGTGGTTCCTTTTCCCCGAGTGTCAGATGACTCGGCAACAGGGGTAAGAACGGGAACTTGAACAGGAATAGTAGCAGGTACACTGGCAGGTGTAATAACAACAGGTTTTCCGGCAGTTGGTGGAGAGATATCAGGTGAGAAAAGTCTTCCGCTGCGGGTGACTTTAGCAGGTCCAACAATATTGCTGACGTCAGTATCAGAATCCAACTCTTGTTTAACTCCATGAAAATAAACATCAGCCCCATAATGCCAAGGGACAACTTTATCAGATGTATAGGGGATAGGCCCTGGAATAGTGATAATCAATGGTGTGATTCTTGGAACAGATGTAATTCTAACAGGCTTCCTCGAGGGAGCCTTGGAAGAATTGTCGAAAATGGTGATAATGGCAACTTCTTCAGTAGGGATCAAAGGAACAAGAGTCTTCTCAAACCGAATTTCTTTATTATCCATCAGGTGTTGGACACCTGACTTCAAAAGATGGAAACCGGTAGGTAGGACAGAACACATACGACAACCTTCGTCACAGCCCGAAAATAAACCGGCTAGCAAAAGGTTCTTCTTCACAGTCATCAAAGGGGTAAAAATGTCGTTCATAGAAACTACAAACAAGTATTCATCTATAGCATTCACTCCATGTTTGGGCATAGGAGCAGTCGCAACATTAGGTCTTTCAGGTGCTTCGAACTCAATCTCCTTCGCATCAATTAAGTCCTGTATTTTGTTCTTCAAAGCCCAACAATCATCTGTATCATGTCCCGGGCTATCAGAGTGAAAAGCACAACGGGCATTAGGATTGTACTTAGGTGATGCAGTGTTGGGATTCTGTGGAGCCTCCCTTGGAGTTACTAGATTGGTTTTCAATAACTGCGGAAGAATCTAAGACAAAGTCATGTTAAGATGGGTGAATTGCCTTCGAGGTCTCTCGGCCTTTTGTTGATTGTTGCGCTGAGGAGCCCCAACAGGTCTTAAAATAACAACTGCATTAACAGCTTAGAGGCGTTCAGGTCTATTCTGGATTTTCGAACTATAAACAACACTGGACTCCTTCTTAAAAGGCTTTTTCTCGGTGCTCGATGAAGCACCCTTTTGTATCTTACCAGACTTAATACCATCCTCAATCCTCTCACCGATCATAATTAGCTCTGTAAACCCAGACGAAGAGCTTCCAATCAGGTGGTTGAAAAATTGACCAGACAGGGTCCCCAGAAACATATTAACTAGCTCCCGATCAGCCAAGGGTGGTTGTACTCTTCCGGCGAGGTCCCTCCACTTCTGAGCATAATCTTTGAAACCTTCACCCGTTCCCATTGACATACCCTAGAGTTGGGTATGCGTGGGAGCGAGGTCGACATTGTATTGTTACTGCCTGTAGAAAGCAGCAGCCAAATCTTCCCAACTGCAGATACTGGCTCCGTCTAACTGGTAAAACCATTCAAGCTGAGTCCCTGAGAGACTGTCTTGAAATAAGTGGATCCATAGGTTCTTATCAGCGGTGTATGGCTGAATCTTCCTTACATACGACCGGAGGTGCAGTTTCGGGCAAGAAATTCCATCGTATTTAGCGAAGGCTGGTGCTTTGAATTTGTGGGGAATCACCACCCCAGATGACAGACCCAGATCTCCAAAGTCCAAACCAGGAACCTTCTGAACGTCCATCGCACTCAACCGGTCTTCCAGTTGCTTGTATCTATCCTCAGCCAGAGGATACTGGTCTTCGTCGAAGTCTGTCTCGTTGTCTGAAACCACAGGGCTAGGAGCCCTCCTTTCTTCCTGACTATCTTTCCCTCCAGATGAGGTGGTCAAATCAACTTCATCTCGTAGCCTGTTTCCGAACCTGTGACCCGTGTTAAACAGGACTGTCCTCTTCTTCTTCTTCTTCTTCTCTTTCAGAATAAGGGTCTTTAGATCTTGCTGGCCCTTAGCTAGATTCATGAACAGCTCTTGGAATTGGGCATTTTGAGCCTGCATAGCCTTGATTGCTTGTTCAGTCGATGGTTCAGAAGACATGATGCTAAAATAAACAGCGAAGAAGATGAGAAAAACTGTAAGGGTACCTGTTATGAGGTGCATGGAATGAAATGCGTATGATATGATTTCAAATACATCGAGAGATTCAAATTCGTAAACAAGAAATGAAACACACTTTTATTAGATAAACTTTGAAATTAATTGTTCAACAAATTGCCCTTAAGGCGTTACAAGAAAGGAAATACTGAAAAGTAAATAAAAACTGGAAGTAATCAAAGGACATCAACGCTCCCATGGTCGTTTGCCTTTAGTGCTGACATAGTCATTGATGATCTTCTCTTTCTCCAACTGCCTAGTCAACTTCTGGATCTTTCGCTCTTGCTCGTGATACTTTTCTCTATAAGTATCCCGCTCTTCCCTTAGCTGCATCCAGGACCTCTTCAATGCCCCAATGTCAGTAGGCATGTAAGGGTGGAGGATGGTAGGAAGAACCCCCTCTTCATTAGCAACTTCAACAATGATAGGCAAGACGGCTTCATACGGCATTCCCAGCTTTTGGGCACGGATACGAACCCATCTAAGATATGGATCCATTGGAAGAGAAGTCTTTGGACCCAGCTCGTGTGGACCAGATCTGTGAACTCTATCCCAAGCCCTTATGAATCAGCGGCGTTGCTCGTCACTATCGCCTTGAAAATCAAAGATAATACTGGCATTAGCAGCTCATGAGGTCATTCCCTTCTGGCTCGCCCAAACTGACGTAAGGCCAAGCATGGATTGTAAGTAATTCCTCCATTGGTTCCTATCAGTGGAACATTGGGGTATTCCCCACAGCGATCAATAATAGCCACCTCATCCATACCCTTAATAGTCCAGATGATGTCATTGTGAGAGAGAGACATAACCCTATAAGCCCATCCCATGCCTTCTTTGTTCTTCAAAACTGACTTGGGAAGGTGAGAAATAAACCACCTTGCCAATAATGGAGCACAACACATCAAGGTTCCCCGCTTCCGAGCAGTACGAGCATAAAGCTGATGAAGAATGTCACCCAAGAGAGTGGGTACAGGATTACCAGAGATGAAGATTTTTACCGCATTCACATCAACAAAGGAGTCAGAGTTAGGAAACAATACTAAGCCATATATCAAAAGAGCCAGAATATCTTCGAATGCCTGGAAGTCTAGCCTATCCCAGAAATGATTAGCCTTACCAACCAAGAATTTAGTCAGAAAGCCCTTTGCTCCACTACGAGTTTCCCAATTAGCCACTACCTCATCCTTTATCATATGAAGGGCTGAAGCAATCTCTTCCGGCCTCAGGATCTTCTCCCAACCTGTGAACGGGGTCTGTTCCAGAATAGAGATATCGAGCAGATCAGAGAACTCTTCCAAGGTAGGGACCAACAGGTAGTCCTGAAAAGTAATGCCATGGTATAGTGGATCATAGAACTGGACTAGGACACTCATCATCTGCTCGTCCAATTTGGAGGTGACCAAACTAAGAAGATGCCCATGTCTTCTGATAAAGGAAGTAGTATCTGACATCTTTGCAACCAACCTGTTGTACCCCAAAATTTGCCCTCCCATATTCTTCAAGAAATTTCCAAATCAAGCTTCAAATCTCCCCAAGGGTTGCACAGTGTATGAGCCTCCTAAGCAGTCAAAATTAGGGTTTGTATTCTGATCAAGAAAATGAAGTTTTCAAGGGCCCAATCAAGTCCCACATGCCTACAAATATGGTCAAGCATCCTCATATCAAGTTTCAAGACTTTCAGCACAAAATTGCACAGTCAAAAACCCTAATTGCACTACAGTCAACTGTAGGGGCAAAATGGTCATTTGACAGTCAAAAGTTCAAATTTTTGGTCAACATGTCATTTTGAAGCCACAAACATCATTTGATCAATTCTTGATCATGATTCTCAAAATTTGGCTCAAAAATCATCAAGATGCAAAAGTTTCTATTTTTGGACAGTTGAAAAAGTCAACTGAAATTGACCAGGGCATAACTTTCACATGGATTATCAGAAAAATTCCATCCAAAGCTCATTTTGAAGAGAAAGACATTTCCTACAACTCATCTTCATACTTCAAGTCCAAGAAATGCTCTCACAAAAAGTTATCAATTTCAACATTATAGGTCATTTTCAAAAGTCAACAAAAAGGGACTTTAAGTCAAAGGCCATAACTTGATATTGGTAAATCAAAATGACATGGGACCAAAGACATTGTTTAGAGGACTTCAAGACCTTTCCAAAATGTCCAAGAACATGAGCAAAGCTTAAAAATTGAGCAAGTTATGCATTGGAGAAGTTGGGAAATTTTTGTGAAATGGCCAAAATCATTTATCCTTGAAATCTCATTTTTGACAAAAGGGGCCCACTTTTTCCACTTGAATTGACTTGGCCATGCTTCCCACGTGTCCCACCTTTTATTTCAGATTTTTTTATTAATTTTTTCATTTTTATTGATTTTATTGGATTTAATTAATTTTAAATCTTTTAAAATCAAAAGAAATTCAAAAATTAATTTAAAAGGGAATATTTGGCCTTAACTAGCCTTGAAACATCATTATGTGCCTACCAAAATTCGTGCAAGGGAGTAAACAAGGCAAGAATTCAAAAATGGACTCAAAATGGAAAGTTGATAATGGTGGTTTATGTGAAAATCCAAAACATCAATGCAAAGCATATTTGGCCATAATTCTCATTCACACACATTGTTTAGGGTATATACAAGTGAGACACATCACAATACACAGAGAGGCTGCGCCCTATTGCTCAGAACAAAACTCACTTTTTTGCAAAAAAACTCAAACCTGAAAACACCCTCACAAGGCGATTCAAGTCTCAAAACCTATTCCATTGGCTTCTTGGAGGATTATAGGACATAGCTGAATCATTCCCCAAGCCCCATACTCAAGGAAACGCAAGGTTACCATTGAAGTTGGTAAAGGAAATTCTAAAACTGTTTTCCCTCATTCATGCATCTTCATCATATTTTATTGTTATATTTATGTTTATTATGAAGTTTGCAAGCTAATCATGTGATTCAATCGAAGTTTCACGCATTCCATGCCAAGACACCATGTTCGTGTTCTAGGGTTACAGGACTTTGGAATTGGGGCTTTTCACCCAAGGAAAAATTAAGACTCATGACCACCATCATTCAAATCAGCGCGCCTGGACGAACAAGAACCAACCCTCGCGCTCAATTTATGAGTGACTGAGGGCTAGTCGCTATTTTCTGGAAAGCTACCTAACAGAACGCGTGTAAAACCGTGGCCTAATTGTTTTGTATTTCAGGGACGATGAAGAAGATGGTGTGGTGGCAAGACGTGATAGGCCAATTCAAAAATTCGCGCGCTAACTACCACTAACTATTGTTTTCTTATTATATTATTATTGGGTCATTTAATATACAGATAAACAATTTGGAACGGTTGGCAAGCGTGTTGGCTAGTGAAGTGCATGACCTGGGTTCGAGCCCCAGGTCTTCAATAATTTCAATGTCATTTTTCTATTAACTATCACGTGCAGATTCAGCACTGAAGCACATCATACACGCTCAAAAATCAATGGCCATCTGTCCAGGTTCATCAGATCAAAGGCTGAGAATTGATGAATACCATAGGCTGCAGTCAACGTGCTACATGCTACTCAAAAAGGTCAAACGGACATGCTTATTGGGCCAGGATCTCCATGGACTTTACCTCCAAATTAGGGGTTTCACCCCTTTAGGTTTTACAATTTTCTTTCTTTTTGTTTCTTTTTATTATTTTTATATTCTTTTAATTGTTGCTTTATTTTAATTAAAATGTTTTCAAAAATATAAAAAAACATAAAAAAAATCAGAAAAGATAATAAAAACAATAATTTTATTTTAGTATTAATTTTGTAATTAAATTCCATAATTAATTTAGATTTAATCCTAGGTTATAATTTAATTCTTTTTTTCACAATAAACCCAAAAAAAAAAATTAATAAAAAATAGATCTTTAATCCTTTTTTTATCTTTTGTTTAATTAAATATTTTTATCATTTATCATTAATTTTTGTAAATAAATTTTATAATTAATTAGTTTTTATTCTAGGTTTTAACTTTAATGCATTTTCTTTAATAAATAAAAAAAACATTAGAATTAGAATTAATTATTTGACTTTTAATTAATTTAATTTTTCTTTAATGTCATAAATACAAAAAAACATAAAAAAACAATTTCTTTCTTTTTATTTAATTTAATTATTCCATTAATTTTATTTTAATTCCTTAAAGGGTCCAACGCCCTCGCATTCGGTCATATTTTCCTTTTTTCGCGCGTTTTATTTATTTTTGATGTAAATATAATGTAATTGTACCAAAGCCATGTAATAGCTATTAGACATTTATTTTCTGCAATTTATTTTAAATCGGGTCTGGATTAATTTGGCGTTGTAGACCCGCGTCTCTGTAATAGCGTAGGACATTTATCTTTTCCGCATTTTAAATTCCCGCACCTTTAACTGTTAAACAATAACATGAAAGAATGAATGCCCAAAAATAAAATCAAAACGTAGATCACCAATGCATGACAAGACAAACAATAAACTGAAAACGACACACAAATCACACACCACCCCTAGGGTACGCTTCACTGTTGCCTTGCCCCTCGAAAGGTGATCGTCGAGTAGAGGATGTCTTAGTAAGTCCTCATGATCCGGGAACCTGGCATGAGGGTAGCTTCTAAGGTATCTTCCCATTACTCCGGTGATCACCATGTTGCCTTGTCCCTCGAAACGTGGTCGCCGACTATAGGACGTCTTAGTGAGTCCTTATGTTCCATTGATCTGGTTGCCTTAAAATAAGTTGCCTCGGAACAAGTTGCCTCGGAATAAAAGATCAATGGCATAAGGGTAGCTCCTAAGGTATCTTACCTTTGCTTGGTGACCACACTGTCCCTAAACCCCGAATTGACCCGAACACCTCCAACAGTGGTGCTACCTACCTCTCAATGGTGGGATGGCACTACTTTAAGGACATTTACACAGACGGATTCCTTAGGGTAGGTAGATTCTCATAGATACTTGCTCTTTTCAAAAACAAACAAAATACTTTTCACACCTACACTTTCTAAAAGTTTTTTTTAAACAAATTTTTCATACACTCTTGAGGACAGATACAAGAGTTACTTAGAAATTTTTCAAACGAAACTTTTTCAAAAACCACTCACCTTGAAAAGCAAACAAACATTTTGAAAACACAATGAGCAAGTATCTAAGAGCCCATGGATAACCATGGATAGAAAGGGTGCTAACACCTTCCCTTTCTATAATCTATCTCCCGAACCGAGAGCAATCTCATAAGGAATTTTTCTGTGCTTTTGTCCTTTCCATATTGGAGAAAATAAAAAACGGTGGCGACTCTTGCTTCCGCGACATTTCGCGAACCAGCTTTAAAACAGTCAGTTCCAGATCCATCGATCACAGAACTGGCGACTCTGCTGGGGATGATCTTTAAAGTGAGGTGTACCTTAGGACTAAGATCACTGTGTTTTCAATTGCTTTGATTTGTTTGCTTTAAATTGTGGGAATGTCTTGGGAGTTCTATAGATCCTAACCCGGATCTGGGGGTACCTTCTTAGAAAGTAGCAACAAGGCTGTGAGGGAACTGTGCGGGGTATACCGACATGGTTGAAGCAGTCTGCTACGTTGATGTGGCACTTTGGTGTGTACCGGTAACCCTTGAGTCAATCAAGGAGAGTACGGGGCCTCCATGTGGTGTCGTGAAGCATCAACAGACCTTAGGAACCTTAATTGAACCATCTTGGCCTCTTTAGGGTAGTGAGATGACTACTTTGGTGTACTCCGAAGTCGGTTGATACTCGATACTACACTCAATTGAGGGTTGTTTTCTTGGGATATTTTGATCGCCAGTCAGTGGCTAAATCGAAACGATGAACAATGAAAGCAATCCAATGATATTGAGATCCTTAGAACCCGGTTACTTTGATAGGACAGGTTTGAGCCCACCAACTTCAAGAGGGTAATACCCAGACCCCATGATGGCCTAAACTCTAAGGGCTTTGTCTTGTGTGACTTGTGTGCCTTACATGTTTGCCTTTGTAAATATTTGTGGTGTGTTTAACCATAGCATCATGACATCATACAGCATCATATGCATCCACTAATCATTTCAGGGGTTCGAATCTTCATCTTTGTTCTTGTTTTGTAGGACATGGAAACTATCCGCAGAAAGACAATTCAGATCAACCTTATAAGGGTCCCTCTTCAGCTTAAGGAGCTTACATCCAGGATTCCCGAGAACTCGTCATTCAGTGAAAGGCATGGTAGACTCATCAGCTTGGTCAATACCAATATTGAGGAAGAAATGGTAAAGGTCCTTTTCCAATTCTTTGACCCTTTGCATCACTGTTTTACTTTCCCGGATTATCAGCTGGTGCCTACTCTAGAAGAGTTTTCCCAACTTCTGAAGATTCCCATTCTCAATCAACTACCCTACAACGGTACGGAAAGGGAACCAAAACTGGAAGAAGTGGCTAAAGCATTATGCCTACAACCATCTGACATCAAGGGGCATTGGGAAACCAGAAATGGTATCAAGGGGTTTTTGGCAAAGTTTCTGTTTGAGAAGGCCCAAGAGTGTTGGAATTCCCTTGACCTGCAAGCCTTTGAAGAAGTTGTAGCCCTCCTTGTCTATGGGTTGGTGTTGTTCCCTAAACCAGATCAGCTTATAGATATCAGTGCTGTCAAGGTCTTCATGTCCAGGAACCCTATACCTACGTTGCTGGGGGACATCCTTCACTCATGTTACACTCGAACCATGAGAAAAAGGGGTGTTCTTATATGCTGCACTCCCCTCCTGGGAAGGTGGTTTATTTTGCACCTTCCGCAATCAGTTTTGAAGAACGAGCGAGGTTTGAGGTGGTCACAACGCTTGATGACTCTTACGCATGCAGATATACATTGGTGTTCTCGATCCAGAGAGGATGTCACTATCATTGATCGTTGTGGAGAGTACCCTAATGTTCCTTTACTTGGAATCAGAGGAGGTATTACTTACAACCCGTGCCTGGCTTGGAGACAGTTCGGTTATGCTCGGAAAGATGGCCCTCATGAGATGTTAATTCCTGACATAGTTTTTGACTTCGACAAGGATACGCAAGGACTTCGCCAGAAATTTATCAAAGCTTGGAGGATGCCCAGCAAAATAGACAGCAAGACTCTGGGGCACAGGAACTCCATCCCATTGGAGCCTTATCTCAAATGGGTGCGAGCCCGTTCCCAGAAGCTGGTGATGCCATATCCTCATGTTCTCCCCGTGATCAAAGAGCCAGACTTGGAAGGGGAGGTATCCTACACCATTCAACATCCTGACATGCCCACGTCCTGGGAAGAGATGCAGAAGAGTTGGATCCAGCTTAAGGAAGAACGGAATTCTCTGGAAACCAATCTACATGCCAGTGAGAAAAAGGTCCTGGAGCTCACCCGCCTACTGCACGAGGAGAGGAATCTCGATACCTATATTGCTCCGAAGAGGATGCGTAGTGTCTTTTGGGATTGATCTGTTTTGTAATGTTTGCCCATGAGGCTTTAATGTACTGAACAATTATTTTCTTAATAATAACGTGTGTTCCTTTTGGTCTACAACAAAGTTGAATCTTCAAACTCTTGAATGCATTGCATAAACACATATCATTCATCATATGCATCACAGGTACTCTTCTTTTCAGGCTGCTGACTGTTCTTCGCTGTTTATTTCAGCATCATGAACCCTGAATCATCAACCGAGGCATCTATCAAGGCTCTTCAGGCGCAGAATGCCCAATTTCAAGAGCTGATCAAGGGTTTGGCTCAGGGTCAACAAGAGTTGAAGACCATGCTTCTGAAGAAGACTAAGAAGAAGAGGAGGACTGTGCTATTTAACACTGGGCGCAGACTCGGGAACACCTTACAGGTTGAGGCTGAGAGGACTACTCCATCTGTGGGGGAGGGTAGTCACCAAGAAAGGGAAGTCCCTACTCCTGTGGGCTCTGATACTGAAACAGACTTCAACGACGAACAGTACCCTCCTGCTGAAGACCGGTACAAGCAGTTGGAGGACAGATTAAAAGCTATGGAAGTTCAGCGTGTTCCTGGACTGGATTTCGGAGACTTGGGGTTATCTACTGGGGTGGTGATTCCACACAAGTTCAAGGCACCTGCCTTTGTGAAGTATGACGGGGCTTCCTGTCCCAAGATGCACCTCCGTTCTTACGTAAGGAAGATCCATCCTTACACAGCAGACAAGAACCTTTGGATCCACTTCTTCCAGGAGAGTCTTTCAGGGACTCACCTCGAATGGTTCTATCAGCTGGATGGAATCAGCATTCGTAACTGGGAGGATCTGGCCACTGCTTTTTACAAGCAGTATCAATATAATTCCGACCTCGCTCCTACGCGTACCCAGCTCCAGGGTATGTCGCTAGGGTCGGGTGAAGGTTTTAAGGAGTACGCCCAGAAATGGAGGGATCTGGCTGGCAGGGTGCAGCCACCATTGACGGACCGAGAGCTGGTGGATATGTTTTTGGGGACCCTTTCTGGTCCATTTTTCAATCATCTCATCGGTAATTCCTCTGCTGGGTTTACCGATCTGATCCTGACTGGTGAGAGGATCGAGGCCGGTATAAAATCGGGGAAGATACAGAAGGTTGCCTCCTCCAATGCTGAAAAGAAGCCCTTCAAGAAAGAGGCAAGTGCTGTGTATGGCCCGAGAAGGCAGAACAAACCCGAACACCGCCAGGCTGTCAACGCGGTGGTTATTTCTAAACCTGCTGCTGCTCCACAACAGTACAATCAACCCAGAGCTGAGAGGCCCAAGCGACAATATACTCGACTCAGCATGACTCTCTCTCAAATCCTGCCGCAACTGCTATCAACCAACTTGGTGACTGTTAGAGAGGCCCCGAAGGTTGTGAATACTACATCCCCCAAGTTTAATCCAAACGCCCGCTGTGCTTACCACTCTGATAGCCCGGGGCATAACACAGATGACTGCTGGGCCCTAAAGAATAAGGTTCAGGACCTTATTGATGCAAAGGAAATACAGTTTGAGGCGCCCGAGAGGCCGAATGTTGTAACCGCTCCCATGCCCCAGCATGGAGTGAATGCTGTTGAGGAGGATTTGTATGTAGCTTCGGTGGATGATGTTGCTACTCCGCTGCTGACGATCAAGAGGAACCTGTTGCTAGCCGGTTTATTTCCGGGATGTAGCGAAGGTTGCCCTCTATGTGTTGCTTCCCCTGCTGGTTGTTCTCTGCTGAAGTCAAGCGTCCAAAACCTGATGGATAGTAGAGAGATTTTGCTCAGAAAGACTGCTGTTCCTGCTGCTCCTGTTGAAGAAGTTTCAATTGTTACCATCTTCAACAACCCTTCCAAGGCTCCTTCAAAGAAGCCTGTCCAAATTTTGCCGGTTCACAAGATTGCTCCCGTCACCATTACTGTTCCGGGGCCCATCCCCTACAAGTCTGATAAGGCTGTCCCGTGGCACTATGGGGCAGATGTTTACGTTCTGGGTGTGAAACAAGAGTTCAACATTGATGTTGGTGTCTCCAACATCACTGGGCCTGCTAAGGTCACTCGTAGTGGAAGACTGTTCTCGCCAGACATTGCTCCTCCGGTAATTCATAGGCCTTTGGTCTTCACACCTGCCAGTGCGCCTGTATCCCCCCCTGACCAAGTTTCTACCCCTGCTGCCGAGTCGTCTGATACTCGGGGCAAGGGGATTGCTGCTGATGTGCCTGCCCGGACGGAGGCACCGAAGACCATTGTTGAGGCTTCCAGGCAGGAAATGGAAGAAATCCTCAAAATAATAAAGAAAAGTGATTTCAACGTTGTCGAACAGCTGGGGCACACCCCCTCCAAAATCTCCATGTTGTCACTACTGCTGTGTTCAGAGGCCCATGCCAAGGCTCTGATTGCTTTCTTAAAGACAGCCCACGTACCCCAAGAGACGTCTGCTGACCAGTTCACCGACTGTGTGGCCAACCTAACCGCTGATAATGGCCTAGGTTTCTCTGATGCCGATCTGACAGCAAAGGGGAAGAACCATAATGATGCCCTGCATGTCTCCATTGAATGCAGGGGCACTACTCTTGCTCACGTGCTGGTTGACACAGGTTCTTCATTAAACTTGCTGCCCAAGAAGGCTCTGGATAGGTTGGACTGTGAGGGTCTAGAGCTCAAACCAAGTAACATTGTTGTCCGGGCCTTTGACGGGTCCAAAAGAATGGTACATGGTGAGGTGGACATCCCAATCAGGGTTGGATCACAGGTCTTCGATTCAAAATTCTATGTGATGGACATCCGTCCATCCTATTCTTGTTTGCTGGGTCGCCCGTGGATCCACAAGGCTGGAGCTGTGACCTCCACATTGCATCAGAAGCTCAAATACCCGGTCAGGGAGAAAATTGTAACGGTGCAAGGGGAAGAGGAATACATGGTCAGCCACCTCAACTCCTTCAGGTACGTGGAAATGGATGGGGAGTTCATTGAGACCCCCTTTCAACATTTTGAGGAGGTGCCACAAACTTTGGCAGCAGCAGAAGCAGTGGTTGAAGAGGTTTCTCCTTTGAAGATGGCCTCCTTAAAGGACGCCCGGGCTGTGATCGAAAGAGGTGAATGTGCAAACTAGGGCAAGCTCCCTGATCTTACTCCTAAGACTAACAAGTTTGGGCTGGGTTTCACCACAGAAGCTCAGAAGGCAGTGCGCAAGGCAAGAATTGGAAGACCTCCTGTGCTCATCACCTACTCAGGAGTGAATGCTATTGGAGAGGAAGACGAAGTGGAGGAGTCAGAGTTCGATAGCTGGATCTACCCGACGACTGTTGGTGGATTGCCCAATTGGACTGCTAAAGACTTTACGCCCATAACTTTTGTTCCCCAGTAATGAACTTCTTTGTTTTGGATTTGTAATAAACAATAACTTGAAACTGTATGGCCCGGTGTCTTACCCGAGGCACCATGGTCTTATTTATGAGGGCTTTTGTTTGTCACTGTCATATATCATAAATAAAAGCATTGGACGTTTTTCACATTTCAAATTTTGCGCTCCTTTTCTTTCCTTTCTTTACATATTGCAAAAACAGCTGTATTTACACACACTCACTCATACAGGTTTCAATCCACTCTGGATCTCACTGGTAACGACTCTGCTACTACCAGTTATGACTTCGAAAATCCGATCAACTTAGCCGAAGACGAAGGTGAAGATGATTGCGAAGTGCCTGGCGAGCTTGCAAGACTGTTACTTCAGGAAGAGAGGGCAATTCAACCCCATGAAGAGCCAGTGGAAACAATAAACTTGGGTACTGAAGAAGACAGGAAAGAGGTAAAGATTGATGCCAACCTAGAGCTCAGCGTGAAGCAACGGTTGACTCAAATGCTGCATGATTATATGGAGATCTTTGCTTGGTCCTACGAAGACATGCCTGGGTTGGATACCGATATTGTGGTCCATCACTTGCCAACTAAGGAAGATTACCCTCCGGTTAAGCAAAAGGTCCGCCGTATGCGTCCAGAGATGTCTGAGAAGATTAAAGCCGAGGTTATGAAGCAGTTTGATGCCGGATTTCTTGCAGTGACTTCTTACCCTCAGTGGGTTGCTAATGTGGTGCCAGTACCTAAGAAGGACGGTAAGGTCAGAATGTGTGTCGATTACAGGGATCTGAACAGGGCCAGCCCCAAAGATGACTTCCCTCTACCTCACATTGATGTCCTTGTTGATAATACAGCTCAGCACAAGGTATTCTCTTTCATGGATGGTTTTTCAGGCTACAATCAGATCAAGATGGCTCCTGAAGACATGGAAAAGACTACATTTGTTACTCAGTGGGGCACCTTCTGTTACAAGGTCATGCCTTTTGGACTAAAGAACGCTGGGGCAACCTACCAACGTGCTATGGTTGCTTTATTTCATGACATGATCCATCATGAGATAGAAGTGTATGTTGACGACATGATCGCAAGGTCCCAAACTGAGGAAGAACACCTTGATCATCTGCAGAAATTGTTTGACCGTTTGAAACTGTACAAGCTGAGATTAAACCCGAACAAATGCACCTTCGGGGTAAGATCTGGGAAGTTGCTAGGCTTCGTTGTAAGCGACAAGGGTATTCAAGTGGACCCTGCCAAGGTTAAAGCTATTCAAGAGATGCCAGTTCCCAAGACAGAGAAGGAAGTCAGAGGCTTTTTAGGACGCCTGAACTACATTTCTCGATTCATCTCCCACCTGACTGCTACCTGTGAGCCAATCTTCAAACTGCTGAAGAAAGATCAGGTAGTACGTTGGAATGATGAATGTCAGGCTGCTTTTGACAGAATCAAAGAGTATCTCCAAGAACCACCCATCCTTATGCCACCGGTTGAAGGGAGACCTCTGATACTTTACCTGACAGTACTTGATAACTCAATGGGGTGTGTGCTGGGGCAGCATGACGAGTCTGGCCGAAAAGAGCATGCCATCTATTACCTTAGCAAAAAGTTTACCGACTGTGAGACCCGATACTCACTGCTTGAGAAAACTTGCTGCGCTTTGGTATGGGCTGCTCGCCGCTGAGACAGTATATGCTGACTCACACTACTTTGTTGATCTCAAAGATGGATCCTATAAAGTATATATTTGAAAAGCCTACTCTGTCTGGGAGAATTGCAAGATGGCAAATGATCTTGACGGAATACGACATTCAGTACACGACCCAGAAAGCCATCAAGGGAAGTGTATTGGCAGACCACTTGGCACATCAGGCCGTAGATGACTATCAATCAATGAACTTCGAGTTTCCGGATGAAAGCATCATGATAGTAACTGATTGTGAAGTACCTGGACCGGATGAAGGACCTGAACCAGGATCCCGATGGTCTATGCACTTTGACGGAGCCTCCAATGCTTTGGGTAACGGTATCGGCGCCATAATCATATCCCCCCAAGGCACTCATACTCCACTCACTGCCCGACTATGTTTCAACTGCACCAACAACATGGCGGAGTATGAGGCGTGCATCATGGGACTCAAAGCTGCAATTGACTTAAGGATCAAGTTTCTGAGTGTCTTCGGAGATTCCCCTCTCGTGATCAACCAGATGAAAGGCGAGTGGGATACGAAACATCCGAATCTTATTCCTTACAAAGAATGTGTGTTGACAATGATTCCCCACTTCACAGAGATAACCTTTGAACATTTCCCGAGAGAGGAGAATCAGTTAGCGGACGCGTTAGCTACAATGTCTTCTATGTTCAAAGTCAAGTGGGACAATGAGGCTCCCCGGGTCATCATCTGGAAATTGGACGAACCGGCATACTGTTGCGATCTCGAGACTGAATTGGTGACTGAGAAACCTTGGTACCATGAGGTGCAGAGATATCTGGAAACTCAGGAATACCCTGAAGGTGCCTCTATCAATGATAAGAAATTCCTAAGAAAGTTCGCAGCAAAGTTCTTCCTTAGCAACGGCATCTTGTACAAGCGAAACCATGATTCAACCTTACTGCGTTGTGTGGATAAGACTGAAGCAGAAAGGATCATGGAAGAGCTGCATGAAGGGACCTTTGGTACGCATTCCAGTGGGCACACTATGGCGAAGAAGATCCTTCGGGCAGGATATTACTGGTCCACAATGGAAGCTGACTGCTACCAACATTCCAGAACATGCCATAAGTGCCAGATTTATGCAGACAAGGTGCATGTTCCTCCGGTTCCCCTGAATGTTCTGACCGCACCTTGGCCTTTTGCAATGTGGGGCATTGACATGATTGGTGAGATCAGACCTACGGCATCTAACGGGCATCGCTTCATCCTTGTAGCGATTGATTACTTTACAAAGTGGGTTGAAGCAGCTTCCTACGCTACAGTAACCAAGACTGTTATGGCCCGGTTCATTCGGCATAACCTGATCTGTCGATACGGCGTCCCTGAGAGAATTATTACAGATAACGGTACCAATCTGAATAGCAAGATGATCACTGAGCTCTGCGAACAATTCAAAATACAGCACCACAATTCTTCTCCTTACAGACCGAAGATGAATGGGGCTGTAGAAGCAGCAAATAAAAATATCAAGAAAATCGTGCAGAAGATGACAATGACTTATAAGGATTGGCACGAGATGTTACCGTTCGCTCTGCATGGGTATCTTACCTCAGCCAGGACGTCAACCGGGGCAACTCCTTTCTCTTTGGTTTATGGTATGGAGGCAGTCTTACCAATCGAAGTGCAAATACCATCTCTCCGGATATTCAAGGATGCAAATCTGAACGAAGATGATTGGATCCAGACCCGACTTGATCAGCTCAACCTTATTGATGAAAAAAGACTTGCTGCTATCTGCCATGGTCAGACGTATCAAAAACGGATGATCAAGGCATTTAACAAAAAGGTCAGACCACAGGAATATCAAGTTGGGGATCTGGTAATCAAGCGAATCATCCTTCCACAGAGTGATCCAAGGGGCAAATGGACCCCTACGTACGAAGGGCCATTTGTGGTTAAACATGTGTTCTCAGGAGGAGCCATGATTCTAACCAACATGGATGGTGACGACCTTCCTCACCCTGCCAATGCAGACATAGTAAAAAGATACTACGCATGAAAAAAGACCCGCTAGGCTGACATGCCTAGGCAAAAATTAGGGCTTCCCGTCGAACCAAAAGGGTTCGGGCAAAATGAAGGGATGCAATGAAAAAAATCTGTACACCCGGCAAGTCGAAAACCTGAAAAGGCGGCTTGGGCAAAAATGGGTATCCCGGTGGACTGAAAACCCGAAAGGGAGGTCCAGGCAAAAATTAGGGATAAAAGCGTAATACTATGTCTCATTGATCACTTTGCATCCAGAATCCGGTATCTACATCAAGATCAGACGGCATCGATCAGTCAGCTTCACCTTCAACCAAGGTCATCAAGTGATGAGACGCTCGGAGCTATAAAGGCAATAGCAGAGTTGAAACCCAGTGGATCATTCATTTCACACAGCTGTTTTATTTTCTTTTGTACAAAATTTGTATAAACTCTTTTGCTCGGCGGCGTTCTCTTACTAGGACGTCAGCCTCTTGTATACAAAACGCCTATTTACAGGCCACTCAAAAATCAATACAAATATACTTTTCAGTTAAAATGTGCCAATTGTTTTTCTTTTTCTGTTTTGTTTTGCGAAGAACGTCCAAGGTTCAATTGGTGATATATGCATTGACAATAGCTTGCTAACTCATGAGTATTTGCGTACAAAACAAAGGATTAATTACAGGTGACATTAGAAACAGGGGCAATAAGGAGTTGTCTAAGCAATCTAATTGTTTTATCCTCCAAAGTACCAAGGTAGGTTCAGCTAAAGAACATAACCAGACATCTTAAATTCCCCAGAGAGTGAGCCAGCAAGCAGTATACTCTCCTCAAACAAGGCAGTTATCAACCTTAAAGAAGTTGGGTATCCCCCAGCAGACCTTAACATTCTCCAGCAGCATACATGTTCTTAAAAAGCATCCCCGACAATCTTGGTCTAAAGATTGTTCCCCGGTGGCATACCAAGCATTCAAAGGGATCACTTCCCCCGCAGTTCAATACTTCTCCAAGAAAGTTGGAACTCATCTCCCCAAGCAGCAAGCTTATCCCCAGTAGATTCTGGAAGCTTGTCCCTCGCAGAGCACGAACGCGCCGTCCGGCTTTATTCAAAGAGTTATTTCCTTAACAGGATATAACCGGGTTATCCTCAGCCAAAAGCCACGGAAAGATCGTCGTCGACAAAGTCTTATCATCCCCAGCGAAGTCTATTAACACTCCTAACACAACAATGGTATCCCCAGCGAAGTTACCATCAATATCCGAGCAAAGTACCTCTCTCCCCACAGAGTATTGTTCCCCAGCAAGATCATTAGAGTGATTTTCTCCCCGCAGAGTAATCCATTCGCCAAGTTTATCCCCCAACGGAGTTATCTTCTCCTACCGGTATTCTTGCAACCATTATCCCCAGCGGAAACAAGAAGCTCTTTTCTTCCACATCAGCCCAGGATTCAACTTCCCGGCATCCGTCAAGGATTTATTTTCCTAAGACGAAAACATACATTCATAAACAACACATCTTCATACATTATAGCATGCATATACGCATCATGAACATACAATCCCATTCATTCTGAGAACACCTCGCATGTCATACATCATGACATCACATACAACTAACGTTTTGTCTTTTCAGGACAAAAGTTAATACAAAGATAATTGCTATCAACTGTCGTGATTCCAGATCCGATTCCTGAATCTTGCCAGGGAGTATCTATTGACGACTACAGTACCAGACTCGATTCCTGTATCTTGACAGGGCACGTCTGAAGAGTTCGAAGATCCGATTCCTGTATCTTGCCAGGGAGTATCTGTTGACGACTACAGTACTAGACTCGATTCCTGTATCTAGACAGGGCACGTCTGAAGAGTTCGAAGATCCGATTCCTGTATCTTGCCAGGGAGTATCTGTTGACGACTACAGTACCAGACTCGATTCCTGTATCTTGACAGGGCACGTCTGAAGAGTTCGAAGATCCGATTCCTGTATCTTGCCAGGGAGTATCTGTTGACGACTACAGTACCAGACTCGATTCCTGTATCTAGACAGGGCACGTTTGAAGAGTTCGAAGATCCGATTCCTGAATCTTGCCAGGGAGTATCTGTTGACGACTACAGTACCAGACTCGATTCCTGTATCTAGACAGGGCACGTCTGAAGAGTTCGAAGATCCGATTCCTGAATCTTGCCAGGGAGTATCTGTTGACGACTACAGTACCAGACTCGATTCTTGTATCTAGACATGGCACGTCTGAAGAGTTCGAAGATCCGATTCCTGTATCTTGCCAGGGAGTATCTGTTGACGACTACAGTACCAGACTCGATTCCTGTATCTAGACAGGGCACGTCTGAAGAGTTCGAGGATCCGATACCTGAATCTTGCCAGGGTGTATCCGTTGAAGACTAACATTACCAGACTCGATTCCTGTATCTCGCCATGGCACGTCTGAAGAATTCAAAGATCCAGCTCCTGTAACCAATCAGGACACATCTATACCAAGCATCTGAAAACCAGCTCCTGCAACGTGTCAGGTACTCATTTTTCCTTTTGCAGGCATGCAGGTTCTCGCTAAAGAATCTCTTACGCAATCAACATCCAGATGGCATCTATAAGCCCATCATCCTATTCATCAACCTCTAAATGGCATCTGTAAGCCCATTTCCATCCATCACACTGCTACTATGTGAGCGCAAATTTCTGGGCACTTTAGTGTTCAATCACCTTCTACCCCCGGATTACGAAAGGCGCGTCAGCTAATCTGCATCCTCAGGTCTAAGAAGATTGAACAGGGGCAACTGTTGTACCCCAAAATTTGCCCTCCCATATTCTTCAAGAAATTTCCAAATCAAGCTTCAAATCTCCCCAAGGGTTGCACAATGTATGAGCCTCCTAAGCAGTCAAAATTAGGGTTTGTATTCTGATCAAGAAAATGAAGTTTTCAAGGGCCCAATCAAGTCCCACATGCCTACAAATATGGTCAAGCATCCTCATATCAAGTTTCAAGACTTTCAGCACAAAATTGCACAGTCAAAAACCCTAATTGCACTACAGTCAACTGTAGGGGCAAAATGGTCATTTGACAGTCAAAAGTTCAAATTTTTGGTCAACATGTCATTTTGAAGCCACAAACATCATTTGATCAATGCTTGATCATGATTCTCAAAATTTGGCTCAAAAATCATCAAGATGCAAAAGTTTCTATTTTTGGACAGCTGAAAAAGTCAACTGAAATTGACTAGGGCATAACTTTCACATGGATTATCAGAAAAATTCCATCCAAAGCTCATTTTGAAGAGAAAGACATTTCCTACAACTCATCTTCATACTTCAAGTCCAAGAAATGCTCTTACAAAAAGTTATCAATTTCAACATTATAGGTCATTTTCAAAAGTCAACAAAAAGGGACTTTAAGTCAAAGGCCATAACTTGAGATTGGTAAATCAAAATGACATGGGACCAAAGAAATTGTTTATAGGACTTCAAGACCTTTCCAAAATGTCAAAGAACATGAGCAAAGCTTAAATATTGAGCAAGTTATGCATTGGAGAAGTTGGGAAATTTTTGTGAAATGGCCAAAATCATTTATCCTTGAAATCTCATTTTTGACAAAAGGGGCCCACTTTTTCCACTTGAATTGACTTGGCCATGCTTCCCACGTGTCCCACCTTTTATTTCAGATTTTTTATTAATTTTTTCATTTTTATTGATTTTATTGGATTTAATTAATTTTAAATCTTTTAAAATCAAAAGAAATTCAAAAATTAATTTAAAAGGGAATATTTGGCCTTAACTAGCCTTGAAACATCATTATGTGCCTACCAAAATTCGTGCAAGGGAGTAAACAAGGCAAGAATTCAAAAATGGACTCAAAATGGAAAGTTGATAATGGTGGTTTATGTGAAAATCCAAAACATCAATGCAAAGCATATTTGGCCATAATTCTCATTCACACACATTGTTTAGGGTATATACAAGTGAGACACATCACAATACACAGAGAGGCTGCGCCCTATTGCTCAGAACAAAACTCACTTTTTTGCAAAAAAACTCAAACCTGAAAACACCCTCACAAGGCGATTCAAGTCTCAAAACCTATTCCATTGGCTTCTTGGAGGATTATAGGACATAGCTGAATCATTCCCCAAGCCCCATACTCAAGGAAACGCAAGGTTACCATTGAAGTTGGTAAAGGAAATTCTAAAACTGTTTTCCCTCATTCATGCATCTTCATCATATTTTATTGTTATATTTATGTTTATTATGAAGTTTGCAAGCTAATCATGTGATTCAATCGAAGTTTCACGCATTCCATGCCAAGACACCATGTTCGTGTTCTAGGGTTACAGGACTTTGGAATTGGGGCTTTTCACCCAAGGAAAAATTAAGACTCATGACCACCATCATTCAAATCAGCGCGCCTGGACGAACAAGAACCAACCCTCGCGCTCAATTTATGAGTGACTGAGGGCTAGTCGCTATTTTCTGGAAAGCTACCTAACAGAACGCGTGTAAAACCGTGGCCTAATTGTTTTGTATTTCAGGGACGATGAAGAAGATGGTGTGGTGGCAAGACGTGATAGGCCAATTCAAAAATTCGCGCGCTAACTACCACTAACTATTGTTTTCTTATTATATTATTATTGGGTCATTTAATATACAGATAAACAATTTGGAACGGTTGGCAAGCGTGTTGGCTAGTGAAGTGCATGACCTGGGTTCGAGCCCCAGGTCTTCAATAATTTCAATGTCATTTTTCTATTAACTATCACGTGCAGATTCAGCACTGAAGCACATCATACACGCTCAAAAATCAATGGCCATCTGTCCAGGTTCATCAGATCAAAGGCTGAGAATTGATGAATACCATAGGCTGCAGTCAACGTGCTACATGCTACTCAAAAAGGTCAAACGGACATGCTTATTGGGCCAGGATCTCCATGGACTTTACCTCCAAATTAGGGGTTTCACCCCTTTAGGTTTTACAATTTTCTTTCTTTTTGTTTCTTTTTATTATTTTTATATTCTTTTAATTGTTGCTTTATTTTAATTAAAATGTTTTCAAAAATATAAAAAAACATAAAAAAAATCAGAAAAGATAATAAAAACAATAATTTTATTTTAGTATTAATTTTGTAATTAAATTCCATAATTAATTTAGATTTAATCCTAGGTTATAATTTAATTCTTTTTTTCACAATAAACCCAAAAAAAATAATAATAAAAATAGATCTTTAATCCTTTTTTTATCTTTTGTTTAATTAAATATTTTTATCATTTATCATTAATTTTTGTAAATAAATTTTATAATTAATTAGTTTTTATTCTAGGTTTTAACTTTAATGCATTTTCTTTAATAAATAAAAAAAAAACATTAGAATTAGAATTAATTATTTGACTTTTAATTAATTTAATTTTTCTTTAATGTCATAAATACAAAAAAACATAAAAAAACAATTTCTTTCTTTTTATTTAATTTAATTATTCCATTAATTTTATTTTAATTCCTTAAAGGGTCCAACGCCCTCGCATTCGGTCATATTTTCCTTTTTTCGCGCGTTTTATTTATTTTTGATGTAAATATAATGTAATTGTACCAAAGCCATGTAATAGCTATTAGACATTTATTTTCTGCAATTTATTTTAAATCGGGTCTGGATTAATTTGGCGTTGTAGACCCGCGTCTCTGTAATAGCGTAGGACATTTATCTTTTCCGCATTTTAAATTCCCGCACCTTTAACTGTTAAACAATAACATGAAAGAATGAATGCCCAAAAATAAAATCAAAACGTAGATCACCAATGCATGACAAGACAAACAATAAACTGAAAACGACACACAAATCACACACCACCCCTAGGGTACGCTTCACTGTTGCCTTGCCCCTCGAAAGGTGATCGTCGAGTAGAGGATGTCTTAGTAAGTCCTCATGATCCGGGAACCTGGCATGAGGGTAGCTTCTAAGGTATCTTCCCATTACTCCGGTGATCACCATGTTGCCTTGTCCCTCGAAACGTGGTCGCCGACTATAGGACGTCTTAGTGAGTCCTTATGTTCCATTGATCTGGTTGCCTTAAAATAAGTTGCCTCGGAACAAGTTGCCTCGGAATAAAAGATCAATGGCATAAGGGTAGCTCCTAAGGTATCTTACCTTTGCTTGGTGACCACACTGTCCCTAAACCCCGAATTGACCCGAACACCTCCAACAGTGGTGCTACCTACCTCTCAATGGTGGGATGGCACTACTTTAAGGACATTTACACAGACAGATTCCTTAGGGTAGGTAGATTCTCATAGATACTTGCTCTTTTCAAAAACAAACAAAATACTTTTCACACCTACACTTTCTAAAAGTTTTTTTTAAACAAATTTTTCATACACTCTTGAGGACAGATACAAGAGTTACTTAGAAATTTTTCAAACGAAACTTTTTCAAAAACCACTCACCTTGAAAAGCAAACAAACATTTTGAAAACACAATGAGCAAGTATCTAAGAGCCCATGGATAACCATGGATAGAAAGGGTGCTAACACCTTCCCTTTCTATAATCTATCTCCCGAACCGAGAGCAATCTCATAAGGAATTTTTTTGTGCTTTTGTCCTTTCCATATTGGAGAAAATAAAAGACGGTGGCGACTCTTGCTTCCGCGACATTTCGCGAACCAGCTTTAAAACAGTCAGTTCCAGATCCACCGATCACACAACCCTTTAAGCATAGTGGGAACCTGGCCAAAGTTGATCCGGATGGTGTTCCTACGCACGGGTGCCATGACCTACAAAACAGAACAAAGATGAATCCCTCCTGTCTTTGAAATAGGTTAGTCCAATGCAAGATGTATGTAATGTTATGATGTCATGATGTCATGATAGAAAGCACACCACAAGTATCCACAAATAGCGAACATGGTAAAGGCACACAAGTCACACAGAGAGCCCTTAGATTTCAGGCTGGCAAGGAGTCTAGGTACTACCCTCTTTCAGTTCAGTTGGTTTAAACCTGTCCTAAAAATAGTAATCGGGTTCTAGAGGATCTCAATATCACTGACTACCCTCAATCGGTCATAATTCCAGTTTAGCAACCTTTTCTTGCAGCCGGAATCATCGCGAGAGTTTAGTCTCAATGAGTGTAGCATACTGCTACTGTTTTATGGCCAAGTTGGTCAATTTAAAGGTTCTAAGGTTAGTTGGTGCTTCATGACCCCTTAGCAGACCCATATTCTCCTCGTTCCAACACAAGGGATATCGGTACATACTAAAATGCCACACCAACGTAGCTACTGCTTCAACCGTATCGGTCTACGCCATACAGTTCCCTCACAGTTTATTGCTACTTACCTAAAGGGTGCTCCCAGATCCGGGTTAGGATCTATAGTAACTCTGATTCAAGCCCACAAATATAAAGCATACAAAGCAAACAATTGAAAACACAATGATCTAATCCTAAGGTACACCCCAATTATAAGTTTCCCCAGCAGAGTCGCCAGTTCTGTGATACGGTGGGAACAAACTGACTGTTTTTTGGAATGCTGGTTTGCGTTTTGCGTTTTGTATTCGCAAAATGTCGCGGTAAATAAGAGTCGCCACCGACTTTTATTTTATCCAACAAGGAAAGGAAAAAAGCACAGAAAAATTCCTTTTTCGAGATATTTCTCGGGTTCGGGGGGTAGATTATAGAAAGGGAAGGTGTTAGCACCCTTTCTATCCGTGGTTATCCACGGGCTCTTAGGTACTTTCTCATATTGTTTTCAAAATTTTGCTTTCTTTTTGATTGCGGGTTTGAAAAAAAGTCTTTGTTTGAGAAGGAGTGTAAGTGTGAAAAAGATTTTGTTTTGGAAAGAGCAAGTACCTGAGAACCATCTACCTACTCGAAAAGGAATCGTTCTATGCTATCTTCCTTTAGACAATGTTATCCTACTATTGATGAGTAGGTAGCACCGCCATTGGAGTTTGAGGGTCAATTCGAATGCGGGACTTACGGTCACCAAAGCAATGTTAGGACGCCTTAGTGGTAACCCTAATGTCTTAGATCATTTGTTTTGAGGCAACAATATCCTAGGCAACCGTTTCGAGGCGACTATGATCTTTGGACAAGAGGGCGACCTCTAAAGTGACCTATACTTGATGACCGCGTTACGAAGGCAACCAAGTGGGGTGTACCCTAAGAGTGCGCATGTGCGAGTGTGTCGTTTTTGAGTTAATTTTATCTTTGTACATGTTAATGGTTATCTAAGTTGATTTTAGGTTTAAACATTCATTCTTGTCATGTATTCCTATTATCAAACATCTAGTAGTTATATTTTGCGGAAAATAAATTGCGGAAATTAAATTACAAGGCGTCGGGTATTTACATCGCCAAAAGCAACCCTTTGAAAGTTAAATGCGGAAAATAAATAAAGCGATAAAAATAGTTAAAGTCCTATTAAGCTATTACATTCCGGGAACAAATACAATATTGAATAAAATGGATCGCATGCGGGAAATTAAATCGGGCGCAAGTTCTAGGGTTTTGACCCTTTGCTATTAAAGAAAAGATTTTTTTTGTTTGTTTTCGACTTTTAAGAAATAAACTATCCTAAATTAATTATTAAATTAAATTAATTAAACTAATTAATAAAAATAAATATTTTTGGGTTTTTGTGTTATTTAAAGAAAGAAAATAAAATTGATCAATGTTAATAAAAACCTAATTATGTCTAAGTTAATTTGATTATTTACAAAATATATTAAAGTTATCCTAATTAAAACTAAATTAATATAATTAGTATTTATTAATAAAAATTAAAATTTAATTTTATGAAGAAAATATTTTTGTGGTTTTAATTTTATAAAGAAAAAGATTTGATTGGTTAATTAATTAAATAGAAATAATAAATGAATAATTAAAACAAAATAAAATAAAAATATAGAGAGATAGGGGGTATGGGCCTGATTTGAGGTGTTTGAGAAGCAAATTCCATGGCCCAATTGTGTTGGCCTCGTTTGACTTTCCCTGGACTGGGTATGGACATATTGACTGGATTCCATGGTGGATGTTCCATCTCCATCCATCAGATCTGGCCATTGGCCATTTGTCCATTGATTAGATGATGGTATATGATGTACTCCTACTCCTTAGGCGCACTGGAATACCTGAAGAAAAATTATAACAAATAGCATAGGGGACCTGGGATTTGAACCCAGGTCCTGTTGGATATTGGATGCACGCGTTTACCACTCAGCCACTTTATTTTAGTTGTCAATATATTAAGCAATAATAATAATAAGAGGTAATGCGCTAATATGCCGGAATAAAAAATAAAACGCGCGAATATTTTAACGGACCAGTCAATGGGGGACACGTTGTCGTCCCTGTCCTCGGGCCTGTAAAGAAGTTACCTGCGAATTTAAATCCGCAGCTAAAAGCGCAGGCCATTCCAAAAACTCATCTCAAGCCAAATAAACTCCTCCCAAGACCATGGTTGCATTCGTCCTCTTCTTACGGTCACGTCCATGGCCATTATTAATGCTAATTTTACCTGTAATGAAAAACCCTAATCCAAGAGGAAAAACCCTAACAATGGCGTTTTGCACCATAGAGCAGATAAATGAAATCAAATAATATGGAAAGCTTGGAAATTATTTGGTGGTTACAAATATACCATTGATTTCGTGTAATGATGCATGGATTTTGAAATATGAAATCAAATTCAGAGGGGGGCCATGTGACACTTACAATGCGTTTGAGCGTGTATAGAGGCTTGCTAGGGATTGGTTCTGACTCAGTGAACCTCCAACAATTGATTGGTATTGAGTTTTGCTTCTGAAAATGCCTCCAAGTGTGATTTTGGTTTTGCACTTTTTACCACTTTTTTCAAGTTTTGTTTGGTTGGTTCTTGCAGCATCTAGCCTTGTTTTCGTGCCCTCTAGCTTCCTTATGTATGATAGAATGTATTAGGTTAACAAATATGTCTTGAATCTTTGCACATCAAATGCCATGGGATTTGATTTGATTCACCATTACTAAACCTTCCAAAATTGTCAAAACTCAATCTTTTTGCACATGGAATGCTTGATATGAGTTTGATACCCTTGATGATGATGATTCAGTCCTGAAATATCCAAAAAGATATCAAGCAATCGATATTTGGATTTTATTTGATTTAATTTGATTAAAAATGAAATAATTCAATAAAAAATCAAATAAAATATTAAAAATGATAAATGGACACAAGGCTGAAGCTAGGACACGTGTGAAATGTGGAAAGTTCAAATCAAGTGGAAAAGAATGGGCCCATTTGACAAAATTTGATGTTTTGGGGATAGTTGACTTTTGGCAATTTTGCAAAAATGCCCAACTTCAACAATATATAACTTCTTCAATTTTGAACTTTTGGAAGTGTTCTTGGACTTTTTAGAAATCTTGAGATGTCCTATAACCAACCCTTTTTGTCTCATCTCATTTTGATATTTAATGCTCAAGTTATAAGCTTTGGCAAGAAAGGTGTTTTTGTTGACTTTCAAAAATGACCTATAATGTCCAAATTTATAACTTCTTGTGAGTGCATTTTCTGATCTTTGGGTATGAAGATGGATTGTATAAAATTACATCCTCTCCAAAATGAGATTTGGTTGGGTCATTTCTCATAAAGTATGAGAAAGTTATGCTCGGTCAAAGTTGAATTGACTTTTCCTACAAAACCCTAATTTAGCAACTTTTAAGTCTTGATGAATTTTGAGCAATCCTTGATAAATCATGATCAACCCTTGATCAAATGATTAAATATCCTTCAAAATGAGAATGTTGACAAAAAAATCTTGAAGTTTGACTGTTTATAGGTCACAGTTGACTTTTGCCCTAGCACAGTCGATTTTTGGACCCTTTGAGCAATTGACTGAGCAAACTTCCTCTGCAAGGCTTGAAATTTGACATGGATGAACTTGAGAACATATTAGGACATTTTGGAGAACTTGAGGTCATTTTTACTCAAATCTCTTGATGCAACACAAAACCTTAATTTGGGGTTGACTGCCTTAGGAGATAGCTTGATTGTCCAACTCTTGAGCAATCTTGAGCCACTTGGAGATTTTTCTTGCCATGTTTTGAGAAATATGAGAGGGAAAATTTTGGGTGCAACAGTCACCATCCATGGTGGTTAGAATCATAGCTCCTCCTGAGAAAATTTTCTTAACCACAAATGGCCCTTCGTAAGTAGGGGTCCATTTACCCCTGGGATCACCTTGAGGTAGTATGATGCGCTTGATTACCAAATCCCCAACTTGATATTCTTGTCGTCTAACTTTCTTGTTAAATGCCTTGATCATCCGCTTTTGATACGTCTAACCATGACAAATAGCAGTAAGTCTCTTTTCGTTGATTAAGTTCAACTGATCAAGTCGGTTCTGGATCCAGTCACCTTCACTCAATCCTGCATCCTTCATAATCTGAAGAGAAGGTATCTGGACCTCAATGGGTAAGATTTCTTCCATGCCGTATACCAAAGAGTAGAGTGTTTCCCCTGTTGACATCCGTGTTGAGGTACGGTACCCATGAAGAGCGAATGGTAACATCTCATGCCAATCTTTGTATGTCACAGTCATCTTCTGCACAATCTTCTTGATATTGTTATTAGTCACTTCAACATCCCCATTCATCTTCAACCGGTAAGTAGAAGAGTTGTGATATTGTATCTTGAACTGCTTCCAGAGCTCGGTGATCATTGTATTGTTGAGATTCGTACCATTGTCTGTAATGATCCTCTCTGGTACATCATATCGACGGATCAGATTGTGCCGAATAAACCGTGCCACGAAGTTCTTGGTCACTGTAGCAAAGGAAGCTGCCTCAACCCATTTGGTAAAGTAATCAATAGCTGCCAGGATGAAATGATGCTCGTTAGACGCAGTAGGTCTGATCTCGGCAATCATATTGATGCCCCACATTGCAAAAGGCCAAGGAGCCATCAAGATGTTCAGAGGAACTGGAGGTATGTGCACCTTATCAGCATATACTTGGCACTTATGACAGGTCCGAGAATGCTGATAACAGTCGGCTTCCATAGTAGACCAATAATATCCTGCCCGTAGGATTTTCTTTGCCATGGTGTGTCCACTAGAATGAGTCTCGAAAGTGCCTTCATGTAACTCTGCCATAATTCTTTCTGCCTCGTTCTTATCCACACATCGTAGCAAGGTTGAGTCATGGTTACGCTTGTAAAGGATACCATTGCTGATGAAGAATTTTGCCGCGAATCTCCTTAGAAACTTCTTATCATTAACAGATGCACCCTCGGGGTACTCCTGAGCCTCAAGATACCTATTTACCTCGTGAAACCAGGGTTTATCTGCCACCTCTTCAGTCTCAATGTCACAGCAATGTGCAGGTTCGTCCAACTTTTCAATGGTAATCTGGGGAGCCTCATTGTCCCGCCTGACCTTGAACATAGAAGACATGGTAGCTAGCGCGTCCGCTAACTGATTCTCCTCTCTTGGGAAATGTTCAAAGGTTATCTCCTCAAAATGTGGAAGCAACGTCAATACATACTCTTTGTAAGGAATAAGATTTGGGTGCTTCGTATCCCACTCGCCTTTGATTTGACTGATCACGAGAGCGAAATCTCCGAATACACTTAAGAACTTAATCCTTAGGTCAATTGCTGCTCGAAGGCCCATGATGCATGCTTCATACTCTGCCATGTTGTTGGTGCAGTTAAAACATAATCGGGCGGTGAACATAGTATGATAGCCTTCGGGAGATATGATTACGGCGCCAATGCCATTACCTAAATCATTTGAAGCTCCATCAAAATACATATACCATCGGGATCCTTCCTCAGGTCCTTCATCCGGCCTAGGTGTTTCACAGTCAGTTACCAATATGATGTTCTCATCCGGAAACTCGAAGTTCATAGACTGGTAATCATCCACTGCCTGATGTGCCAAATGATCTGCTAACACACTTCCCTTGATTGCTTTTTGGCTTGTGTATTGAATGTCTTACTCAGTCAAGATCATCTGCCATCTTTCTATTCTTCCGGACAAGGCAGGTTTTTCGAAGATATACTTGATTGGATCCATCTTTGATATCAACAGAGTAGTGTGAGTCACCATATACTGTCTCAGCCGGCGAGCAGCCCATGCCAAAGCGCAGCAAGTTTTCTCAAGCAGTGAGTATCGGGTCTCACAGTCGGTAAACTTTTTGCTAAGGTAATAAATAGCATGCTCTTTTCGGCCAGACTCGTCATGCTGCCCCAACACGCACCCCATTGAATTGTCGAGTACTGTCAAGTATAAGATCAAAGGTATCCCCTCCACTGGAGGCATCAGAATAGGAGGCTCTTGGAGATATTCCTTGATCCTTTCGAAAGCGACATGACACTCATCATTCCACTTTTACCACTTGATCTTTCTTCAGCAGCATAAAGATTGACTCACAAGTAGCGGTCAAATGTGAAATGAATCGGGCAATGTAGTTCAGACGTCCCAGAAAGACTCTGACTTCCTTTTCTGTTCGGGGAGCTGGTATTTCCTGTATAGCCTTCACCTTTGCAGGGTCTACTTGAATACCTTTATCACTAACGACGAAACCCAGCAGCTTACCAGACCTCACCCCAAAGGTGCACTTGTTCGGGTTTAACTTCAGCTTGTACAACTTCAACCTATCAAATAGCTTCTGGAGATGGTCAAGATGTTCCTCTTCAGTCTGGGATCTTGCAATCATGTCGTCAACGTATACCTCAATCTCATGATGAATCATGTCGTGGAACAAAGCGACCATGGCGCACTGATAGGTTGCCCCAACATTCTTCAATCCGAACGGCATGACCTTGTAGCAAAAGGTACCCCACTGTGTAACGAACGTCGTCTTTTCCATATCTTCGAGAGCCATCTTAATCTGATTGTAACCAGAAAAATCGTCCATAAAAGAAAAGATCTTATGTTGTGCGGTGTTGTCAACCAGAACGTCGATGTGAGGCATAGGGAAATCATCCTTGGGGCTTTCCCTGTTCAGATCCCTATAGTCAACACACATTCGAACCTTACCATCTTTCTTCGGTACGGGGACCACGTTGGTAACCCACTTCGGGTAAGAAGTAACTGCTAGAAAACCGACATCAAATTGTTTCATAACCTCAACCTTGATTTTCTCAGACATTTCTGGGCGCATTCGGCGAACTTTCTGTTTCACTAGAGGACAGTCTTCTTTAGTTGGCAAGCGATGAACCACAATATCGGTATCCAAACCAAGCATATCTTCATAAGACCAGGCAAAGATCTCAACATAGTCACGCATCATTTTTATCAACCGTTGCTTGACACTAGGCTCTAGATTTGCACCGATCTTGACCTCTTTCTTGTCTTCTTCCGTACCCTGATTCACTGATTCCACTGGCTCTTCATGGGGCTGTATAGACCTCTCTTCCTAAAGTAACAGTCTAGTAAGTTCACCAGGCACTTCGCAATCATCCTCACCTTCGTCCTAGGCTTGGTTGATCGGACTTTCGAAGTTATAACTGGCAGTAGCAGAGTCGTTATCAGTGGGATCCAGAGTGGATGTGAACCTGTATTATGATATGTGAGTGTGTGTAAGACTATATCTGTTTTGATAAAGTGTAAGATAAAAAGGAAAAACAAGGAGCGCAAAATTTGTAATGCAAGAAAAACGTCCAATGCTTTGTTGATGATATATGGAAATGATAAACATTAAGCCCTCACAAACAGAGCCACGGTGTCTCGGGTAAGGCACCGGGCTGTATAGTTTTAAATTTTCTGTTACAAATCTCAAAACAAAAGTCTATTACTGTGTAATAAAAGAAATGGGCATGAAGTCCTTTGTCGTCCAATTACTTAATCTGTCGTCGGTAGTCGGGTAAATCCAGCTGTCAAACTCAGACTCTTCATCATCATCTTCAATTGCATTCACTTCCGGATTACTGATACGCAGAGGAGGTCTTCCAATCCGCGCACGCCGAACATCCCTTTGAGCTTCTGCAGTAAAACTCAAATCAAACTTGTCAGTTTTGTGTGCAAAGTCAGGGAGTTGGCACCAATTTACACACTCACCCTTTTCAATAACAACCCGAGCATCCTAGAGGGAAGCCATCTTCGTTGGAGGATCTTTAGCAACAGTTTCAGTCGACACCAGAGTCTGGGGGACTTCTTCAAAGTTTTGACACGGGGTTTCAATGAACTCCCCGTCCATCTCCACATACCGAAAAGAGTTAAGGTGGCTCACCATGTACTCCTCTTCTCCTCGTACTGTAACAATTTCCCCCTTCATTGAGTATTTCAACATCTGATGGAGCGTAGAAGTCACTGCCCCAGCTTTATGAATCCATGGGCGACCCAACAAACAAGAATAAGATGGTCGAATGTCCATTACATAGAATGTAGATGCGAAAGTCTGGGAACCAACTTTAACAGGGACATCCACCTCCCCGTGTACCATCCTTTTGGACCCGTCAAAGGCCCTAACCACTATATTACTTGGCTTCAGAACCAACCCTTCACAGTCCAACCGATCTAAAACTTTCTTGGGTAAAACATTTAACGAGGACCCAGTATCCACCAGTACGTGAGCCAGAGTAGTGCCCCTGCACTCGATTGAAACATGCAGAGCATCATTGTGATTTTTTCCTTTGGCAGTCAGATCTGCTTCGGAGAAAGCTAACCCGTTGTCAGCGGTCAAACTAGCCACGCAGTCTTTGAATTGATCAGTAGATGTTTCCTGTGGCACATGTGCAGTTTTAAGGAAAGCGATTAAAGCCTTTGCATGGGCTTCTGAGCACAACAATAAAGATAACATGGAGATCTTCGACGGGGTTTTCCCCAGCTGTTCGACTATGTTGTAGTCGCTTTTCTTGATGATCTTCAAAATCTCCTCTATTTCCTGTCTAGAGGTTTCAACAATAATCTTCTTCGGTGCCTCCATCCGGGCAGGCTCACTTGTGATCCCTTTGCCCCGAGCGTCAGATGACTCGGCGACAGGGGTAATGATTGGAACATGAACAGGGACAGTAGCAGATGTATTGGCAGGTGGAGTAGTAATAGGTTTCTGAACAGTTGGTGGGGAAATCTCAGGAGAGAAAAGTCTTCCGTTGCGGGTGAACTTGCTAGACCCGACGATATTGCTGACATTAGTATCAGCCTCTTCAACCTTCAAGTCTTGTTTGATCCCGTGATAATACACATCAGCCCCATAGTGCCACGGGACAGCCTTATCCAAAGTGTAAGGGATAGGGCCAGGGATATAAATGATCAATGGAGCAACTCTTGTAACGGGTGTAATCCTAACAGGATTTCTCGAGGAAGCCTTGGAAGAATTGGAGGAAATGGTTATTATGGAAACATCTTCAACAGGAATCAATGGAACCAAAGTTTTCTCGAACAGGATTTCTTTGTTATCCATCAGGCATTAAACACATGACTTCAATAGATGGCAACCAGTAGGTAGGATGAAACACAGATGGCAACCTTCGCCACAGCCCAGAAATAAACCGGCCGATAATAAGTTCTTCTTTACTGTCATCAACAGAGTAGAAACGTCTTCCATAGAGGTTACAAATGAATCATCTCCCACAGCATTTACTCCATGCTTGGGAATAGGAGCAGTCATGACATTAGGCTTTTCGAGCGCGTCAAATTCAATCTCTTTAGCTTCAATCAAATCTTGTACCTTATTCCTCAAGGCCCAGCAATTGTTCGTATCATGCCCTGGGCTATCAGAGTGATAAGCACATCGGGCGTTTGGATTATACAGCGGCGATGTACTACTGGGATTCTTAGGGGCTTACCTCAGAGTCACCAAGTTGGTTTTCAACAATTGCGGAAAAATTTGAGATAGGGTCATACTGAGCCGAGTAAACTGCCTTTGCGGCCTCTTTGTCCTTTTCTGATTGTTGCGTTGTGGGGAAATAGTTGGTCTTGATATTACCACCGCATTAACTGCTTGGCGGTGTTCGGGTCGGTTTTGGCTCCTTGAGCTGTATACTGCACTAGCTTCTTTTCTGAAAGGCTTCTTCTTTGTACTTGATGAAGCACCTTTCTGTATTTTGCCACTTTTAATACCAGCTTCAACTCTCTCCCCAGTCAAAATCAATTCAGTGAACCCAGACGATGAACTACCGATCAAATGGTTAAAATATGGACCAGACAAAGTCCCAAGGAACATATCCACCAACTCCCTATCAGACAGAGGGGGTTGGACTCTTCCAGCAAGATCTCTCCACTTCTGAGCGTAGTCCTTAAAGCCTTCGCCTGTGCCCATAGACATACTCTGAAGTTGAGTACGCGTGGGAGCAAGGTCGGCATTATACTGGTATTGCTTATAAAAAGCAGCGACAAGATCCTCCCAGTTACGGACATTAGCTCCTTCCAATTGATAGAACCATTCAAGTTGAGTCCCTGACAGACTATCTTGAAAGAAATGAACCCACAGGTTCCTATCAGCAGTATAAGGTTGAATCTTTCAGACATACGAGCGGAGGTGTAGCTTCGGACAGGATACCCCATCGTACTTAGCAAAGACGGGAGCTTTAAACTTGTGTGGGATCACCACCCTAGATGCCAAACCCAAATCTCCGAAGTCCAACCCAGGTATCTTCTGGATCTCCATTGCACTCAACCAGTCTTCAAGTTGCTTATACCTATCCTCAGTAGGAGGATACTGGTTTTCATCAAAATCTGTGTCATTATCAGAGACCACATGACTAGGCCCCTTTCTTTCCTCTTGATTCTCTCCCCCTCAAGATAAATGGGACAAGTCAGTTTCCTGTCGTATATTGTTCCCGAATCTACGACCCATATTCAAGAGGACCACCTTCTTCTTCTTTTTCTTCTTCTCTTTCAAGATGAGAGACTTCAAATCTTGCTGCCCTTTGGCCAGGTTCAGGAACATCTCCTGGAACTGAGCATTATGTGCTTGAAGAGCCTTGATGGCTTGATCAGTAGGTGTTTCAGAAGACATGATTGCTGAAATAAACAGCGAAGAAGATGAGAAACCTGTAAAGGTACCTGTAATGAGGTGCATGGTAATGGAATGCGTATGATATGATTTCAAAGACTTTGGGAGATTCAAATTTGTAAACCAAAATAAAACACACTTTATTAGATTAAAACTTGTAACAATGTTTAACAATGCCCTTAAGGCATTACAAAATAAATACTGAAAAGCAAATATTAACTAGAAACAATAAAAGACATCAGAAATCCCATGGTCGCTTTCCCTTCGTGCTTACATAGTCGTTGATCGTCCTCTCATTCTCAAGTTGCCTTGTAAGCTTCAAGATCTTTCGTTCCTGCTCATGATATTTCTCTCTGTAGTTATCCCTTTCTTCCTTTAATTGGATCCAAGATCTCTTCAATGCCCCCAGATCAGTAGGCATATAAGGATGGAGGATTGTATAAGAAACCCCTTCTTCATTAGTATGCTCCACAATCACCGGCAAAACAGCTTCATATAGCATCCCTAGCTTTTGAGCACGGGCTCGAACACACTGGAGGTACGGTTGCATCGGGAGATAAGTCTTCATTCCTAGCTCATGGGGGTCATACCTGTTCACCCTGTCCCAAGCTCGTATAAACCTGCGGCGATGTCCCTCAACATCCCCCTTGAAGTCAAAGACAATGCCTGTAAGCAGCAGCTCATGAGGACCGTCTCTCCGAGCGCGTCCAAACTGTCGTAAAGCCAAACAAGGATTGTAGGTTATACCCCCTCGAATTCCAAGCAACGAAAAATTAGGGTATTCCCCACATCGATCAATAACAGCTACTTTTTCCATATCTTTAGTACTCCAAAGGATGTCCGTATGAGCAAGGGACATGATTCTGTAAGCCCAACCTACACCTTCCTCATTCTTCAATACAGATTTGGGGAGGTGCGAAATAAACCACCTCGCCAGCAGCGGTGTATGTGATACGGTGGGAGAACTGACTTTAGGTTTTGCGTTTGTGTTTGCAAATGTTTTGATTTAGCAAGAGTCGCCACCGACTTTTTATTTATCCAAAGGAAAGGTCAAAAAGCACAGGAAAGACCTTTGAGATGTTTTCTTGGGTTTGGGGGGTAGATTATGAAAAGGGAAGGTGATAGCACCCTTTTCATCCATGGTTTTCCACGGGCTCTTAGTTACTTGTTTTAGATCACTTACTTTTGCTTTTCAATTGTTTGAAATGGTGCTTTTGTGTGTGGTTTTGAAAGTATTTTAAAAAGAAGCCATCGTTGTGGCAACCTTTTTAATGATTCTGGTTTGAATGTATACAAAGGTGTTTTTTCTTTTGAAAAATGTTTCAATGTTTGAAAGTTTGTTTTGGGAAATGTTTTGAAATTGTGTTGTGATGTGTTTTTGAAAATAGCAAGGATGGTTTGCAAGTTTTGATCAAGTAACTAAGAGTTGTCTACCCTATCTACTCAAAAGTCTTTCCTACACATTTTTAACCCTTTGACAGTGTTGTTTTACCATTGCATTTGGTAAACAACCTTGTGTTTGGATGTTAAACGGGACAGGCGCGGGTCATCGTATTGACCATGATAGCAATTGTGCTAAGTATATTTAGCAATTTTTTGAGGGACTAGATCATTTATGTATAGGCAACCAGGATAGCATCATCGAGGGACTATGATCTTTTGTGTTGACTTTTGTTTTGTCAAGATACCTAACATGCATACCATGGCCATTTTTAACGCAACAAGTGGGTGAAACCCTAGGGGTGCTTGTGTGCATTGTGTTGTCAAATTTTCATGCATTTTGTCTTGTATTAGGTCTAGCTATTTGTTGATTTTGGATTCTTGCATATAAACCCTAATCTTGCTATCATGGCATATTTGAAAGCATAAAGTGCGTAAAAATAAATCTACCACTATTACAACATTGATATGGGGAGGGGGATACAAATTTGAATAGGGGATGATTTGCAAGAAATTAAAACCCTAAGATTATTACAACCAAATTGAATTCTTTGTTAAAATAATAAATAAGCAAATATTTAAATGGACAATTAAATAAATATGCAATATATTATAAATATGCAAAAAATGTTTATGTATTATTTTTATGTATGTAAAAATAAAATATTTAATGTGTTAAAAATAAAAAAATAAAATATTATTTTTATTAAGGGTGGAAACCCTAATTTGTTTTAAGAAAAAAAAAAAAATATATATATATATATATATATATATATATATATATATATATATATATATATATATATATATATATATATATATATATATATATATATATATATATATATATATATATATATATATATATATATATATATATATATATATATATATATATATATATATATATATATATATATATATATATATATATATATATATATATAAAATAAATAAAATATATACAAATGTTAAAAAATAAAAATAATATGAGAAAATATTATTTAAGTATATAAATAATAAAATAAAATAAAATATAATGTTTTTTTTTATTATTTACAAGTTTTTATTAAAGAAAATAAAAGTATATTATAAAAGTAATTATTTCTATACTAGAAAAAATAATAAAAATAATAAAATAAAATATGAAAATTTATAAAGAAATATTTTTAGTAATTTTTAATATTTAGAAAAATAAAATAAAGTCAGAAATGAAAAAAGAAAAGAAAAATATACAAAATAAAATCAAATGGGCCAAGGGGGTGTGAGAAGTAAGTCAGGGAGTGCAAATAATGAAAAATCCCAGGCCCAGCCCAAGTCCAGCTTCGTCTTCAACCTTGTGACAAAAACGCGCGCCTGTATGTTCAAACTGGGAAATCCTGCATACGTGCTCTAAAGCAAAAACTTGCAACATGTAAGTTATAGAGCATGATCATACGAGTCTAACCATATAAAAAACTTAATCTAACTCTCAAAGACCAGAGAGAATTTCTCTGGCCCTAATTTCTAACCTAACTTTTTCAGAAAGTTCATCAATCAAATTCTCCCAACACAGTTAACCTAAATGAAATCTATGCATATGTACAGCTTAAGGGCAATGAGTACTACATTTTTTATTCACAAACCTAAGCCTAATGATTCCTAAATAGAGAGATAGAAAGTTGGAAAATACCTGCTTCAGTTGAACTCGAGTATGGCAATGTAGGGGTTTTCAGTGATGCCTGAGATACTTGGGAGCTTTCTTGAACTTCCTTTGACCTTCCCCAATGCTTAATTTGCTTTGAACTTGCTTGGATAAGCTTGTAGAAGTCAACCTGCACAAACAGAATTCAGAAATGGTGAAGTGTGTAAATGGAGTTACAGTCACTGACCAATGGTTGGGAGAGCTTAGGTGGGTTGTATGGAGTGTGTTGGAAGAGGTTTGGGACAAAACGCACGAGTGGTTTGTGAGATGGAGGTGAAACTGCAGAAGCTGCCCTGTTTTGCAAGTTTTTGGTGTTTTGATGTTCAAGGGTGTTTGAGGACTGGATAGCTCGTGTTTTTGGCTCAATGTGATATGCAAAAGTTGGTTCAAATGTTTACAAGAGTTGGTTTTATCCGATTGCCAAGTTATGTGATTTTGGCAAGTTGACTTGTTTTTTAAGAAAAGTGTGAAGTGACCAAGGGCAGGCCTGTACAGGTGTTGTACCCCAAAATTTGCACTCTCATGTTTTCAAAGGTCTTCCCTTACATGGTTGGTCACAAACACTTGCCTAACGAAAATAAAGTTTTTTGAAGATGAACAAAGTGTCTTTCGATTGGCATCTGGGAAAAGTCTTCGATTGGGTATCCAAAATCCTTCGATACAGGCTTGACTCACCAGTCTTCGATTGGGCATTTGGCACTCTTCGATCAGGCTTTGATTAGTAAGCTTCGATTAGGTGTTTGGAACCCTTCGATCAAGCTTTGGTCTGCAAGTCTTCGATTGAGCACTGGACCCCCTTCGATCAAGTCAATTTCACAATGCTTCGACTATGCATTAACTACTTCAGGCTTACCTTCGACTCACGAGGCAAGAATCTCCTACAAGTTTGTTTTGATTCACAAAGGAAAAGGCCTCTCAACTTTCCAGCACACCAGGCAAGAGGCTCATTCGAAGAACATGTAGATGGCTCATTCGAAGAACATGTAAAGGTCCATTTGAAGAAGCATTCAAAGGGTCAATTCGAAGAACATTCAAAAGGCCCATTTGAAGAAGCATTCAGAAGGCCCATTCGAAGGGTACATAAGAAGTCCATTCGAAGGAGGCAACTCAAGACCAATCGAAGAGCATGGCCTGGAGGCATTCGAAAATCAAAGGTGTCCAGGTTCATTCAAGATTCCAAAGAGACATGAATATTTCAAAAAAGGAAATCTTTTAATATGTCTGATTCTTGTCTCATGGCTTTAAAGGCCTGTTTAATTGGTTTTCTCTTGCCGTTACTAGACCATCACACTCCTATAAATACAAGGGCAAGCATACAGTGCCAGGAGAAACGAAAAAGGAGAAAAAGAAAGAGACGAGGATTTGGAGATACGCTGCCCACAAACTCACCAAAGGTTATCAACATTTTCATAAGTAATCCAAGCCAAAGCAGCCATTCAGCAAACATCTCCACACCCAGAGCCACAGATCATACATCTTTAATTGGTATGGGTTTGCAAAACCAAAATTGCACCTTCATGACATTTAAATACACATTGCATATGTATTCTTGTTATTACTGATTATGTTGCATGTAAGCTAAAGCGCAAAGATGAGATCGTGCCATTGCTTGGGCACGATCTAAGTTTCTCCTTCAAATCTCAGGATAAAACAAACCCAGACCCAGATTCAGCATATTCAAATTGAGGAAGGATTCGAATTGGGAGGATATTCGAATCAGGGGGGTAAAGTCCCCCCTAGATCTTTAATGTTTGTCTCATTTTGCAGGAAATATCTTCTCAGAATCTTGTTCAGAGATTCGAAGCTTAGCAGCTTAGCTTCGAACTGGATCCAGGGTTCCCAGATCAAAGGATGACATATCCAGATTGAACACCCCCAAAGTGCAGCCCCTCATGCACCTTCGATCAAGCCTCTTCAATGGATCGAAAGACAGCCCACACCTCTTTCGATCCAGGCCTCCAGAATTATACCTTTCTTGATTTACTGCCTGTTCCTTCGATTTCATCTTTGTTTTGACTATTTTATTTATTTATTTTTAATCAACATAAAATCAATTAAAAAAAACCACAAAAACATTAGGCTAGTTTTTCTATTAAATTAACTTTGTTAATTAATCATTTAATTATCTTAACATTTTCTCAAAACTAAAATTAAGAAGATTTAGATCATTTTCCCAAAATAAAATAAAACAACAAAAAGATTTTATTCTTAGGATTTTTAGAGGTTATTTTCAGATTCGCGCGCGTTTATTTTATTGTAACTGCCTACTGGTTTGTGATAGCTTAACTAAGACTTTTACACTTTACTGCTTTATTCCCCCAATTTTGGACATGTAAATAATCCCCCTCCCCGAAGCCTTGTAATAGCGTAGGATTTACAATTCCCGCACTTTAAATTCCTATACATATATTAACTGTTTAGATGTATGCTAACTAGGATTGCATGACAAGATCTGAAAACAAATGGTAGAACACCTAAATATACAAAGATAATGTAACTGAAAAACAATACAATCGCACATGCCACTCTTAGGGTACACCTCACTTGGTTGCCTCGAACGTGATCATTGAGTATAGGATGTTTTAGAGGTCGCCCTCTTGTCCAAAGATCATAAGTTGCCTCGAAACAGTTGCCTCGGATAAAATGATCTAAGACATTAGGGTTACCACTAAGGCGTCCTAACATTGCTTTAGTAACCACACGTCCCTTAAATCGAATTGACCCGAAAACTCCAACGACGATGCTACCTACTCCTCAATAGTAGGATGGCATTGTCTAAAGCACACTTGTACAGATTAATTCCTTTTTGAGTAGGTAGAGGTTCTTAAGTACTTGCTCTTTTAAAAACAAAACAAAACTTTTCGCACCTACACTCTCTTCAAAACAAAAACTCTTCTCAAATCCACAAACACAAAGAAAAGCAAATTTTTTGAAAACATAGTGAGCAAGTACCTAAGAGCCCGTGGATAACCACGGATAGAAAGGGTGCTAACACCTTCCCTTTCTATAATCTACCTCCCGAACCCGAGAAACATCTCGAAAAGGAATTTTTCTGTGCTTTTGTCCTTTCCTTGTTGGATAAAATAAAAGACGGCGGCGACTCTTGCTTACCGCGACATTTTGCGAAAACAAACGCAAACGCGAACCAGAATTCCAAAACAGTCAGTTCTCATTCCCACCGATCACAGAACTGGCGACTCTGCTGGGGATTCTTATAAGTGAGGTGTACCTTAGGATTAGATCACTTGTGTTTTCAATTGTATGCTTTAAATTTTGTGGGCTTGTATCGGAGTTCTATAGATCCTAACCCGGATCTGGGGATACCCTTTAGGTAAGTAGCAATAAACTGTGAGGGATCTGTCCGGCGTAGACCGACACGGATGAAGCAGTAGCTACGTTGGTGTGACACCTTGGTCTGTACCGTTATCCCTTGTGTTGGAACAAGGAGAATATGAGTCTTCTAAGGAGTCATTAAGCACTAACTGACCTTAGAACCTTAAATTGACCAACTTCGCCATAGAACAGTAGCAGTATGCTACACTCATTGAGACTAAACTCTCACGATGATTCTGGCCGCAAGAAAAGGTTGCTAAACTGGAATTATGACCGATTGAGTGTAGTCAGTGATATTGAGATCCTCTAGAACCCGGTTACTATTTTTAGGACAGGTTTAAACCAACTAAACTGAAAGAGGGTAATACCTAAACTCCATGCCAGCCTAAACTTAAGGCTGTTTGTGTGACTTGTGTGCCTTTAAACTTGAACTACTTGCACATTATTGTTATCTGACAACATGAGTTCCTTGCAGGTTTTGTTTACAGTCCTTATCCAATAATTTGGATTTACCGCAGGGTTTACTTACAGCATCTGACACTTTTGCTTAAACGCATAGCATACACATCATAACATCATGCCTTAACATTTCCTTAACCATTTCAAGGATCTCAAGGGTTTGTGATGCAGATTATGGTAAATCAAATGTCTAGCAAGGGGCAAGGGGATTTATTTTCCTCTAGCCAATGCCGTCTAGAGATCAAAACATGATAACTTGAGTCAGGGGCTATGACCTACTCGATATGGTGAGCTTGACTCTTGAAGAAGGACTCTTAACGACACGAAGTTTCTTCTATCAAATTCTAACAAGTTTCTTGTTTACCCCGCGAGATCCTTGAAAACATTGCATACATATATCTTACATATCATTGCATAACAGGTCTTCCAGTACAGGTCTCTCATGTTCTCGCTGTTTATTTCAGCAATGGCTCTCCAACAAGACAACCAAGATCTTCATACTCAAGAGACTCAGTTCAGAGAAATCTTCCTAAACCTATCCAAGGTGCAGGAAGAGTTGAGAACACTCCTCATGGGGAATTTGGTCAAGAAAAGTCCTGAAGACAATAAGGACGGACAGCTGGAACAACTGCAAGCTGAGTTCAGTGCCATGAAAACCCAGATGTTGGGGCAGATGGCTCTTATCCAAGGCTTAGCTCGGGAACAAGAAGAGCTGAGAACCATTATCAACCAGCTTCATTAAGACAGATACAACAACATGAAGCAAACAGTCAAGGCCGGGGACCAAGTCATTAATCAACTTCCGAGAAGTCAAAGGTTTGGTTTGATGAAGAATAGACATCTCCAAGTTGCTACTACCTCAAGGGTCCAACAACAACCTTGCCATAACCAACGGGTTGATCAGAGTAAGCCAAATATGCCAAAGAGGAAATTTACTAAGATCAACATGTCACTGACTCAAGCGCTACAACACATGTTGAAGGCAGAGCTGATTACATTAAAGGCTTCTCTCCAAAACCCAAATACTTATGCTCCTACCTATCATCCCAATGAAAGGTGTGCATACCACTCTGACAGTCCGGGACATGACACAAACAATTGTTGGGCTCTGAAGAACAAGGTCCAAGACATGATTGATGCCAAGGAGATCAAGTTTGACCCTCCGGAGACTCCAAACATAATCACTGCTCCTATGACGAATCATTGAAAGCTTTTGTTCATTTGAATTTTTAAGTTGTAATCTCTTTGTTATTCAAACAATTATCTATTAATGCCAAACTTTGTTTCATTAATGCATTGCATATGTTTGTCTTGATTTGATCCAATCATTTTCATTACATTTAAACTATGCTTTTTACTCACTTTATGACATCCAACTCTTGCTAAAAGTTACAAGCCTTTAGAGGGAGGATGACGAAACAATGCCATAATCTCATCCAGTATGCTTTTGGACAGACCTTGCTGACGATGTACATGCGTTTCTTTCAAATCCTAAACACTGGAGTTATAAGGAAGATAATCCCTAGTCAACCCCTTCGAGCCAAAGAAGTTGGAGTTTTCTGTTTTAAACACAATTTGAAACCTTTAATTTAAACCTGGGGCAGGGTAGTCTCTCAGTTAATTCAAAAGATGCGCATTGAAGTCGCAAAACTCTCAGTTCATAATACAACGAACAACATCAAAAGCATTCCTCTGGAATCAAAAGACAATGGTGGTTCCTTATTTCATAGGCAGTCAATCTCTCAAAAGAGAAAAGCCCACTGAGACAAAACCTATAAAGAAGGCTTAAGAAAGCTGGGGCATCCCGCTGACTGTAATCTCGAAAACAGGAACAGTTAGGCAAAAGTTAGGGATAACAAATCAAAAGAACGAGGTTGCTACAAATCCTCAACAACATGAAAAATGTTGCAAAAAGGACTGCCTTCCAAAATCCAACTTGTGTGAACCGTCACCAAAACGTCGTTCTAAATTCGAATAGAGTTTGACGCACAATTAACTGAGTTTAGGATTGAAGAACATCACGAAGAGCGGGTGGGTACGAATATGCTTTGAGCCTTTATCCTTTGTTTCTTAAACTGTGAACCAAGCCATGTTACAACCCTTCAAAAGTCCTAATTGAAGCATGGGTTAGTTCAAAAGCATACTGTTACAAAAGGTATCCTGACTCCTGTAAGGCTTTGCCCTAAATCTTGTGTTGAATTTGTCTTATAAAACGTTTTCTGCTAAAAAAGGCATTTTTCAAAACTTCGAGACAAACATAAACTTTGAATTACTTGAATATCATTGTTTGCATATGGCTATTTGTTTAACAGCGGAGAAATTCACACAATGAATATCCAGTGAACAAAAGCTCTCTCAGTGAGTAAAATCACTTCAAGTGGGATGACACTCCTGTGGCAAAAATCTCCTATCAGCAAAAGGGGACTTGATATGGTGTTGTCCAGTAAACCTGGGGCAGTCCAGTCAAGATTTCAACAAAACTTTCAAAGTTCAGTAAACCTGGGGCAATCCAGTCAAGATTTCAAGAAATCTCTGAATTGCAGGTTAACCTAGGGGCAAGTCTCCCTCACCATCACTTGGGGCATTAAAACGTCAATCTCAATAAAGGGTTACATAAAGTCAAACATTTCCAGGCAGTGCCACAAACACTCGCTGCTAGGGGCAGTGACAAATCTCCCCAAAATCCTTCTCATAGGATGATTCCCCAACAAGAGTTTAATCTCTGAAAACCTTTCCCCCGCAAGTTACTGTGAAACCTGGACCTGACCAGATGTCAGTTTAACTTTGACTCCCCAGTAGAGCAACGGACAACCGAGACTCTTGAACTTGTTCCCCAAGAATGAATCAATACTCTCCACAGAGTTCAATACTTTCCTCAACGGAGTTCTCCTCAACAAAACAAGGATCCTCAGTGGAAACATTCTAAGCAAAGTTTGAAGACATACCTACTCTTCAACAGAAGTCCAGGATTTAATAACTCCCCAACACTTGTCAAGAATTTATTCTCCAAGACAAAATTACATTTCAATAACATTCATAGCATATGCATACAAAATACATATAACATAAATCTCATTTATTTTGAGAACATCATTACACAATGCATACATCATGACATTGCATACAACTAACTCTTTACCTTTTTAGGAAAGATCGATCGACAGATAAAAGTCATTACCTTTTGGAGTAGCAGTCGTCAAAGATTCCTTCACCATCCTGCTGAGGTAGTAGTCATCCAAGATTCCTTCATCATCCTGCTGAGGTAGTAATCATCCAAGATTCCTTCACCATCCTGCTGAGGTAGTAGTCATCCAAGATTCCTTCATCATCCTGCTGAGGTAGTAGTCATCCAATATTCCTTTATCATCCTGCTAAGGTAGAAGTCATCCAAGATTCCTTCACCATCCTGTTGAGGTAGTAGTCATCCAAGATTCCTTCATCATCCTGCTGAGGTAGTAATCGTCCAAGATTCCTTCACCATCCTGCTGAGGTAGTAGTCATCCAAGATTCCTTCATCATCCTGCTAAGGTAGAAGTCATCCAAGATTCCTTCACCATCCTACTGAGATAGAAGTCATCCAAGATTCCTTCATCATCCTGCTGAGGTAGAAGTCATCCAAGATTCCTTTATCATCCTGCTGAGGTAGAAGTCATCCAAGATTCCTTCACCATCCTGCTGAGGTAGTAGTCATCCAAGATTCCTTCATCATCCTGCTGAGGTAGTAATCGTCCAAGATTCCTTCACCATCCTGCTGAGGTAGTAGTCATCCAAGATTCCTTCATCATCCTGCTGAGGTAGAAGTCATCCAAGATTCCTTCACCTTCCTGCTGAGGTAGAAGTCATCCAAGGTTCCTTCATCATCATGCTGAGGTAGAAGTCATCCAAGATTCCTTCATCATCCTGCTGAGGTAGTAGTCATCCAAGATTCCTTCATCATCCTACTGAGGTAGAAGTCATCCAAGATTCCTTCACCATCCTGCTGAGGTAGAAGTCATCCAAGATTCCTTTATCATCCTGCTGAGGTAGTAATCGTCCAAGATTCCTTCATCATCTGTTTGGAGTAGCAATCGTCTCAGATTCCTTCATCATACATCATTATCAAAAAAGACCTTCTCTGGTTAGATTTATTTCTTCTAGTTAAAACAGGCAACTAAAGATCTCCTCTGGTTAGATTTATTCCTTCCAGTTAATGACAGGCAATCAGAGACCTTCAAATAAAAGTCCAGATACGATCCAGATTCGGATGTAATTCTGTCACTCATTCAAATACAATCCAACAATCATTTTCTGGATGGCATCTTTAAGCCCATCTACAATGACTATCCATTACCTCTCCAAATGGCATATTTAAGCCCATTCCCCACATAATCAACCAACACTTCTTCGAGTGCAAATTTTCTGGGCACTCTAGTGTTCAATCCTCTTTTACCTTCGAGTCGCGAAAGGCAAACTTGCCAGTCTAACTCTTCAGGTTCAAGAAGATTGAACAGGGGCAACTGTTATACCCCAAAATTTTCCCTCTCATGTTTTCAAAGGTCTTCCCTTACATGGTTGGTCACAAACACTTGCCTAACGAAAATAAAGTTTTTTGAAGATGAACAAAGTGTCTTTCGATTGGCATCTGGGAAAAGTCTTCGATTGGGTATCCAAAATCCTTCGATACAGGCTTGACTCACCAGTCTTCGATTGGGCATTTGGCACTCTTCGATCAGGCTTTGATTAGTAAGCTTCGATTAGGTGTTTGGAACCCTTCGATCAAGCTTTGGTCTGCAAGTCTTCGATTGAGCGTTGGACCCCCTTCGATCAAGTCAATTTCACAATGCTTCGACTATGCATTAACTACTTCAGGCTTACCTTCGAATCACGAGGCAAGAATCTCCTACAAGTTTGTTTCGATTCACAAAGGAAAAGGCCTCTCAACTTGCCAGCACACCAGGCAAGAGGCTCATTCGAAGAACATGTAGATGGCTCATTCAAAGAACATGTAAAGGTCCATTTGAAGAAGAATTCAAAGGGTCAATTCGAAGAACATTCAAAAGGTCCATTTGAAGAAGCATTCAGAAGGCCCATTCGAAGGGTACATAAGAAGTCCATTCGAAGGAGGCAACTCAAGACCAATCGAAGAGCATGTCCTGGAGGCATTCGAAAATCAAAGGTGTCCAGGTTCATTCAAGATTCCAAAGAGACATGAATATTTCAAAAAAGGAAATCTTTTAATATGTCTGATTCTTGTCTCATGGCTTTAAAGGCCTGTTTAATTGGTTGTCTCTTGCCGTTACTAGACCATCACACTCCTATAAATACAAGGGCAGGCATACAGTGCCAGGAGAAACGAAAAAGGAGAAAAAGAAAGAGACGGGGATTTGGAGATACGCTGCCCACAAACTCACCAAAGGTTATCAACATTTTCATAAGTAATCCAAGCCAAAGCAGCCATTCAACAAACATCTCCACACCCAGAGCCACAGATCATACATCTTTAATTGGTAAGGGTTTGCAAAACCAAAATTGCACCTTCATGACATTTAAATACACATTGCATATGTATTCTTGTTATTACTGATTATGTTGCATGTAAGCTAAAGCGCAAAGATGAGGTCGTGCCATTGCTTGGGCACGATCTAAGTTTCTCCTTCAAATCTCAGGATAAAACAAACCCAAACCCAGATTCAGCAGATTCAAATTGAGGAAGGATTCGAATTGGGAGGATATTCGAATTAGGGGGGTAAAGTCCCCCCTGGATCTTAAACGTTTGTCTCGTTTTGCAGGAAATATCTTCTCAGAATCTTGTTCAGAGCTTCGAAGCTTAGCAGCTTAGCTTCGAACTGGATCCAGGGTTCCCAGATCGAAGGATGACATATCCAGATCAAACACCCCCAAAGTGCAGCCCCTCATGCACCTTCGATTAAGCCTCTTCACTGGATCGAAAGACAGCCCACACCTCTTTCGATCCAGGCCTCCAGAATTATACCTTTCTTGATTTACTGCCTGTTCCTTCGATTTCATCTTTGTTTTGACTATTTTATTTCTTTTTTTTAATCAACATAAAATCAATTAAAAAAAACCACAAAAACATTAGGCTAGTTTTTCTATTAAATTAACTTTGTTAATTAATCATTTAATTATCTTAACATTTTCTCAAAACTAAAATTAAGAAGATTTAGATCATTTTCCCAAAATAAAATAAAACAACAAAAAGATTTTATTCTTAGGATTTTTAGAGGTTATTTTCAGATCCGCGCGCGTTTATTTTATTGTAACTGCCTACTGGTTTGTGATAGCTTAACTAAGACTTTTACACTTTACTGCTTTATTCCCCCAATTTTGGACATGTAAATAATCCCCCTCCCCAAAGCCTTGTAATAGCGTAGGATTTACAATTCCCGCACTTTAAATTCCTATACATATATTAACTGTTTAGATGTATGCTAACTAGGATTGCATGACAAGATCTGAAAACAAACGGTAGAACACCTAAATATACAAAGATAATGTAACTGAAAAACAATACACTCGCACATGCCACTCTTAGGGTACACCTCACTTGGTTGCCTCGAACGTGGTCATTGAGTATAAGATGTTTTAGAGGTTGCCCTCTTATCCAAAGATCATAAGTTGCCTCGAAACGGTTGCCTCGGATAAAATGATCTAAGACATTAGGGTTACCACTAAGGCGTCCTAACATTGCTTTAGTGACCACACGTCCCTTAAATCGAATTGACCCGAAAACTCCAATGACGATGCTACCTACTCCTCAAAAGTAGGATGGCATTGTCTGAAGGACACTTGTACAGATTAATTCCTTTTTGAGTAGGTAGAGGTTCTTAAGTACTTGCTCTTTTTAAAACAAAACAAAACTTTTCGCACCTACACTCTCTTCAAAACAAAAACTCTTCTCAAATCCACAAACACAAAGAAAAGCAAAATTTTTGAAAACATAGTGAGCAAGTACCTGAGAGCCCGTGGATAACCACGGATAGAAAGGGTGCTAACACCTTCCCTTTCTATTATCTACCTCCCGAACCCGAGAAACATCTCGAAAAGGAATTTTTCTGTGCTTTTGTCCTTTCCTTGTTGGATAAAATAAAAGACGGTGGCAAGTCTTGCTTACCGCGACATTTTGCAAAAACAAACGCAAACGCGAACCAGCATTCCAAAACAGTAAGTTCTCATTCCCACCGATCACAACAGGCTAGCTTCAAGCATGCACAAAGTTGTTGTACCTTTGCCTAAGTTTATGGAGCTTGTTTGCTGCAAAGAGATGGGTTCAAGGCTCAAGGGAAACAAGTTGACATAAAGCCACCTTTATCAAAATGGCAATGCTACCTTTTTTCCATTTTTAGATTAATCATTTGTGTAATCTTCCATTGATCAGAACAATGCATTAATCCATTGAGTTTGCATTCAATTTTTGAGTGTGGAAGGGTTTAAGGGCCTGTATTCAAGTACAAACAAAGTTGGACAGATTTTGCAACTTGTGTCAACATGAAAATGCCATGGATCAAAGTGATAATTTCTCAAATTCAAACCTTCTATTCTCCACAACCACAAATGATCTTGGAGAATTCTTGGAAATTTTTGAAAGCTTGTAACATGCTCTACAATCCATCTTTGAAATGCATTTTATGATTCCAAGTGGAACTATGTGAAAATTTTCTATGAAGATAGGTCAAAATCCTGCCTAAATTAGGGCAAAATTTCACTAAGTTAAAAGTTTCATGGACCCTTATTCCAAAAATCATAACTTGAGATACAAGCATCCTTTGGGAAAACTTTATAAATCAAAGTTGTAGATTTTGTGGAGGACTACAACTTTCATGTTGGAAGTTTTGTTTGAATCCAATTGCATCATGGTGAAAAAGTTGGGCAAAGTTGGGAAAAAATAAGAAAGTTTCATAACTTAGAAAATTTCTAAGTTATGAAAATTTTCAATCTTAAACCCTAATTTGAAAAATTAGGTTTCTTGATGAACAAGTTTAATGTTTTGACACATCTTGATGAAAAATGACCCTTGGCACTTGATTTTGACCAAAAAGTCAAAGTTTGACTTTTCAGTGTATAGTTGATTTTTGATCAGTTGACTAGAAAATTCCTCTATCAATCCAATGCTTTTGAGATCTTTTGAACCTTGTGAATAGGTAAATATGATGCTATTGAGTCCTTGAATCCATGTTTGAACCCAATTTTCCATTGGCTAGGTGAAAAATCAGAAATTGCCCTTATACAGTCAAAACCCTAAAAATGACCATTTTGCCCTTTTGATGATCTGATCAAATTTCTTGAGGAGTTGTGGTCCAAACTTGATCAAATGATTCATATGAGCCTATAATGTTTATGTGGATAAAAAATTATGAGCTTTGACTTTAAATTGACCACAGTTGACTTTTTCTCCAATACAGCTGATTTCTAGGTCAACTGTCCAATTGACTGGGCAAAAATTTGATACAAGGCTTGAAACTTGGTATGGGTAATATTATAAGTCCAACATGAAGTATGAAAGTCACTTTGAGCATTGGAAGTCCAAAAATCCATGTGCAAACTCAAACCCTAATTTCACGTCATCAGTGCAAGGAGATGTCTTGAGCAGAGCAAACCCTAATCCTGTATAGAGTCCAAAGAGTCTTATGAGAGGAAATCTTGGTAAAATGAGAGGGAAAATTTTGGGGTACAACAACTGCCCCTATTCAATCTTCTTGAACCTGAAGAGTTAGATTGGCGAATTTTGCCTTTCGTGACTCGAAGGTAAAAGAGGATTGGACACTAGAGTGCCCGTAAATTTGCACTCATCAAAGTGCAATCGAGGAAATGGGCTTAAAGATGCCATTTGGAGAGGTGACAGAATCTTGCTGAAGATGGGCTTAAAGATGCCATCCAAGAATATTTGTTTGAAAATCAGGAGTATGAACATCAGAATGGTATTTGTATTTGGAACGTATCTGAGTTGTATCTGGAGATTGGATCTGTATGAGCAAGGGAATGGCGTCTGTGTCTGGAGCGTTTCCGAGATATAACTGTATTTTATTCTTGAATTAATAACAGAATGACTGCCGTGTCTGGAGTGTATCTGTATTGTATCTGAATTCTGAATGGGCGACAGAATAGCATCCGTGTCTGGAGCAACTCTGGGTTGGGGATAAATTATGAATGAGTGACAGAATGGCAACCGTGTATGGTGCGTATCTGAACTGTATCCGAAGTTGAGATCTGTACGAGTAGCAGAATGACTTCCGTGTCTGGAGTGTATCTGGATTGTAACTGGGATCTGAATAAGTGACAGAATGACTTCTGTGTCTGGAGTGTATCTGAACTTAAAGTTGATAGTTGAATCTGAATGAGAAATAGAATGGCTTCCGTGTCTGGAGCGTATCTAGTATGTATATGATTTTGAAATTCCGAATGAGTAATAGAATGACCTCCGTGTCTAGGGTGTATCCATACTGTATCTGAGTAAGAGATTTGAATGAGTAACAGAATGACTTCCATGTCTTGGAGTGTATCTGTACTGTATCTGAAATCTTTGAATATTTGTTAAAGGTAGCTTTTAATCTTATCCTTAAAAGGGTAAAATGTTATCTGAAACACAAAGTTATGTTGCATGACATGTATGATGCAATAAAATGTGTTTTATCAATGTTTATGATATATGAATGTAATGTATGCACATGTAAGCTGATTAGCTGTCTTGCTGAGGAAAATAAATCCTTGATAGCTGGAGATAATAAAATCCTTGACTATTGTCAGGGAAAGTAAATCCTTGACCGATGCTGGGGATTTCAAAGTCTTTGACTGCTGAGGATGAGAAATACTTGGGCTACTGTTGGGGATAGAAAAAACCCTTGGCAACTTGTGGGGGTTAACAAGAACTTTGACAAACTCTGCGGGGATGTGGGAATCCATTCTGCTTGAGAAACCTGCTTGGGGAATCCTGAGAACTTTGACGACTGTAGCTGGGGAGTACATCAATAGGAATCCTTACTCGGCTGGGGAAATAAGGAAACTCTGATGATATCTACTAGGGATTAGATGAAAGAAAACCTTGATCTGTTGGAGAATAAGGAAAACTTTGATGGCTTCTGCGGTGAATAAGAATGAGGAACTTCAATCTTCTGGGGAACTGAAACCTTGGGGGATTCACTGGAGAAGTGAGAATGAGAATCTTCGATCTGTAGGGGATTAAAAATTCTGACAGACTCGTGTTGGGGAGTCATGAAGGCTCTAGCAACTTCACTGGGGAATCCGGACTGAGAATCTTTAATCTGCTAGGGGAAAATAAATCCCTGGGGACTTCAAGTTAAGAATGAGAATCTTCATTCTGTTGGGGAGTAAAAACTCTGTGGGGAATAGCTATACTGCTGGAGGGTAAGCTATCCTGCTGGAGGGTAAGTTCAAGACTCTGGGGGAAAAGGTTTATTACTGTTTGGAAGAAGTTCATGAGTTTGGGTTGTATGCCAATCTACTGAAGAATTATCCTTAGTTGGGGATAAAAAGTTAACTGTTATCTTGTTGATTCTCAGACTTTAAGATAACTTGTTGGGTAATCCGGGGAAACTGGATGATTTCTGCTGTGGATTGATAGTTGGAAATTTGACTTCGCTGGGGAAGAAGGTTTCATCTTCACTGGGGATTTATGACCCAAAGTTTTTTATCTGCTAAGGATTTTAACTCTGATGAGAATTAAAGGTCTGAAATATGACTCCGCTGGGGATTAGGAGTGTGTAGATTTTACTCTGGCGAGGATTTTGAAATTGTAATTCCGCTGGGGATATGTTTTTCAAGGTTGTAGCTCCGCTGGGGAACTAGATGATGTACTGCAGGGGGTTTCTCTTGGAATAGCCTAAAGACGTTTCCCTATACTTTTAACCTGTCAGTAATTATTCTTTCACATTATGTTTATTTGTAAATAGTGATTATATTCAAGTGCATATGCTCATTTAATAAACCATTGGACGTTTTTCAAATAAAACACAAGTGTAAAGAAAAATAAAAGGAAAATAGTTTTCTTCACTTCGAAGTATCTTTGTATTAACTTTGTGTAAGTATTTTGTACAAAGGAGATAAACATCCTAGTAAGAGAATGTTGTCATAAAAATTGAGAAAAATTTGTACAAAGAAAGATGGCTATGTGTAAAAATTCCATGGGGTTCCCATTCTGCTATAGCCTTCGTAACTCTGGATATCTTGTCCATTCGTCGCTTCGTTCGACGATGATTGGATTGATCAGAAACCTGGAGTTTGTCTGGTGAAGAGATTATACTTAAAGTGTTCCGACCAGACATAGTCATACGCTTTAATTCCCTAACTTTTTCCTGAACCGCCCTTTCGGGTTTTCAATCCAACGGGAAACCCTTTTTTGCCCAAGTCTCCCTTTCGGGTTTTCAACTTGCCGGGTGTACAAATTTTTTTTTGTTTATCCCTAATTTTTTCCTGAACCGCCCTTTCGAGTTTTCGATTCACCGGGATGCCCATTTTTGCCCAAGTCGCCCTTTCGGGTTTTCAACTTGTCGGGTCGTTTATGCGTAGTATCTTTTGACTATGTCTGTATTCGCAGGGTGCGGCAGGTCGTCGCCGTCCATGGTGGTTAGGATCATTTCCCCACCAGAAAAGATGTTTTTGATCACAAATGGTCCTTCGTAAGTAGGAGTCTATTTACCCCTGGGATCACTTTGCGGCAAGATGATCCGCTTGATTACAAGATCCCCGACTTGATATACCTGGCATCTTACTTTCTTGTTGAAAGCCTTGATCATTCGTTTCTGATACGCCTGACCATGGCAAACAGCAGTAAGTCGCTTTTCATTAATCAAGTTAAGTTGATCAAGCCGGGTCTGAATCCAATCGTCTTCACTCAAACCAGCATCCTTCATGATTCTCAAGGAGGGAATTTGAACCTCGATAGGTAAAACAACTTCCATGCCATATACCAAATAATAGGGTGTTGCCCTAATTGATGTTCGTGCCGTGGTACGGTACCCATGCAGAGCAAAAGGTAACATCTCATGCCAGTCCTTGTAGGTGACTGTCATCTTTTGTATGATCTTCTTAATATTTTTGTTCGCAGCTTCGACAACACCGTTCATATTTGGCCGATAGGGAGATGAATTGTGATGTTGAATCTTGAACTGCTCGCACAAGGCGGTGATCATAGTATTGTTCAGGTTTGTACCGTTGTCCGTGATGATCCTGTCGGGGATACCATATCGGCAAATGAGGTTCTGCTTGATGAAGCGGGCAACCACATTCTTTGTGACGGAGGCGAATGAAGCTGCTTCGACCCACTTGGTAAAGTAATCAATGGCCACTAGGATGAAACGGTGTCCATTGGATGCTGTAGGCTTGATCTCTCCAATCATGTCGATTCCCCACATCGCGAATGGCCAAGGAGCCATTAAGACATTGAGAGGAACTGGAGGTATATGTACCTTGTCAGCATAGATTTGGCATTTGTGACAAGTACGGGAATGTTGATGACAAGCAGCTTCCATGGTAGACCAGTAATAGCCTGCCCGTAGAATCTTCTTAGCCATCGTATGACCGCTTGAGTGGGTGCCAAAGGTACCGTTATGCAGTTCATCCATGATCTGATCAGCTTCAACCTTGTCCACACAACGGAGTAGGATGCAATCATGATTGCGCTTGTATAGGATACCATTGCTCAGAAAGAACTTGGCAGAGAACCTCCTTAAGAACTTTTTGTCATTGACTGAAGCTCCTTCAGGGTATTCTTGTGCTTCGAGATACCTTTTGACATCATGAAACCAAAGCCAGTCCACTACTTCTTCGGTATTAATCTCGTGGCAATGTGCAGTTTGTCCATCCGTTCAATGGTGATTTTGGGAGCCTCATTATCCCAATTAAGTTTAAACATGGAGGACATTGTAGCTAGAGCATCTGCTAGCTGATTTTCTTCTCTTGGAAAATGCTCGAAGGTAATCTGCTTGAAATGAGGTAGCAATGTCAGGACATGTTCCTTGTAAGGGATGAGGTTTGGATGTTTAGTATCCCACTCTCCTTTGATTTAACTAATAACCAAAGTTGAGTCCCCAAATACAATCAATGATTTGATTCCCAAGTCAATAGCAGCCTTGAGACCAAAGATACAAGCTTCATACTCGGCCATGGTTTTGGTGCAGCTGAAGCAGAGTCTAGCAGTGAAAGGTGTATGGCAACCTTCTGGAGAGATAAGTACTGCGCTGATACTATTGCCAAGTGCATTGGAGGCACCATCAAAGTACAGGGTCCATCGGGATCCTTTTTCAGGTCCGTCATACAGTCTGTTCTCTTCAATGTTGCTCAAAGTCATGATATCCTCGTCGGGGAAGTCGAATCTCATGGATTGGTAATCTTTGACAACTTGATGGGCCAGATGATCGGCTAGTACACTCCCCTTTATAGCTTTTTGGGTCGCCAGTTAAGTGGCTAAACTTAAACAATAAACACAGAAAATAATCCAGTGATATTGAGCTCCTTAGAATCCAATTACTATTTATAGGACAGGTTGAGCCAACTAAACTTCAAGAGGGTACTTACCTATGAAACCCCATGCAAGCCTGAAACTAGGAACTTGTGTGACTTTTTTGTACATATATACTTGTGCATAACATCATAAACATCATAAAGCATCATGTGCATCCACTAACCATTTCAAGGGTTTGGATCTTCATCTTTGTTCCTGTTTTGTAGGTAATGGAATCACTTCGCAGGAAAACCATTCAAGTCAACCTTGTAAGAATTCCTCCTCAAATCAAGGAGTTTACATCCAAGATTCCAGAGAATTCTCCCTTCATTGAAAGACATGGTAGACTTCTCAACTTGGTCAACTCCAACACTGAGGAAGACATGGTGAAAGTTCTCTTCCAGTTCTTTGACCCCCTACACCACTGCTTCACATTTCCCAATTACCAGCTTGTGCCTACTTTGGAGGAATTTTCTCAACTCCTGAGGATTCCTATTCTCCATCAACTACCCTACAACGATACGGAAAGAAAGCCAAAGCCTGAATATGTTGCTCAAGCCTTACACTTGCAATCATCTGATATCAAAGGTCATTGGGAAACTAGAAGTGGTGTCAAGGGTTTCTTGGCAAAGTTTCTGTTTGAGAAGGCCCAAAGCTGCTGGAATTCATTGGACTTACAAGCTTTTGAGGAGATTGTGGCTCTTCTCATCTATGGATTGGTCTTGTTCCCAAACCCTGACCAACTTATAGATGTCAGTGTTGTCAAGATTTTCATATCTCGGAATCTTGTGCCTACATTGCTTGGGGACATCCTACACTCGTTTCACACACGAACAATGAGTAAAAGAGGTGTTCTCATGTGCTATACGCCTCTTCTAGCAAGGTGGTTTATTTCTCACCTTCCTCAGTCAGTCTTGAAGAATGAGCAAGGCTTGAGGTGGTCACAACGATTAATGACTCTTACACATTCTGATGTTCATTGGTGTTCTCGATCCAGAGAAAATGTCATCATCATTGATCGTTGTGGGGAATTCCCTAATGTCCCATTAATTGGCATTAGGGGAGGATTTACCTACAACCCCTGCTTGGCTCTGAGACAATTTGGGTATGCCCGAAGGGATGGCCCACATGACATGCTGATTCCATACTTGGTTTTTGACTTCGACAACAACGATCAAGGACTTCGACAAAGGTTTATCCGAGCTTGGAGAATGCCCAACAAGGTGGACATTAAGACCTTGGGACACAAGAATTCCATCCCCCTTGAGCCTTACCTCAAGTGGGTACGAACCCGCGCCCAGAGTCTTATGATGCCTTACCCCTACATTCTGCCTGTGATCAAAGAGCCTGTTATGGAAGGAGAGGTTCCATACACCCTCCTACATTCTGACATGCCAACATCACTTGAAGATTTACAAAGGAGTTGGATACAACTCAAGGGAGAACGCGATACTTTTGAAGCCCAATTATATGCCAGTGAGAAGAAGGATTTGGAAATTACTAGCCAACTTCACGAGGAGAAGACTCTCAACACCTACATAGCACCAAAGAGGATGTGCAACGTCTTTTTACATTAGAATTTTGTATTATTTTGCCCATGGGGCATTTATGTACTAACAAATTCTTCTTATTAATATGACCTGTGTTCTTTTTGTTTGCAAAAAATTTGAATTTCTGAATCCTTGAATGCATTACATGAATAACATATCATTCATCATATGCATAAGCAGGTCTTCACACCAGGTTTCCTTATCTCTCTGCTGTTTATTTCAGCAACATGGATATAGAGCAGACGGTCAAAGACTTATAAGCGAAGAATTCACAGTTCCAATAGCTACTCATGACCTTGACAAAGGGTCAGGAGGAGCTCAAAACTCTACTAGAAAAGGAAAAAGAGAAGAAGAAAAAGAAGAGGGTTGGAGTGGCAACCATGGGTAGAAGATTTGAAGGTCAAGCTAGAAGGGTCCTGGATTTCCTCTCAACATCTGATGAAGGGGGTGGAAAGGGTAAAGGAACTGCCGTGCAATCTGAGTCTGAGGAAGAAGAAGATGAAGAGGATGAAGACTATTCTGAGCAGCAGTACCCACCTGCAGACGACAAGTATAAGAATCTGGAAGAGCGTCTGGATGCCATGGAGGTGCAAAGAGTGCCTGGCCTAGACTTCGAAGAGCTAGGGTTGGTTGTTGTGATTGTGATTCCCCCTAAATTCAAGGTGCCTATATTTGCTAAATATGATGGTTTGTCTTGTCCAAAGATGCATCTGCGGTCTTACGTCAGAAAGATCCAACCTCATCCTTCTGATAAGGACCTGTGGGTTCATTTCTTCTAGGACAGTCTTTCTGGGACGCAGTTAGATTGGTTTTACCAGCTAGAGAGGTCTGATGTACATAACTGGGAGGGTTTGGCTGCCGCCTTCTACATACAATATCAATATAATGCGGATTTGGCACCAACCCGTACTCAATTACAGAGTATGGGTATGGTCTCTAATGAAGGCTTTAAAGAGTATGCCAGAAATGGAGAGACTTGGCTGGAAGGGTGCAACCACCATTGTCTGAGAGGGAGCTTGTTGATATGTTTTTGGGGACCCTGTCAAGTCCATTCTTTAATCACTTGATTGGAAGTTCATCTGCGGGGTTCACCGAGTTAATTCTGATTGGTGAAAGAGTTGAAGCTGGAATCAAGAGCGGAAAAATTCAAAAGGATGCATCTGCTTTCGCTGCTATTAAGAAGACCTTTCCTGCAAAGAAAGAGGTATCAACTGTCTACTCTCAGAGAAGTCAAGGAAGAGTTGAGTTCCGGCCAGCGGTGGGGGCAGTAATGATTCAGAAGTCTGCGGATGATCAGCCTAGAAACAATCAACCCAGAACCAACCAAGCAAGGGTGGAAAGGCCCTCACGGAAATTCACCCGGATCAACATGATACCTGCTCAGGTTCTCCCTCATCTGTTGAAGTTAAACCTTGCAAGTTTGAAAGAAGCACCAAAGAATCCGAATACATCCTCTCCTTACTACCATGCAAATGCGAAGTGTGCTTATCATTCTGACAGCCTGGGGCATGACACCAATAATTGTTGGGCCCTTAAAAATAAGATCCAGGACTTAATTGATGCTAAAGAGGTGGAATTCGACGCCCCTGAAAAGCCTAACATGATATCTGCTCCAATGCTAAAGCATGGTCACAATGTCCATGTTGTTGAAGAAGATCTTTTTGTGGCTACTGTTGATAATCTGATGACTCTGTTACCAATAATCAAGATGAATCTGTTGAAAGCCGAGATTTTCCCGGGATGTGAAAAAGATTGCTACCTTTGTTCGTCCTTACAATCCGACTGTCTGTTGTTGAAGATAGGAATCCAACACCTAATGGATAATCAAGAGATCCTCTTTGAGAAAACTCCTGTTACTCCAACTCCTGTTAAAGATGTTGCTATAATTACCATTTCCACCAATATTTCCAAGGTCTCCAAAAGACCTGTTAAGATTACATCTGATCTAATGTTTGTACCTCTGAAGATAACTATGTCGGGGCCTATCCCATACAAGTCCAACAAATCAATACTGTGGAATTATGGAGGAGAGATCTTCTACCACGGTGTTAATCAGATTGAATCAATTGAAGAAAGTTATGATGAAGAGAATTCTGACATAGGAAATATTGCTGGGACGAGTAAGATCACCCGCAGCCGAAGAATTTTCTCTCCGGAGATTGCTCCTTCAAGGGCAATCTTCAGACCCTCAAATGCTCCTAAGGTTACTCCTGTGTCGGTCAACATATTTGTGTGAACTCCAGTTATTGAAGAATTTGTTACTCCCGTAGTTGTACCCTCTGTTGTTGCTGTTGATAAAGGTAAGGGGATCCAAGAAATGTCTGTCAGGACGGGGGCTCAGCCTTTGGTCATCCCCGAGACCACTCAAAAAGAAATGGAAGAGATTTTGAAAATAATCAAGAGAAGCGATTATAATGTTGTTGAGCAACTGGGGCAAACCCCTTAAAAAATCTCTATGCTGGCCCTGTTGCTCTGTTCCGAAGCTCATGCCAAAGCTTTGATCAAATTCTTGAAGACGGCCCATGTGCCCCAGGAAACCTCTGTGGATCAGTTTCAAGAATGTGTAGCCAGCCTAACAGCAGACAACGGTTTAGGGTTCTCCGACGCTGATCTAACAGTCAAAGAAGAGAACATAATGACGCCCTGCATGTCTCGGTGGAATGCAGAGGGACTACTCTGGCACATGTTCTGGTAGACACTGGTTCATCGCTGAATGTCTTACCAAAGAAGGCATTGGATAGGCTAGATTGTAAAGGTCTAACTTTAAAGCCCAGCAACATCATTTTTAGAGCCTTTGATGGTTCTAAACGGATGGTCCACGGGGAGGTGGACATCCCGATTAAAGTGGGTACTGAAACCTTCAATTCCACATTCTATGTCATGGACATCCGTCCCTCCTATTCTTGCTTGTTGGGAAGACCCTGGATTTATCGTGCTGGAGCCGTTACTTCTACTCTGCATCAGAAGCTCAAGTACCATGTCCAAGGAAAAATTGTGACAGTTCACGGTGAAGAGGAATACATGATAAGCCATCTTAATTCTTTCCGCTATGTGGAATTGGATGGTGAATTCATCGAAGCCCCCTTTCAGCATTTTGAAGAGGTAGCTCAGGAGATTGCAGCATTGCCTTCTGTACCCATCATTACCAAACCTGTGCCCCAGATGTCATCCCTTAAAGATGTGAAGGTTGTGATTGAGGAAGGAGGAAGCACATTATGGGGTCAGCTGCCAGATTTTTCTTACAAGACAGATAAATTTGGCTTGGGTTTCACTGTTTCTAGTCAGAAGGTTGTGCGTCACTCCCAGGCTGGAGGACCACCAGTGAAGATCACTCATCATGGAGTCAGTGCTTTGGAGGATAGTGAGGAGGAGAGCAACCTAGAAGACTGGATTTTCCCTACCGTTGAAGGAGGCTTGTGCAATTGGGAGGCAAAGGACTTTATTCCCATTACTTTCATCAATCAGTAATTTATCTTTCAAACATTTCTGTTGGTTTGTAATAATTCCTAAACAATTTGTACACTTTTTACCTTATGCCTTACCCGGGGCATATAGGTCCATTTGTAAGGGTTTGATTTTTCATTTTCATATGCCATTTTAATGAATCATGGACGTTTTCACATATAAACTTTTGTGTTCACTTTCTTTCTTTTTGAATTTTATTTGTTTAAAGGTGGCTATCCCTTACACACACCCACACTCACCAATGCAGGTACCCATCCATTCCGGATTCCATGGGTAACAATTCTGCTATGGCCTTCAGTGACTCTGAAGATCTGGTCAATCATGCCGAATATGAAGGTGATGAAGACTGTGAAGTGCCTGGAGAGTTGGCTAGACTGCTGCAACAGGAAGAAAGGGCTATTCTACCTCACGAGGAGTTGTTAGAGACTATCAACTTGGGAACACAGGAAGACAGAAAAGAAGTTAGAGTGGGTGCCAACCTAGAGCCAAGTGTCAAGGAGCGCTTAGTTCAGTTGTTGAATGAATATGTTGAGATCTTCGCCTGGTCCTACGAAGACATATCGGGACTTGATACAGATATTGTGGTTCACCATCTCCCTACAAGAGAAGAATGTCCACCAATTAAACAAAAGGTTCTCCGCATGAGGCCCGACATGTCTGAAAAGATCAAAGCTGAAGTGATGAAGCAGTTCAATGCTGGCTATCTTGCTGTTACTTCCTATCCACAATGGGTTGCTAACATTGTGCCCGTGCCTAAGAAGGATGGCAAAGTCAGGATGTGCGTGGATTACAGATACTTAAACAGGTCTAGCCCTAAAGATGACTTTCCACTACCGCACATTGACATCTTGGTTGACAATACAGCTCAACACAAGGTATTTTCTTTCATGGATGGATTTTCAGGGTACAACCAGATCAAAATGGCCTTTGAAGACATGGAGAAAACTACTTTTGTTACACAATGGGGAAAACTTTATGAATCAAAGTTGTAGATTTTTTGGAGGACTACAACTTTCATGTTGGAAGTTTTGTTTGAATCCAATTGCATCATGGTGAAAAAGTTGGGCAAAGTTGGGAAAAAATAAGAAAATTTCATAACTTAGAAAATTTCTAAGTTATGAAATTTTTCAATCTTAAACCCTAATTTGCAAAATTAGGTTTCTTGATGAACAAGTTTCATTTTTTGACACATCTTGATGAAAAATGACCCTTAGCACTTGATTTTGACCAAAAAGTCAAAGTTTGACTTTTCAGTGTACAGTTGATTTTTAATCAGTTGATTGGAAAATTCCTCTGTCAATCCAATGCTTTTGAGATCTTTTGAACCTTGTGAATAGGTCAAGATGATGCCATTGAGTCCTTGAATCCATGTTTGAACCCAATTTGCCATTGGCTAGGTGAAAAATCAGAAATTGCCCTTATATAGTCAAAACCCTAAAATTGACCATTTTGCCCTTTTGATGATCTGATCAAATTTCTTGAGAAGTTGTGGTCCAAACTTGATCAAATTATTCATATGAGCCTATAATGTTGATGTGAATCAAAAATTATGAGGTTTGACTGTAAATTGACCACAGTTGACTTTTTCCCCAATACAGTTGATTTCTAGGTCAATTGTCCAATTGATTGGGCAAAAATTTGATTCAAGGATTGAAACTTGGTATGGGTAATATTATAAGTCCAACATGAAGTATGAAAGTCACTTTGAGCATTGGAAAACCAAAAATCCATGTGCAAACTCAAACCCTAATTTCAGGTCATCAGTGCAAGGAGATGTCTTGAGTAGAGCAAACCCTAATCCTGTATAGAGTCCAAAGAGTCTTATGAGAGAAAATCTTGGTAAAATGAGAGGGCAAATTTTGGGGTATAATAGTGTACAACACATGAGAGTTCCCCTTCTTCTCACAGTACGAGTATAAAGAGCATGCAAAATATCACCTAAGAGAGTAGGCACTGGGTTACGAGACATGAAAATCTTGACCGCATTCACATCTATGAAGGCATCCGGATTCGGGAAAAGAACCAAGCCGTAGATGAGGAGAGCCAATATGTCTTCAAATTCTTGAAAGTCCAAACTATTCCAAAACTGTTGAGCTTGATCGATCAAAAACTTAGTCAAGAAACCTTTAACCCCACTCCGAGTCTCCCAGTTAGATACTACATCAACCATTTTTAGATGTAGGGCTAAAGCAATATCCTCTGGCCTAGGAGCTATCTCTAAACCTGTAAAGGGTTTCTGCTCTAGAATAGATATGCCCAGTAAGTCAGAAAACTCCTTTAAAGTAGGGACTAACTGATAGTCCGGGAAGGTGAAACAATGATGCAATGGATCAAAGAACTGGAACAACACGCTCATCATTTGCTCATCCAACTTTGAAGTGACCAAACTAAGGAGGTGACCATGTCTTCTAACAAATGAAGAAGTATCAGGAACCTTTGAAACCAACTCTCTGAGCTGAGCAGGGATTTGCACGAAGTTGACTCGAATGGTATTTCTGCGCTTAGAGGCCATGATCTGCAAAATGGAACAAAGATGAATCCCCTCGGTCTTTGAAATGGTTAGTCTAATGAAATATGCATGCGATGTCATGATGCATGATGTCATGATAAAAACACACCTCAATATCACTGACCATCCTCCATCGGTCATAATTCCAGTCACGCAATCTTTTCTTGCAGCCAGAACCATCTCGAGAGTATGGTCTCAATGAGTGTAGCATATCACTACTTCCTATGGCCAAGTTGGTCAATTATAGGTTCTAAGGTACAGTTCCCTCACAGTCTATTGCTACTTACCTAAAAGATATCCCCCAGATCTGGGTTAGGATCTATAGTAACTCCGATACAAAGCCCACAAAGATAAAGCAATCAAATCAAACAATTGAAAACAATATGATGAACTAATCCTAAGGTACACCCCACTTATTAACTCCCCAGCAGAGTCGCCAGTTCTGTGGTACGGTGGCCAGAACCGGGACTTGTTTCCCTCTTTTTTTAGGAATTGTTGGTTTGTGTTTTGCGTTTGTGTTTGCAAAATGTCGCGGTAAGCAAGAGTCGCCACCGACTTTTATTTTATCCAACCAGGAAAGGAAAAAAGCACAGAAAAATTCCTTTTTCGAGATATTTCTGAGTACGGGGGGTAGATTATAGAAAGGGAAGGTATTAGCACCCTTTCTATCCGTAGTTATCTACGGGCTCTTAGGTACTTGCTCATCATTTTCAAAAAAAAATTCTTTGTGTTTGTGTGATTTGAAAAGATTTTGTTTTGACTACGATTTAATTTTTGCTTCTGTCTTCAAGAGTGTAATGAAGTGTTTTTTTTGAAAAAAAAATTGTTTGTAAAGGAGTGTAAGTGTGAAAAAATTGTTTGGATTGAGCAAGTACTTAAGAACTAATCTACCTACTCGAGAAAAGAATCGTTCTATGTTCGTTTCCTTTAGACAATGCTATCCCACTATTAATGAGTAGGTAGCATCATCGTTGGAGTTTTGAGGGTCAATTCGAAAGGGATGTACGGTCACTAAAGAAATGTTAGGACGTCTTAGTAATAACCCTAATGTCTTAGATCAATTATCCGAGGCAACAATATCTGAGACAACTTTTCCGAGGCAACTTTGATCTTTGGACAAAAGGACGACCACTAAAACATCCTATACTCAATGACAGTTTACCGAAGGAAACCAAGTGGGAGTGTATCCTAGGAGGGCGCATGTGCGAGTGATTCAATTTCAGATTATTTATCTTTGCACATTTTAGGGTTATCTAACTGTTTTAAAGTTTTCACATACATTCTTGTCATGCATCCCTATATCATACATCTAACAGTTTATATTTTGCGGAATTTTAAAGTGCAGAATTAAACTACGCTATTACAAGGATTCGAGTATTTACATTGCCAAAAACAAACCCTTGAAAAATAAAGCGGTAAATGAAAATAGAAGTCCTAATTTAAACTATTACAACTTGTGAGCAGTTACAATAATAGGATAAAAAATAAAATAATAAAGCGCGCGCGAAGAAAATTAGATCGGGAAGAAATTAGGGTTTTGACCCTCTCTAACCTAATTAAAAGAAAAGATTTGTTTTTGTTGTTTTTAATAAATGAATTAAGTTTTCTAAATTAAATATGCAATTAATTAGTTAATTAAATTAATTAATGAAAGTAATTACATGGCCTATTTTTTATGTTTTTGGTTATTTTAGAAAAAAAATAAAATATAATTAAGTTTAAATAAAAACCCTAATTTTCTAATTATTTTTAGTTTATTTACAAAATAATTAAAGTTATCTAATATTAACAACCTAATTAAATTAATTAATTTTTGATTAAAGAAAATAAAATCTAAACTTAATTTGTGAAAAGTATTATTTTTTGTGATTTTTTTGATAAAAGAAAATAATTAATTTTGTGTTAATAAATAAAATAAATAAATTAATAAAACAAAATAAAAAGAATAGAGAAGAGATTTGGGCCTGAACAAAGCAATTTGGGAGGGTGTGAGAAGCAATCTGGCCCAAGCCCAAGGGTGTCCACGTTTTACTTTTTTCATCCAGTGTGTGATGCGGTGGGAGAACTGACTTGAGGTTTTACGTTTGTGTTTGCAAATGTTGCGATTTAGCAAGATTCGCCACCGACTTTTATTTTATCCAAAAGGAAAGGTAAAAAAGCACAGGAAAGACCTTTGAGATTGTTTTTGGGTTCGGGGGGTAGATTATGAAAAGGGAAGGTTCTAGTACCCTTTTCATCCATTGTTTTCCATGGGCTCTTAGTTACTTGTTTTAGATCACTTGCTTTTGCTTTTCAATTGTTTGAAATGGTGCTTTGTGTGGTTTTGAAAGTATTTTGAAAAGATACCATCATTTTGGCAATCTTTGTAATGATTCTTGTTTGTAAGAATGTATACAAAGATGTTTCGTCTTTTGAAAAATATTTCAATGTTTGAAAGTTTGTTTGGAAAATGTTTTGAAATTGTGTGTGTTTGTTTGAAAATAGCAAGGATTGTTTGAAAGAGATCAAGTAACTAGGAGTTGTCTACCCTACTCAAAAGTCTTTCCTACACATTTTTATTCCTTTGACATTGTTGTTTTACCATTGTATTTGGTAAACAACCCTATCTTTGGATGTTAAACGGGACGCGTGTGGGTCATCGTATGACCATGATAACAATATTGCCAAGTATCTTAGCAAAATTTAGGGACTAGATCATTTTTGTTTAGGCAACCAAGATAGCGTCATCGAGGGACTATGATCTTTTGTTTTGTTTTGCTTTGCCAAGATACCTAGCATGCATACCATGGCCATTTTAAGGCAACAAAGTGGATGAAACCCTAGGGGTGCTTGTGTGCAAAGTGTTGTCATTTTTCATGCATTTTTGTCTTGTGTTTAAGTCATGCTATTTGTTTGATTTTTGGTCTTTGCATACAAAACCCTAGTTTACTATCATGGTATATGAAAGTAATAAAATGCGTAAAGTAAATCTAAACTATTACAATAATATTATGGGGAGGGGGATATAAGTTTTGAATAGGGGATATTTGCACAAAATAAAACCCTAATTTACTATTACAACCCAATTGAATTCATACAATAAATAAATGAACAATTATTTAAATGTACAATGAAATATAAATATGAAAGAAATGTTTTGTAATTGTTTTATGTATGATAAAATAAATTTATTTATGTCTTGAAAATAAGAAAATAAAAATGATTATTTTTGAAAGGGTGCAAACCCTAATTTTGTTTAAAAGAAATATATGCTATATTATTTCTTTATTTTATTTATGCACAAGAAAATAATAAAAATATATACAAAATGTTAAAAAATTAAAATATGCATAAAAATATTATTTTAAGTGTATGAATGATAAAAATAAAATATATGATATTTTTATATTATTTATAAGTTTTTTATTTAAGAAAATAAAGTATACTATTATTAATAAACTATTTTTATGCAAAAAATAAAATAAAAAAATATGATAAAATGCAAAAAATAAAGAAATTATTTTTTGTGATTTTAAATGTTCAGAAAAAATAAATAAAGTCAAAAAATATAAATTGTACAAGAAAATATAAAAAATAAAAGAAATTGATCAGGGGGTGCAAAAAGTAAAAGGGGGGTGTCAAAAGAAGCAAGCCCAAGCGCCTTGGCCCAGAACCACTTCATCCCTAACCTCCTGCCTTCGTCCCAAAATGCGCGCTTCCTGTATTCAAATCCTGTTCTCTCTATTGCTTGCATGAAATCAAAATTTTACAACATGAAATTTATAGTATTTTTAATCATGATTCCAACCATATCCATTTTGTGACCTAACTCTCAAAGGACAGAGAGAATTTTAATGGCCCTAAATTTTTTCCTAGTTTTTTCAGCAACTTCAACTATCAAATACTCTTAGCTCAGTTAATATAAATGGAAGCTATGCATATGTACAGCTCAAGCACATTAGGGACTACATTTTTTCTTCACAAACCTAAGCTTAATGATGCCTAAATAAGGAGTTAGAATCTTGACAAATACCTGTTTCAGTTAAGTTTGGATAGGGAAATGTAGGAGTTGTGAGTGAGGCCTGAAGGTCGTGTTAGCTTTCATGAGGTTCCCTCTGTAACACCCCAGTTTCAATTATTTGGTTTATTTAATTGGGAAATTATTTTATTAGAATTAATAAAATAAAAAGAAATTATTTATTTTGGAATATTTGAAGAAAATAAAAGAAATAAGAAATATTGGGTTTTTAAGTTATTGGGCTTGGATGTTGTTAGTAAGGAGTGGGGGTGCAAAAGGAATAAGGATATGTTTTGGAACTCAAGTTATTTTTCTCATTATTCACGATAACACAGAATTTGGGATATTTGGGAAGCTGAGCTCCGAAGGTACGAAGAACGAAGAACATCGCTCGAAGAACTCAAGCTGCAATTTGATAAGGTAAGGGGGGCTACTACTCGATTTACTTTTGCTTATGGGTTTAGGTACGGTTGATTTGGATAATCGTAGGGAGAAACCCCAATTGTTAGATGTTCTTAGGGATCAATAACCTTAGGGTCGAACCTTGTTAGAAAAGGTTTAGGTTCCCAATTTTATGAATCAATTAGGGATTTTAGGTTCCTAATGGTGGACTTGGAGTATACCTGTATGATCGTGAATTTACCTTAGATGTTCTAGGGATAACCTCAATGTTATCAGATTTCCCCAAAAGGACGAATAATCACTTTTAAGGTTACTATGATAATTGTTGGTAATGATGAAATTGATGTGTTGTTTTGAGTTATACAAAATCGATGTCGTTAGGTACCAAAATGCGTGTTTTGGCTGGTATTTGTCGCGTTTGGCTGCTGTTCTGAGCTGCTGCAGGTACAGGAAAAACCTGACCCGCGCTCATCAACACGGGCCGTGTTGTTTAACACGGGCACCCGTGTTGATTCACTGTGTTGCCAAAAAATGTGTTTTCCAGACACATTTCAACACGGGCCATGTTGATTTACACGGGCGCCCGTGTTGATCCCCTGTAATGGCAAAATAATGTGTTTTCTGGGCACATTTCCACACGGGCAGTGTTGATTTACACGGGCACCCGTGTTAAACCTCCTGTGTTGGTTTCTAAACGCTGTTTTTCTGTGCATGCTGTTATGTACGAATTGATCCGGTTTTGATGTGCAGTGTTGGACATGTTTTGAATATGTGTTTGTTGATTTCCTAGTGTTGATTGATGCTTGTATCGAATAACGATCGTATGTTATGATACCAACACTATATGGATTTTATTGTCATGCTTTTAGATGATGTATTAAGCATGAATTATGATATAACTTGATATGATTGATGTTTAATAGTATGCTGAGTGATTACATGCTATCCATATCTTGTTATGATTGATGTTGTTGATGTTGCATGATATGTTGATTGATGTTAATAGTATGCTGAGTGTTACATACTTTACATATCATGTTGCATTTGTTAATTCCCATTGTGTGGAATTAACATGGTGGCCAATATACGTGTCCGCGATTTAATGGAACGTTGAGGTGGTAGCCGTGTCCGCGATATAATGGAACGGTGAGTTATCCGTGACCCGAGATTTAATGGGGCGGTAAAATGGTACCACATGCATGGGTGTGTTGCATTACATTGAATATGACATGAATGGATGATTTTTCCAATGTTGTATTTGATTGATTATATGCATGTATTGACACTAAATTGTTAACGATGTTTGATGTTAATTATAAGCATGAAAAGTGATATATTATGAATATATGAATTGTAAAGGTTTTCGTAAACTATGAAACATGCTAACTGTTTGGGTGATGCTTATGATTTTCTGAATTTATTGTTATGAACGTATAATCAAATGTATAATTGAGATGCTCACCCTTACTGTTGAATATTTCAGATTGAGGAGCTTCGTTCAGGTGCTTGGCGAAGGCTTGTTGTTTCTAGTTTATTTCCGTTTAAGTATTGTCCGGGTCATGCTCTGGTAGTTGTAACTCCGGGAACGTTTGTTTGTCGAGCTGTTTTAGTCAGACTCGTTTATTTCCTTATGTTTGTTATAATATGATGTTGATATTTTCCAGGTGTTAATCCCTGATGATTTTAAAAATATTATAACATTGGTCTTGTTAATTAAATTATTCCGCTGTGTAAACATGTATGAGTTGCTTCTATGTTATGCATGACAGGAACTTGTTTTTATTAAAAGAGAATTGTGACATCCTCGTTAATACATGTACTCTGAAATTATAATTTTAATTATTTGCGAAATTTTGTTCGGGGTTTTAGAGGGTGTTACAATAGTGGTATCAGAGCATAGTCGGTCGTTGCGACCAGAGTCTTGAGTCAGTCATTCCTTTTGTATGCGACTAGTGCAAGGTAACACTGTCGATACTGTATTCTGATGAAGAGTATGTTTTGATTCTCAGGAATATGGCTGGAAGAGGTAACGGACGGAATGATGCTGCACTCGTTGAGGCTTTGGGGATGTTAGCTGGTGTACTTGCTGGAAATCCAAGTGGAGGTGTGATTGGTGCTGATAGGCAATTGGGAAACTTCCAAAGGAACAATCCTCCGTTGTTCAAAGGTACACATGACCCTGAAGGTGCTCTGTAGTGGCTGAAGGAAGTCGAAAGGATTTTCCGTGTGATTGATTGTGCAGAAGATCTGAAGGTCAGATATGGTACGCATATGTTGGCAGAAGAGGCCGACGACTGGTGGGTTGCAACAAGGACTGAAATGGTTCAGGATGGAGAGGCACTGACTTGGGCCAACTTCAGAAGAGCTTTCCTGAGGAGGTACTTTCCTGAAGATGTTCGGGGAAGAAAGGAAATTGAGTTTTTGGAGCTTAAGCAGGGCAATCTGACTGTTAGTGAGTATGCTACTAAGTTCACTGAGCTGGCAAAGTATTATGCACACTACAACAATGATGAGGCTGGAGAATTCTCTAAATGTATCAAATTTGAGAATGGTCTCCGAGATGAGATTAAGCAGGGAATCAGGTACCAGCGTATTCATAGATTTTCTGACTTGGTGGATTGTAGCAGGATCTTGGAAGAAGATATTACCAAGACTAGGTCGTCTCACTCTCGTGGGGCTGTTGATAAAAGAGGAAAGCAACGTATGGACCGTGGCAAGCCATATGGTAGAGATAACCAGAAATCAGGTGGATGGAAAAGGCCTAGTGGGGGAGATTCTAAGGCTCCTATCAAATGCTACAGGTGTGGTGAGTTTGGTCATCATATTCGGGATTGCAAGAGTGATGAGAAGAAGTGCTATAAATGTGGAAAGACTGGTCATTTGTCTATTGATTGCAAGGGGAAGTCTGTTACTTGTTACAATTGTGGTGAAGAAGGTCACATTCGTCCGCAGTGTCCTAAGCCTAAGAAGGATCAGTCAGGTGGAAAAGTGTTCGCTTTGTCTGGATCTGAGACTACTCCAGAGGATCGATTGATTAAAGGTACGTGTTTTATTCATGGCACACCTTTAGTTGCAATTATTGATATTGGTGCAACTCATTATTTCATTTCTTTGGATTGTGCTGAGAGGTTGAAACTGGACATATCTGGTATGTGAGGTAGCATGGTTGTTGATACTCCTGCATCGGGTTCAGTGACAACTTCATTTGTATGTAGGAATTGTCCTATTGAGATTTTTGGTAGAGGTTTCGGTATAGATTTAGTGTGCCTACCGCTTGAACAAATTGATATTATCCTTGGGATGAACTGGTTGGAAGTCAACCGGGTTCATCTGAACTGTTTTGCTAAGACGGTGATTTTCCCAGAGGCAGTTGGCGTCGAGAATTTGACTATGACTGCTAGGCAGGTACAAGAAGCAATGGAAGACGGTGCTAAGGTGTTTATGTTACTTGCTTCGTTAGATGCAACAGGAAAGGTCAGGAGTGGCGAATTGCCAGTGGTGTGTGATTTTCCAGAAGTCTTTCCTGATGATGTTGGTGAGTTACCTCCTGAGAGAGAAGTGGAATTCTCTATAGATTTGATTCCTGGTACGAGACCGGTGTCGATGGCGCCGTATCGTATGTCTGCGTCTGAGTTGGCTGAATTAAAGAGTCAGTTGGAAGATTTACTGGAGAAGAAGTTTATTCGTCCAAGTGTTTCGCCTTGGGGTGCTCCGGTATTGTTGGTCAAGAAGAGAGAAGGTTCTATGAGACTGTGTGTTGATTACAGGCAATTGAACAAGGTAACCATTAAGAATCGGTATCCATTACCGAGGATTGATGATCTAATGGATCAGCTAATTGGAGCCAGTGTATTCAGTAAGATTGACTTGAGATCTGGATATCATCAGATTCGTGTGAAAGCGGAAGATATTCAAAAGACTGCTTTTCGAACGAGGTATGGGCATTATGAATATTCTGTTATGCCGTTCGGAGTTACTAATGCACCTGGTGTTTTCATGGAATATATGAATAGGATTTTTCATCTGTATCTGGATAAGTTTGTTGTGGTTTTTATTGATGACATTCTGATTTATTCCAAGAATGACGAAGAACATGCGGAACATCTCAGAATTGTGTTAGAGTTGTTGAAAGATAAGAAGTTGTATGCAAAGTTGTCCAAATGTGAGTTCTGGCTGAATGAAGTTAGTTTTCTTGGACATGTGATTTCTAAGAATGGTATTGCAGTGGATCCTACAAAGGTAGAAGCAGTATCTCAGTGGGAAGCGCCGAAGACTGTTTCTGAAATTAGAAGTTTTCTTGGTCTTGCAGGTTATTACAAAAAGTTTATCGAAGGATTCTCAAAGTTAGCATTGCCGTTGACGAAGTTGACTCGTAAAGGACAAGCGTTTATTTGGGATTCTGATTGTGAGAAAGGTTTCCAAGAATTGAAGCGGAGATTGACTAGTGCTCCTATCCTGATTTTGCCGAATCCGGTGGAATCTTTTATGGTTTATTGTGATGCATCTCTGATGGGATTAGGTGGTGTCCTAATGCAGAATCATCAGGTAGTTGCGTATGCTTCGAGACAGTTGAAGGTTCATGAAAGGAACTATCCTACTCATGATTTAGAGTTGGCAGCAGTTGTGTTTGTCTTGAAATTGTGGAGACATTATCTGTATGGTTCGAGATTTGAAGTGTATAGTGATCATAAGAGTTTGAAGTATCTTTTCGATCAGAAAGATCTCAATATGAGGCAAAGAAGGTGGTTGGAATTTCTCAAAGATTATGATTTTGGTTTGAATTACCATCCTGGTAAGGCAAATGTGGTTGCAGATGCTTTGAGCAGGAAATCCTTGCATATGTCTATGATGATGGTTCGTGAATTGGATTTAATTGAACAATTCCGAGATTTGAGTTTAATTTGTGAAAGTACTCCGAAGTGTGTTCGTTTGGGTATGTTGAAACTTACTAGCGGTATTCTAGAAGAGATCAGGATCGGGCAGAAATCCGATGTTAATTTAGTTGATAAATTGACATTGATCAACCAAGATACAGGTGGTGAGTTTAGAATTGATGAGAATGATGTTATGAGATTTGGCGATAGAGTTTGTGTTCCTGATGTCGCAGAAATCAAGAAGAGTATATTAGAGGAAGGACATCGCAGTGGGATGAGTATTCATCCGGGTGCCACGAAAATGTATCATGATTTGAAGAAATTGTTTTGGTGGCCGGGAATGAAAAAGGAAATAGCTGAATTTGTGTATGCATGTTTAATCTGTCAGAAGTCGAAGATTGAGCATCAGAAGCCGTCTGGATTTATGCAGCCGATGTTTATTCCAGAATGGAAGTGGGATAGTATTTCTATGGATTTTGTATCCGGGTTGCCGAGGACTCCTAAGAATTGTGAAGCGATATGGGTTGTTGTGGATAGACTGACTAAGTCTGCTCATTTTATACCGGTGCGAATGGATTACTCAATGGAGAGATTGGCACAGTTATATATTGAGAAAATAGTGAGTTTGCATGGAGTTCCTTCTAGTATTGTGTCAGATAGAGATCTGAGGTTCACTTCGAAATTTTGGGAAGGATTGCAGAAGGCTTTGGGTACTAAATTGAGGTTGAGTTCAGCTTACCATCCTCAGACTGATGGACAGACGGAGAGGACGATTCAATCGTTAGAAGATTTATTGCGTGCTTGTGTTTTAGAGAAGGGTGGAGCTTGGGATAGCTATTTGCCATTGATTGAATTTACTTATAACAATAGTTACCATTCGAGTATTGGTATGGCTCCGTTTGAGGCATTGTAAGGTAGACGGTGTAGAACGCCTTTGTGTTGGTATGAATCTGGAGAGAGCTCAGTAATTGGGCCAGAGATTGTTCAGCAGACTACTGAAAAGATTAAATTGATTCAAGGGAAGATGAGAGCTTCTCAGAGTCGTCAGAAAAGTTATCATGATAAGAGGAGGAAGAATTTAGAATTCAGTGCTGGAGATCATGTGTTTATGAGAGTTACTCCGATGACGGGTATTGGTCGAGCGTTGAAATCTAAGAAGTTGACTCCGCGTTTTATTGGTCCGTTTCAGATTCCGGAAAGAGTTGGAGAAGTTGCTTATCGTATTGCTTTACCTCCGAGACTTGCGAATTTGCACGATGTTTTTCATGTTTCTCAGTTGAGGAGATACATTCCAGACCCATCTCATGTAATCCAAATAGATGATGTACAGGTGAGAGATAACCTGACAGTAGAAACATTGCCTATGAGGATAGAAGATCGGGAAGTGAAACAGTTAAGAGGTAAAGAGATAGCATTAGTGAAGGTTGCTTGGGGAGGTCCAACAGATGGAAATATCACTTGGGAGCTGGAGAGCCAGATGAGAGAGGCTTATCCGGAACTGTTCGTCTGAGGTATGTTTTCGAGGACGAAAACTCTTTTAGTGGGGGAGAGTTGTAACACCCCAGTTTCAATTATTTGGTTTATTTAATTGGGAAATTATTTTATTAGAATTAATAAAATAAAAAGAAATTATTTATTTTGGAATATTTGAAGAAAATAAAAGAAATAAGAAATATTGGGTTTTTAAGTTATTGGGCTTGGATGTTGTTAGTAAGGAGTGGGGGTGCAAAAGGAATAAGGATATGTTTTGGAACTCAAGTTATTTTTCTCACTATTCACGATAACACAGAATTTGGGATATTTGGGAAGCTGAGCTCTGAAGGTACGAAGAACGAAGAACATCGCTCGAAGAACTCAAGCTGCAATTTGATAAGGTAAGGGGGGCTACTACTCGATTTACTTTTGCTTATGGGTTTAGGTACGGTTGATTTGGATAATCGTAGGGAGAAACCCCAATTGTTAGATGTTCTTAGGGATCAATAACCTTAGGGTCGAACCTTGTTAGAAAAGGTTTAGATTCCTATTGTACCCCAAAATTTGCCCTCCCATATTCTTCAAGAAATTGCCAAGTCAAGCTTCAAATTTCCCCAAGGGTTGCACAATGCAAGGGCCTCCTAAGCAGGCAAAATTAGGGTTTTGGTTCTGATCAAGAAAATGAAGTTTCCAAGGGCCCAATCAAGTCCCACATGCCTACAAATATGGTCAAACATCCTCATATCAAGTTTCAAGACTTTCAGCACAAAATTGCACAGTCAAAACCCTAAATTGCACTACAGTCAACTGTAGGGGCAAAATGGTCATTTGGTAGTCAAAAGTTCAAATTTTTGGTCAACATATCATTTTGAAGCCACAAACATCATTTGATCAATGCTTGATCATGATTCTCAAAGCTTGGCTCAAAAATCATCAAGATGCAAAAGTTTCCTTATTTGGACAGTTGAAAAAGTCAACTGAAATTGACCAGGGCATAACATTCACATGGATTATCAGAAAAATTCCATCCAAATATCATTTTGAAGAGAAAGACATTTCCTACAACTCATCTTCATACTTCAAGTCCAAGAAATGCTCTCACAAAAAGTTATCAATTTCAACATTATAGGTCATTTTCAAAAGTCAACAAAAAGGGACTTTAAGTCAAAGGCCATAACTTGAGATTGGTAAATCAAAATGACATGGGACCAAAGGCATTGGTTAGAGGACTCAAAAACCTTTCCAAAATGTCCAAGAACATGAGCAAAGCTTAAAAATTGAGCAAGTTATGCATTGGAGAAGTTGGGAAATATTTGTGAAATGGCCAAAATCATTTATCCTTGAAATCTCATTTTTGACAAAAGGGGCCCACTTTTTCCACTTGAATTAACTTGGCCATGCCTCCCACGTGTCCCACCTTTTATTTCATATTTTTTAATTAATTTTTTCATTTTTAATTTATTTTATTGGATTTAATTAAGTTTAAATCTTTTAAAATCAAGAAAAAATCAAAAAGTTTGATTAAATGAAATATTTGGCCTTAACTAGCCTTGAAACATCATTAAGCCTATACCATTTTCGTGCTAAGGCTCAAATAAGGCAAGAATTCAAAATAAGGCAAAAGATGGAAAGTGTGATAATGGTGGTTTATGCCAAAATCCTAAACATCAATGCAAGGCATTATTGGCCATAACTATCATCCAAACACATTGCCTAGAGTATATACAAGTGATACACATCAAAATTGACACAGCAGCTGCGCCCTATTGCTCAAAAGAAAACTCACATTTTTAGCAAAAATCTCAAATCTGAAAACAAGGTTAGAGCTTGATTCAAGGTAAAAGAATAGTTCAAACACCTTCCTCAAGGATCACAGAACCTTTTCCAATCAGATTCGACACTCCATACGCCAGGAACAGGTATAACTAAGTCAGGTTTCCTTCAAATTTTTTGACATTCGTATTGCATTAATCATGTAGCATTTTCCAGTTTTCATTATGGATTTGGACTAATATGGATGTTGTGAAGCTGTTAGCATGATTTGATTGAAGTTTCCAAGCCTGTGCACGATTTCACCATGAACAAAAGCTAGGGTTCCTGAAGCTTAAAATTAGGGCTTTAGTGATGTGGAAAAATTGGACTTTGACACTGGCATGAATGAAATCGTGACAACATGAGGGTTCCATTTCTGTTGTCGCGCTCAATTTATGTTTAGGCATGGCCTATTCGCTATTTTCAAATAGCTTGAATTTTGGGGGGGTTCAAAACCCCCGCTATTTCATTTTGTTACAGGTACAGTGGAGAAGATGATTGTGTGTCATGCTGTGAATGGCTGGTTTGAATCCAGCGCGCGCTTTTTTATTTTATAACGCTAACACGCATTTTATTTTATATTATTTGTTTGTTCCTTAATATACAAAGCACGTTACTGGCACAGTTGGCAAGCGTAAGGACGGGCAAAGCACATGACCTGGGTTCGAGCCCCAGGTCTTCAGCATTCTCAATATTATTTTTCAGTTGATTTTCATACGCAGGTTCCACATTGAGGCACACCCTACACCTCCATAATCAAGCCATCCACCTGTCCAAATCCACCAATCCAAAGGGCACGCTCTGAGGTACATGGTGAGGCCAAGTCAAAGATCCCACATGCATCCTGGAAAAGTCAACAAAGCCTCCAAAATGGGCCAGAATTACTTGGGCTGCACCCCTCTAGTTTGCTTTCTTTTTTTAACTTTTTTTATATATTCTTCTCTTTTCTTTGTTTTGATTAATTTTTTTTAAAATGCTTTAATTTAATATTTTCATATAATATAAAAACACAAAAAATCAGAAAAGATAAAAATAATAAATATTTTATTTTAGTATTAATTTTGTAAATAAATCCCATAATTAATTTAGATTTAATTTTAGGTTGTAATTTAATTCTTTTTTCACAATAAACCAAAAATAATAAAAAATAGATCTTTGACCCTTTTTACTTTTTTTTAATTAATTAAGTATTTTTATTATAAGTATCATCAACCATTAATTTTGTAAATAAATTTTATAATTAATTTAGTTTTAATTCTAGGTTTTAACTTTAATGCATTTTCTTTAATAAATTAAAAACAATTAGAATTAGAATTAATTATTTGACTTTTAATTAATTTAATTTTTTTCTTTAATGTCATAAATACAAAAACATAAAAAAATAAGTTCTTTCTTTTTATTTAACTTAATTATTTTAACTTATTTATTTTAATTCCTTCAAAGGGTTCAACGCCCTCGTATTCGATTACGTTTTTGTTCGCGCGTTTTATTTATTTCTTTTGTGAATACAATGTACTTGTCCCAAAGCCCTGTAATAGCTATTAGACATTTATTTTCTGCACTTTATTTTAAATCGGGTCTGGATTAATTTGGTGTTGTAGACCCGCGCCTTTGTAATAGCGTAGGACCTTTTATCTTTTCTGCACTTTAAATTCCCGCACCTTTTAACTGTTAAACAATAACATGAAAGAATGAATGCCCAAAAATAAAATCAAAACGTAGATCACCAATGCATGACAAGACAAACAATAAACTGAAAACGACACACAAATCACATACCACCCCTAGGGTACGCTTCACTGTTGCCTTGCCCCTCGAAAGGTGATCGTCGAGTAGAGGATGTCTTAGTAAGTCCTCATGATCCGGGAACCTGGCATGAGGGTAGCTTCTAAGGTATCTTCCCATTACTCCGGTGATCACCATGTTGCCTTGTCCCTCGAAACGTGGTCGCCGACTATAGGACGTCTTAGTGAGTCCTTATGTTCCATTGATCTGGTTGCCTTAAAATAAGTTGCCTCGGAACAAGTTGCCTCGGAATAAAAGATCAATGGCATAAGGGTAGCTCCTAAGGTATCTTACCTTTGCTTGGTGACCACACTGTCCCTAAACCCCGAATTGACCCGAACACCTCCAACAGTGGTGCTACCTACCTCTCAATGGTGGGATGGCACTACTTTAAGGACATTTACACAGACGGATTCCTTAGGGTAGGTAGATTCTCATAGATACTTGCTCTTTTCAAAAACAAACAAAATACTTTTCACACCTACACTTTCTAAAAGTTTTTAAACAAATTTTTCATACACTCTTGAGGACAGATACAAGAGTTACTTAGAAATTTTTCAAACGAAACTTTTTCAAAAACCACTCACCTTGAAAAGCAAACAAACATTTTGAAAACACAATGAGCAAGTATCTAAGAGCCCATGGATAACCATGGATAGAAAGGGTGCTAACACCTTCCCTTTCTATAATCTACCTCCCGAACCGAGAGCAATCTCATAAGGAATTTTTCTGTGCTTTTGTCCTTTCCATATTGGAGAAAATAAAAGACGGTGGCGACTCTTGCTTCCGCGACATTTCGCGAACCATCTTTAAAACAGTCAGTTCCAGATCCACCGATCACAGAACTGGCGACTCTGCTGGGGAAATCTTTAAAGTGAGGTGTACCTTAGGACTAAGATCACTGTGTTTTCAATTGCTTTGACTTGTTTGCTTTAAATTGTGGGACTGTCTTGGGAGTTCTATAGATCCTAACCCGGATCTGGGGATACCTTCTTAGAAAGTAGCAACAAGGCTGTGAGGGAACTGTGCGGGGTATACCGACATGGTTGAAGCAGTCTGCTACGTTGATGTGGCACTTTGGTGTGTACCGGTAACCCTTGAGTCAATCAAGGAGAGTATGAGGCCTCCGCGTGGTGTCGTGAAGCATCAACAGACCTTAGGAACCTTAATTGAACCATCTTGGCCTCTTTAGGGTAGTGAGATGACTACTTTGGTGTACTCCGAAGTCGGTTGATACTCGATACTACACTCAATTGAGGGTTGTTTTCTTGGGATATTTTGATCGCCAGTCAGTGGCTAAATCGAAACGATGAACAATGAAAGCAATCCAATGATATTGAGATCCTTAGAACCCGGTTACTTTGATAGGACAGGTTTGAGCCCACCAACTTCAAGAGGGTAATACCCAGACCCCATGCTGGCCTAAACTCTAAGGGCTTGTCTTGTGTGATTTGTGTGCCCTACATGTTTGCCTTTGTAAATATTTGTGGTGTGCTTAATCATAGCATCATAACATCATACAGCATCATATGCATCCACTAACCATTTCAGGGGTTCGAATCTTCATCTTTGTTCTTGTTTTGTAGGACATGGAAACTATCCGCAGAAAGACAATTCAGATCAACCTTATAAGGGTCCCTCCTCAGCTCAAGGAGCTTACATCCAGGATTCCCGAGAACTCGTCATTCAGTGAAAGGCATGGTAGACTCATCAGCCTGGTCAATACCAATATTGAGGAAGAGATGGTAAAGGTCCTTTTCCAATTCTTTGACCCTCTGCATCACTGTTTTACTTTCCCGGATTATCAGGTGGTGCCTACTCTAGAAGAGTTTTCCCAGCTTCTGAAGATTCCCATTCTCAATCAACTACCCTACAACGGTACGAAAAGGGAACCAAAACTTGAAGAAGTGGCTAAAGCATTATGCCTACAACCATCTGACATCAAGGGGCATTGGGAAGCCAGAAATGGTATCAAAGGATTCTTGGCAAAATTTCTGTTTGAAAAGGCCCAAGAGTGTTGGAATTCCCTTGACCTGCAAGCCTTTGAAGAAGTTGTAGCCCTCCTTGTCTATGGGTTGGTGTTGTTCCCTAAACCAGATCAGCTTATAGATATCAGTGTTGTCAAGGTCTTCATGTCCAGGAATCCTATACCTACGTTGCTGGGGGACATCCTTCACTCATGTTACACTCGAACCATGAGAAAAAGGGGTGTTCTTATGTGCTGCACTCCCCTCCTGGGAAGGTGGTTTATTTCGCACCTTCCACAATCAGTTTTGAAGAACGAGCGAGGTTTGAGGTGGTCACAACGGTTGATGACTCTTACACATGCAGATATACACTGGTGTTCTCGGTCCAGAGAGGATGTCACTATCATTGATCGTTGTGGGGAGTACCCTAATGTTCCTTTACTTGGAATCAGAGGAGGTATTACTTACAACCCATGCCTGGCCTGGAGACAGTTTGGTTATGCTCGGAAAGATGGCCCTCATGAGATGTTAATTCCTGACATAGTTTTTGACTTCGACAATGATACGCAAGGACTTCGCCAGATATTTATCAAAGCTTGGAGGATGCCCAGCAAAATAGACAGCAAGACCCTGGGGCACAGGAACTCCATCCCATTGGAGCCTTATCTCAAATGGGTACGAGCCCGCTCCCAGAAGCTGGTGATGCCATATCCTCATGTTCTCCCCGTGATCAAAGAGCCAGACTTGGAAGGGGAGGTGTCCTACACCATTCAACATCCTGACATGCCCACGTCCTGGGAAGAGATGCAGAAGAGTTGGATCCAGCTTAAGGAAGAACGGAATTCTCTGGAAACCAATCTACATGCCAGTGAGAAAAAGGTCCTGGAGCTCACCCGCTTACTGCACGAGGAAAGGAATCTCAATACCTATATTGCTCCGAAGAGGATGCGTAGTGTCTTTTGGGACTGATCTACTTTGTAATGTTTGCCTATGAGGCTTTAATGTACTGAACAATTATTTTCTTAATAATAACGTGTGTTCCTTTTTTTCTACAACAAATTTGAATTTTCGAACTCTTGAATGCATTGCATAAACACATATCATTCATCATATGCATCACAGGTACTCTTCTTTTCAGGTTGCTGACTGTTCTTCGCTGTTTATTTCAGCATCATGAACCCTGAATCATCAACCGAGGCATCTATCAAGGCTCTCCAGGCGCAGAACGCCCAATTTCAGGAGCTGATCAAAGGTTTGGCTCAGGGCCAACAAGAGTTGAAGACCATGCTTCTGAAGAAGAATAAGAAGAAGAGGAGGATTGTGCTATTTAACACTGGGCGCAGACTCGGGAACACCTTGCAAAATGAGGCTGAGAGGACTACTCCATCTGTGGGGGAAGGTAGTCACCAAGAAGGGGAGGTCCCTACTCCTGTGGTCTCTGATACTGAAACAGACTTCAACGACGAACAGTACCCTCCTGCCGAAGACCGGTACAAGCAGTTGGAGGACAGATTAAAAGCTATGGAAGTTCAGCGTGTGCCTGGATTGGATTTCGGAGACTTGGGGTTATCTACTGGGGTGGTGATTCCACACAAGTTCAAGGCACCTGCCTTTGTGAAGTATGACGGGGCTTCCTGTCCCAAGATGCACCTCCGTTCCTATGTAAGGAAGATCCAGCCTTACACAGCAGACAGGAACCTTTGGATCCACTTCTTCCAGGAGAGTCTTTCAGGGACTCACCTCGAATGGTTCTATCAGCTGGATGGAATCAACATTCGTAACTGGGAGGATCTGGCCACTGCTTTTTACAAGCAGTATCAATATAATTCCGACCTCGCTCCTACGCGTACCCAACTCCAGGGTATGTCGCTAGGATCGGGTGAAGGTTTTAAGGAGTACGCCCAGAAATGGAGAGATCTGGCTGGCAGGGTGCAGCCACCATTGACAAACCGGGAGTTGGTGGATATGTTTTTGGGGACCCTATCTGGTCCATTTTTCAATCATCTCATTGGTAATTCCTCTGCTGGGTTTACTGATCTGATCCTGACTGGTGAAAGGATCGAGGCAGGTATAAAATCGGGGAAGATACAGAAGGTTGCCTCCTCCAATGCTGAAAAGAAACCCTTCAAAAAGGAGGCTAGTGCTGTATATAGCTCCCGGAGACCAGAGCGACCTGAGCGCCGCCAATCTGTTAGTGCGGTAATAATTGCCAAGCCTGCTGCCGCTCCTCGGCCGACCAATCCTCAAAGGGCTGAAAGACCCCGGAGAGAGTTTACCCGTTTGAGCATGACCTTATCGCAGATCCTGCCACAGTTGCTATCCACCAATTTAGTGACTGTCAGAGAGGCTCCGAAGTTTCCCAATACTACATCTCCTAAGTACAACCCGAATGCCCGTTGTGCCTACCATTCTGATGGCCCGGGGCACTCCACTGATGACTGTTGGGCATTAAGGAACAAGCTGCAGTACCTTATTGATGCCAAGGAGGTACAGTTTGAGGCATCTGAGAAGCCTAATGTAGTGACAGCTCCCCTGCCTGCTCATGGAGTGAATGCTATTGGGGACGAAGACGAAGTGGATGAAGCTGAGTTTGATAGTTGGATTTACCCGGCAACCGACGGTGGACTTAACAATTGGAGTGCAAAGGAAAATCTATCTGTTTCTCTTGTTACTAAGTAATGAATTCCTATGTTTTTGGTATCTGTAATAAACAATAACTTGAAACTGTATGGCCCGGTGTCTTACCCGGGGCACCTTGGTCTTATTTATGAGGGCTTTTGTTTGTCACTGTCATATATCATAAATAAAAGCATTGGACGTTTTTCACATTTCAAATTTTGCGCTCCTTTTCTTTCCTTTCTTTACATATTGCAAAACAGCTGTATTTACACACACTCACTCATACAGGTTTCAATCCACTCTGGATCTCACTGGTAACGACTCTGCTACTGCCAATTATGACTTCGAAAATCCGATCAACTTAGCCGAAGACGAAGGTGAAGATGATTGAGAAGTACCTGGAGAGCTCGCAAGACTGTTACTTCAAGAGGAAAGGGCAATTCAACCCCATGAAGAGCCAGTGGAAACAATAAACTTGGGTACTGAGGCAGACAGGAAAGAGGTAAAGATTGGTGCCAACCTAGAGCTCAGCGTGAAGCAACGGTTGACTCAAATGCTGCATGATTATATGGAGATCTTTGCCTGGTCCTACGAAGACATGCCTGGGTTGGATACCGATATTGTGGTCCATCACTTGCCAACTAAGGAAGATTGCCCTCCGATTAAGCAAAAGGTCCGCCGTATGCGTCCAGAGATGTCTGAGAAGATTAAAGCCGAGGTTATGAAGCAGTTTGATGCCGGGTTTCTTGCAGTGACTTCTTACCCTCAGTGGGTTGTTAACGTGGTGCCGGTACCGAAGAAGGACGGTAAGGTCAGAATGTGTGTCGATTACAGGGATCTGAACAGGGCCAGCCCCAAAGATGACTTCCCTCTACCTCACATTGATGTCCTTGTTGATAATACAGCTCAGCATAAGGTGTTCTCTTTCATGGATGGTTTTTCAGGCTACAATCAGATCAAGATGGCTCCTGAAGACATGGAAAAGACTACATTTGTTACTCAGTGGGGCACCTTCTGCTACAAGGTCATGCCTTTTGGACTAAAGAATGCTGGGGCAACCTACCAACGTGCCATGGTTGCTTTATTTCATGATATGATCCATCATGAGATAGAAGTGTATGTTGACGACATGATCGCAAGGTCCCAAACTGAGGAAGAACACCTTGATCATCTGCAGAAACTGTTTGACCGTCTGAAATTGTACAAGCTGAGGTTGAACCCGAACAAGTGCACCTTCGGGGTAAGGTCTGGGAAGTTGCTAGGCTTCGTCGTAAGTGACAAGGGAATTCAAGTGGACCCTGCCAAGGTTAAAGCTATTCAAGAGATGCCAGTTCCCAGAACAGAGAAGGAAGTCAGAGGCTTTTTAGGACGCCTGAATTACATTGCTCGATTCATCTCACACCTAACTGCTACCTGTGAGCCAATCTTCAAGCTGTTGAAGAAAGATCAAGTAGTACGTTGGAATGATGAATGTCAGGCTGCTTTTGACAGAATCAACGAGTATCTCCAAGAACCACCTATCCTTATGCCGCCGGTTGAAGGGAGACCTCTGATACTTTACCTGACAGTACTTGATAACTCAATGGGGTGTGTGCTGGGACAGCATGACGAGTCCGGCCGAAAAGAGCATGTCATTTATTACCTTAGCAAAAAGTTTACCGACTGTGAGACTCGATACTCACTGCTTGAGAAAACTTGTTACGCTTTGGTATGGGCTGCTCGCCGGCTGAGACAGTATATGCTGACTCACACTACCTTGTTGATCTCAAAGATGGATCCTATAAAGTACATATTCGAAAAGCCTGCTCTGTCTGGGAGAATTGCAAGATGGCAAATGATCTTGACGGAATACGACATTCAGTACACAACCCAGAAAGCCATCAAGGGAAGTGTATTGGCAGACCACTTGGCACATCAGGCCGTAGATGACTATCAGTCAATGAACTTCGAGTTTCTGGATGAAAGCATCATGATAGTGACTGATTGTGAAGTACCTGGACCGGATGAAGGACCTGAGGAAGGATCCCGATGGGCTATGCACTTTGATGGAGCCTCCAATGCTTTGGGTAATGGTATCGGCGCTGTGATCATATCCCCTCAAGGCACTCATACTCCACTCACTGCCCGGCCATGTTTCAACTGCACCAACAACATGGCGGAGTATGAGGCGTGCATCATGGGACTCAAAGCTGCAATTGACTTAAGGATCAAGTTTCTGAGTGTCTTCGGAGATTCCGCTCTCGTGATCAACCAGATCAAAGGCGAGTGGGATACGAAACACCCGAATCTTATTCCTTATAAAGAATGTGTGTTGACAATGATCCCCCACTTCACAGAGATAACCTTTGAACATTTCCCAAGAGAGGAGAATCAGTTAGCGGACGCGTTAGCTACGATGTCTTCTATGTTCAAAGTCAAGTGGGATAATGAGGCTCCCCGGATCATCATCTGGAAACTGGACGAACCGGCATACTGTTGTGATCTCGAGACTGAGTTGGTGACTGAGAAGCCTTGGTACCATGAGGTGCAGAGATATCTGGAAACTCAGGAATACCCTGAAGGTGCCTCTATCAATGATAAGAAATTCCTGAGAAGGTTCGCGGCAAAATTCTTCCTTAGCAACGGCATCTTGTACAAGCGAAACCATGATTCAACCCTACTGCGTTGTGTGGATAAGACTGAAGCAGAAAGGATCATGGAAGAGCTGCATGAAGGGACCTTTGGTACACATTCAAGTGGGCACACTATGGCGAAGAAGATCCTTCGGGCAGGATATTACTGGTCCACAATGGAAGCTGACTGCTACCAACATTCCAGGACATGCCATAAGTGCCAGATTTATGCAGACAAGGTGCATGTTCCTCCAGTTCCCCTGAATGTTCTGACCGCACCTTGGCCTTTTGCAATGTGGGGCATTGACATGATTGGTGAGATCAGACCTACGGCATCTAACGGGCATCGCTTCATCCTTGTAGCGATTGATTACTTTACAAAATGGGTCGAAGCAGCATCCTATGCTACGGTAACCAAGACTGTTGTGGCACGGTTCATTCGGCATAACCTGATCTGCCGATACAGCGTCCCTGAGAGAATTATTACAGATAACGATACCAATCTGAATAACAAGATGATCACTGAGCTCTGCGAACAGTTCAAAATACAGCACCACAATTCTTCTCCTTACAGACCGAAGATGAATGGGGCTGTAGAAGCAGCAAATAAAAATATCAAGAAAATCGTGCAGAAGATGACAGTGACCTATAAAGATTGGAACGAGATGTTACCGTTCGCTCTACATGGGTACCGTACCTCAGCTAGGACGTCAACCGGGGAAACTCCTTTCTCTCTGGTTTATGGCATGGAGGCAGTCTTACCGATCGAAGTGCAAATACCATCTCTCCGGATAATGAAGGATGCAAATCTGAACGAGGATGATTGGATTCAGACACGACTTGATCAGCTCAACCTTATTGATGAAAAGAGACTTGCTGCTATCTGCCATGGTCAGACGTACCAGAAACGGATGATCAGGGCTTTTAACAAAAAGGTCAGACCACAGGAATATCAAGTTGGGGATTTGGTAATCAAGCGAATCATCTTTCCTCAGGGTGATCCAAGGGGCAAATGGACCCCTACGTACGAAGGGCCATTTGTGGTTAAACATGTGTTCTCAGGAGGAGCCATGATTCTAACCAACATGGATGGTGACGACCTTCCTCACCCCGCCAATGCAGACATAGTAAAAAGATACTACGCATAAAAAGACCCGCTAGGCTGACATGCCTAGGCAAAAATTAGGGCTTCCCGTCGAACCAAAAGGGTTCGTGCAAAATGAAGGGATGAAATGAAAAAAATCTGTACACCCGGCAAGTCGAAAACCTGAAAAGGCGGCTTGGCCAAAAATGGGTATCCCGGTGGACTGAAAACCCGAAAGGGCGGTCCAGGCAAAAATTAGGGATAAAAGCGTAATACTATGTCTCATTGATCACTTTGCACCCAGAATCCGGTATCTACATCAAGTTCAGACGGCATCGATCAGTCAGCTTCATCTTCGTTTAGGTCATCAAGTGATGAGACGCTCGGAGATATAACGGCAATAGCAGAGTTGAAACCCAGTGGGATCATTCATTTCACACAGCTGTTTTATTTTCTTTTGTACAAAATTTGTATAAACTCTTTTGTTCGGCGGCGTTCTCTTACTAGGACGTCAGCCTCTTGTACACAAAACGCCTATTTTCGGGCCATTCAAAAATCAATACAAATATACTTTTCAGTTAAAAGTGCCAATTGTTTTTTCTTTTTCTGTTTTGTTTTGCGAAGAACGTCCAAGGTTCAATTTGTGATATATGCATTGACAATAATTTGCTAGCTCATAAATATTTGCATACGAAACAAAGGATTAATTACAGGTAACATTAGAAACAGGGGCAATAAAGAGTGGTCTAAGCAATCTAATTGTTCTGTCCTCCAAGGTACCAAGGTAGGTTCAGTTAAAGAACATGACCAGTATATCCTAATTCCCCAGAGAGTGAGCCAGCAAGTCAGTGCACTCTTCTCCAAGCAAAGTTATCAGACCTTAAGGAAAGTCGAGTATCCCCCAGCAGATATCAACATCCCCCAGCAGCATATATTCTTAACAAGCATCCCCGGCAATCTTGGTCTAAAGATTGTTCCCCGGCAGTATATCAAACATTCAGTGGAATCACTTCCCCCGCAGTTCAAAACTTCCCCAAGAGAGTCCAATCCAGTTGGAATTTATCTCCCCAAGCAGTAAGCTTATCCCCAGTAGATTCTGGAAGCTTATCCTCGCAAAGCACGAATGCATCGTCCGACTTTATTTAAAGAGTTATTTCCTTAACAGGATATAACTGGGTTATCCTCAGCCAAAAGCCACGGAAAGAGCGTCCTCGACGGAGTCTTCTCATCCCCAGCGAAGTCCACTAACACTTCCAATATAACGATGGTATCCACAGCAAGTTATCATCAAAAATTCAACAAAGTATTTCTCTCCCCACAGAGTATCACTCCCCAGCATGGTCGCTAGAGTACTTTTCTCCCCGCAGAATTTTCCATTTGCCAAGTTTATTCCTCAACGGAGTCATCTTCTCCTACCGGTATTCTTGCAAGTTATTATCCCCAGCGGAAGTAAAAGCTTATCCTCCAATATCAACCCAGGATATGACTTCCCGGCACCCGCCAAGGATTTACTTTCCTAGACGAAAACATACATACATAAACATCACATACATCATTATAGCATGCATAGACGCATCATATCATACAAATCTCATTTATGTTGAGAGCATCATTGCCTGATCCATATCATGCATTGCATATGACTGACCTTTACCTTTCAGGAAAGATTCAGCTAAATTCTCAGTCATGTTTCAAGACCTAGACCGGTTCAGTTAATCAACTCCAAAGATTTCTTATCCAGTCCAAGGCCTTCTCTAGTCCAGCTAAATCGACCCCAAACAGATTTTTCTGATGAAGACTCAGTAGAAGTTATTTTAGGTTTTTCTCAAACGCCCGCTTTTGAGATTATAATTTCCTATGGTTCTCTCCCGACGTTGTGGGGATGATAATTCCATTTTAGGTTTTTCTCAAACGCCCGCTTTTGAGATTATAATTTCCTTTGGTTCTCTCCCGACGTTGTGGAGATGATAATTCCATTTTAGGTTTTTCTCAAACGCCCGCTTTTGAGATTATAATTTCCTTTGGTTCTCTCCCGACGTTGTGGAGATGATAATTCCATTTTAGGTTTTTCTCAAACGCCCGCTTTTGAGATTATAATTTCCTTTGGTTCTCTCCCGACGTTGTGGAGATGATAATTCCATTTTAGGTTTTTCTCAAACGCCCGCTTTTGAGATTATAATTTCCTTTGGTTCTCTCCCGACGTTGTGGAGGTGATAATTCCATTTTAGGTTTTTCTCAAACGCCCGCTTTTGAGATTATAATTTCAGATGGTTCCCTCTCCGACGGTGAGTGAGGTGATAATTCCTTTTCCTATGGTTCCCTCTCCGACGGTGAGTGAGGTGATAATTCCTTTTCCTATGGTTCCCTCTCCGACGGTGAGTGAGGTGATAATTCCTTTTCAGATGGTTCCCTCTCCGACGGTGAGTTAGGTGATAATTCCTTTTCAGATGGTTCCCTCTCCGACGGTGAGTGAGGTGATAATTCCTTTTCAGATGGTTCCCTCTCCGACGGTGAGTGAGGTGATAATTCCTTTTCAGATTATAATTCCCTAGGGTTCCCTCTCCGACGGTGAGTGAGGTGATAATTCCTTTCAGATTATAATTTCCTATGGTTCTCTCCCCGACAGTGCGTGCGATGTAATTCCCTTTCAGATTATAATTGCCTATGGTTCTCTTCCCGATCCTGCGAAGATGGTAATTCCCACCAAGATTTTTCTCAACAAGCGTTGTTAAAGTGAAAGTCACCCAAGGTTCTCTTACCATTCATGCTAAGGTAGTAACCATCCCCGGTTCATTCATCATCTGCAGAAGCTCCAGATCCAGCTCCTGTAACCAGTCAGGACATATCTATACCAACCATCTGAAAACCAGTTCTTGCAACGTGTCAGGTACTCATTTTTCTTTTGCAGGTATGCAGGTTCTCGCTAAGGAATCTCTTATGCGATCAACATCCAGATGGCATATACAAGCCCATCATCCTATTCACCAATCTTTAAATGGCATCTATAAGCCCATTCCATCATCACTACTACTATGTGAGCGCAAATTTCTGGGCACTCTAGTGTTCAATCATCTTCCACCTTTGGATTACGAAAGGCACGTCAGCCAATCTGCATCCTCAGGTCTAAGAAGATTGAACAGGGGCAACTGTTGTACCCCAAAATTTTCCCTCCCATATTCTTCAAGAAATTGCCAAGTCAAGCTTCAAATTTCCCCAAGGGTTGCACAATGCAAGGGCCTCCTAAGCAGGCAAAATTAGGGTTTTGGTTCTGATCAAGAAAATGAAGTTTCCAAGGGCCCAATCAAGTCCCACATGCCTACAAATATGGTCAAACATCCTCATATCAAGTTTCAATACTTTCAGCACAAAATTGCACAGTCAAAACCCTAAATTGCACTACAGTCAACTGTAGGGGCAAAATGGTCATTTGGCAGTCAAAAGTTCAAATTTTTGGTCAACATATCATTTTGAAGCCACAAACATCATTTGATCAATGCTTGATCATGATTCTCAAAGCTTGGCTCAAAAATCATCAAGATGCAAAAGTTTCCTTATTTGGACAGCTGAAAAAGTCAACTGAAATTGACCAGGGCATAACTTTCACATGGATTATCAGAAAAATTCCATCCAAAGCTCATTTTGAAGAGAAAGACATTTCCTACAACTCATCTTCATACTTCAAGTCCAAGAAATGCTCTCACAAAAAGTTATCAATTTCAACATTATAGGTCATTTTCAAAAGTCAACAAAAAGGGACTTTAAGTCAAAGGCCATAACTTTAGATTGGTAAATCAAAATGACATGGGACAAAAGGAATTGGTTAGAGGACTCAAACACCTTTCCAAAATGTCCAAGAACATGAGCAAAGCTTAAAAATTGAGCAAGTTATGCATTGGAGAAGTTGGGAAATTTTTGTGAAATGGCCAAAATCATTTATCCTTGAAATCTCATTTTTGACAAAAGGGGCCCACTTTTTCCACTTGAATTAACTTGGCCATGCCTCCCACGTGTCCCACCTTTTATTTCATATTTTTTAATTAATTTTTTCATTTTTAATTGATTTTATTGGATTTAATTAAGTTTAAATCTTTTAAAATCAAGAAAAAATCAAAAAGTTTGATTAAATGAAATATTTGGCCTTAACTAGCCTTGAAACATCATTAAGCCTATACCATTTTCGTGCTAAGGCTCAAATAAGGCAAGAATTCAAAATAAGGCAAAAGATGGAAAGTGTGATAATGGTGGTTTATGCCAAAATCCTAAACATCAATGCAAGGCATTATTGGCCATAACTATCATCCAAACACATTGCCTAGAGTATATACAAGTGATACACATCAAAATTGACACAGCAGCTGCGCCCTATTGCTCAAAAGAAAACTCACATTTTTAGCAAAAATCTCAAATCTGAAAACAAGGTTAGAGCTTGATTCAAGGTAAAAGAATAGTTCAAACACCTTCCTCAAGGATCACAGAACCTTTTCCAATCAGATTCGACACTCCATACGCCAGGAACAGGTATAACTAAGTCAGGTTTCCTTCAAATTTTTTGACATTCGTATTGCATTAATCATGTAGCATTTTCCAGTTTTCATTATGGATTTGGACTAATATGGATGTTGTGAAGCTGTTAGCATGATTTGATTGAAGTTTCCAAGCCTGTGCACGATTTCACCATGAACAAAAGCTAGGGTTCCTGAAGCTTAAAATTAGGGCTTTAGTGATGTGGAAAAATTGGACTTTGACACTGGCATGAATGAAATCGTGACAACATGAGGGTTCCATTTCTGTTGTCGCGCTCAATTTATGTTTAGGCATGGCCTATTCGCTATTTTCAAATAGCTTGAATTTTGGGGGGGTTCAAAACCCCCGCTATTTCATTTTGTTACAGGTACAGTGGAGAAGATGATTGTGTGTCATGCTGTGAATGGCTGGTTTGAATCCAGCGCGCGCTTTTTTATTTTATAACGCTAACACGCATTTTATTTTATATTATTTGTTTGTTCCTTAATATACAAAGCGCGTTACTGGCACAGTTGGCAAGCGTAAGGACGGGCAAAGCACATGACCTGGGTTCGAGCCCCAGGTCTTCAGCATTCTCAATATTATTTTTCAGTTGATTTTCATACGCAGGTTCCACATTGAGGCACACCCTACACCTCCATAATCAAGCCATCCACCTGTCCAAATCCACCAATCCAAAGGGCACGCTCTGAGGTACATGGTGAGGCCAAGTCAAAGATCCCACATGCATCCTGGAAAAGTCAACAAAGCCTCCAAAATGGGCCAGAATTACTTGGGCTGCACCCCTCTAGTTTGCTTTCTTTTTTTAACTTTTTTTATATATTCTTCTCTTTTCTTTGTTTTGATTAATTTTTTTAAAAATGCTTTAATTTAATATTTTCATATAATATAAAAACACAAAAAATCAGAAAAGATAAAAATAATAAATATTTTATTTTAGTATTAATTTTGTAAATAAATCCCATAATTAATTTAGATTTAATTTTAGGTTGTAATTTAATTCTTTTTTCACAATAAACCAAAAATAATAAAAAAATAGATCTTTGACCCTTTTTACTTTTTTTTAATTAATTAAGTATTTTTATTATAAGTATCATCAACCATTAATTTTGTAAATAAATTTTATAATTAATTTAGTTTTAATTCTAGGTTTTAACTTTAATGCATTTTCTTTAATAAATTAAAAACAATTAGAATTAATTATTTGACTTTTAATTAATTTAATTTTTTTCTTTAATGTCATAAATACAAAAACATAAAAAAATAAGTTCTTTCTTTTTATTTAACTTAATTATTTTAACTTATTTATTTTAATTCCTTCAAAGGGTTCAACGCCCTCGTATTCGATTACGTTTTTGTTCGCGCGTTTTATTTATTTCTTTTGTGAATACAATGTACTTGTCCCAAAGCCCTGTAATAGCTATTAGACATTTATTTTCTGCACTTTATTTTAAATCGGGTCTGGATTAATTTGGCGTTGTAGACCCGCGCCTTTGTAATAGCGTAGGACCTTTTATCTTTTCCGCACTTTAAATTCCCGCACCTTTTAACTGTTAAACAATAACATGAAAGAATGAATGCCCAAAAATAAAATCAAAACGTAGATCACCAATGCATGACAAGACAAACAATAAACTGAAAATGACACACAAATCACATACCACCCCTAGGGTACGCATCACTGTTGCCTTGCCCCTCGAAAGGTGATCGTCGAGTAGAGGATGTCTTAGTAAGTCCTCATGATCCGGGAACCTGGCATGAGGGTAGCTTCTAAGGTATCTTCCCACTACTCCGGTGATCACCATGTTGCCTTGTCCCTCGAAACGTGGTCGCCGACTATAGGACGTCTTAGTGAGTCCTTATGTTCCATTGATCTGGTTGCCTTAAAATAAGTTGCCTCGGAACAAGTTGCCTCGGAATAAAAGATCAATGGCATAAGGGTAGCTCCTAAGGTATCTTACCTTTGCTTGGTGACCACACTGTCCCTAAACCCCGAATTGACCCGAACACCTCCAACAGTGGTGCTACCTACCTCTCAATGGTGGGATGGCACTACTTTAAGGACATTTACACAGACGAATTCCTTAGGGTAGGTAGATTCTCATAGATACTTGCTCTTTTCAAAAACAAACAAAATACTTTTCACACCTACACTTTCTAAAAGTTTTTAAACAAATTTTTCATACACTCTTGAGGACAGATACAAGAGTTACTTAGAAATTTTTCAAACGAAACTTTTTCAAAAACCACTCACCTTGAAAAGCAAACAAACATTTTGAAAACACAATGAGCAAGTATCTAAGAGCCCATGGATAACCATGGATAGAAAGGGTGCTAACATCTTCCCTTTCTATAATCTACCTCCCGAACCGAGAGCAATCTCATAAGGAATTTTTCTGTGCTTTTGTCCTTTCCATATTGGAGAAAATAAAAGACGGTGGCGACTCTTGCTTCCGCGACATTTCGCGAACCAGCTTTAAAACAGTCAGTTCCAGATCCACCGATCACAGTTCCCAATTTTATGAATCAATTACGGATTTTAGGTTCCTAATGGTGGACTTGGAGTATACCTGTATGATCGTGACTTTACCTTAGATGTTCTAGGGATAACCTCAATGTTATCAGATTTCCCCAAAAGGACGAATAATCACTTTTAAGGTTACTATGATAATTGTTGGTAATGATGAAATTGATGTGTTGTTTTGAGTTATACAAAATCGATGTCGTTAGGTACCAAAATGCGCGTTTTGGCTGGTATTTGTCGCGTTTGGCTGCTGTTCTGAGCTGCTGCAGGTACAGGAAAAACCTGACCCGCGCTCATCAACACGGGCACCCGTGTTGATTCACTGTGTTGCCAAAAAATGTGTTTTCCAGACACATTTCAACACGGGCCGTGTTGATTTACACGGGCGCCCGTGTTGATCCCCTGTAATGGCAAAATAACGTGTTTTCTGGGCACATTTCCACACGGGCAGTGTTGATTTACACGGGCACCCGTGTTAAACCTCCTGTGTTGGTTTCTAAACGTTGTTTTTCTGTGCATGCTGTTATGTACGAATTGATCCAGTTTTGATGTGCAGTGTTGGACATGTTTTGAATATGTGTTTGTTGATTTCCTAGTGTTGATTGATGCTTGTATCGAATAACGATCGTATGTTATGATACCAACACTATATGGATTTTATTGTCATGCTTTTAGATGATGTATCAAGCATGAATTATGATATAACTTGATATGATTGATGTTTAATAGTATACTGAGTGATTACATGCTATCCATATCTTGTTATGATTGATGTTGTTGATGTTGCATGATATGTTGATTGATGTTAATAGTATGCTGAGTGTTACATGCTTTACATATCATGTTGCATTTGTTAATTCCCATTGTGTGGAATTAACATGGTGGCCAATATACGTGTCCGCGATTTAATGGAACGTTGAGGTGGTAGCCGTGTCCGCGATATAATGGAACGGTGAGTTATCCATGACCCGAGATTTAATGGGGCGGTAAAATGGTACCACATGCATGAGTGTGTTGCATTACATTGAATATGACATGAATGGATGATTTTTCCAATGTTGTATTTGATTGATTATATGCATGTATTGACACTAAATTGTTAACGATGTTTGATGTTAATTATAAGCATGAAAAGTGATATATTATGAATATATGAATTGTAAAGGTTTTCGTAAACTATGAAACATGCTAACTGTTTGGTTGATGCTTATGATTTTCTGAATTTATTGTTATGAACGTATAATCAAATGTATAATTGAGATGCTCACCCTTACTGTTGAATATTTCAGATTGAGGAGCTTCGTTCAGGTGCTTGGCGAAGGCTTGTTGTTTCTAGTTTATTTCCGTTTAAGTATTGTCTGGGTCATGCTCTGGTAGTTGTAACTCCGGGAACGTTTGTTTGTCGAGCTGTTTTAGTCAGACTCGTTTATTTCCTTATGTTTGTTATAATATGATGTTGATATTTTCCAGGTGTTAATCCCTGATGATTTTAAAAATATTATAACATTGGTCTTGTTAATTAAATTATTCCGCTGTGTAAACATGTATGAGTTGCTTCTATGTTATGCATGACAGGAACTTGTTTTTATTAAAAGAGAATTGTGACATCCTCGTTAATACATGTACTCTGAAATTATAATTTTAATTATTTGCGAAATTTTGTTCGGGGTTTTAGAGGGTGTTACACCCTCAACCTTTCCCAATGCTCAGCTTGCTTTGAAGTTGCTTGAAACCTCCTATAGAAGTCAACCTGCAAACTCAGAAAATGGAAATGGTGAAGCTCGAAACAGGGGTTACAGTTGCTTGACAAAGGCATGGACAGTTCAGGTGTATTGTATGGAATGTGTTAGAAGTGTTTCCAAGCAAAACGCACGAGGCAAAATGGAAATGGCTTTTGATTTGCAGAAGTTGCCCTGTTTTGGGAAGAAGTTGGGATTTTTGTGTTTTAGGGTGTTTGAGAAGTTGTAAACTCGTGCTTTAGGCTTGCTACAATATTCTGAGCTTGTTTGAAATGTTACTTAGGCTTGGTTTTATCAGATAGAAGAGTTATGTGGACTTTTGCAAGCTTTCTTGTTTTTGAAGAAAGGGTGAAGTGACAAAGGCAAAGGCTTGTACAGGCTAGCTCAAGGTCTGCATAGGGTTGGTGAACTTTTTCTGATGTTTATGGATCTTGTTTGCACAAAGAGATTAGGTCCATGGCTCAAGATAAACAAAATTTGCAAAAGTATGCTTTATGAAAATGGTATTGAGAGCTTTATGCCAAAAATGGAATAATTCTTTGTGCAAAGCTCTAAAGGTCAGAAAAAGGCCATTGTCCAATGTGTTTGCATTTAATTTATGAGTGTAGAAAGGATTATAACCTGTAAACCAAGTACAAGCATGATTCAAACTGATTTGCAACTTGAACCAATGTGAAAAATGCCTTGGACAAAAGTGATAATTTGCCATTTTCATTTCTTCGATTCTCCCTAACCATAAATGGTTTTGGAGAGTTCTTGGACATTTTGGAAAGATTGTAACATGCTCTACAATCCATATTTGAAATGAATTTTGAGATTCCACTTGGAACTATGTGAAAAGTTGCCATGAAGTTAGGTCAAAAATCTGCCTAAACTAGGGCAAAATTTCACTAAGTTAAAAATTTTATGGAACCTTATTCACAAAATCATAACTTGAGATCCAAGCATCTTTTGGGAAAACTTTGTGAATCAAAGTTGTATAGTTTGTGGAGGACTACAATTTTCATGTTGGAATTTTTCTTTGAATCCAATTGCATCATGGTTCTAAGTTATGAAAATTTTCAAACTTAAACCCTAATTTTCAAAATTAGATTTCTTGGTGAACAAGTTTCATGTTTTGACACATCTTGATGAAATATGACCCTTGGCACTTGATTTTGACCAAAAAGTCAAAGTTTGACTTTTCAGTGTACAATTGATTTTTGATCAGTTGACTGGAAAATTCATCTGTCAATCCAATGTGTTGTACCCCAAAATTTGCCCTCCCTTTTTCACAAGAAATCACAACCCCAGGTTTTTTTCCTCTGATTTTTAAGATCGGCTCAAGAATCGGTCAAACAGACTCTTCTTTATCAGTTAATCCAGAATTAGGGTTTCCACTGATTTTGTTGAGATTGGCTCAGGAATAGATCAGACAGATCTTTCTTTGGCAATAATCCAGGATTAGGGTTCGCGCTCGCATTTTTCGGAAGAAACTGAATCCTCAGAAATTCAGTTAACTGTTACATTATTTTTACGCTTGTTCAGGATTACTGGTTGTTTCTCAAAACCTAAATATCTGGGATAGGAGCTGAGACTTTTGTTTGGAACTTTGAAGCATTGGTTTGATCAGTGGAGTGAAAGGTTTATGGAATGCTTGTTTGTTTAACTGTATAACGCATATGTTAATTGGAATACCAGGCGTATTGTGATTAATGCGAGACGGCAAAGTTTGTTGATTATTTATTTCATCTGGATTAAAGTTATTGGGATACATTTCCCGTTATTTTGATTTAAGATTCTTAAATAATTAAATAGACAATACAAGGAAAGATTGGAATATTTGACAGTAGAAAATTTTCTTTTGATAAAGACTTTTATTTATTTCAAATATGGTTACAAATTTATTCGAATATTGTAAGATTACAACTTATAATATTTAAAATAATATTTATTTACAATAAATGAAAAATAAATCTAAGCCTAATCTTTTGAGATCTTCTACTTCTACTGCTTCATCTACCATCCAACTGGTACTTACCTGCAAAAGACAGAGAAAAAGAAATTAGTATAAGAATTTTCAAGCAGAAAAGGAAGAAAGAAAAATCATCATTAAAGCTTGTTGGCCAGAATGAGAATGCTTTTGGATTCATCATGTTTTTAATTTTTCTCCTTGCAAATCACAAGAAGATTTCTCTTCTTGGTTCACAAAGAGAAAAGTAAAAAAATAAATGCAAGCATGTCAAACTAGATGCAAAAACATGGTTCAAATACAAAGGTACAAAGCTGCATTAACCAAGTAAACTGAACTGCAAACTGAGTTTCAAAATGCATTAACCAAATGTCAAACTGAGTTGTAAAGATGTCAAAGAAAGTATACAATGCAGAAAATATGGAAAGAAAGTACAACAATGCAGCAAGATAAACTAAGTTACAAGCAAGAAGGCTTGTCAATTTCATCATCATTTTCTGGCCCAACACGTTTTTCAGAAATATATTATAATAAGCAATTAAAAATGCTTATGGAGAGAGAGAAAGAGGAGAACCAGTGAAAGTTTGCAGTTTTGGCAAAAGCAGGCTATTGTTCAAGACAATAAGAGAACACAAAAGATATAAAAGAGCAAGACTGCATAGCAATCCAAAAAATGACAGAGAGCCCACAAAAACAACTCAAACCTGCAGTTTTCAAAACTACAAAACAACAAGCTCAACAAACATACAAAGGGGCCACAAACTGCAATTTAGTCACAGTCTGCTTCCAAAACTACTGCAGAAGACTCACAAATCTGCAAAACACCCTACATAACTCAAATAAACACCCTGTATAACTCAAGCAAACTCAAGCCTGCTTACCAAAAACGTCTCAAACTGCCTCTCAAAAGAACACAACAAACCTGGAAATCACCAAATCCAAATAAGTTCAAGCCTGCCTTACAAGCACAACAGACCAACAAACCTGTTTGCCATGCTCAAGCAAACTTGAAGCCTGCCTTACAAACATAACAAACCCACGACCCAAACTTACAAAAAATCTGCAAAATTGTTTCTCAAGCTCAACAAATACCCAGGCCAAGCCCAAGACAAACTGCAGAACACTTACAAAAACTGCAACTTCTCAACCTGCCTGTCCAAGAACAGCAAGCCTGCCTCCAAAACTAAAAAAACTTGTCCAAACTTACAAGCAAAATAACCACAAACAGTTCCAAAGGCCAAGTTTAAACTCAAGCTCACCAACAAGTTTAAGCCAACAAACAATGACAGTCTCAAAGACTAAGAAAATCATCAAGCTCAAAAGCTAGTCTTTTCAGAACAAATTCATCATCATTAGCATTAACAAGCTAGAAGGACAAAGAAGAAGCAACCAAAGTGTTGTACCCCAAAATTTGCCCTCCCATATTCTTCAAGAAAATGCCAAGTCAAGCTTCAAAGTTCCCCAAGGGTTGCACAGTACAAGGGTATCCTAAACAGTCAAAATTAGGGTTTTGGTTCTGATCAAGAAAATGAAGTTTCCAAGGGTCCAATCAAGTCCCACATGCCTATAAATATGGTCAAGCATCCTCATACCAAGTTTCAAGACTTTCAGCACAAAATTGCACAGTCAAAACCCTAATTGCACTACAGTCAACTGTAGGGGCAAAATGGTCATTTGACAGTCAAAAAGTCCAAATTTTTGGTCAACATCTCATTTTGAAGCCACAAACATCATTTGATCAATGCTTGATCATGATTCTCAAAGCTTGGCTCAAAAATCATCAAGATGCAAAAGTTTCCTTATTTGGACAGTTGAAAAAGTCAACTGTAAATTGACCAGGGCATAACTTTCACATGGATTATCAGAAAAATTCCATCCAAAGCTCATTTTTAAGAGAAAGACATTTCCTACAACTCCTCTTCACACTTCAAGTCCAAGAAATGCTCTCACAAAAAGTTATCAATTTCAACATTATAGGTCATTTTCAAAAGTCAACAAAAAGGGACTTTAAGTCAAAGGCCATAACTTGATATTAGTAAATCAAAATGACATGGGACCAAAAGCATTGGTTAGAGGACTCAAAGAACTTTCCAAAATGTCCAAGAATATCAGCAAATCTTAAAAATTGAGCAAGTTATGCCTTGTGGAAGTTGGGAAATTTTGGATATTTTGAAAAGTCAACATTGATTCAAATGACCTAAAATTGCTAATGGGCCTCTTTTTCTTCCACAATTCATCATCCAAGACATGCACACGACCATTTGGCTCAAAGGGAAGTTTTTTATTATTTTTATTTATTTATTTGAATTTTTTATTACAATTAATTCATTTAAAATAAATAAAATATGAAAAAATGCTAAACTAATGAAATAATATCTTTTTGTGCAGAAAATACTCTCATTGGACACTCAAAATTCGTGCATGATCAATTAGGGAAGGATTGGATATGATTGAGAGCAAATGTGCATGAAAAGATTTGAAAATATTTTGCCATAAAAATCAAATATCCATACATCAATTCTTTGATTCCTTGGACAAGAAACAACCCTAAATCATTCATACAAATACAAACAAGCAAGACCTAATGCAAGAGAACCAAAAAGCTGCGCAGGAAACACCATTTGAAAACTTGAAATTTATCAAAAAAACTCAATTCTGAAAACCTAGTTCTAGGACGATTCAAGGCCAAGTAACTGTTCCATTAGCTTCCTGAGGCGTCAAGGGAAGTTTTCCAATCAAAATTAATCATCCCAACACCCAGAATTGGTATACAGAAATCAAGTTTTCTCACTTTTTTCTCATAATCGTGTTTTCATATTTAGACATCTTCATTGCATATTTTTAATGGATTCATACTAATTGATGTGTTTTGAAGCTAACCATATACTTTAATTGTGTTTTCGTGTACTATATGCAATTCCACCATGGGCGATGCTTAGGGTTTTCAGAACCTTAATTTGGGTTTTTTTAGTTAAGGAAAAATTAGCATTCAAGACTTAGACCACTGAATCAAGCATGATTGGACGATCATAAAGCCACCCTCGCGCTCAATTTATGAGCATCCCTGGGCTAATCGCTATTTTTCAGAAACTGGCCTAAGGGAACGCTAACAAAACCGTTGCTAATTGTTGTTGTATTTCAGAGAAAAAAAAGCCAACGAGGAAGACGCTTAGGTGGCTATCAACGGTTGGTCCGTTTGAAAGTTCGCGCCAGGAATCCACTAACGCGTTATTTTATTTTTATAAATTTTGTTCGTTATTTAATTTACAAAGAAACAAAGTAGCTCCACTGGCAGGCATAAGCGCTGGCAACGTTCAGGATCTGGGTTCGAGCCCCAGGTCCCCACCCCCTTTCATATTTTTCTTCATTTAATATTCATGTGCAGTTTCAGTGTAAAGACGCATCATACACCCTCAAAATCAAGCCATCCACGCGTATGCCAGGACCAATCAAAGGGTCACGATTGCAGGACTATGATAAACGTCAATCAACGCCTGGACATCCTAGTGGAAAAAGTCAAAGAGGCCAAGGTTGATGGGCCCAGATTGCTAAAAGAAAACCTCCATATTAGGGGGCAGACCCCCTAGGTTTGCAACTTTTTTTTACTTTCTTTATTTTTCATTATTTTTCCTTTCTTTTAATTATTGTTTTATTAATTAATTTAATATTTTCATAATAAAAATCTAAAATTGGTAGAATTAGGGTTTAATTAATTTTTTTTATCCCTTTTTATTTTCTTTCATAATAATTAAATATTTACTATTACTTATTTTTGTAATTAAATTGCATGTAAAATAATTAGGGTTAATTTTAGGTTAAACTTTAATATATTTCCATAATAAAATAAAAATTGTAGAATTAGGTTTAATTGCGTTAAATTCTCTTAAATACCAAAAAATACAAAAAAAAAAAACAATTCCTTTTCTTTTTAATTTTAATTAATTTTATCATTTAATTTAATTTAATTAAAAAGGGTCCAACGCCCTCGTTTCAACTTTAATTCCAATTCGCATATTTATTCTTTATAATATTTATGTATCTCTCCCAAGGCCATGTAACATTTTTTGTTCCTCGCACTTTTATTTCTTTACTTTTCTGTCAAATCGGGTTCTGGAAATTTTGGCGATATGGACCCGCGCCTTTTGTAATAGCTGTAGAACTTTACTTTTCTCGCACTTTTAACTATTAATCAAAGCATGCAAGAATGAATGATAAAATAAAAACAAACGCGTAGATCACCTGATATGAATAAAATAAATGAACATGACACACAAATCACACACCACCCCTAGGGTACGCCTCACTGTTGCCTTGCCTCGAAAGGTGATCGTCTAGTAGAGGATGTATTAGTAAGTCCTCATGATCCGGGAACTTGGCATGAGGGTAGCTTCTAAGGTGTCTTCCTATTGCTCTGGTGATCACCATGTCCCGAACCTCGAATTGACCCGAACACCTCCAACGGTGGTGCTACCTACCTCTCAATGGTGGGATGGCACTACTTTAAAGGACATCTACACAGACGAATTCCTTAGGGTAGGTAGACGACTCTTAGATACTTGCTCATTGTTTCAAAACAAATCAAAAATACTTTTCACACCGACACATTTTCAAAAAGCTTTCGAAAGCATTTTTTCAAACACTCTTGAGGACCGATACAAGAGTCGAACTGGAATTTTCAAAGAAACTTTTTAAAACCCACAGTTGAAAAGCAAACAAATCATTTTGAAAACACAAGTGAGCAAGTATCTAAGAGCCCATGGATAACCATGGATAGAAAGGGTGCTAACACCTTCCCTTTCTATAATCTACCTCCCGAACCGAGAGCAATCTCTTTAAGGAATTTTTCTGTGCTTTTGTCCTTTCCATTTGGAGAAAATAAAAGACGGTGGCGACTCTTGCTTACCGCGACATTTCGCGAACCAGCGTTAAACAGTCAGTTCCAGATCCACCGATCACAGAACTGGCGACTCTGCTGGGGACTTAAACTTAAAGTGAGGTGTACCTTAGGGTTAGTTCATAACTGTGTTTTCAATTGTCTGAATTGTTTGCTTTAAATTGTGGGCTTGTCTTGGGAGTTCTATAGATCCTAACCCGGATCTGGGGATACCTTCTTAGAAAGTAGCAACAAGGCTGTGAGGGAACTGTGCGGGGTATACCGACATGGTTGAAACAGTCTGCTACGTTGATGTGGCACTTTGGTGTGTACCGGTAACCCTTGAGTTCAGTCAAGGAGAGTACGGGGCCTCCGCGTGGTGTCGTGAAGCATCAACAGACCTTAGGAACCTTAATTGAACTATCTTGGCCTATTTAGGGTAGTGAGATAACTGACTTTGGTGCAGTCCAAGGTTGGTTGATACTCGATACTACACTCAATTGAGGGTTGCTTTCCTGGAATATTTCGGTCGCCAGTTCAGTGGCTAAATCGAAACGATGAACAATGAAAGCAATCCCGTGATATTGGGACCCTTAGAACCCGGTTACTTCTAATAGGACAGGATGAACCCACCAACTTCAAGAGGGTACTACCCAGACCCCATGCTGGCCTTAAACCCTAAGGGCTTGTCTTGTGTGCCTTGTGTGCCTTACATGTTTGTCTTTGTAAATATCTGTGGTGTGTTTAATCATAGCATCATGACATCATCCAGCATCATATGCATTGACTAACCATTTCAGGGGTTCGAATCTTCATCTTTGTTCTTTGTTTTGTAGGACATGGAAACTGTTCGCAGAAAGACAATTCAAATCAATCTTGTAAGGATCCCTCCTCAGCTTAAGGAGCTTATATCCAGGATTCCTGAGAACTCTTCATTCAGTGAAAGACATGGAAGCCTCATCAGCTTGGTCAACACCAACATTGAGGAAGATATGATAAAGGTCCTGTTCCAATTCTTTGACCCTCTGCATCACTGTTTCACCTTCTTGGATTATCAGCTGGTACCTACATTGGAGGAGTTCTCCCGGCTCCTGAAGATCCCTATCCTTGATCAGCTACCCTACAACGGTACAGAAAAGGAACCTAAGCTTGAAGAGATTGCTAAAGCCTTGCACCTACAGTCATCTGACCTCAAGGGACATTGGGAAGTTAGAAGTGGTATCAAAGGGTTCTTAGCCAGGTTTCTGTTTGAAAAGGCCTATGAATGTTGGAACTCCCTTGATTTACAAGCTTTTGAAGAGGTTGTGGCCCTCCTTGTCTATGGTTTGGTGTTGTTCCCTAACCCATATCAGCTTATAGATATCAGTGATGTCCAGATCTTTATGTCCAGGAATCTTATACCTACGTTGCTGGGGGACATCCTTCACTCATGTTACACTCGAACCATGAGAAAAAGAGGTGTCCTTATGTGTTGCACTCCTCTCCTGGGAAGGTGGTTTATTTCGCACCTTCCACAATCAGTCTTGAAGAATGAGCGGGGTTTGAGATGGTCACAACGGTTGATGACTCTCACACATGCAGATACACATTGGTGCCCTCGGTCCAGAGAGGATGTCACTATCATTGATCGTTGCGGGGAGTACCCTAATGTTCCTTTACTTGGAATCAGAGGAGGTATTACTTACAGCCCATGCCTGGCTTGGAGGCAGTTCGGTTATGCTCGGAGGGATGGTCCTCATGACATGTTAATTCCTGACATAGTTTTTGACTTCGACAACGATACTCAAGGACTTCGCCAGAGATTTATCAGAGCCTGGAGGATGCCAAGCAGGATAGACAGTAAGACACTGGGGCACAGGAACTCCATCCCATTAGAACCTTATCTCAAGTGGGTACGCGCCCGCTCCCAGAAGTTGGTAATGCCTTATCCTCATATGCTCCCTGTGATCAAAGAGCCAGTCTTGGAAGGAGAAGTGTCCTACACTATTCAGCACCCTGATATGCCCACATCCTGGGAAAAGATGCAGAAGAGTTGGATCCAGCTTAAAGAAGAACGGAATTCTCTTGAGACCAGTCTACATGCTAGTGAAAAGAAGGTCTTGGAGCTCACCCGCCTGTTGCATGAGGAGAGGAACCTCAACACTTACATAGCTCCAAAGAGGATGCGTAGTATATTTTGGGATTGATTTGCTTTTGTATTATTTTGCCCATGAGGCTTTGATGTACTGAACAATTATTTCCTTAATGATAACGTGTGTTCCTTTTTGTCTACAACAAATTTGAACTTTCGAACCCTTGAATGCATTGCATAAACACATATCATTCATCATGTGCATAGCAGGTTTTCCTCTTTTCAGGTTGCTTACAGTTCTTCGCTGTTTATTTCAGCATCATGAATCCCGACTCGTCATCAACTGAGACATCCATCAAAGCTCTTCAGGCGCAGAATGCGCAGTTTCAGGAATTAATCAAGGGTTTGGCTCAAGGCCAAGAAGAGCTGAAGGCTCTGCTCCTGAAGAAGGAAAAGAAGAAGAAGAGAAGAACTGTTCTGTTCAGCTCGGGCCGAAGGTTTGGCAATACTCTGCATAATGAAGAGGCTTGTTCTTCTATTGGCAAGAGTACTCCTCAAGCGGAAAAAGGTCCTAGTCCGGTAGTCTCTAACAACGAGACTGATTTTGATGAAGAGCAGTACCCTCATGCAGAAGACAGATACAAGCAACTGGAGGATAGGTTGAATGCTATGGAGATACAACAGGTACCTGGGCTGGATTTTGGAGATCTGGGTTTGTCAACTGGTGTGATTATTCCTCGGAAGTTCAAAGCACCATCTTTCACTAAGTACGACGGGGCGTCTTGTCCCAAGCTACATCTCAGGTCCTATGTTCGGAAGATTCAACCGTACTCAGCAGATAAGAATTTGTGGATCCACTTCTTCCAGGAGAGTCTTTCAGGGACTCATCTCGAATGGTTCTATCAGCTGGATGGGACCAAGGTTCGTAACTGGGAGGAGTTGGCTACTGCTTTCTATAAGCAGTATCAATATAATGCCGACCTTGCCCCTACACGTACCCAACTCCAGGGTATGTCATTAGGTTCAAGTGAAGGTTTTAAAGAGTACGCTCAGAAGTGGAGGGATCTGGCTGGCAGGGTGCAGCCTCCGTTGACTGATCGGGAGTTGGTAGACATGTTCTTGGGGACCCTATCTGAGCCATTTTTCAACCATCTTATCGGAAATTCGTCTGCAGGGTTCACCGATCTGATTCTGACTGGAGAGAGAATTGAGGCTGGGTTGAAGTCTGGTAAGATTCCAAAGGGGGCATCTACAAGTTCAGAGAAGAAACCCTTCAAAAAAGAGGCCAGTGTGGTGTATGGGCCTAGAAGGCAAGACAAACCAGAGCGCCGCCAATCTGTCAACGCATTGGTGATTGCGAAGCCTGCAGCCGCTCCTCGGCAAGTTAACCAACCAAGGGCTGAGAGACCCAGAAGGGAATTCACCCGTTTGAGTATGACCTTGTCGCAGATCTTACCACAGTTGCTCTCAACCAACTTAGTAACCGTCAGAGAGGCTCCGAAGTTTGCAAATACTACATCTCCTAAGTACAACCCAAATGCTCGTTGTGCTTATCATTCTGATAGCCTGGGGCATTCCACTGATGACTGTTGGGCATTAAGGAACAAGCTGCAGGATCTTATTGATGCCAAGGAGGTACAGTTTGAGGCATCTGAGAAGCCTAATGTAGTGACAGCTCCCCTGCCTGCTCATGGAGTGAATGCTATTGGGGACGAAGACGAAGTGGATGAAGCTGAGTTTGATAGCTGGATTTACCCGGCAACCGACAGTGGACTTAACAATTGGAGTGCAAAGGACAATATACCTGTTTCTCTTGTTACTAAGTAATGAATTCCTATGTTTTTGGTATCTGTAATAAACAATAAATTGAACTTTATGGCCCGGTGTCTTACCCGAGGCACCGTGGTTTCATTTGTGAGGGCATATAAATTGTCATTTCATATATCATAAATGAAAATCTTGGACGTTTTCTCGCATTGCAAATCTTATGCTCCTTTTCTGTCTTTCTTTCCTTTACATATATTTCAAAACAGCTGTATTTATACACACACTCACTCATACAGGTTTCAATCCACTCTGGATCTCACTGATAACGACTCTGCTACTGCCAGTTATGACTTCGAAAATCCGATCAACTTAGCCGAAGACGAAGGTGAAGATGATTGCGAAGTGCCTGGCGAGCTTGCAAGACTGTTGCTTCAGGAAGATAGGGAAATTCAACCCCATGAAGAGCCAGTGGAAACAATAAACTTGGGTACTGAGGCAGACAGGAAAGAGGTAAAGATTGGTGCCAACCTAGAGCTCAGCGTGAAGCAACGGTTGACTCAGATGCTGCATGATTACATGGAGATCTTTGCCTGGTCCTACGAAGACATGCCCGGGTTGGATACCGATATTGTGGTCCATCACTTGCCAACTAAGGAAGATTGCCCTCCGGTTAAGCAAAAGGTCCGTCGTATGCGTCCAGAGATGTCTGAGAAGATTAAAGCCGAGGTTATGAAACAGTTTGATGCCAGGTTTCTTGCAGTGACTTCTTACCCTCAGTGGGTTGCTAATGTGGTGCCGGTACCAAAGAAGGACGGTAAGGTTAGAATGTGTGTCGACTACAGGGATCTGAACAGGGCCAGCCCCAAAGATGACTTCCCTCTACCTCACATAGATGTCCTTGTTGATAATACAGCTCAACATAAGGTGTTCTCTTTCATGGATGGCTTTTCAGGTTACAATCAGATCAAGATGGCACCTGAAGACATGGAGAAGACTACCTTTGTTACTCAGTGGGGCACCTTCTGCTACAAGGTCATGCCTTTCGGGTTGAAGAACGTTGGGGCAACCTACCAACATGCCATGGTTGCTTTATTTCATGACATGATCCATCATGAGATAGAAGTGTATATGGACGACATGATCACAAGGTCCCAGACTGAGGAAGAGCACCTAGATCATCTGCAGAAGTTGTTTGACCGGTTGAAACTGTACAAGCTGAGATTGAACCCGAACAAGTGCACCTTCGGGGTAAGATCTGGGAAGTTGCTAGGCTTCGTTGTAAGTGATAAGGGCATTCAAGTGGACCCTGCCAAAGTCAAGGCTATTCAAGAGATGCCAGTTCCTAGGACCGAGAAAGAAGTCAGAGGCTTTTTAGGACGCCTGAATTACATTGCTCGGTTCATTTCGCACCTAACCGCTACCTGTGAGCCAATCTTCAAGCTGCTGAAGAAAGATCAGGTAGTGCGTTGGAATGATGAATGTCAGGCTGCTTTTGACAGAATCAAAGAGTATCTCCAGGAACCACCCATCCTTATGCCACCGGTTGAAGAGAGACCTCTGATACTATATCTAACAGTGCTTGATAATTCAATGGGGTGTGTGATGGGGCAGCATGACGAGTCTGGCCGAAAAGAGCATGCCATTTATTACCTTAGCAAAAAGTTTACCGACTGTGAGACCCGATACTAACTGCTTGAGAAAACTTGTTGCGCTTTGGTATGGGCTGCTCGCCGGCTGAGACAGTATATGCTGACTCACACTACCTTGTTGATATCAAAGATGGATCCTATAAAGTACATATTTGAAAAGCCTGCTCTGTCTGGGAGAATTGCAAGATGGCAAATGATCTTGACGGAATACGACATTCAGTACACGACCCAGAAAGCCATCAAAGGAAGTGTATTGGCAGACCACTTGGCACATCAGGCCGTAGATGACTATCAGTCAATGAACTTCGAGTTTCCGGACGAAAGCATCATGATAGTGACTGATTGTGAAGTACCTGGACCGGATGAAGGACCTGAGGAAGGATCCCGATGTTCTATGCACTTTGACGGAGCCTCCAATGCTTTGGATAACGGTATCGGCGCCATAATCATATCACCTCAAGGTACTCATACTCCACTCACTGCCCGGCTATGTTTCAACTGTACCAACAACATGGCGGAGTATGAGGCGTGCATTATGGGTCTTCAAGCTGCGATCGACCTAAGGATCAAGTTTCTAAGTGTCTTCGGAGATTCCGCTCTCGTGATCAATTAGATCAGAGGAGAGTGGGATACGAAACATCTAAATCTTATTCCTTACAGAGAATGTGTGTTGACCTTGATCCCCCACTTCATAGAAATAACCTTTGAACATTTCCCAAGAGAAGAGAATCAGTTGGCGGACGCGTTAGCTACAATGTCTTCTATGTTCAAAGTCAAATGGGATAATGAGGCTCCCCGGATCATCATCTGGAAACTGGACGAACCGGCCTACTGTTGTGATCTCGAGACTGAATTGGTGACTGAGAAGCCTTGGTACCATGAGGTGAAGAGATATTTGGAAGCTCAGGAATACCCTGAAGGTGCATCTGTCAACGATAAGAAGTTCCTGAGAAGGTTCGCGACCAAGTTCTTCCTTAGTAACGGCGTCTTGTACAAGCGAAACCATGATTCAACCTTACTGCGTTGTGTGGATAAGACTGAAGCAGAAAAGATCATGGAAGAGCTACATGAAGGGACCTTTGGTACACACTCCAGTGGACATACAATGGCGAAGAAGATCCTTCGGGCAGGGTATTACTGGTCCACAATAGAAGCTGACTGCTACCAACATTCCAGGACATGCCATAAGTGCCAGATTTATGCAGACAAGGTGCATGTTCCTCCAGTTCCCCTGAATGTTCTGACTGCGCCTTGGCCGTTTGCAATGTGGGGCATAGACATGATCGGTGAGATTAAACCTACGGCATCTAACGGGCATCGCTTCATCCTGGTAGCGATTGACTATTTTACGAAGTGGGTCGAAGCAGCTTCATACGCTACGGTAACCAAGACTGTTGTGGCACGGTTCATTCGGCATAACCTGATCTGTCGATACGGCGTCCCTGAGAGAATTATTACAGACAACGGTACCAATCTGAATAATAAGATGATCACTGAGCTCTGCGAGCAGTTCAAAATACAGCACCACAATTCTTCTCCTTACAGACCGAAGATGAATGGGGCTGTAGAAGCAGCAAATAAAAATATCAAGAAAATCGTGCAGAAGATGACAATGACTTATAAAGATTGGCACGAGATGTTACCGTTCGCTCTACATGGGTACCGTACCTCAGCTAGGACGTCAACCGGGGCAACTCCTTTCTCCTTGGTTTATGGCATGGAGGCAGTCTTACCGATCGAAGTGCAAATACCCTCTCTCCGGATAATGAAGGATGCAGATATAAGCGAAGATGATTGGATCCAGACACGACTTGATCAATTAAACCTTATTGATGAAAAGAGACTTGCTGCTATCTGTCATGGTCAGACGTATCAGAAACGGATGATCAGGGCATTTAACAAAAAGGTCAGACCACAGGAATATCAAGTTGGGGATCTGGTAATCAAGTGAATCATCCTTCCTCAGAGTGATCCAAGGGGCAAATGGACCCCTACGTACGAAGGGCCATTTGTGGTTAAACATGTGTTCTCTGGAGGAGCCATGATCTTAACCAACATGGATGGTGACGACCTTCCTCACCCTGCTAATGCAGACATAGTAAAAAGATACTACGCATGAAAAAGACCCGCTAGGCTGACATGCCTAGGCAAAAATTAGGGCTTCCCGGCGAACCAAAAGGGTTCAGGCAAAATGAAGGGATGAAATGAAAAAAAATCTGTACACCCGGCAAGTCGAAAACCTGAAAAGGCGGCTTGGGCAAAAATGGGTATCCCGGTGGACTGAAAACCCGAAAGGGCGGTCCAAGCAAAAATTAGGGATAAAAGCGTAATACTATGTCTCATTGGATCACTTTGCATCCAGAATCCGGTATCTACATCAAGTTCAGACGGCATCGATCAGTCAGCTTCATCTTCGTTTAGGTCATCAAGTGATGAGACGCTCGGAGTTATAATGGCAATAGCAGAGTTGAAACCCAGTGGGATCATTCATTTCACACAATTGTTTTATTTTCTTTTGTACAAAATTTGTATAAACTCTTTCGCTCGGCGGCGTTCTCTTACTAGGACGTCAGCCTCTTGTACACAAAACGCCTATTTTCAGGCCATTCAAAAATCAATACAAATATACTTTTCAGTTAAAAATTGCCAATTGATTTTCCCTTTTTCTGTTTTGTTTTGCGAAGAACGTCCAAGGTTCAATTTGTGATATATGCATTGACAATAATTTGCTAACTCATAAATATTTGCATACGAAACAAAGGATTAATTACAGGTAACACTAAAAACAGGGGCAATAAAGAGTAGTCTGAGCAATCTAATTGTTCTGTCCTCCAAGGCACCGAGGTAGGTTCAGCTGAAGAATATAGCCAGGCATCCTAATCCCCCAGAGAGTGAGCCAGCAAGCAATACACTCTTCTCCAGCAAAGTTACAGTCAGTCTTGAGGAAGTTGGGTATACTCCCGTAGATCTCAACATTCCCCAGCAGCATATATACATATACTCTTAACAAGCATCCCCGGCAATCTTGGTCTAAAGATTGTTCCCCGGCGGCATATCAAACATTCAAAGGAATCACCTCCCCCGCAGTTCAAAACTTCCCCAGGAGAGTCCAATCCAGTTCCCCAGGAAAGTTGGAATTTATCTCCCCAAGCAGTAAGCTTATCCCCAGTAGATTCTGGAAGCTTATCCTCGCAGAACACGAACGCGTCGTCCGGCTTTATTCAAAGAGTTATTTCCCTACTAGGATATAACTGGGTTATCCTCAGCCAAAAGCCACGGAAAGAGCGTCCTCGACGAAGTCTTCTTATCCCCAGCAAGTTACTATCAACAATTCAGCAAGACATCTCTCTCCCCACAGATTATTGTTTCCCAGCAAGATCGTTAGAGTACCTTTCTCCCCGCAGAGTAATCCATTCGCCAGGTTTATTCCCCAACAGAGTCATCTTCTCCTACCGGTATTCTTGCAACTATCATCCCCGGCGGAAGCAAAATCTAGTCTCCAACATCAGCCCAGGAGTGACTTCCCGGCACCCGTCAAGGATTTACTTTCCTAGACGAAAGATACATTCATAAATATCTTCATACATTATAGCATGCATATACGCATCATGAACATACAATCTCACTTATTACATCTCGCATGTCATACATCATGACATCACATACCACTAACGTTTTGTCTTTTCAAGACAAAGGTTAATACAAAGATAATCACTATCAACGGTCGCAACTAAAGATCCGATTCATGTATCTTGCCAGGGTGTATCTGTTGACGACTGATTCCAGATTTGATTCCTGTATCTTGCCAGGGTGTGTCTGAAGAGTTCGAGGATCCGATACCTGAATCTTGCCAGGGTGTATCCGTTGAAGACTAGCAATACCAGATCCGATTCCTGTATCTTGCCAGGGTGTGTCTGAAGAGTTCGAGGATCCGATACCTGAATCTTGCCAGGGTGTATCCGTTGAAGACTAGCATTACCAGATCCGATTCCTGTATCTTGCCAGGGTGTATCTGTTGACGACTGATTCCAGATCCGATTCCTGTATCTTGCCAGGGTGTGTCTGAAGAGTTCGAGGATCCGATACCTGAATCTTTCCAGGGTGTATCCGTTGAAGACTAGCAATACCATATCCGATTCCTGTATCTTGCCAGGGTGTGTCTGAAGAGTTCGAGGATCCGATACCTGAATCTTGCCAGGGTGTATCCGTTGAAGACTAGCATTACCAGATCCGATTCCTGTATCTTGCCAGGGTGTGTCTGAAGAGTTCGAGGATCCGATACCTGAATCTTGCCAGGGTGTATCCGTTGAAGACTAACATTACCAGATCCGATTCCTGTATCTTTCCAGGGTGTGTCTGAAGAGTTCGAGGATCCGTTGCCTGAATCTTGCCAGGGTGTATCCGTTGAAGACTAACATTACCATATCCGATTCCTGTATCTTGCCAGGGTGTGTCTGAAGAGTTCGAGGATCCGATACCTGAATCTTGCCAGGGTGTATCCGTTGAAGACTAGCATTACCAGATCCGATTCCTGTATCTTGCCAGCGTGTGTCTGAAGAGTTCGAGGATCCGATACCTGAATCTTGCCAGGGTGTATCCGTTGAAGACTAGCATTACCAGATCCAATTCCTGTATCTTGCCAGGGTGTGTCTGAAGAGTTCGAGGATTCGATACCTGAATCTTGCCAGGGTGTATCCGTTGAAGACTAACATTACCAGATCCGATTCCTGTTCTTGCCAGGGTGTGTCTGAAGAGTACGAGGATCCGATACCTGAATCTTGCCAGGGTGTATCCGTTGAAGACTAGCATTACCAGATCCGATTCCTGTATCTTGCCAGGGTGTGTCTGAAGAGTTTGAGGATCCGATACCTGAATCTTGCCAGGGTGTATCCGTTGAAGACTAACATTGCCAGATCCGATTCCCGTATCTTGCCAGGGTGTGTCTGAAGATTTCGAGGATCCGATACCTGAATCTTGCCAGGGTGTATCCGTTGAAGACTAGCAATACCAGATCCGATTCCTGTATCTTGCCAGGGTGTGTCTTAAGAGTTCGAGGATCCGATACCTGAATCTTGCCAGGGTGTATCCGTTGAAGACTAGCATTACCAGATCCGATTCCTATATCTTGCCAGGGTGTGTCTGAAGAGTTCGAGGATCCGATACTTGAATCTTGCCAGGGTGTATCCGTTGAAGACTAACATTACCAGACTCGATTCCTGTATCTCGCCAGGGCACGTCTGAAGAGTTCGAAGATCCGACTCCTGTAACCAGTCAGGACACATCTACACAAAGCATCTAAAAACCAGACCCTGCAACATGTCAGGTACTCATTTTTCTTTTGCAGGTACGCAAGTTCTCGCTAAGGAATCTCTTACGCGATCAACATCCAGATGGCATCTATAAGCCCATCATCCTATTCATCAATCTCTAAATGGCATCTATAAGCCCATTTCCATCACTACTACTATGTGAGCGCAAATTTCTGGGCACTCTAGTGTTCAATCATCCTCCACCTTCGGATTACGAAAGGCACGTCAGCCAATCTGCATCCTCAGGTCTAAGAAGATTGAACAGGGGCAACTGTTGTACCCCAAAATTTACCCTCCCATATTCTTCAAGAAAATGCCAAGTCAAGCTTCAAAGTTCCCCAAGGGTTGCACAGTACAAGGGTATCCTAAACAGTCAAAATTAGGGTTTTGGTTCTGATCAAGAAAATGAAGTTTCCAAGGGTCCAATCAAGTCCCACATGCCTATAAATATGGTCAAGCATCCTCATACCAAGTTTCAAGACTTTCAGCACAAAATTGCACAGTCAAAACCCTAATTGCACTACAGTCAACTGTAGGGGCAAAATGGTCATTTGACAGTCAAAAAGTCCAAATTTTTGGTCAACATCTCATTTTGAAGCCACAAACATCATTTGATCAATGCTTAATCATGATTCTCAAAGCTTGGCTCAAAAATCATCAAGATGCAAAAGTTTCCTTATTTGGACAGTTGAAAAAGTCAACTGTAAATTGACCAGGGCATAACTTTCACATGGATTATCAGAAAAATTCCATCCAAAGCTCATTTTGAAGAGAAAGACATTTCCTACAACTCCTCTTCACACTTCAAGTCCAATAAATGCTCTCACAAAAAGTTATCAATTTCAACATTATAGGTCATTTTCAAAAGTCAACAAAAAGGGACTTTAAGTCAAAGGCCATAACTTGAGATTGGTAAATCAAAATGACATGGAACCAAAGTAATTGGTTAGAGGACTCAAAGACCTTTCCAAAATGTCCAAGAACATGAGAAAATCTTAAAAATTGAGCAAGTTATGCCTTGTGGAAGTTGGGAAAGTTTTGGATATTTTGAAAAGTCAACATTGATTCAAATGACCTAAAATTGCTAATGGGCCTCTTTTTCTTCCACAATTCATCATCCAAGACATGCACACGACCATTTGGCCCAAAGGGAAGTTTTTTATTATTTTTATTTATTTATTTGAATTTTTTATTACAATTAATTCATTTAAAATAAATAAAATATGAAAAAATGCTAAACTAATGAAATAAAATTTTTTTGTGCAGAAAATACTCTCATTGGACACTCAAAATTCGTGCATGATCAATTAGGGAAGGATTGGATATGATTGAGAGCAAATGTGCATGAAAAGATTTGAAAATATTTTGCCATAAAAATCAAATATCCATACATCAATTCTTTGATTCCTTGGACAAGAAACAACCCTAAATCATTCATACAAATACAAACAAGCAAGACCTAATGCAAGAGAACCAAAAAGCTGCGCAGGAAACACCATTTGAAAACTTGAAATTTATCAAAAAAACTCAATTCTGAAAACCTAGTTCTAGGACGATTCAAGGCCAAGTAACTGTTCCATTAGCTTCCTGAGGCGTCAAGGGAAGTTTTCCAATCAAAATTAATCATCCCAACACCCAGAATTGGTATACAGAAATCAAGTTTTCTCACTTTTTTCTCATAATCGTGTTTTCATATTTAGACATCTTCATTGCATATTTTTAATGGATTCATACTAATTGATGTGTTTTGAAGCTAACCATCTACTTTAATTGTGTTTTCGTGTACTATATGCAATTCCACCATGGGCGATGCTTAGGGTTTTCAGAACCTTAATTTGGGTTTTTTTAGTTAAGGAAAAATTAGCATTCAAGACTTAGACCACTGAATCAAGCATGATTGGACGATCATAAAGCCACCCTCGCGCTCAATTTAGGAGCATCCCTGGGCTAATCGCTATTTTTCAGAAACTGGCCTAAGGGAATGCTAACAAAACCGTTGCTAATTGTTGTTGTATTTCAGAAGAAAAAAAAGCCAACGAGGAAGACGCTTAGGTGGCTATCAACGATTGGTCCGTTTGAAAGTTCGCGCCAGGAATCCACTAACGCGTTATTTTATTTTTATAAATTTTGTTCGTTATTTAATTTACAAAGAAACAAAGTAGCTCCACTGGCAGGCATAAGCGCTGGCAACGTTCAGGACCTGGGTTCGAGCCCCAGGTCCCCACCCCCTTTCATATTTTTCTTCATTTAATATTCATGTGCAGTTTCAGTGTAAAGACGCATCATACACCCTCAAAATCAAGCCATCCACGCGTATGCCAGGACCAATAAAAGGGTCACGATTGCAGGACTATGATGAACGTCAGTCAACGCCTGGACATCCTAGTGGAAAAAGTCAAAGAGGCCAAGGTTGATGGGCCCAGATTGCTAAAAGAAAACCTCCATATTAGGGGGCAGACCCCCTAGGTTTGCAACTTTTTTTTACTTTCTTTATTTTTCATTATTTTTCCTTTCTTTTAATTATTGTTTTATTAATTAATTTAATATTTTCATAATAAAAATCTAAAATTGGTAGAATTAGGGTTTAATTAAATTTTTTTTTATCCCTTTTTATTTTCTTTCATAATAATTAAATATTTACTATTACTTATTTTTGTAATTAAATTGCATGTAAAATAATTAGGGTTAATTTTAGGTTAAACTTTAATATATTTCCATAATAAAATAAAAATTGTAGAATTAGGTTTAATTGCGTTAAATTCTCTTAAATACCAAAAAATACAAAAAAACAATTCCTTTTCTTTTTAATTTTAATTAATTTTATCATTTAATTTAATTTAATTAAAAAGGGTCCAACGCCCTCGTTTCAACTTTAATTCCAATTCGCATATTTATTCTTTATAATATTTATGTATCTCTCCCAAGGCCATGTAACATTTTTTGTTCCTCGCACTTTTATTTCTTTACTTTTCTGTCAAATCGGGTTCTGGAAATTTTGGCGATATGGACCCGCGCCTTTTGTAATAGCTGTAGAACTTTACTTTTCTCGCACTTTTAACTATTAATCAAAGCATGCAAGAATGAATGATAAAATAAAAACAAACGCGTAGATCACCTGATATGAATAAAATAAATGAACATGACACACAAATCACACACCACCCCTAGGGTACGCCTCACTGTTGCCTTGCCTCGAAAGGTGATCGTCGAGTAGAGGATGTCTTAGTAAGTCCTCATGATCCGGGAACCTGGCATGAGGGTAGCTTCTAAGGTGTCTTCCTATTGCTCTGGTGATCACCATGTCCCGAACCTCGAATTGACCCGAACACCTCCAACGGTGGTGCTACCTACCTCTCAATGGTGGGATGGCACTACTTTAAAGGACATCTACACAGACGAATTCCTTAGGGTAGGTAGACGACTCTTAGATACTTGCTCATTGTTTCAAAACAAATCAAAAATACTTTTCACACCGACACATTTTCAAAAAGCTTTCGAAAGCATTTTTTCAAACACTCTTGAGGACCGATACAAGAGTCGAACTGGAATTTTCAAAGAAACTTTTTAAAACCCACAGTTGAAAAGCAAACAAATCATTTTGAAAACACAAGTGAGCAAGTATCTAAGAGCCCATGGATAACCATGGATAGAAAGAGTGCTAACACCTTCCCTTTCTATAATCTACCTCCCGAACTGAGAGCAATCTCTTTAAGGAATTTTTCTGTGCTTTTGTCCTTTCCATTTGGAGAAAATAAAAGACGGTGGCGACTCTTGCTTTACGCGACATTTCGCGAACCAGCGTTAAACAGTCAGTTCCAGATCCACCGATCACACAAAGCAGTTCTCAGAACAACATCATCATCAGAACATCAATGGACAAAAGAAAGGAAGAGTTTTATAAGTAAAAGAAACAAGTTTCAGAGTACGTTCATCATCAACAAAAATCCAGCAAAGCTAAGCTTCAATTTGGTGTTCATCAACTCAAATCAGAACAACAAACAAAGAGACAATTCTCATAATAGTTTCATCATCAACGAATCATCAGGCCAATAAAAACATAACAAAGAAGAGGAAGAGGTCCAGAAACAAACAAAGGAGCAAAAATCATCAGAATACATTCATCATCAACATAATCATCAGAATACATTCATCATCAACTCAAATCAGAACAACAAACAAAGAGACAACTCTCAGAATAATTTCATCATCAATGAATCATCAGACAAATCAAAAGAATAACAAAAATACCAGAAGCCAAAGCAATCATCATTTCTCCTCCCTCCGCCTAGCCTCCTGGAAGTTCCGCCGGCCAGCTCACCCTCCCTCTCTCACTTCTCAGAAGCGAAACATTCAAGGTAAGTTTGTTCTCAACCTTTTTACTACACATCCAACATCAAAACCATGGATTAGAACATGCATATAACAATCAAGCTAAACGAAAACATAACTGTAAAAACCCTTAGAACACAAAATGAAGCGATTCGCACCGTGAAGAGAGCAGGAGGTGAGATAGGGCGATGCTCCGGTGGCTAGGAGGGAGTTTCAAGGATCAGAAGCCCTTGGTTTGAGAACGACGAAGAGAACGAAGAAGAAGGAGGCGCCGCTGTAACCAAAACTGCAAACCCTAAACTGAATTAACCCCAAAATAGTGTACAACATTTCATTCTGGGCCTGTGCGCCCCAATTGCTTAAGCCTAATTCATTCTTACTAACACGCACCCCCCTCCTTTTCCCCTCTTCTGGCCTTTTGTTCTTCTTCTTTTGGGCCATCCAAAAATATATTCTTAAGCCCACCCTTTTCTTTTATTTAAACTCTTTTCTTTCTTAAAACCAATACAATTTCAATTATTTTCTTTTCTAAAAATATTTATTTTTGTTAAATAATAAGAAACAAATAATAGCTTAATTTTTATTCGTTCTTTATAATATAATTTTCTTTAATATTCGTTACATTTAATAAATACATAAATAAAAGAAACATTAATTTAATTAATTTTCTTTAAAACTTTTTTTCATAAAAACATAAAACACAACAATAATAATAATATTTAAATCTTCACTAGGTTAAATTTTATTTGATCATTTGTAAATAAATACATGCATCTCATATTTCTTTGATTTTCTTTATCTTATACTTTGTTATAATTTTTACGTTGAATTGCGACAGTTCGATTTGGTTGTAACATATACTTGGACATTATTATTCTGATAAGACTCATCCCCATTTGTAAATAATTTGTACCCCCATCCCCGGATACTTATTTGTAATAACTTAGACTTTAAATTCCTGCAATTTACCGCTTTTAATATACTGTATAGTAATTAGGGTTTGTATGCGAAGATTCAAAATCAATCGCTAGATAACCTAATACAAGATAAATGCATGAAAATCAATACACAATTCACACTTTCACTTCTAGGGTAACCTCGCTTGTTGCCTCGGAAAACATAATCATGTCCCTCGAATATGAGACACTCTAGCAAATATCCCTTCAATAAACAAAGATCGTAGTCCCTCGATGACCCTCGATGTTGCCTTCGGTAAAACGATCTCGTCCCTTACGAAATTGCTAGAGTGTCTCACAAGTTGCCTTCAATGATTGTATACGATGACCCACGCCTGTCCCATTTAACATCCTAACGCAAGGTTGTTCACCAAATACAATGGTGAAATAACACTATTAAAAGGGTTAAAAACATAAGAAAGATCTTTGAGTAAAATAGGGTAGACAACTCTTAGTTACTTGATCAAAAATCTTGCAAAACATCCTTGCCATTTTCAAACACACTTCACAACACAACTTCAAAACAATTTCAAAACAACTTTCAAAATATTGAAATATCTTTTCAAAAAGACACACACCTTTGTATATATTCAAACAAGAATCATTACAAAGGTTGCCTAGACAAGGCTTCTTTTTCAAAACATTTTCAAAACTACACACACAAAGCACCATTTCAAACAATTTAAAAGCAAAGGCAAGTGATCTAAAACAAGTAACTAAGAGCCCATGGATAACCATGGATGAAAAGGGTGCTAGCACCTTCCCTTTTCATAATCTACCCCCCGAACCCAAGAAAACATCTCAAAGGTCCTTCCTGTGCTTTTTGACCTTTCCTTAGGATAAAATAAAAAGTCGGTGGCGACTCTTGCTAAACCGAACAAGTGCAAACACAAACGCAAAATCCCAAGTCAGTTCTCCCACCGTATCACAGAACTGGCGACTCTACTGGGGAGATTTCTAAAAGTGGGGTTACCTTAGGGTTTTAGATCACCTTTACATGCTTACCTTGATTGCTTTGATTGCTTTGATTTTTGGGTTCCTTGTTTGGGTTAGTTTTAAATCCTACACCCGGATTTGGGGGCACCTTTTAGGTAAGTAGCAATAAACTGTGAGGGAACTGTGCGGGGTATACCGACATGGTTGAAACAGTAGCTACGTTAGTGTGATATATTTGTGGGTATCGGTAGCCTTTGAGTCAATCAAAGAGATTACGGGGCCGTTGAGTGATGTCATGAAGCACTAACGAACTCTTAGAACCTTACTTGACCATCTTGGCCTTATTAGGGGTAGTGAGATGACCGGCTTTGGTGCAGTCCGAAGTTGGTAGATACTCGATACTACACTCATTGAGGGTTGCTTTCTTGGAATATTTTGGTCGCCAGTTAAGTGGCTAAACCAAAACAATGAACACAGAAAATAATCTAGTGATATTGAGCTCATTAGAACCCGATTTCTATTTCTAGGACAGGTTGAGCCAACTAACTTCAAGAGGGTACTTACCTATGAACCCCATGCAAGCCTAAACCTAAGGACTTGTCTGCTTTGTGTGAATGTGATTATCTTTATATACACTTGCTTACTTTTGCATACCTGTACATAACATCATAACATCATACCATAGCATTTTCAATAACCATTTCGAGGATCTCGAGGGTCTTTGATGCAGGGGCACATTGAACCAGACATCTACCAAAGGGCAAGAGGATTTTCCTCTAAACAAACATCGTCAAAGATCAATTACAACAACTTGAATCAAGGGCTATGACCCACTTGGCACGGTGAGCTTGATTCTCGTGGAAAGACATCCACCGATACAAAGTTCTCCAATCAAAGATGTTGATCGAAATTCAATCTCTAACATTATCTTGTGTTTACCCCGTGAGATCCTTGAAAACATGCATCCACATATCATGCATTGAATCATGACAGGTTTTCCCTTTCAGGTTTCCTTATTCTCCTACTGTTTATTTCAGTTGAGATGGCTCTAGAGAGGACTATCAAAGATATCCAGACTCAAAACGCTCAACTTCAAGAAATGTTCTTGAACTTGTCCCAGGGGCAAGAAGAGGTGAAAGCTCTCCTCACAAGGGGCATGGTCCTAGGGAATCCAGGCGGCGTCAGGAATGATCAGTTGGAAGAACTACAGATTGAGCTGGCAACAATGAAGATCCAGATGATGGGACAACTGGTGGGTCAGATGGCTCTCATTCAAGATCTGGCTCAAAGACAAGAAGAGCTTAGGGTTCTCGTCAACAAACTGCTTCAAGCTAACCAAGTGGGGCAAACAACTAGGGTTGAAGATCAAGTCATCATTCAACCTCCTTTGAGACAAGAAGACAAGGGAAAGGCTCCCCAGTTTGCTTCAGGGTCACAAGCCCAGCAGCAACCTCGCCAGCGTCACAGGGTAATCGGCATAAGCAAAATACATCTGGAAGACATTTCACTAAGACTGACATACCATCATCTCTAATACTGGAACGCTTGTTGGAGGTCAATCTGACTGCTTTAAAGGATCCTATTCGGAAGCCTAATACCTCTGCTCCTAGCTATCACCCCGATGCATTTTGTGTATACCACTCCTATAGTCCTGGATATGACACCGATGACTGTTGGGCTTTGAAAAACAAGATCCAAGACTTGATTGACCATGGAGTGATTAAATTCATGCCGGATGGCGAGATGAAAATCTTCCGTTGAGGGTTTTCCAACTGAAATGAAAAGTTCGAACTAAGAGACTTTTGTTTCATTTGAATTTTCAAGTTGTAATTTCTTTTATTATTCAAACAATTATCTGTTGATGTCAAACTCTGTTTCATTAATGCAGTGCATATGTTTGTCTTGAATTCATCCATTCGTTTTCGCTATTCTTGAATTATGCTTCCTACTTTCTTTATGATATTTAACTCTTGATAAAAGTTACAAGTCTTTAGAGGGAGGATGACGAAACAATACCATAATCTCATACAGTATGCTTTTGGACAGACCTTGCTGACGATGTACAGGCGTTTCTTTCAAACCCTAAACACAGGAGTTATAAGGAAGATAATCCATAGTCAACCCCTTCGAGCCAAAGAAGTAGAAGTTTTCTGTTTTAAACACAAATTGAAACCTTTTAACCTGGGGCAGGGTAGTCTCTCAGTTAATTCAAAGGATGCGCATTGAATTCGCAAACTCTCAGTTCATAATACAACGAATGACATCAAAAATAGTCCTTAGGAATCAAAAGACAGTGATGGTTCCTTATCTCATAGGCAGTCATTATCTCTCAAAAGAGAAAAGGCCACTGAGCCAAAAAACCTACAGAGGAGGCTTAAGAAAGCTGGGACACCCCGCTGACTGTAATCTCGAAAATAAGAACAGTCAGGCAAAAATTAGGGATAACAAAATCAAAAGAAAGAGGTCATTATAAATCCTCAACAACATGAAAAAATGTTGCAAAATGACTGCCTTCCCATAAAATTCAACTCATATGGACCATCACCAAAACGTCGTTCCAAACTTAAATAGAGTTCAATGCACAATTAACTGAGTTTAGGATTGAAGAACATCATGAAGAGCGGGTGGGTACAAATATACTTTGAGCCTTTATCCTTTGATTCTCAAACCGTGAACCAAGCCACGTTAAAACCTTTCAAAAGTCCTAATTGAAGCATGGGTTAGTTCGAAAGCATACTGTTACAAAAGGTATCCTGACTCCTGTAAGGCTTTGCTCTAAATCTTGTGTTGAATTTGTCTTATAAAAAGTTTTCTGCTAAAAAACGCATTTTTCAAAACTTCGAGACAAGCATAAACTTTGCATTATTTGAATATCGTTGTTTGCACATGTTATTTGTTTGATAGAAAAGAAATTCACAACAGTGAATGTTCGGAGGAACGAAAGCTCTCTCAGTGAGTAAAATCACTTCAAGTAGGATGACACTCCTGTGGAAAAAATCTCCCATCAACAAAAAGGGGACTTGGTTTGGTATTGTCCAGTAAACCCGGGGCAGTCCAGCCAAGATTTCAACAAATCTTTCAAAATCCATTAAACCTGGGGCAGTCCAGTCAAGATTTCAAGAAATCTCTCAATTACAGATTAACCTGGGGCAAGTCTCCCTCACCATCGCTTGGGGCATTTAAACGTCAATCTCATCAAAGGGCTACGTACAGTCCAAATTTCCTGGCAGTGCCACAATCATTTGATACTAGGGGCAGTGATGAATCTCTCTGAAATCTTTCTGAAAAGAAATCCAAGCATCCTCGAGAAGTTCATCACCTCTCTAGCAGACTAGCAGTCATGGGTTTATTTCCCCAACATTTGTCAAGTATTTATTCTCCGAAACAAATTACATTTCAATAACATTCGTAACATATCCAGATCGATCGTCCAAGATTCCTTCATCACCTGTTGGAAGTTACGGTCGTCGAAGTTTCCTCCATCAGTCGGTGGAATCAAAGTTAATCTAAGACCCTCTCTGTTTTGGTCAGATCGACACTAAGATCTCCCTGTTTTCTTATGCCAGTGGAAGATATCCCAGGTTTTTGATATTTCAGATAAATCTCTCAGCGATTTATTCTGATTATCCTCACTACCAGAGATGAAGAATCCAACTCTTTTTTCCTTCATCGGCTCGGGATTTATTTTCCCCAATGAAAGGAAAGGTACAATCAAATTCAAGCGACCAAGCTTTTCTTCAGTTGAATTACGGACAAGTTCCTAAATTTTGAAAAAGCTTTTACTTCAGTTGAGTTACGAACAAGTTTCTAAAATTTCAACAGAAACAACCCACCAACAGAATAATGGACAAATGAAGCTCCTAAAATTTTGTTTCTCTCAAGAATGAAGATTCTCATCCTTGAAACCTCATAAGATTGGTATACTCCCAAGCTCCTGATACCGTTAACAGAATGAAGATTCTCATCCTTGAAACCTCAGAAGATTGGTATACTCCCAAGCTCCTGATACCGTTAACAGAATGAAGATTCTCATCCTTGAAACCTCAGAAGATTGGTATACTCCCAAGCTCCTGATACCGTTAACAGAATGAAGATTCTCATCCTTGAAACCTCAGAAGATTGGTATACTCCCAAGCTCCTGATACCGTTAACAGAATGAAGATTCTCATCCATGAAACCTCAAGAGATTGGTATACTCCCAAGCTCCTGATACCCTGAACAGAATGAAGATTCTCTTCCTTGAAACCTCAAGAGATTGATATACTCCCAACCTCCTGACCCTTAATAGATTGAAGATTCTCATCCTTGAAACCTCAGAAGATTGGTATACTCCTAACCTCCTGACCCTTAACAGAATGAAGATTCTCATCCTTGAAACCTCAGAAGATTGGTATACTCCCGACCTCCTGACCCTTAACAGAATGTAGATTCTCATCCTTGAAACCTCAGAAGATTGGTATACTCCCAACCTCCTGACCCTTAACAGAATGAAGATTCTCATCCTTAAAACCTCAGAAGATTGGTATACTCCCAAGCTCCTGATACCGTTAACAGAATGAAGACTCTCATCCTTGAAACCTCAAGAGATTAGTATACTCCCAAGCTCCTGATACCCTTAACAGAATGAAGATTCTCATCCTTGAAACCTCAAGAGATTGGTATACTCCCAAGCTCCTGATACCCTTAACAGAATGAAGATTCTCATCCTTGAAACCTCAAGAGATTGGCATACACCCAAGCCCCTGATACCGTTAACAGAATGAAGATTCTCATTCCTGCTTCCCCAGTAGATTGGCATACACCCAACCTTCTGACCCAAACGCCTGAATGAGGATTCTCATTTTTGCTTCCCCGGTAGATTGGCATACACCCAACCTCCTGATATTCCCGACAGAATGAAGATTCTCATTCTCAAAGTGGTATACAATTCAACTTCCTGATACTCCCGACAGAATGAAGATTCTCGTTCTCAAAGTGGCATACAACCTAAACCTGAACTTTTTCCAAACAGGAATAAGCTTTTTCCAGAATCCTGAGTTTTACTCTCCAATAGGACAGCCACTCCGCAACAGTATGGCTATTCCCCACAGATTTCTTACTCCCCAACAAAATCAAGACTCTCATCCTTGATTCTCCGGAGTTTTCGTTACTCTCAGCATGAATTTGTCAGAATTTCAAAACCCCTGCAGATCGAAGATTCTCGTTCTTGACTCCTCAACACCAATTCCCCAAGCAGAATGAAGACTCTCATTCTCATTTCTCCACAAAGTTTTCAGATATTCCCCGGCGGAGTTCTTCTCAAAAACAACAAAACAGGAATCCACAGTAGATTGGCATACAACCCAAACTCCTGATTTCCCCAACAGTGGTCCCAGGACTTCTTATTTTCAACGATCAAAGGGTTTTCAATCCCCAGCGGCAGTCAGGGATTTACTTTCCCCAACAGCGGTCAAAGATTTTATTATCTCCAGTTATCCAGGATTTATCTTCCTCAGCAAGACGGCTAATCAGCTTACATGCACATTCATTACATTCATATATCATAAGCATTGATATAATACATACATTGCATCATACAGCATAACTTTGTGTTTCAGCTAATATTTTACCCTTCGCAGGATAAGTTTAGCAAGTTTCGAACTTCAAGGATTTCTGAAAATAGTTTACAGATGCCTCTCGACACGGATGCTATTCTGTTGCTTATTCAGACCCCCAGCTCAGAGACGTTCCAAACATGGATACCTTTCTGATACTCACTCTCTCACCTACAACATACAGTTCAACAAATATCCCTGGATGGCATCTTTAAGCCCATCTCCGACAAGACTCTGTCACATCTCCAAATGGCATCTTTAAGCCCATCCCCTCAACTATGCTTTGACGAGTGCAAATTTTTGGGCACTCTAGTGTCCAATCATCTTTTACCTTCGAGTAGCGAACGGCAAAATTTCCAATCTAACTCTTCAGGTTCAAGAAGATTGAACAGGGGCAACTGTTGTACCCCAAAATTTGCCCTCCCTTTTTCACAAGAAATCACAACCCCAGGTTTTTTTCCTCTGATTTTTAAGATCGGCTCGAGAATCGGTCAAACAGACTCTTCTTTATCAGTTAATCCATAATCAGGGTTTCCATTGATTTTGTTGAGATTGGCTCAGGAATTGATCAGACAGATCTTTCTTTGGCAATAATCCAGGATTAGGGTTCACGCTCACATTTTTCGGAAGAAACTGAATCCTCAAAAATTCAGTTAACTGTTACATTATTTTTACGCTTGTTCAGGATTACTGGTTGTTTCTCAAAACCTAAATATCTGGGATAGGAGCTGAGACTTTTGTTTGGAACTTTGAAGCATTGGTTTGATCAGTGGAGTGAAAGGTTTATGGAATGCTTGTTTGTTTAACTGTACAACGCATATGTTAATTGGAATACCAGGCGTATTGTGATTAATGCGAGACGGCAAAGTTTGTTGATTATTTATTTCATCTGGATTAAAGTTATTGGGATACATTTCCCGTTATTTTGATTTAAGATTCTTAAATAATTAAATAGACAATACAAGGAAAGATTGGAATATTTGACAGTAGAAAATTTTCTTTTGATAAAGACTTTTATTTATTTCAAATATGGTTACAAATTTATTCGAATATTGTAAGATTACAACTTATAATATTTAAAATAATATTTGTTTACAACAAATGAAAAATAAATCTAAGCCTAATCTTTTGAGATCTTCTACTTCTACTGCTTCATCTACCATCCAACTGGTACTTACCTGCAAAAGACAGAGAAAAAGAAATTAGTATAAGAATTTTCAAGCAGAAAAGGAAGAAAGAAAAATCATCATTAAAGCTTGTTGGCCGGAATGAGAATGCTTTTGGATTCATCAAGTTTTTACTTTTTCTCCTTGCAAATCACAAGAAGATTTCTCTTCTTAGTTCACAAAGAGAAAAGTAAAAAAATAAATGCAAGCATGTCAAACTAGATGCAAAAACATGGTTCAAATACAAAGGTACAAAGCTGCATTAACCAAGTAAACTGAACTGCAAACTGAGTTTCAAAATGCATTAACCAAATGTCAAACTGAGTTGTAAAGCTGTCAAAGAAAGTATACAATGCAAAAAATATGGAAAGAAAGTACAACAATGCAGCAAGATAAACCAAGTTACAAGCAAGAAGGCTTGTCAATTTCATCATCATTTTCTGGCCCAACAAGCTTTTCAGAAATATATTATAATAAGCAATTAAAAATGCTTGTGGAGAGAGAGAAAGAGGAGAACCAGTGAAAGTTTGCCATTTTGGCAAAAGCAGGCTATTGTTCAAGACAATAAGAGAACACAAAAGATATAAAAGAGCAAGACTGCATAGCAGTCCAAAAGAGGACAGAGAGCCCACAAAAACAACTCAAACCTGCAGTTTTCAAAACTACAAAACAACAAGCTCAACAAACATACAAAGGGGCCACAAACTGCAATTTAGTCACAGCCTGCTTCCAAAACTACTCTAGAAGACTCACAAATCTGCAAAACACCCTGCATAACTCAAACAAACACCCTGTATAACTCAAGCAAACTCAAGCATGCTTACCAAAAACTTCTCAAACTGCCTCTCAAAAGAACACAACAAACCTGCAAATCACCAAATCTAAACAAGTTCAAGCCTGCCTTACAAGCACAACAGACCAACAAACCTGTTTGCCATGCTCAAGCAAACCTGAAGCCTGCCTTACAAACATAACAAACCCACGAGCCAAACTTACAAAAAATCTGCAAAACTGTTTCTCAAGCTCAACAAATACCCAAGCCAAGCCCAAGACAAACTGTAGAACACTTACAAAAACTACAACTTCTCAACCTGCCTGTCCAAGAACAGCAATCCTGCCTCCAAAACTAAAAAAACCTGTCCAAACTTACAAGAAAAATAACCACAAACAGTTCCAAAGGCCATGTTTAAACTCAAGCTCACCAACAAGTTTAAGCCAACAAACAATGACAGTCTCAAAGACTATCAAAATCATCAAGCTCAAAAGCTAGTCTTTTCAGAACAAATTCATCATCATTAACATTAACAAGCTAGAAGGACAAAGAAGAAGCAACCAAAGCAGTTCTCAGAACAACATCATCATCAGAACATCAATGGCCAAAAGAAAGGAAGAGTTTTATAAGTAAAAGAAACAAGTTTCAGAGTACGTTCATCATCAACAAAATTCCAGCAAAGCTAAGCTTCAATTTGGTGTTCATCAACTCAAATCAGAACAACAAACAAAGAGACAATTCTCAGAATAGTTTCATCATCAACGAATCATCAGGCCAACAAAAACATAACAAAGAAGAGGAAGAGGTCCAGAAACAAACAAAGGAGCAAAAATCATCAGAATACATTCATCATCAACATAATCATCAGAATACATTCATCATCAACTCAAATCAGAACAACAAACAAAGAGACAACTCTCAGAATAGTTTCATCATCAACGAATCATCAGACAAATCAAAAGAATAACAAAAATACCAGAATCCAAAGCAATCATCATTTCTCCTCCCTCCGCCTAGCCTCTTGGAAGCGCCACCGACCAGCTCGCCCTCCCTCTCTTACTTCTCAGAAGCGAAACGTTCAAGGTAAGTTTGTTCTCAACCTTTTTACTACACATCCAACATCAAAACCATGGATTAGAACATGCATATAACAATCAAGCGAAACGAAAATATAACTGTAAAAAACCCTTAGAACATAAAATAAAGCGATTCGTACCGTTCATTCAAGATTCTGGACCGCCGTGAAGAGAGAAGGAGGTGAGATAGGGCGATGCTCCGGTGGCTAGGAGGGAGTTTCAAGGATCAGAAACCCTTGGTTTGAGAACGACGAAGAGAACGAAGAAGAAGAAGGCGCCGTTGTAACCAAAACTACAAACCCTAAACTGAATTAACCCCAAAATATTGTACAACATTTCATTCTGGGCATGTGCGCCCCAATTGCTTAAGCCCACTTCATTCTTACTAACACGCACCCCCCTCCTTTTCCCCTCTTCTGGCCTTTTGTTCTTCTTCTTTTGGGCCATCCAAAAATATATTCTTAAGTCCACCCTTTTCTTTTATTTAAACTCTTTTCTTTCTTAAAACCAATACAATTTCAATTATTTTCTTTTCTAAAAATATTTATTTTTGTTAAAAAATAAGAAATAAATAATAGCTTAATTTTTATTCGTTCTTTTCAATATAATTTTCTTTAATATTCGTTACATTTAATAAATACATAAATAAAAGAAACATTAATTTTAATTAATTTTCTTTAAAACTTTTTTTCATAAAAACATAAAACACAACAATAATAATAATATTTAAATCTTCACTAGGTTAAATTTTATTTGATCATTTGTAAATAAATACATGCATCTCATATTTCTTTGATTTTCTTTATCTTATACTTTGTTATAATTTTTACATTGAATTGCGATAGTTCGATTTGGTTGTAACATATACTTGGACATTATTATTCTGATAAGACTCATCCCCATTTGTAAATAATTTTTACCCCCATCCCCGGATACTTATTTGTAATAACTTAGACTTTAAATTCCCACAATTTATCGCTTTCAATATACTGTATAGTAATTAGGGTTTGTATGTGAAGATTCAAAATCAATCGCTAGATAACCTAATACAAGATAAATGCCTGAAAATCAATACACAATTCACACTTGCACTTCTAAGGTAACCTCGCTTGTTGCCTCGGAAAACACAATCATGTCCCTCAAATATGAGACACTCTAGAAAATATCCCTTCAATAAACAAAGATCGTAGTCCCTCGATGACCCTCGATGTTGCCTTCGGTAAAACGATCTCGTCCCTTACAAAATTGCTAGAGCGTCTCAGGAGTTGCCTTCAATGATTGTATACGATGACCCGCGCCTGTCCCGTTTAACATCCTAACGCAAGGTTGTTCACCAAATACAATGGTGAAATAACATTGTTAAAAGGGTTAAAAACATAAGAAAGATCTTTGAGTAAAATAGGGTAGACAACTCTTAGTTACTTGATCAAAAATCTTGCAAAACATCCTTGCCATTTTCAAACACACTTCACAACACAACTTCAAAACAATTTCAAAACATTGAAATATCTTTTCAAAAAGACACACACCTTTGTATATATTCAAACAAGAATAATTACAAAGGTTGCCTAGACAAGGCTTCTTTTTCAAAACATTTTCAAAACTACACACACAAAGCACCATTTCAAACAATTGAAAAGCAAAGGCAAGTGATCTAAAACAAGTAACTAAGAGCCCATGGATAACCATGGATGAAAAGGGTGCTAGCACCTTCCCTTTTCATAATCTACCCCCCGAACCCAAGAAAACATCTCAAAGGTCTTTCCTATGCTTTTTGACCTTTCCTTAGGATAAAATAAAAAGTTAGTAGCGACTCTTGCTAAACCGAACAAGTGCGAACACAAACGCAAAATCCCAAGTCAGTTCTCCCACCGAATCACACAATGCATTTGAGATATTTTGAACCTTGTGATTAGGTCAAGAAGATGCCATTGATTCCTTGAAACCATGATTGAACCCAATTTACCATTGGCTAGGTGAAAAATCAGAAATTGCCTTTCTCTAGTCAAAACCCTAAAAATTTGCCCTTTTGATGATCTGATCAAATTTCTTGAGGAGTTGTGGTCCAAACTTGATCAAATGGTTCATATGAGTCTATAATGTTGATGTGGATAAAAAATTATGAGGTTTGACTGTAAATTGGCCATGGTTGACTTTTCCCCCAATACAATTGATTTTTAGGTCAATTGTCCAATTGACTGGTCCAAAATTTGATTCAAGGCTTGAAACTTGGTCTGAGCAATCTTAGGGGTCCAACATCAAGTATGAAAGTCACATGAGGCATTGGAAGTCCAAAAATTCTTGTGCAAACTCAAACCCTAATTTCAGGTCATCAGTGCAAGGAGATGTCTTAAGCTGAGCAAACCCTAATCCTGTCTGGAGTCCAAGGAGTCTTGTGAGGAAAATATTGATAAAATGAGAGGGGAAATTTTGGGGTACAACACAGTGCATTGCTTTGACTAGGCCCCATGGTGGTCTCTCACATGCTAGCCTTCAGATCTAGCTTCCAAGAGGTCCAAAGGCAGGATGATGAGGATGTATGGTAGTCCCCTGGCTTGTGTACGCGTGAGATCTGTAGGAAGAAATTAAGAAAAATGCAAATGTTGGAGGCAGGGGTCGAACCCTTGACCTCAAACTCCCCAACGCCTTAACGCTTGCCTGGCTACCACTGGGCCAATTGTGTTAGTTGTAATAATAATACAAAATAATAATCAAATATTAAAAGGCCACATATATCAATTAGCGCACGGAAATTTGAACAAGCCAATGGTTATTTGTCAGCTGGTCATCTTCCTCCTTGGATCTGTTGGTAAAAGTTCCAAACTTTTACCTACGGACGTTTGTCCGTAGCTACAACCTGCGTTCTCTTAAAACCATCCATGAGCAAGATAAACGAAAACTAGGGCCACCAATCAATTCGTCTGGACCTCCTGAGTATAACGGTGGCCCTTTCATGGCCTAATTTTGCCTGCACATAAAACTTCTAAATCGAAGCTATAAACCCTAGCCTTGGTGAAATCTTATACAAGCCAGATAAATGCAATTAAACAATATAGAAAGCTTACAAATGTTCTATGGATCAAGAATATATCATTAATTCATGCTATCAATGCCTAAATCATGCAAACTGAATTCAAGAAATAAGCAATGTCGTGAGGGACTTACAGTGAGATATAGGGCTTGGGAACGCTTGCTTTTGATTGCTTTTGCTTGCTGGGGATCCCAGGAAGCGATTGGAATGGTCCAAGGGTCTTGAATTGGCCTGTAACTAGGAATTCATGTTTGCACTTTTCTTGTTTTTTTATGTTTTGGTTCTGGTTCATACGCCTCCTTCTCTAGCCTCTTTTGGTCTGCACACGTTCTATATGTATTGAGGAGTGAATCCGGGTTGAAAGAATGTTCTCAATCTTCCTCCATCAATGTGTTTGATTTTGATTTGATACACCTTGAATATCTTTCCAAAAATGGCCTAATTCAATCTTTTTGTGCACACCATGCCTTTACATGAATTTGATCTGATGCTAGCTGGACATTAAGACCTGAAACAAGCACAATATCTTTGAATTTCAATGTTTTGGATTTTATATGATTTGTTTTGATTTAAAATGATTTAATTCAAATAAAAATCAAAATAAATAATATAAATAAGACAATGACAAGTGGAAAAGGATAGGGCTCGTGGGCCATGTTGCCAACTCAAAACAAGTGCAAAAGATTGGGCCCATTTGGCAAAATTTGAAGTTTTAGGCATAATTAACTTTTGGCAATTTTGCAAAAAAGATCAACTTCACCAATGTATAACTTCCTCAATTTTGACTCTTTGAAGGTGTTCTTAGACTTTTTAGAAATCTTGAGATGTCCTATAAGTAACCCTTTTGGTATCATATCAATTTGATATTCCATGCTCAAGTATGAAGCTTTGACAAAAAAGGTGTTTTTGTTGACTTTTTAAAATGACCTATAATGTCCAAATTCATAACTTCTTGTGAGTGCATATTTTGAAAATGGGAGCTGAAGATGGATTGTAGAGCATGGAATCCTATTCAAAATGAGCTTTGGATGGGTCATTTCTCATAAAGTATGAGAAATTTATGCTTGGTCAAAGTTGAGTTGACTTTTCCTACAAAACCCTAATTTAGCAACTTTTGGTTCTTGAGGAATAATGAGAAATCCTTGATGAATCATGATCAACCCTTGATAAAATGATGAAATATGCTTCAAAATGAGGATGTTGACCAAAAATCTTGAAGTTTGACTGTATGTAGGCCACAGTTGACTTTTGCCCTAGTACAATCGATTTTTAGGCCTTTGAGCAATTGACTGAGCAAACTTCCTCTGCAAGGCTTGAAATTTGACATGGATGATCTTGAGAACATATTAGGACAATGGTGAGAATTTGGGATCCCTTGTACTCAAGTATCTTGATGCAATATGAAACCCTAATTTGAGGTAGACTGCCTTAGGAGAGAGCTTGTCTGGCCAACCCTTGGACTACCTTAAGCAACTTGAGGATCTTTCTTGAAATGTTTTGAGAAATATGGGAGGCCAAATTTTGGGGTACAACATATTTTTAGGTTTTATTTAGTTAGCAATCATCAAAACTATTTTTCTTTTTTACATTATTTTTCTATTTTCATTTTACTTTTCTTTTATTCCTAGATAAATTGTATGGGATGTTTCCGTGAATATAATAGCGCAGTTTTATTTTATCGCATTTTCTGTTATGTAATTTCTCCTAGTATGTAATAGTTGTGGGTTTTTATTTTCCTCAATTCACTATTACGTAACTTCCCAAAAGCTCTGTAATATCCTAAGTTTACATTTCCGTCTTTACCTTTTGCTGTTATATTTCTATGCAACTGTTAGTAATTAAAGTTTGTATGGAAAGATAAAATCAACCGATAGCAAAACCTTAATTTCAAGATAAATAATTGAAACAAACACACTCGCACACTTACAGCTTTAGGTTAACCTCTCTTTGTTGCGATTTTCGGAATAACGATCATGTCCCTCGAAAATAGGGATGCTTTAGTAAAGACCCTCGATACAAAAGACCATAGTCCCTCGATGACCCTTCGATGTTACCTACAAAAAAATGATCTAGTCCCTTACAAAACTGCTAAAGCATCCTGTTGTACCCCAAAAAATTCCCTCTCTATTTTCAAGACATTTCTCACAAAAGATCTCAAATGCTCAAGAAGTTCCAAGAGTTTGATCAGACAAGCGCACATCCTAAGCACTCAGCCTCCAAATTAGGGTTTTTGTTTTCTCAAGGACAATTGAAATTTCGATGCCTCAAATGACTTTCATGGTTCATTATGGGTATGCAAGATTTCTCATACCAAGTTTCAAGTCTTGCACTACAAATTTGCTCAGTCAATTGCTCAGATGACTGAAAATCAACTGTATTGGGTAAAAAGTCAACTGTGGTCAATATACAGTCAAACTTCAAGGATTTTTTGTCTCCATCAACATTTTGAAGTCATATTCATCAATTTATAAAGGGTTGATCATAATTCCTCAATAAAAGCATTCAAATCATCAAAGAGGCAAAATTGTCAAAATTAGGGTTTTTACTGAGAATGGCTGATCATTTACTTTTTGCCTAGTACATGACCTAATGGCTTGAAGGATGATTTCAATAACTCAACATATCCTTCATATAAACATATCACTAATTTTCCTCTTAAATCCTCAAATTGATTAGCATCCAAAGCCTTTGTGAAGATGTCATCCAGTTGCAATTCAGTGGCTACATGTTCTAAGGCCACAATCTTTTCTTCAACAGGCTCTCTTATGAAGTGATGACGGATGTCAATATGCATGGTCCTGCTATGTTGAATAGGATTCTTTGAAATGTTTATGGTGCTTAAATTGTCACAGAATAATGTCATGACATCTTGTTTGACATTATATTTTGTTAACATTTGTTTCATCCAAACCAATTGAGAACAACTGCTTCCTGCAACAATGTACTCAGCCTCAGTAGTGAATAGAGACACACAATTTTGCTTCTTTTTGAACCAAGATATGAGGTTATCTCCCAGAAAGAAGCATCCTCCTGATTTACTCTTTCTATCATCAGCATTCCCTGTCCAATCAGCATCACAAAAGCCATTTAAGGCAGAATTTGATCCATGAGAGTACAACATACCATAGTCACTTGTCCCATTCACATATTTGAGAATCCTGTTTACATTGTTTACATGACTAACTTTGGGATCAGCTTGATATCTTGCATACACCGACACAACAAAGGCAATGTCTGGTCTGCTAGCTGTGAGATATAGAAGACTGCCTATCATGCTTCTGTAGAGACTTTGATCTACACTTACTCCTTTTTCATCTTTAGTCAACTTCAGATGTGTGGGAGCAGGGATTATTTTGTGACTTGCATTCTCCATCCCAAACTTCTTTACTATATTCCTAGCATACTTGCTCTAAGATTAAAATATGGAGTCTTCCATTTGTTTAACTTGTAGACCAAGAAAATGGGTTAATTCACCAACAAGACTCATCTCAAATTCAGACTGCATCTGCTTGAAAAAATGTTGAACCATCACATTTGACATCCCACCAAATAGAATATCATCAACATATATTTGAGTTATCATAATCTTCCCTTCTTATTCTTTGACAAAGAGAGTCTTGTCTATACCACCTTTCTTATATCCATTTTCCCCAAGTAATATTGTCAGTCTCTTATACCAAGATCTTAGAGCTTGCTTCAATCCATACAAAGCTTTCTTTAGTTTATAGAAATGTTTAGGAAAACTTGGATCAACAAATCCTTTTAGTTGTTCAACAAAAACTTCTTCATTCAGTTATCCATTCAAGAAGGCACTTTTTACATCCATTTGAAACAATTTAAATTTCAAAATGCATGCAACTCCTAACAGTAGTCTGATTGATTCAAGTCTAGCCACAGGAGCAAAGGTTTCATCAAATTCCACTCCTTCAATTTGAGTGTATCCTTGAGCAACTAACCTTACCTTATTTCTAGTGACCACCCATTTTTCATCAGATTTATTCTTGTATACCCATTTAGTGCCAATCACATTTGTCCCTTCAGGTCATGGGACCAGATCCCAAACTTCATTCCTACTAAATTGTTCCAGCTCCTCTTGCATAGCATTAATCCATAACTCTCCAGTTAGGGCCTCTTTGACGTTCTTAGGCTCAATTTTTTATACAAAGCAAGAGTTTGAAATCCCTTCTCTTGATCTGGTAGTAACTCCCTTATTTGGATCTCCTATGATGAGCTCCTTAGGATGATCTTTCTGAGTTCTAATTGAAGGTCCTTTATTGAGCTGACTAGGCTGGGGATCTTCTTGAGGAGGATTAGAATCAATACTTATATCATTTGATTTAGTTGGACTATCAGGAAAAGATGTTCCAACATCTTCTTCAACATTCCATCCTCTATCATCAATAGTAACATTTATTGACTCCATCATTACTTTGGTTCTGAAGTTAAACACTCTGTATGCTCTGCTATTTATAGAGTATCCCAGGAATATTCCTTCATCATTCTTAGGATCCATCTTCCTCCTTTATTCATGATCAGCTAAGATGTAACATTTACTTCCAAAAACATGAAAGTATTTTACAGTTGGTTTTCTTCCCTTCCGTATTTCATATAAAGTGGCTGAAGTGCCTTTCCTTAGAGTGACTCTGTTATGAATATAGCATGCATTATTCATAGCTTCAGCCCAAAAGTGGTAGGGTAGCTTCTTAGCATGAATCATAGCTCTGGCAGATTCTTGGAGAGTTCTATTCTCGCGTTCTACAATCCCATTCTGTTGAGGAGTAATGGGAGAGGAATTCATGGTTGATTCCTTCAGAGGAGAAAAACTCAACAAATTTGTTGTTCTCAAATTATTTTCCAAGATCACTCCTGATTCTTATGACATGACTTTCCTTTTCCCTTTGAAGTCTTTGACAAAGATCTTTGAACACTTCAAAAGTTTCTGATTTTTCTCTAATAAAGCTTATCCATGTGTGTCTAGAAAGTTCATATACAACAACATAGGCATACTTCTTACCACCAAGACTTTCAACCTGCATAGGTCCCATCAAATCCATGTGAATAAGTTCCAATAATTTTGATGTAGTAAGATGTTGAATCTTCTGATGTGACATCTTAGTCTGATTTCCAATTTGACAGTCACCACATACCCTTCCTTCTTCTATCTTGATCTTAGGAATCCCTCTCACAGCTTCTTCAGATATAATTCTCTTCATACCTTTCAGATGCAAGTTCCCCAATTTTTGATGCCATAGTTTAACCTCGTTCTCTTTGGTTGAAACACATGTTGAGGAAAGGTTTAACTCTTGAGGAACCCATAGATAACATTTGTCTTTAGATCTGATTCCTTTCATGACAACTTCATTCTTTTCATTGCACATAAGACATTCTTCTTTGGAGAAGTTAAATTTGAATCCTTGATCACATAGTTGGCTTATACTTATCAGGTTAGATGTTAACCCTTTTACAAGTAACACATTATCAAGCATAGGAACTCCTGAACATTCAAGCTTACCAACACCTTTGATTTCTCCTTTTGCTCCATCACCAAAAGTCACATAACTGGTGGAATGAGATTTGACATCCACCAACAGATTCTTGACACATGTCATGTGTCTAGAACAACCAGTGTCAAAGTACTAGTCATCTTTGGTTGATACTCTGAGAGATGTGTGAGCAATGAGACTTCTAACATTGGACTTGGGAACCCATTGTTTCTTCTTTTTGCTGTTTTGGGGAATCTTATCATTTTTGGGAGGAGGGGAATTTTTAGGATACCCGTACAACTTGAAATAGAAGGGCGTTATATGTCCAAGCCTTCCACAGTGATTACATTTCCAAGGCTGGGAATTCTCTCTGGTGTGATTAAGGTTTTTCTTCCCTTGATGTCCTTTCTTATAATGATGTTTTCCCACATGTTGAGACATCTGATTCAACATATTTGGTTTAGCCTTGGCATGTGTGGAAACAGATGCAGGCTGCTTGCCATGATTTTCATTCTTTATATGATGTCTGTTAGGATGTCCTTTCTTACCATGATGTTGAGAAATTTGATTCGAAATTTATGGTTTAGGCTTAGGATGTGTGGAAACAAATGAAGGCTCTTATGAGTTAGGTTCCTTTTTCTCATTGAAACCTAAACTACTCTTATCTCCTGTCACTCTTCCTGCTTGGAGAATTTTATCTAATGTGTCAGACCCATTATTCAGCATCTTGAGAGATTTGACCATTCTATCAAGATTTGAATTTAGAGAGGACACTTCACTTTCCAGATCATAAATAGTTTTAAGATGCTCTTCTCTTTCCTCCTCCAGCTGAGTTATACGAGCTTTCTGTTTCTCACCTTCAATACATACTTCTGCACTTCTGAGACATAATTCTTTGTATGAAGCAGCTAACTCATCAAAGGTTAGTTCCCCATCACTAGACTCTTCATCAGATACATATTTGCATGTCAATGCTTTCACATATTTGGCAGATTCTTCAAGATCACTCTCTGAGTCCTCTTCAGACCAAGTAACAGATAGATTCTTCTTATGTTTCTTTAGATATGTAGGACATTCATCTCTAATGTGACCAAAGCCTTCACATTCATGACATTGTATTCCCTTCCCTTGATAAGTTTTTTCTTCAGCCCTTTTTCTTCCCATGTCAGATGGGATGTTATTGACATTTGACCTTCGGTTCCTGTCCATTCTTTTTATCACTTTATTAAATTGTCTTCCAATCATAGCTAGGGAATTTGATATTCCTCCATCTGTATCCAGATCACAGTCCTCTTCTTCATCTTCAGTATTAGATACAAAGGCTATGTTTTTGTTTTTCTTCTCAGATATTTCATTTATGCTCGATTCAAATGTTAGAAGGGATCCAGCAGGTTCATCCACTTTCATTTTGTCAATGTCTTGGGCTTCTTCTATAGTAGCTACCTTCATTTAAAATCTCTTGGGAAGAGACTTAAGCATCTTTCTCACCAATTTGTCTTCAGGTATTTTCTCTCCTAAAGCAATGGAGGCATTATCAATTTCAAGGATGTTCATATGGAAGTCATTTATACTTTCATCATCTTTCATCCTTAAATTCTCAAATTTCGTGGTGAGCAGCTGAAGTCTTGACATCTTAACTTTGGATGTTCCTTCATGAGTAGATTGAAGAATTCCCCATGCATCCTTAGCAACTTCACAAGTATTCACCAATCTAAAAATATTCTTGTCAATTCCATTGAATATTGCATTCAAGGCTTTAAAATTTCCAAGAGCAATTTCATCTTCTTCCTTAGACTAATCTTCTTCTGGTTTTAATTCAGAAGTAGGTTCTCCATTTTCTCCCAATTTGACAGGGCGTTTCCCATCCTCTTAAAATAGCTTTCAAAACTTTGTTGTCTAAGGACTTTAGAAAGGCAACGATATGTGGTTTCCAGTAGTCATAATTGCTTCCATCCAGAATGGGTGGTATGTTCACAAATCCTCCTTCCTTGTCCATAGTACCAGAAAGTATCTTCCCTGGATCTCACCCAGATAAAGAGCAGGATGCTTGCTCTGATACCAATTGAAATTCGGGTATCAAATAAGTGATGTCAAATGAGATGTCACGACACAAATGTCTGTTTGTAAGTAAGGTGCAGTAAAATCAAAAGCAGTAAAAACACAAGAGATTGTTCACCCAGTTCAGTGTACAATAACACCTACTCTGAGGGCTACCAAGCCAAAGACAAGTTCACTAAATAGTACCAATTCATAGACCCTCAGTAAATAACCAGTTTATGATCTGATAACTTAATCACTACCCAAGATAAACTTCTACCTAAGACTCACCTAGGTATGAGGCCATCCTCAAATCCCTTTAATCACTTACAGTGAATAACTTAACAAAATTAATACGTTTAAAACACTTCAATCATTTAATGCTTAAAATCTTATGAATGATACACAATTAACAACCCAAATAACAACTCAAGTATTTAAACTAATACTTAGAGTGTATTAAAAATAAAAAGCCTAGACTTCTAATAAAAAATAAAGTATTCTTCTACAAAAGTTTCTTGTCTTTGAATAAGGAAGCGAGTCCTTATATATGCGCAGCTTTGGGCTTGAGCTTGAAAACAAATATTCAAATATTTTGAATATTTCCATAAAAATAGGCCAAGATATAATTATGCAATTTGAAAAATATTCCTCCATATTTTTTGCAGCCTGTAGATCATGAATCCTGAATTATAGAATGCTGGAAATTAGGAAACAAAAGACTTAACTGATTTTAGACTGAGATCAGTTCAGTAGGCATATGTCAAGACATCTGCTTTGACATCATTCAAAACAGTTTTGCTCCAAATGTTAAGACATTTTGAAAAACATTAACAAGTCATTATTTTACCAAAATTGCTGCCAACAAACACTTACAATCCAAGAGAATGAATTTATCATACTTGAGCTAGGAGAATCGAAGGCATGAAGTTGGGCATCCATTCTTGAAATACAAAGCATTTTGTGATGAACACATAACCAAATCCTTATGCCATGCTTCATAATCTTGCCTTGCAGGCATCTTAAATTCCAAATCACTCCATAATTTAATGTTTACATAATTTATTGAACCATTATCCAAGTGTTTGAGTCATTGTCCAAATTATTTTTCCATTTTTGGCACAAAGTTAACATTGCCATTCTTGCAAAGTAGCTTTAATCACAAAGTCAGCTCTTTTTGAGCCTCTAACTTGTTCTTTCTACACACACTCAACATACAAGATCAACCCTTATCTTAAAACCTCTTGCCTATAAATAGAGAGATCATTTACAAGAAAGAAAGAGATGAACAAGACCTCAAAACCCCTATACACTCAAAAAACAGAACTATCCACAAAACCTCCATTTATGAGCTTTGAAGCCCAAATCTTTGAACCTCTCACACTTTGCAAGTTTTGCCTAAACAAACATCCAAATACTTCACATACATCTTATAGAAGTTGTTCAAACACTAGAACAACTTTTGTAAAATCACTATCACCATCTTTCAAACTAAAAAAATAGTACTTTGCAACATGATTTGGTTGGAGTGATTCAGTAACTTTCAATATAAAGTGGGGATTGAAACAACTTCAAGAAGGTCTAAAGGAGCTTGATCAATCACCACTTCATCCCTGAAAACACTCGTACGTGTTCTAAAGTTCTCTCTTCGAGAGGTAAGGTTCATAACACTTTAATATCTTTATCCATACATCATTTGCTTCATTTTCAAAAGGATACAATAGGACAGATCAAAGTAATCACTTAGCAAAAAGGTGAGCCAGGGGCTGACACGGGTGCCCGTGTCACACGACATTGCATGTGTCGGCTCAGTTGGGTCGAAAACTTAACAAAAATGCAGGTGTTAGCTCCTAAATTCAACACCTACAACAAGTTGTCCTTATGGGCCAAAAATAGATTGAACAAGTCTAAGTTAGAAAGGCTTCGACAAAGTAGAAAAGTACTTAGAGAAATTCTAAGTTAAAATTGAGTCTTCGACCAAAAAGGTTCTCAATCCCTTCGACTGAAGAGACTCCAAGGTCTTTGACCAGAAAGGAACTTCGTATCTGCCCTAGGAAATTTTGAATCTGAAGAAAGGATGGAAAAGCAGTTTGCTTGGCAGTTGAGGAAAGCAACGTGCCTTGAAAATAGGGGTCAAAGCACCTGCAAAAGAAACTTTTCTTCATCCTAGAGCAAGGCAAATCCTCGACGGTTACCTAGTTTTAGTATAAATATAGGAAGTTTATGTATATTTTCATGTGTTCAACGGATCGTACAAATTATTCAATACTATTCAAGTACCCGCTGCGTGAGAAAGAATACTGAAAAATGTACGTTTGAAACACCACATTTTACAATCAAGGTCTTTTATTTATCTCTTTATAATTCTTGCCCTTTTATCTTGTTTATACTTTATCTGCACTTTTACCAAGATTATTGTACCTAAAATCTCCTCAACCCCTTTGTTCTATTTACTTTCTGCACTCAAACTCATCCCTTTCCCAGTCGAACGTGCGTTCTTCACCCACATTAACGTTTGTGTCTAAACAACATCACAAATTAGCATATGTCCTAGGATCAAACTAATCGATCCTGCGAGTAACCAAAAAGTTTCCCATTTTGGAAGATCAATGGTTGTTTACCAGAAAACACGATGAACAAATTGGCATACCTGGTGGGATGTTTCTAATTACTGTTGTTTTATTTATTTTATTTTCCGTTTTTGCTTATTAATCTTAATATAAATGCTTTGCATGATTTTCTTTCTTTTACAAAGTTTTGCATGCTATTAAGAAGTGGTAAAATAACCACATGTCGGTTCGATACCAACGTTGACAGCAACCCAAATGGAACCAATACTTTCGTATGCAGGTCTCAGAGATCCAACATGAACACCCCCACCAAGGGTGAATCCAGGATTTCGACCACATGATCCCCCAGGATTTTCGACAGCCTGGATGGGTCGAGACCAGCCTTATGGCATTCCAACTACTGAAATGGCTAGCCTTATGAACGATGCGTCTACATTTTCAGAACCTTTGGTAAGTGCATCTTCACCATTACAGGGATCTGGGACTGGTATGGGTAGGAACCAACTTTTAGGAGGGACATCCCATGTAATGTCAAGCCTCACAAACGCTTCCACAACAATTTTGAGGCAACAGATGGATGAAATCAACCATGACATGGTGCAAATGTTGGCCCAAATTCTAAGTACAATATTGAACCCTCTAATCCAAAATACCACTCAGTCAAACCAACAAATGATAGCGTAAATGGCGTGCATGACTGAATTTTTTGGGGTTCCACAACCTATTCAAAAACCCCAGAGAGCTCCTATAAGAGAGGATCAAGGTGTAGTCTTAGAATAAGATATAACTATTAACCAAAGGGTCGAACAACCTAGGGTTGAAATACCCAGACTTCCCTCACAGATCCTTAAAGATGGTGATCAAGGTGTAGTGATGGTAAATAGGAATCAAAATGCTGACGAACTGATATAGCAAGTTCGACACCATAATAATGGCACAGAAAATAATCTGAAAGCCATGATCGAAAGAATCATGATACAAAATGGAATGAATGTTGGCTTTCATAGGCTAAGCTTTACATCCCCACTGTCAGAATATATCTTGCAAACAGATTTACCCCCTAGGTGGAAGGTCTCGAAGTTCACTAAGTTTTCAGGGGATACGACAGAATCAACTGTCGAACATATAGCAAGATATTTGATAGAAGCTTGGGAAATATAAAATAGTGAGAGCCTTAGGATTAAATATTTCCCAAGTTCTCTAACAAAACACGCTTTTACTTGGTTTACCACCCTCCCAGCCAATTCGATCCACAATTGGAATCAATTGGAGAGATTGTTCCATGAAAAATTTTACATGGGGCAAACTAAAATAAGTCTGAAATAACTGGCAAGCGTGAAAAGAAGGTTCACTGAGCCAATAGACGAATATCTAAATAGTTTTCGACTGCTTAAAGCCAGATGCTTTACACAAGTTCCTGAGCATGAATTGGTCGAAATGGCTAGAGGGGGCCTAGACTATTTTATTAGGAAGAAACTAGATACCCAATATCTGAAGGACATGGCCCAATTGGCCAATAGAGTTCGACAGGTAGAACGTCTTAAAATTGAAAAAGCTAAAGCAACTAAGACTCATCGACGAGAAAAGGTATCCTATGTCGAAATGGATGATGATGATTGTTGTACCCCAAACTTTGACCTCCCATTTTACTCAACAAATGTCAATTGAGGTCCCTAAGTTGCTCAAGGAAGTTCAAGAGTTGACCAGACAAACTCTCTCCTAAGGCAGTATACCCTAAATTAGGGTTTCTATTTTCATCAAGATGGGTGTACCACAAAGGTATCATATTCTTTCCAAGGTCTTATTATGTTCCCAAGACCCTACATGTCAAGTTTCATGCCTTTCACAAGAAGTTTGCCCAGACAACTGCTCAGATTGTACTAGGTCAAAAGTCAACTGTGGCCCACATATAGTCAAACCTCAAGATTTTTGGTCAAAATCCACATTTTGAAGTAACTTCCATCATTTTATCAAGGGCTGATCATGATTCCTCAAGGAATGCTCCAAATTCATCAAAACCCAAAAGTTGCTAGATTAGGGTTTTGAAGGAAAAGTCAACCCAACTTTGACCAAGCATAACTTTCACATGTTTTATCAGAAATTTTTCATCCAAAGCTCATTTTGAATAGGATGCAATTCCATACAATTCATATTCATCCCACAAGTTCAAAATATGCACTCACAAAAAGATATGAATTTTTACATTTTAGGTCATTTTGAAAAGTCAACAAAAACACATTTTGGGTCAAAGCTTCATACATGAAAATGGAAGACGCAATTGAGATGAGACCAAAATGATTGCTTAGGGGACATCCTAAGATTTCTAAAAAGTCCAAGAACACCTCTCTAGGGTTAAAATTGGAGGAGATATGCCTTGTCAAAGTTGACCTTTTTTGCAAAATTACCAAAAGTCAAATGGGCTCAAAATTGCATTTTTTTGCCAAATGGGCCTAACTTTTTATGCTTGCACCTCACTTATAATATGATCCACGACCCAAATATCAAACCTCATGTTATTTGCTTCACTTTTCAATTTATTTTAATTTTTTATTAAATAAAATTTCAATTAAATCAAATAATTGATGAATAATGAAAAAGATATGTTATGATCTGATTTTTGGACAGGATTTCAATCAAATAATGCAAGGATATCATGATCAATTAGAATCAAGGCTGATTGGTACAAGAAAGGCATAATTTGGCTCAATATAGCAAGTTTACATATCCCATGAAAATTAAATCAAATCTTCAAAACTTTCAAAGATGTGATTTGTTTTTACAACCCTAATTCACTCTATGATATATATTAAACACATCCAAGGCAAGAACAGGGGTTAGAGTCGTGAAAAGAGGCTGAACAAAACTGCAAAATTTCAAATAAAATCGTGAGACCTATCTTCTTCCACAGGCCAGTTCAAACCATTCCAAGGCTTCTAATCCATTCCTGGACATCTCAGGAAGCTAATAGCATCGTTGGCTAGCCTCAAAGCATCCAGAAATCGCCCCTAGAGATATCACAATTTGAATTTTTTTCTAAGTTTGAATCCATCGATTTACGCATCATAAATCAATTTTAATCACATATCCATGTTTATTGTCATGCTTGCAACATTTTTGAATGCTTTGATTTGAGTTTCTGCATAGGAATCGTGTAATGCCATTGTTAGGGTTTACGAGTTTGTTTTAGGGGTTTTTAATAAAGGAACAATTGGCTCTCATATTGGGTACCATGATGATCAGGGCTTCAAGCCCAATTGATTCATGGCAACCAATTTCATTTATCTTGCTTGTGTGCAATTTTTGAGTGAAACAGGGTTATAGCTACGAACAAACGTCCGTAGGTAAAAGTGTTTCATCTAAAGCCACGATCCAAGGAAGAAGATGATGTGTGGCAAGGCGTGGTTGGCCCATTCAAATTTCGCGTGGCTTTTATGGCAGGAAGATTGATTTGCCTTTTGATTTTATTTGTTTATAATATATTCGACTAACAAGTCCAGCGCAGATGGTTAGGAAGCATGCCTTTGATGCACACGTTCTGGGTTCGATCCCAGGCGTGTGCATTTTGATATTTTCTTAATAATTTTAGGCCAATCCCATGCAATTCATCATCCCACGCCTATCATGCACCATCAACACCCATCCACTGGATGCCCAGCTGGCCAGATCTCACGCTTCTCCTTTGATGACCCATGGTGTACCACAAAGTCAACACTACACCAGATCCAACGCGGATTGGGCTTGGGAGCTTAATGGGCCAAAGATTTTCAGATTAACACCCCCAACATTGCTATTCAACATAGGCCCATTTCTAATTTTATTTTATTTTATTATTTTTCTTTATTCTTTGCAATTTATTTATTTATTTTTTGAAATCAATTTTTTATAAAAATCCCAAAATTAAGAGTTCACAAATTTAGAATTAGTTTTTATTATCAAATTTAATTTTTAATTAATTAGATTAATTTAATTTAGGGAAACTTTAACTTGTTTTTTTTTTATAATTAAAATCAATTAGAAAACTAGGTTTAAATTCTTAATTTAATTATTTTCTCTTCTTCAAACAAAAACACAAAAAATAGGTGATTTAATTATTTTTTCTAACTTAAGTCAATTAGTAATTAGGTTCCCTTTTTTATTATTCCTTATTTTCTTAAAATAACAAAAAAACGACCAAAAAATGATTGTTTCTTTAATCGATTGCAATTAGATTTAGTCAAGGGTCAAAACCCTAATTTCTCTCGCATTTAATTTGCCGCGCGCTTGTTATTATTTTTGCCATTATTTTGTAATTGTTTCAAGGTTGTAATAGTTTTAATTAGGGTTTTAAATTCCGTGCTTTTATTTCCCGTCAAGGCAATTATGTAACTATTGAAGCCATGTAATATCTAGGTTTATTTCCGCTTTTACTTTCAGCAAATTATTAACTGTCTAGATGTATGGCTAATAGGATTGTATGGCAAGAATGCATGAAAAAATTAAAATAGTTAGAAAACCCTAATGTGAAAAGATTAAAATAACTGAAACAAATCACTCGCACATGTACACTCCTAGGGTTTACCTCACTTCGTTTACCTTCGGTACACAATCATTAAGCATAGGAGATTTTAGTGGTTGCCCTCCAGTCTAAAGAGATCAAATTGTCCCATTCGAATGTTGCCTCGGAAATGTTGCCTCGAAAAGATCTCAAGACTCTAGGGTTACTACTAAAGTTTTCTAACTATTGCTTTAGTGATTGTATTCGTCCCTTTCGAACGTCCCTTACAAACTCCAACGGCGGTGCTACCTACTCCTTAATAGTGGGATAGCGTTGTCTAAAGGAAATAGAATGAACAATCTTTTTTCGAGTAGGTAGAATCTTAAGTACTTGCTCAAAACAAATCTTTTCACACTAACACCTTTTCAAAACAGTTTTCAAAAAACAACTTCGTCACACCCCTGAGGACTGATACAAGGGTTATCACGAAGTAAAACATTTTCAAAGCAAGCACACACATAAGAAATTTTAAAAATATGAGCAAGTGCCTAAGAACCCGTGGAAAACCATGGATAGAAAGGGTGCTAACACCTTCCCTTTCTATAATCTACCCCCCGTACTCAGAATATCTCGAAAAAAGGTTTTTTCTGTTCTTTTTCCTTTTCCATGATTGGATGAAATAAAAGTCGGCGACGACTCTTGCTTACCGCGACATTTTGCAAACAAAAAACACAATGCAAACCAGTATTAAACAGACGGTTTTTCCACCGTATCATAGAACCGGAGACTCTGCTGAGGAATAAATATAAAGTGGGGTAAACCTTAGGATCTAGGTCATATTTAATTGCTTTCTCTTGATTGTCTTGCTTGCTTTATATTTATGGGAATTGTTTGGGTTATTTGATCCTACACCCGGATCTGGGGAACACCTTTTAGGTAAGTAGCAATAAACTGTGAGGGAACTATGCTGGGGTATACCGGCATGGTTGAAACAGTAGCTACATTGATGTGGCACTTTGGTTGGTACCGGTAACCCTTGAGTCAATCAGGGAGAGTACGGGGCCGCCGCGTGGTGTCGTGAAGCATCAACTGACCTTAGAACCTTTAATTTCCCAACTTGGCCATTAGAAAGTAGTGAGATAGTCGGCCTCGGTGTAGAGCTGAGAACTGGTTGACACTCGATGCTACACTCATTGAGATCATACTTTCGGGATATTTTGGCCGCGAGAAAAGATTGTGTGAGCTGAGACAATGCTGATAAAGGATGGTCAGTGATATTGAGATCCTCTAGAACCCGGTTACTATTTCTAAGACAGGTTTGAAACCAACTAACTTCAAGAGGGTACTACCTTTGACCTAATGCAAGCCTTAAACCTAAGGGCTTTGTGTGATTTGAATGTGCTTGTTATACCTGTGTTTGCTATACCTATGTTTTATCATGACATCATGCATCATAACATAGCATCCATTCTTATTGCACCAACCATTTCAAAGACCAGTGGAATTTATCTTTGCCCTGTTTTGCAAATCATGGCTTTTGTCCGTAGAAACACTATCTGAATCAGCTTTGTGAAGATACCTTCCCAACTCAAAGAGCTAGTATCAAGGGTTTCTGAAACTTCTGCGTTCACCAAGAGACACAGTCGACTTCTCGACCTGGTTACTTCAAACTTTGATGAAAAGATGATGAGTGTACTTTTTTAGTTCTTTGATCCCAAGCACCACTGCTTCACCTTTCCGGACTATCAGTTGGTACCTACCTTGGAAGAATTCTCTCAACTATTGGATATACCCATTCTTGAGCAATTACCCTTCACATGTTTAGAAGAAGCTCCTAAGCCAGAAGTCATTGCCTCAGCTTTGCACCTGAAACGAGTTAACATGGTATCCAATTGGGAAACAAGAAGCGAAGTCAAGGGTTTTCTAGCTAAGTTTCTGATAAACAAAGCCCAACTGTTTTAGGGATGATGCAGATTTTCAGGCTTTCGAGGAGGTCTTGGCTCTTCTAATATATGGGTTAGTCCTATTCCCTAATTCGGGCTCATTCATAGACGTGAATGCTATCAAGATCTTTCTCTCTCGTAACCCGGTGCCTACCTTGCTCGGAGATATTCTACATGCTCTCCATACTCGTACCATGAAGAGAAGGGGGATTCTTATATGATGTATGTTATTGCTGTCGAGGTGGTTTATTTCGCACCTCCCTAAGTCGGTACTGAAGAATGAAGAAGGTTTGGGTTGGTCGCAAAAGATAATGTCGCTCGCTCATACGGATATTCTTTGGTGTTCTCGAGCTATGGAAAATACTGCTATTATTGATCGCTATGGAGAATACCCTAATGTCCCGCTACTTGGCATCAGATGGGGTATAACCTATAACCCTTGTTTAGCCCTGCGAAAATTTGGTTATGCTCGAAGGGATGGTCCCCATGAGTTACTTATTGAGGGTATTGTATTCAACTATGAGGAGGATGTCAAGGAGTATCACCGGAGATTCATACGAGCCTGGGGCATGGTAAACAGATTTTGCGCCAGGGCTTTGGGACCAAAGACTTCTATTCCTATGGAACCTTACCTACAATGGGTACGAGCTCGTGCCCAGCAGCTTATGATGCCCTATGTGGCTGTTTTTCCAGTGATTGTGGAACCCACTACGGAGGAGGGCATTCCTTACACAGTTCTCTATCCTTATATGCCCACTGATCTTGGAGAATTACAGAGGTCTTGGATTCAGTTGATGGAGGAGCGGGATACGTATAAGGATCAGTTCCATGCTCAGAAGAGGAAGGTCTTAGAGCTCACAAAGCAGTTGCATGAAGAAAGAGGACTCGATGACTATTCTGGCACAAAGAGGAAGCATCCATAGGAATTTTTATTGTATTTTATAGTTTCAGATTTATTTTTAAATTGTAACGCCTAAAAGGAATTTGAACTTCAAATTCAGCTAATAAAGTTTTTGTTTATTGTGGTTTTCAAATTTAAATTTCTCGAAGTCTTTGAAATCATTGCATTCGCATCCCATCCATAGCACATCATTACAGGTACCATTACAGGTTTCTCATCTTCTTCGCTGTTTATTTCAGCAGAAATGTCTTCTGAACAAAGCATCAAGGACCTTCAATCATAGAACGCCCAGTTCCAACAAATGTTCATCAGTCTAGAAAAAAGGCAGGAGGATCTGAACGCCCTCGTTCTGAAAGAGAAGAAGAAGAAGAAGAAGAAGGTTGTCGGTATTCTGAATATGGGCAGAAGGTTTGGAGGGCGGTTGAAGCGAAAAACTGATCTGACCTCTTCATCCAAGGAAGGGGAGAACCAAGAAGGAGAGAAGGACCCTAGTCATGCAGTCTCTGACAATGATACTAATTATAACGATGAGCAATATCCTCCTGTTGAGGATAGATACAAACAATTGGAAGATCGTCTGAGTGCCATGGAAGTTTAGAGGATACCTGGATTGGATTTTGAAGAATTGGGTTTGGTGTCGGGAGTGGTCATCCCGCAGAAGTTCAAAGCTCCAGTTTTTGCCAAGTATGATGGGGTGTCCTGCCCAAAACTCCATCTCCGTTCTTATGTCAGGAAGATCAAGCCCCACACAGCTGATAGAAATCTGTGGCTTCACTTCTTTCAAGATAGTCTGTCAGGGACTCAACTTGAATGGTTCTACCAGCTAGAGGGAGCAAATATCTGAAACTGGGAAGATCTGGCTGCTGCTTTCTACAAGCAGTATCAGTATAATGTCGACCTTGCTCCCACTCGTACTCAACTCCAGAGTATGTCCATGGGTGCAGGTGAAGGTTTTAAAGATTACGCACAAAAATGGAGAGACTTGTCTGGGAGAGTTCAACCCCTGTTGTGTGATAGGGAGTTGGTTGATATGTTTCTGGGGACGCTATCTGGTCCATTTTTCAATCATTTGATCAGCAGTTCATCAGCTGGATTCATTGAGCTAATCCTAACTGGGGAAAGGGTAGAAGCAGGGATTCGAAGCGGCAAAATACAGAAGGATGCCTCTTCGAGTTTAGTAAAGAAGCCTTTTACTGGTAAGAAGGAAGCCAGTGCCATCTACAGCCCGATGGGCCAAAATAGGGATGAACATCGTCAGAAAGTAAGTTCCGTGATGATACCTAGACCAGCAGTTTCTCCACAACGCAACAATCGACAAAGGGCAGAAAGACCACAACGACAGTTTACCCGCATCAACATGACATTGGCTGAAGTTCTACCTCATCTGCTGAGATCTAACTTGGCAACCTTAAGAGAGGCTCCCAAGAATCCAAATACTATATCTCCCTGATATAATCCAAATGCCCGGTGTGCCTATCATTCTGAGAGTCCTGGCCACGATACAAATGGCTGCTGGGCTCTGAGAAACAAAATACAAGACTTGATGGAAGCTAAGGAGTTAATGTTATTGATACTGATTTGTTTGTTACCTCTGTCGATGAAGTTTCTACTCCTCTCATGGTTGTCAAGAAGAATTTGTTGTTGGTCGGTTTGTTTCCGGGTTATGGTGAAGGTTGCCACATGTGTTCGTTTCTACCTTCTGGTTGCCGTTTGCTAAATTTAGGGGGCCAACGCCTGATAGATAGCAAAGAGATTTTGTTTGAGAAGACTATGATTCCTGTTTCTCCAATTGAAGATGTTTCCATTATAACCATTTCTGCCAATCCTTCCAAGGTTTCCTCGAGAAGACCTATGAGGATTACGTATGCTCCAAGAATTGCTCCATTGATAATTACTGTTCCTGGTCATGTCCCGTATGTCTCGGATAAAGCTGTCCCGTGGCATTATGTTGTAGATGTGTATTATCATGGCATCAAACAAGACTTGAAAGACGAAGAGGTTGATCCTGATATTGGTAACATTGTCGGGACCAGCAAAGTTACCCGAAGTGGAAGGGTTTTCTCTTCCGAGATTTCCCCTAAGACTATCAACAAGCCTATTATTATTCCATATGTTGTTCCTGTAGATACATCTGCTAATGTTCCTGTTCTTACTTCGATTGTTAATCCTGTCGGCGAATCGTCTGATACTCGCGGCAAAGAAATTCTAGGTGAGCTTGTCTGGACGGAGGTGCCTAATAAAATTGTTGTGGAAGCCTCTAAGCAAGAAATGGAGGAGATACTGAAAATCATCAAGAAGAGCGACTACAACGTGGTCGAGCAGCTAGGGCAGACCCCATCGAAGATATCCATGTTTCCTTTGTTGTTGTGCTCCTAGGCCCATGCGAAGGCTTTGATCGCATTTCTCAAGACTGCGCGTGTGCCGTAAGAGACTTCAGCCGATCAGTTCAAAGATTGTGTTGCCAACCTGACTGGTGATAATGGGCTGGTGTGATGCGGTGGGAGAACTGACTTGAGGTTTTGCGTTTGTGTTCGCAAATGTTGCGGTTTAGCAAGAGTCGCCACCAACTTTTATTTTATCCAAAAGGAAAGGTAAAAAAGCACAGGAAAGACCTTTGAGATTGTTTTTGGGTTCGGGGGGTAGATTATGAAAAGGGAAGGTGCTAGCACCCTTTTCATCCATAGTGTTCCATGGGCTCTTAGTTACTTGTTTTAGATCACTTGCTTTGCTTTTCAATTATTTAAAATGGTGCTCTGTGTGGTTTTGAAAGTATTTTAAAAAGAGGCCTTTGTATAGGCAACCTTTGTAATGTTTCTTGTTTGAATGTATACAAAGGTGTTTGTCTTTTGAAAAATGTTTCAATGTTTGAAAGTTTGTTGGGAAATTGTTTTGAAATTGTGTATGTGTTTGTTTGAAAATAGCAAGGATGGTTTGCAATTTGATCAAGTAACTAGGAGTTGTCTACCCTTACTTAAAAGTCTTTCCTACACATTTTTAACCCTTTGACATTGTTGTTTTACCATTGTATTTGGTAAACAACCCTATCTTTGGATGTTAAACGGGACGGGCGTGGGTCATCGTATGACCACGATAACAATATTGCCTAGTATCTTAGCAAGTTTTTGAGGGACTAGATCATTTTTGTTTAGGCAACCAAGATAGCGTCATCGAGGGACTATGATCTTTTTGTTGTTGCATTGATTTTTCCAAGATAGCTAGCATGCATACCATGGCCATTTTAAGGCAACAAAGTGGATGAAACCCTAGGGGTGCTTGTGTGCAATGTGTTGTCATTTTTCATGCATTTTTGTCTTGTGTTTAGTCATACTATTTGTTTGATTTTGGTCTTTGCATACAAAACACTAATCTTACTATCATGCATATAAAGCAATAAAATGCGTAAAAGTAAATCTAAGACTATTACAACATTATTATGGGGAGGGGGTACAAGTTTTGAATAGGGGGATATTGCTCAAAATAAAGCCCTAAAACTATTACAACCAAATTGAATTTATTGTACAAATAAATAAACAAAGCAAATATTTAAATATGGAATAAATTGTAAATATGCAAAAAAAATGTTTTGTATTTATTTTATGTATGTAAAATAAATTTATTTAAGTATTAAAAATAAGAAGATAAAAAATGATTATTTTTGAAAGGGTGAAGAAACCATAATTTTTGTTTTAAGAAAATATATTCTATATTATTTATTTATTTCATTTTTTGTTTAATAAAATAAATATATATATATATATATATATATATATATATATATATATATATATATATATATATATATATATATATATATATATATATATATATATATATATATATATATATATATATATATATATAAATGTTTAAAAAAAGAAAATATGTGAGAAAATATTATTTTAAGTATACAAATAATAAAAATAAAAAATATATAATATTTTTTATATTATTTATAAATTTTATTTAGAAAAATAAGTTATATTAACCTAATAAACTAATTTTATGCCATAAAAATAATAAAAAATAATAAAATAAAATGCAAAAATTAAGAAAATATTTTTTGGGTTTTTTAATGTTTGTAAAAAATAAATAAAGTCAGAAAATATAAATATGCAAAAAAATATAGAAAATATAAGAAAATGCAAAAGGGGGTGCAAATAACAAGATGGAGGGTGTGAATAACAAAAAAACCAAGCCCAAGCCCAATCTCCTTCGTCCCTATCCTCTGGCCAAACACGCGCGCGTTCTGCAACTTCAAATTTGTTCTCTCTATTCTTTGCATTAAATCAAAAACTCACAACATGAAACTTATAGAGTTTTAAACCACGATTCTAATGATATAAAAAACTTGATCTAACTCTCAAAGACCAGAGAGAATTTCAGTGGCCCTAAATTCTAACCTAGTTTTTTCAGCATGTTCAACATCTAAATTCTCCTAGCTCAGTTAATATAAATAAGAACTATGCATATGTACATCTCAAGGACATTAAAGACTACATTTTTGCTTCACAAACCTAAGCCTAATGATGCCTAAATAAGGAGATAGAACTTTGAAAATTACCTTGTTCAGTCAAGTTCGAATATGGCCATGTAGCAACTTTGAATGAGGCCTGAAGTTCTTTTGAGCTTGCTTGATGTTCCCTCAACCTTTCCCAATGCTCAGCTTGCTTTGAAATGGCTTGAATCTCCTTGTAGAACTCAACCTGCAAAGCTTCAAAATGAAAATGGTGAAGTGTGCAAACGAGGTTACAGTTGCAAAGTAAGGGCCTGGACAGTTTAGGTGTGTTGTATTGAATGTGTTTGAAGTGGTTTCAAGCAAAACGCACGAGGCAAATTTGTTTTGGAAGTGGTTCTGCAGAAGATGCCCTGTTTGGGCAAGAACTTGTGATTTTTGTGCTTAAGGGTGTTTGAGATGCTATGAGCTCGTGTTTTAGGCTTTTTTACAATATGTTGAGGTTGTTTGAAAATGTTACAAGACTTGGTTTTAACAGATGCACCAGTTATGGACTTTTTGCAAGCTTACTTGCTTTTGAAGCAAAAGTTGAAATGACAAAGGCCAAGGTTGTACAAGCTAGCTCAAGGTCTGCATAGGGTTGGTGAGCTTTTCCTGAAGTTTGTGGATGTTTTTTGTATCAAGAGATCAGGTCCAATGCTCAAGATAAACAAAAATGCAAAAAGTATGCTTTATGGAAATGGTATTGTAACCTTTTTGCCATTTTTGGATTAAACCCTTGTATAATGCTCTAAAGCTCAGAATCAAGCCTTTGTCCAATGTATTTGCATTTAATTAAGGAGTGTGGAAAGTTTTAAGACCTGTAAAACAAGTACAAGCATGCTTAGGACATATTTGCAACTTGTAGCAATGTGCAAAATGCCATGGACAAAAGTGAGAAATTGTCATTTTCATTCCTTCGATTCTCCCTAACCATAAATGATCTTGGAGAGTTCTCTGACATTTTGGAAAGCTTGTAACATGCTTTACAATCCATCTTTGAAATGAATTTTGAGATTACAATTGGAACTAGGTGAAAAGTTGCCATGAAGATAGGTCAAATCCTGCCTAAACTAGGGCAAAATTTCACTAAGTTAAAAGTTTCATGGACCCCTATTCACAAAATCATAACTTGAGATCCAAGCATCTTTTGGGAAAACTTTGTTAATAAAAGTTGTAGATTTTGTGGAGGACTACAACTTTCATGTTGGAAGTTTTCTTTGAATCCAATTGTATCATGGTGAAAATGTTGGAAAAAGTTGGGAAAAAATAAGAAATTTTCATAACTTAGAAAAATTCTAAGTTATGAAAAATTTCAAACTTAAACCCTAATTTTCAAAATTAGGTTTCTTGGTGAACATGTTTCATTTTTTGACACATCTTGATGAAAAATGACCCTTGGCACTTGATTTTGACCAAAAAGTCAAAGTTTGACTTTTCAATGTACAGTTGATTTTTGATCAGTTGACTGGAAAATTCATATGTCAATCCAATGCATTTGAGATCTTTTGAACCTTGTGATTAGGTCAAGATGATTCCATTGAGTCCTTGAAACCATGCTTGAACCCAATTTGCCATTGGCTAGGCAAAAAATCAGAAATTTCCCTTCTACAGTCAAAACCCTAAAAATGACCATTTTGCCCTTTTGCTGATCTGATCAAATTTCTTGAGGAGTTGTGGTCCAAACTTGATCAAATGGTTCATATGAGTCTATAATGTTGATGTGGATCCAAAATTATGAGGTTTGACTATAAATTGGCCATAGTTGACTTTTTCCCCAATACAACTGATTTTTAGGTCAACTGTCCAATTGACTGGGCAAAATAGTGATTCAAAGCTTGAAACTTGGTATGAGAAATCTTAGAGGTCCAACATGAAGTATGAAATTCACATGAGGCATTGAAAGTCCAAAAATCCATGTGCAAACTCAAACCCTAATTCCAGGTCAATAGTGCAAGGAGATGTCTTTAGCTGAGGAAACCCTAATCTGGTCTGGAGTCCAAGAAATCTTGTGAGGAGATACTTGATAAAATGAGAGGGAAAAATTTGGGGTATAACAGCTGCCCCTGTTCAATCTTCTTGAACCTGAAGAGTTAGATTGGCGATTTTATCGTTCGTGACTCGAAGGTAAAATATGATTGGACACTAGAGTGCCCGTAAATTTGCACTCGTCAAAGTGTAGTTGAGGAAATGGGCTTAAAGATGCCATTTAGAGATGTGATAGAATCTTGTTGGAGATGGGATTAAAGATGCCATCCAAGGATGTTTGTTGAATTGTATGTTGTAAGTCAGAATAAAAAGTATCAGAATGGTGTCCGCGTCGGGAACGTATCTGAACTGTACCTGGTAGTTGGAATCTGAATGAGCAATAGAATAGCATCTGTGTCTGGAGCATCTCTAAGTTGTATCCGAGCTTTGAATCTGAATAAGCAATAGAATAGAATCTGTGTCTGGAGCATCTCTAAGCTGTATCTGAATTCTATATTTGAATAAGCAATAGAATAGCATCCATGTCTGGAGCATCTCTGAGCTGTATCTGAGCGTTGAATCTGTATAAGCAATAGAATAGCATCCGTGTCTGGAGCATCTCTAAGTTGTATCTGAATTCTGTATTTGAATAAGCAATAGAACAACATCCGTGTCTAGAGCATCTCTAAGTTGTATCTGAGCTTTGAATCTGTATAAGCAATAGCATAGCATTCGTGTCTGGAGCATCTCTAAGCTGTATCTGAGCTTTGAATCTGTATAAGCAATAGAATAGCATCCGTGTCTGGAGCATCTCTAAGCTGTATCTAAGCTTTGAATCTGTATAAGCAATATAATAGCATCCGTGTCTGGAGCATCTCTAAGTTGTATCTGAATTCTGTATTTGAATAAGCAATAGAATACCATCCGTGTTTGGAGCATATCTAAGCTGTATCTTGATTGTATATTGGTAGCTTGTTAATCTTATCCTGAAAAGGGTAAAATGTTAGCTGAAACACAAAGTTCTGTTGCATGAAATGTATGATGCAATAAAATGTGTTTTATTAATGTTTATGATATATGAATATAATGTATGCGCATGTAAGCTGATTTGTTGTATTACTGAGGAAAATAAATCCTTGATAGCTGGGGATAATGAAATATTTGACTGCTGTCGGGGAAAATAAATCCTTGACCGCTGCTGGAGATTAAAAATCCTTGATAACTTCTGTGGGGATGTGAGAATCCTTCATAACTTCCTGGGGATATAGGGATCCTTCAAGTCTTTGGAGTTGGAATATGATGATCATTCTGTTGTGAAAATAAGGCCAAGTGTTGCTTGAGAAACCTGCTTGGGGAATCCAGAGAACTTTGAAGACTTCTACTGGGGGTTAAATAATGGGAAACCTTACTCGGCTGGGGAATAGGGAAAACTCTGGCGATCTCTACCGGGGATCAAACAAAGGAAAACCTTGATCTGCTGGAGAATAAGGAAGGCTCTGATGGCTTCTGCGGGGAACTAAGAATGAGAATCTTCAATCTACTAGAGAATTTGAATCCTTGGGGACTTCATGCTGGGGAGTCAAGAATGAGAATCTTCGATCTGCAGGGGATTTAAAAAATTCTGACAAATCCATGCTGGGGAGTAATGAAGACTCTGGCAACTTCACTGGGGAATCAAGAATGAGAATCTTCAATCTTCTAGGGGAATTTGAATCCTTGGGGACTTCATGCTGGGGAGTCAAGAATGAGAATCTTCGATCTGCAGGGGATTTAAAAAATTCTGACAAATCCATGCTGGGGAGTAATGAAGACTCTGGCAACTTCACTGGGGAATCCAAAATGAGAATCTTCAATCTGCTAGGGGAATTTGAATCCTTGGGGACTTCATGTTGGGGAGTTAAGAATGAGAGTCTTCATTCTGTTGGGGATATCAGGAGTTTGGGTGTATGCCAATCTACTGGGGAGTCAAGAATGAGAATCTTCATTCTGTTGGGGATATCAGGAGTTTGGGTGTATGCCAATCTACTAGGGAGTCAAGAATGAGAATCTTCATTCTGTTGGGGATATCAGGAGTTTGGGTGTATGCCAATCTACTGGGGAGTCAAGAATGAGAATCTTCATTCTGTTGGAGATATCAGGATTTTGGGTGTATGCCAATCTACTGGGGAGTCAAGAATGAGAATCTTCATTCTGTTGGGGATATCAGGAGTTTGGGTGTATGCCAATCTACTGGGGAGTCAAGAATGAGAATCTTCATTCTGTTGGGGTTATCAGGAGTTTGGGTGTATGCCAATCTACTAGGGAGTCAAGAATGAGAATCTTCATTCTGTTGGGGATATCAGGAGTTTGGGTGTATGCCAATCTACTGGGGAGTCAAGAATGAGAATCTTCATTCTGTTGGGGATTTCAGGAGTTTGGGTTGTATGCCAATCTACTGGGGTTTCAAGAATGAGAGTCTTCATTCTGTTGGGGATATCAGGAGTTTGGGTTGTATGCCAATCTACTGGGGTTTCAAGAATGAGAATCTTCATTCTGTTGGGGATATCAGGAGTTTGGGTTGTATGCCAATCTACTGGGGTTTCAAGAATGAGAATCTTCATTCTGTTGGGGATATCAGGAGTTTGGGTTGTATGCCAATCTACTGGGGTTTCAAAAATGAGAATCTTCATTCTGTTGGGGATATTAGGAGTTTGGGTTGTATGCCAATCTACTGGGGAATTATCCTAGGTTGGGGATAAAACAAAAGTTAACTGTTATCTGGTTGATTCTCAGATTTTAAGACAACTTGCTGGGGAATTTGGGGAAAGCTGGAAGGTTTCCATTGGGGATTGATAGTGGGAAATTTGACTTGACTGGGAAAAAGGTTTCATCTCCGCTGAGGATCTATAGTTCAAAGTTTTTGCTCCGCTGGGGATTGGGAGTTTGAAGTTTTAACTCTGATGGGAATTAAAGGTTTGAAATTATAACTCCGCTGGGGGTGTGTACTTCAAGGTTTTAGCTTCGTTGGGGATCTGGATGATGTGATGTAGAGATTGTGTATGAAAATGGGCTTAAAGATGCCATTTAGAGAAACAGAGGAGAATTGTCGGAGATGGGCTTATAGATGCCATCCAAAGGTGATTGTTGACAGAAATCTAAACTGGATCTGAATAGAGAATGAATCAGAATAATCCATTGGGAGATTTATCTGAAATAGCAAAATTCCGGAAAATGAATCAGAATAAATCATTGAGAGATTTTTCTGAAACAGTCAAAATTAGGAGTATCTTCAACTGGAATAAGAATCAGGGAGATCTTAGTGTCGATTTGACTGAACCAGAGAAGGTCTTGAATTAAATTTGACTGGATAAGAATAAAAAAATCTTAGAATCGATTTAACTGAATCAGACGAAAGTCTTGGAATATCTTCGACAGATCTCGGGGAAAATAAATCCTTCACTGCTGTTGAAGAGTATGTGTGCCTTCAAACTTTTCTTAGAATGTTTCCAATGGGGATTCCTGCTTCGTTGTTTGAGGAGGACTCCGCCGGGAAATGTTGATCTTTGTCTTGATAGAAATAGAATTTTAGGAGCTTCAGTCGTCCATTATTCTACTGGGGAATCATCTCTGTTGAATTTTGGGAACTTCGGTCGTCTGTTATTCTAATGAGGAATCATCTTTGTCAGAAGGATTATGGGGAGATTTGTCACTGCCCCTAGTAGCAAGTGTTTATGACTTTTTCCAGGAAATGTTTGATTGTATGCAAACCTTTATTGGGATTGACGTTCAATGCCCCAAGTGACGGGGACGGAGACCTGCCCCTGGTTACTCTGCTCTTTGAGAGATTTCTTGAAATCTTGACTGGACTGCCCGAGGTTTATTGGACAATGACATGTCATGTCCCTCGTTGATAGGAGATTTTTTTGCAACGGAAGTGGCATCCCACTTGAAGTGACTTTGTTCACTGAGAGAGCTTTTCGTTCATCAGATATTCATTGTGTGAATCTCCCTGTTGCCAAACAAATAGCCATATGCAAACAACGATATTCAAATAATGTAAAGTTTATGCTTGTCTTGAAATTTTGAAAAATCGTTTTTTAGAAGAAAGCTTTTTGTAAGAAAAATTCAACTCAGGATTTAGAGCAAAGCCTTACAGGAGTCAGGATATCTTTTGTAACAGTATGCTTTCAAACTAACCCATGCTTCAATTAGGACTTTTGAAGGGTTGTAACATGGCTTGGTTCACGGTTTAAGAAACAAAGGATAAAGGCTCGAAGTACATTTGTACCCACCCGCTCTTCGTGATGTTCTTCAATCCTAAACTCAGTTAATTATGCGTTTGAACTCCAAATGAGTCTGGAACGACATTTTGGTGATGGTTCAAACAAGTTAAGTTTGTTGGAAGGAAGTCATTTTTGCAACATTATTTTTGTTGAGGATTTGTAGTGACCTCTTTCTTTTGATTTGTTATCCCTTAATTTTTGCCTGACTGTTCTTGTTTTAAGATTACAATCAACGGGATGCCCCAATTTTTCTTTAAGTCTCCTTCGTAGGTTTTGACTTAGTGGGCTTTTCTCTTGAGCGTAGTATTTTAAACCTTCGCTAGCACCCATAGACACCCTGAAGTTGGGTACGCGTGGGAGCGAGGTCGGCATGGTATTGATACTGCTTGTAAAAATCAGCAGCAAGGTCTTCCCAATTACAGATACTAGCTCCTTCCAGTTGGTAAAACCATTCTAGTTGAGTCCCTGAGAGACTATCTTGAAAGAAGTGGATCCAGAGGTTCTTATCAGCAGTGTATGGCTGGATCTTTCTAACACACGAGCGGAGGTGCAGCTTTGGACAAGAAACCCCGTCGTATTTAGCAAAGATTGGTGCTTTAAACTTGTGGGGAATCACCACCCCAGATGACAAACCCAGATCACCAAAGTCCAATCCAGGGACCTTCTGGATCTCCATCGCACTTAACCGATCTTCAAGCTGTTTATACCTATCTTCAGCCGGAGGATACTGGTCTTCGTCAAAGTCAGTCTCGTTGTCAAATACCACAGGGCTAGGAGCCCTCCTTTCTTCTTGGTTTTCTCCCCCTCCAGATGAGTGGGATAAATTGACTTCATCTCGCAAATTGTTACCAAACCTGCGACCCATGTTCAGGAGGACCGTCTTCTTCTTCTTCTTCTTCTTCTTCTTCTTCTTCTTCTTATCCTTCAAAATAAGAGTCTTCAGATCTTGCTGACCCTTAGCCAAACTCATGAACATTTCCTGGAATTGAGCGTTTTGAGCTTGTAGAGCCTTAATAGCTTGATCCGTTGATGTTTCGGAAGACATGATGTGCTAAAATAAACAGCGAAGAAGATGAGAAACCTGTAATGGGTACCTATGATGAGGTGCATGGGAATGATATGTGTATGATATGATTTCAAAGACGTCGAGAGATTCAAATTCGTAAACCAAAATGAAACACACTTTTATTATATAAACTTGAATCAATGTTTGACAAATGCCCTTAAGGCGTTACAAAAATAAATACTGAAAAGTAAACCAAAACTAGAAATAAGCAAAAGACATCAGTGCTCCCATGTTCGTTTCCCGTTGGTGCTGACATAGTCGTTGAGGATCTTCTCATTCTCCAACTGCCTTGTAAGCTTTAGAATCTTCCGCTCCTGCTCGTGATACTTTTCTCTGTAAGTATCGCACTCTTCTCTCAACTGGATCCACGACCTCTTTAATGCCCCAATGTCAATTGGCATGTACGGATGTAGGACAGTAGGAGGAACTCCTTCTTCATCAGCATTCTCAATAATTACCAGTAAGACAGCTTCGTATGGCATTCCCAGCTTTTGGGCACGGATTCGAACCCATCGGAGATATGGTTCCATTGGAAGAGAGGTCTTTATCCCTAACTCATGTGAATCAGACCTGTGTACCCTGTTCTAAGCTCGTATGAACCTGCGGTGATGCTCCTCACTATCCCCTTGGAAGTCAAAGACAATGCTCGGAATCGGCAACTCATGAGGACCGTCCTTTCTAGCTCGCCCAAACTGTCGCAAGGCCAGACAAGGATTATAGGTGATCCCTCCCCTAATTCCAAGTAAAGGAACATTGGGGTATTCTCCACACCGGTCGATAACACCTACTTCTTCCATGTCCTTAGTACTCCAGATGATGTCATTGTGAGAGAGAGACATAATTCTGTAGGCCCAACCCATGCCTTCCTTGTTCTTCAAAACAGATTTGGGGAGGTGAGAAATAAACCACCTCACCAGCAATGGTGCACAACACATAAGGGTTCCCTGTTTCCGAGCAGTGCGGGCATAAAGAGAGTGCAGAATGTCACCCAAGAGAGTGGGCACCGGATTACGGGACATAAAGATCTTCATCGCATTCACGTCAACAAAGGAATCTGAGTTAGGAAACAACACCAAACCATAAATGAGAAGGGCCAGGATGTCCTCGAATGCCTGAAAATCCAAACTGTCCCAAAACTGATTAGCCCGATCAACCAAGAACTTAGCCAAGAAGCCCTTTGTCCCACTTCTAGTCTCCCAGTTAGACATTACCTCAGCCTTTGTTAGATGGAGGGCTGAAGCAATCTCTTCCGGCCTAAGGACTTTCTCCCAACCTGTAAATGGGGTCTGCTCTAAAATAGAGATACCAAGTAGATCAGAGAATTCCTCCAGAGTAGGGACTAACTGATAGTCCGGGAAAGTGAAGCAGTGGTATAATGGATCAAAGAACTGGCATAAAACACTCAACATCTGCTCATCCATCTTGGAAGTGACCAACCCAAGGAGGTGACCATGTCTTCTGATAAAGGAGGTAGTATCTGGGACCTTTGCAACCAAATCTCTAAGCTGAGTAGGAATCCGTGCAAAGCTGATCCAGATAGTGTTTCTACGCATAGGTGCCATGACCTACAAAACAGAGCAAAGATGAATCCTCTCTGTCTTTGAAATAGGTTAGTCCAATGCAATATGCATGCAATGTCATGATGCATGATGTCATGATAGAAACACATCACAAGTATTCACAGATAGAAAACATGGTAAGGGCAAACAAGTCACACAGATAGCCCTTAGATTTCAGGCTGACAAGGAGTTTAGGTATTACCTTCTTTCAGTTTAGTTGGTTCAAACCTGTCCTAGTAATAGTAATCGGGTTCTAGAGGATCTCAATATCACTGACCACCCTCGATCGGTCCTAATTCCAGTTTGGCAACCTTTTCTTGCGGCCAGAATCATCGCGAGAGTTTGGTCTTAATGAGTGTAGCATACTGCTACTGTTCTATGGCCAAGTTGGTCAATTATAGGTTTTAAGGTCAGTTGGTGCTTAATGACCCCTTAGAAGACCCATATTCTCCTTGTTCCACCACAAGGGATATCGGTACAAACTAAAGTGCCACACCAACGTAGCTACTGCTTCAACCGTATCGGTCTACGTTATACAGTTCCCTCACAGTTTATTGCTACTTACCTAAAGGGTATCCCCCAGATCCGGGTTAGGATCTATAGTAATTCCGATTCAAACCCACAAAGATAAAGCATACAAATCAAGCAATTGAAAACATCATGATGAACTATTCCTAAGGTACACCCCACTTATAAATTCTTCCCAACAGAGTCGCCAGTTCTGTGATATGGTGGGAAGAACTGACTGTTTTTTGGAATGCTGGATTGTGTTTTGCATTTTATATTCGCAAAATTTCGCGGTAAGCAAGAGTCGCCACTGACTTTTATTTTATCCAACAAGGAAAGGAAAAAAGCACAGAAAATTTCCTTTTTTCGAGATATTTCTGAGTACGGGGGGTAAATTATAGAAAGGGAAGGTATTAGCACCCTTTCTCTCCGTAGTTATCTACGGGCTCTTAGGTACTTGCTCAATTGTTTTAAAAAAAAATTTCTTTGTGCTTGTGGGTTTTGAAAAGTTTTTTTTAACTTTGATTTAACTCTTGCTTCTGTCCTCAAAAGTGTAATGAAGTGTTTTGAAAACTTTGTCGAAAAGTGTAAGTGTGGAAAATTTGTTTTGTTTTGAATGTGCAAGTATCTAAGAACTATCTACCTACTCAAAAAAGGAATCGTTCTATGCTAATTTCCTTTAAACAATGCTATCCCATTGTTAATGAGTGGGTAGCACCGTCGTTGGAGTTTAAGAGTCAATTTGAATGCGGGACATACGGTCACCAAAGCAATGTTAAGACACCTTAGCGGTAACCCTAATGTCTTAGACCATTTGTTTGAGGCAACAATATCCGAGGCAACCGTTTCCAGGCGACTATGATCTTTTAGACAAGAGGGCGACCTCTAAAACGACCTATACTCAATGACCGTGCACGAAGGCAACCAGGCGGGACGTACCCTAAGAGTGAGCATGTGCAAGTGTGTTGTTTTCAGTTTATTTTTATCTTTTCACATGTTAAGGGTGATCTAATTTAATTTTAGATTAAGCATTCATTCTTGTCATGCAAAGCCTATTATCAAACATCTAACAGTTGTATAATTTGCGGAAATTAAATTACAAGGCGTCGGGTATTTACATCGCCAAAAGCAACCCTTTGAAAATAAAAATAAAGTGGTAAAATAAATAAATGGTCCTAATTAACTATTACATACCCGAAGCAGATACATCAATATGGATAAAAATAAATAAAGCGCGCAGAAAATTAAATCGAGTGTGAATTAGGGTTTTGACCCTTTTGAAAGAAAATGCCCATTTTTTTGGTTTTTTATTTAAGAAAAGAAATTAATCCTAAATTAAATAACTAAATTAAATTAATAAGTTAATTAATGAAAAAAAAATTTATGACATATTTTTGAGTTTTTTTATTATTTTAAGAAAGAAAATAAAAATAATTAAATAAATTAAAACCTAATGATTTCTAATTAATTTTAAATATTTACAAAATGAATTAAAGTTTCCTAATTAATATCCTAATTAATTAATAAGTTTATTAATAAAAATAAAAGTTTTAAAATTTGATTGGATAAAAAAAAGTATTTTTGTGATTTTATTTGATAAAAAAAGGAATTTTGTTATTGGTTAGAAAATTAGTTAAATAAAATAAAACCATTAAATTAAATAGACAAAATTAAAAAAAAAAGTAGAAGAATTGGGCCTGATTGGAGGGTGTAGGTAGCAACTTTGTTGGCCCAATAATGCTGGCCCTATTGACTTTTCCTGATCTAGTGTGTGTGCATTGACTTGGCTTATGGTGGGCTTCCAACATTGACCACCAGATCTGGCCCTTAGGCCATCTGGCGCTGGGATTGTTGAGGGAGCATGGTGGGTTGCAAACTGGCATATGCACTGGAATACCTGAAAATAAGTGAGAAAACACAATTTGCTAGAGGCAGGGATCGAACCCCTGACCTCCAGGCACTAATGCCTTGAACGTGTACATGGTGACCAGCTGGGCCACGCTGCTTTGTTGTTAACAAAATACAACATGACAATAATATAAAACAAACAAATTCGTTAGTGGAATTTGGCGCGAATTTCAAACAATCCAACAGGAGGGTGACAACGCATCATCCTCTTCCTCAAAAACCTGTAAAAATTACCTGCGAATTTTTATCCGCAGCGAAAAGCATGGCTTCCTCCTAAAATCATCCTAAGGCCATGTAAATTCATACCAAGAACATGGTTGAACTCGTCATAACCTCCTGATCATAATCATATCCTTCATGTGGACCAATTTTCCCTGAAACAGAAAACCCCCAAAAACGCGAACCAAACCCTAACAATGGTGGTTTTCTATACAAGCCAGATAAATTCAATTGATTATTATGAAAAGCTTGCAAATGATGTGAGGATCAAGAATATGCAGTTATTTCATGAAAACAATGTCTAATTTCTGAGATATGAAATCAAGAACAGGGGTAACTTGCATGAGACTTACAGTGCGTATGAGGGCCTGAGAATGCCTGGTTTGGATTGGGATAGCTTGTGTGTGTTTCCAGGAAGCGATTGGGATACGTCTCAACTCTTGAAAATGCCTCCAACCTTGATTTCGATCTCAAGCTTTTTTGTGATTTTTGCAAAGTTGGTTCTGACTCCACACTTGGTCTCCAACCCTGATTTTCGTGCATGTAGCTTGTTTATGTATTGTGCATTGGATTAGGGTAACAAACTTTGTCCAAATCCTCCCACATTGATGATTGCATATTTGATTTGATCTTCCATTAAAACCTTCCAAATTTGATTTGATTTGGATCTTTTTGTGCATACAAGCCTTGATTCGAATTTGATTGCAAAGCTAGCTATAATTAGAGCCTGAAATGATCAAGAAATCCATTGATATCGATGCTTTAGATTTTATATGGTTTTATTTGATTTAAAATGCATTAATTCAAATAAAATCACATTAAATAATAAAAATGAGATATGGACACATGGCAAGGGCTAGAGCACATGGGCAATAATGAAAACTCAAAACAAGTGAAAAAGAATGGGCCCATTTGACAAAATTTGAAGTTTTGGGGATAGTTGACCTTTGGCAATTTTGCAAAAAAGTCCAACTTCAACAATGCATAACTTCTTAAATTTTGAACTTTTGGAAGTGTTCTTGGACTTTTTAGAAAGCTTGAGGTGTCCTATAATCAACCCTTTTGGTCTCATTTCAATTTGATATTCCATGCTCAAGTTAGAAGCTTTGACAAAAAAGGTGTTTTTGTTGACTTTTCAAAATGACCTATAATGTCCAAATTCATAACTTCTTGTGAGTTCATTTTTTGAACCTGTGCTATGAAGATGGATTGTAGTAAATTGCATCCTCTTCAAAATGAGCTTTGGATGAGTCATTTCTCATAAAGTATGAGAAAGTTATGCTTGGTCAAAGTTGAGTTGACTTTTCCTATAAAACCCTAATTTAGCAACGTTTGAATCTTGATGAATTGTGAGCAATCCTTGATGAATCATGATCAACCCTTGATCAAATGATGAAATATCCTTCAAAATGAGAATGTTGACAAAAAATCTTGAAATTTGACTGTATTTAGGTCACAATTGACTTTTGCCCTAGCACAGTCGATTTTTGGACTTTTGAGCAATTGAATGAGCAAACTTTCTCTGCAAGGCTTGAAATTTGACCTGGATGATCTTGAGAACATATTAGGACATTGGTGAGAACTTGGGGTCACTTGGAATCAAATATATTGATGCAACACAAAACCCTAATTTGGGGTAGACTGCCTTAGGAGAGAGCTTGTCTAACCAACTCTTGAGCAACCTTGGGCAACTTGGAGATTTTTCTTGTAATGTTTTGAGAAATATGGAAGGGAAAATTTTGGGGTACAACAGCTGCCCCTATTCAATCTTCTTAAACCTGAGAATGTAGATTGGCTTTCATGCCTTTCGTGATCCAAAGGTGGAAGATGATTGAACACTAGAGTGCCCAGAAATTTGCACTCGCATGAAGTGGTTGTTGCTTTTTTACGTCGGGAATGGGCTTACAGATGCCATTTGGAGGAGTTTCGATCGCATAAGAGATTCCTTAGCGAGAGCTTGCATACCTGTTGTTAAGGAAGATTCCGCTAGGAAAGTCTGATTTTTGTTGAGATTTAGGAACTTGCCCGTAATTCAACTGAGGTGTTGAGATTTAGGAACTCGCCCGTAATTCAACTGAGGAGGGAAACATCTTCATCGAGATTTAAGAACTCGCCCGTAATTCAACTGAGAAAACTTCTCTGCTGAGATTTAGGAATTTGTCTGTACTTCAACGGAGGAGCAACTTTGTCGAGATTTAGGACCTTTCTGTAATTCAACTGAGAAAAACTCTGTTGAGATTTAAGAACTCGTCAATAATTCGACTTGGGGAAACATCTTCATCGAGATTTAAGAACTTGCCCATAATTCAACTGAGAAAACTCTGCTGAGATTTAGGAATTCGTCCGTAATTCGATGAAGGAACTTTGTCGAGATTTAGGACCTTGTCTGTAATTCAACCGAGGATAATTCTGTTGAGATTTAAGAACTTGTCAGTAATTCGAATGGAGGGAAACATCTTCATCGAGATTTAAGAACTTGCCAGTAATTCAACTGAGAAAACTCTGCTGAGATTTAGGAACTCGTTTGTAATTCGACGTAGGAACTTTGTCGAGATTTAGGACCTTGTTTGTACTTCAACATCTCTGTTGAGTTTTAAGAACTTGTCAGTAATTCGACTGGAGGGGAAACATCTTCATCGAGATTTAAGAGCTTGCCCGTAATTCAACTGAAAAAACTCTGCTGAGATTTAGGAACTCGTCCGTAATTCGAAGGAGGAACTTTGTCGAGATTTAGGACCTTGACTGTACTTCAACATCTCTGTTAAGTTTTAAGAACTTGTCAGTAATTCGACTGAGATAAAAGCTTCATAGCTTTGAATTTTATGAGAATTTAACCGCATCCTTCCTGAAAGGTAAAATTTAGCTGTATGTAATGCATGATATGTATCAAGCAATGATGTTCTCAAAATAAATGAGATTGTGTTGTATGATGCGTATATGCATGTGTCATGATGTATGGAAATGTAATGTTTTTAGCTAGGGAAAATAAATCCCGGATATCTGCTGGAGAAAAAGAGTTGAATTCTTCATTTTCCGCTGGGAATGGCGAACGAAGATGATTATGAGAATAAACCTGCAGGAGAGGATAACTTTGTTGGGGAATATACTGATGAGGAGATTACTCTGTGGGGAAGAGATGCTCTGTAGAGGATTCTGCTGATAAATTTTGCTGGGGATGGATTACCGTTGCTGGTGATACTGAATCCTATTGGGGATTGAAGTTTCTGTTTGTGAAAGGAATGAACTCCGTTGGGGATGATTTCTCAATATGGCATTTTTTTTCAAATCTTGATCATGGTCTTAAAACACAACATTATGAGGGAGATTCTTTCCATGATTTCTTGTCTCCTCATTCCCATCTATAAATATAGAGCCATACAAGCTTGAAAGGGACGAAAATCCTCTCTAAAAAGCTCTCAAAAAGCTCTTCAAAAAGTTCTCTAAAAGCTCTTCAAAAAGCTCTCCAGAAATCAAAGAATTGGTGCAAGTCATATCTCGAGGTTCCGGCCTCTCGCAATTGACATCAAGCCTCAAAACATACTCTTGAAGTCCTCATGAGTCTTACAAGGCCCAAGAGAAATCCATCACACGCCTAGCACGCCCACCGGTTTGGTAAAATTTTAAATTTCGAATCTCTAATTTTAATCACATTTTATGGTATGCTAACGTTTGTTTGAGTTTATGTAGAACAGTTATGAATGGTTGAATCACAGGTACCATTCAAGAATTAAAAAAAACACCATAGTTAGAGCATGAAGCTTTCGAAGATCTGGGCTCAGGAATGCTCTTTACACCTCCCAAAAGTGTTGTTTCAGGCCCATTTCTCACTCTTTATTTTTATTTTTTTTTCAATTTATTTATTTCTTATTTATTTTACTAACCAAATAATTAATCTTCTTTTCATAAAAAAATTCACAAAAATATTTTATGTCCAATTAAATTTCAGAATTTTATTTTTTATTAATAAATATTAATTAATTTAATTAGGATATTAATGTTAGATAACTTTAAATGATTTTTACAAATATTTAAAATTAATTAGAAATCAATAGCTTTTTAACACTAATTTAATCATTTCATTTTCTTTCCTAAATTAACAAAACTCCAAAAATATGTCATTTAATATTTTTCATTAATTAATTTATTTAATAATTAATTTAGCATTTAATTTTTAGGACTTAATTTCTTTTCTTAAAAAATAAATAAATAAAAACAACAAAACATTTTATTTATAAAATTAAATTCTAACTTTTATTTTTGTTAATAAACATTAATTAATTGATTTAGAATTTTAATTAGAATAACTTTCACATTTTTGTAAAATAATTAAAATTAACTTAGACATAATTAGGTTTTTATTAACATTGATTAATTTTATTTTCTTTCTTTAAATATCAAAAATCCAAAAAATATTTATTTTTATTAATTTATTTATTTATTTATTAATTTAATAATTAATTTAGGATAGTTTCTTTCTTAATTCAAAAATAACAACAAAAAAAACTTTCTTTCAAAAAAGGGTCAAAACCCTAAACTTGCACCCGATTTAATTTCCGCACGCGATTTACTTTCTTTTATCCAATATTATATTTGTTCCCGGAATGTAATAGATAATTAGGACCATTTAATTTTTTTTATCGCTTTATTTATTTTCCGCATTTAAATTTCAAAGGGCTGCTTTTGACGATGTAAATACCCGACGCCTTGTAATAGTTAGTTAAATTTCCGCAATTTAATTTCCGCAACTTATATAACTGTTAGATGATTGATAATAGGTATGCATGACAAGATTGAATGTTTAACCTAAAATCAACATAGATAGCCATTAACATGTACAAAGACAAAAATTAACTGAAAATGACACACTCGCACATGCGCACTCTTAGGGTACACCCCACTTGGTTGCCTTCGTACGCGATCATTAAGTATAGGTCACTTTAGAGGTCGCCCTCTTGTCCAAAGATCATAGTCACCTCGAAAAGGTTGCCTCGGATATTGTTGCCTCAAAACAAATGATCTAAGACATTAGGGTTACCGCTAAGGCGTCCTAACATTGCTTTGGTGACCGTAAGTCCCTAAATTCGAATTGACCCTTAAACTCCAACGACGATGCTACCTACTCATCAATAGTGGGATGGCATTGTCTAAAGGAAGATAGCATAGAACGATTCTTTTTTTCGAGTAGGTAGATGGTTCTTAAGTACTTGCTCTTTCCAAAACAAAACAAAACTTTTCACACTTACACCTTTCAAACAAAAAAACTTCTTCAAACCCACAAACACACAGAAAAGAAATTTTGAAAACAATATGAGCAAGTACCTAAGAGCCCGTAGATAACCACAGATAGAAAGGGTGCTAACACCTTTCCTTTCTATAATCTACCCCCCGAACCCGAGAAACATCTCGAAAAAAGGAATTTTTCTGTGCTTTTTTCCTTTCCTTGTTGGATAAAATAAAAGTCGGTGGAGACTCTTGCTTACCGCGACATTTTGCAAAAACAAACGCAAAACGCAAACCAGCATTCCAAAAAACAGTCAGTTCTCTCCCACCGTATCACAAACGTTCTTTACAAAACAAAACAGATAAAGGAAAAACAGTTTGAAATTTCTTTGAAGATGAATTGTATTGATTTGAAGTTTGGCCTGTAAATAGGCGTTCTTGTACAAGAGGCTGACGTCCTAGTAAGGGAACGCCGCCGAACAATAGAGTTTATACAATTTTTGAAAACAAGGAAAAACAACTATGTGAATAATCCCACTGGGTTCCAACTCTTCTATTGCCCTTATGTCCTCGAGCATCTCATCACTTTGCTACTTGGTTGAAGGTAGATCAGATTGATTAGTGTCGTCTGAGCTTGATAGTCGATACCGAAGTCTGGTTGCGAAGTGATCCAATGAGACATAGTGTTACGCTTTAATCCCTAATTTTTGCCTGGACCGCCCTTTCGGGTTTTCAGTCCACCGGGATACCCTTTTTTGCCCAAGCCGCCTTTTCAGGTTTTCGTCTTGCCGGGTGTACAGATTTTTCATTTTCATCCCTTATTTTTGCCTGAACCCTTTTGGTTCACCGGGAAGCCCTTATTTTTGCCTAGGTCAGTCAACCTATTGGGTCTTTGATTATGCGTAGTATTTTTTCACTATGTCTGCATTGACGGGGTGAGGAAGGTCGTCACCATCCATGGTGGTTAGAATCATAGCTCTTCCTAAGAAAATGTTCTTAACCACAAATGGCCCTTCGTAAGTAGGGGTCCATTTGCCCCTAGGATCACCTTGAGGTAGTATGATGCGCTTGATAACCAGGTCCCCAACTCGATACTCTTGTCGTCTGACTTTCTTGTTAAATGCCTTGATCATACGCTTTTGATACGTCTGACCATGACAAATAGAAGTAAGTCTCTTTTCGTCGATTAAGTTCAGCTGATCAAGCCAGGTTTGAATCCAGTCATCTTCGCTCAAACTTGCATCCTTCATAATCCGAAGAGAGGGTATCTGAACCTCAATGGACAAAACTGCCTCCATGCCATAAACCAAGGAATAGGGTGTTGCCCCTGTCGACGTTCGCGCTGAGGTGCGGTACCTATGACGAGCAAATGGTATCATCTAGTGTCAGTCTTTGTACGTCATTGTCATCTTCTGCACAATCTTCTTGTTGTTCTTATTAGCCGCTTCTACAGCCCCATTCATCTTCGGCCGGTAGGGAGAAGAGTTGTGATGCTGTATCTTGAAATGCTTGCAGAGCTCGGTGATCATCTTATTGTTGAGATTTGTACCATTGTCTGTAATAATCCTCTCTAGTACACCATACCGACAGATCAGGTTATGCTGAATGAACCGTGCCACAACGTTCTTGGTTACGGTAGAACAAGAAGCTGCTTCAACCCACTTCGTAAAGTAATCAATAGCTAGCAAGATGAAACGACGCCCATTAGATATTGTAGGTCTGATCTCGCCGATCATGTCAATGCCCCACATTGCAAAAGGCCAAGGTGCCATCAAGACGTTCAGAGGTACCAGAGGTATGTGCACCTAATCAGCATAGACTTGGCACTTGTGACAGGTCCGAGAATGCTGATAACAGTCGGCTTCCATTGTGGACCAATAATATCCTGCCCGTAGGATTTTCTTTGCCATGGTATGTCCACTGGAATGAGTCCCGAAAGTACCTTCATGTAACTCCACCATAATCCTTTCTGCTTCGTTCTTATCCACACAATGCAGTAAGGTCGAATCATGGTTACGCTTGTAAAGAATGCCATTGCTGATGAAGAACTTCGCCACGAACCTCCTCAGAAACTTCTTGTCATTAATAGATGCACCCTCGGGGTACTCCTGAGCTTTGAGATACCTCTTTTCTTCATGAAACCAGGGTTTATCTGTTACCTCTTCAGTCTCAATGTCACAGCAATGTGCAGGTTCTTCTAATCTTTTAATGGTAATCCGGGGAGCCTCGTTGTCCCAATTGACTTTGAACATAGAAGACATCGTAGCTAGCGCGTCCGCCAACTGATTCTCCTCTCTAGGGAAGTGTTCAAAGGTTATCTCCTCCAAATGTGGAAGTAAAGTTAACACATACTCCTTGTAAGGAATAAGATTAGGGTGTTTCGTATCCCACTCGCCTTTGATCTGACTGATCACTAGAGAGGAATCTCTGAATACACTTAAGAACTTAATCCTTAGGTCAATTACTGCTCGAAGACCCATGATGCATGCTTCATACTCCGCCATGTTGTTGGTGCAGTTGAAACATAGTCGGGCGGTGAACGGAGTATGAGAGCCTTTAGGAGATATGATCACGACGCCAATTCCATTGCCCAAAGCGTTTGAATCTCCATCAAAGTACATAGACCATCGGGATCCTTCCTCAGGTCCTTCATCCGGTCCAGGTTCCTCACAGTCAGTCTATATCATGATATTCTCATCCGAGAATTCAAAGTTCATAGACTGGTAATCGTCCACTGCCTGATGTGCCAAATGATCTGCCAACACACTTCCCTTGATTGCCTTTTGGGATGTATATTGGATGTCATACTCAGTCAAGATCATCTACCATCTTGCTATTCTTCCGGATAAGGCGGGCTTTTCGAAGATATACTTGATTGGATCCATCTTTAATATCAATAGAGTAGTGTGAGTCAGCATATACTGTCTCAGCCGGCGAGTAGCCCATGCTAAACCGCAGCAAGTTTTCTCGAGCAACGAATATCGAGTCTCGCATTCGATAAACTTTTTGCTAAGGTAATAAATAGCATGCTCTTTTCGGCCAGACTCGTCATGCTTCCCCAGCACATACCCCATCGAATTGTCGAGTACTGTCAAGTATAAGATCAGAGGTCTCCCTTCAACTGGAGGCATCAGAATGGGTGACTCTTGGAGATACTCTTTGATCCTTTCGAAAGAGGCCTGACATTCATCGTTCCATCTTACCACTTGATCTTTCTTCAGTAGCTTGAATATTAGCTCATAAGTAGCAGTCAGGTGTGAGATGAATCGGGCAATGTAGTTCAGTCGTCCCAGAAAGCCTCTGACTTCTTTTTCTGTTCGGGGAGTTGGCATTTCCTGTATAGCCTTCACCTTTGCAGGATCCACTTGAATACCTTTATCGCCTACGACGAAACCCAGCAGCTTACCAGATCTCACCCCGAAGGTGCACTTGTTCGGGTTTAACCTCAACTTGTACAACTTCAACCTGTCAAATAACTTCTGAAGGTGGTCAAGGTGTTCCTCCTCAGTCTGGGACCTTGCAATCATGTCGTCGACGTATACCTCAATCTCATGATGGATCATGTCATGGAACAAAGCGACCATGGCACGCTGATACGTTTCCCCAGCATTCTTCAATCCAAAAGGCATGACTTTGTAGCAAAAGGTACCCCATTGGGTAACAAAGGTTGTCTTCTCCATGTCTTCGGGAGCCATCTTAATCTGATTATAACCGGAGAAACAATCCATAAAGGAGAAGACCTTATGTTGTGCGGTGTTGTCAACCAGAACATCGATATGAGGTAGAGGGAAATCATCCTTGGGGCTCGCCCTGTTCAGATCCCTATAGTCAACACACATTCGAACTTTACCATCTTTCTTAGGCACAGGAACCATGTTGGCCACCCACTGAGGGTAAGAAGTAACTGCTAGAAAACCGGCATCAAATTGCTTCATCACTTCAGCCTTGATTTTCTCAGACATCTCTGGGCGCATCCGGCGAACCTTCTATTTCACTGGAGGACAGTCTTCCTTGGTAGTCAAGCGGTGAACTACGATATCGGTATCCAACCCAGGCATATCTTCATAAGACCAGGCAAAGATCTCAACATAGTCACGCAGCATCTGAATCAACCGTTGCTTAACACTAGCTTCCAGATTTGCACCGATCTTGACCTCTTTCTTGTCTACCTTTGTACCCAGATTTACTGTTTCCACTGGCTCTTCATGCGGCTGTATGGCCCTCTCTTCCTGAAGTAACAATCTAGCAAGTTCACCAGACACTTCACAATCATCCTCACCTTCGTCCTCGGCTTGATTGATCGTACTTTCGAAGTCATAATTGGCAGTAGCAGAGTCGTTATCAATAGGATCCAGAGTGGATGCAGGCCTGTATATGTGAGTGTGTGTAAAATAACTGTTTTGCAATATATAATAAAAGAAAAATAAGGAGCTCAAAATTTGAAATGCAAGAAACGTCCAATGCTTTTATTAATGATATATGAAAATGGCACACATAAAGCCCTCACAAACAAAGCCACAGTGCCCCGGGTAAGGCACTGGGCCGTAAAGTTTAAAAATTGTCTGTTACAAATTCAAAACAAAAGTCTAATTACTGGGTAATAAAAGATATTGGGACGAAGTCCTTTGCTGTCTCAAATGTTTGCACAAGTTGGTTTTTGCTCAGGTTCAAGTTTTTAGTGTTTTGGACATGTTTCTTGTATTTTAAGCCAAAATGCACAATGATGTAATGCAAGCCTGTACAGGCTATCTATCAGCCTGCTTCTTCTGATCTTGGCCCCCTCAACTTGGTGGATATGCTTTGCTGCACAAGATCTGGCTCTATGCTCAAGGATTGTGGTTTTGACATAAAGCATGATTTAAGCAAAAATGGAAATTTTGCTTTTTCTACTTAGGGATTAATCCAAGGTGCAATACTCTAATGACCAAAACAATGCCTTAGACAAATGGTTTTACATTAAATTATTGAGTGTGAAATGGTTTAGAGGCCTGTAATCTAGTGCAAAGCAAGCTGACTTAAAATTGCAACTTGTATGAACATGAACATGCCATGGATGAAAAGTGAGTTTTTGCCAACTTCAAGCCTTCGATTCTCCCTAACCACAAATGTGTTTGGAGAGTTCTTGGACATTTTGTAAAGCTTGAAACATGCTCTACAATAAATATTTGAAATTCAACTTTAAATTCCAAGTGGAACTATGTGAAAAATGGCCATGAAGATAGGTCAAAATCCTGCCTAAACTAGGGCAAAATTTCACTAAGTTAAAAGTTTTAGGGACCCTTGTTCCAAAAATCATAACTTGAGATCCAAGCTTCTTTTGGGAAAACTTTGTGAATCAAAGTTGTAGACTTTGTGGAGGAATAAAACTTTCATTTTGGAAGTTTTGTTTGAATCAAATTGCATCATGGTGAAAATGTTGGGCAAAGTTAGGAAAAATTAAGAAAATTTCATAACTTAGAAAAATTCTAAGTTATGAAATTTTTCAACTTTAAACCCTAATTTGCAAAAATGGGTTTCTTGATGAACAAGTTTCATGTTTTGACACATCTTGATGAAAAATGACCCTTGGCACTTGATTTTGACCAAAAAGTCAAAGTTTGACTTTTTAGTGTACAGTCAAATTTTGCTCAGTTGACTGAAAAATTCATCTATCAATCCAATGCAATTGAGATCTTTTGAACTTGTTGAATAGGTCAAGATGATGCCATTGAGTCCTTGAATCTATGTTTGAGCTTAATTTGCCATTGGCTAGGTCAAAAAGTCATAAATTGCCTTTGTACAGTCAAAACCCTAAAAATGACCATTTTGCCCTTTTGATGATCTGATCAAATTTCTTGAGGAGTTGTGGTCCAAACTTGATCAAATGGTTCATATGAGTTCATAATGTTGATGTGGGTCAAAATTCATGAGGTTTGACTGTAAATTGGCCACAGTTGACTTTTTCCCCAATACAGTTGATTTCTAGGTCAACTGTCCAATTGACTGGGCAAAAATTTGATTCAAGGCTTGAAACTTGGTATGGAAAAACTTATGAGTCCAACATGAAGTATTAAAGTCACTTTGAGCATTGAAAGTCCAAAAATCCTTATGCAAACTCAAACCCTAATTTAGGTCATCAGTGCAAGGAGATGTCTTGAGCAGAGTAAAACCCTAATCCTGTCTGGAGTTCAAAGAGTCTTGTGAGGGGAAATCTTGATAAAATGAGAGGGAAAATTTTGGGGTACAACATACGACTATAAAAAAAGTGGCTCACGTGTCGAGCAACTATAAAGGGAAGAACCCCATGTCTCGCTCCCAGTGGAGGAGATTCTAAATACGGCGAAAAGCCGAAAGGGAGGCTACAGAAGAGCCTCAACCAGAGTCAAGCACCAACGTGCCACAAAAAATGGACAAAGGCAGACAACGAAATCCTTTAGAAAGGAAACCAATTTCCAGAAGGTTGGAGTGGCCATATCGATATAAATCAGATGACGAAGGTAACTCTGAATCTGATGCTACTCTAGACATTATGGTAAATGTAGTATTAGTGCTACCCAGAGAATACGACCGCTGGGTCGAAGTCAAAGAGACCGACTGGGAAGTCGAACAAGAAATGGCCAAACATAGGCCAATGTGCTACTATGTAACGAACAATGGTTGCGTCGAGGAGCAAAATGCATTCTTCGAGCCACCTATGGAGGCGATGAAAAATCACCTAAAGCCCTTGTTCATTAGAGCAAAGATAGGAGAAATAACAATCAACAAAATTCTGGTTGATTGTGGAGCTAAAATCAACATAATTCCCCAATCTATGCTAAGGAAATTGGGCAAAGGAGATGGGGATATCAAACCCCACAACATGGTTCTGTCGAACTATAATGGAGGCATTGGAACCACTATGGGGGTGATACAATTAGACCTCAAAGTGGGAATAATACTTCGACCAACTATGTTCATGGTCATCTCGGCGAAGCCCAACTACAATCTACTCTTAGGTAGAGAGTGGATACATGTCATAGGTGCAGTTCCATCTTCGATGCATCAACCGGTCACGATTTGGATCACTGATGGCATTGTAGAGAATATAGAAGCTGACCAAAGTTATTACTTGGGTGAAGTTAATAACGTTGTAAAAAATAGCTTCGACAGAAACTTGGCTCATATAGGGCCATGCAATCCTCCGGAGTTCGATTTGGCACCAGCACCAAATGCCTTCGGCTCCCTCTACCTGCATTTCGACCATGGTTTCCAGTGGGATAGAGAAGACTTATCAAACATTGACTATGGAGGAGTTGATGACATACAGCCAACTGGCTGGGAAAGTGAATTTGGTGATAATGACTGAATTACAAGCCTTACAAAAGATTTCGGCATATGTAACCGAAAGTAGAATGATAGCGACCTTAGAGGCTGAAGTCAAATACATGACTATTGAAGCCAATGAACAAGTATTTATTCCACAGGGTCCTGGGAAAGACTTCGATCTAGAACCACCTGGCGCAAAAGAGGAAGAAGTGCAAAATCAGAGGCTAGATTATATTTATAATGATAAGCCTTTAGGTTTTGAAAAGGACCCGTTAGCGAACAATGTTAAAATGCTAGCGCAAGATCCTTTAAAAGAAATAGATCTGGGCAAAGGATTGGAGAAAAGGCCAATATACATTAGTACAAAGATAGATCTAGAGCTCAGGATCAAAATAATCCAATTGTTGAAGGAATTCAAAGATTGCTTCGCATGGGATTATGATGAAATGCCTGGTCTCGACAGGGAAGTGGTAGAGCTTTAACTACCAATAAGACCTGGGGAAAATCCTGTCAAGCAAACTCCAAGGCGTTTTGCACTAGAGGTCTTGTCGAAGATCAAGACGGAAGTCGAAAGACAGTTGAGATGCAAGTTCATCCGAACAACCAGGTATGTCGAATGGATTGCAAATATAGTAGCTGTTATAAAGAAAAATGGTACCTTAAGTGTGTGCATCGATATTAGATATTTAAATGCTGCAACGCCCAAAGTTGAATACCCAATGCCTGTGGCGGAAATGCTTGTCGATTCTGCCGCTGGCTTCGAATACATGAGTATGCTTGATGGATACTCAGGGTATAATCAAATTCTCATTGCTGAAGAGGATGTGTCAAAAAAATCTTTTTGATGCCATGGAGCTTTAGGCACTTGCGAATGGGTAGTGATGCCTTTTGGCCTAAAAAACGCAAAGGAAACATATCAAAGAGCAATGAATTCAATCTTCCATGATTTCATCGAAACTTTTATGAAGATTTATATTGATGATATTATTGTTAAATCTGTTTCAGGGAAGACTCATATAGACCATCTTCAATAATCCTTCGAAGGGATGAGACACTATGGTCTGAAAATGAATCCTCTAAAATGTGCTTTCAGCGTAAAAGCAAGGGATTTCTTAGGCTTTGTGGTCCACAAGAAGGGAATTAAAGTAAACCAGAACAAGACCAAAGCCATTTTGGAAGCGAAACCACCAACTAACAAGAAGGAGTTGCAATCTCTACTTGGTAAGATAAATTTCCTGAGGAGATTTATTTCCAACTTAAGTGGGAAAATGCGATCCTTCTCACCACTACTTCGACTCAACAAAGGAGGCTTCGAGTGGGGGCAAGAACAACAAGAGGCTTTCGACAAGATCAAATAATACCTTTCCAAACCACCCATTATGGTACCTCCTTGTAGAAATAGAAGTATGAGATTGTACATAGCTGCATCCGATAAAACCTTAGGAAGCATGTTAGCTCAAGAGGATGAGAATGGTGTCGAAAGACCTATTTATTACCTCAGTAGAGTTTTAAACGATGCAGAAACTAGATATAGTGAAGTTGAAAAACTATGTTTATGTCTTTGCTTCTCATGTACAAAGGTCAAGCAATATATTAAACCAGTTGATGTTTTTGTTTCGTCTCATTTTGATGTTTTCAAATATATGTTGTCGAAACCCATCTTGCATAGTCGAATTGGCAAATGGGCACTTGCATTAACTGAGTATTCATTAAATTTTACACCTCTTAAGGCTGTGAAAGGTCTAGTGATAGCAGATTTTATAGTTGACCACTCAATAAATGAGGAATCAATCAACTACTTAGAGATCGAACCTTGGAAGTTATACTTCGACGGTTCTAGTCATAAAGATGGAACTGGGTTAAGGGTTCTAATTTTTTCTCCAAACAAAATTCCAACAACATTCAAGTACAAGATCAAAGGTTCTTGTTCGAACAACGAGGCTGAATATGAAGCTCTAATCGTAGTCCTTGAAATATTGTTGGAATTGGGGGCAACTCGAGTCGAAATAATGGGAGACTCAGAGTTAGTTATAAAACAAGTTACAAAAGAATATAAATGCATAAGAGAAAACATTATCATGTATTTTGTAATAGTCAACCGTTTGTTGAAAAACTTTGAAAAGATTAACATCCAACATATACCAAGAATGGAGAATCAAGTAGCTAATGGCTTAGCACAAATTGCATTCGAGTACAAAATTTTGAAAGATAAATTACAACATGTAATCGAAGTTAGAGGAAGAGTGACATCGACCAAGTTGTCTCCAACAGATTTGAAAACAACAAAGTTGGGGTACGCTAATCACGAAAACTTCGAAATTTCGTTCATAGATAATCTAACAGAACAAGATTGGCGAAAGCCTATAGTGGATTATTTGCAAAATCCTGTAGCTTCGACAGAACGAAAGATAAAGTACAGGACACTGAGTTATACCCTAATGGGAAACGAGTTATTTAAAAAGACGCCTGAAGGGATGCTATTAAAATTCCTAAATGAAACAGAGGCATACATAGCTCTTTCAACTACACATGCTGGGGCATGTGGAGCACACCAAGTGGGCCATAAAATGAAATGGTTATTGCTTCAACAGGACTATACTGGCCCACTATGTTGAAAGATTGTGTTGAGTTTGCAAAAGGATATCAGGAATGTCAAGTACATACAAGTATCCAACACTTACCTGCAAGCGAACTTCACTCAATTGTGAAACCTTGGCCTTTTAGGGGATGGGCCTTGGATCTTATTGGAGATATTCTACCAGCGTCATCTAAAAGCCAGAAGTATATATTGGTGGGCATTGATTATTTTACTAAGTGGATTGAAGCAATTCCTTTAGTCAATGTAGACCAGGAAAATGTCATTGAATTCATTCAAAAGCACATTATATATAAGTTTGGAATCCCTAAGAGAATAATAATTGATCAAGGGTCAGTCTTTATTGGTCGAAAAATGAAAAAGTTCGTTGCAGAAATGGGGTTCAAATTATTAATGTATACGCCTTATTATGCACAAGCAAATGGTCAATTCAAAGCGGCAAACAAGGTAATAATCAGCTTAATAAAGAAGCATGGAGGAAAGAAGCCAAAAAATTAGCACAAGACTTTAGATCAAATTTTATGGGCTTGTCGAACGTCTCCTAAGGAAGCTACCGGAATAACGCCTTTTTGACTAACTTACGGCCATGACATAGTATTGCCAGTAGAAATCTGTCTACAATCAACAAGAATTCAGAAACATCAAGACATCCCTTCTGAAGTTTATTGGAATATGATGTTAGACGAATTGATTGATTTGGACGAAGAAAGATTGAGAGCATTGCATCTCTTAAGGTCACAAAAGAGGAGAGTTAAAAGATCTTACAATAAAAGAGTAAAACCCAAGGCCTTCATGCCCGAAGACATGGTATGGAAAGTAATCCTCCCAATGGATCGAAAAGATAGAAATATGGGAAAATGGTCTCCTAAATGGGAAGGACCTTTTAAGATCATCCAAGCGTTATCTGGTGGCGCATATGAGGTCGAGGAATTAAATGAAGACCAAAGGCTCTTGAGAGTAAATGGTAAATACTTGAAAAAGTATAGACCTGCACATCAAGAGGTTAGAGTAACCAATACTTGATTTTAATCAGGTTAAAAAGCCAAGATGGAAAATATATTATAATGCCAAAATGGCTGAAAGTCATTACAAAATATGTAAGCATACAACGAAAAAATAAAGTCGAAGTCAAAATGGGAGGTTGGCCTTGATTTGGAGGTATTTTATCTTTTGCAACTCCAAGCGTCTTTTGCACAAGGATTTCGACTGATGAACAGCCTCGATCTTGACATCTAATGCTTGGGCTCATTCGGCATATGCTAATCCCTCGTTGAGCTCCTCTTGACTCTCTAAATCAGTGCTGACCGCGAGAAGTTCTTCCTTTCGTTTATTATTGGAAGCAATCTTGGCTTCTAATTCTCTAATCTGAGCCTTCATACTGGCTGTATTATGATCAAGTTCTTCTACTTCTTTCTGCCTATATTCTTACACCTTCGACAGCTCCTTCAGCTTCGAAGCTGATTCAACAGAAACATCCCAGGTAGCAGCTACATGGCTATTGGCCTCCTCGATTTCACGAGTAAGAGTCCTTCGACGATTGTAGTCAGTTGAAACCTGATCGATGATGGAAGATCCAAGATAACACTGGCAACGTCGGGCGAAGCAGCAAGAAGGTCGCCAGCTCTTAAAGTAGTCTTCAAAAAGGAAGGAGCTGTAGGTTCCCCCTCTAAGGTCAGCATTAAATCTCTTTTGAAAATTTGTGCCTTAACCTTTTGAAGTGCTTCTTCAAGAGGAGATGTTGAAGTGGATTTGCCAGACGCAGTCGAAGCACTCTGATCAGAAGAACTTTCTCTACCCTCAAGGATGGCAGTCAGGTAGCCATGAGGATTTTTCTGTTTCAGCAATGCCAAATCTTCCTTGGTATGAGACCCTGTCGAAGTAACCCTCTCGTTTATAATACGAGCCACATTGGCTTCGATAGGTATCTGCACAGGGACATCTTCAACACGCGCAGAGTTTCCTGCTCCCCCTGTGAGGTCTTCCCTCTCATCAGTCGCTAGAATATATTCAGTCTGATTTCCTCACGCTGGCATGTTTTCCTTCTCTGTTTCGATCACATCATTAGCAACCTCCTTTTCCCCATCCTTTTGTTCATCATCATTAGCTTGCGGAATCTCAGGATTCACACGCTCTTCACTAGGAACTTCTTCATTGGGCTACCCAACGGCTTCGTGCCCAGAAGTTTGGTTCACTTTGCTATCAGAACTCACAAAAGATCCTTTTGGCCTGTAAGTAAGATCACCTTCACTGTTTATCAAGGTGACGGATTCTTTTACGAGGTTCTGTTTTGAAGTACCAGCAGTGTCTTAAAGATTACAAGATGGTTATCATAACTATTGAAAAAGGAAAAAGAAGTCAAAGTCAACAAACAATCGTGAGGGGTTGAAGTAATTACCTTGGCGGAATTTCAGCGCCAGGACTTGAGTTGTCGCTCTCACTAGGATTGTTTAGCCTAGCAGCTATCTCCTGCTCCGTTGGTTTTCTGATGACGACAGGAGGAGGTCTCGACCCAATGACTTTAACCTTGACCTTGGTTTTTGGACAAGGCTCAGGAACAGGGGCTGCTTTCTTTAACTTTTTCCTTTTTAAGGGGACAGGAGAAGATTCCTCCTCTTCATCACTGTAAATTTCAATTTCTTGAACTTTCCTTTTCTGCGGATTGATTTCAAATGCCGAGAAAGAAAGGAGTCGAAAGCATTAGCGTTAAAAGTAATATGTCGGAAATAAAGATATAACAGAAGAAAATGTTCATATTGGGAGAAGGTTTCACAGAAGGGTCTCCTCCTTTTATGCTTTCAGCGACTTTCTTGGTGAAGGTCCTCTTGACTGCTAGAAAATGAACAAAGATAAATTAGGTGTCGAATGATTGGATTGAAGATGATAAAGACATTTTATTTGAGAAATAATATTACCCTTTTTTATCTTGTCAGAGACTAGCAAAAACGCTTCTTGAAGGCGAGCAGCGAAGTCTTTTTTATCGAAAAATTCTTCATTGTAATACTGCTTCCACCAGTCCTAAAAAAGAGGCAAACACAGGAAATTGAGATTGAAGTCGAACAGAGTTAGTACGGTTCGACTAACGTACCTACCAATATGCGTGGTAGCAGCATCATCTGAGTAATCTGCATTTTAAAACAACAGAAGCTTTTCTCGAGAGTAGATTGGTGAAGGGAGCGTATGGATAATACCAAATTGTCGAGAGACAAGTTTTGGTTGATAAGAAATTAAGCTAAGTTGATTCTTCGAACTCTTGAATCTCATAGGCATGATTCTTGGTCGAAGAAATGACTCTCAGATAGAAACATATTCATCCACATGGTCATCTTCGTCAGACGAGGGATATGGTCGAATGAACCATTCCGGACCAACCTTTCTACTAGCAAAGGGAGCCATGGTCGAAACAAATTCCTTCCGCTTTGTAAAAATCATTACAAAGCTGGTAAACGCCTTTTGGAATTGTTAACCTTTGTCAGTTGGAGTTAACAGGACTAGTCTAGTCCCTTCGACCCTTCTATTCAGGACCTCTAGAGCCCTCTCGTTAATCTTATTCTTCTGCGGAAGAAAATATTCAAAAGTGGCATTTAGCCAAAGTTGCAGAAGCCAAAAGGGGCCAGAAAGGAGTAAACTCGCCTTGTCTCCAATAACCTTAAGTTGAGTCACACCATTTCTGATGGACTCATAAAGGTTGGCCAGAGTCAACTCAGCCAGACAAAGAGGATAGACATGGTGAAGCTGTGTTGCAAGAGTATGCATTTTCTTAGTCACTTGAAGTGACTTGGTGCAAAAAAAAAAATGAGATAACCACAAAGCCAGAAAAGCTATGTGCTCCACTTTAGAGACAGTGGTACTCGATTTGTCGTGGAAATGATTAATGAATATGGTATATGTGGGATTCGTGGCCGAAAACCCGATAGAATCTTCAGACAGATCCTCAGGGTCGAAGTAGTCACCCGTTGGTCGAAGACCAATAATGGCGGATATATCGAAAAGGGTTGGAGTTACCATTCCACAAGGCAAATGGAAGGTAAAATGTGTGTTGTCCCATAAATACAATGAAGACACCAGTATGAGAGGGCAATAAGCTAACCCAGTCTTCGACAGCATGATCAAGTCATAGATCCCCATATCTTTCCAGATTTGGGCTTGTACTTTTTCCATTTTTCTCAGCCATTCTAAGTATTCTGAAGTAAGACTAGGGCAAGATCGAAAGATCATATTTCCCTTGTTCATGAACTGAAGGTTGATATCTTCCTTCGTCTGAGAATGTTGCTGATTGGCAGGAGTTGCATCTTCAGGATCATTCCTGAGTTTCTTCGCACAACCTATAGGCCTGAGCCTAGGGTGAGTTGGGAAGAAGTTGTTATTTTATTTTGGATTCTCAAAACATTTAGACAGTGGGCCAGACATAGCATACATCTGCCCAGAATACCTAACATGGATAAGCAACTAGGAATCATAAGCATCACGCCACTCTTTGGCCATGGGTTCAGATACGACCCTTTGTTCTCCAATCGAAACAGGTACAGGGTTAGTGGAGAAAACCTATGGTTGTCTTTGGAGATCAGAAACGTTCTTAGTTTTTGGGTTGTTAGGTGCATTGGAAAGGAAAGCCATGACTGAAAGTGGTAGTGAAAGAGCGAAGAAGATGAAGTTGTTAAGGTTTTTTCTTTGCAAGATAGTGAAGAATACTAGGAGTTGTAAAAGAATTCACCAAAGAGGATTCGTCTATTTATAGTGTTCAGGAAAGAGTGTTTATCCCAAGATCATTTAATGCTGCAGAGTAGTGGAGAACGTGGCAAATGTTAAAGCAGTTATCGTACAAGTAATGAAAACTTTTGCCATACTTTCCTAGGTTGTAGGGATAATGGCCATCATGGTAGCATGGTAACGGCTGATTGACAGTGACGTGTTGAGAAAAAGGTAATGATGACTCTGAATACCAGCAGGGGTTGTTAGAAGGAGAAAAGCACACAAGCGATTTCTGTGGTCAAAGAGTAAGACAAGTGTCGAATGGGAATCTCAAAGAATAATCATCTCTCCTCGCGTCGAAACTGATATTCTTGGGGGGAAATTTGTTAGCTCCTAAATTCGACACCTACAACAAGTTGGCCTTATGGGCCAAAAATAGATTGAACAAGTCTAAGTTGGAAAGGCTTCGACAAAGCAGAAAAGTACTTAGAGAAATTCTAAGTTAAAATTGAGTCTTCAACCAAAAAGGTTCTCAATCCCTTCGACTGAAGAGACTCCAAGGTCTTCGACCAGAAAGGAACTTTGTATCTGCCCCAGGAGATTTTGAATCTGAAGAAAAAAGGGAAAAGCAGTTCGCTTGGCAGTTGAGGAAAGCAATGTGGCGTGAAAATAGGGGTCAAAGTACATGCAAAAGACACTTGTCTTCATCCTAGAGCAAGGCAACTCCTCGACGGTTACCTAGTTTTAGTATAAAAATAGGAAGTTTATGTAGATTTCCACGTGTTCAACTGATCGTACAAATTATTCAATACTATTCAAGTACCCGCTGTGTGAGAAAGAATACTGAAAAATGTAAGTTTGAAACACCACATTTTACAATCAAAGTCTTTTATTTATCTTTATATTTCTTGCCCTTTTATCTTGTTTATACTTTATCTGCACTTTTACACAGATTCTTGTACCTAAACTCTCCTCGACCCCTTTGTTCTATTTACTTTCTGCACTCAAACTCATCCCTTTCCCAATCGAACGTGCGTTCTTCACCCACATTAACATTTGTGTCCAAACAACATCATAAATTAGCAAATGTCCTAGGATCAAACTGATCGATCCTGCGAGTAACCAAAAAGTTACCATTTTTGGAAGATCAGCGGTTGTTTACCAGAAAACACGGTGAACAGCGGGGTAGGGGCTGACACGGGTGCCTGTGTCACACGACATGGTCCGTGTCAGTTAGAAACATGTAGAGCAGGCAGGTCAAGGGTTGACACGGGTGCCCGTGTCACACGACAAATCCCGTGTCATTTCAGCTGGACAAAAACACATGTGCAAAAGCCAGGAACAGGTCCTGACACGGGTGTTGTTTCCACTGGCATGGCTCGTGTCAGCTCAGGCACTAAATTTCCTAATTTTGAATTTTTTTAGTTTCTTTTTGGACATATTGCAGTTCTTGGAGATGACCTAACACCATAAAACCATTTTACTAAGTGAAACATCAAAAACCTTTTTTCTAAACAATTAGTGTTCTTTTAAGTTAACTTATACCTAGGTTTTTTTCTTCAATTAAATGAACTACAAAACCTTTTCTATCAAAAAACCTAAAAAACAATTTCTTTTCACTTTACATTTTCTTGCGTATTTTTACATTATGAATTATGTAATTGTCAAAGCCTTGTAATAGTAATTAGGGTTTACTTTAATTTTTATCCCAATTTGTAAATTTGTATCCCCCATCCCTCAAAGTATTGTAATAGCGTAGGACATTTAAATTCCGTAATTTATCGCTTTCCATATTATTTCTAGTAATTAGGGTTTGTATGGCAAGACTTTAAAACCAGGCATTAGACAATCCTAATCAAGACAAAAATGCATGAAAACAAAAACACTTTGCACACTTGCACCTCTAGGGTAGCCCACACTTGTTGCCTCGGATAAAACAGTCATGTCCCTCGAATGTGGGATACTTTAGCAAAAAGACCCTCAATTACAAGATCGTAGTCCCTTGATGACCCTTTGACGTTGCCTTCGGTAAACGATCTTAGTCCCTTATGACAATTGCTAAAGTATCCTACAATGTTGCCTTCTATGACTGTACAACAACCCACACTCGTCCCTTCACATCCAATGATATGGTTTCTTACCAACTAATGGAAAGATAACACTATCTAAAGGAAGAGGGAGAGAACAAAGACTTTCTTTTGAGTAGGTAGAACACTCGTAGTTGCTTGCTCACAAACATTTTAAAACAAAAAATCTTTCAAAACACACCAACACCTTCATGAAATATTTTCAAAATTCAACGCTTTATATACGTTTTTGCCGAAACGAAAAACATTACAAAGTTCACCTAAACGAAGGCACTTTTCAAAAATACTTTCAAAACTAATCACAAACACATTTACCAAGCATTTAAAAGTGAGCTAGCAACTAAGAGCCCATAGATAACTACGGATAAAAAGGGTGCTAACACCTCCCCTTTTCATAACCTACCCCCCGAACTCAAGAAAAATTCTCAAAAGATCTTTCATGTTCTTTTCACCCTTTCCTTTATTGGATAAAAGAAAAGTCTGTGGCGACTCTTGCTATCCGCAACAATTGCGATAAAATGCAAAACATCCAAGTCAGTTCTCCCACTGTATTACACTCTCTATCAACTAATGGTAGACAAGCACTATCTAAAGAAGGAGGAAAATAACAAAGACTTTTTTGAGTAGGTAGATTGCTCATAATTGCTTGCTCACAAACAAAAATATTTCCATGCTTCACACTTTCAAAACAGACATTTTGTATATATTCTCGACAATATGAGAATCATTACAAAATTGCCTTACATTGGCATTTTCAAAACACCTTTCCAAAACACTCTTTTCCAACAAATATTTTCAAAACCAACACTTTTTATACATTCTCAACGATACGAGAATAATTACAAAGTTTGTCGTACAGAGGAGTTTTCAAAATATTTTCAAACACACACAAACACAAAGCATTTTTAAGTGATCAAGCAATTAAGAGCCCATAGATAAATACAGATGAAAAGGGTGCTAACACCTTCCCTTTTCATAACCTACCCCCCGAACTCAAGAAAAATATCAAAAGGTATTTCCTGTTCTTTTCACACTTTCCTTTATTGGATAAAAGAAAAGTCGGTGGAGACTCTTGCTATCTGCAACATTTGCGATAAAACATAAAACACCCAAGTCAGTTCTCCCACCGTGTCATAGAACTGGCGACTCTGTTGGGGATAATCAGACTAAAAGTTGGGTTACCTTAAGAGCTAGATCACCTTTATTGCTTTATTTTATTTGTCTTGTTTGCTTTACATTTTGGATTATGCTTGGGCTTATTACTTGTAAACCGGATCTTGGGCATATTAGGTAAGTAGCAATAGATTGTGGAGACTGTATGGCGTAGACCGATATGGTTGAGACAATAGCTACGTTAGTGTGACACATTTGTTGGTACCAATATCCTTTGTGTTGAATCAAGGAGAATACGGGGCCGCTGTGTGGTGTCATAAAGCACTAACTGACCGTAGAACCTTAGTTGAACAACTTGGACATTAGGAAGTAGTGAGATAGCCGGATTCGATGGAAAGCTGAAGATTGGTTGATACTTGATACTATGCTCATTGAGATTGGAATTTCAGGATATTTCGGATGTAAGAAAAGATTGATTGTGTTGAGACAATGTCCTATGAAGAAAGATCAATGATATTGAGATTTCCTAGAACCCGATTACTTTTGCTAGGACAGGTTGAACCAACTAAACTTCAAAAGGGTACTTACCTATAAATTCCATGCAAGCTTAAACCTAAGGACTTGATTTCTTTGCTTGTATATGATTATTTATACATAACATCATGACATCATACCATAGTTTTGTACCCCAAAATTTTCCCTCCCATATTTCTCAAGACATGTCAAGAACAATCTCCAAATGGCTTAAGTTTGCTCAAGAAGTGGACAGTCAAATCATCTCCTAAGGCAGTTAATCTCAAACTAGGGTTTGGTGTCGCATCAAGGTCCTTACATCCAAATGACCTCAAATGCTCCCCAACATCCTAATATGTTCTCAAGTTCATCCATGTCAAATTGCAAGCCTTGCAGAGGAAGTTTGGTCAGTCAATTGCTCAAGAGGTCCAAAAATCGACTGTGCTAGGGCAAAAGTCAAATGTGACCTATGAACAGTCAAACCTCAAGATTTTTTGTCAAAATTCTCATTTTGAAGGATAATTCATCATTTGATCAAGGGTTGATCATGATTCATCAAGGATTGCTCAAAATTCACCAAGATTCAAAAGTTGCTAAATTAGGGTTTTGTAAGAAAAGTCAACTCAACTTTGACCAAGCATAACTTTCTCATACTTTATGAGAAATGACCCCTCCAAAGCTAATTTTGAAGAGGATGCAATTTCCCATAATCCATCTTCACACCCCAAGATCAAGAAATGCACTCACAAGAAGTTACAAATTTGGACATTATAGGTCATTTTTCAAAGTCAACAAAAACACATTTCTTTCCAAAGCTTATAACTTGAGCATGGAATATCAAAATTAAATTAGACCAAAAGGGTTGGTTAGAGGACATCTCGAGGTTTCTAAAAAGTCCAAGAAGACCTCCAAAAGTTCAAAATTGAAGAAGTTATGCATTGTTGAAGTTGGGAATTTTTCCAAAATTGCCAAAAGTCAATTATCCCCAAAACTTCAAATTTTGTCAAATGGGCCCACTTTTTTCCACTTGATTTGATCTTGTCACACTACACACGTGTCCTATCTTCAGTTTTATGTCCATTCATTAATTTTTCTATTTTATTTGATTTTTATTGAATTAATTCATTTTAAATCAATTTAAATCTAAATAAAATCTAAAAATTGATAGCTTGATATCTTTTTGATTGATACAGGTCTTTATTATCATCATGGACAAGATCAAACTCGAATCAAGCCATATCATGCATAAAATATTGGTTTTTGACCAATTTGGAAGCTTTTTCAATGGAGAATAAAATCACATCTTCAAGCATTGATTGGCAAGGATTCAAAGCCCAATTTTTAACCTAATTCACTCCATGATACTTATACAACACAAAGCATACGAAATCAGGACCAAGAGGCTGCCAAATCACAAAATCAAAAACTTGAAAAAGTTGGAAACTGAAAACACATCTAGAGGTCGATTCAAAGCAAAAACTCAACGTGGTTCTCTTGCTGGACATCCACTGAGTCTATTGCAATCAAAATCAAGCTCTGAAACATCCCCAATCACGCTGTAAGTCTCCTTAAACACGACCCTGCATTTGAAATCGTAACCTTGGATTCTTGCATCTTTTTGATAAATCATGGACATATTCTTGATCTTTGTATGATTTCCAAACTATCTGCAATATTTGATTGAGTTTTTGTAGCCTGTAAAGCCATACCCGAAACTAGGGTTTGGGTTTCTTGTTTTTAGGCGTTTCAGTTTCAGGTAAAGTTAAGGCCAATACTGGACATAGATGAAATCAGGAAGGAGAGACGATCATGAATATGGTCTTAGTTTGCATTTTTATGGCTTAGGGATCGTTTTAGGATGAAGCCATGGATTTTGCTGCGGATAAATTCCGCAGGTAAATAACCAGGGGGTCAGTGAAGAAGACAAAGACGTGGCTTGTCCTCATTGGCCCATTCAAAATATTTGCGCTTATTTTTTTATTTCAGGCATAATATTTGTTTTCACATATTATATTCTTTTCTTATTACGCTAACAACTGAGCATGATGGTTGAGTTGGTAAGCACGCTAGTGTAAAATCCATTGGGACCTGGGTTCAATTCCCAGGTCCCCCACATATTTGTTATTGCTTTTCTTCAGATATTCCAATGCCTTTCAAAGATCATGGTCCATCATACTCCTTCAGATCCCAAGCACCAGATGGCCTCCAAGCCAAATCTGATGGCCCCAGGGTGATGTCCACCATACATCCAAGTCAGCATACGCGTGGAGAAGCAGAAAAGTCAACTAGGCTGGCTTGTATTGGGCCATAAAAATTGCTGATATCACATCCTGATCAGGCCCAAACCCCCCTCTTTTGGTTATTTCTTTTCCTTTTCATTTTATTTATTTATTTTGTTTTGTATAATTATTTTTATTATTTAAATTACTAACCAATTAAATCTTTTTCTCATAAAATCAAAAACACAAAAATATATTTTATTTATTAAAATTAAAATCATCACTTTATTTTTTGTAAATAAATAAATTAATTAATTTAGTTTAATTAGGTATAATTTTAATATCTTTCGCAAATAATTAAAATTAACATAGAATATTAGGTTTTTACTAACTTTTAATAAATTTATTTTTATTTCTTTAAATATCCAAAAATCCAAAAATATTTTAATTAATTAATTTAATTATTAACTTAGATTTAATTCCATTTTATTCAAAAACAACCAAAAAATGCTTTCTTTCACAAAAAAAGGGTCAAAACCCTAAAAAATGCATTCGATTTAATTTTTCGCGCGCGATCCATTTATGATATTGATGTAATTGTTTCCCGGGATGTAATAGTTAAATTAGGACTTTATTTTATCGCTTTATTTTACTTTCTGCATTTTAATTTCAAGGGTTTGTTTTTGGCGATGTAAATACTCGACGCCTTGTAATAGTTTAGATTTAATTTCCGCAAATTTAAATTCCGCAACTATACATTGTTAGATGTTTGATAATAGGGAATGCATGACAAGATCGAATGTATGAACTTAAAACCAACATAGCTCACCCATGACATGTATAAAGATAAAATTAACCGAAATAACACACTCACACATACGCACTCTTAGGGTACACCTCACTTGGTTGCCTTCGAACGTGGTCATTGAGTATAGGAAGTTTTAGAGGTCGCCCTCTTGTCCAAAGATCATAGTTGCCTCGAAACGGTTGCCTAAAAAAAATGATCTAAGACATTAGGGTTACCGCTAAGGCATTCTAACATTGCTTTAGTGACCACACGTCCCTTAATCGAATTGACCCTTAAAACTCCAACAACGATGCTACCTACTCATCAATAGTGGGATAGCATTGTCTAAAGGACATTTGTACAGATTAATTCCTTTTTCGAGTAGGTAGATGGTTCTTAAGTACTTGCTCCCTTTTAAAACAAAACAAGACTTTTCGCACTTACACCTTTCAAACAAAAACTCTTTTCAAACCCACAAACACAAAAAAAAAGCATATTTTGAAAACACTTTGAGCAAATACCTAAGAGCCCGTGGATAACCACAGATAGAAAGGGTGCTAATACCTTCCCTTTCTATAATCTACCCCCCGAACTCGAGAAACATATCGAAAAAGGAATTTTTCTGTGCTTTTTTCCTTTCCTTGTTGGATAAAATAAAAGAAGGTGGCGACTCTTGCTTACCGCAACATTTTGCGAAAACAAACGCAAAACGCAAACCAGCATTCCAAAAAACAGTCAATTCTCTTCCCACCGGATCACACATAGCATTTGCATTAACCATTTCCAGGACCTTGGGATTTATCTTTGTTCTATTTTGTAGGATATGGATTCCACTCGCAAAAAAACCATTCGAATCAGCTTCGTAAAGGTGCCTCCTCAACTCAAAGAGTTAGATTCAAGGGTTTCTGAGAATTCTCTGTTCACTCGAAGATATGGTCGACTTCTCAACTTGGCCACCTCAAGCTTTGAAGAGAAAATGATGGGTGTGCTCTTTCAATTCTTTGATCCTAAACATCATTGTTTCATATTTCCTGATTATCAATTGGTGTCGATAATGGAAAAGTTTTCTCAACTATAGGGAGTGCCTATTCTTGATCAAATTCCTTTCACCGGTCTAGAGAAAGAGCCCCAACCTAAGGAGATCGCATCAGCCTTATATTTGCAATGGTCCGACATTGTGGATAATTGGGAAACAAGGAGCGGATTCAAGGGTTTCCTAGCCAAGTTTCTGATAGAAAAAGCTCAACAGTTTTCGGACGCTTTAGATTTACAAGTTTTGAAGAAGTTTTGGCTCTTCTAATCTATGGGTTGGTACTGTTCCCTAATCCAGACCAACTTATAGATAAGAATGCGGTCAAAAAATTTCTCTCTCGCAACCCCGTGCCTACTTTTCTCAGAGACATTTTGCACTCTCTTCACACTCGTACCATGAAGAGAAGAGGGATCCTTATGTGTTGCATACCATTGTTGTCTAGGTGGTTTATTTCTCACCTTCCTCGATCTGTTTTGAAGAATGAACAAGGCTTGGGATGGTCCCAAAGGATGATGTCACTTTCACACTCGAATATTCATTGGTGTTCCTGATCTTTGGAGGATGTTACCATCATTGATCGTTGCATGAATTCTCTAATATTCCACTTTTGGGCATTAGAAGAGGTATTACGTAAAACCCTTCTTTGGATCTACGACATTTTGGTTACGCTCGAAGGGATGGTCCTCATGAAGCACTCATTCAAGGTATTGTGTTTGACTACGAAAGCGACGTCCAAGGTTATCGTCAAAGATTTGTACGAGCTTGGGGAATGGTAAACAAGGTTGATAGAAAAACTTTGGGGCATAAGAAATCTATTCCTTTGGAGCCTTATCTCAAATGGGTGTGAGCTCACACTCAAAATATCATGATGCCCTATCCAGCCATCTTGCCGATAATTGTGTAGCCTATAATTGAGGGGGATGTTCCTTATACCATCCTTCATCCCGACATGCCTACTACTCTCGAGGAGTTACAAAGGTCATGGATTCAACTCAAAGGGTAACAAGACACCTTTGAAGCTCAATTATATGCAAGCGAGAAGAAAGTGTTGGAGCTAACGAAATAACTTCACAACGAGCAAAGCCTTAATGCCTACATCACACCAAAGAGGAAGCGTCCACGGGAGACTTAGGAGTTTATATTATTGTTGCCTCTTTGAGACCTTTTACTTTCATTGTAAAGCCCAAAAAGGCAAATTGTAATTTTGGAATTTACTAATGAAATATTTGTTTCTCTTTGGTTTAGCAGATTTAAATCTTCTAAGGTCCTTGAAAACATTGCATACACATAACATGCATCATATCATAAGCAGGTTTTCTGACACATGTTTCCTCATCTTTCTACTATTTATTTCAGTATAAGATGAATCTCGAGAAAACTGTCAAGGACTTGCAGACTCAACACTCTCAATTCCAAGAGACTCTGTTCAACTTAGCAAAGGGGCAGTAAGAAATGATGGCGCTTCTTGTCATGAAGAAGAAGACCAAGAATAAATTTGTAATCAACATGGGGAAGAGGTTCAAAGGCCCCACCAGACAAGTTTAATTTAAAGAGGACTCCTCAGAGGAGGATGAGAATCAAGATGAAGATGCTAGAAGCACCCAGGCTGGAGGTGGAAACAATCAAATCTCCAAAAATGAGGATTATTCCGATGAGCAATACCCGCCTACCGACGCCAAATACAAGCAGCTAGAAGACAGACTAAAGGCTATAGAGATCCAAGTTGTGCCTGGCTTGGACTTTGGAGACTTGGGTTTGGTACATGGGGTAGTCATCCCCCATAAATTCAAAATCCTTATCTTCGCCAAGTACGACGGTGTCTCATGTTCGAAGATTCATCTAAGATCATATGTCCGTAAGATTCAGCCACACACTACTGATAGGAAACTATGGGTGCACTTTTTCCAAGAGAGTATATCAGGAATGCAGTTGGAGTGGTTTTACCAATTATAAGGGGCTAATATCCATACTTGGGAGGATTTGGTCGCTTCCTTTTACCGCCAATATCAATATAACGTTGATCTTGTACCAACTCGGGTGCAACTACAAGGCGTGACCATGGGTTCAAATGAGGGCTTCAATGAATACGCCCAAAAGTGGAGAGACTTAGTTGGCAGGGTGAAACCACCTTTAACTGATAGAGAGTTGGTAGACATGTTTATGGGAACATTGACTGGTCCATTATTCAACTTCCTGATTAGAAGTTCATCATCCGAATTTACTGAATTGATCTTGACTGGCGAGAGGGTTGAGAGTGGAATTAAAAGCGGGAAGATACTAATGGCCTCCACCTCAAATATTGTGAAAAAACCATTTATTTGTAAAAAAAGAGACTAATGATGTGTATGGATCAAGAAGTCATGCTAGGAATGACCGTCATCATTTAGTAGGGGCAGTATTGATTTCCAATCCAACTTTAACTCAACGACTGCGTCAACAAAGGCCGAATGCCCAGAGAAGACAATTTACTAGAATCAATATGCAACTATCTCAAGCTCTACAACACCTATTGAAATCTGTTTTAGTGACACTACGAGATCCCCCTTCTAACCCCAATACAGCTTCTCTGAAATATAATCCCAATGCAAAATATGCTTTCCATTCAAATAGTCACGGACATGATACCAGTGATTTTTGGGCATTAAAGAACAAAATCCAAGACCTGATTAATAACAAAACAATTGAATTCGAACCTCCACCAACTCCCAACGTGATCACTACACCCATGCCCAATCATTGTAAGGGTGTCAATGTCATTGAACGTGTCTCTTTTGTTTCCTCCATCATTGATTTAACCACTCCTTTAATGACCATTAAAAAGAATATGTTGAAAGCTGGTGTATTTCCAGACTGTCTTGAAGGTTGTTACCATTATGTTGCGCAAATTAATGGTTGTGAATGGCTGAAGAAAGGTGTCCAACACCTGATGGATAACCATGAGATTCTATTTGAGAAAACTCCATCTGTGAAAAGATTGACACGAAGTGTATCTCAAGAGTTTGAAGACGTGTCCATCATTACTATCTAAAACACTCCTATTAGGATCACCTTCAAAGGCCCTATTAGGATTCTCGCTGAACCAAACATAGCTCCATTAATTATCACCACACCGGGGCCAGTCCCCTACTCTTCTGATAAGGTTGTGCTCTGGAATTATGGGGCGGAAGTGTATTACCATGGTATCAAATAAGATTCATGGATTTCCAAAGATGAAACTGCTGACATTATGAACATTGATGTATCAAGTAAAGTTACTAGGACAGGGAGGATCTTCTCTCCAGAGATTTAACCTCTGAAAACCACTACTACACTCATTCGTATTACCGCTATTAAACATGTTAATGATACTCGAGGAAAGGAAAAAATGATTGAGCCTGTCCGGATAGAGGTGTCCACAAAAGATATTGCAGTTGAGGACCCATCTACCCAAGAGATGGAGGAGATTTTAAAAATTATCAGAAAAAGTGATTACAAGATAGTGGAATAGTTGGGGAAAACATCCTCTAAGATTTCCATGTTGTCTTTGTTGCTATGCTCCGAGGCGCATGCCCAAGCACTGTTAAAATTCCTGAAATATGCACATGCCCCACAAGAAACTATGGCCGACCAATTTGAAAATTGTATAGCAAGCCTGACTGCTGACAATGGTTTGGGATTTACGAATGCAGATTTAACACCGACGGGGAAGAATCACAACAAATCTCTGCATGTTTCCATGAGTGTAAAGGCACCACTTTAGCACATGTGTTCGTGGATATTGGGTCCTCTCTGAATGTATTACCAAAAGGTGCTCTGGATAGGTTGGACTGTGAAGGTTTAGTGCTGAAACCTAGTGACATCATGGTGAGAGCTTTTGACGGATCAAAGAGAATGGTCCATGGAGAGGTTGATCTCCCTATCAAGGTTGGGTCTCAAGTATTCAACTCAACATTCTATATGATGGATATCCTTCCGGCTTATGCTTGCCTACTCGGACGCCCATGGATACATGAGGCAGGGGAAGTTACCTCCACACTACATCAAAAGCTGAAGTACCTGTTCAAAGGGAAAAGTTTATGATCAGTCATCTGAATTCATTCAAGTATGTTGAAATGGATGGAGAGTTCATCGAGACGCCTTGTCAAGCATTTGAAGTGGTCTCTCCAATGATTGTTGTTGCCAAAGCCACCCCTGACACTCCAAAAGCTGCTAAAGATTCACCAATGGTGGCTTCTCTCAAAGATGCTCGTGTTGTTGTTGAAGACGAAGGTTGCATAATTTGGGGACAACTTCCTAATATCCCATACAAGACAGAAAAAATTAGGTTGGGTTTCACCTCCAAGCCTCAAAAGGAGGTTCGACGTGCTCGTGCAGGGAAATCGCCTATCCGTATCAGTAACAATGAAGTTAATGCTCTTGGAGACTCTGATAGTGACGGTGACTAGGACGACTAGATCTACCCAACTGTTGATGGAGGACTCAACAACTGGCATACCAAGGACTTCATCTCAATCTCCTTCAACAAGGAGTAGTTATCTTTTCCTATTTTTTTTATTACTTTGAGAAATTTGTCTATAATTTCCATTAAAACAATGACTTTAAACCATGTGCCTTGCCTGAGGAACAATGGTCCATTTGTTAAGGGTCTACCATTTTCATATGCCATATGCTCATTTTAATGAAAAACATTGGACTATTTTGCATTAAAATTTTGCGCTCTTTGTCTTTATTTCACTTTACTGCATTTTCAAATAGCCATGTGACCTTACATGCACACACACCATATTTGCAGATCCACATCCACTCTGGATCTCGTTAACAATGATTCTGCTATTGCCATCTATGACTTTAAGAATCCAATCTATCAAGCCAAATACGAAGGTGAAGAAGATTTTGAAATACCTGGGGAACTCGCCAGACTCCTGATAGAAGAGGAAAAGGCCATTCAACCGTACGAGGAACCAGTTGAAGTGATAAACTTGGGTACTGAGGCAGATAAGAAAGATTGGTTCAGATGTTGCATGATTATGTTGAGGTGTTCGCTTGGTCATACGAAGATATGTCGGGATTGATACCGATATCTTAGTTCATCGTCTACCAATGAAAGAAGGTTGTCCTCCAATCAAGAAAAAGGTTCTTCGCATGTGGTCGTATATGTTTGAGAAGATCAAAGCTAAGGTAATGAAACAGTTTAATACAGGTTTCCTGGTAGTAACATCATATCCCCAATGGGTTGCAAATGTTATTCCAATGCCGAAGAAAGATGGAAAGGTCTGTATGTGTGTAGACTATAGGGATTTAAATAGGGCAAGCCCCAAATATGACTTTCCTCTACCACATATCGATGTCTTGGTTGACAAAACCGCTCAACATAAAGTGTTCTCCTTCATGGATCGTTTATCGGGTTACAATCAAATCAAAATGGCACCTGAAGACATGGAGAAAACCATTTTTGTCACACAGTGGGGTAATTTCTGTTATAAGGCCATGCCTTTCAGTTTGAAGAATGCAGGCGCAAATTATCAACGAGCTATGGTAACTCTATTTCATGATATGATTCATCATGAGATAGAAGTCTATGTCAATGACATGATTGCAAGATCGCAGACTAAGGAAAAACACCTCGATCATTTGCACAAACTATTTGAAAGGCTGAAAAATACAAGCTGAGGCTGAATCCCAACAAATGCACTTTCGGGGTGAGGTCTGGAAAACTCTTGGGCTTCGTTATTAGTGGAAAAGGTATTGAAGTCAATCCTGCAAAAGTCAAAGCCATACAAGAAATGCCAGCTCCCTGTACTGAGAAGGAGGTCAGAGGTTTCTTAGGTCGACTCAACTACATTGCCTGATTCATATCTCACTTAACTGCTACTTGTGAGTCAATTTTAAAACTGCTAAAGAAAGATCAAGTAGTCAAATGGAATGACGTCTGCCAAACAGCTTTTGACAAAATTAAGGATTATTTACAAGAACCTCCAATCCTAATGCCTCCAGTTGAAGGAAGACCTTTGATCATGTACTTGACTGTGTTAGAGAATTAAATAGGGTGTGTGTTGGGCCAACATGACGAGTCTGGTCGAAAAGAGCATGAAATATACTACCTTAGCAAAAATTTTACTGACTGTGAAACAAGATATTCACTGCTCGAGAAAACTTTTTGCGCTTTGGCATGGGCTACTCGCCGACTAAGACAGTATATGTTGACTCATACTACTCTCTTGATCTCTAAGATGGATCCCATCAAGTACATCTTCGAGAAGCCAGCTCTCTCTCCAAACGAATAGCCAGATGGCAAATGATCTTGACTGAATACGATATCCAGTACACTACACAAAAAGCAATCAAGGGAAGCGTGCTGGCAGATCATTTGGTGCAACAAGCTATTGATGATTACCAGTCCATGAACTTCAAATTCTCGGACGAGAATATCATACTGATAACCGGCGGTGAAAATCCTGGGCCATATGAAGGACCTGGAAAAGGATCCTGATGGACGATAGTTTTTGATGGAGCTTCCAATGCATTGGGTAACAGAATTGGTGTTGTGATCATTTCTCCTGAAGGTTGCTGTGATACGGTGGCAGAACCGACTGTTATGCTGGTTTGCGTTTTGCGTTTTCAAAATGTCACGGTAAGCAAGAGTCACCACCGACTTTTATTTCATCCAACTAAGGAAAAGGAAAAAGAACAGAAAAACCTTTTTCGAGAATATTTCTGAGTACGGGGGGTAGATTATAGAAAGGGAAGGTGTTGGCACCCTTTATATCCATGGTTTTCCATGGGCTCTTAGGTACTTGCTCATTTTAAAATTTCTTGTGTGTGTGCTTGTTTTGAAGAAAAGTTTACATCATGATAACTCTTGTATCAGTCATCAAGGGTGTGACGAAGTTGTTTTGAAAATTGTTTTGAAAAAGTGTTTGTGTGAAAAGTTTTGTTTGATTTATTGAGCAAGTACTTAAGATTTTTCTACCTACTTGAAAAAGACTGTTCGTTTTCCTTTAGACAATGTTATCCCATTATTAAGGAATAGGTAGCATCGTCGTTGGAGTTTTAAGGGACGTTTGAAGGGACATATACGGTCACAAAAGCAATGTTAGGAGGTGTTAGTAATCATCCTAAAGCCTTAAAGATCTTTTCCGAGGCAACATCCGAATGTGTCATTTGAGATCTTTCGGGGCTAGAGGACGACCACTAACAAACCCTATACTTTATGACCGTTTAACCGAAGGCAACCGAAGTGAAGTAAACCCTAGGAGTGAGCATGTGCGAGTGTAATTTTTCAGTTAATTTGTCTTTGCACATTTAGGGTTTTCTACCGTTTTAATTTTCAAGTATTCTTCCCATACAATCCTATTAGCCATGCATCTAGACAGTTAAAAATGGCAGGAATTTAAAGTGCGGAAATAGAAATCCTAACTATTACAGGGCTTTCACAGATACAGAATTATTTTTACTGAAAATAAAATGTGGAATTAAAACCTAATTAAATCTATTACAACCTTGAAGCAGTTACAAAAATAATTAAAAAAGGTAATTAAAATACGCGCGAAGAATTAAATGCGAGGACGGTTAGAAAACCTAAAAAAATCTAATTTGAGAAAAATATTTAAGTTATTTTTGAAGAAAAAATTAATTATATACAAAAATTAAACCCTAGTTTCTAATTGATTTTAATTATAAAAAAAGGAGTTAAATTAACCTAATTTTTAATTTAATTAATTAATTAAAGGAAACAAAATATTTTAAATAAAAAAAATTTGGTGTTTTTTGTGATTTTGATTAAATAAGAAATATAATTTTGATGTTATTTTAAAAATTAAAATAATTAGGAAATAATTAAAAAGAAATAAATAAAAAAAGAATGAATGGGCCTGTTTAAGCAATTGGAGGGGGTGTATTGTTGAAAATCTCCTGGCCCAACAAACTGAAGACCAGTCAGCGCTTGATCCAGTGTTGGACCTTTTTGATGGTACACCATGGTCCTTCAGTGATAGGCGTTGGATCTAGTTGATCATGAATCTTGTGGCTGGCTGTTGATGGTGCATGATAGGCTTTTGGGATGGTAATGCATATGATCTGTAAAGGAAAATAAAATAGAGAAAGTTGCTGGGACCTGGGATCGAACTCGGGTCCTCTACCCTTTCCAACACACATCCTTGCCAGTTGCGCTACATATTTTGTTTGTTAACATAATAACAATAATATATAATATATGGTATTAAATGGCTGAATGTAAAAAGCGCGCATAATTCAAATCATCCAATGGTTATCAGCCACGTTATTATCTTCTTCCTAGAACCGTCATTTTAGATAACGACCTTTTACCTATGGACGATATCCGTAGCTACAAACCTGTATCATTCAAAAATAAAATATAAGCAATATAAATTCCCATGGAGACCATAAATCGATTGGGCTTGAATCCCTGAACATCATGGTGCCCTTATCCAGCCCTAATTTCGCCTGTACTAAACCCTAAAATGGAGCTTGAAACCCTAGTAATGGCATCTTTTGATTCCTGCACTTAAAACCAAATCAAAGCATCCAAACACATTGCAATCATGATAACAAGCATAAATATATACTTAGAACATATTAACAACGCTAGAATCAATGAAAACGGTTTTAAAAAAAGAATGTAAAATATGACTGTTAGTAAGCGTGACTCTTGATGCTTTGAGGCCTGGGAATGAGTGGGACAGCTTCAGAAACCTCTCTAGTATGTGATTTAATCCTTCAAACGGCTTGAATTGGCCTCTAGGTTGGAAAACAGATCACCACTTTTTATGAGTTTTTTCAGTTTTTGTTTTCATCTTGCACGACCTTAATCTTTGTTTTTATGCATTGGATCTCTTCTCTATATGTAGTGGAACGCATTAGGTCAATAAAAATGTCTTGTACCTTTGAAATTTATGAAGATTTGATTTGGTTTTCATCTTGTATAATATCTTTCCAAATTAGGCCTAATCATGCCATTCTTGTGCCAATCCACCTTGATTCGATTTGATCTTGATATGTCAGCATAATTAGCTTGTGATTCTGTCCAAAAATCATATCAAAACAAATCTTTGCTATTATTTATCATTTATTTGATTTAATTCAATTTTTAATTAATAAAAAATCAAAATAAAATGAAAAATGAAGCAAATAATGTGTGAGTGAATATTTGAGTCGTGGACCATGTTATAAGTGAGGTGTAAGCATAAAAAGTTAGGCCCATTTGGCAAAAAATGCATTTTTGAGCACATTTGACTTTTGACAATTTTACAAAAATGGTCAACTTTGACAAGGCATATCTCTTCCAATTTTAACCCTAGAGAGGTGTTCTTGGACTTTTTAGAAAGCTTAGGATGTCCCCTAAACAATCCTTTTAGTCTCATCTAAATTGAGTATTCCATGTTCATGTAAGAAGCTTTGACCCAAAAAGTATTTTTGTTGACTTTTCAAAAGGACCTATAATGTGGAAATGCATATCTTTTTGTGAGTGCATATTTTGAACTTGAGGGCTGAAGATGAATTGTAAGGAATTGCATCCTCTTCAAAATTAGCCTTGTATGGAAAATTTATGATAAAGTATGAGGAAGTTATGCTTGGTCAAAGTTTGGTTGACTTTTCCTAAGAAACCCTAATTTAGCAACTTTTGGGTTTTGATAAATTTGGGGCATTCCTTGAGGAATCATGATCAACCCTTGACAAAATGATGGATATAACTTCAAAATGTTGATTTTGACCAAAAATCTTGAAGTTTGACTGTATGTGGGCCACAGTTGACTTTTGACCTAATACAGTCGATTCTCAAGCATCTGAGCAGTTGATTGAGCAAACTTCTTGTGCAAGGCTTAAAATTTGACATGGAGTGTCTTGAGAACATATTAGGACCATGGAGAGCATATGAGGTCCTTGGAGTTCACCCATATTGATGAAAATGGAAACCCTAGCTTGAGATACATTGCCTTGGGAGAGAGTTTGTTTAATCAACTCTTGGGCATCGTTGAGGATCTCAATGGGCATTTCTTGAGTAAAATGAGAGGGAAAATTTTGGGGTACAATGGTTGCCTTACACCTTTCACCGCTAGACTTTTCTTTGAATGTACCAACAACATGGCTGAGTATGAAGCATGCATCTTGGGTCTTAAGGCTGCCATTGACCTAAGAATCAAATTCCTAAGCGTATACGGAGATTCAGCCCTAGTGACCAGTCAAGTTAAAGGAGAGTGGGATACCAAACATCCAAACCTGGTCCCTTACAAAGATCTTGTGCTAACCATGATCCCATACTTTTAAGAGGTCACTTTGAACATATCTTGAGGGAAGAAAATTAGTTCGCAGATACTTTGGCAACTATGCCATCTATGTTTGAAGTTAATTGGGACAACGAAGCTCCCGGAATTACTATAGAAAGGTTTGAAGAATCGGCACACTATTGTAAGATTGGCACTAATGAGGAGAAGCCTTGGTACCATGAAGTGAAAAGGTATCTTGAAGCACAAGAATATCCTGAGGGAGCTTCAATCAACGACAATAAATTTCTGTGGAGGTTCTCAGCCAAGTTCTTCCTAAGCAATGGGATTTTGTACAAGCGCAACCATGATTCAACTCTGCTCCGCTATCTGGAAAAGAAGGAAGCAGAGAAACTTATGAAAGACATACATGAAGGTATCTTCATAACTCATTCCAGCGGACACACTATGGACAAGAAGATTTTGAGGGCTGGTTACTATTGGTCGACAATGGGAACTAATTGTCACCACCACTCAAGGACTTTCCATAAGTGTTAGATTTATGATGACAAGGTTCATGTGCCTCCAATACCTTTAAATGTTATGACTGCTCCGTGGTATTTTGCAATGTGGGGCATTGAAATGATCGTAGAAATCAAGCCCACCACCTCTAATGGACATCATTTCATCCTCGTCGCCATTGACTACTTCACCAAATGGGTCGAAGCAGCTTATTTGCCTTAGTTACCAAGAATGTTGTAGCCCAGTTCATTAAGCATAACCTCATCTGTCGATACGGCATCCCTGAAAGGATCATCACTGACAACGGTACCAACCTCAACAATCATATGATTACTGAACACTGCATGCAGTTTAAGGTCAAGCATGATGATTCTTCTCCATACAAACGTAAGATGAATGGCGCAGTGGAAGCTGCTAACAAGAACATAAAGAAGATTGTGCAAAAGATGGTGGTAATCTACAAATACTGGCATGAGATGCTATGGTTTTCTCTTCATGGCTATCGTACTTCGGCTCGAACATCAACTAGGGCAACCCCATTCTCTTTAGTCTATGTCATGGAAGTTGTCCTTCCTGTCGAAGTTTAGATTCCTTCTCTAAGGATTATGAAAGAAGCAGACTTAGGCGAAGACGAATGGATTCATACTAAGTTGGATTAGTTGAACTTGATCAATGAAAAGAGACGGGTTGTTGTCTGTCATGGTCAAATTTATCAAAAATGTATGATCAAAGCATTCAACAAGAAGATCAAACATCGAGTATACCAGGCTGGTGACTTGGTAATAAAATGCATCATTCTACCACAAGGAGATCCTAGGGGAAAATGGACTCCCACCTACGAAGGGCCATTTGTTGCCAAGAAAGTATCTTCGGGAGGTGCCATGATGTTAACCACTATGGACGGTGAAGATTTCCTGTACCCTGTTAACACGGATATAGTCAAAAAATACTATGCATAAGAACGACCCCGCTAGGTTGACATACTTAGGCAAAAATAAGGGCATCCTGTCGAACCAAAAAGGGTTCGGGAAAAAATTAGGGATGTATACAAAATATTGTACACCCGGCAAGTCGAAAACCCGCAAGGGTGGCTTGGGCAAAAAAAAGGGTATCCTGGTGGACTGAAAACCCGAAAGGGCGGTCCAGGTAAAAAGTTAGGGATTAAAGCGTATGACTATGTCCCGTTGGATCACTATAACCAGCTTTATTACCAAGGTCAAAAGTTCAAATGGTATAAGATCAATTCAATCAACTTATTCTGACAGGAAAGGATGAGATGTTCGGAGACATATGGGCAATAACAGAGTTGGAACCCAATGAGATCACTTCCACATGGCTATATATATATTTGTTTTCACTTTGTATTATTTTCATTTCACGACGACTTCCTCTTACTAGGATCTCCGTCTCTTTGTACAAAAATGCATGTTTATAGGCGAATTATCAATAAAAACATACTTTGAAGTGCAAACTTTTTGTTTTTTCTGTTTTGATTGCAAAAAACGTCCAATGACTAAAATTGAATGAACATATGCATATGAACATGATTACATAAGAACAAGAATAAACATTTGCTTAGGACTCTAGGAATTGAGATGACACTCAAGTTGTTCATAAATCCCCATAAAATCCATTTCATAAGGAGATCCCCAGTAAGGTCGCCAGAGCCACCTCTATGAGATTATCCTCCATAGAGTAAATTCATACATGATTTCCTTACGGAGTTCCAATAAATACATCTCCTAGAAATTCTCTTTCCCAGCCGAATTTGGTCTTCCAAAATTGAAAGAGAAACCTTTCAAAGCTCTTCCCCATAAGAATTTGTTTCCCCGATGAAATCCCCAGAATATCTTCCTCAACAAGGTTTATTTCCCCAACAGATTACAATCTCCCCAGCTCAAGTCTATTCCTCAGACTACTACACATCACTGACAAAACTCCTCTTCCCCAGTAAAGTCATCACCATCCCTAGGGAGTTGCTGCAAAGCCTGTAACCCGACCAGATACCAGTTAAACTTTATCTTCCCCATACAAGTCAGATGGTTATCCATCTCTTTTATCCCCAGTCAGGGTATATAAGAATTATCTTCCCCAGACGAATCAGAAGTTTAATCATATCTTTTATCCCCAGTCAGGGTATATAAGAATTAAATTTCCCCAATAGAGCAATGGACAACCAAGGCTTCTTAACTCTACTCTCCAAGCAGAAATCAATATTCCCCGCAGAGTTCCCTCAGAGCAGCAAATAGGAATCTCCAAGAGAAAGTATTCCAGACAGTTGAAGATACACATACTCTTCGTCCCCAGCAGCAGTCCGGGATTTAGCTTCCCAAAATTCCCCAACAATAGTCTGAGATTTAGCTTCCTAAAAAAACGAAGATACGCTTCAACAACATTCATACATCATAACATATGCATACGAAATGTATATAGCACAATCTCATTTATTTTGAGAACATCATTACACAATGCATTTCATACATCATGACATTGAATACAACTAATTCTTTACCTTTTCAAGAAAGATCAGTTGCCAAGATGAATACCATCAACAATAAACATTTCCTTCACAAGATATCAGCTGGTTTAGTTTAAATTGACCAATGATTTATCCTGATTCCGTTCTGGTAGACGCTTTCTCTGGTTCAGTTAAATCGCTCATAAGATTTATGTTGATTCGTTATCCAGTTAAAGACCATTCAAGACCTCTGCTAGTTCAATTTAAATTGACCAATGATTTATCCTGATTTGTTTTCGGAAGACACTTTCTCTGGTTCTGTTAAATTGATCCTAAGATTTATGCTGATTCGATATCCAGTTAAAGACCATTTCAGACCCCTGCTGGTTCAATTTAAATTGACCAATGATTTATCCTGATTTGTTTCTGATAGACACTTTCTCTGGTTCAGTTAAATCGACCCTAAGATTTATGATGATTTTTATCCAATTAAAAACCATTTTAGACCTCTGCTGGTTCAGGTTAAATCGACCAATGATTTATCCTGATTTGTTTCCAGTAGACACTCTCTCTGGTTCAGTTAAATCGCTCCTAAGATTTATGCTGATTCGTTATCTAGTTAAAAACCATTCAAGACCTTTATTGTTTCAGTTTAAATCGACCAATGATTTATCTTGATTTTTGTTGGTAGACACTTTCTCTGGTTCAGTTAAATCGATCCTAAGATTTATGTTGATTCGATATCCAATTAAAGACCATTTTAGACATATGCTGGTTCAGTTTAAATTGACCAATGATTTATCCTAATTTGTTTCTGGTAGACATTTTCTCTAGTTCAGTTAAATCGATCCTAAGATTTATGTTGATTCGTTATCCAGTTAAAGACCATTTTAGATCTCTGCTGGTTCAGTTTAAATCGATAAATGATTTATCCTGATTTGTTTCCCGTAGACACTCTCTCTGTTTCAGTTAAATCGACCCTAAGATTTATTCTGATTCTTATCCAGTCAAAGACAAATATAGACATCTATTTGTTTCTATATAAATCGACCAAAGATTTATTCTGATACTTCTTCTAATATCTATTAATAGTTACTTTAGATGGCATCTATAAGCCCATCTCTAATAACTCTTTATCACCTCTCCAAATGGCATCTATAAGCCCATCTCTAATAACTCTTTATCACCTCTCCAAATGGCATCTCTAAGCCCATTCTCGACACAATCAACCAACAACTTTACTTCATGCACTAGCGAGTGCAAATTTCTGGGAACTTTAGTGTTCAATCATTTTCCACCTTCAAGTTACGAATGGCAAACATACCAATCTAACTTTCCAGGTTTAAGAAGATTGAACAGGGGCAGTTGTTGTACCCTAAAATTTTCCCTCTCTTTTACCGAGTTATTTCTCACTAAAGATCTCAAAAGTTTTCAAGATTTTGATCAAACAAGTTCACCTTCTAAGCACTAAGACCATAAATTAGGGTTTTAACTGAAATCGACTGATTATTAACCTTTGACCTAATACATGACCTAATGGCTTGAAGCATAACATGTTGACCTAATTCCATGGCTCGAATCATTTCTCAGGATCAAAGGTTTGATAGTGAAAAATTGGATCAACTGACGAAAAGTCAACTGATACACAAAAAGTCAAACTTTGACTTTTTGGTCAACATTGAATTTCAAAAATCAAAATTCATCAATACATTCAAGAATATCAAGATTGGTCAACAAGAATCAAGAAAGTCAATAAAAGTCAAGATTTTCAATACTTGGAAAATTTCTAAGTGTCTTTAACCTTAATAATTTCATTACTTCATGAAAATGTTTCACCAAGATGCAAGATGATTCAAAGAAAAATTTCAACGTGAAGGTTGTAGATCTTTATGAATTCTACAACTTTGTATTAAAGGGTAGATTTCCAAATAAAATGCTTAGATTTAAAGATACAGGCTCATGAAGTCATGACATTTTTGTATAAACACTTAGAGAAATTTTCAGCAGGTTTGGTTAGGTTTTTGTCCCAACTTCTTGGCCAATTTTCATCAAGTTCCAATTTGATTTATCCAAAATGGTAAACAAGAAAGTTGTATACAATGTTTCAAGCTTTCCAAAACATCCAAGAGCATGAATTTATTATACTTGAGCTAGGAGATTCAAAGGCATGGAGTTGGGCACCCATTCTTGAATTACAAGTCATTTTGGTGAAGAACACATAATTCAATCTACATGCTATACTGCATAATCTTGTGATGCAGACCTTCTAACTTGCAAATCTCACCATAATTTAATGCTTACAAAAACTTTTTAGATATGGTCCATTTGATTTAAGCATTGTGCAAGTGATCTTTCCATTTTTGGCATAAAGTTGACATTACCATTCTTGCAAAGTAGCTTTAATCACAAAGTCAGCTCTTCTTGAGCTTCTAACTTGTTCCTTCTACACACACTCAACACACAAAATCAGACAAGCATGCTTAAAGTTTCCAACAACTCTATGAAGCAAAGTACAAAGCATTGGAACTATGATCTTCAAGCTTGCTTCATGTACCATCCAACCTAGCCACAACATGTGATTTTGAAAATATGATCAACCCTTGTCTAAAAACCTCTTGCCTATAAATAGAGAGATCATTTTCAAGCAATAAAGAGATGAACAAGCCCTCAAAACCCCTATACTCTAAAAAAAGCATAACTATCCATAAAACCTCAACTTTTGAGCTTTGAAGTCCAAATCTTTGAACCTCTCACACTTTGCAAGTTTTTCCCAAACAAACCATCCAAATACTTCACATACATCATATAGAAGTTGTTCAAACACAATAACAACTTCTATAAAATCACTATCACCATCTTCCAAACTCAAAAAACCAGTACTTTACAACTTGATTTGGTTAGAGCGATTCAGTAACTTTCAGTACAAAGTGAGGATTGGAACAACTTCAAGAAGGTCCAAAGAAGCTAGATCAATCACCACTCCATCCCTGGAAACATCTGTACGTGTTCTAAAGTTCTCGCTTCAAGAGGTAAGGTTCCTAAAACTTTGATATCTATCATACATAATTTGCTTTCGTTTTCAAAAGGATACAACAGGATAGGTCAAAGCAATCACTTAGCAAAAAGGCAAGCCAGGGGCTGACACGGATGCCTATGTCACACGACACGGCCCGTGTCAGCTAAGCTGGGTAGAAAACTAAAAAAAATGTAGGGCAGGGGCTGACACGGGTGCCCGTGTCACACGATACGGCCTGTGTCAGTCAGAAACATGTAGAGCAGGCATAGCAGGGGTTGACACTGGTGCTTGTGTCACACGACACAGCCCATGTCATTTCAGCTAGACAGAAAAAACATGCACAAAAGCCAGGAACAGGTCCTGACACGGGTGCACGTGTCCACTAACACGGCCCGTGTCAGCTCAGGCACCAAATTTCCTAATTTTGAATTTTTTAGTTTATTTTTGGACATATTGCATTGCTTCGAGATGACCTAACACCACAAAACCGTTTTTCTAAGTGAAACATCAAAAACTTTTTTTTCTAAATAATTAATGTTCTTTTAAGTTAACTTATACCTAGGTATTTTCTTAAATTAAATGAAATACAAAACCTTTTCTATTAGAAAACCTAAAAAACAATTTTTTTCACTTTACATTTTCTTGCGTATTTTTACATTATGAATTATGTAATTGTCAGAGCCTTGTAATAGTAATTAGGGTTTACTTTACTTGTCATCCCCATTTGTAAATTTGTATCCCCCATCCCTCAAAGTATTGTAATAGCGTAGGACATTTAAATTCTGCAGTTTATCACTTTCCATATTATTGCTAGTAATTAGGGCTTGTATGGCAAGACTTTAAGACCAAGCATTAGACAATCCTAATCAAGAAAAAGTGCATGAAAACAAAAACACTTTTCACACTTACACCTCTAGGGTAGCCCACACTTGTTGCCTTGGATAAAACAATCATGTCCCTCGAACGTGGGATACTTTAGCAAAAAGACCGTTGATTACAAGATCGTAGTCCCTCGATGACCCTTCGACATTGCCTTTGGTAAACGGTCATTGTCCCTTATGACAATTGCTAAAGTATCCTACAATGTTGCCTTCTATGACTGTACGACAACCCACGCCCGTCCCTTCACATCCAATGATATGGTTTCTTACCAACTAATGGCAAGATAACATTATCTAAAGGAGGAGGAAGAAAACAAAGACTTTCTTTTGAGTAGGTAGAATGCTCGTATTTTCTTGCTCACAAACATTTCAAAATAAAACATCTTTCAAAACACACCAACACCTTCATGAAATATTTTCAAAAGTCAACACTTTGTATACAATTTCTCCGAAACGAAAAACATTACAAAGTTCCCCTAAACGAAGACACTTTTCAAAGATACTTTCAAAACTAATCACAAACACATTTACCAAGCATTTCCAAGTGAGCTAGTAACTAAGAGTCCGTAGATAACTACGGATGAAAAGGATGCTAACACCTCCCCTTTTCATAACCTACCCCCCAAACACAAGAAAAATTCTCAAAAGGTCTTTCATGTTCTTTTCACCCTTTCCTTTATTGGATAAAAGAAAATTCGATGGTGACTCTTGCTATACGCAACAATTGCAATAAAACGCAAAACACCCAAGTTAGTTCTCCTACCGTATTACACTCTCTATCAACTAATGGTAGACAAACACTATCTAAAGGAGGAGGAAAAGAACAAAGACTTTTTTGAGTAGGTAGATTGCTCGTAATTGCTTGCTCACAAACAAAACTATTTCCATACTTCACACTCTCAAAACATCTTTCAAAACAAACATTTTGTATACATTATCGACATTAATAGAATCATTACAAAATTCCCTTAGATTGGAATTTTCAAAACACCTTTCCAAAACACTCCTTTCCAACAAATATTTTCAAAACCAACACTTTGTATACATTCTCAATGATACTAGAATCATTAGAAAGTTTGTCGTACGAAGGAGTTTTCAAAATATTTTCAAACACACACAAACATAAATCATCTTTAAAATGATCAAGCAATTAAAAGCCCGTAGATAACTATGGATGTAAAGGGTGCTAACACCTTCCCTTTTCATAACCTACCCCCCGAACTCAAGAAAATTCTCAAAAGGCATTTCCTGTTCTTTTCACCCTTTCATTTGTTGGATAAAAGAAAAGTCGGTGACGACTCTTGCTATCTACAACATTTGAGATAAAACACAAAACACCCAAGTCAGTTCTCCCACCGTATCACAGAACTGGAGACTCTACTGGGGATAATAAAACTAAAAGTGGGGTTACTTTAAGAGTTAGATCACCTTTATTACTTTATTTTGTTTGTCTTGTTTGCTTTACATTTTGGGTTATGCTTGGGTTTATTACTTGTAAAGATCCTCTACCCGGATCTGGGGAATATTTGGTAAGTAGCAAAAGATCATGGGGACTATATGGCATAATAATGACATGGTTGAAGCGATGGATACGTTTGTGTGACACATTTGTTGGTACAGGTGTCCCTTGAGTCCAGTCAAGGAGAATACAGGGCCGTTGTGTGGTGTCATGAAGCACTAACTGACCGTAGAACCTTAGTTGAACAACTTGGCCATTAGAAAGTAGTGAGATAGCTGGTGTTATACCCCAAAATTTTCCCTCTCATGTTTTCTAAGGTTTTCTCTTATATGGGTGGTTATAAATACTTGCCTAAAGAAAATGAATTTTTTTTTAATGATGGTCAAGTGTGTTTCGATTGGCATGTCAACAGTGTCCTTCGATTCGCATCTGAACAATATCCTACGATTGGCATCTAGACGAGGAGCTTCGATTGGGTGTATGAGACCCTTCGAGTGATATCTTTCTCACAAGCTTCGATTGGGCATCTAAAACCCTTCGAACAAGCCTTGGTCCAAGTTTCATTTGGGCATACGGCCCCCTTCAAGTTTGTTTCGATTCACCAGCAAGAACCCCCTACAAGTTCCCTTTGATTCACCAACAGTGGCCTCCTGCATGTTTATTTTGATTCACAAGGCAAAAGGCCTCTACATGCAACCTTCGACTCACTAGACAGAGGCTTCCTCAGGCTTGTCTTGGATTCACAAGGGAAAAGGCTTCTTCTATGATTTCCTTCAATGCACAAGGCAAATACTTCCTTTGTGTTTGCTTTCAATGCACAAGGCCAAGACCCCTTAACACAGTTTCTGCACTATGACACACAATATGACCCCTTCGAAAGAGCACTCCAAAGGTCCATTCGAAGGACACACATTGGTGGCCCATTCCAAGAAGGCACAAGGCCTACATGTGGACTATTCGAAAGACACACAAAAAGTCCATTTTAAGGATATATATATATATATATATTGTGATACGGTGGGAGAACTGATTTGGTTTTTGCGTTTGTTTTCACAAATGTTTCGGTTTAGCAAGAGTCGCCACCGACTTTTTATTTTATCCTAAGGAAAGGTTAAAAAGCACAGCAAAAACCTTTGAGATGTTTTCTTGGGTTCGGGGAGTAGATTATATAAAGGGAAGGTATTAGCACCCTTTCTATCCATGGTTATCTATGGGCTCTTAGTTACTTGCTTAGATCACCTGCCTTGCATTTTCAATTGTTTGAAATGGTGCTTTCAATTGTTGGAAATGGTGCTTTGTGTGTGGGTTTGAAAATGTTTTGAAAAGAGGCCATTATTGTGGCAACCTTTGTAATGACCCATGTTTGGATGTATACAAAGGTGTATATCTTTTGAAAAGTTTTCAATGTTTTTGTTTTGAAAGTGTTTTTGAAAGTGTTGTGGAGTGTGGTTTGAGAAGTAAGCAAGTGTGTTTTGCAAGTTTGATCAAGTAACTAAGAGGTTGTCTACCCTATTGTACTCAAAGGTTTTTTTCTCATGTTTTAACCCTTTTTAACAATTTTGTTCCACCATTGCATTTGGTGGACAATCTTGCGTTAGGATGTTTAACGGGACAGGCGCGGGTCATTGTATGGACCATGATTGCAATAGTGCCAAGTGTCTTTGGCAATTTTTCCTTTAAGGGACTATGATCATTTTAGGCAACTTTTGAAAGCGTCATCGAGGGACTATGATCATTTGATATTGTTTTGTCTTGCCAAAGAAACTCAACATGCAACATGGCCCATTATTGAAGGCAACAAGTGGAGTGACCCTAGGGGTGCAAGTGTGATTGGTGTTGTCCATTTTCATGCTTTTTTGTCTTTGAATTAGGTCAAGCTATCTGTTGTTTGATTTTTGCATACAAAAACCTAAGTCTATCATGGCATAATTGGAAAGCTTTAAAATGCGAAAAATAAAATCCTAAATTATTACAACAGAATTATGGGATGGGGGGTACAAATGTTTACAAATGGGGATATTTAGCAAGAAATTTAAATCTAAACTATTACAACCCAAATTGAATATACAAGTTATTTTAATTATACAATAATTAAATAAAATACAATAAATATGCAAGATGCAAAAAATGATTTTTACATGTATGTAAAAGTATTTTTCATGTGACAAATAAACAAAAATAAAAAGGATTAATTTTTGGGTATTTTCATGATTTAGGGCAAAACCCTAATTTGCTAAATAAAAAGTATTTATTATTTATTATATACAATATTTATTAACTATATACAAAAAATAAATAAAAAGGAAGTATATTGTAAAAAAGTGATTTTTGAGGTCAAATATTAATAAAAATAAAAATGCATTATTTTTGTATTTTTATCCTAAATATTCTAAATATTCTAAATATATAAATATTTATATCATATATTAAATATATTAAATACACACAAAAGTAAAAATATTTATTATTTACAAAAAAAAGTATATTTTCTAGAAAATGTTTTCAAAAGGTAAAAATAAAATAAAATCAGAAAATAAAATGTATTTGTATTATTTTTTAGTATTTTCAAATAAAGGTATATATGTTTATTTATATGTACAAATTCAAATAAAAGCAAATAAATTCAAAATAAATGCAAAAATATATGGAAAATGTTTTTAATATTTTTTATGTTTTGACAAAAAAGTAAACAAGTCAGAAACAAAAAGAAAAAATCAAAAATGATAAAAAATAAAGCACAATGGGCCAAGGGGGTGTATGTTAAAAAAAAGGGGTGCAAAAAGTAGGACTGTCTCAGGCCCAGCGCAAGCCAGCCATCTTCAACCTCCAGACTTGTTTGAACAACAAAAAACGCGCGCTTCCTAACTCCTGATTCCTGGACTTTCAAGCAAAACTCATAACACCAAAAATGTAGAGCATCAAGAGACGAATCCAGACATATAAAAAACTTGACTTAACTCTAAGAAACGAGGGAGAATTTCTTCATCCCTAATTTCTGACCTAAGTTTTTTCTAATGTTCAGGTTCCAAATTCTCTTAACACACACAATATAAATGAAAAGTGAGGATATAGGTAGCTTCAGGGCCATGAGTAGAGCATGTTTCATTCATAAACCTAAGCCTAACTCTTCCTAGATTGAGAGATAGAAGCCCAAAGTTTTACCTGTTCAGCTGGAATCGTGTGCAGCAATGGAGGTACTTTCAATGCAATGTGAGGACTTGTACAGCTTGCTTGAAGTTCAGGGATGCTCTTCCAACCTCTAGCTTGCTTTGAAACTAACTGAAACGAGCTATGTAACTCAACCTGCACAATTGAAAAAATGAAAATGGTGAACTTGGTTAGAGGTGTTACAGTCTGCAGCTAGGGCTTGGGATAGTTTGTATGGATGATATAGGATGTGGTTGAACTGGTTTGGATGAAAACGCATGAGGGGAATGAACTGGCCAAGTCAAAATGCAGAAGGTACCCTGTTTTGCCACAAAACTGTGTTTTGATGAATGAGGGAGTTTTAGGGATGGCTTGGTCGTGTTTCAGGTTAGTTAGGGCGTATGCAATGTGTGGAGAAAGTTTGTTTTAGTTGGTTCTTGCAGGAATGTGTGTTTGGATCAGTTTTGCAAAGTTTCTTCTTATCTAAGCTAAAGTTGTCAAGTTGGGTTATAGGCCAAGGCAGGTCCCTCAAGCATGCTGCATAATCTCTCCTTGATCAGTGGGATTAGTCCATAAACTTGTGCCTCAAAGATCTGCATTGTACTTCTTTGATTTGTGTTTTGACATAAAGCCATGCTTTTCCAAAATGGCAAACTTGCTTTTTCCAAATATGGCTTAATTTTGTGTGTATTGTCCAAATGCACAAAATAACACTCTAAAACAAAGGATATGCATTTAATTATTGAGTAAGAATGGGATTAGAGGCCTGTAACATAGCTTGTGCAAGCTGACTTGAAAAATGCAAAGTGTTATGAACATGAAATTGGCCATGAACAAAGTGACTTTTGCCTAACTTCACAAATTCGATTCTCCCTAACCACAAGGGTGTTTGATGAGTTCTTGGACAATTTGGAAAGCTTGGAATGTGTACTACAATCCATCTTTGTAATGCAAGTTGAAATTCCAAGTGGAAGCATGTGAAAAGTGGCCATGAAGTTGGGCAAAAATTCTGCCTAAAATAGGTCAAAAAAATTCTAAGTTAAGAATGTTTGGCACTCCTATTCCAAAAATTATAACTTGAGATACAAGCTTCTTTTGAGGAAACTTTGTGAATGAAAGTTGTAGATTTTGCAATGGACTATAACTTTCATGTTTTGATTTTTGTTTGAATCCAAATGTATCTTGATGAAATAATGGGACAAAGTTAGGAAAAAATTAGGAAATTTCATAACTTAGAAAATTTCTAAGTTATGAAATTTCTTCATTTCAAACCCTAATTTGTAATTTTTGATTTCTTGATGAACAAGTTTCACAATTTGACATGTCTTGATGAAAAATGAATCTTGGAACTTGATTTTGACCAAAAAGTCAAAGTTTGACTTTTCAGTATATAGACAAATTTTGCTCAGTTGACTGGAAAATTCATTTGTCAATCTTGTGTGTTTGGGATCTTTTGAACTTGTTGAACATGTCAAGACAATGCCATTGAGTCCTTGAGTCCATATGTGAGCTTGAATTGCCATTGGTTAGGTTAAACAGTCAAAAATTGCCTTTGTGCAGTCAAAACCCTAAAAATGACCATTTTGCCCTTTTGGTGATCTGATCAAATTTCTTGTGGAATTGTGATCCAAACTTGATCAAATGGTCCATATGAGTTCATAATGTTAATGTGGGTCAAAAATCATGAGGTTTGACTGTCAATTGACCACAGTTGACTTTTTCCCCAATACAGCTGATTTCTAGGTCAACTGTCCAATTGACTGGGCAAAGATTGGAATCAAGGGTTGAAACTTGGTATGGATAAACTTGTGAGTCCAACATGAAGCATGAAAGTCATCTTGGGAATTTTAGGTCAAAACATCTTTGTGCAAACTCAAACCCTAATTTGGGTCAACAGTGCAAGGAGGAGTCTTGAGCAGAGCAAACCCTAGCTTGATCTTGAGCTCCAAGGGTCTTGTGGTGAGAAAATATTGATGAAATGGGAGGGAAAATTTTGGGGTACAACAGTTGCCCCTGTTCAATCTTCTTAGACCTGAGGATGTAGATTGGCTTGAGTGTCTTTCGTGATCCGAAGGTGGAAGATGATTGAACACTAAAGTGCCCAGAAATTTGCACTCGCATGCTGGAGTACCAGCAATGTGATGTCGGGAATGGGCTTATAGATGCCATTTGGAGATAGGATGGATAGGAGGATGGGCTTATAGATGCCATCTGAAGGTGTGACAGAACCTTGTCGGGAATGGGCTTATAGATGCCATTTGGAGGTGTCGATCGCGTAAGAGATTCCTTAGAGAGAACTTGCGTTTTTTTTTTAGAAAGGAAGATGGTTTCCTGGCTTGCTACAGGTGTTGATCTTCAGTCTCTTCATGCAGATATGCCCTGGCTAGATACAGGTGTCGAATCTACAATCAAACGTTCACAGATATTCCCTGGCTAGATACAGGAATTGAATCTAGAACTTCAAAAGGTTGCTTACAGACGTGCCCTGGCTGGATACAGGAATCGAATCTGGAAATAGTCGTCTACAGATGTGCCCTGGCTGGATACAGGAATCGAATCTAGAAATAGTCGTCCACAGATATGCCCTGGCTGGATACAGGAATCGAATCTGGAAATAGTCGTCTACAGATGTGCCCTGGCTGGATACAGGAATCGAATCTCTAAACTCTTCATGCAGACATGCCCTGGCTAGATACAGGTATCGAATCTGGAATTGTGACAGTTGATAGTAATCATCTTTGGATTGACCTTTTCCTGAAAAGGCAAGACATCAGTTGTATGCAATGTCATGATGTATGAAATGCATGATGTCATGATGTTTAAAATGAGATAGTGTTGTATGCACTTTATCATGTATGTAAACAGGATGTATGAAATGTGAAATGTCTATGAATGTATTTTCGTCTAGGAAAATAAATCCTTGACGAGTGCCGGGAACTTGTGGTATCCTGGGATGGTGTTGAAGAGTGGAGTTCTTCGTTTCCGCTGGGGATGATGGTTGCAAGAATAAACCGGTAGGAGAAGATGACTCCGTTGGGGAATAAACTTGTTGGAAAGATTACTCTGCGGGGAATTACTCTGTGGGAAGAGATACTTCGTTAAGGTTTTGATGAGAGCTCCGCTGGGGATTCCACTGATATGTTATGTTGGGGAATTTGATGAACTCCGTTGGGGATATGAAGAACTTCGCAGAGGACGATCTTTCCGTGGTAATTAGCTGAGGATAACCCAGTTATACCCTGATGGGGAAATAATCTTTGAATAAAGTCGGGAGAGACGTATGTACTCTGCAGGTGATAAGCTTCCAGAATCTACTGGGGATATGGATTCCACTGGGATGTCTGGTATTCCGCCGGGGAACAATCTTATATTAAGACTGCCGGGGATGCTTGCTGAGGAATTTCTATACTCTGCTGGGGAATGTTGAGATCTTCTGGGGATACCCAACTTCTTTAAGGCTGACAGTAGACTAACTCGGCTTGGGGAGAGTATCGTTGACTTGCTGGAGATACTGTGCCTTTTCGGGCTGATGGGAGACCTACTCTGCATGGGGGAGAGTATCTCTGACTTGCTGGAGATACTGTGCCTTTTCGGGCTGATGGGAGACCTACTCTGCATGGGGGAGAGTATTGCTGAACCTTGTCTTACTTTGTGGGGAGTTGAGGTAACTTGGTTACATTCTTCAGCCGAACTTAACTTGGTACCTTGGTGGACAGAGCAACTTAGATCGCTTAGACAACTCGTTATTGCCCCTGTTTCTAATGTCACCTGTAATTAGTCCTTTGTTTCGCATGCAAATATTTGTGATCAACAATTAATGTCAAATGCATATATCAAAAATGAACATTGGACGTTTTTTGCAAAACAAAACAGATAAAGGAAAAATAATTGGGTAATTTGTCCGAAAAGCGAATTTGTATTGATTTTCGAATTTGCTTGTAAATAGGCGTTTTTGTACAAGAGGCTGACGTCCTAGTAAGAGAACACCGCCGAGCAAAATAGAGTTTATACAATTTTGTGAAAAGGAAACAAAAAACTGCTATGTGAAAAATAATCCCACTGGGTTCCAACTCTGCTATCGCCTTTATGTCTTCAAGCGTCTCATCACTTTGCTGCTTAGTTGGAGATGAAGTTGATTGATTGATGCCGAAGTCCGGATGCAAGGTGATCCAATGAGACATAGTATTACGCTTTATCCCTAACTTTTGCCTAGACCACCCTTTCGGGTTTTCAGTCCACCGGGATACCCATTTTTGCCCAAGCCGCCTTTTCAGGTTTTTGACTTGCCGGGTGTACAAATTTTTTCATTTCGTCCCTTATTTTTGCCCAAACCCTTTTGGTTCGCCGGGAAGCCCTTATTTTTGCCTAGGTGTGTCAACCTAGCGGGTCTTTAGTTCATGCGTAGTATCTTTTTACTATGTCTGCATTGGCGGGGTGAGGAAGGTCGTCACCATCCATGGTGGTTAGAATCATAGCTCCTCCTGAGAAGATATGTTTAACCACAAATGGCCCTTCGTACGTAGGGGTCCATTTTCCCCTGGGATCACTTTGAGGAAGAATGATGTGCTTGATTACCAGGTCTCCGACTTGATACTCTTGTCGCCTGACCTTTTTGTTAAATGCCCTGATCATCCGTTTTTGGTACGTCTGACCATGACAAATAGCAGTGAGAGTCTTTTCGTCAATCAGGTTTAATTGATCAAGCCGAGTCTGGATCCAGTCATCCTCGCTCAAGTCTGCATCCTTCATTATCCGGAGATAGGGTATCTGGACTTCAATGGGCAAGACTGCCTCCATGCCATAGACCAAGGAAAAGGGAGTTGCCCCTGTTGACGTCCGTGCTGAGGTACGGTACCCATGAAGAGCAAACGGTAACATTTCGTGCCAATCCTTGTAGGTCACCGTCATCTTCTGCACAATCTTCTTGATATTCTTATTTGCTGCTTCTACAGCCCCGTTCATCTTCGGCCGGTAGGGAGAAGAGTTGTGGTGCTGTATCTTGAATTGCTCGCAGAGCTCAGTGATCATCTTGTTGTTAAGATTGGTACCATTATCCGTAATGATCCTCTCAGGTACACCGTATCAACAGATCAGGTTGTGCTGAATGAACCGTGCCACGACATTCTTGGTTACTGTAGCATAGGAAGCTGCTTCAACCCACTTTGTGAAGTAATCAATCGCTACTAAGATGAAGCGATGCTCGTTGGATGCCGTAGGTCGGATCTCGCCGATCATATCAATGCCCCACATTGCAAAAGGCCAAGGTGCCGTCAAGATGTTCAGAGGAACCGGAGGAATGTGCACCTTATCAGCATAGATCTGGCATTTGTGACACGTCCGAGAATGTTGGTAACAGTCAGCTTCCAATGTGGACCAGAAATATCCTGCCCGAAGGATTTTCTTTGCCATGGTATATCCACTGGAATGTGTTCCGAAGGTACCTTCATGTAGCTCCACCATGATCTTTTCTGCTTCAGTCTTATCCACACAACGCAGTAAAGTCGAATCATGGTTCCGCTTGTAGAGAATGCCATTGCTGAGGAAGAACTTTGACGCAAACCTTCTCAGGAACTTCTTGTCATTAACAGATGCGCCTTCGGGTTATTCTTGGGCTTCAAGGTACCTCTTCACTTCATTATACCAGGGTTTTTCTGTTACCTCTTTAACCTCAAGCTCACAGCAATATGCAGGTTCATCCAATTTCCAGATAATGATCTGGGGAGCCTCGTTGTCCCATTTGACTTTGAACATGGAAGACATCATAGCTAACGCGTCCGCCAACTGATTCTCCTCCCTTGGGAAGTGTTCAAAAGTTATCTCCTCGAAGTGGGGAATCAATGTCAATACATACTCCTTGTAAGGAATAAGATTTGGGTGTTTCGTATCCCACTCGCCTTTGACCTGATTGATCACGAGAGTGGAATCTCTGAAGACACTTAGAAACTTGATCCTTAAGTCAATTGCAGCTTGAAGACCCATGATACATGCCTCATACTCTGCCATGTTGTTGGTGCAGTTGAAACATAGCCGGGCGGTGAGTGGAGTATGAGTGCCTTTAGGGGATATGATCACAGCACCGATGCCATTACCCAAAGCGTTCGAGGCTCCGTCAAAGTGCATAGACCATCGGGATCCTTCCTCAGGTCCTTCATCCGGTCCAGGTACTTCACAATCAGTCACTACCATGATATCCTCGTCTGGAAATTCAAAGTTCATCGACTGGTAATCGTCCACTGCCTGGTGTGCCAAATGGTCTGCCAATACACTTCCCTTGATTGCTTTCTGAGTCATGTACTGGATGTCATATTCTATCAAGATCATCTGCCATCTTGCTATTCTTCCGGACAAGGCGGGCTTTTCAAAGATGTACTTTATTGGATCCATTTTTGAAATCAACAGAGTAGTGTGAGTCAACGTATACTGTCTCAGCCGGCGAGCAGCCCATACCAAAGCGCAGCAAGTTTTCTCGAGCAGTGAGTATCGGGTCTCGCAGTCGGTAAACTTTTTGCTAAGGTAGTAAATGGCGTGTTCTTTTCGGCCAGACTCATCATGCTGCCCCAGCACACACCCCATTGAGTTATCCAGTACTGTCAAATATAAGATTAGAGGTCTCCCTTCAACCGGCGGCATAAGAATGGGTGGTTCTTGGAGATACTCTTTGATTCTTTCGAAAGCGGCCTGACATTCATCGTTCCAACGTACTACTTGATCTTTCTTTAGCAGCTTGAAGATTGGTTCACAGGTAGCAGTTAGATGCGAGATGAATCGGGCAATGTAGTTTAAACGTCCTAGAAAGCCTCTGACTTCTTTCTCTGTCTTGGGAGTTGGCATCTCTTGTATGGCTTTCACTTTGGCAGGGTCCACTTGAATGCCTTTGTCGCTTACGATGAAGCGTAGCAATTTTCCAGATCTCACCCCAAAGGTGCACTTGTTTGGGTTCAACCTCAGCTTGTACAACTTCAGACGGTCAAACAGCTTCTGTAGATGGTCAAGGTGTTCCTCCTCAGTTTGGGACCTTGCAATCATATCATCGACATATACTTTTATCTCGTGAAGGATCATGTCATGAAACAGAGCAACCATGGCACGTTGGTATGTTGCCCCAGCATTTTTCAACCCAAAAGGCATGACCTTGTAGCAAAAGGTGCCCCACTGAGTAACAAAAGTGGTTTTCTCCATGTCTTCAGGAGCCATCTTGATCTGATTATAACCGGAGAAGCCGTCCATGAAGGAAAATACTTTATGCTGAGCAGTATTGTCAACCAGAACGTCGATATGAGGCAGAGGGAAATCATCCTTAGGGCTCGCCCTGTTCAAATCCCTGTAATCAACACACATTCGGACCTTACCATCCTTCTTCGGCACTGGAACCACGTTGGCAATCCACTGAGGGTAAGAAGTCACTGCTAGAAACCCGGCATCAAATTGTTTCATAACCTCAACTTTGATTTTCTTGGACATTTCTGGACGCATACGGCGGACCTTCTGTTTTACCGGAAGGCATTCTTCCTTTGTAGGCAAGTGATGAACCACTGTGATCGGTGGATCTGGAACTGACTGTTTAAAGCTGGTTCGCGAAATTTCGCGGTAATCAAGAGTCGCCACCGTCTTTTATGTTCTCCAACATGGAAAGGACAAAAGCACAGCAAAATTCCTTATGAGATAGTTTCTCGGTTCGGGAGGTAGATTTATAGAAAGGGAATGTGTTAGCACCCTTTCTATCCATGGTTATCCATGGGCTCTTAGATACTTGCTCATTTGTGTTTTCAAAATGTTTGCTTTTCAATTGTGAGTGAGTTTGAAAAAGTTTCTTTGAAAGTTTCAGATCGACTCTTGTATCAGTCCTCAAAAGTATTTGAAAGATTGTTTTTGAAAGCTTTTTGAAAAGTGTCGGTGTGAAAAGAAGTTTTGATTTGTTTTGAATTAGAGCAAGTATCTACGAGTCATCCACCTACCCTAAGGAATTAGGCTGTGTAAATGTCCTTGAGGTAGTGCCATCCCACCATTGAGAGGTAGGTAGCACCACCGTTGGAGGTGTTCGGGTCAATTCGTTTGTAGGGACAGTGTGGTCACCAGAGTAACAGTAGGACACCTTAGAAGCTACCCTTATGCCATTGATCCTTTTTAATTCAAGGCAACCGTTCCGAGGCAACTGGATCATGTCATGGACATAAGGACTTACTAAAACGTCCTATACTCGACGACCACGTTTCGAGGGGCAAGGCAACAGTGAGGCGTACCCTAAGAGTGGTGTGTGAATTGGTGTATTGTTTTCAGTTATGTTTTATCTTGTCATGCATTTGGTGAGCTACGAGTTATTTTTAATTGTCATGCATTCTTTCATACAAGTTAACAGTTAAAGGGGGTGCAGAAAATAAATTGCGGAAACGTAAATCCTACGCTATTACAAGGCGCGGGTCTATACATCGCCAAATCTTTACAAAGACCCGTTTTAAGTAAATAAGTGCGGAAAATAAAAAAAACAGTAAAAGGTCCTATTTACTATTACATATCCTGAGCAATTACATAATAATCGAACAAAGTAAATGCGCGCGAATAAAGAAAAGGGAATTAATTTTTGTCTTTTTTGGTAATTAAATGAAATTAAAAATTAATTAATTATTTTAATTACAAGAAAATATTTTTTGTTTTTATATTTTTTTATGAAAATAAAATAGAAAAAGAAATAACATTCTAGGTTAACCTAAATCTAAATCTATTTTAATTATTAAAATGTTAAAATGGCCTAATTAAAAAAAACTAGTTCAATTATGGTTTATTTACAAAATAATAATAAAAAGTGTTAATTATATTCTTTTGGTTTTTTATGGAAATATTAGTTAAATTAATCTAATGATAGAATAATTATTTTTGGTGTTTTTTGGATCAATTTTAATAACTAAAAGCAAATAAAAGTCAAATTAATGATTATTTAACAATTAATTAAAATATGCATGCAAAAATATTATTTTTAATGTCAAAAATTAAATAAATATTTTTCTGATTAAAATGCAAAAGGAAAATATTTTTTGTGAGTTTTTAAATGCATGAGAAAATTATTTGAATATAAATTAAATTAAGATTAAAAATATAAAACAAGAAAAAACAAAGAAAACAAGTTAATTATGGAAAAGGTGGAAAAAGGCCAGAACCAGGACTTGAACTCGTGCCCTTTGGAGGAATCCACTGATGCGTTGCCAGATGAGCTGCATGTTTTAATTGAAACAATAATAACACGTATATATTATATTAGTAAATCAAGTATTCCCTGGAAAAAAAAAGCGCGCTGATATTCTAACGGACAAATGAGGAGGGGACGCGTCAGCGTCTTCTTCCTTGGACACTGGTTCTTTTACCTGCGGATTTCTATCCGCAGGAAAGTTCGCAGGCTGCTTCAAAAATGGTCCTCAGGCCATGAAAACGCCACCTAAAGCCATGGATACATTCGTCTTGGTCCCCTGATCACATCCCTACTCATGGTTCGTCTTGATTTCTCCTGAAAACCAAACGCCTAAAAACAAAATACACAAACCCTAGGTACGGATTTGGTCATACAAAGCATAAAAATGGAATTGAATAATGCTATTAGATCCAGAATCAAACAAACAACATGATTATACCAAAAAATTTGAGAAAAGATGCAAGAATAGAGAGTATGGATTTCGTGCACAGGGACAAGTTTGAGACAACTTACAGCATCGTATAGGTGATCTCAGGCTGTGTTTTTGGTCTCTTCAGCTTCAGGGTGTGGCAATGAAGAAGGCTATGTGCTTCTTTTGACCTCAAAGTGCTTGTAACCTAGCTTTCAATCCCTCACTTTTTTGACAAATTTTTGTTTTGGTCCTGGCCGTTTTTTAGCTTTCTAGGTCGTGAAAAAAACAATTGTGTTGGCTTGCATATCTCTTATGTAATGAGTTTTGATAAGAATTAAAGCCAATAATGCAATACATTCATGCTTAAGATTTTGCTATGAACTCCATTAAAACACTTTCCATTCTTAAGCCAAAATTTGAATTCTTGCTTCTTTTAGGCCCTTGCACGAAATTGGAATGTCAATGATGGTGATTCAAAGCTAGTCAAAGCAAAATATGTCCCTTAATTAACTTCTTTGATTTTATTTGATTTTAAATGATTTAAAATGAATTAAATCAAATAAAATTAAATAAAAATGAAAAAATTAATTTTAAATTTTGAAATAATTTGTGGGACACGTGGGAAGCATGGCCAAGCTGAATCAAGTGGAAAAAGTGGGCCCCTTTTGTCAAAAATGAAATTTCAAGGATAAATGATTTTGGCCATTTCACAAAAATTTCCCAACTTCTCCAATGCATATCTTGCTCAATTTTTAATCTTTGATCATGTTCTTGGACATTTTGGAAAGTACTTGAAGTCCTATAACCAATGTCTTTGGTCCCATGTCAATTTGATTTACCAATCTCAAGTTATGGTCTTTGACTTAAAGTGCCTTTTTGTTGACTTTTGAAAATGACCTATAATGTTGAAATTGATAACTTTTTGTGAGAGCATTTCTTGGACTTGAAGTGTGAAGATGAGTTGTAGGAAATGTCATTCTATTCAAAATGAGCTTTGGATGGAATTTTTATGATAAACCATCTGGAAGTTATGCCTTGGTCAATTTGCAGTTGACTTTTCCAACTGTCCAAAAATAGAAACTTTTGCATCTTGAGACTTTTTGAGTCATGCCTTGAGAATCATGATCAAGAATTGATAAAATGATGTTTGTGGCTTCAAAATAAGATTTTGACCAAAAATTTGGACTTTTGACTGTCAAATGACCATTTTGCCCCTACAGTTGACTGTGAAGCATTTAGGGTTTTTGACTGTGCAATTTGGTGCTGTGAGTCTTGAAACTTGGTATATGGATACTTGACAATGTATGTAGGCATGTGGGACTTGATTGGACCCTTGGAAACTTCAATTTCTTTGCCAGAACCAAAACCCTAATTTTTGACTGTTAGGAGGCAATTGAACTGTGCAACCCTTGAGAGATTTTGAACCTTGATCTTGGCAAATCTTGAAGAATATGGGAGGGCAAATTTTGGGGTACAACAGTTGCCCCTGTTCAATCTTCTTAAACCTGAGGATGTAGATTGGTTGTCGTGCCTTTCGTAATCCGAAGGTGGAAGATGATTGAATACTAGATTGCCCAGAAATTTGCACTCACATAGTAGAGTATCAGCAATGTGATGACGGGAATGGGCTTACAGATGCCATTTTGGAGAGATGGATAGGAGGATGGGCTTATAGATGCCATCTGGAAATGTGACAGGACTTTGTCGGGAATGGGCTTATAGATGCGATTTGGAGACTGTCGGTATGTGGATGGGCTTATAGATGCCATCGGGAGATTGTCGATCGCGTAAGAGATTCCTTAGCGAGAACTTGCGTACCTGAGAAAGAAAAATAATTACATGGCCTGTTACAGGAGTTGGTCTTCAAACTCTTCATGCACATATGCCCTGGCTAGATACAGGAATCGAATCTTCAAACTCTTTAGACGTGCCCTGGCTGGATACAGGAATCGAATCTGGAATTAGTCGTCAACAGATACGCCCTGGCTGGATACAGGAATCGAATCTTCAAACTCTTCAGACGTGTCCTGACTGGATACAGGAATCGAATCTGGAATTTCAAATGGTTTTCTTGATAATGATGTGATGAAGGAATCTGAGACGATTGCTACTCCGAATAGATGATGAAGGAATCTTGGACGATTACTACCTCAGCAGGGCGATGAAAGAATCAGGGACGATTACTACCTCAGCAGGATGATGAATGGATCAGGGACGATTACTACCTCAACGGGACGGTGAGAGAACCTTGGACGATTACTACCTCAACAGTAACGATGAGAGAACCTCGGGCGATTACTACCTCAACAGTAACAATGAGAGAACCTTGGGTGATTACTACCTCAACAGTAACGATGAGAGAACCTTGGGCGATTACTACCTCAACAGTAACGATGAGAGAACCTTGGGCGATTACTACCTCAACAGTAACGATGAGAGAACCTTGGGCATTACTACCTCAACAGTAACGATGAGAGAACCTTGGGCGATTACTACCTCAATAGTAACGATGAGAGAACCTTGGATGTCTTCTACTGAGTCTTCATCAGGAAAATCTTTAGGAATCGATTTAACTGGACCAGAGAAGGCCTTTGACTGGATCGGCATCAGAAAAATCTTTAGGAGTCGATTTAACTGAACCAGGCAAGGTCTTGGAATCTTCAACTGGGTCTTTATCAGGAAAATCTTTAGGAATCGATTTAACTGGACCAGAGAAGGCCTTTGACTGGATCGGCATTAGAAAAATCTTTAGGAGTCGATTTAACTGAACCAGGCAAGGTCTTGGAATCTTCAATTGGGTCTTCATCAGGAAAATCTTTAGGAATCGATTTAACTGGACCAGAGAAGGCCTTTGACTGGATCGGTATCAGAAAAATCTTTAGGAGTCGATTTAACTGAACCAGGCAAGGTCTTGGAATCTTCAACTGGGTCTTCATCAGGAAAATCTTTAGGAATCGATTTAACTGGACCAGAGAAGGCCTTTGACTGGATCGGCATCAGAAAAAAACCTTAGGAGTCGATTTAACTGGACCAGGCAAGGTCTTGGAATCTTCAACTGGGTCTTCATCAGGAAAATCTTTAGGAATCGATTTAACTGGACCAGAGAAGGCCTTTGACTGGATCGACATCAGAAAAATCTTTAGGAGTCGATTTAACTGGACCAGGCAAGGTCTTGGAATCTTCAACTGGGTCTTCATCAGGAAAATCTTTAGGAATCGATTTAACTGGACCAGAGAAGGCCTTTGACTGGATCGGCATCAGAAAAATCTTTAGGAGTCGATTTAACTGGACCAGGCAAGGTCTTGGAATCTTCAACTGGGTCTTCATCAGGAAAATCTTTAGGAATCGATTTAACTAGACCAGAGAAGGATTTTGACTGGATCGACATCAGAAAAATCTTTAGGAGTCGATTTAACTAGACTAGGCAAGGTCTTGGAATCTTCAACTGGGTCTTCATCGGGAAAATCTTTAGGAATCGATTTAACTGGACCAGAGAAGGCCTTTGTATAGCTGAGAACTTGACTGGATCTTTCCTGAAATGTAAAAGTCAGTCGTATGCCATGCATGCCATGGATCAGGCAATGATGTTCTTAACATAAATGAGATTGTAAGATATGATGCGTTTATGCATGTATCATGATGTATGACAATGTGATGTTTAACGTATTTTCGTCTAGGAAAATATATCCTTGACGAATGTCGGGAGTTAAATCCTGGGCTGATGGAAGAGTAGAGCTCTGTTTCCGCTGGGGATGATGGTTGCAAGAATACCGGTAGGAGAAGATGACTCCGTTGGGGAATAAACTTGGAGAATAGATTACTCTGCGGGGAGTGAATTACTCTAGCGACCTTGTTGGGGAGCAATACTCTGTGGGGAGAGAGGTACTTTGCTGAGTTGTTTGATGATAACTCCGCTGGGGATACCGTTGTTATGTTGGAAGTTTTAATAGACTCCGTTGGGGATAAGAAGACTTCGCCGAGGACGATCTTTCCGTGGCTTTTGGCTGAGGATAACCCAGTTATATCCTGGTGGGGAAATAACCTTTGAATAAAAGTCGGGAGACGCGTTCGTGCTCTGCAGGGGGGAAGCTTCCAGAATCTACTGGGGATAAGCTTCCTGCTGGGGAGATATATTTCACTTTCCTGGGGGAATTAAGGTATCTTGGTTACGTTCTTCAGCTGAACTTAACTCGGTACCTTGGTGGACAGAGCAATTAGATCGCTTAGACAACTCATTACTGCCCCTGTTTCTGTGGGAGAAGATATTGGTGGAGGTGCTTGATAACTGCCGATTGACAAATCTTCCTTTAGTAGGCAAGTGACGAGATGCCGGGACATAGTCGTACGCTGTGATCCCTAACTTTTTCCTGGACCGCCCTTTCGGGTTTTCAGTCCACCGGGATACCCATTTTTGCCCAAGCCGCCTTTTCAGGTTTTCGACTTGCCGGGTGTACATATTTTCCATTTCATCCCTTATTTTTGCCCGAACCCTTTTGGTTCGTCGGGAAGCCCTTATTTTTGCCTAGGTGTGTCAACCTAGCGGGTCTTTGATTGTGCGTAGTATTTTTTCGACTATGTCTACACTCTCAGGATGTAGGGAGGTGCCCCTGTCAGTAGTGTTTTGCCATGCCACTAGAAGATCTTCGTTTGATCATCCAATGCCCCAAGTGATCCAGACTAGAGATTTGCCCCTAAGCTGGTTGGCCTTTTGAGAGATTCTCCGAATCTTGACTGGGCTGCCCCAGATGATGGACACTGATCGTGCCATGCCCCTTGATTGGAAGTGTTTCTTTCACTGGAGGTGACTCTTTTGTTGAGAAGACTTGTGTTCATAAGATATTCGTCGTGCGAAATTCTATGTTGTTCAAACAAATAGTCATATGAAAACAATATTATTTTAAGAATGCAAAAGCTTATGTCTGTCTTGAAGTTTTGAAAATGCATTTTTCGTAAAACAAGTGAATTTTTGTAAACTGTGATGTCCTCTCGTTATTTTGCCGCAAGCCTTAAGGAGTCAGGATACCTTTGTAACAGTATGCTTTCGAATTAACCCATGCTTCAGCTAGGACTTTTGAGGGTTATAACGTGGCCTGGTTCACGGTTTAAGAAACAAAGGATAAAGGCTCAATTTTATTTGTACCCACCAGCTCTTCGTGATGTTCTTCAAACCTAAACTCAGCTAATCGTGCGTCAGACCTTGTTTGAGTCTTTGTCCTGATATTCCGGTGATGGATATTGACATTTTATTTTGAACAGGCAGTCATTTCCTTTTTTTTGTTGAGGTTTGTAGGACCTCTTTCTTTTTGATTTTGTTATCCCTATTTTTTGCCTGAACTGTTTCTTTTGTGATTACAGTCAGCGGGATGCCCCCGTTTTGTGTCTCCTTCATAGGTTTTGACTTAATGGGTTTTTTTATTTTTGAGATATAATGACTGCCAATCCTTATGATTATTCGGAATCATCACTATCTTTTTGTTTTGTAAGGACTTCTTTGGTGCCATTAGTTGTGCACTTGTATCAGCTGAGAAGACTACCCTGCCCCAGGTTATGATTAAGGGTTTTAAATTTCGAAAAGAAAAACTCCTACTTCTTTGGCTCATAGGGGTTGACGAGGGATTATCTTCCTTATAACTCCAGTGTTTAGGAATTGAAACAATGCCTGTACCTCATCAGCTGGGTCTGTTCAAAAGCATACTGTAGAGATCGTGGTATCGTTTTCGTCATCCTCCCTCAAGAGGCTTAGAGTTTTCAATCAAGAGTTGATCATCACAAAAATATAAAAGCATTTTGCATATAGTGAATATGAAATAATTATTTCAAAATAGAAATGTGTGATGCATTAATGAAATAACAACGTTTGACATGAATATTATTGTTTGAATAAACAAAGAAGAATACAACTTAAATTCAAATGAACAAAAAAGTGCTTTCTATCCTAGCCATGCTTTGGCAAGGGAGCAGTGATCACATTGGGAGCCTCGGGCGCCTCGAACTCAATCTCCTTTGCGTCAATCAAGTCTTGGATCTTATTTTTCAAGCTCCAACAATCGTCTGTGGTATGCCCCGGGCTGTCAGAGTGATAAGCACAGCGGGTGTTGGGATTATACTTGGGTGACGCTGTATTTTGATTCTTTGGAGTTTATTTTAGAGTCACCAGCTTGGTCTCCAGCAACTGTGGCAACATCTGGGACAAGGTTATGCTGAGCCGAGTGAACTGCCTTCTCTCGCTCTTTTGTTGATTGTGATGCTGAGGAGCACCAGCGGGTTTTAAGATCACCACTGCATTGACAGCTTGACGGCGTTCTGGTCTATTCTGTCTCCTTGAACCATAGACCGCACTGGGTTCCTTCTTAAAAGGTTTTTTATCGGTGCTCGATGAAGCATCCTTCTGTATCTTCCCAGACTTGATACCAGCTTCAATCCTTTCCCCAGTCAAGATTAAATCTGTAAACCCAGCAGAAGAATTCCCAATTAGATGGTTGTAGAATGGACCAGACAGGGTCCCCAAGAACATATCAACGAGCTCCCGGTCAGTCAAAGGTGGTTGTACCCTCCCAGCAAGGTCTCTCCACTTCTGCGCATACTCTTTAAAACCTTCTCCCGATCCTAACGACATACCCTGGAGTTGGGTACGTGTAGGAGCGAGGTCGGCATTGTATTGATACTGCTTGTAAAAAGCAGTAGCCAACTCCTCCCAGTTACGAACCTTGGTTCCATCCAGCTGATAGAACCATTCGAGATGAGTCCCTGAAAGACTCTCCTGGAAGAAATGGATCCACAAGTTCTTGTCCACTGTATACGGTTGAATCTTCCGCGCATAGGACCTGAGATGCAGCTTGGGACAGGATGCCCCATCATACTTAGCAAAAGAAGGAGCTTTGAATTTGTGTGGGATCACCACACCAGAAGATAGACCTAGATCTTCGAAGTCCAGGCCGGGCACTTTCTGTATTTCCATAGCATTCAGCCGGTCTTCCAATTGCTTGTACTTATCCTCATCCGGAGGGTACTGCTCACCATTGTAATCGGTCTCGTTGTCGGAGACCACCGGACTAGGAACCTCCCTTTCTTGGGGACTGTCTTTCCCAACAGACGGGGTAATCAGTTCAACTTCATTTTGTGACCCATTCCCAGATTTGCGTCTCGGGTTGAACAACACCGTCCTCTTCTTCTTCTTCTTCGAGAGCAGAGTCTTCAGATCTTGTTGCCCCTGGGCCAAACTCATGATCAGCTCTTGGAACTGGGCGTTCTGAGCCTGGAGGGCTTTGATGGATTGCTCAGTAGATGATTCAGGATTCATGATGGCGTGCTGAAATAAACAGCAGAGAAGGTAAGCAACCTGTAAAAGGGATACCTGTAATGCAATGATGTGTATGTATGCATACGATGTTTTCAAGGACCTCGCGGGGTAAACAGAGAAAATTGTTAGAGTTGGAATCCGGTAGCTTGATTGAAGGAACTTCAGGTTGTTGAGAGTCCTTCTTCAAGGGTCAAAGGCTCACCATATCCAGTAGGTCATAGCCCCTGACTCAAGTCAACATGTTTTGATTTCCAAACAACCTTGGCTAGGGGAACCTTCTTCAAGAGTTAAATCTCACCATATCAAGTGGGTCATAGCCCCTGACTCAAGTTATCAACCTGGCTAGGGGAAAATAAATCCCCTTTGCCCCTTGCTAGACATTCTGGTTCATCATGACCTGCATCACAAGCCCTTGAGATCCTTGAAATGGTTAAGGAAATGCTATGGTATGATGTTATGATGCGTATGATGTACGTGGATGCAAAGGTGTGAAGTATAAGTTAGCCCTGTAATAAGTCCAGTTTAAGGACTATAAACAAAACTTGCAAGTAGCTCAATGTTGTCAGATAACAAATATGGGCAAGCATTTCAAGTTTGAAGGCACACAAGTCACACAAGACAGCCCTTAGAGTTTAGGCCAGCATGAAGTTCAAGTACTACCCTCTTTCATTTTGTTGGTTAAGACCTGTCCTATCAAGAGTAACCGGGTTCTAGAGGATCCCGATATCATTGACTACCCTCAATCGGTCATAACTCCAGCATCGCAACCTTTTCTTGCGGCCAGAACCATCGCGAGAGTTTAGCCTCAATGGGTGTAGCATACTGCTACTGTTCTATTGGCCAAGTTGGATCATTTAAGGTTCTAAGGTCGGTTGGTGCTTAATGACTCCTCAGAAGACCCATATTCTCCTCGTTGCAACACAAGGGATATCGATACAGACCAAGGCGCCACACCAACGTAGCCACTGCTTCACCCATGTCGGTCTACGCCGGACAGGTCCCTCACAGCTTATGCTACCTAAAAGGGTATCCCCAGATCCGGGTTAGGATCTATGTAACTCCGATGCAACCCACAATAATAAAGCAAGCAAAGCACAACAATTGAAAACACAAGTGATCTTAGTCCTAAGGTACACCTCACTTTATAAGAGTCCCCAGCAGAGTCGCCAGTTCTGTGATCGGTGGATCTGGAACTGACTGTTTAAAGCTGGTTCGCGAAATGTCGCGGTAAGCAAGAGTCGCCACCGTCTTTTATGTTCTCCAACATGGAAAGGACAAAAGCACAGCAAAATTCCTTATGAGATAGTTTCTCGGTTCGGGGGGTAGATTTATAGAAAGGGAAGGTGTTAGCACCCTTTCTATCCATGGTTATCCATGGGCTCTTAGATACTTGCTCATTTGTGTTTTCAAAATGTTTGCTTTTCAATTGTGAGTGAGTTTGAAAAATTTTCTTTGAAAGTTTCAGATCGACTCTTGTATCAGTCCTCAAGAGTATTTGAAAGATTGTTTTTGAAAGCTTTTTGAAAAGTGTCGGTGTGAAAAGAAGTTTTGATTTGTTTTGAATTAGAGCAAGTATCTACGAGTCATCCACCTACCCTAAGGAATTAGGTTGTGTAAATGTCCTTGAGGTAGTGCCATCCCACCATTGAGAGGTAGGTAGCACCACCGTTGGAGGTGTTCGGGTCAATTCGTTTGTAGGGACAGTGTGGTCACCAGAGTAACAGTAGGACACCTTAGAAGCTACCCTTATGCCATTGATCCTTTTTAATTCGAGGCAACCGTTCCGAGGCAACTGGATCATGTCATGGACATAAGGACTTACTAAAACGTCCTATACTCGACGACCACGTTTCGAGGGGCAAGGCAACAGTGAGGCGTACCCTAAGAGTGGTGTGTGAATTTGTGTATTGTTTTCAGTTATGTTTTATCTTGTCATGCATTTGGTGAGCTACGAGTTATTTTTAATTGTCATGCATTCTTTCATACAAGTTAACAGTTAAAGGGGGTGCGGAAAATAAATTGCGGAAACGTAAATCCTACGCTATTACAAGGCGCGGGTCTATACATCGCCAAATCTTTACAAAGACCCGTTTTAAGTAAATAAGTGCGGAAAATAAAAAAACAGTAAAAGGTCCTATTTACTATTACATATCCGGAGCAATTACATAATAATCGAACAAATTAAATGCGCGCGAATAAAGAAAAGGGAATTAATTTTTGTCTTTTTTGGTAATTAAATGAAATTAAAAATTAATTAATTATTTTAATTACAAGAAAATATTTTTTGTTTTTATATTTTTTTATGAAAAGAAAATAGAAAAAGAAATAACATTCTAGGTTAACCTAAATCTAAATCTATTTTAATTATTAAAATGTTAAAATGGCCTAATTAAAAAAAACTAGTTCAATTATGGTTTATTTACAAAATAATAATAAAAAGTGTTAATTATATTCTTTTGGTTTTTTATGGAAATATTAGTTAAATTAATCTAATGATAGAATAATTATTTTTGGTGTTTTTTGGATCAATTTTAATAACTAAAAGCAAATAAAAGTCAAATTAATGATTATTTAACAATTAATTAAAATATGCATGCAAAAATATTATTTTTAATGTCAAAAATTAAATAAATATTTTTCTGATTAAAATGCAAAAGGAAAATATTTTTTGTGAGTTTTTAAATGCATGAGAAAATTATTTGAATATAAATTAAATTAAGATTAAAAATATAAAACAAGAAAAAACAAAGAAAACAAGTTAATTATGGAAAAGGTGGAAAAAGGCCAGAACCAGGACTTGAACTCGTGCCCTTTGGAGGAATCCACTGATGCGTTGCCAGCTGAGCTGCATGTTTTAATTGAAACAATAATAACACGTATATATTATATTAGTAAATCAAGTATTCCCTGGAAAAAAAAAAGCGCGTTGATATTCAAACGGACAAATGAGGAGGAGACGCGTCAGCGTCTTCTTCCTTGGACACTGGTTCTTTTACCTGCGGATTTCTATCCGCAGGAAAGTTCGCAGGCTGCTTCAAAAATGGTCCTCAGGCCATGAAAACGCCACCTAAAGCCATGGATACATTCGTCTTGGTCCCCTGATCACATCCCTACTCATGGTTCGTCTTGATTTCTCCTGAAAACCAAACGCCTAAAAACAAAATACACAAACCCTAGGTACGGATTTGGTCATACAAAGCATAAAAATGGAATTGAATAATGCTATTAGATCCAGAATCAAACAAACAACATGATTATACCAAAAAATTTGAGAAAAGATGCAAGAATAGAGAGTATGGATTTCGTGCACAGGGACAAGTTTTAGACAACTTACAGCGTCGTATAGGTGATCTCAGGCTGTGTTTTTGGTCTCTTCAGCTTCAGGGTGTGGCAATGAAGAAGGCTATGTGCTTCTTTTGACCTAAAAGTGCTTGTAACCTAGCTTTCAATCCCTCACTTTTTTGACAATTTTTTGTTTTGGTCCTGGCCATTTTTTAGCTTTCTAGGTCGTGAAAAAAACAATTGTGTTGGCTTGCATATCTCTTATGTAATGAGTTTTGATAAGAATTAAAGCCAATAATGCAATGCATTCATGCTTAAGATTTTGCTATGAACTCCATTAAAACACTTTCCATTCTTAAGCCAAAATTTGAATTCTTGCTTCTTTTAGGCCCTTGCACGAAATTGGAATGTCAATGATGGTGATTCAAAGCTAGTCAAAGAAAAATATGTCCCTTAATTAACTTCTTTGATTTTATTTGATTTTAAATGATTTAAAATGAATTAAATCAAATAAAATTAAATAAAAATGAAAAAATTAATTTTAAATTTTGAAATAATTTGTGGGACACGTGGGAAGCATGGCCAAGCTGAATCAAGTGGAAAAAGTGGGCCCCTTTTGTCAAAAATGAAATTTCAAGGATAAATGATTTTGGCCATTTCACAAAAATTTCCCAACTTCTCCAATGCATATCTTGCTCAATTTTTAAGCTTTGATCATGTTCTTGGACATTTTGGAAAGGTCTTGAAGTCCTCTAACCAATGTCTTTGTTCCCATGTCAATTTGATTTACCAATCTCAAGTTATGATCTTTGACTTAAAGTGCCTTTTTGTTGACTTTTGAAAATGACCTATAATGTTGAAATTGATAACTTTTTGTGAGAGCATTTCTTGGACTTGAAGTGTGAAGATGAGTTGTAGGAAATGTCATTCTCTTCAAAATGAGCTTTGTATGGAATTTTTATGATAAACCATGTGGAAGTTATGCCATGGTCAATTTGCAGTTGACTTTTCCAACTGTCCAAAAATAGAAACTTTTGCATCTTGAGACTTTTTGAGCCATGCCTTGAGAATCATGATCAAGAATTGATCAAATGATGTTTGTGGCTTCAAAATAAGATGTTGACCAAAAATTTGGACTTTTGACTGTCAAATGACCATTTTGCCCCTACAATTGACTGTGAAGCATTTAGGGTTTTTGACTGTGCAATTTGGTGTTGTGAGTCTTGAAACTTGGTATATGGATACTTGACAATGTATGTAGGCATGTGGGACTTGATTGGACCCTTGGAAACTTCAATTTCTTTGCCAGAACCAAAACCCTAATTTTTGACTGTTAGGAGGCAATTGGACTGTGCAACCCTTGAGAGATTTTGAACCTTGATCTTGGCAAATCTTGAAGAATATGGGAGGGAAAATTTTAGGGTACAACAACCACAATGTCGGTATCCAACCCAGGCATGTCTTCGTAAGACCAGGCAAAGATTTCCACATAGTCATGCAGCATCTGAATTAACCGTTGTTTCACACTTAGCTCTAGATTGGCACCAATCTTGACTTCCTTTCTGTCTGTTTCAGTACCCAGATTTACCATTTCCACAGGCTCTTCATGTGGCTGAATGGCCCTCCCTTCCTGGAGTAGAAGTCTTGCAAGCTCACCAGGTACTTCGCAATCATCTTCACCTTCGTCTTCGGCTAAGTTGATCGGATTTTCGAAGTCATAACTGGCGGTAGCAGAGTCGTTACCAGTGAGATCCAGAGTGGATTGGAACCTGTATAGGTGAGTGTGTGTAAATATAGCTGTTTTGCAATATATAATAAAGAAAGAAAAGGAGCGCAAGATTTTGAAATGCAACAAAGGTCCAATGTTTTTATTGATGATATATGAAAATGACACGCAAAAGCCCTCACAAATGAAGCCACGGTGCCCCGGGTAAGACACCGAGCCATAAAAGTTTCAAAATATTGTCTGTTACAAATTCAAAACAAAAGAGTTCATTACTGAGTGACAAAAGTAATAGGTGTGAAGTCTTTGGCAGTCCAGTTGCTTGGTCCATCGTTGGTTGTTGGGTAGATCCAGCTGTCGAATTCAGATTCCTCCACGTCGTCTTCAATAGCATTTACTCCCGGGTTGGTGATGAACACAGGAGGTCCTCCAATCCTTGCCTTACGAACAGCCATATGATCCTCTGCAGTGAAACCCAAGCCAAATTTGTCGGTCTTTGGAGTGAAATCAGGAAGTCGGCCCCAGTTTGCACACTCACCCTTCTCAATCACAGCCCGGGCATCCTTTAAGGAAGCCATCTTCAAAGGAGAATCTTCTTTAGTCACAGTCTCTGCTGACGCCAGTGTCTGAGGCACCTCTTCAAAATGTTGAAAGGGGGTTTCAATGAACTCCTGTCCATCTCTATGTACCGGAACGAGTTGAGGTGGCTGACCATGTATTATTCCTCCCCCTGAACTGTAACAATCTTCCCCCTGACTGGGTACTTAAGCTTCTGATGTAGTGTGGAGGTCACAGCTCCAGCCTTGTGGATCCATGGATGACCCAGCAAACAAGAATAGGATGGACGAATGTCCATCACATAGAAAGTAGAATCAAACACTTGAGAACCAACCCTGATTGGAATGTCAACTTCGCCATGTACCATCCTCTTCGAACCGTCAAAGGCCCGGACAATAATGTTACTAGGCTTGAGCTCTAAACCCTCATAATCCAGTCTGTCTAGGGCCTTCTTGGGTAATACATTCAATGAAGAACCGGTGTCTACCAACACATGGGCAAGAGTAGTGCCCCTGCATTCAATGGAGACATGCAGGGCGTCGTTATGGTTCTTTCCTTTGGCAGTTAGATCGGCGTCAGAGAAGCCCAAACCATTATCGGCAGTCAAGTTGGCCACACAATCGGTAAATTGATCAGCAAACGTTTCTTGTGGCACATGGGCCGTCTTCAGGAAGGAAATCAGGGCCTTGGCATGGGCCTCTGAACACAACAACAGTGATAGCATAGAAATTTTAGATGGGGTGTGCCCCAACTGCTCAACTACATTGAAATCACTTTTCTTGATAATCTTGAGGATCTCCTCCATCTCTTGCTGGGAAGCTTCAACATTGGTTGTCTTTGGTGCCTCCGTCAGGGCAGGAAAATCAGTAGCAATCCCTTTGCCCCGAGCGTCAGATGACTCGGCGGCAGGGGTAGAAACAGGAACTTGATCAGGAAGGGGAGCAGGCACACTTGCAGGTGTGATGATAAGAGGTCTCTGAATAGCTGGTGGCGCAATATCAGGTGAGAAGAGCCTACCACTGCGAGTAACTTTGGCCGGCCCGATGATGTTACTGACGTCGGTACTAGTATCAAACTCTTGCTTAACTCCAAGCACATAAACATCTGCCCCATAGTGCCACGGGACAGCTTTGTCGGATGTATAAGGGAGAGGCCCCGGAACAGTGATGATGATAGGAGCAATATTCTGAGTGGACATGATTTTGACAGGCTTCTTTGAGAGAGCCTTAGGAGGTTTGTTGAAAATAGTAACAATAGAGACTTCTTCAGCAGGAACAGCAGGAACAACAATCTTCTCGAACAAGATCTCTTTGCTATCCATCAGGTTTTGCACGCCTAACTTCAGCAAGGGACAACCAGCAGGTGAAACCGCACATAAATAACAACCTTTACTATATCCCGGAAATAAACCGGCTAGCAACAGGTTCCTTTTGACAGTCAATAACGGAGTAACAATCTCTTCCATGGAGACTACATACCGGTCTTCTTCCACAACATTCACTCCATGCTGGGGCATGGGAGCAGTCACAACATTGGGCCTTTCGGGCGCCTCGAACTGTATTTCTTTAGCATCAATAAGGTCCTGAACCTTATTCCTCAGAGCCCAACAATCGTCCGTAGTATGCCCCGGGCTATCAGAGTGATAAGCGCAGCGGGCATTTGGTTGTACTTTGGAGAAGTTGTGTTCACTACCTTCGGAGCTTCTTTGACAGTTACCAGATTGGTTGACAGTAGTTGCGGCAAAATCTGAGACAGGGTCATGCTGAGTCGAGTGTACTGCCTTTTGGGTCTCTCACCCCTTGGTTGGTTATACTGCTGAGGAGCAGCAGCAGGCTTTGAAATTACCAATGCGTTGACAGCTTGGCAGCGTTTCGGTTTGTTCTGCCTCCTTGGACCATAAACAGCACTGACTTCCTTCTTGAAGGGCTTCTTTTCAGTATTCGAGGAGGCACCTTTTTGTATCTTCCCCGACTTGATACCAGCTTCTATTCTCTCACCGATTAAGATCAGATCTGTAAACCCAGCAGAAGAATTACCAATCAGGTGGTTGAAGAATGGACCAGACAGGGTCCCTAAGAACATGTCGACAAGCTCACGGTCAGTCAGCAGTGGCTGCACCCTGCCAGCCAGGTCTCTCCACTTTTGCGCATACTCCTTGAATCCTTCGCCCGTCCCCAGTGACATACCCTGGAGTTGGGTACGCGTGGGAGCGAGGTCAGAATTGTACTGATACTGTATAAAATGTGGTAGCCAAGTCCTCCCAGTTTCGAATACTGGCTCCCTCAAGCTGATAGAACCATTCGAGTTGAGCCCCTGAAAGGCTATCTTGGAAGAAATGGATCCAAAGATTCTTGTCTGCCATGTAAGGTTGGATCTTCCTTACATATGATCTGAGATGCAGCTTAGGGCAAGAAACCCCGTCGTACTTCGCAAAGGCAGGTGCCTTGAACTTGTGTGGGATCACCATCCCAGAAGATAAACCTAGATCTCCGAAATCCAGCCCCGGCACATGTTGAATCTCCATGGCACTTAAACGGTCCTCTAGTTGCTTGTACCTGTCTTCAGCAGGAGGGTATTGTTCATCATTGTAATCCGTCTCGTTGTCGGAGACCACAGGACTAGGAGCCCTTCCCCCTTGGGGACTGTCTTTCCCTCCAGAGGAAGTTGCTTGATCAGCCTCATTCTGCAGTGTATTTCCAAACCTCCGTCCAGTGTTAAACAGCGCAGTTCTCTTCTTCTTCTTCTTCTTCGAGAGCAGAGTCTTCAACTCCTGTTGACCCTGGGCTAAGCTCATGACCAGCTCTTGAAACTGGGCGTTCTGGGCCTGGAGGGCCTTGATAGCTTGTTCGGTAGTAGGCTCGGAAGACATGATGATTGAGTGCTGAAATAAACAGCGAAGAAGATTAAGCAACCTGTAGAAGAAGGGTACCTGTTATGCATATGATGAATGATATGTTTGTTTATGCAATGCATTCAAGGATTTAGAAAATTCAAAATTGTTGCAAACAAAAAGAACACACGTCATATTAATAAGAAGAAATTTTGTCAGTACATAAATGCCCCATGGGCCAAATATTACAAAAAAAAACTTCTCAAGGTAAAAAGACGTTGCACATCCTCTTTGGTGCGATGTAGGTGTTGAGGGTCTCTTCCTCATGGATTCGACGGGTAAGCTCCAAAACCTTCTTCTCACTGGCATAGAAGCTGGCTTCAAAAGTATTTTGTTCCTCCTTGAGTTGGATCCAGCTCTTCCGCATCTCCTCCCATGATGTTGGCATGTCGGGATATAGGATGGTGTAGGGAATCTCTCCTTCCTTAACGGGCTCTTTAATCACAGGGAGAACATGAGGGTAAGGCATCATTAGACTCTGGGCTCGGGTTCGTACCCACTTGAGATAAGGCTTAAGAGGGATGGAGTTCCTGTGCCCCAGTGTCTTGTTGTCTACCTTGTTAGGCATCCTCCAAGCTCTGATGAATCTTTGGCGAAGTCCTTGCGCATCATTGTCGAAGTCAAAAGCTAAGTCAGGAATCAACATGTCGTGAGGGCCATCCCTCCGTGCATATCCAAATTGTCTCAAAGCTAGACAAGGGTTGTAGGTAATGCCTCCTCTAATGCCAAGTAATGGAACATTAGGGAACTCTTCACAACGATCGACGATGATGACATTTTCTCTGGACCGAGAACACCAATGAACATCAGAGTGAGTGAGGGTCATCAACCGTTGTGACCACCTTAAGCCTTGGTCATTCTTCAAGACAGATTGTGGAAGGTGCGAAATAAACCACCTTGCAAGGAGAGGAGTACAGCACATGAGAACACCCCTCTTTCTCATTGTTCGTGTGTAAAATGAGTGAAGAATGTCCCCAAGCAATGTTGGTATTGGATTCCTGGATAGGAAAATCTTGACGGCGTTGACATCTACAAGCTGGTCAGGATTTGGGAACAAGACCAACCCATAAATGAGGAGTGCCACAATTTCTTCAAAGGCTTGTAGATCCAATGAATTCCAACACTCTTGTGCCTTCTCAAACAGGAATTTTGCTAAGAAGCCTTTGACATCGCTTCTAGTCTCTCAATGCCCCTTGATGTCAGATGGTTGCAAGTGTAGTGCTTGAGCAACATCTTCAGGCTTTGGTTCTTTCTCCGTACCGTTGTAGGGTAGTTGATTAAGAATAGGAATTCTCAGGAGTTGAGAAAATTCCTCCAAAGTGGGCACCAATTGGTAGTCGGGGAATGTGAAACAGTGGTGAAGGGGGTCAAAGAACTGGAACAACACCTTTACCGTGTCTTCTTCAATGTTGGTGTTGACTAGGCTGAGCAGTCTACCATGTCTTTCACTGAAGGGAGAGCTTTCCGGAATTCTGGATGTGAGTTCCTTGAGTTGAGGAGGGATTCTCACAAGGTTGACTTGGATAGTTTTCCTGCGAAGAATTTCCATGACCTACAAAACAAGAACAAAGATGAAGATCCAAACCCTTGAAATGGTTAGTGGATGCATATGATGCTTTATGATGTTCATGATGTATGCACAAGACACATGTACAAGCAATTCACACGAAACCCTAGTTTCAGGCTTGCATGGGGTTTCATAGGTGAGTACCCTCTTGAGTGTAGTTGGCTTAAAAACCTGTCCTATAAATAGTAACCGGGTTCTAAGGAGCTCAATATCATTGGATTGTTTTCCATGTTCATTGTTTTGGTTTAGCCACTTAACTAGCGACCAAAATATTCCAAGAAAACAACCCTCAATGAGTGTAGTATCGAGTATCTACCAACTTCGGACTGCACCAAAGTCGGTCATCTCACTACCCCTAATAAAAGGCCAAGATGGTCAAGTAAGGTTCTAGGTCATTAGTGCTTAGTGACATCACTCAGTAGCCCCGTACTCTCCTTGATTGAACTCAAAGGTTACCGGTACTCACAAATATGTCGCACTAATATATCTATTGCTTCGACCGTGTCGGTATACCCCGCACAGTTTCCACAACGCATTGCTATCTATGAATGTTTCCCCAAATCCGGGTGTAGGATTTCAAGCCCAAGCAAGAAAACCAAGATATAAAGCAATCAAAGCAAACAACTAGTCATGCAAGAGGGTGATCTAAGCCCTAAGGTTACTCCACTTTTAAAACATTCCCCAGCAGAGTCGCCAGTTCTGTGATACGGTGGGAGAACTGATTTGGGTTTTGCGTTTGTTTTCGCAAATGTTTCGGTTTAGCAAGAGTCGCCACCGACTTTTTATTTTATCCTAAGGAAAGGTTAAAAAGCACAGCAAAAACCTTTGAGATGTTTTCTTGGGTTCGGGGAGTAGATTATAGAAAGGGAAGGTATTAGCACCCTTTCTATCCATGGTTATCCATGGGCTCTTAGTTACTTTCTTAGATCACTTGCCTTGCATTTTCAATTGTTTGAAATGGTGCTTTCAATTGTTGGAAATGGTGCTTTGTGTGTGGGTTTGAAAATGTTTTGAAAAGAGGTCATTATTGTGGCAACCTTTGTAATGACCCATGTTTGGATGTATACAAAGGTGTATATCTTTTGAAAAGTTTTCAATGTTTTTGTTTTGAAAGTGTTTTTGAAAGTGTTGTGGAGTGTGGTTTGAGAAGTAAGCAAGCGTGTTTTGCAAGTTTGATCAAGTAACTAAGAGGTTGTCTACCCTATTGTACTCAAAGGTTTTTTTCTCATGTTTTAACCCTTTTTAACAATTTTGTTCCACCATTGCATTTGGTGGACAATCTTGTGTTAGGATGTTTAACGGGACATGCACGGGTCATTGTATGGACCATGATTGCAATAGTGCCAAGTGTCTTTGGCAATTTTTCCTTTAAGGGACTATGATCATTTTAGGCAACTTTTTAAAGCGTCATCGAGGGACTATGATCATTTGATATTGTTTTGTCTTGCCAAAGAAACTCAACATGCAACATGGTCCATTATTGAAGGCAACAAGTGGAGTGACCCTAGGGGTGCAAGTGTGATTGGTGTTGTCCATTTTCATGCTTTTTTGTCTTTGAATTAGGTCAAGCTATCTGTTGTTTGATTTTTGCATACAAAAACCTAAGTCTATCATGGCATAATTGGAAAGCTTTAAAATGCGAAAAATAATATCCTAAATTATTACAACATAATTATGGGATGGGGGGTACAAATGTTTACAAATGGGGATATTTAGCAAGAAATTTAAATCTAAACTATTACAACCCAAATTGAATATACAAGTTATTTTAATTATACAATAATTAAATAAAATACAATAAATATGCAAGATGCAAAAAATGATTTTTACATGTATGTAAAAGTATTTTTCATGTGACAAATAAACAAAAATAAAAAGGATTAATTTTTGGGTATTTTTATGATTTAGGGCAAAACCCTAATTTGCTAAATAAAAGTATTTATTATTTTATTATATACAATATTTATTAACTATATACAAAAAATAAATAAAAAGGAAGTATATTGTAAAAAAGTGATTTTTGAGGTCAAATATTAATAAAAATAAAAATGCATTATTTTTGTATTTTTATCCTAAATATTCTAAATATTCTAAATATATAAATATTTATATCATATATTAAATATATTAAATACACACAAAAGTAAAAATATTTATTATTTACAAAAAAAAGTATATTTTCTAGAAAATGTTTTCAAAAGGTAAAAATAAAATAAAATCAGAAAATAAAATGTATTTGTATTATTTTTTAGTATTTTCAAATAAAGGTATATATGTTTATTTATATGTACAAATTCAAATAAAAGCAAATAAATTCAAAATAAATGCAAAAATATATGGAAAATGTTTTTAATATTTTTTATGTTTTGACAAAAAAGTAAACAAGTCAGAAACAAAAAGAAAAAATCAAAAATGATAAAAAATAAAGCACAATGGGCCAAGGGGGTGTATGTTGAAAAAAAGGGTGCAAAAAGTAGGAATGTCTCAGGCCCAGCCCAAGCCAGTCATCTTCAACCTCCAGACTTGTTTGAACAACAAAAAACGCGCGCTTCCTAACTCCTGATTCCTGGACTTTCAAGCAAAACTCATAACACCAAAAATGTAGAGCATCAAGAGACGAATCCAGACATATAAAAAACTTGACTTAACTCTAAGAAACGAGGGAGAATTTCTTCATCCCCAATTTCTGACCTAAGTTTTTTCTAATGTTCAGGTTCCAAATTCTCTTAACACACACAATATAAATGAAAAGTGAGGATATAGGTAGCTTCAGGGCCATGAGTAGAGCATGTTTCATTCATAAACCTAAGCCTAACTCTTCCTAGATTGAGAGATAGAAGCCCAAAGTTTTACCTGTTCAGCTGGAATCGTGTGCAGTAATGGAGGTACTTTCAATGCAATGTGAGGACTTGTAAATCTTGCTTGAAGTTCAGGGATGCTCTTCCAACCTCTAGCTTGCTTTGAAACTAACTGAAACGAGCTATGTAACTCAACCTGCACAACTGAAAAAATGAAAATGGTGAACTTGGTTAGAGGTGTTACAGTCTGCAGCTAGGGCTTGGGATAGTTTGTATGGGTGATATAGGATGTGTTTGAACTGGTTTGGATGAAAACGCACGAGGGGAATGAACTGGCCAAGTCAAAATGCAGAAGGTACCCTGTTTTGCCACAAAACTGTGTTTTGATGATTGAGGGAGTTTTAGGGATGGCTTGGTCGTGTTTCAGGTTAGTTAGGGCGTATGCAATGTGTGGAGAAAGTTTGTTTTAGTTTGTTCTTGCAGGAATATGTGTTTGGATCAGTTTTGCAAAGTTTCTTCTTATCTAAGCTAAAGTTGTCAAGTTGGGTTATAGGCCAAGGCAGGTCCCTCAAGAATGCTGCATAATCTCTCCTTGATCAGTGGGATTAGTCCATAAACTTGTGCCTCAAAGATCTGCATTGTACTTCTTTGATTTGTGTTTTGACATAAAGCCATGCTTTTCCAAAATGGCAAACTTGCTTTTTCCAAATATGGCTTAATTTTGTGTGTATTGTCCAAATGCACAAAATAAAACTCTAACACAAAGGATATGCATTTAATTATTGAGTAAGAATGGGATTAGAGGCCTGTAACATAGGTTGTGCAAGCTGACTTGAAAAATGCAAAGTGTTATGAACATGAAATTGGCCATGAACAAAGTGACTTTTGCCTAACTTCACAAATTCGATTCTCCCTAACCACAAGGGTGTTTGATGAGTTCTTGGACAATTTGGAAAGCTTGGAATGTGTACTACAATCCATATTTGTAATGCAAGTTGAAATTCCAAGTGGAAGCATGTGAAAAGTGGCCATGAAGTTGGGCAAAAATCCTGCCTAAAATAGGTCAAAAAAATTCTAAGTTAAGAATGTTTGGCACCCCTATTCCAAAAATTATAACTTGAGCTACAAGCTTATTTTGAGGAAACTTTGTGAATGAAAGTTGTAGATTTTGAAATGGAATATAACTTTCATGTTTTGAGTTTTGTTTGAATCCAAATGTATCTTGATGAAAAAATGGGACAAAGTTAGGAAAAAATTAGGAAATTTCATAACTTAGAAAATTTCTAAGTTATGAAATTTCTTCATTTCAAACCCTAATTTGTAATTTTTGATTTCTTGATGAACGAGTTTCACAATTTTACATGTCTTGATGAAAAATGAATCTTGGCACTTGATTTTGACCAAAAAGTCAAAGTTTGACTTTTCAGTATACAGTCAAATTTTGCTCAGTTGACTGGAAAATTCATCTGTCAATCTTGTGTGTTTGGGATATTTTGAACTTGTTGAACATGTCAAGACAATGCCATTGAGTCCTTGAGTCCATATGTGAGCTTGAATTTCCATTGGTTAGGTTAAACAGTCAAAAATTGCCTTTGTGCAGTCAAACCCCTAAAAATGACCATTTTGCCCTTTTGGTGATCTGATCAAATTTCTTGTGGAATTGTGATCCAAACTTGATCAAATGGTCCATATGAGTTCATAATGTTAATGTGGATCAAAAATCATGAGGTTTGACTGTCAATTGACCACAGTTGACTTTTTCCCCAATACAGCTGATTTCTAGGTCAACTGTCCAATTGACTGGGCAAAGATTGGAATCAAGGCTTGAAACTTGGTATGGATAAACTTGTGAGTCCAACATGAAGCATGAAAGTCATCTTGGGCATTTTAGGTCAAAACATCTTTGTGCAAACTCAAACCCTAATTTGGGTCAACAGTGCAAGGAGGAGTCTTGAGCAGAGCAAACCCTAGCTTGATCTTGAGCTCCAAGGGTCTTGTGGTGAGAAAATATTGATGAAATGGGAGGGAAAATTTTGGGGTACAACATATATATATATATATATATATATATATATATATATATATATATATATATATATATATATATATATATATATATATATATATATATATATATATATATATATATATATATATATATATATATATATATATATATATATATATATATATATATATATATATATATATATATATATATATATATATATATATATATATATATATATATATATATATATATATATATATATATATAGGTGGTCCATTCAAAGGTGACACATGATTATTGAAAACAAGTTTGACTTATGATGAGTCTTGGTCCTACATGTTGCCAGGCCCAAGCCTCCTGCGCAATGGCATTCGAAGGAAGTGAAAAAAGAGGCTTTGACTATCCAGAATGAAGTTCTCGTTTGGGCTATTTGAATTTTCTAGAATCAAGCAGCTAAGGAAAATAGATGAGTCCAATCGAAGGAGCCATGAGGAGCAAGTCATAGTCAATCAAAGAGCAAAGATATGAGGGGCTTTCGAAGAAGCGAAAGCCCTGATAAGGGAAACTCTGAACAGATTCAAATTCAGAATCATCAAAAAGAACAATGCTCTAAGAAGAGAATTCTGAGCAATTCGAATTGATGCAGATGGTGACTTAATTGAACAAACCCTGGTAAGGGAAAACTCTGAACAATTGGAATTCAGAGTCATAAGAGATCTGAGCAATTTGAATTAATGTAGATAGACTCAACCGAAGGATTTATAAGGATGAAACCAGAGCCATTCGAAGGAGGCAACTCAAGGCCAATCGAAGGGCATGGCCTAAAGGCATTCGAAGGTGAAACATGTCCAGGTTCACTCAACATTTCAAAATGGCATGGATAATCCAAAAAGGCAATCCTTTTATTTGTCTGATTTTTCCTTCAAAGCATGGTTAATGGTTGTCCCTTGCCATTTCCACTCCCCTCAAACTCCTTTAAGTACAGGCCTAAGGCACATTGCAAAGGACTAAGAAAAAACCATACAAATATCAAAAACACTCTTGCCACACTATACATTCGCCAGGATACTAGAGACAGAGGCCTTGGAACTACACATATATTTCCTTACACGCATACACAACCTAAGAGAAGCATACCAAAAATTCTCAAAATTCAACAAGATCACACAACACTTTCCTCTCTCCTTTCAAATCCAAGAGCATCCAACAACTCCAGTCCATACACAAGTTCCAGTTTCAATCAAGGTAAGTCCTCTTGACCTTGCATCTCTCGTTTCAGCATAACATGTAAATAGCCTTTCACTTGTTTTTCGTTTCAGCATAACATGTAAATAGCCTTTCACTTATTTTTCATTTCATCATAACATGTAAATAGCCTTTTAGTTATATTCTTCTTTTCTGTCCTTTTTGTTTGTTTTTTTTCTTGTCCAAATATATGTTGGAACTAACCTGTACAGACTCAAATGAAAGACACAAAGGGTGTGAATGAAGGATATACACTCATGTTGCTCTACAGGTCCATATTGCTTCATAGTCTAATCGAAAGAAGCAGGGAAGGTTGCTCACACCAACTCCCAAGCTCAATCGAAAGAAGCAGGAAAGGGCGCAATTGAAGGTTGCTCATACCAACTCCCAAACTCAATCAAAAGAAGCAAGAAAGGGTGAAATTGAAGGTTGCTCGCGCCAACTCCCAAGCTCAATCGAAATAAAGCAAAAGAAGGATGAATTGAAGGAGTCTACTTCCTGGATTGAAGGACTCACTTCCCCTCTTTATTTTGTTCTTGTTTTTACATTTTCTTGCCTTTCAATTTGGTTGTAATAGCGTAGGACACTTATTTTCCGCATTTTCTATTGCTTTCATATTAACTGCTAGATGTATGACTAATAGGATTATATGGAAAAGATTAAAATCAAAATGCTAGAAAACCTAACAAAAAAGACAAAAATAACTGAATACAACACATTTGCACATATACACCTCTAGGATATCCCCTTCGGTTTCCTTCAGAAAATAGTCACAACTCTCGAAACGTGAGAGGTTTTAGTGGCTACTGTTGCACCCCAAAATTTGCCCTCTCATGTTTTCCAAAGTCTTCCCCCTGCATGGTTGATCACAAACCCTTGCCTAAGGAAAAAGAAATTTTTGAGTGGTGCTTTAAGCCTTTCGATTGGCACTCTGAAGAAACATTTCGATTGGCATTATGAAGGAGTATTTCGATTGGCATTATAACAGTGTCCTTCGATTGGGATTCCAAAAGGTCCATTCGAAGAGGCATTCAAAGGGTCCATTCGAAGAAGCTTTCGAAAAGCATTCGAAGGAGGTCATCAGTCCATTCGAAAGGGAGCATTCGAAGGGTGCCATCAGCCCATTCGAAGGAGGTCATCAAGAGGGCACTCAAGTCAAAAGCGTCCAGGTTCATTCAAGAGACACAAATGTTTCAAAAGAGGAAAACTTTTAATGTGTCTGTTTCTTGTCTCATGACATTTAATGGCTTGTTTAATGGATGTCTCCTACCATTAATGCACTCTCACACCCCTATAAATACAGGGCCAACATACACATTACAGGGGGGGACGAAAATCACACGAAAATCACACACAAAAATTATACACACAAAACTCAACAGGAGAACAAAAAGCATTGGAGTTACGCTGCCAAAAGTCATCAGCACTTCCAGGAAGCCATACCCAATCCTTGCACAAGCCAAAGTTGCCACCCAGCGAACACCTCCACGCCCAGAAATCCCAGATCGAAGGTATTCATCCAGCCAGTACCCAAATCAAAGTTCCAATCTACTGGTAAGAGAGGGTAAATTATCCAACCTTGTTTTTGCATAACACATCATTACTTGTTGTTACCTTCGATTTGCCATCCTAGACAGGATCAAAGGGCCTGGGTTTGGCACCCAGGTCATGTTTTTCGTGTGCTAACATTTGCTGCAGATTTAGCCTGAAGAGACCCCAACAAGTGCAGGATCGAAGGGCCTAGGGTTCAATACCCAGGCCCCTGCATTTTATTTTGCTAACATGCTTTTGCAGGTATAACATCCCAGATCGAAGGAGAGCCCTTCTCTGGATCGAACCCATTAGCATGCTGGATCGAAGGAGGCATCTCCTTCCTGGATCGAAAGCCATGACCTCCATGATCGAAGGGCAATCCTCTTCCCTGGATCGAAGGCTACTCACGCCTTACTGTCTGGCCCAATCGAAAGTCACCTCATATGGATCGAAATTTCCTATTTTTATCCCTGGATCGAAGGATCCCCTTTATATTTTTATTTTTTGTTTTCGTTATTTCTTTATTGACCTTATCATTTAAATTAACTTTAAATCAAAAAAATCACAAAAAAAAACATTAGGTTAGTTTTTATTCAAATTAATTTTGTAAACAAAGTAATTAATTATTTTAACTTCATTTTATCAATTTAAAATAAACTAGACTTAGGAGTATTTAATTCAAATATCTTCTTAATCGAAAACAACCAAAAAGATTTTCTTATTTACTTAGAAATTTCTTAGACGTCTCTTTTCCTTGTTTTACGCGCGTTTATTTTATTGTAATTGCCTACTGGGATGTAATAGCTTAAACTAAGACCCTTTACTGCTTTATTCCCCCAATTTTGGACATGTAAATAATCCCCCTCCCCGAAGCCTTGTAATAGCGTAGGATTTACAATTCCCACACTTTAAATCCTGTACATATATTAACTGTTTAGATGTATGCTAACTAGGATTGTATGACAAGATCTGTCTTAACTTAAAATCAACAGTAGCTCACCATAACATGTACAAAGATAATATAAACTGAAAATTGACACATGCACATGCCACTCTTAGGGTACACCTCACTTGGTTGCCTCGAACGTGGTCATTAAGTATAGGATGTTTTAGAGGTCGTCCTTTGTCCCAAGATCATAAGTTGCCTCGAAATGGTTGCCTCGATAAAAATGATCTAAGACATTAGGATTACCACTAAAGCGTCCTAACGTTGCTTTGGTGACCACATGTCCCATAAATCGAATTGACCCGAAAACTCCAACGACGATGCTACCTACTCCTCAATAGTGGGATAGCATTGTCTAAAGGACTTTAGCATAATTTAATTCCTTTTTGAGTAGGTAGAGGTTCTTAAGTACTTGCTCATTTTAAAAACAAAACATTTCGCACTTACACTTTCTTCAAAAACAAACTCTTTTCAAAACCCACAATCACAAAGAAAAGAAATCTTTTGAAAACATAGTGAGCAAGTACCTAAGAGCCCGTGGATAACCACGGATAGAAAGGGTGCTAATACCTTCCCTTTCTATAATCTACCTCCCGAACCCGAGAAATAATCTCGAAAAGGAATTTTTCTGTGCTTTTGTCCTTTCCTTTGTTGGATAAAATAAAAGATGGTGGCGACTCTTGCTTAACCGCGACATTTTGCAAAAACAAACGCAAACGCGAACCAGCATTCTAAAAAAGGTCAGTTCTCGTTCCCACCGATCACAGAACTGGCGACTCTGCTGGGGAATAATTAATAAGTGAGGTATACCTTGGGATTAGATCACTTGTGTTTTCAATTGTATTGCTTTGTATGCTTTTAATTTTGTGGGCTTGTATCGGAGTTCTATAGATCCTAACCCGGATCTGGGGGTACCCTTTTTAGGTAAGTAGCAATAAACTGTGAGGGATCTGTCCAGCATAGACCGACACGGATGAAGCAGTAGCTACGTTGGTGTGGCACCTTGGTCTGTACCGATATCGCTTGTGTTGAAACAAGGAGAATATGGGTCTTCTGAGGAGTCATTAAGCGCCAACTAACCTTAGAACCTTAAATTGACCAACTTGGCCATAGAACAGTAGCAGTATGCTACACTCATTGAGACTAAACTCTCGCGATGGTTCCGGCCGCAAGAAAAGGTTGCTAAGCTGGAATTATGACCGATTGAGGGTAGTCAGTGATATTGAGATCCTCTAGAACCCAGTTACTATTTTTTTAGGACAGGTTTAAACCAACTAAACTGAAAGAGGGTAATGCCTAAACTCCATGCCAGCCTAAACTTAAGGCTATATGTGTGACTTGTGTGCCTTCAAACTTGAACTACTTGTTATCTGACAACAGGGGTTCCTTGCAGGTTTTGTTTACAGTCCTTATCCAACAAATTGGATTTATTGCAGAGCTCACTTACATCACCTCACTTTTTGCTTAAACGCATAGCATATACATCATAACATCATACCTTAACATTTCCTTAACCATTTCAAGGATCTCAAGGGTCTGTGATGCAGGTTATGGTACATCAAAAGTCTAGCAAGGGGCAAAGGGGATTTTTTTTCCTCTAGCCAAGGTTGTCTAGAAATCAAAACACGATAAACTCGAGTCAGGGGCGATGACCCACTCGATATGGTGAGCTTGACTCTTGAAGAAGGACTCTCAGCAACATGAAGTTCCTTCAATCAAGCTACCAGATGCAAATTCTAACAAGTTTCTTGTTTACCCCGCGAGATCCTTGAAAACATTGCATACATATATCATACATATCATTGCATAACAGGTCTCCCAATACAGGTCTCTCATGTTCTCGCTGTTTATTTCAGCAATGGCTTTCCCACAAGACAACCAGGATCTTCATACTCAAGAGACTCAGTTCAGGGAAATCTTCCTAAACCTATCCAAGGGGCAGGAAGAATTGAGAACACTCCTCATGGGGAACTTGGTCAAGAAAAGTCCTTAAGACAATAAGGACGAACGGCTGAAACATCTGCAAGTTGAGGTAGATGCAATGAGAACCCAGATGCTGGGGCAGGTGGCTCTTATCCAAGGCTTAGCTCGGGAACAAGAAGAGTTGAGAACCATGATCAACCAGCTTCATCAAGACAGATACAACAACATGAAGCAAACGGTCAAGGCTGGTGGTCAAGTCATTGATCAGCCTCCAAGAAGACAAGGGTTTGGCTTGGTAAAGAATGGACCTCTCCAAGTTGCTACTACCTCAAGGGTCTAACAACAACCTCACCAAAAGCAACGGGTTGACCAGAGGCCGTTTACCAAGCTCAACATGCCGTTGTCCCAAGCTTTGCAACATCTGTTGAGACTGAATCTGGTGACGTTAGTAGGACCTCATCTGAATCCTAAGACTTCTTCACCCAACTACAATCCTGATGCAAGGTGCGCGTACCATTCTAATAGTCTGGGGCACGATACTGACGACTGTTGGAAGTTGAGGTACAAAATTCAAAACCTGATTGATGAAGGAGCATTGGAATTCACACAAGATGGTCAGGCTGAGTTTTTCTACCATCCCTCCAAGGTTCACCATTTGAAGTGATCAGTACTGAGACGAGAAGACTTTTGTTCATTTGAATTTTCAAGTTGTAATCTCTTTGCTATTCAAACATTTATCTATTAATGTCAAACTCTGTTTCACTAATGCATTGCATATGTTTGTCTTGAATTCATCCTTTAATTACATTTAAACTATGCTTTTTACTCACTTTATGACATTCAACTCTTGCTAAAAGTTACAAGCCTTTAGAGGGAGGATGACGAAACAATGCCATAATCTCATACAATATGCTTTTGGACAGACCTTGCTAACGATGTACAGGCATTTCTTTCAAATCCTAAACACTGGAGTTATAAGGAAGATAATCCCTAGTCAACCCCTTCGAGCCAAAGAAGTAGGAGTTTTCTGTTTTTTAAACAAATTGAAACCTTTGATTTAAACCTGGGGCAGGGTAGTCTCTCAGTTAATTCAAAAGATGTGCATTGAAGTCGCAAAACTCTCAGTTCATAATACAACGAACGACATCAAAAGCATTCCGCTGGAATCAAAAGTCAGTGGTGGTTCCTTATTTCATAGGCAGTCAATCTCTCAAAAGAAAAGCCCACTGAGCCAAAACCTATAAAGGAAGCTTAAGAAAGTTGGGGCATCCCGCTGACTGTAATCTCGAAAACAGGAACAGTCAGGCAAAAGTTAGGGATGACAAATCAAAAGAACGAGGTCGCTAAAAATCCTCAACAACATGAAAAATGTTGCAAAAATGACTGCCTTCAAAAATTCAACTTGTGTGAACCATCACCAAAAACGTCGTTCCAGACTCATGTGGAGTTCAAATGCACAATTAACTGAGTTTAGGATTGAAGAACATCACAAAGAGCGGGTGGGTACAAATATACTTTGAACCTTTATCCTTTGTTTCTTAAACCGTGAACCAAGCCACGTTACAACCTTTCAAAAGTCCTAACTGAAGCATGGGTTAGTTCGAAAGCATACTGTTACGAAAGGTATCCTGACTCCTGTAAGGCTTTGTCCTAAATCTTGTGTTGAATTTGTCTTATAAAAAAGTTTTCTGCTAAAAAACGCATTTTTCAAAACTTCAAGACAAGCATAAACTTTGCATTATTTGAATATCACTGTTTGCATTTGGCTATTTGTTTGACAGCAGAGAAATTCACACGACGAATATCCGATGAACGAAAGCCCTCTCAGTGAACAAAATCACTTCAAAAAGGATGACACTTCCATTGACAAAACTCCTATCAACAAGGGCATGACATGTCACTATCCAGCACACCTGGGGCAGTCCAGTCAAGATTTCAGGAAATCTCTGAAGAAGTGCAGAGTAACCAGGGGTAAGTCTCCATCTCCGTCGCTTGGGGCATTGAACGCCAATCTCAGCAAAGGGTTACGTACAGTCAAACATTTCCTGGCAGTGTCACAAACATTTGCTACTAGGGGCAATGACAGATCTCCCCAAAATCCTTCTCATAGGATGATATCCCAGCAAGGGTTTAATCTCTGAAAACCTTTCCCCAGCTGAATCAATCTCAAGAATCCTCGAGGACTTCCCCCAACGAAGATGTCACCTCTCTAGCGGACTGACGACAGGGTTTATTTCCCCAACAACACCAGGACTCCCCAGCTTGAGTTTGCCTCTCCGACTACTACAAATCAAAGGACCACAACTCCTCTTCCCCAGTAGACTCTGGAAGCTTGTCCCCTACGAAGCAGAAATAAGTCTCCTCAGCCAAATTCAGAAGGTTATCCTCACAAGAGTCTAGCTGGGTTATCCTCAGCAAGTTGCAACTGAAAGATCATCCCCAACGAAGTTCTTTCTATCACCAGCGAAGTTCATCATCAAAATCCCCAGCAAGTTACTGCGAAACCTGGACCCGACCAGATATCAGTTAAACTTCGACTCCCCGGTAGAGCAACGGACGACTAAGACTCCTAAACTCTTTTCCCAAGCAGAAACAAACATACTCCCCACAGAGTTTTCAATATCCCCCAGCGGAGTTCTCCTCAAACAACAAAGCAGGGATCCTCGGTGGAAACATTTTGAGCAAAGTCCAAGACAAAATTGCACGTCAACAACATTCATAACATATGCATATGCATCATACAACACAAATCTCATTTATTTTGAGAACATCATGACAATGCATACATTATGACATTGCATACAACTAACTCTTTACCTTTTCAGGAAAGATCAATCAACAGGCAAAGATCATCATCTTCTGAGATTCCTTCTAGAGATAGTTCAGATGCGACCCAGATATGGATGACATTCTGATACTTATTCCAGATTCCTTCTAGAGATAGTTCAGATGCGACCCAGATATGGCTGACATTCTGATACTTATTCCAGATTCCTTCTAGAGATAGTTCAGATGCGACCCAGATATGGATGACATTCTGATACTTATTCTAGACTCCTTCTAGAGATAGTTCAGATGGGACCCAGATATGGATGACATTCTGATACTTATTCCAGACTCCTTCTAGAGATAGTTCAGATGCGACCCAGATATGGCTGACATTCTAATACTTATTCCAGATTCCTTCTAGAGATAGTTCAGATGCGACCCAGATATGGCTGACATTCTGATACTTATTCCAGATTCCTTCTAGAGATAGTTCAGATGCGACCCAGATATGGCTGACATTCTGATACTTATTCCAGATTCCTTCTAGAGATAGTTCAGATGCGACCCAGATATGGCTGACATTCTGATACTTATTCCAGATTCCTTCTAGAGATAGTTCAGATGCGACCCAGATATGGCTGACATTCTGATACTTATTCCAGATTCCTTCTAGAGATAGTTCAGATGCGACCCAGATATGGCTGACATTCTGATACTTATTCCAGATTCCTTTTAGAGATAGTTCAGATGCGACCCAGATATGGATGACATTCTGATAGTTATTCCAGATTCCTTCTAGAGATAGTTCAGATGCGACCCAGATATGGCTGACATTCTGATACTTATTCCAGATTCCTTCTAGAGATAGTTCAGATGCGACCCAGATATGGATGACATTCTGATACTTATTCCAGATTCCTTCTAGAGATAGTTCAGATGCGACCCATATATGGATGACATTCTGATACTTATTCCAGACTCCTTCTAGAGATAGTTCAGATGCGACCCAGATATGGCTGACATTCTGATACTTATTCCAGATTCCTTCTAGAGATAGTTCAGATGCGACCCAGATATGGCTGACATTCTGATACTTATTCCAGATTCATTCTAGAGACAGTCCAGATACGATCCAGATTCGGATGTCATTCTGTCACTCATTCAAACTACAGTCCAGATATGATCCAGATTCGGATGTTATTCTGTCACTCATTCAAACTACAGTCCAGATACGATCCAGATTCAGATGTCATTTTGTCACTCATTCAAACTACAGTCCAGATATGATCCAGATTCGGATGACATTCTGTCAGTCATTCAAATACATTTCAGATACGCTCCAGACGCAGATGCAATTTTGACAATCATCCACACTCAACTCTATTCTCCAGCAGCTTCGGGATTTATTTTCCCAGCTAAAACATCACATTTCCCTACGTCATATGTGGACAAATTCTATAACCTCATCGGTTTACTCCATTGAGCACGAGATAGTTCCTAGATCTTGATGAAGATGTTTCCCCCCAGTTGAATTATGAATAGGTTCTTAAAACTCAGCCGAAGCATTCTTTCAGTTGAAGTACATGCGGGTTCCTAAATCTCAACGAAGTCAGACTTCCCCAGTGGAATCTTCTACAACAACAGGTATGCAAGTTCTCGCTAAGGAATCTCTTATGCGATCGACACTCCTGCAGATGGCATCTATAAGCCCATCCTCCTACCAACAATCTCCAAATGGCATCTATAAGCCCATTCCCGACATCACAATGCTGATACTACACCATGCGAGTGCAAATTTCTGGGCACTCTAGTGTTCAATTATCTTCCACCCTCGGATCACGAAAGGCTCGAAAGCCAATCTATATCCTCAGGTTTAAGAAAATTGAACAGGGGCAACTGTTGCACCCCAAAATTTGCCCTCTCATGTTTTCCAAAGTCTTCCCCCTGCATGGTAGATCACAAACCCTTGCCTAAGGAAAAGGAAATTTTTTAGTGGTGCTTTAAGCCTTTCGATTGGCACTCTGAAGAAACATTTCGATTAGCATTATGAAGGAGTATTTCGATTGGCATTATAACAGTGTCCTTCGATTGGGATTCCAAAAGGTCCATTCGAAGAGGCATTCAAAGGGTCCATTCGAAGAAGCTTTCGAAAAGCATTCGAAGGAGGTCATCAGCCCATTCAAAAAGGAGCATTCGAAGGGTGCCATCAGCCCATTCGAAGGAGGTCATCAAGAGGGCACTCAAGTCAAAAGCGTCCAGGTTCATTCAAGAGACACAAATGTTTCAAAAGACGAAAACTTTTAATGTGTTCGTTTCTTGTCTCATGACATTTAATGGCTTGTTTAATGGCTGTCTCCTGCCATTACTGCACTCTCACACCCCTATAAATACAGGGCCAACATACACATTACAGGGGGGGACGAAAATCACACGAAAATCACACACGAAAATTATACACATAAAACTCAACAGGAGAACAGAAAGCATTGGAGTTACGCTGCCAAAAGTCATCAGCACTTCCAGGAAGCCATACCCAATCCTTGCACAAGCCAAAGTTGCCACCCAGCGAACACCTCCACGCCCAGAAATCCCAGATCAAAGGTATTCATCCAGCCAGTACCCAAATCGAAGTTCCAATCTACTGGTAAGAGAGGGGTAAATTATCCAACCTTGTTTTTGCATAACACATCATTACTTGTTGTTACCTTCGATTTGCCATCCTAGACAGGATCAAAGGGCATGGGTTTGGCACCCAGGTCATGTTTTTCGTGTGCTAACATTTGCTGCAGATTTAGCCTGAAGAGACCCCAACAAGTGCAGGATCGAAGGGCCTGGGGTTCAATACCCAGGCCCCTGCATTTTATTTCGCTAACATGCTTTTGCAGGTATAACATCCCAGATCGAAGGAGAGCCCTTCTCTGGATCGAACCCATTAGCATGTTGGATCGAAGGAGGCATCTCCTTCCTGGATCGAAAGCCATGACCTCCATGATTGAAGGGCAATCCTCTTCCCTGGATCGAAGGCTACTCACGCCTTACTGTCTGGCCCAATCGAAAGTCACCTCATCTGGATCGAAATTTCCTATTTTTATCCCTGGATCAAAGGATCCCCTTTATATTTTTATTTTTTGTTTTCGTTATTTCTTTATTGACCTTATCATTTAAATTAACTTTAAATCAAAAAAATCACAAAAAAAACATTAGGTTAGTTTTTATTCAAATTAATTTTGTAAACAAAGTAATTAATTATTTTAACTTCATTTTATCAATTTAAAATAAACTAGACTTAGGAGTATTTAATTCAAATATCTTCTTAATCGAAAACAACCAAAAAGATTTTCTTATTTACTTAGAAATTTCTTAGACGTCTCTTTTCCTTGTTTTACGCGCGTTTATTTTATTGTAATTGCCTACTGGGATGTAATAGCTTAAACTAAGACCCTTTACTGCTTTATTCCCCCAATTTTGGACATGTTAATAATCCCCCTCCCCGAAGCCTTGTAATAGCGTAGGATTTACAATTCCCGCACTTTAAATCCTGTACATATATTAACTGTTTAGATGTATGCTAACTAGGATTGTATGACAAGATCTGTCTTAACTTAAAATCAACAGTAGCTCACCATAACATGTACAAAGATAATATAAACTGAAAATTGACACATGCACATGCCACTCTTAGGGTACACCTCACTTGGTTGCCTCGAACGTGGTCATTAAGTATATGATGTTTTAGAGGTCGTCCTTTGTCCTAATATCATAAGTTGCCTCGAAATGGTTTCCTCGATAAAAATGATCTAAGACATTAGGATTACCACTAAAGCGTCCTAACGTTGCTTTGGTGACCACACGTCCCATAAATCGAATTGACCCGAAAACTCCAACGACGATGCTACATACTCCTCAATAGTGGGATAGCATTGTCTAAAGGACTTTAGCACAATTTAATTCCTTTTTGAGTAGGTAGAGGTTCTTAAGTACTTGCTCATTTTAAAAACAAAATAAAACTTTTCGCACTTACACTTTCTTCAAAAACAAACTCTTTTCAAAACCCACAATCACAAAGAAAAGCAATCTTTTGAAAACATAGTGAGCAAGTACCTAAGAGCCCGTGGATAACCACAGATAGAAAGGGTGCTAATACCTTCCCTTTCTATAATCTACCTCCCGAACCCGAGAAATAATCTCGAAAAGGAATTTTTCTGTGCTTTTGTCCTTTCCTTTGTTGGATAAAATAAAAGACGGTGGCGACTCTTGCTTAACCGCGACATTTTGCAAAAACAAACGCAAACACGAACCAGCATTCTAAAAAAGGTCAGTTCTCGTTCCCACCGATCACAGCTACCATTTGGTTCTAAAAGATCATAAGTCCCTCGATTACCCTCTCGATGTTGCCTCGGTAAAGATATGATCTTAGAACCCTAGGATAGTTACTAAAGCTTCTTACCCAGTTGCCTTTATGACTATAAATCATCCGTTCGAATGTCTCTCAAACATCCAACGATAGGGATACCTACTCACTAATATTTAGATAGCACTGTCTAAAGGAAAATTGGAAAAGAATGACTTTTTCGAGTATGAGTAGATAGTTGTTAGATGCTTTCTCAAAACAAATTTTCACACTTACATTAAACATTTCAAAACACTTTCAAAAACACTCGCTTTGTCAACACTCTTGAGGACTGATACAAGAGTTATCATAAGGCGAATCGCTGCACTAAGGCATTTTCAAAATACTTTTCAAAACACAAAGCACAAGGTATTTAGAAAATGAGATAAGCATCTAAGATCCCATAGAAAACTACAGATGGAAAGGGTGCTAACTGAAATTCTGGCTGCAGATACTCAATGTCACGTTCAATGTTATGACACCGTATCTGACTTACTATATGACAGTAAATACAAAAACAATAAAGAACACAGTCAATTGTTTACCCAGTTCAGTGTGCAACAACACCTACTCTGGGGGCTACCAAGCCAGGGAGGAAATCCACTATAAGAGATGTTAATTCAGGAATAAACCAACCAGTTTATCTCCTTCACTTAAGACCTACCCAATGCAATTTCAATCTAAGTACAACTTAAACCTGAGTTCCTACTCACTCCCCCTCAATCACAGCAGTGATACATAAAACAATTTGACTAATGAATTGATGAAGACACTCTTCAAAAACATACACTTGATTAAGCTTCACAGCTTTTTAATCAAGCAACACAACCACTCTTGCTTCACAGCTTTGAGTGATACACAACTTAACTTGACTCTGCTTCACAGCTTTAGTCAAGAAACATTCAAACACTCTTGCTTCAAAGCTTTGAGTGCTACACAACCCTTACAATTAAAAACCTATTCCAAGTCACTTATCACAATGATAATTGCTTGGAGTACAATAATTAAACCTATACAGTTTACCAATGATCTTCTGACCAAGAAGGGATTCCTTGCAAAACAGCAGCTCTGTTGAATATATAGCAGCTGCAACTTCAGTTAGGGTTTCCACAAAAACCTAGGGTTAATTCCGTTTGACCTTAAGACTAGGTCACAGGACTTTATTAACCAGGTTAGGGTTGAGCTAGGTTAACCCTCAGAAAACGCAGGATTCTGTTCTGGAAAGACTGAGTTATTTTCCTGAAAAAACTCAGAATTAACCAACCTGCAAACCTGTTAGTTCAGAACAGGATGTCTTAACATCTGTTATGACATCTGAGGAACCTGTCTACTGATTTAGGAAAATGTGATCATTTTGCAAAATGCTCAGATACACACTTATAAACATCAGTACCTGAATGACAATATTTTTCTGCAAAGGTACCTAATGAATCAGTACAAACTAAACTAGAATGTTATGACATCAGTCATGACATTCACACATACACTTAGGTTTTACCAAAAATGCAAGCCAATACCTAAACAACTACAAACTCCCCCTTTGGCAGATTTTTGGCTAAAGACCCTAAGCAATCAGAGATAGATAGCAGCAGAAAGAAATGACTGCAGAAAAATAGAATGTCTAATTGAGCAAGTACTAATTAAGTAAGTACCAAAATATTCTCCCCCTCTTTAGCCACAAATGGGCCAAAGATACATGTTCATAAAGATTATACAGTTATCCAAAACAAATAATAAGAGCAGCAGCAGAAAAAAACTGAAAACACTTCCAAACTCCACCAGATATCAGCACCAACCAGCAGCACCACCAAACAGCAACCAACCTTTAAGCACTGTCATCAGACTCAGAGGAGCTAGTTTCTTCAATGTTGAGATGACCTTCAGCTTCTACACCTTCTTCCCTTCTGTTTCCTTCAGCTTCCTCCTTTTCTAACCTGACAATTAGGATTTCTAGGGTCTTTTTCCTAGCATCCAGCTCTTTGCAAGTCTCTTTTAAAACAGCTATGACATCAAATGTCTTGGACTGGGTCTTCACAGACGATGTCTCAGCTGATGTTATGACAATATCTGGAGCATGAGATCCCTGAAACAGTTTGTAGTGCAAGCCAAGGGCAGGAGCTCTTTTGCAGGCTGTATCTCTTGCCACAAGGATATCAGGGTATTGTGCAAGGATAATTCCACAAAGGAGGGAGGGAAAGGCGATTGGTCCTTTGACAGCATAACTACCAGCATGCTTTAAAGTTTGTTCAAAGATGTACCTGCCATAGTCAAAAGCAGTCTTGGTTCCCATGGCATAAATAAATCTCCCCAATCCTGTGGAGATAGTTGATTTATGATTTGTAGGCACCCAGTTGGCTGCACCTATCTTATGCAGGATGGCAAATTTCATGCTGAGTTTGCTGGCATTCAGCTTGCCTTTCAAGGGCCAGCACTTCACTTGCCTGGCTGTGATGGTTTGACAAACTTCATTGTCAGTGGCCTCCAGATCAGGACAATCCTCATTTGTTCTTCCAAGAAACTTGTTAATTCCTGATGGAGGGAACTTGACCCTTCTTCCTCTAACAAAAACACTTTCAAAGTCAGCTGACCTTCCATCAGCACAATCATTAGACAAGTTCACTACAAACTCCTTGACCAGATTTTCATAACATTTGTTAAATTTTATCACTGTCTTCATCAGTCCAGCATTCTTGATCAGGTCCATGATGTCTTTGCACTCCAAGGCATCATTGTTGAGTTCTCTTTCTAAAGCTATTCTCTTTAAGCAAACATACTTCCATCTGTTTGCATTGTCAGGATGATGAAAAGAGATGTTGTCTGTTGGGACTTCAGGCACTCTAGCAATTTTGCTGGAGGGGAGCTTCCTTCTAATAGGAATTTCTTCAGCATCAATCTCAAATTCTGATTCCTCATCAGAATCAGAAGATTCAGGTTCTTTTCTCTTCTTTGAAATTGGTTGTCTAGCAGTATGCACCTGGGCCTTCTTCCCTTTTGTCTGAATACTTTTCTCAGCCATGCCTTCAGCCTTGGATTTCTTAACAGCAGGTTTATCATTCTGATTACCTTTTCTTTTCATCAATCTCCTAGCTATGCTAGGGTTTACATTGGCAATCAGATCATTATCTGAGTAATCCTCATCCACATCAATGATAGGTGGATCAGCAGTCTTTTCTGAGGAGTTCTGAATGTTGTCTTTTTATGTCACAACATTCTCAGAGACATCTACATTCTCAGAGATGTCCACATTTGGGCTTTCTGATTGATTTAAAGGGACAGAAATCCCCGGTACAGGTTTGTTTCCGCTTAGTATACTAGTAACAAGTCTAGCAATAGCTTGATGAACTTGAACTGATCCTTCTCTATTTGGAACAGAAGAAGAAGGATGAGAAGGATTACCAGAGGCTGCAGCTTGAGCTCTTCCTGCATGTCTGGTTCTTAGCTTTTTGACTTTGGCTGGGACAGTTGCCATCTCCCTGAGAGGAGTGACCTCAAGAACTTCAGATTCTATGCATGTGGTGATTGCTCTAGAGTCTTGGTCAGATGATGAGGATGATGAGGATGATGAAGTCGCCTTGGTTGAAGATGATGTCTGAGACATTTTGATTGACTTTGAGTACCAGTGGCAATTTGAGAAAAATCTTTGATTGAGAGGAGGGAACAGGTTGCAAAGACGAGAGAGGTAGGAGGCAAAAGAGAATCTTTTCAACTTCTTAAGGATTTTGAAAGAATTGGGAAAGCATATGATTAACCCACTAAAAATAGACTTAATAAAATTAACTCCTTCAACCCTTGTTTTAAGCAAAATTAATTGCTATAATTTCTCATGTTGGTAAATACCCAACCTGCCCCTCAAGTTTTCAAGTTTATTTCCAACAAGAGCCTTGGTAGAAGAATCAGTCAGCTGAAGCTTAAAGATACCATGTTCCAGTTTAAATGACTTCTTCTCTACAAAGTCAATGTGCTTGTTCCTGTTATGCTGAATAGGGTTTAAGGAAATATTGATTGTATTCAGATTGTCACAACACAATGTCACAACATCTTGTGAGACATTATACTCAGTGAGCATCTGTTTTGACCAGATATTTTGAGAACAGTTATTCCTTGCAGCAACTATTTCCGCACAGAGTTGGGAAGGCATTCTTTTGATATGAATCATAGTTCTGGTTGATTCTTGAATGATTTTCTTTTTGTCCAGTCCATTTTGATGGAGAGTTATAGGAGAGGAGACTTCAAGCCTCATTTCTTCAGGGAAACAGAATTTATTAGACTTGTTATTTCCAACATCCTTGTCAAGATAACTTATGGTTCTGACAACACATCCTTCTTCAAGTTTATTTGCCACATCACATCCATTATCAACCTGTGGTTTTGGAGTCCTTCTGACTGCTTCCATAGAGGTAGCTCTTTTCATTCTTCTTAGATGAAGATGACCAAGCTTATGTTGCCACAGTTTCATCTCTTTTTCTTCTTTGGTAATTGGACACATAGTGGAGTTATCAGTGTTCTCAGGCTGCCACAAGTAGCAGTTATCTTTGGATCTGATTCCTCTCATTACAACTTCTAGTTTTTCATTAATTACTAGACATTCAGATTTTGAGAAGTTGACCTTGAATCCTAGATCACATAATTGACTGATACTAATGAGATTAGCAGTCAACCCTTTTACCAGCAGTACTTTATTCAGACTTGGAACTCCAGGACAGTCCAAATTACCAACTCCTTTGACTTCACCTTTAGCACCATCTCCAAAGGTCACAAAACTGGTGGTGTGAGGCTTAACATTATTGAGGAGATTTTTGATTCCAGTCATGTGTCTGGAACATCCATTGTCAAAGTACCAGCCTTCCTTTGCAGACATTCTCAGGGAAGTATGGGCTATCAGGGCAGTAGCCTTTTTCTTCCAATGAGGAGTATGTGGTACCCTTTTTGGCTTAGGTTTAGCACCTGAGTTTTGATTAGGGTATCCATGCAATTTGAAGCAGAAGGGATTTATGTGTCCATACCTCCCACAATGATGACATCTCCATCTTTGGTATTTTTTCTTCATGTATTTCTGATGTTGAGAGTTGTGTTGAGACATCTGCTTTGACAATTGTTTAACATGCCTAATCTTCTTGTCTGCACCAGATTTCTTAGCTTCCACAAATCCTAGACCAGATTTGTTTCCCACATTTTGTCCAACTTGAAGGATCTCTTCCAATTTATCTGATCCATTGGTCAACATCTTGACAGATTTTGTCATTTGGTTCAGTTGTGAGTTCAGTAATTGAACTTCCCCTTCTAGGTGACTTATAGTTTCAAGATTTGCCCTTTTTTCAGCCTCCAGCTTTATAATGAGTTTTGATTGTTTCTCATTCTGTACACAGACTTCAGCACTTCTGATACACAATTTCTTGTAGGTATCAGCCAGTTCTTCAAATGTCACTTCTTCATCACTAGTGTCACTTTCAGAAGTACAAACACTAGTTAGAGCAGTAACTAGTTTGGCAGATTCTTCTTCAGAATTACTTTCTGAATCATAGTCAGACCAAGTAACAGTCATTCCTTTCTTTTGTTTCTTAAGAAAGGTAGGACATTCAGCTCGAATATGTCCATATCCTTCACATCCATGGCATTGAATACCTCTGCCTTGGTTTCCCTTTTCTTCTGACCTTGGTCTTCTGCTGGAACTGTCAATGTCAGAGGGAATGTTATGAACATTAGACCTTGACTTTGGATCCATTCTTTTGATAAGCTTGTTGAACTGTCTTCCAAGCATGGCAATAGCTTCTGAAATATTCTCTTCTTCATCCTCCTTGTTTTCAACATCAGTGTTGGATACAAGTGCTATGCTTTTGTTCTTCTTGTCACCATTATCAGTGATCCCCATCTCAAAAGTCTGAAGAGACCCAATAAGTTCATCCACTTTCAACTTGCTGATGTCCTGGGCTTCCTCTATGGCAGTTACCTTCATTGCAAATCTTTTAGGCAAGGATCTGAGAATCTTCCTCACCAGTTTTTCTTCTGACATCTTTTCTCCCAGTGCTCCTGAGGTGTTGGCAATCTCCAAGATGTTCATGTGAAACTCATGAATGGTTTCATCTTCCATCATTTTTAGATTCTCAAACTTGGTAGTCAACATCTGAAGCCTTGACATTTTTACTTTGGAAGTGCCCTCATGAGTAGTTTTGAGAGTGTCCCAAACTTCCTTGGCCAGTTCATATTGATGTACTAGTCTGAAAATGTTTCTATCAATTCCATTGAACAAGGCATTTAAAGCTTTGGAATTTCCCAGGGCTAACTCATCTTCTTCTTTACTCCAATCTTCCTCAGGCTTCAGACTGATTGTCCCATCTTTCTCAGTTATGGTGGGATGGATCCATCCTTTGTCAGCAGCTCTCCAAGCCTTTTTGTCCAGAGATTTTAGGAAGGCAATCATACGAGGTTTCCAGTAGTCATAATTAGTTCCATCCAGAATGGGTGGTCTATTTCCAAAAACTCCTTCTTTGTCCATAGTGCCAGAAAGTGATATCCCTAGATCTCACCCAGTAATACAGCCAGGGTGCCTGCTCTGATGCCAATTGAAATTCTGGCTGCAGATACTCAATGTCACGTTCAATGTTATGACACCGTATCTGACTTACTATATGACAGTAAATACAAAAACAATAAAGAACACAGTCAATTGTTTACCCAGTTCAGTGTGCAACAACACCTACTCTGGGGGCTACCAAGCCAGGGAGGAAATCCACTATAAGAGATGTTAATTCAGGAATAAACCAACCAGTTTATCTCCTTCACTTAAGACCTACCCAATGAAATTTCAATCTAAGTACAACTTAAACCTGAGTTCCTACTCACTCCCCCTCAATCACAACAGTGATACATAAAACAATTTGACTAATGAATTGATGAAGACACTCTTCAAAAACATACACTTGATTAAGCTTCACAGCTTTTTAATCAAGCAACACAACCACTCTTGCTTCACAGCTTTGAGTGATACACAACTTAACTTGACTCTGCTTCACAGCTTTAGTCAAGAAACATTCAAACACTCTTGCTTCAAAGCTTTGAGTGCTACACAACCCTTACAATTAAAAACATATTCCAAGTCACTTATCACAATGATAATTGCTTGGAGTACAATAATTAAACCTATACAGTTTACCAATGATCTTCTGACCAAGAAGGGATTCCTTGCAAAACAGCAGCTCTGTTGAATATATAGCAGCTGCAACTTCAGTTAGGGTTTCCACAAAAACCTAGGGTTAATTCCGTTTGACCTTAAGACTAGGTCACAGGACTTTATTAACCAGGTTAGGGTTGAGCTAGGTTAACCCTCAGAAAACGCAGGATTCTATTCTGGAAAGACTGAGTTATTTTCCTGAAAAAACTCAGAATTAACCAACCTGCAAACCTGTTAGTTCAGAACAGGATGTCTTAACATCTGTTATGACATCTGAGGAACCTGTCTACTGATTTAGGAAAATGTGATCATTTTGCAAAATGCTCAGATACACACTTATAAACATCAGTACCTGAATGACAATATTTTTCTGCAAAGGTACCTAATGAATCAGTACAAACTAAACTAGAATGTTATGACATCAGTCATGACATTCACACATACACTTAGGTTTTACCAAAAATGCAAGCCAATACCTAAACAACTACACTAACACCTTCCCTTTCCATAATCTACCCCCTTACTCAGAAAATTCTCGAAAAGGTCTTTTTCTGTTCTTTTCACCCTTTCCTTAAATTTGGATAAAAGAAAAGTCAGTGGTGACTCTTGCTTACCGTAACATTTGCGAACAAAAATGCAAAACCAATATAAATAGTCGGTTCTGCCACCATATCACATAACTGGTGACTCTACTGGGGAAATACTTATAAAAAGTGGGGTTACCTTAGAGTTAGATCATTTTAAATCTGCTTTACATTGTGTGTTTTGTATGCTTTACTTTTGAGGACTTGTTTGGGTTGTTACTAAAAGAACCTACACCCAGATCTGGGGCACCTTATTAGGTAAGTAGCAATAAATCATTGAGGATGTACGGCATATACCGATATGGACAAAGTGATAGCTACGTTAGCGTGATACTCTGGCTTGTACTAATGTTCCTTGATTTAGTCAAGGATAACATTATAGTGTCATTAAGCGCTAATTGACCTTTAGAACCTTTAATTAACTCATCGTAATCCATTAGAAAGTAGTGATATGGCCGGATTTGGTTCCAACCAAAGATTGGTTGATACTCGATACTACACTCATTGAGATTGGACTTTTGGGATATTCTGGCCGCAATACTTTGGTGCTTGAGCTAGAACAATGCCTAAAAGAAAGGTCAGTGATATGAGACTCCTTAGAACCCAGTTACTATTAATAGGACAGGTTGAGCCAACTGAAACTTCAAGAGGGTACTTACCTTTAAAACTCATTCAAGCCTTTAAACCTAAGGTCTTTGTGTGACTCGTTTGTGTTTGATATACATGTGATTTCAAAGCATAATCATAACATCATAAATATCATAACATGTCATGTACACTAACCATTTCAAGGGCTTGTTGATTTATCTCTCCTCTGTTTTGTAGGTTATGGATTCAGCTCGCACAAAAACCATCCTAATCAGTTTTGTAGAGATTCCGCCCAAACTCAAAGAAATGGTCTTAAAAGTTCCCGGGAACTCATCATTCAACAAGAGATATGGTCACTTGCTCAGTTTGGTTACTACAAGTTTTGACGAGGGTTTAATGAGTGTCTTACTCTAGTTCTTCGACCCTAAGCACCATTGCTTCACATTTCCAGACTATCAGTTGGTGCCTACGCTGGAAGAATTCTCCAAAATACTTGGTTTGCCTATATTAAAGCAGATACCCTTTACCGGTTTAGAACAAGATCCAACTTCTGAAGATGTTGCCATAACTTTACACTTGAAGTCGTTTGATATTGAGTCCAATTGGGAAAAAATAAGTGGAGTTAAGGGCCTCCTTACAAGTTTTCTAATGAAGAAAGCTCAGGTATTCCTAAACGCTATGAGTTACCATGCCTTTGAAGATGTCTTAGCTCTCTTGATCTATGGGTTGGTTTTGTTCCCCAATTCAGACCAGTTTATAGATGTCAGTGCCATCAATATCTTCCTTGCTCATAATCTAATGCCTACATTGCTCAGGGATATTCTGCATTTACTACATACCCGTACCATGAAGAAGAGAGGGACTCTTATGTGTTGTATACCTCTACTCTATAGGCGATTTATTTTGCACCTTCCTCGGCCAGTAATGAAGAATGAGTTAGGTTTAAGGTGGAACCAAAGATTAATGTCTCTTTCTCACTCTGATATCTATTGGTTCCCTTCCTCTCAAGAAGACATCTCTTTTATTGATCACTACAGAGAATTTCCCAATGTACCACTCCTTGGCATTAAAGGAGGCATCACCTACAACAATTATTTAGCTCTACGTCAGTTTGGTTATGCCCGGAGGGATGGTCCTCACGATATGTTTATCTAGGGTATTATGTTCGACTATTCAAATGATCTGCAAGGTTATCGTCAGAGGTTCATCCGCGCTTGTGGAATGGTTAAGAAGACTGATAGCAGGACTCTAGGGCGCAAGAACTCCATCCCTTTGGATCCATACCTCAAATAGGTGCGAGCTCGCGCTCAAAATATTATGATGTTGTATGCTGCTATCCTACCAGTGATTTCAGAGCCTATTATTCAAGGGGTCGAGTTTCGCATCATTCTGCATCCTGATATGCCAACAAACTTCAAAGAATTGCAAAAGTCTTGGATACAGCTCAAAGAAGAACGATATACCTTTGAGTCCCAATTATATGCCAGTGAGAAAAAGGTGTTGGAACTGACAAACAGGCTTCACGAAGAGCAGAATATCAATGCCTACATTAGCAACAAAAGGAAGCTTCCTTGGGAGACTTAGGAATCTTAGAAGTTTCTTATTTTTAATTCCTTTCTAAACTTTGATTTCATTTGAATTTACTAATAAAAACCCTTTGTTTTGTTTTGGTTAAAAGAGTTTAAATCATATGAGGCCCTTGAAAACATTGCATAAGCATATCATGCATATCATTTCATAAACAGGTTTTCAAAACAGGTTTCTTATTCTTTTCGTTGTTTCTTTCAGCAAAAGAAATGGCTCTCGAACAGATAGTAAAATACCTTCAAACTCAAAACGCTCAGTTCCAACAAATGTTCCTGGCTCTGGCTAAGAGGCAGGAAGAACTGAAAGCTCTCGTCATCAAAGAGAAGAAGAAGAAGGCAAAGAAATTGTCCAATGTCTTGAATTTTGGAAGAAGTCTTAGAGGACCAACCAAGAGAGCTCTAGATCTCTCAACTCTATCAAATGAGGGGGATAATCATGAAGATGATGACAACCCAGGGACTGATGAAGATGAAGCTGATTACTCTGAGGAACAATATCCTCCTGCTGATGATAAATACAAACAGCTGGAGGGTCATCTCAATGCTATGGAGATTCAGCATATACCTGGCTTGGACTTTGAAGAATTAGGGTTGGTTTCTAGAGTGGTCATCCCACAAAAATTCAAAGTCCTTACATTTTCTAAGTATGACGGTATCTCCTGTCCTAAGCTGCACTTGAGGTCATATGTCAGGAAGATTCAACCTCACACTGCTGACCGGAAGTTATGGGTCCATTTCTTCCAAAAAAGTTTGGCTGGCACTCAACTGGAGTGGTTCTATTAGTTAGAAGGAACCGACATCCATACATGGGAGGACTTGGCTTCTGCTTTCTACAAGCAGTATCAATATAATGCTGACTTGGCACCAACTCGAGTGAAATTGCAGAATATGTCCTTGGGCTCAAGATAAGGGTTCAAGGAATATGCATAGAAATAGAGAGATTTAGCTGGTAGGTTGAAACCTCCTCTGACTGATTGGAAAATGGTAGACATGTTCATGGTCACTTTGGTAGGACCGTTCTTCAATTTGTTGATTGGAAGTTCTTCATCCGGTTTTGCAGAGATGGTTCTAACTGGGGAAAGGGTTGAAAGCGGTATCAAGAGTGGGAAGATCCCGATAGCCTCATCCTCTAATGCTGAGAAGAGGCCATTTGTTGGTAAAAAAGAAACTAATGTTGTCTATGGTCAAAAGGGCCATAATAAAAAGGACCACGATCAATCTGTGGGAGCGGTGCTAATCTCTAATCCCGCACCTGTTCAACAACGACAGGGCAATAAGCAAGGATAAAATACCAAGAAAGGCGGTATGCTAAGATTAATATGCCATTGTCTCAAGTGTTACAACATTTGCTGAAAGTGGAGCTGATTATACAAAGGGATCCTCCTCAAAACCCTGATACCTCCTCTCCTAAGTACAATCCAAATGTAAGATGTGCCTATCATTCTAAAAGTCCTGGGCATGACACCGACATATGTTGGACTTTGAAGAACAAGATTCAAGATTTGATCGACAACAAGGAGATTGAATTTGACCCTCCTGAGGCTCCCAATGTGATCACTGCTCCCATGCCAAATCATGGCCAAAATTGAGAGTATCAGTTGTAATTTCTTTGTTTTCTTAAAACATTTGTCTTTTTGTCTGACTTTGGTTATTCATATTAATGCATCGCATATGTTTTGTCTTGAATTATTTCATTTGTATTCATTATATTCAAACTATGTTTTACTTCCTTTTTTGTGATATTCAACTCTCGATCAAAAGCTCTAAGCCTTTAGAGGGAGGATGACGAAAATGATACTACAATCTCTACAGTATGCTTTTGAACAGACCCCGCTGACGATGTACAGGCGTTGTTTCAAATCCTAAACAGTGGAGTTATAAGGAAGATAATCCCTAGTCAACCCCTTTGAGCCTAAGAAGTAGGAGTTTTTCTTTTCATACAAATTAAAACCCTTAATCATAACCTGGGGCAGGGTAGCTTTCTCAGTTAATTCAGATGTGCATTCAGTCGCAAGCTCTACCTTCATACACGACAAATAATGTAGAAGATGCACTCCAAACAAATGGTGATGGTTCCACATGATCGTCAAGACAGGCAGTCATTATCTCTCAAAATAAAAGCCTGCTAAGTCAAAACCTATGAAGGAGACTTAAGAAAAACTGGGGCATCTCGCTGACTGTAATCACAAAAGAAATAGTTCAGGAAAAAGTAGGGATAGTAAAATAAAGAAAAGGGGTCGTTACAAATCCTCAACAAAAAAGAAAAAAGATACAAAAATGACTTACTTCTCAAACAAATGTTCAATTTATGAACCATCACCAAGTATCAGAGAAAAGATTCCAGACTCAATTGGGATCTTAATGCACAATTAGCTGATCATGGGATCGAAGAACATCACGAAGAACGGGTTAGGTACAAATAAAATTTGAGCCTTTATCTTTTGTTTCTTAAACCGTGAACCAGACCACGTTATAACCCTTAAAAGTCCTAGCTGAAGCATGGGTTAGCTCGAAAGTATACTGTCACAAAAGGTATCCTGACTTCTGTAGGGTTCACTATAAATCCTGAGTTGATATCACACTTTTACAAAATTTGTTTGTTTTACTAAAAAATGAATTTTCAAACTTCAAGACATACATAAGCTTTGCATTCTTTAAATACCATTGTTTGCATATGATTATTTTTTCAACAGTAGAGAAATTCGCACGACGGGTATTCGATGAATAGAAATCCTCTCAGTGAACAGAATCACCTCAGATGGAAAGACATCCCAGTGACAGGCCTTTCATAATCAAGGGACACGACATAGTGTCCATCTGATCTGGGGCAGTCAAGTCAAGGTTCAAGGAATCTCTCAAAAAATGCCAAATAGCTAGGGGTAGATCTCCATCTGAATCACTTGGGGCATTAAACATGAATTCCAGCAATGAATCATGTATGATCAAGCAAACATCTTCTGGCAGTGTGACAACACTTACTACTATGGACAATGACAATTCTCCGTACCCGGTAAACATGGACATAGTCGGAAAATACTACGCATGAGCAAAGATCTGCTAGGTTGACTGGCCTAGGCAAAAATAAGGGCATCCTGGAGAACCAAAAGAGTTCGGGCAAAAATTAGGGATATACATATGAAAAAAATTTGTACACCCGACAAGTCGAAAACCTGAAAAGGCAACTTAGGCAAAAAGGGGTATCCCGATGGACTAAAAATCTGAAAGGACAGTCCAGGAAAAAGTTAGGGATTAAAGCATACGACCATGTCCTATCATCTCATCACTTGCCTATCAGTAGAAGGTTTATTTCCCTGATCTGCATTCACCAAAGGACTCCAAGAGTTGGGTTAACAGTCAAACCATCTACGAAATCCCCGACATATATTTTCTCCAACAGGTACCGAGGAAGGGGCATTCTACTACAAGGTCACTGCCATATTCCCAGCATGCAACCTAATTATGTCAGGTGTTCTCATATCCCTGACGGAGAAAGAATCTCCAACTACTTCTCCGACATCTAAGAAAAATTCCTTAGTGAAGCCACCAAGCTTCTCAGGATTCCCCAACAGGATTTCAACAAAATCCCCAAACGGTTCACGGAGTTTTCCTTCTTCAACAGAGTTTATTTCTCTAACAACGGAAATCCATCTCCCAACATTTCAACTCCAACAAAATTTGAAGACTTACACTCTTAATCCCCAGCAATAATCAGGGATTTATTTTCCCTAGTTCAAACAATACTGCAATAGAACAGACAAATACGTTCATACATTGCATTCATACATCATCTTACAAACATCATAGTATATGCAGCACAAAAGCATATATTACAAATCTCATTTATTTTGAGAGCATCATTGGCACTTCATGCATCATGACATTGCATACAGCTAACTCTTCATATTTTCAGGTAAAAGTCTATAAACAGACAAATATCATCAACTACTTACATGACCAGACAAATTTATGATACCCTATTGAGGTAGTAATCATCCAAGATTCCTTCATTATCTATTGAGGTAGTAATCGTCCAAGATTCCTTCATTATCTATTGAAGTAGCAATCGTCAAAGATTCCTTCATTATCTATTGAGGTAGTAATCGTCCAAGATTCCTTCATTATCTGTTGAGGTAGTAATTGTCCAAGATTCCTTCATTATCTGTTGAGGTAGTAATCGTCCAAGATTCCTTCATTATTTGTTGAGGTAGTAATCATCAAAGATTCCTTCATTATTTGTTGAGGTAGTAATCGTTAAAGATTCCTTCATTATCTGTTAAGGTAGTAATCGTCAAAGATTCCTTCATTATCTGTTGAGGTAGTAATCGTCAAAGATTCCTTCATTATTTGTTGAGGTAGTAATCATCCAAGATTCCTTCATTATATGTTGAGGTAGCAGTTGTCCAAGATTCCTTCATTATATGTTGAGGTAGAAATTGTCCAAGATTTCTTTATTATTTGTTGAGGTAGTAATCGACCAAGATTCCTTCATTGCCCGCTGAGTAGTAATTTTCCAAGATTCCCTCATCATACGTCACAGTCAACCTTCATACTTGCCAACATTTTCAAGTTCCAAATTAATACCTGTAACAAGCCAGGACAACTATCTGTGGACGATCAAATGTAGATTAACACCTGTAATAAGCCAGGAAAACTATCTACATGAAGAGATTGAAGTTTAATAGCTGTAACATGCCAGGAAAACTATCTTTCTTTCTCGGATCAGAGATTAATACCTGAAAACAGCCAGGACAAATATCTCAACGACTGACAAAAAAAACAAGTTCCAGATTAATACCTGAAACAAGACAGGACGGTTATCTGTGAACAGCTGATTTGTAGATTAACACCTAAAACCAGACAGGAAAACTATCTATACGACCAGATGGAGCAATCTTACACGGGTTTCTTCTCATATATCTCTGAATGCAGACTAACACGGACTCATCCTGAAATAGCCCTACAAAGGCTCTTTCTAATACCTTTCCAAATAAAGGTTAATTCCATTATCCCCAGCAAGTTGCTGTGAAGCCTGGATTTCAACCAGAAAGCAGCCAATTCTCATCTCTCCAGTACAGAGATAGCTCCTCAGTAAAATCTTGGACAAATGAAGCTCCTAGACTCTATTCCCCGCAGAGTTTTCCTCAAGCAGGAGAACAACAGAAACCCACATTCTCCAGCGGAGTCCTCCTCAGACAGCAGGAGTAAGAATTCCCCACAAAGGGACCATTTTTGAAATCATCATCTACTATGGATGGCATCTTTAAGCCCATCTCCGACGACTCTCAGTCATCTTTTCCAAATGGCATTTGTAAGCCCATTCCCTCAATCATCAACAATCAGTGTTACTTCATGTGAGTGCAAATTTCCGGACACTCTAGTGTTCAATAATTTTCCACCTTCAGATCATGAAAGGCAGACAAGCCAATCTAAATCCTCAGGTTTAAGAAGATTGAATAGGGGCAGTTGTTGTACCCCAAAATTTTCCCTCTCACGTTTTCCAAGATTTTCTCTTATATGGGTGGTTACAAATGCTTGCCTAAAGAAAATGAAATATTTTGAATGACGGTCAAGTGTATTTCAATTGGCATGTCAACAGTGTCCTTCGATTGGCATCTGAACAGTGTCCTTCGATTGGCATCTAGATGAGGAGCTTCGATTGGGTGTCTGAGACCCTTTGAGCGATATCTGCCTCACAAGCTTCGATTGGGCATCTAAAACCCTTCGAACAAGCCTTGGTCCAAGTTTCATTTGGACATATGGCCCCCTACAAGTTTGTTTCAATTCACCAGCAAGAACCCCCTACAAGTTCCCTTATATTCACCAGTAGTGGCCTCCTACATGTTTATTTTGATTCACAAGGCAAAAGGCCTCTACATGCAACCTTCGACTCACTAGGTAGAGGCTTCCTCAATCTTGTCTTGGATTCAAAAGGGCAAAGGCTTTTTCTATGATTACCTTCAACGAACAAGTCAAAGACTTCCTTTGTGTTTGCTTTTGTAATACGGTGGGAGAATTGGCCTGGGTGTTTTGCATTTTATCGCAATTGTTGCAGTTAGCAAGAGTCACCACCGACTTTTCTTTTATCCAATAAGGAAAGGCTGAAAATAACAGGAAATACCTTTCGAGATATTTTCTTGAGTTCGGGGGATAGATTATGAAAAGGAAAGTTTTTAGCACCCTTTTCATCTGTAGTTATCTACGGGCTCTTAGTTGCTTGCTAGGTCACTTGCTTTTTGTTTGAAAGTGTGTTTGTGATGTGGGTTTTGAAACTATTTTTTAAAAGAATGTCTTTGTAATGGTTCTCGTCTCTATAAGAACGCGTACAAAGTGTTTTGTCTTTTGAAAATGTTTTCAAATGAGAGTGTTTGTGTATAAAATGTTTTTGTTGTGAGCAAGCGAGCAACTAAAAGTAACCTACCTACTCAAAAGGTCTTAAATGTTATTTTCCTCCTCCTTCGGATGTTGCTATCTCACCATTGTTTTGGTAAGAAGCCCCATCGTTGGATGTGAAGGGACGGGCGTGAGCCGTTTGTATAGTCATAGAAGGCAACCTATGAGACGTTTTAGCAATGTCGTTTTAGGGACTAGATTGTTTACCGAAGGCAACATCGAGGGTCATCGAGGGACTACGATCTTTTATCGAGGGTCTTTTCTAAGACACCCATATTCGAGGGACATGACTATTTTTCCGAGGCAACGAGTGAGATTACCCTAAGGGTGCATGTGTGAATAGTGTGTTTGATTGCATGCATTTGTCTTTAATTTTTAGGTTGTCTACTTGTTGGTTTTTATCTTGTCATACACACCTAATTACTAGCATTTGTACAAAATTAATAAAAGATGCAAGAAATAAAACCTACACTATTACAACCATATCGAATTGCATGGAAATATAAAGACAAAAATAAAACAAATGCAAGAAAAATGAACCCTTCGATTATGCATTTCTTGACTTCCTTCGATTTGGATTCTGAAGTCCCTTCGATTTGCTTTTATGTCTCCTTCGATTGAGATTTAGAATCAAGATGGTCACGCCTTTCGATTCTTCCTGGAAATAGCCAAGTTCTGGCCTTCATTTGAGGCCTGAAAACAGCCAAGTTCTGGCCTTCGTTTGAGGCCCAGAAGCAGCAACATTCATACTTTGCCACAAGTTCCCTGCTGACCCTTTGTAAGAATATTGGGTCCTCAGAGTATGATTCGAAGGGCTTGTGCAACTAGCCAATCGAAGGGTACAACAAACCTGTCTTAAAGTCTAAAAAATGCAATATCCAGATATAACTATAATCCATGGGTTAGCATGAAAACTAATGGGTCTCAAAGTCCAAAGCATAACTTAAACTAAGGTTGAGTGTACAACATACAAGCAGTCAGAATCGAAAGCTAAAACATAATCTAGAAATGTCTACATTTTTTTTCATTGCATATGCACATGATATTAAAATAAAAAGGACTCAATCTTGAAAGAAAACTTACCTCTTGAGGTCCTTAAATCGAAGGGAGATGTACTTGCTTTATCTGATGGAAAATGAGAGTTCGTTGGGACCCTCCTGAGGCTAGTCTAGTTGCTACTTTGTGAAAGTGGTGAATGGGTCGAAAGAGGTTGTGTGAGTGGTTCGAAAGATATTTTATCACAAGTGATGGGACAAGTCAAAAGCCTACTGTATGATAGCTGGGTGAGTGGGTCGAAGGGTGGTTTGATGGTCACTTTGAGGGTGAATCGAAGGTTTCTTCTTAGTGTATAGAAATGTTTAAAAAAAATAATGTTGATAAGTGTTTGAGGATTTTTTGAGAATTTTCACAAGTGCTTTCTTGCAAAATCGTCCAGGCCCCTAATACGTGTGGTGATGCCTCCTTTTTATAGGTGTCTTGAGCTGATGCTTTGGGAGGGAAAACAAAAAGTTCAAACAAAAGGGGTATGATGTATTTATAGCTTTCGAGGGACAGTGTTTTATTTCCATTTTGGTGCAAGGAATAAGGCAGCAATGCAGGACTGCTGTGCAACAATTTTAGAGTTTTATGGCCAGTGCCTCAGGTTTAATCTTGGTAGCGCATGGGACTTAGTCAACAAGACTCCTTGAATACTCCCCCTTTCGTTTTGATCACTTCGACCAGACCAGACTCATCAACATTCATTTCCAATAATGTGTGTTCTTCGAACTGACTCATTATAGGTCCTTCAAATTCACCAACTATGATTCATATTGTTGAAGAGTTTAGAGGTGCAGTACATTGCTTTGAAGGGTTTAGTGTTCCAACTTGTGAATCGAAGGAGGCCACCTTGAAGGAAATCAAATGCCCAACTTATGGATCGAAGGGGGTCACTTCAAAGGAATTTATATGGCCAGTTTGTGGATTGAAGGGGGTTACTTCGAAGGAAATCACATGCCTAGCTTGTGGATCGAAGGGGTTACTTCGAAGGAAATCACATGCCTAGCTTGTGGATCAAAGGGGGTCACTTTGAAGGAATCTATATGGCCAAATCGAAGCTTGTGACTGAAGGAGACTGTATTGCCCAACCGAAAGGTACATGCCAAAGGCCAAAATGCCCAGATTCGAAAGAGGCACATAGGAGGAAAAAAGTGCAAATCAAAGGATGCTAAAAGGGAGCCTTTTGCCTTGGAATCTAAGGAGGCTACAGAAGGCTCTTTGCCTTGTTCCTGCTGGTCTTGTGGGCGCCTCTTGCATGTAAGAAGGAATTTGTGACTCAATCGAAAGCATGTATGCAGCAAAACTTGTCCAAATCAAAGCAGGCTTGCAGACAGTAAATTTGTCCAAATTGAAGCAGGCCTGCAAGCAGCATATGCCCAATCAAAGTAAACTTACCATTTATTTGATTTTGTCAAAAAACAATTTTATCTATTTTCTTCCTTTTTGATAATTTTCGTTTTAACTTGATACTGGAAGATTCTGATGCACTTGTGCAAGCTTGAACCCTAAGAATCCTTGTGAGAAAGGCCTTGAGAATTGAGAGGGAAAATTTTGGGGTACAACAGCTTCCCCTGTTCAATATTCTTACACCTGAAGAGTTAGATGGGCAGATCTGCCATTCGTGACTTAAAGGTGGAAGATGATTGAACACTAGAGTGCCCAGAAATTTGCACTTGATAATATGGTGGTTGACTGTGTAGGGAATGGGTTTACAGATGCCATTTGAAGGGATTATGGAGTGTTATTGGATATGGTCTTATAGATGCCATCCAAAGGTGATTGTTGACAGAAATTAGACTAAGTCTAAGCTTGACTCCAGTTGGAAAAGAATCAGAATAAATCTTGGAGCGATCTATCTGAACTAGGGAGAGTGTCTACGGGAAACAATTAAGATAAACCATTGAGGGGTTTAAACTAAAACAGCAGAGGTCTGGAAAAGAATCAGAATAAATCTTGGAGTGATTTATTTGAACCAGAGAAGATGTCTATTTGGAAAGTATCAGGATAAACCATTGATAGGTTTAAACTAAACCAAAAGAGGTCTGGAGAAGAACCAGAATAAATCTTGAAGCGATTTATCTGAACCAGAGAAGATGTCTGCGGAAAAGAATCAGGATAAAATGTTGAGAGGTTTAAACTGAACCGGCAGAGGTCTGGAGAAAAATCAGTATAAATCTTGAAGTGACTTATCTAAACCAGAGAAGATGTTTGCGGGAAAGAATCATAATAAACCGTTGAGAGATTTAAACTGAACCAGTAGGGGTCTGGAGAAGAATCAAAATAAATCTTGAAGCGACTTATCTGAACAAGAGAAAATGTCTGCGGGAAAGAATCCAAGTATATATATACAAACAAAGCAAACAAGCCCTTAGGTTTAGGCTTGCATGGAGTCTCATAGGTAAGTACCCTCTTAAAGTTTAGTTGGCTCAAATATGTCCTATTAATAGTAACCGAGTTCTAAGGAGCTCAATATCACTGGTTTGTTTTCTTGGTCATTGTTTCAGCACAAGCCTCTTTAATGGCGACCGAAATATCCCAAAAAACCAAACCTCAATAAGTGTATTATCGAGTATCTACCAACTTCGGAGTGAACCAAAGCCGGTCATCTCACTACGTCCTAAAGGCCATGTTGGTCAAGTAAAGGTTCTAAAAGTTCATTAGTGCTTCATGACATCACTTAGTGGCTCTGTATTCTCCTTGATTAACTCAAGGGCTACCGGTACCCACAAATATGTCGCACTAACGTAGCTATTGCTTAGACCATGTTGGTATACCCTGCACAGTTTCCACAACGTATTGCTACTTACCTATAAGGTATCCCAAATCCGGGTAGAGGATTCAAACCCAAACAAAGAACCATAATGTAAAGCATACAAGTCAAACAATGAAAGCAAGTAAATGTGATCTAACCCTAAGGTAACCCCACTTTTAGAATATTCTCCAGCATAGTCGCCAGTTCTGTGATACGGTGGGAGAACTGACTTAAGGTTTTGCGTTTGATCGCAAATGTTGAGGTTAGAAAGTCGCCACTGACTTTTCTTTTATCCAAAAGGAAAGGTGAAAAAGCACAGGAAAGACCTTTGAGATTATTTCTTGAGTTCGGGGGGTAGATTATGAAAAGGGAAGGTATTAGCACCCTTTTCATCCATGGTTTTCCATGGGCTCTTAGTTACTTGCTAGATCACTTGCTTTTTGTTTGAAATTGTGCTTTGTGGTTTTTGAAAGTATTTTGTAAAGAGGCCATTGTTTAGGCAATCTTTGTAATGATTCTCGTTCGTAAGAATGTATACAAAGATGTTTAATCTTTTGAAAATGTTTTCAAATTTGTAAGAGGTTTTGAAAGTGTAGGTGTTTGTTTTGAAAATAGCAAAGATGTTTTTGTTTGAAATGGAGAAAGTAATTAGGAGCATTCTACCTACTCAAAAGTCTTTCTTGTTCATTTTCTTTTCCTTTGACATTGTTATCTTACCATTGATTTGGAAAGTAGCCCTATCTTTGGATGTAAACGGGATGGGCGTGGGTCATCGTATAACCATGATTAGCAATGTTGCAAGGTATCTTAGCATTCTTTTTTAGGGACTAAGATCATTTGAAAGGTAACTTAGATAGCGTCATCGAGGGACTATGATCTTATACTTTGCTTGTTTTTGCTAAGATATCTCGCATGCGTAATATCGTCATTTTGTAAAGGCAACCAAGTGGATTTACCCTAGGGATGCTTGTGTGCAAGTGTATTGTTTTCATGCTTGATTTTGTCTTGAATTAGGGTTTTCTAAGTATTGGTTTTAGTCTTTCCATACAAACCCTAATTACTAGCATGTTATATATAAAGCGATAAATTGCGGAATTTAAAGTTACTACACTATTACAATACTTGTGGGAGGGGGTATACAAATTGTAAATGGGGATTGCAAGAAAATAAACTTAATTAATCTATTACAACCATATTGAATTGGTACAAGAATTGAATAAATAAATGTGCAAAAATAAATAAATATGCAAGAATGTAAAGGCAAAGAAAATGGATTGCCTCTATTTATTGGCAGATTTTTAAGATGGGAGTTCTGCTCCAATGGTATCACATGCATTCGCATAGTATTGAGTCGCATTATACGATTGCATGAAGAAGTTGTGTTTTGATGTTGTGAATGTGTATTATTTGTTGCATTTATTGTTGATTATAAGATGAGAAGTGGTGATGTTATGTGATCTAATTTAATATATTAATTATCATACACTTTATTATATTGTTAGATATCTCACCCCTTCTGTTTGAATGTTGCCCTTATGTTAGTAACGTGCAGGTAATCAAGAGTGAAGGTTGTATACCTTCAATAGTTCGAGTTGGTGTCATTGCTTTGATATGTAACACTCGGGGGGATGAACACTTGTTGCTTTGATTGTTGATTATTCAGTCGTTGAACTTAAGTTGATTATTATTAAATTGTGTTGTTTTGAAGTTGCTGTAACGATGATAAAGATGTTATTGAGAATTCCGCTGCGTAGATGTTTAAATTGTTGAATTAAGTGATTTGATTATTATGATGATGGTTCGTCCAAAGTTTAAAGTGTTATGTATCCACGATGAACGCAATGAGTTTTTAATGATGAATTTGTGGCATCCTGATTCGTTTGCATGAATGATTTTATAACTCTGATTTATTTATATAATTGTCGGGTAGAATTGGGGTGTAACAAAGTTGGTATCAGAGCAAAAGGTTGGTCTGACCTTGTTGTCGAGTCGTAGTTGTCTAACAATCGAGTATTGTTAATTTGAGTTCTAACTGTTGTTTATGTTGTATTGATAAGTTGAGATGGCTGGAAGCAATGATGTTGCACTTGCTGCTGCTTTAGAAGCAATGGCTCGTGCGATGGAGAATCAGCCGAATGCTGACGGGAATGTTGGATCTCATAGCTTGGCGACTTTCCAGAGAGAGAATCTGCCTACGTTCAAGGGAAAGTTTGACCCTGGCGGAGAATTAGATTGGTTGAAAGAGATTGAGAGAATCTTCCATATGACAGATTGTACTCCAGTGCAGAAGGTTCGATATGGTACTCATATGCTAGCAGTCGAGGCTGCCGACTGGTGGCTAGAGACTTGTCAGAGATTGGAAGTTGTATGTGAGAATGTCACTTGGGCTGTGTTCCGTAGGGAGTTTCTGAGGAAGTACTTTCCTGAGGACGTCCGTGGTAAGAAGGAGATTGAGTTTCTTGAGCTGAAGCAAGAAAGTATGTCGGTTGTTTTGTATACTGCCAAGTTTGCTGCGTTGGCTAAGTTTTATCCGCACTATGTTGAGGCAGATGCTGAGTTTTTGAAGTGTATCAAGTTTGAGAACGGGTTGTTCCTGGAGATCAAGAAGGCAGTTGGATACCAAAAGATATGTGTCTTTGCTGATTTGATTGATAGTTGCAGGATTTATGAGGAGGATAATAATGCTCATTACAAGGTTATCAGTGAGAAGAGGGGTAAGCACCAACAGAATCATGGTAAGCCTTATGATACCCCAGCTGGTAAGGGTAAACAGAAAGTTTCTCATGGTCAGAGGACTAGTGGGGGAGATGCTCCTGCTGGCGTGGTTTGTTTTAAATGTGGGAAACCTGGGCATAAGAGTAATGTGTGTACTACTGAAGTGAAGAGATGTTTCCGTTGTGGTAAGAACGGACATGTTGTATCTGAGTGCAAGCATAAGGATGTGATTTGTTTCAATTGTAGTGAAGAAGGGTACATTGGCAGTCAGTGTCAGAAACCGAAGAGGGCTCATACAAGTGGCAAGGTGTTTGCTTTGGTTGAGGATCAGACAACTACTGAGGACTGACTTATCAGAGGTACATGTTTCATTAACAGTACTCCTTTAATTACTATTATTGATACCAGTGCTACTCATTGTTTTATTGCTGCTGATTATGTTGAAAGACTGGGTCTTATGTTGTCTTCTTTGAATGGAGAAATGGTCGTCGATACTCCAGCCAAGGGGTCGGTGACTACTTCTTTTGTGTGTTTAAAGTGTCCCTTGTCGATCTTCGACAAAGACTTTGTTGTTGATTTGGTTTGTTTACTATTAAGAGGTTTGGATGTGATTTTGGGTATGAACTGGTTAGAGCATAATTGTGTTCATATTAACTATTATGACAAGTCTGTGAGGTTTTCTACTCCTGAAGAAGAGGAAGATGGTCTGTTGTCTGCTAGACAGTTGAGGAAGTTGATGCAAGAGGAAGCACATATGTTCTCGTTGATGGCGTCGCTATCTGTAGAGACTCAAGTTATAATTGGGGAATTGCAGGTGGTGTGTGAATTTCCTGAATTTTCCCTGATGAGATTCCTGATGTACCGCCGGAGAGGGAAGTTGAATTTGTTATTGATCTTTTACCTGGTACCAGACCTGTGTCTATGGCACCATACAGGATGTCTGCATCTGAATTGTCAGAGTTAAAGAAGCAATTGGAAGAGTTACTTGAAAAGAAGTTTGTAAGACCAAGTGTGTCGCCGTGGGGAGCTCCAATGTTGTTGGTAAAGAAGAAAGATGGAAGTATGATGCTTTGTGTTGATTATAGGTGTGATACGGTGGGAGAACTTACTTGAAGGTTTTGCATTTGATCGCAAATGTTGCGGTTAGCAAGAGTCGCCACCGACTTTTCTTTTATCCAAAAGGAAAGGTGAAAAAGCATATGAAAGACCTTTGAGATTATTTCTTGAGTTCGGGGGATAGATTATGAAAAGGGAAGGTATTAGCACCCTTTTCATCCATGGTTTTCCATGGGCTCTTAGTTACTTGCTAGTTCACTTGCTTTTTGTTTGAAATTGTGCTTTGTGGTTTTTGAAAGTATTTTGTAAAGATGCCAATGTTTAGGAAATCTTTGTAATGATTCTCGTTCGTAAGAATGTATACAAAGATGTTTGATCTTTTGAAAATATTTTCAAATTTGTAAGAGGTTTTGAAAGTGTAGGTGTTTGTTTTGAAAATAGCAAGGATGTTTTTGTTTGAAATGGAGCAAGTAATTAGGAGTATTCTACCTACTCAAAAGTCTTTCTTATTCATTTTCTTTTCCTTTGACATTTTTATTTTACCATTGATTTGGTAAGTAACCCTATCTTTGGATGTAAACGGGACGGGCGTGGGTCATCGTATAACCATGATTAGCAATGTTGCAAGGTATCTTAGCATTCTTTTTTAGGGACTAAGATCATTTGAAAGGAAACTTAGATAGCATCGTCGAGGGACTATGATCTTATACTTTGCTTGTTTTTGCTAAGATATCTCGCATGCGTAATATGGTCATTTTATAAAGGCAACCAAGTGGATTTACCCTAGGGGTGCTTATGTGCAAGTGTATTGTTTTCATGCTTGATTTTGTCTTGAATTAGGGTTTTCTAAGTATTGGTTTTAGTCTTTCCATACAAACCCTAATTACTAGCATGTTATATATAAAACGATAAATTGTAGAATTTAAAGTTACTACGCTATTACAATACTTGTGGGAGGGGGGTATACAAATTGTAAGTGGGGATTGCAAGAAAATAAACTTAATTAATCTATTACAACCATATTGAATTGGTATAAGAATTGAATAAATAAATGTGCAAAAATAAATAAATGTGCAAGAATGTAAATGCAAAGAAAATGGATTGCCTTTTTTTGGTTTTCATGAGAAAAGGGGTTTTGATTTTAACCTAATTAGCTAGAAGAAAATAATTAATTAAAAGTAAAACCTAAATTTACTAAGAAAAGATTTTAAATAAAACCCTAAATCTATTAATTGATTAAAAAGAAATTAAGTTTATAAGAAAAGTATTTTTTTTCTTGGTATTTTTGTCTTGATAATAAAGTATAGTATTATAAAATATTTTTGGTCTTTTTTATATTAAAATAATATATTTTAATGGCGTAAAAGAAAATAAATAAAACCTCGTTTTTTTAATTAAATTTACAAAATGTTTAGTGAAATAAATAAAGTATGATAAAATAAAATAATTTTTGTGAGAAAAAATAAATAAACTATGTCAAAATATAAATCTACTATTTTTGTATTTTTTATGATTTTTTTTAATATTAGAAAAATATTTAAGAAAATAAATAAATTAATAAAAGAAAAGAAAATAAAAACTGGGCCAAGGGTGTTGATAGCCTGCAAGGGGGTTAGAGGTAAGAAAAAAAATCAAAAGCCTAAGGGAGGCCCAGCGCATGCCAAAAAAGTCAGAATGTATGAAAAATGTGAAAAAAATAAAAAGGGTACCACTGGGGCTCGAACCCAGGTCCCTCTGGTTACAGGCGTGCGCTTCTACCACTGGGGTGGCTATACATCCGTTTATATAAATCAAATAATAAATACATAAGGCAAACACGTTCCTGAGGCCAAATTCATCTTCAACTTCACGCCCAGCCAGAGCCTCTGTAACTTGTTCAAATCTCAACAAAAATGAAAACTGTAAACATGAAACTTGTAGCAAATTTCCTCACGGTTTCAGAAATGTAAAGCATTAAAACTATAGCTCAAAGATAAACATGAATTTTAATGGCCCTATTCTGAACCCTAAAAATTTCAGAAACTTCAATCTTAAAATTCTCTAAGCTCAAGCAAAATTAATGGAAACTATGGACATGGTTAGCTTTAGGGCAATGATATCTACATGTTTTATTCACAAATAAATCATTGATGATGTTTGTATGAAAAGTTCCAAAGTTAGAAAACTTACCTTGTAAGAGGGTACCCGGGTTTGGAGTTTGAGCAGCTTTCAGTGAGTTCCAATGATTGGGTTAGCTTCCTCAAGTTCCCAGGAAGCTAATGGGATGCTTAGCTTGAGCTGAAAGTACCTGAGGAGTTCTGGAGAAGTCTAAGTTCAAAGCTCTATTTTTGAAAATGGAGAATGGTGTTAATGGTGTTACAGTTCTGTAACAGGGTGTGAGATGAGTTCTAAATGATGTTTAGGAACTTTAGAAACCAAAAGGCTTGAAAAAGCACGAGGGAGTTATGAGTTTCAAATTTTTGGTCAGTTTATGTGAAAATGGAGGTATGAGATGTGATTCTGAGATCTTGGTGTTTTTATTGGTCAAGAATGCATGTATCTTGTGGAAAATGGTTTGTGTATCTATAAGCAAAAGGATTGGAGTGGTTTGGACAATCAGAAGTACCAATTTTCAGCTAATTGCTAGGTTACTTGATTTTGAAGAAAAGTGGGAAACCAAGTTTCAATGTGAGGTACAAGCATGGGCTGGTGATTGTAAGTGTCTAAACCATTTCTCTTGTGTTATGAGACATGTATGATCAGAAGAGAACAAGTGCGAGGCTTAAGAACAAGTTTTGTGCAAAAAAGCACTTTATCAAAATGGCAATGTACACTTTCTTCCAAAAATGGATATAAAGCATGACCTTACATTGAATGCTTGAAATGAGACCTTTAATAGCTGTGCAAGCCATTAATTATGGAGTTCCTAACAAGTTTGATGCATGCAAAGTAGAGGTTATGCAGCATACTTTGAATTTTGAATTTGGTTCATCACAAAATGACTTGTAATTCAAGTGATAAAATCCTAACTTCATCTCTTCGATTCTCCCTACTCAAGAATGATGTCAAGGAGTTCTTGGACATTTTGGAAAGCTTGTAATATTCTCTACAACCCATATTTGAATTGTTTTTGAAGATTCCCCTTGGAACTATTTGAAAAAGTTCCATGAAGTTAGGTCAAAATCCTGACCAAATTAGGGCAAAATTTCACTAAGTGTTTTGTTTCATGACCATGTATTCTTAAAATTATAACTTGAGATCCAAGCACCTTTGGAAGGAGTTGTGTAAAGCAAAGTTGTATATTTCATGGAGATATACAACTTTCATGTTGGAAGTTTCTCTTGAATCATCTTGCATCATGGTGAAAATTTTGCTCAAAGTTATGAAAAAATAAGAAATTTCCAACACTTAGAAAAATTTCTAAGTTTAGAAATTTTCACTTTTCAAAATGAAATCTTGAATTTTTGATTTCTTGATGAATAAGTTTCATATTTTTACATGCTTTAATAAATTGTGATCTTTGACATTTGAATTTGACTAAAAAGTTAAAGTTTGACTTTTCAGTATACAATTGACTTTTGATCAGTTGACTGAAAATTCATCTGTCAATCCATTGGACTTGAGCAATGTTTTGAGCCATGTCATTTGATAAAAATGATTCAATTGGACTCTTGAGATCATGTATTAAACCAATTGATTATTTGCTAGGTCAAAAATCAGAAATTGCCCTTTCCCAGTCAAAACCCTAATTTTGACCATTTGCCCTTTTGAAGATTTGATCAAAATTCTTGAGGAATTATGGTCCAAACTTGATCAAATGATACATATGAGTTTAAAATATTGATGTGGATAAAAAATTATGAAGTTTGACTGTAAATTGGCCATATTTGACTTTTTCCCCAATACAACTGATTTTTAGGTCAACTGCTCAATTGACTGAGCAAAAGTGTGATCTAAGGCTTGAAACTTGACATGACTGGTCTTGAGTGTCCATAATGATCCATGAAAGTCATATGGGGCATTGGAAGTTCAAATATCCTTGTGCAATCTCAAACCCTAATTTTGGTCATCAGTGCTTAAGGAGGTGTCTTGAGCTGATCAACCCTAGTGCAGTCTTGAGCCAAAGGAGATCTTGTGAGAAAATTCTTGATAAGTGAGAGGGCAAATTTTGGGGTACAATAATAGGCAGTTGAATAAAGTGACGATTAAGAACAAGTATCCGCTTCCAAGAATAGATGACTTGATGGACCAATTGGTGGATGCTCGTGTGTTTAGTAAGATTGATTTGAGGCCGGGTTACCATCAGATTAAAGTGAAGGATAGAGATATCCAGAAGACGGATTTCAGAATGCGTTATCGACACTACGAGTATTAGGTGATTCCTTTCGGTGTTACTAATGCGTCGGGAGTATTCATGGAATATATGAATTGTATCTTCCATACTTATTTAGATCGGTTTATAGTGGTGTTCATTGATGATATTTTGATTTACTCTAAGTCAGAAGAAGAGCATGCAGAACACTTAAGAGTAGTATTGAAAGTTTTGAAAGAGAAGAAGTTGTATGCAAAGTTGTCCAAGTGTGAGTTTTGGTTAAAGGAGGTTAGTTTTCTTGGTCATGTGATTTCAGGTAGTGGCATTGTTGTAGATCCATCAAAGGTTGATGCTGTGTTGCAATGGGAAACTCCGAGGTCAGCTACTGAGATTAGAAGCTTTTTGGGATTAGCTGGTTATTATAGAAGGTTTATCAAAGGTTTTTCTAAGTTGGCACTTCTGTTGACTAAGTTGAGTTGTAAAGGTAGAGATTTTGTATGGGATGTTCAATGCGAAGAAAGTTTTATGGAATTGAAGAAGAGGTTGACGTCGACTCTGATTTTGACGTTGCCTAATCCAGGAGAGCCTTTTGTGGTGTATTATGATGCTTCTAAGATGGGTTTAGGAGGTGTGCTTATGCATAATGGTAAGGTAGTTGCTTATGCGTCAAGGCAGTTAAGAACTCATGAGAAGAACTATCCTACACATGATTTAGAACTTGCTGCAGTTGTTTTTGTGTTGAAGATTTGGAGGCATTATCTTTATGGTTCTAGATTTGAAGTGTTTAGTGATCATAAGAGCTTAAATTATTTATTCAATCAGAAGGAGTTGAATATGAGGCAACGAAGATGGTTGGAATTGTTAAAGGATTATGATTTCGATTTAAATTATCATCCAGGAAAAGCGAATGTGGTAGCTGATGCGTTGAGTCGAAAGACTTTACATATGTCGGCAATGATGGTTAAAGAGTTGGAATTAATTGAGTAGTTCAGAGATAGGAGCTTAGTTTGCGAGGTTACGCCGCAGAGTGTTATGTTGGGTATGTTGAAGATTAATAATGAATTTCTAAACAGTATCAGAGAAGCTCAGAAGTTGGATGTTAAACTGGTAGATTCGATGGTTGGAATCGATCATTCTAAGGATAATGATTTTAAGTTAGATGTGCAAGGTGTGCTGAGATTTCGTAACCGGATTTGTATTCCTGATGATGCAGAGATGAAGAAAGTGATACTTGAAGAGAGTCATAGAAGTAAGTTGAGTATTCATCCAGGAGCTACAAAGATGTATCAAGATTTGAAAGGTTTGTTTTGGTGGCCTAGAATGAAGAGTGAGGTGGCTCAATTCGTGTATGCATGTTTGACTTGTCAGAAGTCGAAAGTTGAACATCAGAAGTTGTAGGGTTGATGCAACCGTTAAAAGTTCTAGAATGGAAATGGGATAGCATTTCAATGGAATTTGTGACAGGGTTACCTAATACTATAAGAGGACATGATTCGAATTGGGTGATTGTTGATAGGCTTACAAAGTCGACTCATTTTATTCCTATTAACATCAGTTTTCCAGTGTCGAAGTTGGCTGAGATTTACACTAGTGTGATTGTGAAGCTACATGGTGTTCCTTTGTGCATTGTGCCAGATAGAGATCCAAGATTTACTTCTGATTTTTGGAAGAGTTTGCAAGAAGCGTTGGGTTCTAAGTTGAGGTTGAGTTCAGCGTTGTATAGTCGAAGATGTAGAACTCCTTTATGTTGGCATGAATCTGGTGAAAGTGTAGTACTTGGGCCTAAACTTGTTCGTGAGACTACTGAGAAGGTGAAGTTTATTCGAGAAAAGATGAAAGCTTCCCAAAGTAGACAAAAGAGTTATCATGACAAGTGAAGGAAATATCTAGAATTTCTAGCGGGTGACCATGTGTTTTTAAGAGTTACACATGTGACTGGTGTTGGGCGAGGGTTGAAGTCTAAGAAGCTCACTTCTCATTTTATTGGACCATATCAGATTTTGGAGAGAGTGGGGAATGTTGCTTATAAAGTGGCCTTACCGCCTAATATTTCGAATTTTCATGATGTGTTTCATGTGTCACAACTCCGGAAGTATATTTCAAATCCATCTCATGTGATTCATATGGATGATGTGCAAGTACGGGATAATCTTACGGTTGAGACGATGCCTGTACGGGTCACGAATCATGAAACTAAGACTCTGAGTGGCAAAGAGATTTCTTTGGTTAAAGTGGTTTGGCTAGGAGCTACCGGAGAAAGCATGACTTGGTAGTTGGAGAGCAAGATGCGAGACTCCTATCCTGAGTTGTTTGATTAAGGTAAATTTTCAAGGACGAAAATATTCTAAGTGGGGGAGAGTTGTAACGCCCGTAATTTAATTAATTATTTAATTAAATTATTTTTGGAATATTTTGTGAAGTTGTGTTGTGGTTAGTTGGAGTTAATTATTTTATTAAGTGGTGAAATAATATTAGAAGAATGATACTATTTGATGTGGGCTTGTTTTAAAGGGATAGAAGTAGTAATAAGGGGGGTGTAGTAGTTTTAAGCCCATTAAGGAATAAAGAGAATAATATGTTATTTTATTATTGTTAGAAAGAATAGAAAAGAAGAAGCAGTAAGAAGAATAAGGGTTAGAGGAAGAACGTGAAAGTTGTTGGAAAAGAGGAAGAGGCAGAACGGGAATTCAACCGGAAAAGTTATAGAGCAACCTTCAATCCAAGGTAAGGGTGGGATTCTGACTCTATAATAGGGTTCATGGTAATTGGTATGTGGGTTAGAGGTGAAATGTTGTTTTGTTCATGATTGAATTATATATGATGTTGTATGATGGAAATTGATGATTGAAAGATGAATAATGATGTCCCAATGCTGTTTATTTGATGTAGAATTATAGGATAATTATAAGTGATGATTATCTATGATTAGATTACTGTTTTTAGGGCCTAAAGTATGGAACCCGTAGGGAAAATGAAGAGAAATCGCAGAAAATATCCTTAGCAGAGCAATATGTGTCGACCCCAAATGCTATGTGTCGATACAAGAAGGTTTAGAGACTCAGTATGAGTCGACACGAAGGGGTTCTGCGTCGATACATGAGGGCTTTTAAACTCAGGATGAGTCGAAAAGAAGGAGCATGTATCGATACATGTAGTGTGACAGACTCAGTATGAGTCGATACAAGGGAGTAATGCGTCGACTGATGTGGTGTGTTAAACTCACGTGTCAACCCAATGCGTTATGCATCGATCCATGTTGTTTGGTTTTTGGCAAAAATCGTTTGGAAAATGCTGTAACTTGAGTTTTTGGGATTCCAGTTTGAGGTGTCGTTCGAAGCGTTGAATAGCTAACACAATGAACTTCATTCTTAAGGATTAAAGTGAAGAATAGGAAGGATAATCCTAGTATCCAAGTTAGTATTTGAATTAGTTCCCGTGTTGAGCGTTACGTTGATTTTTGTGAAGAATGATGAGGATGATATGATTATAGGTTACTGTCTGATTTGTAACAGTAGGATTAATGATGATAATGATGTCGTATTACAGAATAGTAACATGTAGAGGTTTAGTGATTTAGAAGTAAGCCTTAGCTGATTAACTAGTTATAGGAGAATCATGTTGTAGGCCTACGGCCAACGTTGTGAATTGACGAGTTACAGTTGTATTATTGTACGACTGAGTTGTTGATGAAATGATGATTTATGAGATTATGTTTGATGAATTATGATGTATAAATGATGTTTGATGATTTATGATGATACATGATGTTGATGAAAGATATTGAGATGCCTCTAATAATTGGCAGCTAGAAAGATGTAAGCTTATGGCCAACGAAGATGTTATGTTGAGATGTTGTTAATTATGGTGTTGTCATTACATTCATGATTGTGTCGCATACATTGCATTTTAAGATGGAGCTTATGCTCGTTAAAGATGGCATGTATTAGCGAATATTAAGATGAAGGCTTATGCCTTGTTGATGCCTCTATTTATTGGCAAATTTTTAAGATGGGAGTTCTGCTCCAATGGTACCCACATGCATTCGTATAGTATTGAGTCACATTATACGATTGCATAAAGAAGTTATGTTTTGATGTTGTGAATGTGTATTATTTGTTGCAATTATTGTTGATTATAAGATGAGAAGTGGTGATGTTATGTGATCTAATTTAATATATTAATTATCTTACGCTTTATTATATTGTTAGATATCTCACCCCTTCTATTCGAATGTTTCTCTTATGTTGGTAAACATGCAGGTAATCGAGAGTGAAGGTTGTATATCTTCAATAGTTCAAGTCGGTGTCATTGCTCTGATATGTAACACTCGGGGGGATGAACGATTGTTGCTTTGATTGTTGATTATTCAGTCATTGAACTTAAGTTGATTATTATTAAATTGTGTTGTTTTAAAGTAGTTGTAACGATGATAAAGATGTTATTAAGAATTCCGTTGCGTAGATGTTTAAATTGTTGAATTAAGTGATTTGATTATTATGATGATGGTTCGTCCGAAGTTTAAAGTGTTATGTATCCACGATGAATGCAATGAGTTTTTAATGATGAATTTGTGGCATCCTGATTCGTTTGCATGAATGATTTTATAACTCTGATTTATTTATATAATTGCCCGGGTAGAATTGGGGTGTTACAATCAGAGTCTCGACGGCATCCTTCAGGTGGGCGTAGTCTTTGGTCAGGTGATCGTGGCTCCGGTGGTACTAACACTATTTTGTTCTGTCAGCCTCAGGGTTTACAGGGGTGGGTCGAGGACGCCTGAACCCACCGTCCTTGAACTCATCATTGGAGCACTCTGCAAGGATAACGCTCGCGGGAAGCGGTCAACGGGGTGTATTCGATGAACCGCCCGACTGGTCCTTTGTGCTCGCGGGGGTCGTGAAGTTTCTCCCCCTTCTCTTTTCCCTTGTTCGTCCGAGAAGAGTCCACGTCATTATGCCATGGGACGTTAGTTGGTCCACTATGCCTCGAATCGTGCCCCCTGGACCCCTAATTATTATTATTATTATTATTATTATTATTATTATTATTATTATTATTATTATTATTATTGTTATTATAATTATTATAATAATTATTATTATTATAATTATTATAATTATAATTATTATTATTATAATTATTATTATAATTATAATTATTATAGTTATTATTATAATTATAATTATAGTTATTATTATGATTATTATAATTATTTATTATAATTATAATTATTATTATAATAATAATAATTATTATAATTATAATTATTATAATAATAATTATTATTATTATAATTATAATTATTATTATTATTATTATTATTATTATTATTATTATTATTATATTAATAATAATAATAATAATAATAATAATAATAATTATTATTATTATAATAATAATAATAATAATAATAAATATATAATTAATAATTATTATTATTAATATTAATTATTATTATTATAATAATTAATTATTATTATTATTAATATATTATTATAATATTATTAATTATAATTATATTATTAATATAATTAATAATAATAATATAATAATATAATAATATTAATAATAATATATTATAATTATAATTATAATTATAATTATTATAATTATAATAATAATAATAATAATAATTTATTATTATTATTATTATTAT